>JAQPPZ010016931.1:5000000-7500000 GCA_028583015.1 Wollemia nobilis
GGGGCAATATGTGGATTTCTTCTAGGGGTACAATCACCTTGGTAAAATATGTCCTTCAAGCTATTCCTATTTATATTTCTACCATGTTGAATATCCTAAAGGTTGTTCTTCAAGAATTGGATCAAATGAGTCATTGATTCCTTTGGAGTGGTACTAAGGAGAAAATAAAATGGGCCTTGGTGAAATGGGACACTTTATGTCTTCCTAATAAGGAAGGAGGGATAGAATTCCAGTCTGTTATTAATAACAATAAAGCTTTAGCTACTAAATTATACGGGAGGATTTTTCATAACCCCAATGCTCTCTGGGCCAATAATATATGTGCTAAGTATGCTACGAACAGTAGTCCTGAGGACCTTGTTTACTATCAATTGACTACCAAAGGTTCTCCTATTTTAGAAGTTATTAATACTGGTGAGGATTTGATAAAGAAAATATTATTTTGGATCATTCATTATGGTCAAAAGGTAATTTTTGGATAGATTTTTGGTATGGTCACAAGCCTATGATAACTTAGTTTCTTGATTGGAGGCATTGGATTGAGGAGCTTCATCGAGCTAATTGGATAAAGGTGGCTAATTACTATCGATACAATATTGGTAATTCAAATATTGGTAGATATTGGATCCCTACTGAGAATTGGCTTATTCAAATCCCAAAAAGGCAAATACAAGATATCCAATGCATCCTTCATATGAGATATCTCTCTTGGTCCCACAAAAATATTGTTTTGGATGGAATAACACTACTAAGCATGAGTATTTAGTTGCTTATGGTTATTTGGCGCTATGCCATAATAATCCCAACAAATGTTCTAATATATTTTTCCAGTTGTGGGGTCAAAAGCTCTGGCCTAAGGTGAGGTTCTTTACTTGGCTTTTATTGCATCATAGGATGCTTATTGGTGAGCAACTTATGAAGCATCGTTTTCATGGCCCTTTTAGATGTGAAATATGTGGAGAGAATGTGGAAACTCTGAGCCATATTTTTATTAAATGTACTTTAGCTTTTGAGCTATGGAGGAGAATGACCACTTTACTTGGCATACAATGGTCTAATTTTTCTACTTTTGAACAAATTTGGAGGGATTGGCCTAAACAAGAGGGTGTTGATCATTTTATTAGGCATTTAGTTTGGATGGGTTCTACCATTCTTCTTTGGAATATCTAGAATAAAAGGAACAACCAAATTTTTAATCAAGATAGGAAGGATATTCACTATATATAGAAAAACACCATTGCCAACTTAGTTGAATCAGTCCTTAATGACCCCAAAACTCCCACCAAATATGAGATCAAGTGATGCAAATATTGAAGATTAACTCTTCTAAGGAAAACCATCTTAAATGAAATATGAGTAATTGCAATATGGATAGAACAAGGATTTGGCAACCTCCTCCTAGGGATTTTGGAAAAGTCAATACTGATGGAGGAAACCCTAGAAAAGCTAGTGTGGGAGGAAATGGTAGACTTTTAGATGGCTCCATGGTTTTTACTTTTGCTGAGAATTTGGGTATTCTGTCTAATAACCTTGCTGGGGTGTATGGTATCCTCAGAGTCCTTAAAGAGGTTACTAATATTGGATGGGAAAAGGTGCTAGTTGAGTCTGACTCTCATATCATGATTAATATTTTGAAGACTCCTTATAAGAATCATAAGGTTGATTGGAGAATAAAAATAATTATTGAAAAGATTCAGTTAATCTAGATGGGATTTTTGAAAGTTGATTATAATCATATGGTTAGAGATAAGAACAAGAGTGTTGATGCTTTAGCTAATTGGGCTTTGGACAAAGGTAATCTTACTTTCTATGGCCACCCTCCTAGATGGTGGGCTTCACAAATAAGGGAAATTATTCTTTCTATCATTTCTTTGGATGGCTATTGTTCTGGAGGTACCTAGTTTCTTCTTGCTTTATTTTTTCTTCTCTTTGGTTCGGTAAAGGTATTTTAGTTCCCTATCTCAAACTAAATTTTCTTTTGTTTCCTCTATTGATTCTTGCCTTAAAAGTATTTTGGTCTAGAAAGGTCATTGTTGTGTTCATTTTTTTTTCATTTTTATTTTATTTTTATGTTTAGTTTTTTGAGGTGTGTGTGTTGTTTTGTTTTTATGTTTTTTGTGTTGTTTTTTGTTGTTCTTGTGTTTTTTTTTTGTGTTTTTTGTTATTGTTCTTGTGTTTGTGTATGTTTCTATTAATTGGTGTTTTTGTGTGTTGGTGTGTGAGTGTTTTCTATGTTTTGTTCTTGTTTGTTGTCTGTTGTTTTTTTTTATTTTTTTTTTAATTTTTTTTAATTTTTAGGTTTTGGTTGTTTTTGTTTTTCATGTTTTTTTTTGTTGTATGTTTGTAGCATTCTATTTTTTTCGTCTTGTGTGTTTTGTTATGTTTTTCTTGTGTTGTTTGTGTTGGGTTTTTTTATCTTATTGTGTGTGTATTTTATTGTGCTTTATCTTTTCGACACACTCAAGGAGCATGTTTTTTAATCTTATTGTGTGTTTGTGTTTGTGTGTTTTTGTTTTTGTTGTTTCAGGTTTGCTCCTTGACTGGGCAATTTTTATGAAAGAGATACCCTTGTCTCCTTGGATCTTACTTGAAAGTGGTATCTCTTATGGGATGTTTTCCACAAAAAACAGGAGTATGGAAGGTCTACCATACTTGCTTATATGTAATAATTGTTAATTGATGGAAGATGTACCTTTAAATTACTGCTTGAATTATCTATGTCTTGTATTAATTTTTCTTTCAATTAATGTTTACCATCTCTTAAATGTTGTTTTCCTCTAGTCCTTTGTATGCTTTGAATTATACTTTTTGTTAGATTTAGTATCTGAACTATTCTTGTTTTCTTATTGAATAATAAGGGAATTAAATAATGAGTTCTAGGGTGAACTTAGAGGGTGACCTAGGATATTGATACTCCTTAGGATGAACATGGTGGACCTAAGAGATTGAGGCCCATTAGGGAGAATGATAAATAATTTTAGGGAAAGACTACATCTAAGTTAGGAAATCTCATTGTGGAGACGAGATGGATAGCTTAACTTGCAATAGATGTAACATACCTATACATATTAACTTGTGTATGGTATGGTGATGGGTGTATACCTTTTATTGACTAAAGGTGATGATATTAGTGCATCAAGAGTGATGAAAAAGATATACTTATTTGTGGTAACATATAATATGCCTACACAAATGGACTTGTGTTAGGGTATCTAGTGAGATGTAACTCTTTGTGAAACTTATGGGATTTAAACAATAGATCAATTAGAAGTTAGTTAGGGTTTTATGAATCCGTTTCATCTCCTTAGTAAAAAAAATAATTTTCTTTTTGTGTTTTTTCTTATAATTAGAATTTGGATCATTACAATATGAATGGTACAACAAATAATTTTCTCCATACAATTTTTATATCCTTAAAATAATGAAAATATCTATCCTTGGTATTTAGGAAATACACCCACATCTATTGTGTATGATCATCAATAAGCAATTGAAAATTTATAAAACCATTGAAACTCATTTTCATAGATCCACATAAATGGTTATACACTAGTTAAATTTGACTAGTCACTAAGATTGATTGAACTAAGTAGGTATTGAAGATTAGTTATCCCTAAAAAAAACATACAATGGTCACAAGGCTTTGTCAATAATAGAATCCTACATACCATATCATGATGTAGGAGTGACATAAAATGGCCAAACCTTACATGATAACATAGTGAGCAAACTTCATTCACATTTACTTCCAAATCATGGTTGTCTCTCATTACAACTAGAAGTTTAAATATTTTACATATTCCAATAGCATGAACAATGACTATAAAAACTCTATATTTATCTTGAATGAGATATATTTTCCTTTCACATATTTTAATAGATTCAAAATATAAATTTTGATTGAGCAATTGATTAATAGAAAACATGTTCTTCATCATACTAGTCATACAAAGAACTTGTATCTAGTGATTATTATGATCTTAGGATGCATACAAACATCACTATTTCCAACAATGGTGTATTTTGAGTTATCACCAAGTGTAATTTAACAATGGTAATATGAATGGTTAAGACTAATGAACTATTTATCTTGGTCTATCATGTGTTTGATAGCTCTTAAATCAATGTACCAATCTAGTATTGATTTTGAAATAACATCAAGAGATCGTACTAAATAGACATAGTATGTTCCTTCTACATTATAATAAATATCCTTAGCTACATTACAATGTTAGTGCTAAGAATTCCTTATTTTCTAATTAGATCACTTTTTCTTACCTCCTAATGAATCCCTTGTCTACTTATTTGATGTTCCTTGTAAGAATATTTTATACTAGCATTCCTAAAGAACATATCCTAGTTTCCCATAGATCAAACATGTTAAATTTTATTGATATTTATGATGTTGTTATTATTTTATAATTTTATTTTTTGTTGGTTTTAGTACTTATTGGATGGTCCACCACCTTTTTTTGATTGTATCAACTTCTTGGATTTTTTATATATAAGAAAAACATGTTTAAATTTAATTCTCATCTCTTGAATTGCTTCCTTGTATTGAAGAAAATTTACAAGAGCCTAAAATGTAGGACTCTTAGTTGTAATGTTTAGTGTTGTTACAAATATATTAAATATTGATGGTACTGCATGTAACAATATTGAAGTAATAACATCATGATTGAATTTTTTTCCAAATTCTTGTAGTGATATCAAGAACTTAGTAATCTATCTTAGAAATAATTCTAAGTTATTGTTTCTCTTAAACCTCAAGCAATAATTTGGTTTTAATTATTGGACTTGAATATCATACCAAATTTATTCCATACATCCTTCATGGTTATAAAATCATGAATGTAGAGCTTAATCTCTTTAGTCACATAAAATATTATGATTAGTCTAGTTGTGTAATAAAATTTACCAAACATATCACCATATTCAATGGAAATAAACATGTTATAAGGTTTACTAGGAGGCCATCGACGTAACTTCCATGTATACAATCAAAAAAATTATAAGCGAAAATGCAAAGAATGAATTAGATGAAGAAATATGAGAAATAGTGCGAAGCAAGAATTTTAAGAGAGAAAAATAGTCATAGGAAATAAAGCTTTGAGGTCAAAGTAGGACATCGATGCAATATGACCAACTTACACAATGATATAAGCAAGGCAGAAATACATTTAAATCTCCTTTGATAATGATCTAATGGATGAAATATTGGAGATAACTAAAACAAGCATGATTAGAAAGTTTCTAGGCCCTTATATGAGGACATCCCCTATCAAAAAATGGGAAAAAATGGGCTATAGAGATTGATATTAAAGGGATATGTATACTTTACTATACTCACTAGTGGATTCTTCCAAGCTACCTTCATGACCATGGAAGATATGGAGTATATCCTTAGTAGACCATGGTTCAAGCAGAATGTAGGGCTCTATCTTAGATAGTGGTTAGTGAGATTTGATCTAAAAAAATAAAATATATATTATACTCATTTGGATTAAAATGTATGGATTGGCTATAAAATATTAGACGCATGTTTGCACTAATGTACATTAAAAACTCCATGGGATGAACACACCTTGGAGAAACACTCCAATGTGGTCTATGTGATGAGTTATGTCAATTTAGACATAACAATCCTATTTCCCCAAAGGTGAACACACATTTCCAAAATGAATATTATGAAAACCTTCCATATAGTTGTAGAAATAATTTTGAGATAGATCATTTAGCAATTTATTATAATAAAATAGAAGAAACCATGCAAAAATGAAATACCCAAGAGATGAGAGAACAAACCTATCAAGTGTCTTTCAAGTGGGTGATAAAAAAAAGAGTAGCCAATCCTCACACTTTGATAAGAAAGGGAAAACATAGGAATTAATAATAACTATATAGAATGGGGATAAAGGAATAAAATTCAGTAGGAGAAACTCAAACAGTATTAGAGAAGAGACCAAGGTTGGTACAAGAAAGAAGTGAAAAATTATAGGTAGATCCAACTATAAGATAAGCCTCAAATATTATGACAACAAAATTGAAATATATTTTAATTGAGGGGATGAAAAACTCAAGAGTGGGAATTAGCTATCAAATTGAAGAAGTGGAAAGAGTTAACATGGAAAAAATAATAGGATTCACATTGGTAGACAACTCTATGGATGAGGTAGATTTTATCCAACAATATCAACTAGAGGTAGAGTTATAAGATCAAGGTAACATTGAGTTATTAGAAGAAAATAAGATAAATATCAAAGTTAAGATATCATCAGTCTAAATATTAGGAAAAAATATCAAGCTAGACATGGTCTAGGAAATCTTCTAGTAGGTAGACCATCAAAAGACAACAAACTAAAAAATGATATAAATAAAGAAGTGTCTAATGAAATGCAAATACAAATACTAACTAGTGGTGGCATTTTCACACCCCATCCTAAAAATTAAATCTAATTTTCTCAAACATCAAGGTGTTAAACACCCTTACTAAACATATTTTTATCATGACTTTTATTCAAATAAGGAAACTAGACCTTTTGCTATTATGAAAAATAAAATTAAGTGCAAAAAATGGAGAAAAATTATTGAGAGGAATATGGAAGAACCACCAATGGTTCAATATAGAAGAAAAAAGGGCCTCTTGAGAATTACTCATATCTTGGGTAGATAAATGCATAGAGGTAGACACCAAATGATAATGGAAATTAAAAAAGGGAGGAAATGGTTAGTTATCAATATATATATACTATGAACTAGTTGAAAAACTAAAAAAAACTATGTCAAGATCTAAAAATAAAAGAAAAATAATTTAAAGAAAAAATATAGATGTAATTTGGGGATTTTAATACACCCCCAAATCCAAGAGAAAATAAACATGACTCCAAATAAATGACTAAAAGCATTTTATATCTAAATGACCTTCTAATTGAATGGAATCTAATGGATTTAGAGATAGAAGAAACCAAATTCATATGGTATAATAGGAGGATAGGACCACAAGAAATCTAATTTCATCTATATAGATGTTTAATATCAATAAATTAAACCTAGACATTCATAATTTATCCCGTAAAACTCCACCAAGAATATGATTAGATCACAACCCTTTGATACTTAGTTTGGATATTAAAGAATAGTCCAAATCAAATTTTAGATTTGAACTAATGTGGTTGGAAGATGGGAAATTCAAGGAGAATATCAAATTATAGTGGGACTCAAGTTGATGAATCTAAAATTACCCAACCATGTCAAAAATTAAAGAATGTCAAAAGTGAGTTAAAGAAATGGAACAAAGAGGTTTTTGGGAACTTACAAAGTAAAAAAATGAATATAGAAAAGGAAATACAATAAACAATGAAATGGCCCTATTATTGTAGCAAAAATATATACTAATATAATACCATGAATTACTAATCAAAGAGGAAATATTTTGGAGTAAAGGTCAAGAATCACATGGCTTCAACAAGGTGATAAAAATACAAAATTATTCCATGCCACAACCATACGACACAAGAGGCAATAATTTTTTTGGAAAATAGAAAATGAAAATAACACTATCATAGATGAGGAAGAAAATATTGCTAATAGTGCAATAAAATTCTTCTCAAAAAAATTTAAATAAGACTCAATAAGCAACTAATAAATGGAGAAATTACCAAAAGAGATGAATACAAAATAAAATAGAAAATTTAGGAAAAATATACCAAGGAGGTAATTTTTAGAATGGAAAAAAGATAAAGGACCAGGTTTATATGGTTTTATAGCAAGGTTGTTAAGGTAAAGATGTAATTCCATCAAATGAGAGACACATACATCGTCAAAATTAATTAAGGAAATCAAGAACCCTTTTATTGTTCTAATTAAAAAATAATAATCCAAGTACATATAATGAATTTAGACCAATAAATCTATGCAATGTGATATACAATTTTATTCCAAGATATAAACCAAGAGATTAACAAAGGTTCTCCCCAAAGTAACTTTGGAAGATCAATATGCTTTTCTTTAAGGTAAGCAAATTTTAGATGGTATTCTAGTGTCTGAAAAGGTAATTTACTCTATATATAGATGAAATAAGGAAGGCATAATAAATATCTTAAGAAAATTTAGCTTTCCATTAAGATGGTGCGACATCATAAACAATTGCATTTCAACTCCTAGGTTCTCATTTTTAGTTAATAGGAAACCTATTGGATTATTTAAATCTTCTTGTGGACTTAAACAAGGAGACCCTCTTTCACTATCCCTCTTTATAATTATGTTTTACGTATTATGCAATATATAAAGGTATCCCATGAGAATTAGAATGTTAAAGGACTCAAAGTTTCCTCATCTATGCCACACTTCACCAATCATCACTTTGTAGATGATACAATTTACTTTAGTAAATCTTCAATCCCTAAAGTGAAGGAATTCAAATAAATCAATGTTACTTATGAAATAACCTATCGATAGAGAATAAACTATGATAAATCCAAAGTTTGCTTCCTGAACACACCCATTTCAAATAGTCAAAAAATCATAAATATTTTGGGATGAAATGAGAATCTCCCTGCAACCTATCTTTGAATGACCATGTTCAACGGGAGAATGTGGAGAGAAATGCATAATCCATTTATTGAATGGATTCAAGGTAATTTGATAAGATGGAAAGGAAAATGACTATCTCAAGAAGGATAACTAGTATTACCCAAATTAATTGTTCAATCAATACCCACTATTACATATCCCTATACGAAATACCTACAAAAGTAATTCAAGTTGTTGAACCTATGCAAAAAAATCCCTTTGGTAGGGAACAAAGTAGAAAATGAGAATAACATTGGTTAACTAGGACCATGTATGCAAATCCAAAAGAGGATGCAATGGTATGAGGAATATGAAGGAGATTAATATAACTCTTGGAGAAATGATTGTATGGAGGTTCCTACATAGCAAAACTACATAGGAAGAAGTAATTAGATCCAAGTATATATATGGGAAAACTACCATCCATTTACATAAAAAAGAAACCACATAAGAAGAGCATAACTAGGCAATGAAATGATCATCCATTGGAAACAAATAAATAACTATAGGAAATTAATACAAGAGGAATCTAGGTGGATTGTAAAAAAATAAAAAAAAAGATATTTTGGTAGGAGAAGCAATATGAAGAAGTTTCATTAAAGAGGAACAATGATTTGAATAAAATTAGAGAGGTGATGACAAGAGAGTGTGTGAAACAAATATACAATTACATATACCTAACAATTGGGATAAGCTTGGTAGAAGGAACTAGAGACTAGAGAAAATAGATAGGAAGAACTCAAGGAGGAAATCAAAATATTAGATAGAATAAAGAAAGCAATTTTATCTCCAACTCTAATAAGCAATAAAATCTTGTTTGGCCCCATGATACAAGTGGTGATTACATAGTAAAATTAGGCTATAAGATTCTCATAAGTTAGGGAGAGGGGAATTATGAATGGAAAACAATATAGAACAATTTTAGTGCCCCTAAAATTCAAGTATTTATATGGCTGACTTTAAACAACAAAATTTTAACATGGAGCAACCTGAGAAAAAGAGGATTCCAAGGGCTAAAAAAATGCAATCTATGCCATATATATGAGGAAGATGTAAACCATGTCTTCTTGAGTTTCTCATACTCAATATAAATACAGAGTGATTTCCTAAAGGATAATAAAACTTAATTTATTATGCCCAACACCATATAGTATTTATAGAACCATTGTAAAAGCCCAACTAAATATAGGCTTTCCTAGTGGACTTTGAACATAGTCACAAGAACATGTTGCTGGGTAATATGGAAAGAACAATAGATAAATATTTAGAGATGAAAGTCTACCACAAAAAATGTTGTATAGTAAGATTCAAGCAGTGTTTAAGAAAAGGATCAAATGTTTCACACCATTGGATTTAAATAAAAAATATAGGAAGGGAAAATTGTGTGTGGAAATCCATGACTCAATTGGATTCATGTTAAAATTTCATGTGGCCACCAAATAAAACCTAGCGGAGGTGAGAGGAGGATAGATCATCCAAAATATTAATGGTGAGACAATAATAGCCTACTTTGAGTACTATTGAAGGTCCACAATAAATCAAATTGAGTCTAGAGCAGCCTTGAAAGGGCTCAAAACTACAAGGAGTTAGGGAATTAAAAAATTAGATGTAGAAAGATATTTACTACTTATCTTCAAAATCCTAAGGAATGAATGAAGATAAAAATGACAAGTCAAAGTTATTTTGGAAGAAGTACACAATGTTCTTCAAGCCTACCAAAATACAAGTTTTAACCATACATATAGATAAGGAAATAAATATATTGATAGCCTATTCAATTACAAGGTCTACTCATATTCCAAGTTATTTTTGAGTAGAGAAATTTTAGATAATATCACTAAGGAGTTATAGAAGTATTGGCATGAGTGGTAAAAAAAAAATTACAAAATAGATTGAATTATATTAAGTGAAAATCCTAAAATAGTATGGTAGGAGGCACTCTTAAGTTGATTCAAGTAAGTTTAGCATAATATTAGATAGAGCTATAAATGCTAAGTTGATAAGAATAATTGCATATCAACTCTACTTAGAATTATAAATGAAATAGAGTAAAACCACGAAATTTTGGGGATATAAGGGAAACCATTGTGAAAGGGAACATGCACCTTTCAAACCTTGATCTTTACCCAATTAAAAACTCATAACCACTTTATTGAACATTGTTTGTTTAAATAGGTAAGTTATATGTATTTTCATAATGCCATATACCACTTCCTATATATATTATAACTCCATCTAAATATTCAACCATATGTTCCAAGCATAATATTTTTTAAATTTCAGAAATTATGAATCAAGTAACAACATATTCTAGATATTAATATCCATTGAAAACCTTAATAAAACTACAAAATGAAATTAACACTAAGGATGGCCTAAAAATGGTGTAATAATGATTATATATATTCAATGCATCAAATTAGCAGAAAAAAGGTGGATCTCACTAGGTAAAAGGTCTTGAGATGGGTTCGAGTTCTTTTGCATTCAACTTGAATATTAAATGATTATTCTTAGATTTTTCCATCAATTTTCCAAGGTAATAAAATTTCCAAATCATCATATTTTCACTTGTATATAAATATAAAGGTAAAATTATTTTTAAATGGTCCAAATAACCTTTGCCACAACACATGTGATAATGTGAAGTTGACGGTAAATGCAATATTGATTTGAAAATTCAAGCATGCAAGCACAATAATATCATGAACAAAAATGGTTAAAAACCCATCAAGTAATAGACTAAATATAATTATATAGAATATTCATCATAGAAAGTTAATCAATAGATAAATCTAGTTATCATATTTTTATATTTAAATATGTTGGTGACTCCTTTCCATTTGTGGGGCTTTCCTAGTGGACTTGGAACTTATTCATAAGAACATATCGTTGGATAATATGAAATAAAAATAATAGAAAAATATTTAGAGATGAAAGTATACCACCAAAAATATTGTATAGTAAGATTCAAGTATTTATTAGGAAAAGAGTCAGATGTTTGACTCTATTGAATTTAAAGAAAAAATCATAGGAAGGAGAAGTTGTGTGTGGAAATCCATGGCTCAATGGTGGTTTGAGTTAAATTTTTATATGGCTATCAAAGGAAACCCAGGGGAGGTAGGATGAGGATAGATAATCCAAAAAAGTAATGGTGGGACAAGAATAGCCTACTTTGAGTACTGTGGAAGGTCCACAATAAATTAAATGGAGGCTAGAGTAACCCTAAAAGGATTCAAAATTACAAGAAGTTTAGGAATTAAAAAAATAAAGGTAGAAGGATATTTACTACTTATCATAAAAAAACCTATATATAAATGGTAAATCAAAGTCATTTTATAAGAAGTACACAATGTTATTCAAGCCTTTGAGAATGCAAGTTTTAACCATACCTATAGAGAAAGCAATAAAGCTACCAATAGCCTAGTCAATTTCTGGGTCTAATAATGGTGCAAGGTATTTTTGAGAAAATAAATTTTAGAGAATATCACTAAGGTGCTACAAAATTATTGGCACGAGTGGTAACAAAAATGCAAAATAGATTGAATTGTATTATATGAAAATCCTAGAAATAGTATGGTAGGAGGTATTGTTAAGTTGATTCAAGTAAGTTTAGCATAATCTTAGATAGATCTATACATTCTAAGTTGATTATAAGAAGTACATATCAAATCTAATTTGAATTATAAATGAAATAGAGTACATAAAATATATTTTTGGAATATAAGGGAAACCATTGTGAAAGGGAAGATGCCCATTTCAATCCCTGATATTTACCCAATTAAAAAATAATAATTTTATTGAATATTAGTTGTTAATATAGTTCAATGATATGTATTTTTATAATGGCATGTACCACTCCCTATAAATATTCAAACTATATCTAAATCTTCAACCTTGTGTTCCAAGCATAGCAATTTTCAAATTCTAGCAATTATGAATCAAGTAACAACATATTATGGGAATTAATATACATTACAAAACTTCACAAAACTACAAAATGAAATTACGACTAAGGATGGTCTAAAAATAGATTTCCAATGATTATATATTCCTATACATAGAAAATAATCAATGCCTCAAACTACTAATAAATATGAGGGTCTCACTAGGCAAAAGATCTTGAGGTGGGTTCAAGTTATTTTCCATCCAACCTAAATATTTAATGATTATTCTTTGATTGTTTCATCAAATTTTTAAGGTAATAAAATTTCCAAATTACCGTATTTTAACTTGCATCTAAATGTAAAAATAGAAATTATTTTAAATGGTTCAAATAGACTTTCCCACAAGACACGGGATAATGTGAAGTTGAGGATAAATGCAATGTTGATTTTAAAAGTCAAGGATGAAAGCACCATAATATCATGAGAAACAATGGTTAAAAACCATCAAATAATAGATTAAATCTAATTATATAAAAAATTCATGATATAAAGTGAATCAATAGACAAATCTTGTTGTGATATTTTTATATTTAAATATGTTGGTGAATCCTTTGTGTTTATGGATATTTCCTAGTGGACTTAAATCTTATTCATTAGAACATGTTGCTAGATAATATGGAAGAAACATAATAGAAAAATATTTACATATGAAATTCTATCGCCAAAAATATTGTATATCAAGATTGAACCATTTATTAAGTAAAGGGTCAGATGTTTGAATCCATTGGATTTAAATAAAAATTCATAAGAAGGGAAATTTATGTGTAGAAATTTATGGCTCAATGGTGGTTTGAGTTAAAATTTAATGCGGTCATCAAAGGAAATCCAAGCAAGGGTGGAGGAGGATAGATAATCTAAAACAGTAATGGTGAGACAAGAATAGCCTACTTTGAGTACTATGGAAGGTCCATAATAAATAAAATGGAGGCTAGAGTAGCCCTCAAAGGACTAAAAATTACAAGAAGTTTAGGAATTAAAAAATTATAGGTAGAAGGATATTTACTACTTATTATCAAAACTCTAAGGAATGAAGATATAAATGGTAAATAAAAGTCATTTTGAAATAAGTACACAATGTTCCTCAAGCCTATGAGAACAAAAAAATTAACCATGCTTATAGATAAGGAAATAAAGTTATTGATAGCCTAGTCAACTATGGGGTTTAATCATAATCCAAGGTATTTTTGAGAAGATAAAATTTAGAAAATATCAGTAAGATGCTAGAAAATTATTAGCATGAATGGTCAAAAAAATTGCAAAATAGATTGAATTATATAAAGTAAAAATCCTAAAAATAGTGTGGTAGGAGGCATTGTTAAGGTTATTCAAGTAAGTTTAGCATAATCTTAGATAGAACTATAAATTCTATGTTGACAACAAGGATTACAAATCAAATATTCCTTGAATTATAAATGAAATATAGTAAAAACACTAAATTTTTGTAGTATAAGAGAAACCATTGTGAAAGGGAACATGACCCTTTCAATCCCTGATATTTACCCAATTAAAAAAACTACTTTATTGAACATTATTTGTTTATATAGGTCATTGATATGTCTTTTCATAATTCCATATACCACTCCCTATAAATCTTTAAACTCCATCTAAATCTTTAACCTTGTGATCCAAGCATAATAGTTTTCAAATTTTAGCAATCATTAATCAAGTAACAACATATTCAAGGAATTAATATCCATTGCCAACCTTCATAAAACTACAAAAATAATGACCACTAAGGATGGCCTAAAAATGGTTTTTCAATGATTATATATTCCTATACATAGAAAATAATCAATGCCTCAAACTACAAAAAAATAACAAGGTCTCACTAGGTAATAAAAATTAACGTGGTTTGAGTTCTTTTCCATCCAACTTGAATATTTCATGATTATTCTTTGATTTTTCTAGTCAATGTTCCAAGGTAATAAAATTTCCAAATAATCATATTTTCACTTGTATCTAAGTATAAAAATAAGAATAGTTTTAAATGGTTCAAATAGCCTTTCCCACAACATGTGGGATAATGTGAAGTTGAGGATAAATGGAATGTTGATTTTTAAATTCAAGGATTCAAGCACATTAATATCATGAACAAAAATGGTTAAAAACACATCAAATAATGGATTACATCTAATTATATAAAATATTCACAATAGAAATTGAATCAATAGATAAATCTAGTTATAATATTTTTATATTTAAATATGTTGGTGACTCCTTTCCACTTATGGATTATTCATTAATTGCATGCAACATATAAAAGACAATAAATTCATCTAGGTAAATTCGTGTAGTAGGTATTTTCTAATTAATTCTCACTTCAAAGTGCATATTTTTTACAAGGTGTAAGCCCATATTCAACATCACTTCACTAGAAGTTAACTTTCTAACATCCCATGTATTGATTAGATGACAACATCAAAATACATGTCCATCATGTATTTTTAGATGGCCTTGTTGCTAAATGCCCTACTCAATCAATGGTAAGGTCAAAATTCACTTTAAGAGAACCTGTTTTGGATGATAATACCCTTATTTAGAAGATAACTACTAATGAATTTTCTAGACGACAAGTTATATGATTGCACCAGTGTCCTTAGATGGCCCAATTGCTCAAATGGAAATGCTATTAGATGATAGGTCTCCTCTAGATGACAACTTTACTATAGATAGTAGCTCTAGAGGGTATCTATTTTTACATGTTAGCACTAGATGATAACTCTTACATAGATAGGGGATCTTCTCCAGACAACAAATCCAAATTATAACTCTTTTACAAAGAGTAATATTAAATGGAATCTCTTATCTAGATCATAGGTTTAGATATCAACTCTTCTATAGATGATAGCTTTTCTCCTGATGATAGTTACATATAATAACTTTTCTCCAAGTGACGGATTTAAAAGATAGCCCTTGTATAGGTGGACCTTCAAGATGGATAGTTATACAAGAATATAATGTTTAGATGATATGTTTCTTGCACCAAACAAAATATTTTTTAGATGATAACAATCAAGTTTTTAATGGTAACTCTTCTTTCATGAATTAAATACTTTTTATATGACCATAAATCCTTTAATATTACATAAATGTTTATAACATGATATAAATCTGGCTACAAGAGGTCAAAATATAATACCTCCCATTACATAAAAACTGCGATAAATGAAAATAATATATAAAACCCTCCATTTACATAAAAACTGCAATAAATGAAAATAATCATAAAAACCCTCCATTCACATAAGAACTACAATAAATGGAAATAAACCAATAAATAATTTCTTTTTTCATTCTTGGATTCACTTCCCCTTTTACAATGCAATACCAAGGGAATATATATCCCCAAATAAACCCTAAAACTTGAAGCCCTAAAAGAAAACCCTAAAGCTTAAAACCCTAAAAATAAAAAAATTACTATTTTCGGCAAATTTATTTTTCCACAAAAAAAGTTTTTTTAAGTAATTACCATTTTTGATAAATAATATTTTCATAACAATTTACCTTTTTTAGTAATTACCATTTTCGGCAAATTATAATTTACGTCAAATAATTCCATTTTGAGTAATTAAAATTTACTTTAATACCTCATTTAAAAAACCCTCTAAAGATAGGCTCCTGCATCATTCTACTTTGGTTGAAAAGAACTTTGCTCCTGCAAGTTCCTTCGATCAAACTTGTAATCGCCCTCCATAGAATGCCACACATCTGCAAGTACTCCTCAAAGTATTAATCTTCTTCTGAGGTCTTATATCTCAAACCTACTGTAAGCACTACACATAGTGCCAATTTATTCCTTCGAGGTTTTAAAATAGCAAACCTCCTGCAAACACTACACAAAGTGCCAATTATTCCCTCTGAGATTTTTAATGAAAAAAAAAACCTCTTGCAAGCACTACACAGAGTGCTAATTTATTTCTTTAAGGTTTTACAAACCTTCTATAAGCACTATACAAAGTGCCAATTCCTCCTTCTGAGGTTTTATATAAAAAAACCTCCTACAAGAACTTACATAGAGTGCCAATTTTTTTCTCCAAGGTTTTACAAACCTTCTGAAAGCACTACACAAAGTGCCAATCTCTTTCTCTGAGGATTTTACATAAAAAAACCTCCTACAAGCACTTACACAGAGTGCTAATTTTTGTCTCCAAGTTTTACAAACCTTCTGCAAGCACTACATAGAGTGCTAATTTTTTATTTTTTTTGGAGCCTCTTTGCTCTCCTCTCCTTTTCTCTTTTCTTCTATTCTCTTTTCTCCTGTCAACAAGATCCAACTTACTCTGATACCAAATGATGTAAATCCAGCTACAAGAGATCAAAACATAATACCTCTCATTACATAAAAACTACGATAAATGAAAATAATATATAAAACCCTACATTTACATAAAAACTGCAATAAATGAAAATAATCATAAAAACACTCCATTCACATAAGAACTACAATAAATAGAAATAAACCAATAAATAATTTATTTTTTCATTCTTGGATTCACTTCCCCTTTTACAATGCAATACCAAGGGAATATATATCTCCAAAGAAACCCTAAAATAAAACCCTAAAACTTGAAGCCCTAAAAGAAACCCTAAAAGAAAACCCTAAAACTTAAAACCCTAAAAATAAAAAAAAATACTATTTTCGGCAAATTGATTTTTCCACACAAAAATGTTTTTTTAAGTAATTAGTATTTTCGGAAAATAATATTTTCATAAAAAATTGCCTTTTTTAGTAATTACCATTTTCGACAAATTATAATTTCTGTCAAATAATTCCATTTTTAGTAATACAAATTTACTTTAAAACTTCTTTTAAAAAACCCTCTAAAGATAGGCTTCTGCATCATAACACCTATAGACAACAAGAAGAAAAAAATTAAGAAGCTTTTTCCTTATCTAGAATGTAAGTTCTTCTTCCTTGATAAAAACTTGTGTATGCTCCTTGCTAGATTTTCCAGTGGCAACACACTATCATAAACTCTAAGAGGTCTCACCCACTCCTTAGCAACCAAATTATATTGACAAGTCGAAGCACCACTTTGAAACCATCGTACTATGATACCAAATGTTAGAAATATAAAATGAATTCATGAATTTCAATAAAACTTGGTATTGATGTGACATCAAAATAAATATATGAAGGATAAAAACTGTACAAGATCAGGAGTTACAATCACCTCTTCTAGCCGCACAACAATTCCACAAATATGACTTTATAGAAACCCTTTTCACCATATCCTAATTTTAAAAATATTCATATAAAAATCAATGCACAATACATAGACACATGAATCCACATTTAAGCTCCTAATATCCCCATAGGTCATGTTGATCTATATCAGTTGGAGCTATATTTACATAAGACTAGTTTATTTTACCATATTTCCCTCCTTATCAAATCTTAGTGAATCCCAACTTGCTTTAACACAATTTTTTAAATAGAAGCACAATCCTTACTCCTATCCTATGATGTTAGATATTGATAAGATATCAGTTTGATCCATGATGATATTCTAGTAAATCCACATTACCGTTCAACCTAACCACATGTTTGAAACTAAAAAGTATAAAATTATTATTGTACTTTTGTAAATACATAAGATACATCAGGTAGTTTCAACACATAGAATATTTTATTAAGAGAAATAGATAGAAAATTCATGTGTACACATTTTTATTCTATTAAAAAAACTAGAGCATGTAACCCAACTAATTAAAACACATTACAAAGGGTCTTGGTCAAGGATAAGTAAGGATTTTGTTTAAAATTTAAAATTTTATCTATAATATCACATGCTTATCAAACTAAAACCATAAAGTTTTGTGTTTCATCTATTTAAATATGTGGTGATTAAGCTTATATTGAGGCCATGACTGACTTTTATACTTGTGTTGATCATATTTAATATTTAAAGCCATGTAAACCTTGAAAAAGATAAATTTATATATTTTTTATAATATTGTATTCCAAAATGTTAGCTTCATAACCATAATTTATAGGTAAAGATTAATTGGATATAAATACCCCTTCCAATAATTTTGATGATTGGTTTGAGTGAATTTCATTTTCATTTGGTGAGATAATTTGGTGTCCATGTACACACCATTATATTTTATGGTCTTATTTTTCTCCTATTTATTCTTTTATTGATCAATATTGGGTAATTTTTTATTCTATTTTTTTTTTTTTTTTTTAAATTGGTATGAAACCCAACATCATATTAGAGTCTATGTGAATATTTGTCACTCGATTGCATCTACCAACACACATTTTATTCAAACTTATCTCAAGGACAATAATATTGGATAAAGTTAAGAATATATTCTTTTGAAGGATAACATTGTAATTAGAATTTTTTTCTAGTAAAATCCTAGGTGGACATGGATCTTGAGAATCTCATTAGGATAAGTAGATTTGCTCCAAGGGAAACATTTTCTAATAGGTTTTTTCTCCTCTCATAAAAACTCAATAATTTTCTCTCTCTCTTTTTTTATATGGATGCCCTATTTTAGCATTCAATTTTTTGAAGATTATTATTATTTTTTTTTTGTTGAAAATAAATTTTCCTTTTTGTTCCATTTTATTTGTCCAATAATAATATGGATTAGAGGTTAAACTACTTGACCACTATGAAATAAGAAAATAATAAGATAAGTTTATTCAAGAAAACCATTGTTGTAGAGAAGCTTTGGGTAGACTATAATACCTATCAAAGAATTTTGATCCACTTGAAAGGGTTGTAAAAATTGTTTGGAATATTTTTTATTGCTTAGCTATGAGAAGATATTTTTATTGGTTATGTTTGAAAAAATGTTGTGTAGGGTAGTCTTCATCAAAGAAAATCGAAATTGATAAATTTCACCCTAGACTTTGGCTAAGATTGTATGACTGAGTTTTCTCCCAAGTTCAACCTTCGAAGAAGGCCAACTTCTTATATTGATTACAAAAATTGAAACAAGGGTTGAAGACTAAAGAAGGGATAGAAGGGTTATAAAGAGATAAGGGTTTGGAAATTACCCAAAGGATGGACAAGGTATAACATAAAAACACTAAGTGTATACAACATAAGAGTCTTAAACAATCAAATCCAAATGAAACTTTAAAGACCAACCTTTAATGAAAGTATCACAAAGCTCACAAAATTCTAGTTATATTCATTAAGCATTTCAAATAATATATAAAGTGTAATCCAAATAGTGATACAATTTAGCATAATTTGCTTTAGCAAAATTCACTAATCATAAATTGTAATAGACATGCATTAAAATATAAGATTCATTCATAAAATCCTAAGAATACAATCATAATGGAGGCTAAATAAATTGTAAATTTTATTAGTTGGAAATAGTCATCATACAATATATAATCAAGTAATTTCTATAGATTCAACCCTCATTATATGATGAATTTGGCTATTTATATATTTTCCATGAATCTTGTAGCTCAATATTTTAAAAAGTTTGTTACAAGCCTACTAGAAACAACTACACAAGAAACTCTTCTTGGAGTAAATACCATTTTCATGCTATGTCAATTATCCATTTACATTGTTGATGCAACTAGTTTAGATTTCTTTTCTTAGATTTAGTTCATGCAAGTGTATAAAAAATCCATATATATTGAACTATAACCCTCTCCAATTTGCTTGGAATATGGAATTGTCTATTAGAGACATCATTTTCAAGCTCGACAACTTTGGATTGATTGGCTAGAAAGTATTTGGATGGTTATAACTTATGATAGGTTCATTCTAGATGAAAGGAATGTGCTTGAATGGTCTTCTTCTTATTGTTAGGATTTACATTGGTGCCATGTTATTTTAATTATTCAAAAGCTTTTTGGACTAAATTTGGGATTTTAGGAAGGTTTGGCTAATGTCATCTCTTGGAAAGAAATTGTTCTCACATTATTGGATAGTGCTTTGCACTCCTAATTTTGTACATTTTTAGAGTTTCATAATGCTTTTACTTTGAAAACCTTGACCTTGCTCCATTTCAACATCTTGATGTATTTTGGAACTTTCATTGGACTTTTATTCGTGTAAGTGCTTTAAAAAACTAAATTTGTATTTTGTTCTAGCCTCAAGCTAGGGAGAAGCTTCATTTGGTTGATTTCAGGGTCATGCCATCCCAATTTCATTGTTTTTAGGATTTTGTGATGTCATATATCTTCTTAGAATAAAATTTATTTTATTAAGAATTAGATTCAAATTATCTACATAGTATAGAATACATTTAAATCATTTTATAATAATAAAATCCTTTTTTTGAATTATGAAATTATATATATATATATATATATATATATATATATATAATGGAATTCTATTACCATTTTAATTAAAACATCTATTATTTCAAATGAATTTCTATTATCATTTAAAATAAAATAAACCTTTATTTATAAATGAAATTCTATTATTATTTAAAATAAAACAAACCTTTATTTGTAAATGAAATTCCATTATCATTTAAAATACAATGTTTTCTTATCCATTACTAACATCAAACTATTCTTTTGAAAGAAAAACAAAGAGTTTTTCACAAACAACCAAATTATGCATGCTTTCATTTTCCAAACCATTAGTGTAGATAGTGATGAAGTAAAATACAATCAAACATATGCAATAGATAAAGAGGGAATATTTCCATCAACCTAGTCATCTTTCTCAGTTGGAGAATTTACGATAGTGACTAGGATATAAATTGAGGCTCAATGTGTCTAGCTTGTTGATGATTATCTCTAAAATAATAATACATACCTATATTAAGGTATCCATCCATGTTACCCCCAAGTTGCCTTAATCATCACTTCCCCAACCTCAAGTACCCTTACTTCTGGTGGATGATTCTACTTCTTCCACCTATGAGTATACCTAATCCTACACATCTTGGCAATATGTTAGCAGTACCATGCTCTTTCAAAACAACTAAATATGGTATAGTTAGTTCAATTTCTCAAATTAGGTATTAAAACATTATAGATTAATACAATGTTTCTTTGTGCCAAAAAGTCTACCAAGGAGGGTTATGAAAATTCTCCCATTGGCAATCATTGATTCAAATATAGAGCTTCGATACATATAGTAATCTAATATTTAGGTAATTAAAGGATCTAACAAGTTATAAGTACTACCAATATCTATGAGAATAGTAATATAATGCTTCTTGAATTACCCTCAAACCTTCATGGTTTGAGGTGTAGTAATCCTTGCTAAGGTATGCACACAATATTTGGTACTACGTCTTCTTAGATTTGCTACTCTTCCTCTATATCCTTTGGTTTTCAATATTTAGGTGGATCACAATCTTCAAAAATAAGAGTTGACCTCACATCTAAAATATATCATTTATGTTTCACACATTTAGGCCTAGGGGAGTACATTTCACTATAATTTTATCATGGTCCCTTATCACATTGAGTCTTCATGTCAACCATATACAAGAACTTGATAAATATCACATGCATATTCTAATTGAGTTCATGAATAGGTAGAAGACTTCTAAGTTATAGTGGTTTATAGGTATATCCCTAAGCAGTAAATTTATCTTTAACCAATTTAGCTAAGCCAATAACAAAATTCATATTTAAAGGGTTGAAAATTTTCACTTCTCCATTACCATATTTCTTCAACCCATTAATTAAATAACTATAAAAAAATGTGTTCTCTATGACTTCTATCCTATTTGTGAATTTTTCAAATTGGGTCTGATAACCACAAACAAATCCAATTTATCAATGTTTTGTTAATGTGTTTGTGAAATATTTATATGCATTGGGCCCAAAATTAATAAGCAAATTCCTATAAAATTCCTCCTAAGTAGGTTTTATAGAGGTCTTCTTAAAAAACTAACACCACTAAAAGGATTTATACTATATATTAAAGTAATAAATTAATATATTTTTCTAGATTGGGATGTGATTTAAGGAAAAATATTGTTTAACCAAATAAATCCAACTAGTGGGTTCATCTCCATAAAACCAAGGGAAGTCTAACATAGTTGGTTATTGGTAAGGTGGTTAAAATGTTAGGCATTCCAAGCCCTAAAGTGTGTCCTTGTATTGAACCTAAAGTTACTCCATATTATGAACCTAAAGTTGGTCCCTTTTTAGAATCGAATGCTTATCATTGTCCTAAATAGGGTCATCCAAGTATTGAAAACTATGAGAATGCATTATATAATTAGTCCTATTTAGTGCTAAGCTCAAGTATCATAGACTCCTATTTCTCAATTCTATCCAATTTATTAAGTTTTCTTAGATATTAGAGCCTATTCTTGGTTTTATTGAGGTCTTCATTCAACTTTTTCAAGGAGAGGTCTTTAGAGTGGGTAATTGGGATGATATTGGGTAGAAAAATTGAGTCCAAAAAGTGTTATTATGGTTGTATATAAAAAAAATCAACTTGAAGAGAGTATCACAATAGGATAGGTGCCAAAATCACCTAATTTTTTTTTTTTATTCCTTAAAAAGGAGGCTTCTATTGATTTTGTGCAATTGAGGATTTGGGGACTTTTTCAAAATTTGTTGAAGAGGGGAAGGAGAATATTTTTCCAAAGTGGAAAATGAGTGAATTAGGTAGAATGTCGAATTTCAATTTCTTTTCCTTATATATATATATATATATATATATATATATATAGTAACATAGAAAAATCATACCATTGTAATAAAACTGGAGTATTGTATTAAATTCCAGAAAGTCCCTTTTGATACAAATTGACCCTTTTTGGGTGTATTTTACAATAATATGTGCCAAAACGGGAAATCCCTTTTACAAATGAAGGATGGTGTATTCACTTATTCCATGCCACAGGTAATGTAAGAGTGGGTTTTAGAGTTGTGACCACTATTGAAATAAGCATTTTGAATTGAGAGTCCTACACACATGCCAAATAGAAAGATATTAGTAGCACCTATTTAAAAATATATAAAATAAAGTAACTGCAATGTAAATATAATTGATATGTGCCATGGTGTGAAAAATTGGAAGTGTAGGTGGGAATGTTCGAGCCTCCTCCTATGTTCTCCTCCTAGAATGATTTTAACAACCTCTAGATATGTCACTTCATGTCTCCTCCATTCTTCTTCTCTCAAATGAGGGGTGGTATTTATAGAATTTGGGGCAAGATGAGAGGGGGTGGTGAGGTGGCTTCCACATAGGCCTAGTGGGGGACAAGATGGTGGCTTACCACTAGGCTTAGTGGAGGAATATTAAAGTGGATAATGGTAAAGAGGAATGCAAGGTGCCATGGGGAGGGAATATAAAATTACCTAGTATGGTGTTAAGTGGATGTGCATATTTTATGCTATATAGAGGGAGGATGACGATAAAAGGGGGGTGCAAGAAAAACTCCTCTAGAGAAGAAATTTTGAATTCCTTAGTGGGGTGGAGAATTAAGTGGAGAATATAAAATGTATGAGTGGATTGAGTGGGGAATGGGTGCATTTAGTGGAGGATGGGCATTTAGATTATTAAATACCTCATTTTTATTTTTTGTGTGAGTGGGGTTTGACTAGGGTTAGGTGGACCTAGGGTAAGGGTTAACCCAGGTCAAGGATTGACCCAAGTCAAGAATTGACCTTGGGGGAAGGTGTGTGCACCTAAGGTTAACCTAGGGGGATGGTCACATGGTGACCAAGGGTTATGTGTAGGAGGGAGCTTAGGTGTGAATAATGAATAGTGAATGGTAGATGATGAATAGTAATTATAGTGTAAATGACTAGAATTTGGTGTCTACAAATACCTCTTTTTGTACCACATTGTGTAAAACACAATGCGATGCAAAAACCAAAGACACCTATTTTATTGGATGGAGAGATTTATTTTGTTGCCCTAGTATAGAGATTGAATGATCGATAATTTTTTTTTGTTTTTGGCTTACCCCATCAAGTGGTGAATGGTTGAAATATGAAACATATGAGACCCACAAGTCGCTTGACCAAATGTGGATGGTGGGATTATGTTTTTATGGATGTAAGTGTCATGAAACAAGATCAAGTTGAGTGACCCAAGTTTGGAATGGGTTGCTTTATTGAAAGTTTTCTTTTGGTAGAATTATGAGCATTTTGATGTGGTAGATGGACCAAGCAATATGGTGTGCATGTGATATTGGAATCATTTGAGGTGATATATACACTTGATTGTAATCATTGCATTCAAACTCATACATTTCCATGGTGCATACTGATTTGAGAGATTTTTTCTTTGTACCCTCATGGAGAGGGTTTTATGATAGCTTTGTGTATTGTGTCTTGAATGCAGTCACATTCCTCAATTAGATTACCAAATTGATTTGATTTAAGGTGAGTTGACATAGGATGATGTTTTGGATGTATGGATAAGATGATTTTGTGAAGTTTTGATGAGGATGATTGAAGGGGTGATTTATTGTGCATTTTTTGAACAAGTGTCCTTATTGTGATCTATCCATCCTAACAGATTGCATGGATAACCAATCGATGGAATCACTAGGTGACTGGAGTATATCACTAGATACAAGGTTCATGCAAGGATAATTTTTTTTACCAAAGGGTTTTGGTGCATTTGGAGCTTTTGAGGTGATTTGACCAAAGGAGTAGGTTCTTTGGAGCATTTTGAACTGATTTGACCAAAGGGTGGGTTCATTTGGAGCCTTTTGGATGGAATTGAACAAAGGATTTTGGTTCCTTTGGAGTCTTATTGAATTTATTTGACCAAAGGGGTGCCTCTTTTGGGGTTTTTTGGATTGAATTGACCAAAGGAGTCAGGTTCCTTTAGAGCCTTTTTTAATTTAATTGACCAAAGGGGTTTCCTCTTTGGAGCCTTTAGAATTGAATTGACCAAAGGAGTGTCATCTTTGGAGACTTTTGAATTGAGTTGACAAAAGGGGTGTTCTCTTTGGAGTATTTAGGATTGAATATACCAAAGGGGTATCCCCTTTGGATCCTTTTGATTTAAATTTACCAAATGGGTGTCCCCATTGGAGACTTTTGGATTGAATTGACCAAAGGAGTGTCTCCTTTAGATCCTTTTTAATTGAATTGACCAAAGGGGTGTCCCATTTGGAGCCTTTTAGATTGAATTGATCAAAGGGTATCTCCTTTGGAGATTTTTGAATTGAATTTACCAAAGAATTTTAGTTCCTTTGGAGCCTTCTAAATTGAATTGACCAAAGGGGTGTCCCATTTAGAGCCTTTTGGATTAAATTGACCAAAGAAGTGTCTCATTTGAAGCCTTTTGAATTGAATTGACCAAAGGGGTGTCCCATTTGGAGCATTTTAGATTGAATTAACCAAAGGGGTGTCCCCTTTGTATCCTTTATGTTTGAATTGACCAAATAGGTTTGGTGCATTTGGGGCATTTTTTAATGTGGTGTATGTGCATGGATATGTGTTGGGTGAATGGATTGATTATTGGTAGAAATATGATGATGAGCAGATAGATGTTATGATATGATGTGATGTATGGATTTGACTTGTTTGATTGGTGATGGAGGTGTGATAGCTTGATTTTCCTCATGTTGATTGATGAATGTTAGATTGATTGTTGGGGAAGTTTTGATACCTTAATCTCCGTCAAGTTGTTCAATGGCTTGATGTGTCTTGTATGTGCTTGTGATGTGAGAATATGATGTGTGAAATGAATGCATGTTTATGGATGCAATGAGTGTATGCATATACTTTTGATTATATTTCAAAAAATGCTTAGACATGTATCATTATTCATGACTTTGATCAATTAACCAAGGGCATCAACCCAATAATATTAAAATACATGGGAAATGGATGTGAGTGGATGTGATGTAATGCTTTTGTAAGAAATATGCTACTATGGAGGCCAAGATGACATGACTTGTTCTTTCACTTAGCTTAGGGAAGATGAATATGAAAGTACTTTCAGGAAGCTCAAACACCCTAGGGACATAAATCAAACTCATCTACTGATCGAGTAGGCACTTGAAGATACTAAAATTGACCAAGTTATTCAAGTTTTACAAAGACCAACTGTGTGTGCAGTGATTGTTTATTTTTTTATTTTGGATGAGGTTGGACTCATCATTTCCAACTTATGCTAATGAGCTAGCTCATTCTTAAGTGTACATAGATTTGTACAAGAGAATATTGCTAATGTGATAGACATGTCACCATGCAAGTTGTAATTCATTGCTAGTCAGACGTCTATAGCCTTGATGGAGGTTAGTCGCATGATATAAGGACCTAAGAATTCCAGGGATTCAAGCTCTTCACCCTATTTTATTTTTTTTGTTTTTTTAAGGATACTTGCTCATTTTGTGGAAGAGCAAGGTGTTTTTTATTTTTTGCTTTGTGGGGGCTTGCTTATTTTTTAAAGGAGCAAGAGGATTTTTGCTTTTTCTTTGGGGGACTTGCTCATTTTATAGAGGAGTAAGGGGATTTTTGCTTTTTTTCTTGAAAGGGGGAGCTTGTCCTTTTGCCAGTTCTTAGGGTTAGACAATGTGCATAATAGGATGAGAAAGGGAAATCATTCACTTTATGGTGATAGTAACTCATGATTTTATCTTTTCTAGACACCAAAATTTGATTTAATGTGTGATACTTGTGCGTGGTCTAAGAGAAAACTTAAGGTCACCTGGAAGACCTATAGAATTCTATGACTAATGACGTTCAATGTAGGTTGAATGAGACACTAGGTATTCCTGAGCAACTGAAAGTACCTAAAGATTTTTCAAGCCATAGATTTGGAAAAGACAAACTATCATAGTGTTTTTTTTTTTAAATTAAGAATGATGTAGGGTGGATGTTTGATGTAGCTATAATTAGAGAAAATGCAAGACACATACCATAAGGAAGACACCCTTGATTAATGTGATAAAATCAATCATGCATCAAATGATAACCAAAGTTTTATTGGTGATGAAATGATGAAATTTTATTTCTTTGTTATTTTTTATGATTTTGATTTTTTTTTGTATTTTGAGTGTTTTTTATTGTTCTTTGTATTTTGATTATTTTTTATTGTTTTTGTGGTTTTTGTTATAGAATGTACAAGAATGTGCAATCCAAATTTCATAGGAGTGTTGGAGCACCCCCAGGCAAGAAGTTGATATGATGAGATAAGTAGTGGCACCCCTAATCATGAAATTTATTGGATGAGAAGAGATACTAGCACCCCAGAGCATGCATTTTATTGGATAATAAGGGGTACTAGCACCCCCAATCGTGAAAGTGCTTAATGTCATGAGTGATCCCATACTTCTTGTACGGAGCGATATCTATGCTAAGGATATGAAAGCTAAAGTGCTTGATATCAAGAGTAACCCTATGCTTCTTGGAGGGAGCAAACTCTATCATAAGGATATGAAAGGTAAAGTGCTTGATGTTTGGAGCAACCTTGCACTTCTTATAGGGAATGACCTCTATGCTAAGGACATGAAAGGTAAAGTTCTTGATGTTAGGAGTGACCCCACACTTCTTGTAGGGAGTGACCTCTATGCTAAG
The DNA here is from genome assembly GCA_028583015.1 of Wollemia nobilis. Lineage (NCBI taxonomy): Eukaryota > Viridiplantae > Streptophyta > Pinopsida > Araucariales > Araucariaceae > Wollemia > Wollemia nobilis. Next base: position 5,027,973 of record JAQPPZ010016931.1, read on the forward strand.
GACATGAAATATTGATGTTTTTCTTTTGTTGGTAAAATTTTGAGTTTTTGCTTTTGTTTGTTGAAATTTTAATTTTTGGTTGATATTTTTTATGTTTTGAAATTTTTATTTTTTTTTGTGATTTTTTATATTTTTTGTGGGTTTTGTGTGTTTGATGTCTACGTTTTAATGCCTATGTGGAATAAAAAATGAAAGTTAAGGATTCAAAATGCGATCCAAACAAATATTATGCCTAAAATGCTATTAAGATAAAAATGCAATGGAGTTGAGGTGGTTGTTGTTCAATTTTTGTATTTTTGTTGTTTTGTGTGCATATTTGTTATTTGTTTGTTTTTGTTGAAATTGTTTTGAGTTTGAATTTTTTTGTTTATAGTTTGTGATAATTTTTGTTTGACATCAATTTTTTTGGTGTTGTTGTTTTTGGTTTTGAAATGTTTTGTTTTTTTTTTATGTGGTTTGATTTTTATTAATATTATTTTTGTTTTTTTTTTTTTTTTTTATTTAGGGTGGTGAGGGGCCGGTTGTGCAAACTTGCACTCTGTCCTGCATGGAGCTTGTACAGGCCACCATGGTAGAACTGCATTAGGCTTGACACAAAAGAGGAGATATGAAGTGGTATATCTAAAGGCTATCAAAATAATTCTAGGATGGGAACATAGGAAGAGGCTCAAGCATGCCCACTTACACTTCTAATTTTGTACACCATGACACATTTCAATTACATTTCCATTTCAATTTACACTTGCACTTACTTTTTTTATATATTTTAAAATAGGTGTTGCTAGTATCTTTCTTGTTGGCATGTGTGTAGGACTCTCAATTTAAAAGGCTTATTTAAATGGTGGTCACAACTATAAAACCACCCTTACATTACCTGTGGCACAAAAGAAGCGAATACACCATCCTTTATTTATAAAAAATATTTCGCCTTTCGACACATATTATGATGCAGGAGCATCCGAGGGCAGCAAAGCAATCGAGCATCAACCAAAATTTTTGTTGTTATTTTTTTCTAAGTGTTGCAATGTTATTTTTTTCTAAGTGTTGCAAGTAAAATATGTGTCGCGATATCGCGACACAAAATGTGTCACGATATCGCGACCAAAACTGAAGATAGGGGAGCAGCGGACAAAATGTCACGATTTCGCGACATGTCACGAAATCGCGACCCAAGGTAGGGAAACAGAGCCACAGAGACCAAAGGTCACAAAATCGCGACCACCATAGGGGAAACGAAGGCACGGAGACCAAAGGTCGTGAAATCGTGACATGTTGTGATTTCACGACATGTCATGAAATCACGACCATCGTAGGGGAAACAAAGGCACGGAGACCAAAGGTCACAAAATCGCAACCATCGTAGGGGAAACGAAGGCATGGAGACCAAAGGTCACAAAATTGCGACCACCATAGGGGAAACGAAGGTGTAGAGACCAAAGGTCACGAAATCATGACATGTCATGATTTCACGACCGAAACAGGAGAACAGAGGCCGATAGAAAAAAATGACGTGATATCGTGACATGTCACGATATCATGGCCAAAACGAAGAGAGAAGGTGCAAAAAGAAAATGGTCGTGATATCACGACATGTCACGATATTGTGACCAAACAGAAAGACACGCACTCCCAGCCTTCATAAAGATGTCCCTTCATGCACGACAAGTTAATAGCAGTGAAGCAGCAGATTCAAAGGAGGATTTCAACGGGCATGTTGGCCACTCGCGCAAGATATCTGGAGATGCATTTATAGCAACTAACAGCAAGCAGCAGATCGAGAAGAATATTTTGTTGGGTATGGCAGCCAGTCGCACACCTCACCTAGAGTCTCATCAATGCAACTTTCCAAAATTGTTCTAAGTGGCAATTGTAGATCATGGGAAGTGTGAAAGCATAGAGGATCGGGACCTCGATAAAAACCCATGGATTGTAATGAGAGGAGGTTGGAAAACGGTAGTTTGGCTGTATATTATTGTAAAATTCTTCTGAAGTATTGAATGAGAAATTGTTGTCTCTTGTTTCTCTGGTTTTCTGTCTATTGTAAGATCTGTTCTCCACCAAGTGGTATCAGAGCCAGTAGTTCCTGAGTGTGTAGCAGATCGCCGGAGGAGAGGCAGTTACACCAGGATCTATGGAAGGGCTTGGAATTGGGTGAGTAGAATGCCTCCAAGGAGAAATCCTATTGGTGGGAGAGGCATGGCAGCAGCAGAAGATTTTCGAGCTTTACAGCGGAAAATGCAAGCCCTGCAAGAAGAAATACGTAGAATATTGGAGCCAAGAAGAGACGAAGGTAGTGAAGAGGAAGATGATGAAGAAGAAGACCAACATGAGGAAGAAGAAGCAGTAGATCCAGCTTAGGCCAGACTATACAAAGCCATATCCCAGATTGGGAAGAGGCCAAAGATGGAGGTTTCCACATATTCTGGAAACCTTGATCTAGAGGAATTGATCGACTAGATCAATGATATGGAAGAGTAATTTGAGTACGAAGAGGTTGAGGATCCTGATAGGGTCTGATTCACAAAGACCAAACTGAAAGGTCATGCTAGCATTTGGTGGAAGGGAGTGCAGCTAGAGCGAAATAAAAGAGGGAAAGAGAGAATAACTAAGTGGGAATGGATGGCAGAAAAGCTAAAGAGGCGGTTCATCCCTGGTGATTATGAGTTAGACCTCATCGAAGAAAATGCAAGTATTGAGGCAATCAAGCAAGTCCGTGAAAGAATACACAGAAGAATTTCATAAAATAATGATTATAATAGGCCACTCAGATGCCAACAAGGAGAAGGTAGCCTGTTACATTAATGGGTTACGAGCAAGCATTCAGGAAGAACTAAGTCTAGTCCGGATGACCACTATAGAGGACACTTACCAATTTGCTTTAAAGGTTGAAGAGAAGCTCAATAGGAGGTTTGAAAACAAGCAAAGAGCAAGAGGTCATGGCGAAAGAACTAACAGAAGGAACAGTGGAAGAAAAAATGAAGATTCTCAAAAAAATGGAGAAGGTAGCAGCAATCAAGAACAAAGGAGAGAAAATACAGACCGCCCCCATAATAAGGGGGAAGAGGCAGAGCTGGACGAGGTCAAGGAAGAGGAAGATTCCAAGGGACTTGCTTCCAGTGTGGTGAAGAGGGACATCACCAATATGAGTGCCCACAGTAGCGAGAAAGAAATAATCGAAGGTCGAAAGGAAATGCCAGAGTAGCAGTCGCTGATGAAGATGCTGGATCTGAGCATTCTAAAGAAGCTAAGAGAGGAGAAGTAATGATTGCAAGAAGAGTCCTGCTGAATGAAGAGGGAGCTGCAGATCAGAGGAAAAGCTTATTTCGCACAAGGTGTAAATGCACGGGTAAGATTTGCAACATTATCATTGACAACGGTAGCACAGATAACCTAGTTTCAGAGGGAATGGTTACAAAGCTACAACTAGAGAGAAAGAAACACCCACATCCATATCGGATCACGTGGTTGTAGAAATACCATAAGGTTTTGGTCAATGAACAATTCCTGGTAAAATTTAGTATTGGGAATTACCGTGATGAGGTTCTGTGTGACATTCTGCCCATGGATGCGTGCCATTTGTTTCTGGGAAGGCCATGGCAGTTTGACAGGTGTGCGGTTCATGATGGTTGAGCCAACACCTATTTCGTGACCAAGAATGGAATGCATCATAAGTTGAAACCCCTGAAGGAGGTGGAAGAAAAGGTATGTGGCAGTGTAAGAATTTGCTTGGTTGACGGAAGAAAATTTTTAGATGATTTAAAGCATGAACATATGTGTTATGCTTTAATTCCTAGAGTCAGGGATACAAAATGCAAATATTCCTCAGCAGAAGTCCAAGAGCTGTTGAAGGAATTTCTAGATATCATATCTGATAATGTACCTGAGGGTTTACCCCCTGTAAGAAAAATCAGTCACCATATTGATTTGGTGCTAGGGTCAAGCTTGCCCAATAAAGCTGCACATAGAATGACACCTGTAGAAACTGAAGAACTAAACAGGTAGGTCCAGGAGCTCCTGGAGAAGGGATTGATTAGGGAGAGTCTTAGCCCATGTGCAGTACCTGTAGTACTAGCACCCAAGAAGGATGGAGAGTGGAGAATGTGCACAAACTCTCGAGCCATCAACAAGATCACAATAAAATACAGGTTTCCACTGCCAAGGATGGATGACATAATGGACTGTTTGAGTGGAGCCAAGTACTTCACCAAAATTGACCTCAAGAGTGGTTACCACCAGATCCGTGTCAGGGAAGGAGATGAGTGGAAGACAACCTTCAAGACAAGAGAGGGCTTGTATGAGTGGTTGGTCATGCCATTTGGGCTGTCCAATGCACCAAGTACCTTCATGCGGCTGATGAATGAGGTATTGAAAGAGTTTTTAGGAAAATTTGTCATTGTTTATTTAGATGATATATTAATATTTAGTAGAACCCTAGAGGAACACCTGATGCACATCAGGAGGGTTTTTGAAAAGCTGCGGGAGGAGCAGTTATTAATAAATCTAAAAAAGTGTAATTTTGTCAAGAAAGAGTTAGTATACCTAGGATTTGTAATCTCAGTAGAAGGTCTAAAAATGGACCCTGAGAAGGTGAGAGATATCATCGAATAGCCTACCCCAAGAAGCACAACAGAGGTAATATCATTTCATGGTCTAGCCAACTTTTACAGAAAGTTCATAAGAAACTTCAGCAGCATTTGTGCACCCCTCACAGAAACAATGAGAGGGGATAAGAAAGAATTCAAGTGGACCTTACAGGCTGAAAGGAGCTTTGATGCATTAAAGAAAAGGGTCACAGAATAGCCTGTTTTGGAACTCCCAGACTTTAAAAAAGTATTTCAGGTAGACTGTGATGCCAGTGGCAGTGCAATAGGGGCTGTACTAAGTCAAGAAGGCAGACCTATTGCTTATTTTAGTGAAAATATCAATGATGCTCAGAAAAAGTATTCAATTTATGACCAGGAATTTTATGCTATAGTTCAGGCTCTGAAGAAGTGGAGGCATTATTTGTTGCCAAAAGAGTTTGTTCTATTTATGGATCATCAGGCATTGTAGTACATCAACAGCCAAACAAAACTGAATCAAAGGCACATGAAGTGGGTTGAGTTTCTCCAAAGCTATACCTTTGTGTTAAAGCACAAAAGCGGGAAATAAAACAGAGTTGCAGATGCCTTAAGTAGAAGGTAGAATATGCTGATTGAAATGACAGTGCAAGTGGTAGGTTTCGAAGAACTGAAGGGTCTTTATCCTGAAGATCCTGATTTTGCAGAAGCCTGGACGACTTGCTTGGCACCTGTTGCTGTGGACAGGACAAAATGGTTAGATTTCCTAATCCAATATGGAATGCTGTTCAAGGGAAGTAAATTATGAATTCCAAAGAGTTCCATGTAGGAGAAATTAATCAAGGAAAAGCACAGCGGAGGACTGATTGGGCATTTTGGTCGGGATAAGACCATTGCCCTGGTGAATGAAAATTACTACTCGTCGCAACTTCAGCAAGATGTGAAAAAGTTTGTGCAAGGTTGCAGAATATGCTAGATTGCAAAAGGCGTAAGGAAAAACACAGGATTATACCAGCCGTTACCTGTACCTGAGAGGCCATGGGAGGACATAAGCATGGATTTTATTCTTGGCTTGCCCAGAACACAGAGGGGAAATGACTTTGTATTTGTGGTGGTTGACAGGTTCTCCAAGATGGCACATTTTATTCCCTGCCAGAAAACAAGTGATGCAGTTCACATTACAGGGTTATTTTTCAAGGAAGTGGTACGACTTCACGGTCTACCAAGAAGCATAGTTTTTGATAGAGATACAAAGTTTGTTGGGTATTTCTAGAGAACATTATGGAAGAAGCTGAAGACAGATCTGAAGTTTAGTTCTGCATACCACCCAAAAACTGATGGATAGACAGAGGTGGTAAATAGAAGTCTAGGTAATTTATTAAGATGCTTGATAGCAGATAAACCCAAGGGATGGGATTTAGTTTTTCCGTAGGTGGAATTTGCATACAACAATTCTGTCAATAAGAGTACAAACAAATCTCCATTCCAAATCATATATGGAAACAGTCCGAGAAACATTTTTGAGCTGAGAAAATTAGATAAAGGAGAAAAGTGCAGTGCAAAGGCTGAGGAATTCGCAAAACAGATGAAAATCCTGCATGAATAAGGGAAGAAACAAATTACAAAAATGAATACTCAGTATAAAGCAAGGGCAGACCAAAAGCGACGGTTCAAAGAGTTCGGTGTGGGGGATGAAGTCATGGTCCATCTCAAAAAAGAAAGATTTCCAGCCAAAACTTATAACAAGTTGAAAATGAAGAAGTTTGGGCAATGCAGAATACTGGAAAAATGGGATTCAGGCAATGCATATGAAGTGGAATTTCCAAGTGGGCTTGACATTTCACCTATTTTTAACATATCAGATTTAGTGGAATACCTTGAGGGAAACAATACAGAGGCACCAAGTATAGAATTGTGGAGCATTACAAAGTATAACCCGACCATAGAAGAGATCGAAGAAATACTAGATATGCATGAAGGCAAAAGCACAAGGAACAAACAGTATTCTGAATATTTGATCAAGTGGAAGGGCAGACCTGTAGAAGATGCAACTTGGTTATTGAAAATAGAGGTTGACCGCCTGGGTCTTCCTCCCAAAGATCAGAAGTGAGGATCACTTCTCGATCCACCCCGGGTGTCTGATGCAGGAGCATCCGAGGGCAGCAAAGCAATCGAGCATCAACCAAACTTTTTGTTGTTATTTTTTTCTAAGTGTTGCAATGTTATTTTTTTCTAAGTGTTGCAAGTAAAATATGTGTTGCGATATCGCGACACAAAAAGTGTCGCGATATCACGACCAAAACTGAATATAGGGGAGCAGCGGACAAAATGTCGCGATTTCGTGACATGTCGTGATTTCATGACATGTCGAGAAATCGTGACCCAAAGTAGGGAAACAGAGGTGCAGAGACCAAAGGTCACGAAATCGCGACCACCGTAGGGGAAACGAAGGCGTGAAGACCAAAGGTCGCAAAATCGTGACATGTCATGATTTTGTGACATGTCATGAAATCATGACCAACGCAGGGGAAATGAAGGCACGGAGACCAAAGGTCACGAAATCGTGACATGTCACGATTTCACGACATGTCACGAAATCGTGACCACCATAGGGGAAACGAAGGCATGGAGACCAAATGTCGCGAAATCGTGACCACCGCAGGGGAAATGAAGGCACGGAGACCAAAGGTCACGAAATCATGACATGTCATGATTTCACGACCGAAACGGGAGAACAGAGGCCGATAGAAAAAAATGGTGCGATATCGCGACATGTCGCGATATCGTGGCCAAAACGGAGAGAGAAGGTGCAGAAAGAAAATGGAAGTGATATCGTGACATAGACGTATTTATGAAGTCTGGGAGTGCGTGTATTTCTATTTGGTCGTGATATCGCGACATGTCACAATATCATGACCAAACAGAAAGACACGCACTCCCAGCCTTCATAAAGACATCTCTTCATGCACAACAAGTTAACAGCAGTGAAGCAATAGTTTCAAAGAAGGATTTCAACGGGCATGTTGGCCACTCGTGAAAGATACCTAGAGATGCGTTTATAGCAACTAACAGCAAGCAGCAGATCGAGAAGAAGATTTCGTTGGGTATGGCAGCCAGTCACGGACCTCACCTAGAGTCTCATCAATGCAAATTTCCAAAATTGTTCCAAGTGGTAATTGTAGATCGTGGGAAGTGTGAAAGCACAGAGGATCGGGACCTCGATAAAAACCCATGGATTGTAATGAGAGGAGGTTGGCAAACGTTATTTTGGTTGTATATTCTTGTAAAATTCTTTTGAAGTATTGAATGAGAAATTGTTGTCTCTTTTTTCTTTGGTTTTCTATCTATTGCAAGATCTGTTCTCCACCATATTATTGTAAAATGTACCCTAAAAGGGTCAATTTGTATCAAAAGGAATATTCTAGAATTTAATGCAATACTCCATTCTTATTGCAATGGTGTATTTTTTCTATGTTAAAAATGGTGATCATGGTGGGACAATATGGTGGCTTGCCACTAGGCTTAGTGGAGGAATATTAAAGTGTATAATGGATAAGTAGACTGCAAGGTGGAATGAGGAGAGAATTTAAAATTCCCTAGTGGGGTGTTAAGTGGATGTGCATATTATGTCCTATATGGAGGGATGCTGAGGATAAAATCTAGGTGGAAGACAAATATCTATGGGGAAGGCATTTTATATTCCTTAGTGGGATGAATAATTAAGTGGATAATATAAAATATATGAGTGTATTGAGTGAATAATGGGTGTATTTAGTGGATAATGAGCATTTAGATTATTAAATGCCTCATTTTTTTTTGTGTGAGTGGGGTTTGACCAAGGTTAGGTGGACCTAGGGTAAGGGTAATTCCAGGTTAATGATTGACCCAAGCCAAGAATTAACCTTGGGGGAAGGTGTGTGCACCTAATATTAACCTAGGGGGATGGTCACATGGTGACCAAGGGCTATGTGTAGGAAGGGGGTTAGGTATGAATAATGGATAGTGAATGGTAGATGATTGTATATATATATACGTATATATACGTATATATACATATACGTATATATACGTATTTATATATATATACGTTATATATATATATATATATATATATATATATATATATATATATGTGTATATATATATATATATATATATATATATATATATATACGTATACATATGTATATATATACATATGTATATATACGTATATATATACATATGTATATATATATCTTATGTGTGTGTGTGTGAATTTTTTATCTTTTTTTTTTTGTGCAAGTGATGCACTATTCTAAACATAACAAATTTAATTTTTCTTGTAAGGTCTCAAATTTTAACTTTCATGATACTAATTGATCCTAGATCTTTGCAAATTAGAAGAAATTTATTGTGTATGATCTTGAAACCTAATCCTTCATAAAAAAAATTGGTTAGATATACATAGCTAAAAAATAGTAGCTTAATAATTTGAATGATCTAATATGTCTATAAGTACTTTTAGCCAAAGATATCAATAGTTGAATAATGGGCCATAGACTATGGATTCCCAAGGTACCTCTCTTTAGATGCCAATAACTTATATGATCTAGGTATTTATATTGATAATCTAGCCACTAATTTATGTCCACATGATAGATCTTTGTGTGTACTAAAAAAGGAAAAACATAAACTACAAATAGAGTATATGGTTATTGACCCTTTTCACTAGCGACACACTTGGATCTAGCTACTTGGTGGTTCCTTGTGTAAACCTCAAATTAAGTGTTTGGGTATATTTTGGCCCGAGTACTTCCCTTAGTTGAGTAGTTGGTACTTGCATCTAGTCCTCCAAATGGTATAAAGCTATTGCATGCACTATTTAAGCACCTTAATGAGTTTACTTTTGAGATACATGGTTGCTTCTACTACATAAATTGGCTATGTGATATGAAAACTAACCCTATAAAGTTGCTTTAGTACTAGATGAAGTGAATATCTCTACAATAACAAAATTACCATAGTAAATATACACCAAAATATGAAATGAAACACACATTGTATTAATCACATGAAATATTACACTATCATAGGTCACTTCAAGGGTAATTCCTCATTTATAACTCCTAATATAAAAATGCATTTTCTCCCTCTTCTCTCATTACAATCGAATATATAAAAGAAACTATAAAATGTCTTGTAAACCTTAAATCTAACTCTGAATGGACATTGTGTCCCACTAACTATTCACAACACTCACAACTAATAGTAACATGACTAATTACAATAATTAAATAGCTAGGACATAAGGATACTAACATAAGAATATTTTTAGTATGATGACAAATAGGAAAATGAAGGGTCACTATAAGAAGAATATAAGAAAAAAGGGCTGCATATTTTTGAATTCCATGTCCCAAATTATTCTCCCTTTCCTAGAAAATCATAAAATGAGGATCTTTATATAGTCTTACTATGTTTTTGAGCCATTGGTAAGGGAAAATATAATAAAATTCTTGACATGTGTGATCTATTTATGCTCTTATTTAAAAAAAAATCCTTTCTTCTAGCTTATAGATAATGTATTCATACTAACTTTGTGTAGTATAACATATCATAAACTATTTCTATGGGTTTTATTTTAGTAAAGTGTTTACCCAAATAAATGATTGTGTTTATGCTAGTTTTGATGGCTTAGAATTTATTCCAAATGGTTGTTACATAATTCTATTGTAAATATACATTATTTAATTGAGTTTATTCCTTAATTTTAATTTATTGTGCAAGGTATACTAGATTATTTCAATATTATTATTAAAAAATATGTGTGTCACCTAGTTGAGGGCTTCCATAAAAAGCATACGATAGCAACATTAAAAGCTTAGTTTTGTAATATATTTGAAGTTAAATTAGCATCACATCAACTTCTTCATGTATTATCCATAGTATATTATTTACATCTTTGAGATTTTTCAACATCAAATAGTAGTTTTGATGCGATATAGAGGGCTTTACAAGTGAGAAGTGACAATTTTAGTCAATTTCATTATGCAACCAATCGAAGAAGCATCTTAATAGTTGAAAATTATTTGCTAAAGGTTTTATTTCTATGAATTTATATGTCACACTTTAAAAATCTAATATTTTTCAAATTTGGCTTCCTTCATAGTTAACTTTTAAATTTCTTTGGAATTGAACTTATCCTAAAATAATTATGAATGTAATAATCATATACAATTAGTTGTACAGTTTGTTACCATTTGCTTTAACAAATTTTACATATTATAATGATTTCTTCACTATTTTCTCATTGATTAAACCTCAGGTTTGTTAATTCTCATTTCTAACTATCATTATGTATACCTTTCAACAATCTAAATTTTTTATCCCATAAATATAAACACTTCTAAATTATAGATTATGCTTATTTCATGTTCTATATCTAATGCTACACAATTTATTACATAGTAACTCTTATCATCAGGGGAAATTTATGCTTAAAATCTCTTATAATACCTATTTACTAGCCCTTTGTTTCTCTTCAAAATTTATAACTTGTCAAAGTAACACTTATTATAGATACCATCCTGGGGCGTGGTATCCATAATAGAAAAACACTTATTATGGATGTTATTTATTGGTTGATAAGCTTAGATTCCACATAATAAATCTAATATAATGTTATGATATAGCATGATGAAATTTTATGTCTAAACAAAAATAAGGGATACGAACATGTAAAATGATGCTTATTATACATACCATAATATAATGGTGACCTAAGCCTTAAAAGAAAAAGGATGTCATGATGAATTTTTATAGATATATTTATTTTGAGAGCTCAATGCTTGAAATAATAGATCTCAAAATATAACAATATATTAATCAACATCTTATAATCATTCACATTGCTTAACAATATAACCCCTTGAGATGAGATGAAGTTAATAATTTAATAATCCTTAAAAGTCAAATATAGGTTTTTGGGCTCCTTTTTGGATTCAAACTACAAAGATAGGCAGAGGGCTTTAGGCTCTCTTTTCAGATACAAGCTAAACCAGAGTTTATAATAACAATGTCCATGTTACCGATTCTCCTTCCTCCTATATTTGACAACTTGACATATATAACCTTTAACCTAAGAGTTGCCTTACTACTATTAAAAAAACTAAATTAAATTTAGGTAAGAAATAAATAATTAATTAGTAACGTGAAACAACGTGCTATAGTTAGTAACGAAGTTAACAATATTATATAAATTTTGATTGTTATTAATTTTGACTTTACAAGGTCTAAATAAATTGACTATTTTTTTTTTTGTTTTTTTCCTTCTTACTTTTCCATTTTTATTTCATTTAAACACGAGCAATTTGGTTTGGGCAATGAACTTACCGTCTTTGTATCCCATAAATACTTCTGATTTATCATTGATAAATCTCTGTCTACTTTGTCTACCAATTTTCATTATGAAAAGACGTTTCACTAGAAACGTACTATCCATGCCGTACGTGAGCAAGCCGTTCTGGCAGATGAATGACAGGGCATCTCCACTGTGGTATATTTACTTTCGATGGATACCGTTTCCTCCTTCATTGCTAACTTGACAGCCGCATTGAATGGTTTGATGGCCCTTTGCAACTGCTTCCTTAATAAACTACTATAATAATTTCAGGGTTGAATCTTTAGTCCAATAGTTGGTCAGCCCATACTGAACGAAGACAAGCATGTGGGCCAGAAACGTTTCAGTGGTAATTTACGATGGACAAGGAATCAATTACTGACTATTGTACCCTTACGAGAACTTCGGAAATCTAGCTATTTTGGAGGGGAGTGCAGATATGATACAGTTTTAGAACGGTAAAATTCCTTTTAAGATTGAGATGTTTATTTCTGTACAGCACAGCTAAATATGTAATTCCTATGGGCAGCTATCTTCTCAAGTATGAAGTAACAAGCGAATGAGCTCGTATGCTTTTCAATTATGACAATAGCATGAAATAATGGTACATCAATTGTAACAGTGCAGAAGGACATCTTCCGAAAGAGCCCATGTTTTTCTTTAGGGGTTTCCATCCGGAAGCTTCTCGATTTCTCTTATTTGAAAAGGTTGTGTATAGTAAAAATATATTAAAAGACAAATTATAAAAGTAAGTGATTACGGCAACCCAAAATGTTACTTTTTTATGATTTGTGGTGCTGTGCGGTTATTATTAAGCGAAAGCGTTGCCCTGTTGATAACTTCCCTCGTTTAATTTCACAATGGGAATTATATCGGATTAGTGCCCTTAATTAAAAAGGTGTCATAGAGCAATTTCTCGTGTGGCGAATTAACTTATTAATGAGGCTCACAGATGATAGCAGGGGAGGTAACTTTTTTTTTTTTAATTTAGGTTTACTAGCCATTCAAATATGTGTTTGTCCAATGGTTCTTGGAAAGTGTGGTATCTTGGGTCTTTTTGGTAGTTTTTAGAATCGAAATGGAAAATTCTCTTGGCAGAGGTAAATGTTAACTTTGATAAGTAGAAACTTGCTTTTAAGTTTAGGTTTCTGTTTTTCAATGTCTGCTTAGTTTGTGGTTGAAGAATGCCTTGAGAGTGCTGTGCTGGTTTTCAACCTGTTGATTTCTGTTATTTTTCTGATCTTTTTAATTCTTGGTTTAGCTCTCATTTTGGATCCTTTGAGAGAAAGGAAAAACAAGGATCTACGAAAATATCCAGAGAAGAGAATCGGAAGAGGGTTATGAGCTTGAATACATGTAATCTGAGGACAGATCTGTCAATATTCCCTTCAAGGTGCTAGTCTAGCGCTTGGGTAGTTGCGCTCAGATCTGTCTTCTTAGATCTGAAATCAGAGATCAGTGCAGACTGATAAGGTCGAGAAGAAATGAAGCAGTCAGAAATCCAACACAGCGAAGAAGCCTCGAGAAACTTAGTTAATCGCGGAATAGTTAATGACACTCCGTCTATGAAAATTGTGCGGTACGGAGAATGTACGAAGAATCAAGCAGCCAGCCTAGGAGGGTATGCTTTGGATGGCTGTAGGGAATTCATGGCTGGTGGCCCGCAGGGAACGAGTGCAGCCATGAAATGTGCGGCCTGTAACTGTCACCGCAATTTCCACAAGCGAGAGATCGACAGCGAGGGCTTATGTGAATATCATCGGCGCTGTAGGTGATCCGTCGATCTACTTATTTGAAATATATGCCCCAGGTTGTATCACAAGTTTTTAATGTGGGGCTTTATTTATTGCTTGTGTTTTGTTATGAAATAATGCTTAAAGGAAGTCATCCATTATCCACAACGCTGAATTTCCGAGGTCCGATTGCTGTAGACTTGCTCTATTTTTTTATTTATTTTTTGTCAGGTTTGACGAATCTCTTTTTATATGTTTTCCATCTTTTAACAACATGTTTTCCTTTTGTGTGGTTTTAATATTTGCTTAATTTTACTCCTGCTTGTTAAGATTTCAACTTAACTCTGCAATAATTCTTAGATGAATCGTGAATACTTAATATTCATAGCCATCGCTCACGGTAAGAACAAGCCGTATTGCATGTAATTATTGTGCAACATGTTTCACAGCCATGTTATATGAAGTTGTATTTGGAATACTTTTTTAAATAGTCAGTTTTAGTTGGTTATAATGGAATAGTTTTCTTTACAATATTTTGTTAATTAATTTGAATCTCTGTCTTCTGAAAAGTGTAATTATATTTATCCAATATTTTTATATTTTTATATTTACCATTGAATAAACATTAAATGTTAAAGTGAAACTCCAACTTATTACTTTAACCCGGGTTTAACTGTCCTTTTCTAAATCATACAATTTTAATTTATATATTTTATTTATTTATTTTTATTTTTTTTAAATTGCCCTTATTGTCCTCTTTTGTTTTCCTATTAATCTTTTACACTCTTCCTTTTTTATGTCTAGGAGTCATATTTGTAGGCCTCAAGAAATAAGAAAGTTGAAAAGTTGAAGTCTATTTGAAAATAAAACATCAAACCAGAATAAAGCAAAATCCTTACAGCTTCAGTCCTTTATAACAATTTCGTGAAGGTGTAAATGTGTTGAAGGAATGATTTTGAATCTGGTATTTTGTATAACAGTAGTTGGACTCAGCATGGAGGCTTTTCTTACAAACCATAAAAATGGACAAAATAACAACGCTAGCCATCCTGACCTTTTTTCTGTTCTATGTCCATTGATTCGTTAAAACCTTTTGTCTTTGTAAAACAACAATTAATATTTCAGTCATATGGATCCTATCTGTACTGTGGGGCAAATCTTGTGGTTCGAATTTTATTGCCGAAAATCATATAATCTACTTATACTTTTAAATTTATAGGGGTATCATAAGTCAAAGAAAATACTTTATTCGATTACATATATATATATAAATTATACTATCGGAGGAGGAAATTATAGGAATATGTGTGGACTAAGACAGACCGTTAGGCCATTAAAAATAAATAGAGATATAGTAAAACTTCTTCTTTAAAACAAGAAGTTTACCTGACATCACCTGTTAGTTTTAACTCAACACAAAACGTTTTTTTATTGGTGGGGAGGCAAACTTGCTTACCTGACATTTATCTACCGCCGTTATTTGATTAGCCTCCATCCTCTACAACATTCTTATTTATTTTATATTTTTATTAATTAATATTAGAATTGTTTAGTGTTATTTAAATTATTTATATTTAAAGATATTATATGAAATTAAAATACATTCTATTCATATTTGTTATATAATAATATTATAAAAGTTTTATGATTATTATAGTTTTATATAAAACTTTAGAAATTTAACCAAATGGATATGCTCACTGTCTTGTATATTAACCATTTTTATGTAAAAAGCATTATATTAAATGTAAAAAAGAAGAAGGGAATAAACATACCACGTGGGTAACATCATCAACCAAAAAAACATTTCATCAATAGAGTGGGAACCGGTTGTTTAACACTCTCTTACAGAATGAAACCCCAAAAAATAATTAAACCTCTAAAAGGGTGAATATAGAGCAAAATAAACTAGAAAGCCTAAATTGTAGAAATGTAAGTCTAGGTCTTACATATGCTCGAACTTTAGGGCAGCAAAATTATTGGAATTTTTGGTTCAGAAGTGTGTAACTGAGGTTAAGATACTCCAACACACTATAGTTGTTGCACAACTAAACATTGATCATCTAAAGTAGCTTCTATGGAACAACATTTTCTTCTGCAGACCTCCTTCTCAGGTTGCGGGAGTATCTGATTTTAGCTGGAGAAAATGTACAAGAGGACTATTGCATACCTTTGTTGAGACTGAGGAGCCTCAATTATAGGATCAAAATTTTCCTTTTCATAGTTTTTTTTACGAGTGTGAGACATGTGCTGACTTAGATTGTGTATATTTAGAAGAACCCAAATGTGCATTTTTACGCCATCCCACATTCTTCCAACCATCCTCCTGAGGTTGAGGAGTGGGTGTTCTACTTGTCCTTGTCCTTGTTCTATGACATCAAGGGATAATATTTGATCTTGTGTCAAGGATTGGTATGGAAAACAAGTTTTGATCATAGAGGACCCATTGGGATAACATAATGTCACCAAATTGTATGTCAATAAACTCCTTGAGCTTTCCAGAAACATCAATCTCAAAAAAAGCATGTTTTTAACGATATACAAGAAAAAAATTGTTGGCTTCCAAAAAATAACACATCCAAGAGCCACAAAGATAGAGGGAGTCTTGGGAATTCCACCCACACAAGAAATTTGGTAGATCTTTCTTTAAAAATAGAAAAATCACAGGTCCAAAGAAAAAAATAAGTAAAAACCTTTTCATAAACTAAGGGTCATGTTCGCAAGCATGAGTTGTTTCAACTTTGATTATTCAAATTTTGATTAATAAAATTATTTCAACTTTAACAAATATGGCTACACCAAAACATAGAAATAATAACTCACAAATTTTATGAGGCAAAGGTTTGAGAGGCACCGTATCATTAGTAAGCCCCTTGGGATGAAGATACATTACAACAAAAGGATAGAAGGATAATATATCTCTAGTTTCAAATCTGACATAGATGATTTATTAGGTTATGGTCTATGGTCTATAATTAATAGGTTACAATTTACTTTATTGCAAGTATATCCCCTTTGTTTTACGAAATTATTTTTAAGATCAAGGGATAAACTAAAATTTGAAGATATAAATGTATTTTTTTAAGAAGAAATGTGAAGGAAAGATATTAGAGTATCTTTTTATAGTCAATTTTTTTTGCAATGTTTTTCATTGCTAGAAAAATAAATATGTATAAAAAGAAAAATGGTATTAATATACTTCATATTAATTCAATAATATTTTAAAAATAAAACAAAAATTAAATTGCTAATATTTTATGAGATAGGTCAAATAATTTTTTTTTTAAATAATTACAAATATGAAAATAAATAGCAACATAATCAATCTCTTTATAGATCATATTATTTGTAATAGTGGATAAAAAAATACCTTTAAATTGGTCATACTAGTATTCAATATTGACATAGCACATATGTTATATGATGAAACTCAATTCATATAATATGATTTAGATGTTAATAAAAGGAAGGATTTTATAGCAGATAGATTTGAGGATGATATTACAAGAATAAGGACTATAATACTTATCAATCTAAAGGTAATTGTAAGAAGAATCATTATTAGTTTTTTTATTTTTGTTAAAAGAAATGATTGTTAGATTTTAAATGCTTCTATCAAACATAACATAAAATATCATTTATAACCAAATAGGATGATTTTGATTATGAAATAATGCTATTTCTAGTTTATGAATGTAGGAAGAAATTTTCAAAGAGTATTTGACTATGCATTCAAAAATCTAAAGCATAGATTCATTGTCATATACTATGATTATGTAATAGTTTTTTTTTTTCCAAAAAGAGAAAGGATATTGTTATGCATGTGAGAGAATGTTTAAAGATATATAAAAAAATGGAATATTTCTTAAACCCAAGAAGTATTTTTGCAATGCTTGAGGATAAATTGCAAGGCTACATTATTTCTAATCAGGGGACAAAAGTTTTTTTTTACCATTTTAGAGAAATAAAAAAAGATAAATTACCATCCAAGAAAGTGACATGTGGTTTTTATTTTGTAGGAAAAAATATATGAAAATGAAAAGAATGTTTCATTCAAGTGACTTAAAACAAACTCATAAATATGTTTTAATCTTATTTTGGCCTCCAAAAAACATTGTAGGAAGTATATAATATTTTCATATGTATTTCAATATACTATTATTATTATATTGATGCAAAGAAATGCTTATGGCATACATCATCCTAAATATTTTGGCATTTATGGTTCGAAGAAGTATGAAATAAACTATAGTAAACTCGAAAAACATGTTTGTAGTGGTGAGAGATATAAAAGTATTTTAGTTTTTATTTCAAAATCCATGGTAGTTGTGTTTATTATCAATACTACGTGGAAGACCATCTCAACCCTACCAAACTTTGAAATAAGATAAGCACATGGATAACTAGAGTATAAGAGTTTAATTTGAAGGTAAATCCTCCTACTATAGATCACAAAAAGATATTATATGAATTAATGTACCTAGACTATGACTATAATCTACATGAAATAGAGAAAAATCAATTAGTTTTATGGACTTTTAGTGTTGACAGTTGGTATATAAATTTGGCTTATTATTGAATTATGAAATCTATCCAATTTCTTTATATTTTTGAGAAAGATAAAATAGAGAAGCAATTCTTATAACTTAATTCTATTACATGTAGTTCTATATGTGAAGGGTTTTGATGGAGTTTTGATTAAATACTTTAGTTTTGAACAATTGTATCTAGCTATCACATGGTACCATCATGGGGATTGTGTTCAACATTCTGGTACTAAATATTTTTCCTATAATATCCTCAAGGATGGGTATTAATGTCCAATAATTTTAAATATTATTGGAAAATATTACATTATTTAGAATAAACTAATGTACCCCATGGTGCCCTTGGTACAATTGTAAATATATATTAGAGTGAGAGTAAATTGTTTGAGTGTGATTTACATTTTCCCTTATGTATCTTTCTATGTGTAATATGTGCACACATGTCATGTAATGATGTGTGCAAGTGTTGAGTATGTAGAAAACTGCAAAGTTTCATAGAGTGAAGTGTGCAAGCATGTAGAGAGTCAAGAGTCATGTATACAAGAAGTAAGATGTGAAGCCAAGGGACAAGAGAGGTTTATCTTACCTGTGGAATAGGAATAGATGCATCTCCTAGATATGTTAGGAAAACAATAAGCAAATATTCCAAGAGTCATATTTCTAATATTATATTATGGAGACAAAGCTCCATGAAATGAATGATCAAAGAAACAAGTATATTTGCATATTGAGATTTTATAAAATTTGATCAATATTATTGTAAGTTCCCTTCATTTTATTTTATGAATGATATTTTCCATTTATTTTATATTATTGTTATTTTTATTTTCATGAATTTTTTATTCATTGATATTGGCCATTGATAATTGAATACTAAAATATTGATTTTATATTTGACCCTAAATATTGGAACATGTGATAATCTAGTTGAAAATCCAATAGTGGTATTAAATCCATGTGATAATATGGGATAGAAGCTAGCATCACAGAAGAGAATTTTAACATTAATTTGATGATAGAGCCACATGAAGAAAACATAGGACAAAAAAGAGTATTTTGGATTTTTCAATTACCCTTATATTATTTGATATTTATAGGTAGAGATTGTGAGTCCATTGAGGAGAACATGGACTAAAAATATAAATGAAATATCACTGGTAATTAAAGGAATAGTTAGAGCATCCAAAGTATATAGGGTAGAAAAAAAATCTACTATGGAGAGCTTGCTATTGAAATTAAGCTAAGATAATATATATACCATGTGTTCCTAAGAAAGAGAGATATTTGGAGAGGAATCTAAGTGTGAAGACACAATATATGATTAGATTGGAATATTGACATCTAGAATAATGGTGTGAAGCCTATGAGAGACATCCAAAGAGAAATCAAACTTATAGTTTTACTTAAGTGCATGTGAGAGAGTCAAAGTGAGATTTACTAGATACATTTGCCAGATAGCATTTATGATTGAACTAAAGAGAAATTAATCAAATATTAAGCTACAAATTGTAAATATCTAAAGTTAAAATTAATTTAGAGAATTGAGCTAACATCTATAAAAGAGCCAAAGAGAAATAAAATAGAGAGTACTTGTGAGAAACATGAAGGAATTCTAATTTCAATATTTGCATATTAATTAGTGAAGAATATTGGTGATAGCACTTAAATATGAGTGCTTACATTTACCAAATATGAAATATATTAAAAATACCTACAAGTTACACACATGTGCCTCTCATTTGCCTTGATGAGCCTGACATGCCCTAATAAAACATACATGCCTTGATGAGTCTAATAGTTTTTGATATTATTTGATGAAGGCTGAGCATAGTATAGACTAGAGGTAGGATGTCTAAGTCAAATATTTGGGTAAGTATAAATATTGAGCACTAAATTTCCTTTTAGGAGATATGAGATGCTAAATTAAAATATTGATTTTATTTGAAATTTGAGAAAGAAATGAAATTGGAGACATAATTTTTAATTGAAAAATGATTTGATTGATTTATTATTTTGAGAAACTTTGATTTGAAATTTGATGATTGCAAATTTTACAATTTGATAGCAAATTGTATTTTTCTAAAAATTGGAATTAATTGTTTGAATTAAAGTTTGGAGAAAGAATTATTTTCTACTTCAAAATAATTTAAAATTTTGGTTTGTTAAAATGGTTTATTTAAAACTTTGGAGGGATAAGAAATTCTACTTCAAATAAATTGATTTTGTGAAATTTGAAAATTTGAAATTATTTATTTGAAACATTGGATAGATAAACTTTTCTACTCCAAAGGAATTAATTTTTTTAAAGAATTTTATTTTTATTTTCTAATGAGTTCCATTATGTCAAATAACAAATTTTGTCTTTTTTAACCACAACTTTCAAAGGGACCTAATTTTGCATCATGCAAGTGTAATAGAAATGACTTAGAGGATGAAATCCACATAAAAATTGTAAATGCAAAGTAATGGATACCAAAAAACTATCTCTTCATTGATAAACATAGCGATTACAATTCAATACAATATAATGACTATACAACCAACCATTGTTATGAGGTCTTTCCTCATATTTATAGATTAAAAATTTAATTTTTCTTTGATGGGAAATAATTGTATGATCATTTGGATTATAGTCTAGCAAGAAACTATAAATTCTAATGTGGTATTCTCTATATTCATCTTGGGCATTAAATTGAACTCAACCCATTGATTTGCAATTGTGTTTTGTTTGTGGTTGCATTAATAGAGATATCCATTTCTTGTTAAGTTGGTATGAGATGGGATTAGTTAGAGATAGCTTGTAGGTATCATGGCATTTGTATATTTAAAAATGACTTCTATCTACAATGTGCTTGAAGCCATACTCTTTGCTTATTTGCAAGGCTTTTTTGTAGTGTAGTCATAGTTTCAGATATTTTTGGCCTTGGGTGTTCTTTTTATTTTTGCTTTATCTTCTTTAGAGGCACGATCTTGGGCTTGAGTTAATTTTAGTGGCATCATAGACAATGCGATACAATCTCAGATATCTTTTGCTTTATAAGCTCATATCTTGATTTCAAGCACCTTTACCTTCTTTGCACGCTCTTGGGCAATTTTCTATTTTTTTTAACGTCATCACTTGAAATAGCATGGCTTTGAGTATATCATACTTGGATAGTATTCACTTGTTTATTGGCATGATCCTAGGATACTTGCTTCTTTACATGACATCATCATTTCAAATGGCTTGATTTTGATACATCATGGTCGCGAGCATAATATTTACAATATTTTATCTTTTCCTTCTAATCCCACAATATCACTTTAAACCAACGAATAAGGAGAGGCTTTTAATTATTTTTCATTGTACTTCTATCTACCTAGAGTACTTTATCAAAAGTAGTAGATGCCAACTTCTTTTATTTTCTCAAATGGTTCTTTTGATGATTTTCAAGAGATTCATATGGATGGATTCAAACAATTCAATTCCCTATGGATAATAATTAGAGGACCTTTTAACATATATATCATATTTAGAAATGAATTTGATGAACATGGCCCCAATGTAAGGAATTCCATTGTCACTGACTATTGCATCTAAAATACCAAACCTAGTTATCAAATTTTCAATGAACTCTATCACAGTGTCCTCATTAACCACTTTTATAGAAACTACTTCAGTCCATATAGTAGAACTATAAGTTTCTATGAGAATGTATTTGTGGCCTACTAATAAATTTGGATTGATGAATCAAACAAAATCCAAGTCCCATTCCTAAAATGGTTCTTTAGATACAATTGGATGCAATGGTAATGAAGTATTTATATTCCTTCTAATGAACCTATGGTATCTTTTGCAAGACCTAGAGACTTTGAATGAGTTTACAAAAATTATTGGCTGCTAGTAACCTACCCTAAGAATTTTAGCAGTAATAGTCTAACCTAAATAATGACCACTAGATGGGCCTGAATGAAACTCACTCAACACTTTTTCTTTTTCTTATGGTTTGATGCATATCAGAAGTACTCCATCAATTTTATTTTGATATAAGCCCTCTGGTAAAAACATATATTTTAGGTATTGGATTCTATACATTCTTCTTTGTGATGCATATAGTCTTTCTGGATACTTACCTATTTGAAAAAAATTGATTAATTCTTCAATAAAATAAAGTCTTTCTATATGTTTCCCTATTATGGGCATATATTTGTGGTATCATTAATACACATATTATATCCCTATTTTGGTGAAGTGACTAACTGTTGGCATAGTGACCTACCTTTTACTAGTTTAGTAGGATGGACCTCTACATCATACTATTGGATTTTAGTATCCTAGTCATCTCTCTTATCACCTAGTTCTCCTTGAATGATAATTTTTTTAACATCTACATGAACTAAATAGACTATGGTATTACTTTGTACAAGTAATGTCTAAAATTATTTAAAGACTTCATGACTATGTATACTTATTTTTCTATGAAATTATAGTTCCTTTGGTAATCATAAATGCTCTGAGTCAAGAGGAGTACTAGATGTTCCTCTCGCCTAACATCCTTTTGATTTAGCACTAGGACATAACTATATTTTGATCCATAGGCATGTAAAATGAAACCCTATCAAAATTGGGTTTAACTAATGCTAGAGCTTTTTTACTAGCTACCTTCATATGCTCAAATGCTTTTCTCTGCTTTGGAGTCCATTCAAATACATATTTCTTCAAAAGTTTAGTCATTGGATTCACAATTTGTTCAAAGTTAGAAACAAATTTTTGAACAAAATTAATTTATCAAAAAATTATTGTAAAGTCTTTTTACTTAAAGGTAGAGGGAGATATAGGATGACTTCAATTATTTCTAAATCAATTATCATAACCCACTTTGAAACTATATGTCCTAGGAGTTTACTTTCATAAATAATAAATATGGACTTCTCTAGATTGAAAGATATTCCAAACTCTCTACACATTTTGAAAACTTTTTCAAGGTGATCTAAGTGTTTTTTTTTGTCATGAGAAAAATAGTCATATCATCTGAATATATTAGAAGTATTTTTTTGACTAAATATCCCAAGGAAAATACATAGCATTTTGAATGTTACTCTAGCATTTAATAGTCCAAATGGTATCCTCTGATATGTAAAAATTCTCCATTTGGTAGTAAAAATTATCTTGTGTTGATCTTCACCTTTTATCCATATCTTATTGTAGCCTCAAAAACTATCTAGAAGGGAAAACCTATTTGATCCTAACAATATATGTAAAATCTAGTCAATCTATGGTGGAGGATAATGATATTTAAAATATGGTTTATTCAAATTTCTAAAACCAACACAAAGACAAATGTATTTATTCTTATTTCTAACAAGAACTAGGTTTTTAACCCATGTATAATTCTTGATTGGATATACAATCTTTGAATCTAGCAACTTAAACAATTTCTATTTCATACTTGCTTCTATTTTTGGATTGAATGACCTTTGTTTTTGTATAAAAGGCTTTGCATTAGGGGATAATTCAATCATATGTTGAATCACACCTTCATTATAAAATTAGAGGCTATCATAACTCCAAGCTATGATATCTTGATACTGCATGCAAATTAGTCTAAACTATTATATTTTATTAGTAGTATAATGTAATTTGATCTTTAGATTAATTTTAATTCAATATCAACTTCTTTGAAGGCTTTTTCTTCTATATTCATCCTTCTACCTATATTCGTATCATTATTGTCAAACACGCTCTCTAGAGTGATTAACCCTTTAGGAATGTGATTATTTTTAGTTGAATGATGTCTTTTTGATCAACTTCCTATAATATTTCTTCTTATTATGCTGAACAAAATACTTTTGTCAAGAGATTGACAATTTGTTGTTCATCCTCAAAGAATTTATAGAATACATCCCCGTATGGGATAGAAGGTATAAAACCAACTTTACTTTATTCTTCTTCTTTGAACCTAGTTCTATAGTTGATGCATTATTTGATACAATAGTAGAAAGAAAATTAATTGATTCATTTTGATCCCATGGAATACATTTTATGTTCAAATATTAAAAATATTCCATCAAATCCCATACCCTATTGCAGTATGTTTTCAATTAGTGATGTACACTATTACACTTTTTTGTAACTTGGTTTACAATCAGCTTTGAATCATCATAGATTATGAGCTATTTTATTATCTTTTTTTTTCTTGCTTTAGGCCAAGGCACATAGCTTCATACTCAATTATGTTGTTGGTACATATCCATGTTAGCCTATAGGAACATCCCTTATAAAGGGGAAATCAATACAACTCTAGATACGATGTCATTTTTGGACCTTGCTCCATCAAAATCGAGTTTCAAAAGTTCTGATTTACATAGTTCTTGATTTGAAATTATTGTATTTATGTTTTGCTTTGAGCCTGAGACATGATATGTACCAATGTTGATCTAGTTAAGGAATTATAATTATTTATAGATAATTGATTATTTATTTTCAGTTCATAAATAATGTCTTCCAATGGATCAACATCTTCAAATATTGTGTTTATATATTCATCCTCTTCTATCTTCTCAATATGATAAGTTGTGGGTTTTTTGAAGGATTTTGATCTTTTTTCCTTTATGAGGGATCACCATATGAGAGTAGTCTAGGTACATGTAACCTCCCAATTTTACTATGAACCACGATATCTCTTGTATCATAGTTATTTTTGGAAATTTATGGCTTTTCATAGGAACATCCTTGATTACTCCAACTATATTTACACAAGTGTTATTTAAATAGAGGACACTAAGACATGAGTGACTATACTCCATGCTCATTAGATAAAATACTATTTTAGGCATCATAGTAGTGTCTGCCCTAGAATTCATCATGCAGCTGTTAACTAGCCATCCTTCCATTCTTAAAGATGTGTAGAAAGGACATGGTCTATTATTCATAGCACATGGACTTATTGACTCTTGAACAAGGATATACTCTAAAACTAGTTGATCTCCCAATATTTCCTTATTTAATCAATATGTAAGTAGATCTATCTATTTGGAAATCATCATACATGTTTGCTTTAAACATAGTCTTCTTTAGATCTTCTACTATGTTGAAACTAGGCATGCCCATGAGTTATTTTTCTTCTCTAGTTCGTTGGACCTTCTTCTATGCTCTTGGGTAACTTTTATTCTTTACCTCTTGGTGAGTAATGAGAATTATGAGATTATCATGGGTTTCTTATTTTTTTTCAGGTAATATCTTTATATTTCTTAGCTTACTTAGAGCTTAAAGCATCTTTTTGTGGCTATGGTGCAAATTAAGATGTTTGATATTTCTGTTTAACTAAAACATTCTTTATATTGGGTATACTTTTATCTTTAGGATTTTGTGACTAGGATGATATTTTAAAAGGTTTCAATTTCTAATAATCCACCTAAATTTACTTTTACTAGACCTTGATAACATATAAATAAAATCTTCTTTCAAAGGATCTTGTGTAAATATGATCTACTCTAGCTTCCATAACATATTGACTTGGACCTTTTGAAACATATAAGCCTTTTCAGCAGCCATTTGTGTGTGATTTTGATACATAATATGGGTATCTACACTATGATGATCTCTACAGACTAGGCCCCAAGGATGATTTTTAGATTCTAAAACTATTGGTTACTCATCTTGATAGCTATTGTTTACATTTTTTCCATGTTTCTACTTGAATATATTTTATAATTATCTACATATAGAAATATTATAGACTAAGATATTTTTACCCATCTTTCTTCAATTTTTGTCATATTTTTATTCAATATTTTTAATATGGATAATACTTCTAACATTATAGGTTACTCTTTGGGCTTATGCATGGGTAACATTGGCAAGGTGGGTACCAAAGGTAATGTTTTAGGTACAAGAATATATGCAATTATGGGTAGGAAATTAAGTATGGCAAGAGACATAGATGATTTATCTTTTTAAGATTGAGCTAATTATGGAAAATATGGTCACCTTCCAACATAAATTAATATGTTTTTAATTGTAATAGAAATTTGATAGAATTGAGTAAATTTAATGGTATTTGGTTTTTGGGTTTGTAATCCCAAATTAGAGACTAAAGCTAGGATATAGTAGATGTATGCCAATAGGCCTAGGGGATAGATATTTTTAAGGAAATATTTTCTAGGTTATACTAAATATGAGATTGAAATCTGTAATTAGATCTTGAGTATGTCTCTACATAATAGTAAACTAGGTGAGGTGTGATAAGGGATCTACTAATTCATTAAATTCTTCCACAAATGGTCTAGCAAATTCAGCCCATGTATGGATACTACACTTCTAGAGTATGATACCAGTTAATTATATTTATTTAGAAGACCATGGTGAGAATCCTAACCATAATGTATTCATCTCTAATATTGTGAATTGTTGCTAATTATACTAAATCCTGATAATGCTCATAAGCAGTTTTACCTAATCCATCATAAGTAGGAAGAGCTTTGAGTGCTACTTGTGAAATATCATTTGTTTGAGCATTCCAATTGAGTAAATTACAGTAATTGATAGTTGATTTGGAACCATGAATCTAGGACTTGATGTTCTAGATGACGAAGGGGAATTACATGGCAAAAAAATTACACTCTATGAAGGAGGCTTAGCAAGAAATATTTTCAACACATCTAGACCTAAGAGGAGGTAACTCTACAAATTCTAATAGATTTTATAACCTTTTTAAAAAAATTTGTAGACCTTGTAATCATATAAAAATGAAACAAATATGCATAATTTTTCAAATTCAACAGAGAGAAGGATGCAATTTTTATTTTCATTTTTTTTTGTTTTAAATGGGATTCACTAGATGAACATACAATCTTCACTACTGAGGTCAATATTGTTTACCTAATATTGAGTTCTCTAGAAAATGTGAAACAAATGTAGTTGTTTCATCACACTAGGCATACCAAAATCAAATTATATTATTGGACTAAAATATGCTATTATTGTCGAAAGACATTGCACTCATTTATTTTAGCCAAATTATAGCAATTGGAAGAAACAAGGTTACCCTAAGATTCAATATTTGGAGATGGATAGGTCCTTTCGATTGATTTTTTTAGGAAAAGAGATAGAAAAATAGTAAGGGTTAGAAAGGAGTAAGAGTTAGAAATATAATTAAAACATGGTAGGGGTATAGTGGAACAACATTAGATCTCATAGAATAACACACTATATAATAACTTACGTGATACTTAATAGATTATCCATTCACACCCATAGGTTTATTAAGCTCATTATATCCATATTAATAATTCCAAGTATTGATATTATTAGCAATTCAATAGGTGCTATGCACTTTAAAATAATAAGCCAATTGTAGAATGTAATATAAATGACTTAAAATAACTGCATAAAGGCTTTAATAATTACAAGGACTTTAAATTCTAGTAATCCAATAGGTAATTCAAATGAAATTACTTTAACAGAATAAATTAATATCAAAGTGTAACAAAAATAATTTAGAGGAAGACATCCACAAAAAAACCTATAAATATAAAGTAATGGAAAATAAACAACTATCGCTTAATTTATTAGTAGAGCAATTACAATGCAATACTAGGCAATGACTACAAATATAACCTTTGTTATGAGATATTTACTTACATTTATAGATTACAAATTCAAATTCTCATTGGTGGTAAATAACTATAAGTTTGTTTGGATGATAGTCTAGCAAGATACTAGAAATGTTGATGTGGTAGTCTCTAACTTCATATTTAGCTTGAATTTGAACTTAGCTTGTTGATCTATAGCTATCTTTTATTGGTGGTTGCATTATTGGAGTTTTCTCTTTATTTTTGAGTTGGTATGAGCTAGGATTAGCTAGATCTAGTTAAAAAAACCATGGTAGTTGTTAATCAAATATATCTATTAAAGTTTAATCAAATATGGATGATAGAAAAGGAAATGTTTGATAAAGGCATGAAAGAAAAAAATGTTAAAAAAAGGGATATAGTACTAAGTGAATTTCATTGTACAATGTACTAAATATTTGTAATATTTTACTATGTAAGCCTCGTGGGTTGTGGTTAACCGCTCTTTATTACTTGTAATTAACATAAATATTTATTGTTATGTTAGCCTAGGTTAAAAATTATCATGTAATTAGGGCTTTTGTATAACTCTAAATATTCCCATCTCACTTTTTTTATTATCATAGTATTACATAATATTATTTATGGATACAATAATTATTGATGGTGCCTATAGGTGCCCATGAAATATCTAATTTTTTTATTCTTTTATTTGTTATCTATATAAAAATTGAGTACATTGTTAGCCTTTGTTCATTTCTAAAAAATATTATAATTTCTAGCATGGTACCAAAGTGGTTATGGAACTGCCTCACTTGGTCACACAAAAACAGTATTTAACACCTCTATTTTTTCTTCTAAACAAAAGAACAATTCTTTCCTTTTGATATCTTATGTTGGTTTTACAAGAGAGGCAAAAGTATTATGGTCAAATTATTTTATCCACATTTCTAAAATTCTTGGAGAGCATTTTCTATTGTTCTAAAAACTAGATTTAAAGACTAAGAGCTAGATTTTATGCTACTAAAGGAATATGTGATATTTTATTTAGAGCTTCTTCCATTTATCAAATTATTGGTATATATTTTTTAATTTCAAAATATAGCCCCTTTTTGTGCCTTGGATTTGGATTGATAGCCATGCAATAATTAGTGGGCACTGCCTTTTCTCATGTGGAAAGAATATAAGTTATATCATGTATGGAATATGTTATAACATGTGTTACCACTTTTTTTCTTGAAGAATCTATGTTTAAGTTCGTGTACCTTTTTTTTGTGAGGGAGATAACATGTTTCATTGGACTATATTAAAATATCATCAATTCATCTAAAGATGTCATCTCTATCCATGTGTGGATATGGAAACATGGTTTAGATGTTACATTGAGTTTTATAAAGGTATTTTCTATATAAATTCCATAATGGAAATATTCCACGTGGAAGGAAATGATGTCTTAGTAAGTAGATATCATGTAATCAAATCATATGCTTGCCTTTTTATCAATATAAGTGGTGTTATTGGTAGTATAAAATAAGTTACATATTTTTTCTAGTTATGTATGGCATGGATGAAGTGGCTAGTGAATTGTGATTAGCTCAAGAGAGACCCAGGTTTGATTCCACTCCAATTCTCTTTTGGAATTTTAACAATTCATTGAATATGAGGCCAACATGATAGATAATTTGACCACCTTTCATACTATATCAATCCATTTTCCCTATCTACAAACCCTTGAATTGTAAGAAGAATATATATATTGTATTTGAAGTGCACTAGTGGTGATTAGGTGACACAAAATAAGTTTTATACATTGGTGAATGAATAAGAGATGCATGGTAGACTATAATTTAGTGTCATTTCTCTAAGGATTAAGTTTTGTTTTTCATTTTTCTATCGCTATTGAAGAAAATAATTTAGAGGTAAAAAATTTTATATACAAAAGAATTTAAGATTTTATTTTCTCAAATCACATTATTATTTGATATCAACACATTGGTGAGATCAATCTATGGGCTTTTTTTAGTGTTTAGGGATGAATTGTGTAGAAGAGTACTCAAGCCCTATTGCTCTCTTTTGAAAGAGTAGATTTATCATATTTAAAGCAATAAAAATGTTTGGCCTATTTTTTGGAAGATATATATGGATTTGTGATATCTGTAGTAGATTTTGTGTCTTTTATAGGTTTGCAAGAAAATGATTCAAGATGTGCTTTAGTAAATCTATTTTCCTCCTTTGTATGATGTATTCTACTAAATCATGAACAACTAATATTTTATAATGTATTTATTATTTTATTTATATTCTAGGCACTCTTCAATATTTGTTACAGGTCTTGTTTTAACCATGTTCATGCAAAGTCTATTTTAGTGGCTAAAAAAAAGTGACCCAAGGGTAAGATATAGTATTAAGAAAGGATGATGTATATTATAAGAGAAAATATTATCCCTTAAAGATGTACCTAATGTGACAATGAAATATTGAAAGACTGTATCATTATAGGACGTGGTGGTATTCAGTTCCCTTATTTATTTGAAGTCCTAGAACAAGCATTTTTAGATGTGTATAGGGGTGTCTAATAGTTGCAATAGTGATTATAATCCACCATAAGGGGACTCTTGTGCATGAAATATTTTTGTAGTAGTAGGTTTCATATAATGGGGGATTTAAATGAGTCTACGTAAAAATATGGAGTCCCGCTAGAGCATCCCTTAATTTATATTATTGGAGGCATTGAAATTATAATATCATTCAAGGCAATGGCTAGCATTGTATGATATATTAGATAGACATAAGAGATTTACATTTTAAAATGTATTAATTATTTATAATATTTATTATGTAAGCCCTATGGGCTATGATTATTATTATGATGATTATATCCTCTTTATAACTTATAATTGACCTAAATCCCTCTTGTTTTATCAAAATAGATTAAACATTATCATGCAATTGGGATTTTTATAATACTCTAAACACCCTACCACTCATCAATTGATTATTAGAGTGTTCTATGATATTATATATAAATATAGTGATTATTTATGGCGGCTATAGGTGTGCACCAAATATCTATCTTTTATTGTTTTTTTATTCTAATTATAATATTTTAGTGCATGGTTATCTTCTATTCATGTTAAACAAATATTATGAACTCTAATAGTTAATCCCTAAATGGAAGTATCCTTGTGAAATCTTGAATATGTAATGCTTATCATTATTTAATGTAAATTCTTCTTACATAAGTGGTATTATTTGTATCGTTTATTTAAATATCCTATGGCATATAATGCAAAAAAAATACTCATTTAGTTTTGGCAATCAAACTCATATTTTCATCTTGCTTGTGTTTTACTTGCTTCTATGACAATGCAAATATTTAAATTATATGCATAATATATATAGTGGGATTCCTATCATTCTTAGTTCATCATTGGTTTATTATTATTTTAGAATTATTGTTTTGTATTCCATTTGATTCCATGGTTAGGAATTGTTTAAGTATTCTAAGTAAATTTTCTAGGGACATTGCATTGTATGAAGACTCTTTCAAATTTATAGTTCACTTTTGATTCCAAATTTTCTCAAATTTATTCCTATATTTTTTTTCCTACATTGCATAATATGCCTAAAAATTTTAAAATATGTTTCTGTGATATTTACCTTTTTGAAATATTTCACTAATTTTGCATCTTGTCATTCATAATGCACTTCCCAACCTATATTCCCCGTAAAATATTTCATGTACTTCAAGCTTTAAAATATGTTTTTCTATGAAATTTTTAGGGGTGAACCACATAAAGTATGCAAATAGAATATCAACAAGCCATTTATTGATTGTACCACTATATTATATAACCCTATATCATGTGATATCACTTTATGCAAATGTCCTTATGGAGTCACACTATATCGTCACTATTTGAACTCAAATACATTATCTATGATAGTCCTAAAGCTTACAAAATTTTAGGAAACCTTCTAAGGCTATATTGAAAATGCCATATCATCTAATTAATTTATAGGTGATAGAAGGAAATATAATGAGTTCATTAGGTAATATTGGTATACTATCATTAATGAAAATTACTAAGTTCAATTATCAACCTCCAAAGATATGAAGATGGCATCTAAATTATAAAAAAGTATAAATATTGAAATGGCTATGACTGAATATGAGGGTTTAGAGCAGATCATATTACATGAATAAAGATAGAGCTAATTGAAAATATTAGAAAACAATAAAAGTTCCAAATTAGATATAAATTTACATGTTTGGATTTAGTGATATTCTATTTATTTCACTTAGATTTTTTGATGGGCAACTTGGTCATAACAAGAGGAAACATGGTTGAATCTCTTAAGCCATTTATTCTAAGAGCAACATTCAAACTTGATGACCTAGAAGTTGATGTAATGTTGATGAACAAGACAAAAATAACTCTCACAAGGGAATAAAGTCAAGAACCATTTCTAATTTTCATAAGGAACAACTAGTTATTCATTCCAAACATGATGGATTTCTATATTATTATTAAAGCACCTAGAGTAGATTCTTAGTAAAAATTGCTAATGAAATTTATTTGCTAAATATGATTTAAAATCAGTAGAAATCTTATAAGTTTAAAATATGAATGCTTCTTTTAGAGAAGATACATATTAATTATAAAAATCCTATTAATTGAGCTCATGCATAGTTTAAAGGGTTAACATATCCACATTGCAATGTCTTGACTACTAGGACAATTTATATGATTTTGTATTTGGAATGCATTATTTGAAAGTTTTTTCTTAATGGAATCAACATGGTGATAAACAATAAAGTTGACCAAGGAATTCTAGTAACACAATGCTAACCACTATTTCATATAAAAAATTAATAATAAAAGGGAGTTTTTTTCTATGGAAACTTTATGTGGCATATTTTTAAAAACCTATTATAGGATGAAAATATTAGATTGTTAGAGGAGGAAATTAATGCAATTCATCTATATTTTTATTGGTAGTTTATTTTGAGATATAAGGAACATAGTGATACTTTATATAAGACTATTTATAACATAATCATTAAGGAATTTTATCAATAGTTTCATTATTTATCACTAAATATTAATTAGAATATATTTTAAGAGAATGTTGAACTATTCATTCTCATTTTTTCATTATTTTCATAAGTACTCAATAGACATAAAAATTTTAGAGGTGGAAATGCAACAATTTAATTTTATTAATATCATAGAGATAAGAAATTATTATTAGACTCACACCATTAAATATATTTATCTAAAAAGGGAAGATATATATTTTAGTCAAGCATAACAACTAATTTATATTGTAAAGTATCAGCTTATAAAGTAGAGGCCTCTAAAGGAGAATCTTATCCTATAGATAATGTAAATTTAAATTCTATATTTGAGATTATACGAGTTGGGATAGATCCAAGAGAAGTACTTCTAAATGAATAGGATGTCAAAGATGTTATTTGAGTTGGTTATTGTATCATATCCCAAAAAATATAATAATTATTATGCCAAATATATTTCTAAATATAATATTAACAATAATTGATGGCAATTTCCTCAAATAAAATATGTTGGTGGTTTTAGTGGTGCTTTTAAATGAGTAGTGAATATGATATGAATGATTATGATAAATATATAGGAAAAAAATTAAATCTCTTATTACAAGAGAATGTGAAGAGGGTGAGACAAATGAATAATGAGGATAAGTAGAAAACTTTGAATGACACTACAAATCCACTAGATGATGGAAAAAAGAGGTAGAGAGGGATATCAATAAATTAAGTATTTTGCATTGACAAAAAAGCCTAAAAATTATCAATGGAAAGAGAAAATTTCTCATATTCTCTTGGGAATCCTCCTTCCCCTTGAATTTATCAAATTTTGGTATTTTTAATAGAGGAGGATATGGTGGTAATAGCACTAATGGATGGATAGGGAAGTTTTTAAACTAGCCTAGTGTTGGATTTTGATACCCTATACCAAAAAATTGCATTTGTAAAGTGAGGATCTAGTTACCCAACCATTGAAATGGATACGAAGCAACTTGAGGGGCTACATGTGATGTGCTGATTTGAAATCTTGATTAGGGGTATTGATATTGTTGGGTGAATTGTTTGTTTGTGTATGTGTTATATGGTGTATTTTGGGTGATGGGTAGTTGATAGGTTTGGTGTGATTGTTATTTTTTTTGTTGATATTGGAGGGGTGGTTGTTGATATCATTGTCAAATTATCTATTTATGTGGAATGACTTGTTGTTGATAGCTTTGTTGAGTGACTTACTAATATTGGGTGGTTTGTTGTTGATGGGGTGTGAATGGAAGTTGTTGCTACAAAATATGTTATTGGTTTTTATTAGGTAATGGTTGTTGTTTTTGGGGTATTTATGGTGGTTTTTGTTGGTAGTACTACTACAATGATGGTTTTTGGTAGTACTATTGTTGTGGAGGTTTTTTGTTTTGGTGTGGTATAGATGGTTGTTATTGTTCATAGTACTACAACATTGGTGGCCACTGATAGTACTATTGTTATGGAGGTTACTAGTTTTTTTGTGGTGTGGGTGGTTGTTATTGTTGGTAGTACTACAACATTGGTGGCCACTAATAGTACTATTGTTATGGAGGTTACTAGTTTTTTTGTGGTGTGGGTGGTTGTTATTGTTGGTAGTACTACTATAGTGGACACTACTGATAGTACTATTTTTATGGTAGTTCTTGGTGTTTTTTTGGAGGAGGTTATTGGCCAAACATCTTGACCTTATGTGGTGGTTGGGTGGTGGTGGATGAGATTTGGTAGTATTCGATGATGGGTGGGGGTTGGCTTAATGGTGGCTAGGAATAACTAGAGGAGGTATCCTATGGTTATAGGAGGTATCTCTCTTGTATATTTGAGGATGTATTAATAAATTCTAATAAAAAAAGTTCAAACTAAATGTGGGATATAAAAAGGCTAGAGAAATATAAACATGAATAATATTGTCTACCAATCAAACACACTAAACAAGAATAATTGAAGAAGACTTTGGTTTTGTTATATATACTCATACTATAATTCCATAGAAATATTGGCTACTAAAATAAACATATGATTTTACTAAATTTATCATTAGATATCTAGTTAGTAAGAATGCCAACATAGCAGCTAGAAAATAGAGCATGCAAATAGTCTTTAACAAATTTTGGGGGTGAAAAAGAAAAAAATGAAGGTATATAATTTGTACCCAAAATTCCTAACAATAAGATATTAGGAAAATTCAATATGTGTCTAAGAAAAATTAAAAATATATTCTAATGGAGAAACAAATCCTAGTTGTTAAAAAAATAAGTTGTAGAAGAAGTCACCAATGATGCTACCATGGACCTAAATAATATGTATAACTTATTATATTCAAATGTTTTCTTATCTATACTATTAATATTTTTTGTAAATAATTCAAATCATTGGTAGAAAAGACCTAATTTATCATCAAATACACTCAATTACTAATCAATCTATATACTCCATATGAAACAACCAAATGAGGTATTTTGTTAAGTAAAATCACCAACGTTGAATATTGTAAGAATCAAATGTTTAATAACATATGACAATTATTTTTTGTGAATAACTCAAGCATAAATATGCAATAAAATATTAAAATAAATTGAATATTAGAAATTACCAAATATTTTTTTTTTTTTACAAAAAAAACAAAGTAGATAGGTATTAAAACTAAGACATGTTTTAATATAGATCAAATATAGAAAAGGATAAAGAATATTCTCCTTGGAGATGTTGATAAACATTAAAATGATAGCTTATTGAAATTTGAAGGATACAATGAAGAAGTTCTTGGCATGTTTGTAGACTCTTCTCAATTATTACCTAAATTCCAAATTTTATAAATGAAAGTATATGGTTGATACAAGGGTGTTGAGTCTAGATAAACAAGTTTTAGATATACTTACTAGATAGATAAGTATTAGTTTAAAATATTAGTAGTAGGATTCCAAATAAGAAGAAGTTGATGGGGCCATATATTATAAATATCCATACCAAACCAATATTTCCTTCATGGGAAAAACATGATAAATTATCTTGTTTGTCTCACTTCCCTTGAGTATTCCTTATTTAAGTTTCTTAATGGATAACCTGTGAACTTTATCAACTAATTACTTAGGTAGAATAAGTTATTTAGTAGTTTTAGTTAGTAATTCCTTATAACAACAAATTTATTACTTAAAAAATGAATCAAAGTAATACAAATTTTTTATTTAATTTTGTAAAGCATGATATTTTAGGAAATATATATTTTTATCTATTTTTTGAAGATATATATACAATCATAATTAAATTGTCGAATACAATTGTGAGATGTTGGTTTTAGATTTATTTCTAATTTACTATTAAGACGAATCCATTTATATATTATATGTGTAAATAATATATATATATTTTAACTATTGATTTGATCTAAAAGGTTTATTGTGGATCCTAAAGTATAAATGATAAATAAGTAGAATGACATTCATTCATTTTGAAAATATGTTCATTTTTTTTTTAGTTTATTGTATAAATATAGAGAACTGAAATATATATTTGTTAATAAGGAGCAAAACATTATAAATTTATGGATTATTTCAAATTTCTATTATACTTTTTGAGGATTAAATTATTATCTATACAAACCAAAATTACAACAATAGTTAAATACTAGTAGGAAGGCAACAACATATAAGTAGACCCATAAATATAAAATAAGCAATATGATTTAGTTGATCACTAAAAAAGAAAATAACTAGTGGAAAAAGGTACATCAGAAAAACATGAATCAACTATTAAAATATATTTCTCCATAAATGTATAATTATTTAGTGAGGGTTGGATTGGATTTTACTTTAAATTTGTGTGAAATAATATTTTTCCATTGATATTTGGAGGAACATATTTATATAAAATATCTAGGAGGATATAAAAATGGGTAATAACTCTTGATGTACAATTTGGAAAATGTATTATATGGTTAGAAGCAACCCAATATGGATTAGAAATGGATGATTGATGGATATATTAAAAGTAAGTACCTTAGAAGTCCATTACAGGTTTTGTTTTCTACATAAAATTGATTAATGAGGTATTTCTAATTTTGACATTATATGTGGGTGATATTTTTTTTGATATGATGGACAAAGGAGTTTTGAAAGGATCTCCAAATATTTTACAAAAAGAGGCTAGTCACCAGAACACACATGAAGATGACAGTGAACATAAACATCCTACATATTTACAAACCATAGAGTGGACCAAATTTGGGACCAACAAAACCTAGAGAAATATGGACCAAAACACAATAGACAAGAAAAATAATCCCAAGATACCACAAGGTCAAGGGTAAAATACAGACCATGAAGTACTAAAATCCAAAATGAAGTCAAACCAAAGGAAGAGCAAGATACATAAACCATTCTACTAGACATACAAAAGTTGTGCCCTAACTAGGGCAATTAGATTTTTTTTCAACTAGGATCTACATCATTCTCTCTAATTTTCCCTTTCATATCCCAAGATCTCTAGCCCATCAGAGTGAGAAGCCAACATTGAGTAAATCAAATATTTTTGAAGCTTTATCAGTGTCCCTCTCATATATTTAGAGGACAAGTTCACATTTTGAAGCCAATGATTTTGAACCTTTCTACTACTACCCACTCCAATAGCTAGCTTTGGTTTCTTATGTTATGGCAGATAATCATCAAATTTATAGTCCTACATATTCATTGGAGCTTTTCTAAGGTTAGACACCCTAGCCACTAGCCTCTTTGATATCCTAGTCCCTTCTTCACTGCCTTCAGAACCTTTGGGGATGAATAAACCCCCCAACAATAGCCTAAGGTATTGGAGTAGCGTTGATAGGTTCCTGACTCATGGAATTAGGATCTTCCAAAATGGAAGAGTTAGGGTAGTTCATAATGGGGGGAGAGAACCTATTCAAGGAATTCAAAATACATTCTCCATCAAGACCTCTAGACTTAACTATGAAGTCAAAGAATATTTTTAACAGTCATTTATGTATTGGATCCAGGGCCACTCCTATATTCACCTTGCTGATCAACCTAGACATCGACTAGTATAGGAATAATGATATATTCATCATGCTTTTGTGATAAATATGGTTCATGAACAAGAAATGATAACTTCAAAGAATCTCATGCTTCTTATTGAGGGTAAATAACTTCATTATAACTAGAA
Organism: Wollemia nobilis; assembly: GCA_028583015.1. Lineage (NCBI taxonomy): Eukaryota > Viridiplantae > Streptophyta > Pinopsida > Araucariales > Araucariaceae > Wollemia > Wollemia nobilis. The sequence goes on from JAQPPZ010016931.1 coordinate 5,065,988, forward strand.
CCACACGATCCCACAAGGCCTTTAGGGAGTTTTACTTAAATCCATTCTGGATTTTAACCAAATTTTTTCATCTCCTAGAAAATCTTGGGCCTCCTTCACCAAGGAGTGATTATCTCAGTTATGCATGAAATCATCCACTACTAACCCAGTAACCCCTGTAATTAGTGGAATATTAATCTCAAACTCCACATTCAAAACCCTGACCACCCCATCCTATAATGAGTATACCAAGACTTTGGCCATCTCCCTATTGTGACCTGTAAATTTTAGAATATATTAAAGAATGTTCCCCTTGTTTAATATCTTCCTTACATTCTCATTGATAATTAGGGTATTAGGTTCTAGAATAATAGTTTCCATCATGAAATAATATCAAGTACCTCTCAATAAAACCCACTTAGCTTTAATTCTCCTTCTATTTATTGAAATACCATGATATAAAAGGAACCTGGAGTCATTAAATAAACTCTAACAAAGACTAAAGCAACTAAACAACCTATCAACCGTCTTTATTGGGTACTCATGAATCTCCACAAATGGCAAGAGATGAATTTTTTCCAAGACATAAATCTTGATAAATACATATTGTCTCAACTTACACAAAATCACCATCCATCCACCACATATGCCCCAACTCACAGTATGGGGATCACACCACAGAAAACTTGTCTAGTCTAAATTACCAACATGTTTTAGAAATTTTCTAAATTGGGACTTTTTAAACCTATATAATAAGTTCCTTAGATTAAGTTGAAGAGTGATGATACCCACAATTTGACATTGCATCATGATGCACATGTAAGGCAACCTCCAAATAAGAATAATGATTATTTTTATTATGATAATCCAACTTATATTTTGGAAGGATATTTGATAACTAGGCCATTTAAATGGGCCAATTCCTATGTGCCAAGGATCACTAAAGGGCCATTTATTCTTCCTTATTGAAGGGTTGATGTTCTAGGAAGAACTTTGCCCATTCATTTTAAAAGACTTCTTTCAATGTCTTGATAAAACTTGGGGATTAGCAAAGCAGTTGTCATGAGCATAATCCTCCTACCACGCTTTAATAAAATTTATGATAGAAATTATCCTCAAGTATTTATGACTGTCAATTAATAAGAAATATGTGTCATTCATGGAGTGGTTATTTCTAGTTGTGGTAAGCTAACATCTTAGCATCTTCCTCATCAACCACCAAGAAGACTTTTTGAATACCTAAGCTTGCCACCTAGGATAAAAAATATTCTTTTTATTTCTATTACCAAAATAGCATAATATTGGCACTGATAAGGAGGTAAAAGTTATATAAAGTAAGTTTGTTGTCTCTAACTGAATTTCTAATCTATATTTTTTTGGCACTATGATTTAAATTTCAAATTTGGTAGTTAGAGAAATTTAAATTTTTAAAAGTTAAATCTTAAGCACAAGAACCTCGGAGACCCAACTCAGTGCTTATGGAATATGAGTTACCTTTTTCTACTATAATCATCAAGAGCACTAAGACCTCCAAGGAAATTTCCTCTCCAAACAAATAATTCTTCTTGTGATAGACCCTGATTTACAATAAATTCCACTACCCGATTTCCTTCTCCGAAGGTATACCTGAAATGAATTGATTCAAAGGTTTGAGTTATTATTTTAACTTGCATAAGAAGATTCAATATCATCCAGGTGGAGACCTAGCTTCCATTATCCATTTTTATAATATTAAGAGAATCCACTTCTATTATAATCTTCCTACACTCCAACAACTCCAACTAAGATACCCATTGATACAAAGCCCTTGCCTCCGCAAAATGGTTGGTTTGTATTCCTATATTTTCATAGAAAGCTAAAAGAATATTACCTCTATATTTATAACAAATCCTACTACTCTATAAATTTCAGGATTGCCTTTAGATACTCCATAAAAATTCAATTTCAGCTAGTCAAGCGAAGGAGCAACCCATGTGGTTCTAGATCTATCTAGAGAAACTTGGTTAGTCACATACTATTGTTGGTGATTAAGGCTGAGAGTTCTTTCTCCATATCTACAATAAATGTATCAATTTAAAGATTTTTAACATTCTTAAAAATATTTGTTATAGCTCTCACGAAAACCAACCACATCTGGTGGGATATGTTTTTGAACGTACTGGAATTTATTTAATTACAAATGCACCACTATAGATGAGGTAGAATAAAATTACAAAAGGATAAGAGGTGGTGGGAGGAGAAAGGAGAATTCCATTATTCCATCAAAGTCACCAAATTGTTAGGAAAAACCCATTTGGTACTGGTATTCGTAAAGAAATTATTGAACACTTCCTGATTAAAGGGGGAGTGGAACAAAATATGAATGGGAGTTTCTTCTACCCTTACACATAAATAAAATCTATTGGGAATATACATACCTATCTTTTGGATACTATCAAGAGTGAGGAACTTGCCTTGGGCTACTAACCAAAAGAAAATTATTATCTTAGGGATAAGCCCCTTTAGCTAGATGTTGCTTACTAGAAACCAAGGATCAATGATCCCATCAAAATGAAGGTAGGCTAATTCTACTGAAAATTTATCATCCTTTTTAGGACCCCAAATAATATTTTCCATAGTGCCTCTCTCTGGTATAATGAATAATTTAATTAAAATATATAGAGATTTAAAATTCATTTTTTCCTTTTGAGATAGGCCGAGAAACTCAAAATATTTTTGATGGAAGCCGTCATCAAATCATTCAATAAAGTTACTAACCTTAGGATCCAAAAATATATCTATAGTTGGCTTCACCAAGACCAGGTTTAGATGAGAATCCAATAAAAAATTTGTAGAATAAATGTCCCTCCAAATATCAATAGATTGACCATCCCATAGTCTCCATATATTTTCCTTCAGTAAGTTTAGGTGACACTTAACCATACTAGACCAGAAAGTGGAGCCAAGAGAAGGAATTGATCCATTAAAGAATTGGTTTCCATTACATAAGTGCTTGGATTTTAAAACTTTTAACCAGATTATGTTCTCATATTCAACCAATATCAACCCTTTCTTGGTGACCAATACCTTATTCGTAATATTTAATCTTCTAATGCCTAGACCACCCTCCTTATTACTAAAAAGTTGGTCCTAGAGTATTAAATAAAATTTATTTTTGTCATTAGTCTTCAACCGAAGAAAGGAACATTAAGTATGCTCAATATTTTTTAGAATATTTATAAATTTTTTGAAAAGGGATATAAAATATACTAGAATACTCTAGAGAGTGGCTTTGACTAGCATGATTTTTCTAACTTGACTCAAAATGACCCCATTCCAAGTAGAATGCTTCCATTGGATTCTTTAGACAACCAGATCCTACAAATAAGGTTTGCAGGCTTCCTTGAACATTGGCATTCCTAAATATACTGAAGGTAGAGAAGTAATATCATGGCCTAGAATTATTGTAATTTATATTTACCTTATGATGGGAGCATTGAAAATGAAGACTTTACTATTCCTAAAATTCTCCTTCTAATTAGTAACTAAATCAAAGGATTCCATAATGATTTTCACCACCTTAGCTTATGGGATTGATGCCAGGAAGAAAATAAGAATATCATTAGAATTGGAGGTAGATGATTAGATCCACGATATGGGTCAGTTTCAATCCTTGTATAATCAAATCAGCTTTGACAGTTCTCCCTAGAAATTCAAACATTAAAGTGAAAAGTTATGGGGATCAAGGTTACCCCTCATGGATACTCCTAAAACTCCTAAAATATTCGTTAGGAGATCAATTAATAATTAAAAAAATATTGCAAAAGATATGCATGATTTAAAAAAGCTTATCCAATCTTATTTGAATCCAAATTTATCTAAGACTCTAAAGAGAAAATCCCAAGACACCCTGTCATAATATTTATTGATGTCAAGATTGAGGGGAGTCCTTGGTCTACCACTTTTAATGTTCAAATGGATGATCTCATGCACTGCTATAATCCCATCCAAAATTTATCTACTAGAAATAAAACCACTTTGTGGATGATCAATAATACCTGGAAGGAAAATTCTCAACCTATTCGTCATGGTTTTCGTTAGAATATTAAAAATAGTGTTACAAAGGTCGATAGGTCTGAAATCCTTAAAATATTTTGCACCTATCGAGTTAGGAATAAGCATAAGGAAATTCAAGTTGACATATTAAGGAATGAATTTTGAGCTTTGAACATCTCTAAGAGCTCTACAAATATCAAGGCCTAAATTATGAGAAAAGTTTTAGAAAAATATTGGAGGAAACTCATCTAGACCTGGAGATTTTAGGCCTTCAATGGAAAAAACTGCCTTTCTAATTTCATAAACCTTGAGTGGGTCACAAATAATATTTTTTCATATCTTTAGAGACAAAATAAGGAATATAAAAAAACATTATGTCTTCAGCCTGTATCTCTACTAGAATTAGAGTAAAGGAGTTCTTTGAAAAATCAATTGTCTCTTCTCTGATTTCTGGGATGTCCTCAGTTAAAACTCCATTGGATTTCAAAATTGCTCTAATCCTGTTATAACATATTTAAAGGCTATTTATTGCAAAGCAAATTTAATATATAAGTTATACTTTTAAAATGAAACACCATAGCTAGATTCACTAAAATACATTGGAATTCTAGTTCAAATAGATTATAAAACTCTCTGGAGTAAATAAATGCATAATAAAAATATTATTTGAATATTAAAAATATATGAATACAATCTAATGAATATTCTAGTTGAATCTAATCCATATTTTGAAATGACACAAGTGCAATAAACATATTGATTTGAATGTAATAAACTATATTTTATAGTGAATAACGCATTAATCATGTTATATGTAGCTTCAATCAGCTCTTTATGAATCCTAAATTATAATATTAGTACTGGGGAAAAGGTGTTTATGAGAAAAATAAATGCCATAGAAAAACATGTAACAATAAATCACCTTATAGTTATGTCCTAGTGTACACTATACCTCTATTTTTCATACAACATAAGAGTTAGCATGGATAAGATACTATTCAATGTTTTTACTATCCCTAATTATTCTTCATTAATAATGTATAATAAAAGATAAACTTATATTATAACTATGGTGAAATATAATATGACAAAATAAATAATAGATGATGGATTGAACAAATCATTAGCACAATAGAATTTTATATTTGACAACAACAGTTCAATATAACTCTTGGAAAAATAATATATGTTGAATGCTATGCATTGACTAGGAGAGTCACCAGATAATATTAGACATATTAAAATTATTAACCCTTTCATTATGTGAATATTTAATTCAATTTTGGAAAAAGTTTCACAACTAATATTTTCTATGTCATCATTTTTTTGGCTTTTATCTATTTCCTAGGATATTAAGATTTTTGCATCTTCATTCTATTGTTAAACTTTATTCTAATAACTACAAAGTGAAAAACTTCAATATGTATTCTTTAAAAATAAAAGTTTTAATCCTATATAGTGTTTTTATTTTATAATATTGTATCATGTGGATTTATAACATCATATTTGGCCATAACATAAATTACCTATGCAAATTTTGAAGGTAATTTTGACCTGAGGGCTAGGTGGATTTGTAAGTGTTTGTTTGACCAGGCACTTACCAAGAAGACATCTAGGTTCAAACCTCAAGAGAAATTTGCAAAGGTAGTAGTCTGATATAAATCCTCTAAGTTCATGGAAGAATTTTGATGATAGTATGAATCCCGAGTAATCGGTGGTCCCCTTCATATTGAGTTAACATAATGAGGCGGAATAGATTTGGTGAAAGCATCCCATGTGGTTTGAACTTTGTGCTTTTCAGTTACTAAAATTAATGCGGTTGTGACCAACTCTCCTATGTAACCAAAAATAACAATAGTTTACCACACTATTACCATTTAGAATACTTAGCTAAAATATTTGGTAATACACTAAGAACCTATGGATATTAAAATAAGAATTAAAAAAATATATTTTAGAAGAATAGATAAACAAATTCTTAGAGAAATAATCAAGATAATGATAACACATACACATTCACCCATACCCACACCTTAAAGAAAGCTAACGCAAAAAAGTATAAGTTATATATACGTAGATTTAAAAAAACTACCAAGGTGCACGAGCTGAGAGTAAGTGCAGCAGCAAGTGCGAGTGCACAAGCCTAGAGTAAGTACAGTTGTGAGTTTGAGTGCACGATTTGGGAGTAAGTTCAATAGCGAGTGCGAGTGCACAAGCCTTTGTGAGTGCAAGTGCATGAGCCAAGATTAAGTACAACAGTTAGTGTGAGTGCACGAGAAGGTAGTAATTTCAGCAGCTAGTGCGAGTGCATGAGACAAAATTATATACAACAATGAGTACAAGCATATGAGCTGGGAGTAAGTGTAGTAGTGAGTGCGAGTGTGAGCATGATCTAGGAGTAAGTACAAGCATGAGCCAAGAATAGGTATAGTAGCAAGTGCAAGCATGAGCAAAGAATAATTACATCAGTAAGTGTGAGCATGAGCATGAGTATGATCCAAGAATAAGTACAGTAGCAAGTGCAAGTATAAGCCAAGAGTAATTACATCAGCAAGTGTGAGCATGAGCGTGACATAGGAGTAAGTGCAGTAGCAAGTGTGAGTGTGAGCTAGGAGTAAGTCCAGTAGCAAGTGTGAGCACAATGAGGGGGTAAGTGCAACCGAAAGCGAGTGCAAGTGAGTGTAGTCAAAAGTGAGTGAAAGAACATGCTATGATTAACTGTAGCAGTCATGGCATAAGAGAAAAAGGTTCATCCAGAGTGTATCAATGTTTCAAATCCTTACCATGAATGTGTGGAATATTCTTTCCAAAAAAAATTTGAAGCCAAGGAATGCTGGTAAAAAGAGGAGACAAGGGCAATTGTGAGCCAAGATGTACTGCAAGTTGGAAATAAGCACAAGGTAGGAGAGAGTATGAGGTAGGATAGATTGTGAGATAGGAGAGAGTGCAAACCAAAAAGGTGTCTAAACTCATAGGATGTGCAATCTAGGATTCAATCATGGCTAAAGAGTGACAAGTTCTTCCAAAGTGCATTAATACTTCAAACCCTTATAGCGAATACATGGAAAAAATTATTGAATGGAAGGAACGCCACGAAAAAGAAGAGACACAAGAAATTGTGATCTAGGAAGGAGTGCAAGCCAAGAATAAGTGTTAGGCAAGAGAGAGTGCAAGATTAGAGCAAGAACAAGTGCAAGAAGAGAGGAATTGCAAACCAAGGGGGAGTGTGTAATGACCCTTCTCGCATGGTTAATGAAAAATAATAAAATATATTATTAATTAATTTTTCTTGTGAGACAAGGTACTATTGACGGATTCTTTGAGTGCAAGTTAGTCGGATAAAGGCAATGAAGAGAAGCAATTCAGTGGAAAATATAAAATGAGGAAATGTTGATTCAGATCGCAAGCACATGGAAACTCGTATTTGCATATTATTTAGGTGTATTATTGTGTGATTTAATTTGGTTTGAATAGTGCATGTTGGAAATGAATAAGAAATGTTTTGAGGTGGGATGATGATGGGAGCCACTAGCTTGAAATGCTCTATTGTTGGCTTGAATGATTAAAAATGGTAAAGAATATGTTTTAGTCTTGGAAAAATTATCTTTAATTTGATTTGAGTAAATTTTATCCTTATATTGTCATTACTTTAGGGAAAGGTGATTTTTATAAAGAAGAATAATTACTTTATTCCATAAGTTTCAATAAAATAAACATTAAGCAAAGTGTGGTGGATATGTTATTTTGTTCGCAACTTTGTTTTTAACTACTTATAAGGGTGTGGAAAAATAATGGATAAAGATAAGTGAAGCTTCATGTAAGGCATTTATGATAGACAACATGGGCGGTTGGAAGACCAAGTTTTCCCACACAAATAATTTAGTGTATTTCCAACGAAGATACTTAGTGGGAAAGCGAAAAAACAAAAAAAAAAAGGTTATTTCTATTCATTACTTGTTGTTTATGGGAGGAAGAACTCCATACTAGCAAGGAGTACATGATGGTTGCTTTTTGTTAATGAAAATATGGAGTGCGAAAACATGGGGAGAACCATAATGTTGTATTAAAAGCATTGAGTTGAGAGGAGATGGGGAAACAAGACAAAAAAAAGAAAAACGGTGGCGGATTGAGTGCATTCAGTTGACGGGAACAAACAAAAAGTGGATGTTATATTTAGAGTAGGGAAGCGAGCTTACAGGTCCGTAAAAATTACCTTGTTCTATGTGCAAATATTTTAAATTTATTTTGTGAAACAAAATTAAAGCCACTGGTATGAGAAACAAAATATTAGTTGAAAACTAAAATCTGCTGGTTATGTGAATTGTTCCATGTAGGATGAATTGTGTTCCTATGAATTTGTGGACGTATATTAGTTTCTAAGTTCACTGTTATGAATGCTAAAATATGAAAGCGATAAAAAACAAAATATGGCTTTCCTATTTTGAAAACCTTGATGGTTGGACAACGTAATGTTTGCTTGTATATACTTTTGTAGTGCTATGCATAACCAGTGTGGGCTGGATTGTAGAAACAAAAACAAAGTATTTTATTTAAAATGATTGTTGTATATGTTGTTATGACACCGCCGTGTAGATTGCAGGAAAAGGAATATAATTATCTAACTTTTTTAGATCAAATTGAATATGTGGAATGATTTTGTTATATTGTTTTTTAAATGGAGAAGGCTTCTATGATATTTGGTGTGAGAAGGTTTGGGAAGCCCAATGTATTATTTTGTGTGTCATATGGTTAAATATTACATTGAATTTTAGTTGCATGTTTAATTTGAGATGCATATGATCCTCGATAGATAGCCTAAACTTAGGTGAGAGTTTTGAACAATAAAGAATGGTGGCTGTTGTGATGAATATTCATGTGTGAATTGTTAGTGAAAACTTGCACTGAGGATTTAATGAAAATTTGAGGCTCACACTGAATTTATTTCCTATTTGGATGGTAAAAATTATTATGTTGTACAGAGGTCCACTGGATAGAAACCTATATAGATGCACTGCAGTAATAGAGTTCATTGTTAAACAAGGCTTGCTGGAGAAATGATATGTAAACTGAGAATTTTTCTACGTTCTTATGAAAATTAACTGATTTTTGAGGTCTTTAATTTTTTAATGCATATTAAAGTATATTATAATTTGGAAATCATGACTATTGATGAATAATTGATGAATTTTGTATATGCACAAAAATGAATTGCTTGTGTTATATGTAATTTGGTAAATTACTATTGAAATATATTATCTTGTATTTTCTATTTATTTGTTATAATTCATTTATGTTACAGAGAAAACCATGTTAAACAGTTGGTTATAAATTCTAATATTTTTTTTAAAAAGCCAAGAAGGCAAGGAGCGCCCAAAAAGAGTTGTAGATTTTTTATCTATCGAGTAGATAGCTAGTGGTGATTAAATAGGGTGTTTACCTAGATTTGGTCTAGCTCAAAGAAATATCTTTGCAAAAACCATAAAATTTCTCAAAAATAAAAAGCATTAGTTTAATGTTTTCAACCTCATAACAAGAAATAATATTGCTAGTGTTGGTAGAAAACCACCTTTGAATATGTTTTAATTTAAGGAAGGCTAAGACAAAAAGGGAGATGGAACAACCATGGATAACTAAATCCACTAAATGTTCTAGAAAAAATATTTTAGGAATTAAATGGTAAATTTATACCTTATAAGAATAATAGATCCTTATGTTAAGGAAATCTTAGATGGTGTTATTTTAATAGACCTCTTTAGAAAATATATTCACCATGTTTTAATAAAGTGAAGTTGTTTCTAGAGAAGGTAGTACCACTACTAGTTGACTTGGATACTCTCTAGAACATGAATGTTAGAAGAAGTATTGGGTTCAAATAAAGTTAAACTTAAACTTTAAACATATATTCATCCGGGTAAAATTTGGGGAAAGAATTATTTTCTACTTCAAAATAATTTAAAATTTTGGTTTGTTAAAATGGTTTATTTAAAACTTTGGAGGGATAAGAAATTCTACTTCAAATAAATTGATTTTGTGAAATTTGAAAATTTAAAATTATTTATTTGAAACATTGGATAGATAAACTTTTCTACTCCAAAGGAATTAATTTTTTTAAAGAATTTTATTTTTATTTTCTAATGAGTTCCATTATGTCAAATAACAAATTTTGTCTTTTTTAACCACAACTTTCAAAGGGACCTAATTTTGCATCATGCAAGTGTAATAGAAATGACTTAGAGGATGAAATCCACATAAAAATTGTAAATGCAAAGTAATGGATACCAAAAAACTATCTCTTCATTGATAAACATAGCGATTACAATTCAATACAATATAATGACTATACAACCAACCATTGTTATGAGGTCTTTCCTCATATTTATAGATTAAAAATTTAATTTTTCTTTGATGGGAAATAATTGTATGATCATTTGGATTATAGTCTAGCAAGAAACTATAAATTCTAATGTGGTATTCTCTATATTCATCTTGGGCATTAAATTGAACTCAACCCATTGATTTGCAATTGTGTTTTGTTTGTGGTTGCATTAATAGAGATATCCATTTCTTGTTAAGTTGGTATGAGATGGGATTAGTTAGAGATAGCTTGTAGGTATTATGGCATTTGTATATTTAAAAATGACTTCTATCTACAATGTGCTTGAAGCCATACTCTTTGCTTATTTGCAAGGCTTTTTTGTAGTGTAGTCATAGTTTGCTTTATCTTCTTTAGAGGCACGATCTTGGGCTTGAGTTAATTTTAGTGGCATCATAGACAATGCGATACAATCTCAGATATCTTTTGCTTTATAAGCTCATATCTTGATTTCAAGCACCTTTACCTTCTTTGCACGCTCTTGGGCAATTTTCTATTTTTTTTAACATCATCACTTGAAATAGCATGGCTTTGAGTATATCATACTTGGATAGTATTCACTTGTTTATTGGCATGATCCTAGGATACTTGCTTCTTTACATGACATCATCATTTCAAATGGCTTGATTTTGATACATCATGGTCGCGAGCATAATATTTACAATATTTTATCTTTTCCTTCTAATCCCACAATATCACTTTAAACCAACGAATAAGGAGAGGCTTTTAATTATTTTTCATTGTACTTCTATCTACCTAGAGTACTTTATCAAAAGTAGTAGATGCCAACTTCTTTTATTTTCTCAAATGGTTCTTTTGATGATTTTCAAGAGATTCATATGGATGGATTCAAACAATTCAATTCCCTATGGATAATAATTAGAGGACCTTTTAACATATATATCATATTTAGAAATGAATTTGATGAACATGGCCCCAATGTAAGGAATTCCATTGTCACTGACTATTGCATCTAAAATACCAAACCTAGTTATCAAATTTTCAATGAACTCTATCACAGTGTCCTCATTAACCACTTTTATAGAAACTACTTCAGTCCATATAGTAGAACTATAAGTTTCTATGAGAATGTATTTGTGGCCTACTAATAAATTTGGATTGATGAATCAAACAAAATCCAAGTCCCATTCCTAAAATGGTTCTTTAGATACAATTGGATGCAATGGTAATGAAGTATTTATATTCCTTCTAATGAACCTATGGTATCTTTTGCAAGACCTAGAGACTTTGAATGAGTTTACAAAAATTATTGGCTGCTAGTAACCTACCCTAAGAATTTTAGCAGTAATAGTCTAACCTAAATAATGACCACTAGATGGGCCTGAATGAAACTCACTCAACACTTTTTCTTTTTCTTATGGTTTGATGCATATCAGAAGTACTCCATCAATTTTATTTTGATATAAGCCCTCTGGTAAAAACATATATTTTAGGTATTGGATTCTATACATTCTTCTTTGTGATGCATATAGTCTTTCTGGATACTTACCTATTTGAAAAAAATTGATTAATTCTTCAATAAAATAAAGTCTTTCTATATGTTTCCCTATTATGGGCATATATTTGTGGTATCATTAATACACATATTATATCCCTATTTTGGTGAAGTGACTAACTGTTGGCATAGTGACCTACCTTTTACTAGTTTAGTAGGATGGACCTCTACATCATACTATTGGATTTTAGTATCCTAGTCATCTCTCTTATCACCTAGTTCTCCTTGAATGATAATTTTTTTAACATCTACATGAACTAAATAGACTATGGTATTACTTTGTACAAGTAATGTCTAAAATTATTTAAAGACTTCATGACTATGTATACTTATTTTTCTATGAAATTATAGTTCCTTTGGTAATCATAAATGCTCTGAGTCAAGAGGAGTACTAGATGTTCCTCTCGCCTAACATCCTTTTGATTTAGCACTAGGACATAACTATATTTTGATCCATAGGCATGTAAAATGAAACCCTATCAAAATTGGGTTTAACTAATGCTAGAGCTTTTTTACTAGCTACCTTCATATGCTCAAATGCTTTTCTCTGCTTTGGAGTCCATTCAAATACATATTTCTTCAAAAGTTTAGTCATTGGATTCACAATTTGTTCAAAGTTAGAAACAATTTTTTGAACAAAATTAATTTATCAAAAAATTATTGTAAAGTCTTTTTACTTAAAGGTAGAGGGAGATATAGGATGACTTCAATTATTTCTAAATCAATTATCATAACCCACTTTGAAACTATATGTCCTAGGAGTTTACTTTCATAAATAATAAATATGGACTTCTCTAGATTGAAAGATATTCCAAACTCTCTACACATTTTGAAAACTTTTTCAAGGTGATCTAAGTGTTTTTTTTTGTCATGAGAAAAATAGTCATATCATCTGAATATATTAGAAGTATTTTTTTGACTAAATATCCCAAGGAAAATACATAGCATTTTGAATGTTACTCTAGCATTTAATAGTCCAAATGGTATCCTCTGATATGTAAAAATTCTCCATTTGGTAGTAAAAATTATCTTGTGTTGATCTTCACCTTTTATCCATATCTTATTGTAGCCTCAAAAACTATCTAGAAGGGAAAACCTATTTGATCCTAACAATATATGTAAAATCTAGTCAATCTATGGTGGAGGATAATGATATTTAAAATATGGTTTATTCAAATTTCTAAAACCAACACAAAGACAAATGTATTTATTCTTATTTCTAACAAGAACTAGGTTTTTAACCCATGTATAATTCTTGATTGGATATACAATCTTTGAATCTAGCAACTTAAACAATTTCTATTTCATACCTGCTTCTATTTTTGGATTGAATGACCTTTGTTTTTGTATAAAAGGCTTTGCATTAGGGGATAATTCAATCATATGTTGAATCACACCTTCATTATAAAATTAGAGGCTATCATAACTCCAAGCTATGATATCTTGATACTGCATGCAAATTAGTCTAAACTATTATATTTTATTAGTAGTATAATGTAATTTGATCTTTAGATTAATTTTAATTCAATATCAACTTCTTTGAAGGCTTTTTCTTCTATATTCATCCTTCTACCTATATTCGTATCATTATTGTCAAACACGCTCTCTAGAGTGATTAACCCTTTAGGAATGTGATTATTTTTAGTTGAATGATGTCTTTTTGATCAACTTCCTATAATATTTCTTCTTATTATGCTGAACAAAATACTTTTGTCAAGAGATTGACAATTTGTTGTTCATCCTCAAAGAATTTATAGAATACATCCCCGTATGGGATAGAAGGTATAAAACCAACTTTACTTTATTCTTCTTCTTTGAACCTAGTTCTATAGTTGATGCATTATTTGATACAATAGTAGAAAGAAAATTAATTGATTCATTTTGATCCCATGGAATACATTTTATGTTCAAATATTAAAAATATTCCATCAAATCCCATACCCTATTGCGAGTATGTTTTCAATTAGTGATGTACACTATTACACTTTTTGTAACTTGGTTGACAATCAACTTTAAATCATCATAGATTATGAGCAATTTTATTATCTTTTTTTTCTTGCTTTAGGCCAAGGCACATAGCTTCATACTCAATTATGTTGTTGGTACATATCCATGTTAGCCTATAGGAACATCCCTTATAAAGGGGAAATCAATACAACTCTAGATACGATGTCATTTTTGGACCTTGCTCCATCAAAATCGAGTTTCAAAAGTTCTGATTTACATAGTTCTTGATTTGAAATTATTGTATTTATGTTTTTCTTTGAGCCTGAGACATGATATGTACCAATGTTGATCTAGTTAAGGAATTATAATTATTTATAGATAATTGATTATTTATTTTCAGTTCATAAATAATGTCTTCCAATGGATCAACATCTTCAAATATTGTGTTTATATATTCATCCTCTTCTATCTTCTCAATATGATAAGTTGTGGGTTTTTTGAAGGATTTTTATCTTTTTCCCTTTATGAGGGATCACCATATGATATTAGTCTAGGTACATGTAACATCCTAATTTTACTATGAACTGATATCTCTTGTATCATAGTTATTTTTGGAAATTTATGGCTTTTCATAGGAACATCCTTGATTACTCCAACTATATTTACACAAGTGTTATTTAAATAGAGGACACTAAGACATGAGTGACTATACTCCATGCTCATTAGATAAAATACTATTTTAGGCATCATAGTAGTGTCTGCCCTAGAATTCATCATGCAGCTGTTAACTAGCCATCCTTCCATTCTTAAAGATGTGTAGAAAGGACATGGTCTATTATTCATAGCACATGGACTTATTGACTCTTGAACAAGGATATACTCTAAAACTAGTTGATCTCCCAATATTTCCTTATTTAATCAATATGTAAGTAGATCTATCTATTTGGAAATCATCATACATGTTTGCTTTAAACATAGTCTTCTTTAGATCTTCTACTATGTTGAAACTAGGCATGCCCATGAGTTATTTTTCTTCTCTAGTTCGTTGGACCTTCTTCTATGCTCTTGGGTAACTTTTATTCTTTACCTCTTGGTGAGTAATGAGAATTATGAGATTATCATGGGTTTCTTATTTTTTTTCAGGTAATATCTTTATATTTCTTAGCTTACTTAGAGCTTAAAGCATCTTTTTGTGGCTATGGTGCAAATTAAGATGTTTGATATTTCTGTTTAACTAAAACATTCTTTATATTGGGTATACTTTTATCTTTAGGATTTTGTGACTAGGATGATATTTTAAAAGGTTTCAATTTCTAATAATCCACCTAAATTTACTTTTACTAGACCTTGATAACATATAAATAAAATCTTCTTTCAAAGGATCTTGTGTAAATATGATCTACTCTAGCTTCCATAACATATTGACTTGGACCTTTTGAAACATATAAGCCTTTTCAGCAGCCATTTGTGTGTGATTTTGATACATAATATGGGTATCTACACTATGATGATCTCTACAGACTAGGCCCCAAGGATGATTTTTAGATTCTAAAACTATTGGTTACTCATCTTGATAGCTATTGTTTACATTTTTTCCATGTTTCTACTTGAATATATTTTATAATTATCTACATATAGAAATATTATAGACTAAGATATTTTTACCCATCTTTCTTCAATTTTTGTCATATTTTTATTCAATATTTTTAATATGGATAATACTTCTAACATTATAGGTTACTCTTTGGGCTTATGCATGGGTAACATTGACAAGGTGGGTACCAAAGGTAATGTTTTAGGTACAAGAATATATGCAATTATGGGTAGGAAATTAAGTATGGCAAGAGACATAGATGATTTATCTTTTTAAGATTGAGCTAATTATGGAAAATATGGTCACCTTCCAACATAAATTAATATGTTTTTAATTGTAATAGAAATTTGATAGAATTGAGTAAATTTAATGGTATTTGGTTTTTGGGTTTGTAATCCCAAATTAGAGACTAAAGCTAGGATATAGTAGATGTATGCCAATAGGCCTAGGGGATAGATATTTTTAAGGAAATATTTTCTAGGTTATACTAAATATGAGATTGAAATCTGTAATTAGATCTTGAGTATGTCTCTACATAATAGTAAACTAGGTGAGGTGTGATAAGGGATCTACTAATTCATTAAATTCTTCCACAAATGGTCTAGCAAATTCAGCCCATGTATGGATACTACACTTCTAGAGTATGATACCAGTTAATTATATTTATTTAGAAGACCATGGTGAGAATCCTAACCATAATGTATTCATCTCTAATATTGTGAATTGTTGCTAATTATACTAAATCCTGATAATGCTCATAAGCAGTTTTACCTAATCCATCATAAGTAGGAAGAGCTTTGAGTGCTACTTGTGAAATATCATTTGTTTGAGCATTCCAATTGAGTAAATTACAGTAATTGATAGTTGATTTGGAACCATGAATCTAGGACTTGATGTTCTAGATGACGAAGGGGAATTACATGGCAAAAAAATTACACTCTATGAAGGAGGCTTAGGAAGAAAAATTTCAACACATCTAGACCTAAAATGAGGTAACTCTAGAAATTCTAATAGATTTTATAAAAAAAAATTTGTAGACCTTGTAATCATATAAAAATGAAACAAATATGCATAATTTTTCAAATTCAACAGAGAGAAGGATGCAATTTTTATTTTCATTTTTTTTTGTTTTAAATGGGATTCACTAGATGAACATACAATCTTCACTACTGAGGTCAATATTGTTTACCTAATATTGAGTTCTCTAGAAAATGTGAAACAAATTTGTTATTTGACATAATGGAACTCATTAGAAAATAAAAATAAAATTCTTTAAAAAAATTAATTCCTTTGGAGTAGAAAAGTTTATCTATCCAATGTTTCAAATAAATAATTTCAAATTTTCAAATTTCACAAAATCAATTTATTTGAAGTAGAATTTCTTATCCATCCAAAGTTTTAAATAAACCATTTTAACAAACCAAAATTTTAAATTATTTTGAAGTAGAAAATAATTCTTTCTCCAAACTTTAATTCAAATAAAAAAAAAAGTGGTATTGAAGTAGAATTTCTTATCCCTCCAAAGTTTTAAATATAACTTTCGATTGAATGGAATAGCCTTATGGTATTCATTCAGATAAAAAAAAAAGTGGTATGGGACACTTTTCTAGGCTATTTCTAAGGAACATTGTGATATGTTCCATACTAATCAAACTTTGCCATGAATGGACACAGGGTTTGGTATGGGACAAGCTATTGTGAGTTGCGATGGTATTGGTAATGAAGACCAAGGTCCGGGAATGGACATGGCACTAGCTGCTTTTGGAAAAGGGAATACCAGTTAGTCACAAGGTATGATTACATTGAGTGCTTTCACATTGGGTATTAGCAAGTCAACTGGTTTGACAAAGATACAGTGTGTGAAGGCTAGGGAAAGAAAGCGTCCCCCCTCTAGGTGTTATGGGCCCTAGAGGATAACCCTCATCGTGGTTTGGACCTCATGCTGGAATATGTGGATGATAAATGAGTAAACCGATACCATTGAATGGCATATTTTATAGGATTTAGCTAATCTCATCCACTTGGGAGATTGGCTGCAGCAATCCTGAACCCAAAAGTGGTATGTTGTGCCTGTGTTTAAAAGAAAATAAAAATGAAAAAAGAAAGTAATACAAGGGATGATGTTTGATGTAAATAATTTTATTAACATCCTGTTTGATAGGGAAAGCAATTATAGTCAGAATAGTAGAACTAAAAAAAAAGTTATTGGTTTTTGACTACCTTTTATCTTGGACAACCAGGTGAGTGGGTTGTTACATATGGTATCAGAGCAGAATTGATTCTAAAGTTGTAGAAATCTATGTGTAAACTAGAATAGTTATCAATAACTAATTTACTACCTCTTTCACTTATAGGATAAATGGCATGAATGTTGCGAGGTGGGTCCTCAAGAAATCCTATGGGAGGTAGGGAGGAGGAAAGCACCGAAAGGCCTATAAGAGGACCACGCACAAATTTAAGTAAAGAAGGTCCTCAACGTGAAAGGAGGTAGAAAAGAGTTCACGAGATTCCTTAGAATGAAACTAGAGGGGAGGAGGAAAACCTTGCAAAAATGGTTAAACTATTGCAAGTACAAATGGAAAATCAAAGGGAAGAAATGGCCCAACAGAAAACTCACATGGCCCAACAATAGGAACTTATTGCCCAACAACAATGAGTCATAGAGGACTTAGCAAGAGATAGGGAAACTAGATTAGGTAGGATAGTGGAAGTGCCAGGGGAACCTGAGGGATCCAGTGCTGGAAGGGCAAGAGTGAGTAAGGAATTGGATAGAAATTTAAAGAAAGTGGTAATAACCAAGTTTAATGGAAGAGATGACGAAGAGTCGGCTGAAAATTGGTTAAGTGAATTAGAGTCCTACTTCTCCTTGGTAGTTCTATCTTATGAATCCAAAACTACCTTGGCAGTTATGAATATGACTGAATTGCTATGGATTGGTGGAAATCATACAAGAAAGGGCATGAGGTGGAAGCTGCTAACCTCAAGTGGGAGGAGTTCATCAAAGAATTCAGAGATAGATTCTTGATGAGACAATATTATGTGGAGAATTTTGGGGAATTCTCAAATTTGAGATAGGAAAATATGTCGGTCCAAGAATATCACCAAAATTTCATACAACTGTTGAAGTATGCAACTCAATATGAAAGCAATGAGGAAATGAAAACTCAGAAATTCATTCTGGGATTGCATCCTAGAATTATGATGGTGGTAAATATGCATAATCCTATCAATTTACCTTTAGCTTTTGATTTAGCAAGAAAGGAGGAAGCTAATCAGGAAACAAGAAAGGCATATTTCAATTATCAAAAACTATCAAAAAAGGAGAAATATGAGCTTCGAAAGCAGAAAAGTGTTGGTTTTATGAGGTGGGAGAAGGATCAAAATAAGAAACCTAAAGGAGGAGATCAGAAAAATCCTAATGATAGAAATAAACCCAATCACCAAGGTGGTAAGTACAGAAAGGATGTCAAAGATTTTTCCAAAAGATAGGACCAAAAAACATTGGGTCAAGGAAGGGAAAAAGAAACTGCACCTATGAGTAGGAATGAAAACAACACCAACAAAGGTAATAGAGCACCACCGAGTGGATGTTGGGTGTGCAAAGGGGCTCATTATGCCAACAAATATCCACATAGAGCTGATCTACCACCAAAAACTCTAGAAGAAGCCAACCATAGGATTTATGCAACCATAGGTAACTCTAAACTCAATGGATAAATTACTCCTTTCTTATTAAATGGAATTTTTTTGGTAAAAACATGTAAATTTTGATTGATAGTGGGTCAAATGATAGTTTTATATCAACTAGATTTATGAGAGATTCACCTATTAGACCTAGATTCTTGGAAAATGGTTGGAAGGTGGAGTATGGAATAGGGTAAACTCACCATGTTAACCAGTGTCTCTTTGATTCCCACATTGTTTTACCATAAGGAAAGATCAATTGGCATCTATATGTGGCACCCTTGCATGTGTTTGACATCATTTTGGGAGTTGATTGGCTAAAAGTGCACAAGGCCCTTTTGAATTTTGAAGAAATATGGGTGGAATTTGTGGATGAATCCACTCAAAGGATTAGAATTAATTATGGGTGAAGGGAAGTTAAACCCCATCTATTGACCACAATGCAACTTAAAAAGGTTATTAAAAAGAAGAGTATGGTCTTCATAGTGAAAATGAATAGAAAAGAAGAGTCTAAGAAGGAGACTGAACTTTTCCAGAAACATCCGGTGATAGGTGTATTCAAGGATGTTTTTCCTGAGGAATTACTAGGGTTACCTCCTCAAAGGGAATTTGATTTCTCAATTGAGTTGTTACCAAATGCAACACCAATTGCAAGGTCACCTTATAGGATGACTCCTATAGAGTTGCAAGAGTTAAAAATGCAACTACAAGATTTTCTTGAAAAGGGGTTAATCAAACCTAGTGTGTCACCCTAGGGGAGCTCCTATTATTTTTGTTAAAAATAAATATGGAACCTTAAGAATGTGCATAGATTATAGAATGTTGAATAATGTTACTATCAAAAATAGGTATTCATTACCAAGAATTGATGATTTATTTGATCAACTAAGAGGAGCAACCATATTTTCAAAAATAGATTTGAGATCTGGATATCATCAGTTGAGAATTCGAGAAGAAGATACTTCTAAAACAACATTTAGAACAAGGTATGGGTATTTTGAGTTTACAGTCTTACCTTTTGGGTTAACCAATGCCCCAATAGCGTTCATGAATCTCATGAACAACATTTTTAGAGAACAACTGGATAAGTTTGTACTAGTATTTTTGGATGATATTTTGGTTTATTTCAAAAATAAAGAAGAGCATGATCGACACTTGGAAACAATGCTTGGAATTCTTAGAAAGAATCAATTGTATGGGAAATTGTCAAAGTGTGAGTTTTATACTCCACAAGTGCAATACCTTGGACATATTGTCTCTGCTGAAGGAATTGTAGTAGATCCCAAGAAAATAGAGGTAATCATTGATTGGCCAGCTCCTGCTAGTGTCACGGAAGTGTGAAGTTTTATGGGACTTGCAGGATATTATAGGTGATTTGTCAAAGGGTTTTCAAAAATTGCCCAACCTATTACAAACCTTCAGAGAAAAGGGAAAAGCTTCAAGTGGACAGAGTAGTGTGAGGAGGATTTTCAAGTTTTGAAAGAAAGGTTGATGACTACACCAATCCTACAATTACCTGATCCTAATAAGCAATTTATAGTTTGTACAGATGCATTGATCGAAGGGTTAGGAGGAGTTTTGACTCAAGGTGATGTAGTAATTGCATATGAGTCTAGGAAACTCAAGAGACATGAAGTCAATTATGCCACTCATGATTTAGAGTTGGCAGTGGTAGTGCATGCTCTAAAATTTTGGTGACATTATCTTTTGGGAAAACCATTTGAGCTAAAGATAGACCATCAGAGTCTGAAGTATATATTTACCCAACCCTTGTTAAATGCCAGACAATGACGTTGGCTAGAATTCTTAGCGGAATATGATTTTGGGATTGAGTATATTAAGGGTAAAGAGAATAAGGTCATTGATGCTTTGAGTCGAAGAGGGTGCATAACCACAATGACTAAATGTCAATATGATCTATTAGATCAAATTAAGATATGGCAAGAACAAGATGACTTTTTCCAATCATACATAGGAGCAGATGGATAGAAAGAAAATAAGGATACATATTTTGTTTGGAGGGATGATCTACTTTATTTTAGAAATAGGTTGGTGGTACCCAACCTTGGAGGATTGAGAGAAACAATCCTTAGGGAGGCTCATAACACTCCCTACTCCATGCATCCAGGAAGTGCAAAGATGTGAGAGAATCTAAAGAAAGCATATTTATGGCCTGGTATGAAAAAATATATTACCAATTATGTGGCCAGATGCTTGGAATGCCAAAAGGTGAAAGTAGAGCACCTGCATCCAGCTGGAAAACTATATCCACATGAGATACCCACATAGAAGTGGCAAGTAGTGTCAATGGATTTTATAGTGGGGTTGCCTAAAACAGGATTTAGGCATGATGCAATTATGGTAATTATGGATAAATTAACTAAGGTCGCACATTTTATACTAAGAAATGTGTAAGATGATGCAATTGTTGTAGCAAGTAAGTTTGCCAGGGAAGTGGTAAGACTTTACGACTTTCTAGAGGTTATAATATTAGATAGGGATTCTCATTTCACTTCTGAATTTTGGTAAGCATTACATCAAGCATTAGGGACCAAACTGAATATTAGTATTGCTTATCACCCAGAAATAGATGGTCAGACTGAGAGGGTGAACCAAGTGCTTGAGGATATGTTGTGAATGTACTGCATGGATCAACATACTAAGTGGGAAGACTACTTATACCTAGTAGAATTTGCATATAACAATAGTTATCATGCTTCACTAGGTATGGCACCCTTCGAAGCCTTGTATGGGAGAAGGTGCATAATTCCCTTATCTTGGGATAATCCGAAGGATCGAGTAGTGATCGGCCCAAAAATGATAAAAGAAATGGAAGAGCAATTGAAAAGAATTTAGAAGAAGCTGAAAGAGGTCGTAGATCACTAGAAGAGCTATGCGGACCTCAAAAGAACACCGAGGGAATACTTAGTGGGAGACCAAGTATTCTTAAGGGTAAAGCCAACAAAAAGTTCAATTAAATCTTCCAAACTTGACTCTCGATATGTGGGTCCATTTGAGATCACAAATAAGATAAGCCCTATTGCATACAAATTAGCTCTACCACCCAACTTATCCAAGATCCATAATGTCTTTCATGTGTCTCTCCTTAGAAAATATATTTTTGATCCTACTCATATTTTGGATGTTTCCAATCTGCAGATGATAGATCCATTAAGGATTGAGGTGCGACTTGTTCACCTGCTTGGTTTTTGAACCAAGAATTTGAGAAAATAAAATATAGAGCAATGTCGAGTCCAATGGGACTACTACTCAGACCGAAATGCTACATGGGAAGATGTAATAGAGATGCAATGTAATTTTCCTTATTTTTTGAGTAGATAAAGACTTTTTCATAAAACTATGACAAAATTTTGAAACTATGTGCATAAAATATGTTTGTGGAACTACAGGATAGAGTAGATTTTGACTTTTTTGGTATTGATGTGGTTCATGTATGGGCTGCAATGGAAGTATGTATTTGATTTCCTTTATGACATAATCAATGATGTGATTATATGGTGACCATAAATGAAATGATGTATTTTCTTTATGATGATAGATATGTTGGCAATATTTGGAATCAAATGGCAAAATGAAATTTGATTTGGTGATATTACATGAAAGTAAAAGTTAAAGAATGTTCATATGTTTCTTTTATTTTGCTTCACTTAATTTTAAACACAGGGACTATGTTTATCTCTAGCGGGGAAGGATGTAATGACCCTCCTCGCATGGTTAATGAAAAAGAATAAAATATGTTAATAATTACCTTTTCTTGTGAGACAAGGTACTGTTGATGGCTTCTTTGAGTGCAGGTTAGTCGGAGAAAGGCAATGAAGAGAAGCAAGTCAGTGGAAAATATAAAAAGGGGAAATGATGATTCGGCTCGCGAGCACATGGAAACTCACATTTGCATATCATTTAGGTGCATTATTGCGTGAGTTAATTTGGTTTGAATAGTGCATGTTGGCAATGAATGAGAAATGTTTTGAGGTGGCGATGATGATGGGAGCCACTAGTTTGAATAGTCATGTGATTGTGTGCTATTGATGCATGAGTGTGTATGACTAATTTATGAAATGCTCTATTGTTGGCTTGAATGATTAAAAGTGGTAAAGAAGATGTTTTAGTCTTGGAAAAATTATCTTTAATTTGATTTGAGTAAAGCTTATCCTTCTATTGTCATTACTTTAGGGAAAGGTGATTTTTACAAAGAAGAATAATTACTTTATTCCTTACCTTTCAAAAAAAGAAACGTTAAGCAAAGTGTGGTGGATGTGTTGTTTTGTTCACATATTTGTTTTTAAATACTTATAAGGGTGTGGAAAAACAATGGATAAAGGGAAGTGAAGCTCCATGCAAGGCATTGATGGCGGACAACGTGGGTGGTTGGAAGACCGAGTTTTCCTCCACAAAGAAAGTAGTGTTGTTCCAATGAAGATGCTTAGTGGGAAAGCGGAAAAACAAAAATAAAGGTTATTTTTATTCATTACTTGTTGTTGATGGGAGGAAGAACTCCGTACTAGCAGGGAGTACGTGATGGTTTTTTTCATTAATGAAAATGTGGAGTGCAAAAACATGGGGGGAGCCATAATGTTGGATTAACGGCACTGAGTTGAGAGGAGATAGGGGAAGGAGACAAAAAAAGGAGAATGATGGAGGATTGAGTGCATTCGGTTGGCGGGCATAAATAGAAAGTGGATGTGATCTTCAGAGCAGGGAAGTGAACTTACAGGTCGGTAAAAATTACCTTGTTTTGTGTGCAAACATTTTAGATTTATTTTGTGAAAGAAAAATAAAGCCATTGGTATGAGAAACAAAACCTTGGTTGAAAATGGAAATTTGTTGGTTGTGTGAATTATTCCATGTATGATGAACTATGTTCATATGAATGTGTGGACATAGAATAGTTGCTAAGTTCACTATTATGAATGCCGAAATATGAAAGCAATGAAAAACAAAATATGGTTTTACTATTTCGAAAAACTTGACTATTGGATAACGTAATGTTTGCTTGTATATACTTTGGTAGTGCTATGGATAGCCGGTGTGGGTTGGATTGTAGCAGCAAAAACAAAGTATTTTATTTAAAATGATTGTTGTAGATGTTGTTATGACACCGTCGTGTAGATTGCAGCAAAAGGAATATAAATGTCTAACTTGTTTAGAGTAAATTGAATATGTGGAATGGCTTTGTTATATATTTTTTTTTTTTTTTTTTTTTTTTTTTTTTAAAAATGGAGAAGGCTTATGTGATATCTAGTGTGAGAAGATTTGGGAAGCCCAATGCATTCTTGTGTGTGTATTCTGGTTAAATCTTAGATTGCATGTTAGTTGCATGTTTAAATTGAGCCGTATCTGATCCTCGATGGATAGCCCAAACTTTGGTGAGAGTTTTGAATGACGCAGAATGGTGGGTGTCGATCAGAAGTGGAAACTTGCACTAAGGATTCAATGAAACTTTGAGGCTCGCATTGAATTCCTTTCCTATTTGGATGGGAAAAATTATTATGTTGTATAGAGGTCCATCAGGTAGAAACCTATATAGTTGTTTTGCACTGCAGCAATAGAGTTCATTGTGAAACAAGGCTTGCTAGAGAAACAATATGTAAACTGAGAATTTCTCTATGTGCTTACGAAAAGTAACTGAGTGTTGAGGTCTTTAATTTGTTAATGGATATTAAAATATCTTGTAATGTGGAAATCATGACTATTGATGAATACTTGATGAATTTTGTATATGCACCAAAATGAATTGCTTGTGTGTTGAGTAATTTGGTAAATTGCTATTGAAATGTATTATCTTGTCTTTTCTATTTCTTTGTTATGCTTCATTTATGTTATGGAGAAAACCATGTTAAACAGTTGGTTATAAATTCTAATATTTTCTTTAAAAAGTCGAGAAGGCAAGGAGCACCCAAAAAAGGTTGTAGATGTTTGATCTGCTGAGTAGATAGCTGGTGGTGATTAAAAAGGGTGTTTACCTAGCTTTGGTCTAGCTCAAATATATACCTTTGCAAAGCCCATGAAAGTTCTCAAAAATGAAAAGCATCAGTTTAATGTTTTCAACCTCATAGCAAGAAAGAATATTGCTAGTGTTGGTAGCAATTCATCTTTGAATATGCTTTAATTTAAGAAAGGCTAAGACAAAAAGGGATATGGAACAACCGTGGACAACCAAATTGATTAAATGTTCTAGAAAAATGATTTTAGGGATTAAATGGTAAATTTATACCTTATAAGAATAGTAGATCCTTGCGTTAAGGAAACCTTAGATGGTGTTATTTTAATAGACCTCTTTAGAAAAGATATTCACCATGTTTTAATAAAGTGAAGTTGTTTCTAGAGAAGGTAGTACCACCGCTAGTTTGTTGAGCAAGGTGCAATAGGAGTATTGTCATTGTTGTCAACACAGTCAGTTAGATCTAATGATGCAGTGGAAAGGCAGGTCAAAAGCCATTCAGATGCAGAGGACAGGAGTTCAAAGGTTATTCAGAGTATGGACAGTGAGTTTCCAAGAAGACCATAGTGGCCCATTTGCAAAAGATCAAAGAAAAAGACAAGTAAGAAAAGTGTCGCGATATCGCGACATATACAGCAGGCAAGAAAAACTGTCACGATTTCGCGACATGTTAGAGGAGAGAGAAAAAATTGGAAAAATTGTCACGATTTCGTGACATGTAGGAAGAAAGAGAAGAAGCAGGAAAAATTGTCACGATTTCGTGACATGTTGGATGAGAAAAAGACAAGTGGAAAAACTGTCGCGATTTCGCGACATGTTGGCAGAGAGAAAAGGCAAGTGAAAAAGAGTAAGTTGGAAAAGTGTCACGATTTCATGACATGTCGCATTTTCGTGACTTGAAGAGAGCAGGAAGGCAGAGAAGGAAAAGTGTCACGATTTCATGACATATTGCAAGGAAGGTTGTACGGATGAAAAAGTGTCATGATTTCATGACATATTGCAGGAGAGAGAGTCCAAAAGAAAAAGTGTCATGATTTCATGACATAATGCAGAAGAGAGAGTCCGTAGTGTGAACTGTCATGATTTCACGACAAGTTCGAAGAGAGAGAAAGTAACACGAAAAGTGTCACGATTTCGCGACATGCTGTAGAGTTCGAAGTGAGAACTGTCATGATTTTGTGACATGCTGCAGAGTTCGAAGTGAGAACCGTCATGATTTCATGACATGCTGTAGATGAAAATGTTCCAAGTGAGAACTATCATGATTTCGCGACATGCAGCAAAGGAAAGGTTTCGAAGTGAGAACTGTCAGATTTCACGGTTGTGGAGAAAATGTATGGATGAAGAAAGTGTCACGATTTTCACGACAAGATGAAGGGAAAGCGTACGGATGTAGAAAGTGTCATGATTTCACAGGATAAAGGAAAGAAAAAAGTGTCACTTTTGACAAAGAAATGCATTTCAATAAAGTTCATGATTTCATGACAAAAATAGAAAGTAGGTCTTCAATAGGAGAAGTGTCATGATTTCGTGATAGAAGAAGGTAAGCTATAAAGAGAAGTGTCACGATATCGTGATAGAAGTGAAGACAAAGTCTATAGAGGAGAAGTGTCATGATTTCATGACAAAATAGAAAAGAGTTTCAAAGGGAGAAGTGTCGTGATATCGTGACAAAAGCAAATTTGATACTAACAAAGACAGAAGTGTCATGATATCGTGACAAGAGCTTAGTTGAAGTCGACAAAGGCAGAAGTGTCGCGATATCGTGACAAAAGCCAAAAGAAAGTGTACGGAGGCAAAAGTGTCGTGATATCGTGACATGTTGTATTTTCATGGCAAAAGCTACAGAAGAGTTATAGAGGCAGTTGAAGCCGACAAAGTCAAATATTAGCCGACGAAGATTAGGGTTTGCAGCCGACGAAGTTTAGGGTATTGACAACCGACTAAGATTAAGGTTTTGATCTTGAAAATTTTTGTTATAAAAGGAGGGCTGTTTGGAGATTTGGATGTATCAAATTTGTGCAAATTAAGCCCACGGTGTGTAGAGAGCGAGTCGTGTCGAATCGAGCTAAGTGCGAAGCAAGAGCACATAGAGAGCAAAAAAGTGCAAAGGAGCAGAAGTGATCATTCGATTGTGTCGAAGCGAAGTGTGTGAGGCAGTTGCGTAGAAGCAGACTGGTGGTGCGAAGCAATTGCATAGAAGAAGCAGAGTGCACAGAAATAGCAGACAGTGTGCAAAAGGGTGAAGGTATTTTTTTGTATTTTTCTTGAAGTCCAAGTTGCAGCTTGGCATAAGGGGTTGGTGCTCCTTCCAGTAGGTAGTGGTGAATTAGGGGTTGGTGCTCCTTTCTGTTGGTGCAAAAAAATTGAGGGGTTGGTGCTCCTTCCAGTTGGTGCTGGTAAATAAGTTGTAAAGTTGTTGCTTTGCAAAGGCTGGATTTGGATGGTAGTCCAAGCAGTCATTTTTGAGGAGTAGCCACATTGGTGAACCTCGTTAAATCTTGTGTTGTGTGATGCTCTCTTGTTAACTTGCTATATCTGGTTTGAGTTTGCTTTATTTCAGCATTAAGTGTTGCAAGTTTAAAGTTTTAAAAGAACACACTGATTCACCCCCCCTCTCAGTGTCACTGTGAGTGTAACAATTGGTATCAGAGCAAGGTTCCTGAATAGGCTCAATCAGCTAGGGTGATCTTGGAAGTGACGCAATGGCAGGTGGTGAAGGTTTCTCCTCAAACAAAGCACCATTGTTTGACGAAACTAATTATGCATTCTAGAAAATCAGGATGCAGACATATCTTCGTGCTTTGGGATTTGATATCTAGAATGTAGTAGTTAATGGTTACACAGCTCTCGCCACTGCTCCAACCGACAACACCGATAAAAAGGCATTTGAAAATGACTCTAAAGCAAAAAATGCCATCATGTGTGGATTAGTGGACAGTGAGTTGGTCAAGATCATAAATTGTGAATCAACAAAAGATGTATGGGACAAACTAGAAAATATTCATGAGGGAGATGACAAGATCAAGGAAGCCAAGCTTCAAACACATCGAGCTCAATTTGAATCATTAAAAATGACCAACGATGAGAACATAGAAGCTTTTATGTAGAGAGTTAATGGAATCACTAATTCAATCAGAGGTCTCGACGAAGATTTGGATGATGCTACTATCGTGAAAAAGGTATTAAGATCGCTTCCCCAAAGGTTTGATTCTAAAGTCTCAGCCATAGAAGAAGCTAAAGATCTAAATCACTTTAGTATGGATGAGATGCATGGTTCTTTGACTTCTTATGAAATGAGAATAGGAAGGTCTAATCCCACAGACAGAGAAGCAGCATTTAAAGCCCTAAAAGGTAAAGACACAAAACAAGAGTCTGAAGAAGAAGAAACTTCAGATGAAATGGAAGCAAATTTTGTCAAAAAACTGAGAAAGGGAAAAGGAAAATACAGAGGAAAGCTACCTTTTAAATGTTTCAACTGTGGAGGCATTGGGCACTTTGCAACCAAATGTCCTCTCAATGAGAAGAACAAAGGTGAGGAAGCATCGCATCAAGAAAGAAGTGAATGGAAGAAGAAAACAAACTTCAGAAAAGGCAACTTCAAAAAGAAAAGTTTCATCTCCAGGAATGCAAATTCTTCAGAGGACAGCTCTAGTGAGGATTCTGAAGAAGAAACAGGTGAAGCTCTATTCATGGCATTTGAAGTAGAAAAATTAGAAGAGGTAGAAAAATCAGAGAAGAGAGAAGGAATGAACTCTAAAGTATCTGTTGAAAAACCTGAGGCTGAAGTTGATCTAGAAGGTGAGCTGGTTTCTGCTCTTGTAGAATGGAAATCTGAGAAAAGAAAGAATAATAAACTTTCAAGAAAGCTTGAGGATGCAAACGACATTATAACCAGCTTAAAAATATAGACAGAAGAATACAAGAAAATGTTCGAAGATCTTGAAGTTCAGATAACCATGAAGATAGATTACTGTTGTAAACTAGAAGAAGAAAATGTTGGTCTACGAATGCAGATACAAGAGCTGGATCGAAAAATTAGCTGCCATCACAAACGTGAAGAAAGTTCGATGAAGCTGGATAAAATCTTAAGTGATCAAAGACCTGCAGGCATCAAATTTGGTCTGGGCTTCGTTGAAGGAGAATCATCAAACGGACCAAAAGCCAGAAATGTTGAAACTGTAAGGAATGAAGATAAGAAACAGGCTGATGAAAGAAAAACAACTCATGCAAAAGAAAGCAGTAATGCCAGGCCCGAAAGGAGAACTGACAATGATGGTTTTACCAAGGTCACACATCAAAGGAGAAGAAGATCTATGGCTCCTACAACAACCTGGCAAAGACCATCTTTCAGGTTCAATCATTACTTTTCTGGTTTCTGTTTCAAATGTAATGGTTATGGGCATAAAATTGTAGACTGCAAGTATAATGTAGGACCAAGAAGTTTCATTAGTAGAAATGCTTTTGCACCACTAATAAATTATGCAGTAGAATGTTTTAACTGTCATAACTTTGGGCATATTGCAAGAAATTGTCGTAGTACCTCTGTTTCAAATCAACCTCAGAAAAGAAAATTTCAACCAAATAGGACAAGACAAAATAGAAAACTTTCTGAAAGATATGCACAAGATACTGAAAAGGGAAAGTTCAAACTAGAGCCCAATACCGTAGTCAAAACAGAGTGGAAATAGAAAGAACAACTTAGGGAAGAAAAGGAATCCCTAATAGTACAGACAACTTTCAAGGCACAGAATAAATGTGTACCATGGATTCTTGACAGTGGATGCTCAAGTCATATGACAGGTGATAAACAAAAATTTGAAAAATTACAGAAATATGAGGGTGGCTCTGTAAAGTTTGGAAATAATGATGGAGCCAAGATAATCGAAAAAGGGTCAGTTAAAATTAGTGATGGGAAAATCAAGTCAGAAGAAGTTTTGTTTGTGGATGGTCTAAAACACAACCTGTTAAGTGTCAGTCAGATCTGTGATAAAGGACATGAAGTAGTTTTCAAGAAGCAAGGTTGTGAAGTCAGAAAAACAAATAGTGGAAAATTGATAGCAACTGGATCAAGGACGTCTGGCAACCTGTACACACTCTCAGAAACTTCAGAAGGTACTTGTTTCATTGGACAGGAAGAAGAAAACTGGCTGTGGCACAAGAGGCTTGGGCACATAAGCTTCGATAATCTGATGAAAATTAGCTCGAAACAGGCAGTGAGAGATATTCCTACCATTAGAAAACCTTCAAATAGCATTTGTGCTTCATGTCAAAAGGGAAAGCAAACCAGAGTCTCATTTAAAACAAAAGAGTACCACACTAGCAAACCTTTGGAACTTATACATACAGATTTATGTGGACCCATGAGAACACAAAGCATAAATGGTGACAAATACTTTATGTTGTGTATTGATGATTATTCCAGAATGACATGGATATTTTTCTTAAAGAATAAAACAGAAGCTTTTGAAATGTTCGAGATCTTTCAAACATCTAGTTGAGAATGAAACAGGAAAAAGGATCAAATGTTTAAGATCGGATAGAGGAGGAGAATTCATTTCAGATGAGTTTACAGAATACTATGAAAAACATGGTATCGGGAGACAATATTCAGAAGCTAGAACACCCCAGTAGAATGGTGTGGTAGAAAGAAAGAACAGAACAGTACAGGAAATGGCACGCACTATGCTGGCTGAGAACAAAATAGCAGACAGATTTTGGAAAGAAGCAGTCCACACTACAGTGTACATCCAAAACAGGTACATGCTGAGAACACATGAAAGCAAAACTCCTTATGAGTTGTGGTTCGGTAGAAAGGCAATAACAAAACACCTCAAAGTTTTTGGCTGTAAGTGTTACATCAAAAAAACTGAAGATAATCTTGGGAAGTTTGAAAATAGAGCAGATGAAGGTGTCTTTGTTGGCTATTCATCAAAAAGCAAAGCTTACAAATGCTACAACAAGAGACTCAAGAAAATTGTGGACAGTGTCGATGTTAAATTTGATGAAGGTAGGGAACGAATAGATAACTTTGAAGAAAACTACCCAATCTATGAAGAAGTCATTGAAGGAGATGAGGTAAATGAAACAGAAAACAAACCTTCACTTGATTCAGATGACTTAATCGATGACTCAGAGGTGCAAGAAAATAAGAAATTCAAAACAGGCAGCTGGCAGAAAAATCATCCAAGAGATCAAATAATTGGAGATCCCACAGCTGGTGTTCAGACAAGAAGGAAAGTAGTAAGTAATTACTCTCTTTTATCCAGCATTGAGCCCAAAAATATAGCTGAGGCAAGCAAAGATGATAGCTGGATGAAGGCAATAAATGAAGAATTAGATCAGATTGAAAAGAACAAAACTTGGGAATTAGTACCTAGACCTACAAATAAGAATGTAATCGGCACCAAATGGATATTTCGAAACAAATTAAATGAAGACGGACAGGTCGTTAGGAATAAAGCAAGACTGGTTTGTAAAGGTTATGCACAAGTTGAAGGCATTGATTTTGAGGAGACTTTTGCACCAGTGGCCAGACTAGAAGCAATCAGAATGTTTCTGGCCTTAGCAATCTATAAGAATTTCAGAGTTTATCAGATGGATGTAAAATCAGCTTTTTTAAATGGGAAACTTGAAGAAGAGGTTTATATTGAACAACCGAGATGGTTTCCAAATTGGTGAAGATCCCAACCTTGTCTGCAAATTAAAGAAAGCTTTATATGGCTTAAAACAGGCACCCCGAGCATGGTATGCAAGGCTAGACAATTATCTCTCTCAACAGGGGTTTAAGAAAGGTATGGTGGATAGTAATCTGTATGTCAAAATAGAAGGTGGGCATCTCATTGTTCTTGTTGTATATGTAGATGATATCATATTTGGCAGCGACAAAGATGAATCATGTAAAGACTTAGCAAATAAGATGCGAAAGAATTTGAAATGTCTATGATTGGTGAACCTGTCTTACTTTCTTGGGTTACAAGTTAATCAAAATGAGAAAGGCATATTTATTTCCCAAGTCAAATATGTGAAAGAGATGCTAAAAAGGTTCACAATGGAGGACTGTAAGCCAGTTAGCACTCCCATGATGACAGGCTGCAAGTTGAGCAAAGATGACAAATCTCCACCTATTGATCAAACCATGTACAGATCAATGATTGGAAGCTTACTATATTTAACGCTACCAAACCAGATATTCTGCAGGCAGTTTGCATGGTAGCAAGATTTCAGGCCAATCCCAAAGAGACTCATGTGACAACAATAAAAAGGATTCTTAGGTATCTCAAGGGTACTATGGAGTATGGGTTATGGTATCCGAAAGGTAAAGACTTCACCCTTATCTCATATTCAGATGCAGATTGGGTAGGATGTGTTGATGACAGGAAGAGTACCAGTGGAGGTGCATTCTATCTTGGTGACAGGTTGGTTGCTTGGCACAACAAGAAACAAGAGTCAGTTTCTTTATCAATAGCTGAGGCAGAATATATTGCAGCAACAACATGTTGTACACAAGTTTTGTGGATGAAACAAACTCTGAAAGATCTTGGCATTAATTTTAGTGAGCCAATATCAGTCAAGTGTGATAACACCAGTGCAATTAACATCTCCAAGAATCCGGTAATGCATTCACGGACAAAACACATTGCTATCAGATATCATTTTTTGAAAGAGAAAGTTGTTGAAGGTGAGGTTAAGCTGGATTTTGTTCCAACTACAGAGCAAGTAGCAGATATCTTCACAAAACCATTACCCAAGGATGTTTTTGAATACCTTCGCAATAAATTGGGAGTGGTGACCCTTCCCAAGAAGTGACTAGCTACAGGGATCACATTCTCAGGGGGAGCAGTGAAGTATTTATTTATCTTTTTGCTCATGTTCTTGTTTATTACTAAGTGTAATAAATTTTGCCTGAGAATGTTGTGCATGGACTCAGGGGGAGTCTGCAGTAGCCCTTTGGCATTATTGACAAAGGGGGAGAAGAGTTACAGGAAATTACATATGTGTTGCCAACAATTCCAAAGGGGGAGATTGTTGAGCAAGGTGCAGCAGGAGTATTGTCATTGTTGTCAACACAATCAGTTAGATCTAATGATGCAGTGGAAAGGCAATTCAAAAGCCATTCAGATGCAGAGGACAGGAGTTCAAAGGTTATTCAGAGTATGGACAATGAGTTTCCAAGAAGACCATAGTGGCCCATTTGCAAAAGATCAAAGAAAAAGACAAGTAAGAAAAGTGTCGCGATATCGTGACATATACAGCAGGCAAGAAAAACTGTCATGATTTTGCGACATGTTAGAGGAGAGAGAAAAAGTTGGAAAAATTGTCGTGATTTCGTGACATGTAGGAAGAAAGAGAAGAAGCAGGAAAAACTATCACGATTTCGTGACATGTTGGATGAGAAAAAGACAAGTGGAAAAACTGTCATGATTTTGCGACATGTTGGCAGAGAAAAAGACAGAGAAGGAAAAGTGTCACGATTTTGCGACATGTCACATTTTCGCGACTTGAAGAGAGCAGGAAGGCAAAGAAGGAAAAGTGTCACGATTTCGTGACATATTGCAAGGAAGGTTGTACGGACGAAAAAGTGTCATGATTTCATGACATATTGCAGGAGAGAGAGTCCAAAAGAAAAAGTGTCATGATTTCATGACATAATGCAGAAGAGAGAGTCCGTAGTGTGAACTGTCATGATTTCATGACAAGTTCGAAGAGAGAGAAAGTAACACGAAAAGTGTCATGATTTCGTGACATGCTACAGAGTTCGAAGTGAGAAGTCGATGATTTCATGACATGCTACAGAGTTCAAAGTGAGAACCGTCATGATTTCATGACATGTTGTAGATGAAAATGTTCCAAGTGAGAACTGTCACAATTTTGTGACATGCAATAAAGGAAAGGTTTCAAAGTGAGAACTATCATGATTTCACGACAAGTTGTGGAGAAAATGTACGGATGAAGAAAGTGTCACGATTTTGCAAAGGAAGGAGAAGTGTCACGATTTCATGATAGAAAAAAGAAAGTGGATGAAAAGTTCACATTTCATGAGAAGTGTCACGATTTCATGATAGAAACAGAAAGGAGGTCTTTAATAAGAGAAGTGTCATGATTTCACGACAAAAGTGAGATGAAGTCTATGAGGCAGAAGTGTCATGATATCATGATAGAAGTGAAGACGAAGTCTGTAGAGGCAGAAGTGTCACGATTTTGACTCATTTATGACAAAAGAGAAAGGAGGTCGACAAGGGAGAAGTGTCGCGATTTCGTGACAAAAGCAAATTTGATACTGACGAAGACAGAAGTGTCGCGATATCGCGACAAGAGCTTAGTTGAAGTCGACAAAGGCAGAAGTGTCGCGATATCACGACAAAAGCCAAAAGAAAGTGTACGGAGGCAAAAGTGTCACGATATCGCGACATGTTGTATTTTCATGGCAAAAGCTACAGAAGAGTTACAGAGGTAGTTGAAGCCGACAAAGTCAAATATTAGCCGACGAAGATTAGGGTTTGTAGTCGATGAAGTTTAGGGTATTGACACCGACTAAGATTAAGGTTTTGATCTTGAAAATTTTTGTTATAAAAGGAGGGTTGTTTGGAGATTTGAATGTATCGAATTTGCATGAATTAAGCCTACGGTGCGTAGAGAGCGAGTCATGTCGAATCGAGCTAAGTGCGAAGCAAGAGCGCATAGAGAGTAGAAAAGTGCAAAGGAGCAGAAGCGATCATTCGATTGTGTCGAAGCGAAGTGTGCGAGGTAGTTGTGCAGAAGCAGACTGGTGGTGCGAAGCAATTGCACAGAAGAAGCAGAGTGCACAAAAATAGCAGACAGTGTGCAAAAGGGTGAAGGTATTTTTTTGTATTTTTCTTGAAGTCCAAGTTGCAGCTTGGCATAAGGGGTTGGTGCTCCTTCCAGTAGGTGCTGGTGAATTAGGGGTTGGTGCTCCTTTCTGTTGGTGCAAAAAAATTGAGGGGTTGGTGCTCCTTCCAGTTGGTGTTGGTAAATAAGTTGTAAAGTTGTTGCTTTGCAAAGGCTGGATTTGGATGGTAGTCCAAGCAGTCATTTTTGAGGAGTAGCCACATTGGTGAACCTCGTTAAATCTTGTGTTGTGTGATGCTCTCTTGTTAACTTGCTGTATCTGGTTTGAGTTTGCTTTATTTCAGCATTAAGTGTTGCAAGTTTAAAGTTTTAAAAGAACACACTGATTCACCCCCCCTCTCAGTGTCACTATGAGTGTAACATAGTTGCCATAGATACTATCTAGAACACGAATGTTAGAAGAAGTATTAGGTTCAAAAAGATTTAAACTTAAACTTTAAACATATATTCATCTAGTTAAAATTTGGGGTGTGGTAGACACAAAGATAATTTAGGATAGTTATTGATTGAAAATAATGGCCTTAATGCCATTCAGTTAGATCAGAATGAAAAGTGGTATGAGATATTTTTTTAGGCTATTTCTGAGAAACACTATGATATGTTCCATACTAATCAAACTTTACCATGAATGAACATAGGGTTTGGTATGGGATAAGCAAATATGAGTTGCGATGGTATTGGTAATGAAGACCAATGTCTAGGAATGGACATGGCACAATTTGCATTTGGAAAAGGGAATACCAGTTAGTCACAAGGTACGCTTACACTAAGTGCTTTCACATTGAATATTAGCAAGTCGACTGGTTTGATAAATATATAGTGTGTGAAGGCTAGGGAAATAAAGCATCCCCCTTCTAGGTGTTATGGGCCCTAAAGGATAACCCTCATTATGGTTTGAACCTCATGCTGGAATATATGGATGATAAATGAGTAAAATGATACCATTGAATGACATATTTTACAAAATTTAGCTAATATCATCCACTTGGGAGACTGGCTATAGCAATCCTGAATCTAAAAGTGGTATATTGTGCTTGTGTTTAAGAAAAAAGAAAAATAAAAAAAGAAAGTAATACAAGGGATGATGTTTGATGTAAATAATTTTATTAATGTCCTTTTTTATAGGGAAAGTAATTATTGTCAGAATAGTAGAACTAAAAAAAGTCATTGGTTTCTAACTACCTTTTATCTTCGACACCCATATGAGTGGGTTTATATAGAGTACAAGCCAAAAGCAAGCCATGTTAGTTATTATGGAAGGAAATTCATTTTTTAAAACCCCTAATGGGAAGTCAAGATACCCTAGCTAGAAATAAAAATGCCCTTGTTAAAAGTATGAAGGCCCAAGTTGGAGATAAGTGAAAGAGCGAATACATGTCAAGTTTAATCTAGGTAGCACATGGTACACCAAAAGTAAGTATCAAGGATGATATGATTGAGCATGATATAATGGTTCTTAAAATTAGAGGGCTAATATGTAATTTCCATATATCATGGTCAAGATTTTTGGGGATTCAAAATTTGATCAATTGGAAGTGGGGATTGAATTCAACTTATTCTATAAATTTTCTTCCTAAAGGTTTTTTCCACATCATATTTTCCAATTCATAAACTAGGGATAAAATAATGATTGATGGTCTACGGTTTATGGGAAAATATGCACTTTATCTGAGACCATGCAATGAAAATTTTTTAGTTGAGACATAAACTATTAAGAAGCTTTAGGATTTTTGGACTTCCATATCAACTTATAAATAGGGATATTTTAAAAATTATTGGAAATACACTAGGGGAATTCATCAAGTGAGGACAAAAAACTAAGGAGTGAAAGCATGCTATATATACTCGAATATGTGTTGCTATGGATATTTCTTTTTTTTTTTGCTAAATAAAAAGGTTTATATTGCAAAAAAAGGGTTTTAAGTATCCCTGAACCTATTTACAAAAAGCATCAAAAAGTAGTATCATATTGTAAGGATGACTAAGGATCCCATTAGAATACCAAAAAGTGAAGGCCTCATAAGAGGACGTAGCCTCAATTTTAGAGAAAATAGATACAACCCTAAAAACCCAAAAGCGAGGATGTAGCCTCAAACCATAACCTGAGCTTAGACAGACGGGAAAGTCTAAGAAATACATAAATGCAGGACATAAAAAATAGAAACCTTAAATACCAGCATAACTATAGCTCCATGCAAGGAGGCGAAGAGGACATAAAAAACTTAAACAAAAAAGGACAAAGGGAACATGGTTAAATAGAGGAAGTCATTGCTCAACATTAGCTTTTTCTTCTTCCTTATCATCCTCTTCAACCGTTTCCTTAGGTTTGTCATCCTTGGGTTCAATATTGATAGTCACTAAGGTCAATTCAACACCAAAAATATCATATTGAGTCATCTGGTAAGTGTAGAATAGCCTTTGGAGCCCCTCCCTAATGTCCATAGTATAATTCATCATGCAATTCATCATTGTCATAGTATATTTAATAATGTAATCCTTAAGCTTCTTGTTCTCCTCATTATCATTGCTGATGTCAATCACCTTACTATTGGTAGCCAGGCTCTGAATCCTTACCAACTTTCTCATCGGTTCTTCACTGCTATCAAATGTTTTGCTTTTCCTCACCTTCAATTTAGAAATGGCTTCAGTTGCATTTTTCTTCTTTTCCACTTTGGACATGCATTCGGCAGGGGAATTCTATTATGTAGGGTTGTTAGGGTCTGGGTTAGCCTTCGAAATGTTGGAAATGATATAAGTGTAGATAACCTCTAACATGCCTTAATGTTGGGGAAGGTCATGGTTCTTCTTGTCTCTACAGGAGGAAATAGAGTGGTTCATGTAATTTAGGAAGAACATACGGATGCTCAAGGTATTTAACTCTATGAAATTATTGAAAAAGGTCAAATTTTAGATTTTCACGAGTTTATCAGGGTCATCTATGCAAATGAACTCCATAATGGGTTTCATTAAAGCATTCCAGCGTATGGACAAGTCACTTCTGAAGAGGCCTAGCCCCTTGACTTTCTTAATGATTTTATCATTTCCCTTGAAGTGTTCCAATTGTGCTTGTGGTAATGGATGGACCGACCACCTTCATGAAATTAGCCAGTGATGGAAACAAGGAGGTTATCATCAATGAAAAAATCCCTCCCTCGAACAGACAAAACGTCATTATCCCATATTTCAAGGAAAGCCATTGTTATCTCAATATCATCACCAGATAAGAGGTGAAGGAAAGGGAAAAAATGTTTGTTTTGAAGGACTAAGTCAGCAAGATGATCTCACACATAGGCATTAGGCTCAATATAGTCACTTGACATAGTGGTGAAAATTGGGTGATCAGTAACAGAGCGGTACAGAGACAGGTCGACCAAGGGGAGGGTGGCATAGGTGAAATGGGTGAGAGTGAAAATGGAGAAGGGGAGGGGTTGGAAATATGAAGTGAAAAAATAAAGTGATCATGATAGAATCAATGAAGATGGGGTAGGTGGAATAAATAAGGCTCACACGCAGGGAAGGGTAGCCTAACCAAGGAGAGCCGATCACCAAGGTCTAGATAAAAATTTGAATCGTGCGAAAGGATAGGAAATCACCACTCAAAGGACTGGGAGTTCCAAGGTAGAACCAAAATTTCCTCTTATTTCTTGGTTTAATGTACATGTGTTTAAAGTTTTTAATAGCTATTTTCATATCTAACGCCTTCCATGTGTGGAGCTTGTTGACGTGGAAGTTGATCTTAGCATAGGCCTGAGACAAAGTCTAAGCATTGGAACGAACACCCCCACTAACCAATGAAGGATACCTCTGAATCAAGTACTAGGAGGTAGTGTGATGGAAATAATAATGAAAATTCATGCTATCATCATTGAGATATGCACACGAAGACCTACACAAGTGTGACAAATAAAAACTTTGATTGTCATAATTGTTAGAAAGCGTGCCATAAAATTTTTCCCAATGGTATGGACATGGTGGAAGGGTGGTGGTGATAGCAGGGCATTTATGGATGTACAATGGGTCATGAGACACGTGGTGCATGGTTAGAGTGTCAGTGTTAAATAAAAATATAATGAAAACATGAGAATGTTGACTAGAAATATGGTAAAGGTGGTGAAGCACATGGGGATTGGGCCAAGAGTGATTATTTCTCATCACATGAAAAGGTGACAGATGACAAAATTTATTGTTGGTTTTGATCATGAGGATTAGATGGGGTGGCCTGGGGATGGGATTCCTACTACATAAGGCTTCTATGATGTTTCTCTTGGTTCACCACTCTCTAGACTTCCATTGGAAGATTAGTGTACCAAACTTGGAGATTAACCGTGTTGGTCCTGATATTAGCTAAAATGTCAGTTGCCTTGTTAGGTTCTCTAAATGTGTGTTGGCATATGACTTCATGCCTATTTATGATGGACCTAGCTTCCTCAATGTAGTCTTTGAATTTCCAAGAAGGTTTTCAGTTAATGTTCTTGAGATACTTGATAATATTGAAAGAGTCTCCTTCCACTATCAGCTTGGTGGTGAAATATTTTGCTAGATTTAAGCCTCTCCACATACATTTATCTTCTACCACATAATTTATCTGTTCACCTAATCCTTAAACAAAGGCAAGTAAAAATTTTCCTTTATTATCCCTCACAATACTTCCAGCTCCAGCTTTTCCAGGATTGCCTTTAAAAACTCCATAAAAATTAAGTTTGAGCCAACCAACTGGGGGAGGAGTCCAAATAGTCTCAGGATGGATGAAGGAGGGAGGACGAACATCCTCTAAAGACAATACCAACTCCTTTCCTAGTCTGATTTAGCCTTGGAAGTAGGTTTGGAATAAGGGTGGAT
Organism: Wollemia nobilis; assembly: GCA_028583015.1. NCBI lineage: Eukaryota > Viridiplantae > Streptophyta > Pinopsida > Araucariales > Araucariaceae > Wollemia > Wollemia nobilis. The sequence goes on from JAQPPZ010016931.1 coordinate 5,105,787, forward strand.
GAGGAAGGTATTCTCTAAAGCAAAATCCAGAGTTTTAGCTAGAACTATCTTAGGGGATTTTGGCTTGAGGGAAAAAAATCTATTATTTCTTTCAATCCAGACTTGCCAAATAAAATGGTGGAGGGATATCTTCCAAAAAAATTGAATATGGGAGGTCATGGAAAGGGGCAGGCCACTGAATAAAGAGATTTGCTATAGGTAAATGTTGATCCCACTGTATATGGAAGTGGTGGAAAATAGAATCAAGAATGAATGTGGAAAAGGGGTAGTGGAGAAAAATGTGGCTGGTGTATTCCCAATCATTAAGGCAAAGGTAACATCTGTTAGGAATGGGCATGCATTTTCTTATAAGATTATCAATAGTGATGATTTTCTCTTGAATAGCTATCCAAGCAAAAAATGATACCTTGGGGATAAGGTGGTTGACCCAAGCTTTGTCAACTGGATGAAAAAATATCCTCAAAATCAAAGAGGAGAACGTAAGCTGACTTGACAGAGTAATTTCCACTTTTAGTATGTTTCTAGATGTTCCCAGAGTAATTTCCACTTTCAGTCTGTTGCTATGGATATTTCAAAACCTTTGTCACAATCCATTAAGATTAAATTTTAATCAAGAGAATGTGATCAACAATTATATTATGAAAATATTGCATTTCATTTCCATAATTTTTTTGATATTGGACACATGGTAAGAGTTTGCAAAGTAAAATCTATGAATAAATATAAACAATTCTAGCCATGAGATAAACTTCAAGATGAAGCAAGGAAATCATTCAATGATAGAATCTAGATTGGATCAAGGATATTCCAATAAAAAATAAAATACAAATAAATCCTATCCAAAATATCAATTGGGAAGTATAGAAGGATTTAAAGGTGATGGCAAGCTGGGATTCACACAAACACATTCACAGTAATTTCATGGTAATTTCATTAAAAATAGCTTAATACGGTTTACAGTAGTCTCTCCAGTATACCACTTCTCCCCCAATCCCGAACTTCACCATCCCTTTTCCCATACAAATTTTCCCCGTTTTAATGTGGTCTCGGCCTTCCCTGCAATTAATGCTCCCGCCCAAAGACCAATTCGAATTTCATCTTCCCTCCGTTGAAATTTCAAGATTTTCCTTTCCTTTTGTTTTCTGCCATAAATGGCAACTGTCCGATCCGTCCGGAGCCTGCATTCATGGCTTCCCATACCCTGCACCCACCATTTTAATCTGACTGTCTTTAAGTACCGTTGTCTCCGCCATTAAGTCTTTCACCTGTAACTACGGTTTCTCCAGAAACAACATTCCAAGATACTTAAACTTGGTCGACATCTATATCTCTCTCCTCCGATTACGTGGCCCTCATCCTCATGATCTGTTACAAGTGTGTCTCCACGTGTCAAATTTAACTCTATCCCCCACTGGTCGTGTTGCCTTTAAGACACGTGGCAACCACGTGTCTATTTCACCCTGTCCGACCATCCGCGTGTTTACTTCCGTTTGACCTTTTCTTGGGCCGCGATATCACGACATGTCGCGATATCACGACCCAACTGACGTCCGCCCTCAGCTTTGAAACAAAGTCACGATATCGCGACGTCGCGATATCGCGACCCCTTCGTAACTTAAGACTCGGCCAACCCAACCGTCGTGATATCGCGACGTCGCGATATCGCGACGTCGTGATATCGCGACGTCGCGATATCGCGACGAAACTTGCTCCGCCTTTGCTATAGCAAATGAGGTCGCGATTTCGCGACCTCACACCAAATTTTGCCTTAGTTCCTTTAACAACTTCCTTTTCTGTCTTACGACATCTCCTTCCCCGAAAAAGAACCAAATTGCTTCAAAAATACCAGAACTTTAAAGAAAATTAAAAGATGCAAGATTGCTCATACTTTCATCGGATGCTCCTACATCAGACACCCGGGGTAGATTAGAAGTGACCCTCACTTCTGTTTTGTTGGGGGAAGACCCAATCGGTCAACCTCCGCCTCCGATACCCAAGTTGCATCTTCAATAGGCCTGCCCTTCCACTTGATCAAATACTCAGTATACTGTTTATTCCTGGTGCTTCTGCCTTCACGAGTATCCAATACTTCCTCGGCTTCATATGTGCTTGGAGTAGACGCTGGAATTTGCCATAACTTTGGACTTTGCATTTCTGTACCTTCTCCCTCATGATATTCCACTAAATCTGAGATATTAAAAATTGGTGAAATATCAAGCCAACTTGGCAATTCCACTTCATACGCATTTCCTGACTCTCGCTTTCCCAATATTCTGCATGGTCCAAACCTTTTCATTTTCAATTTATTATAAGTCTTGGCAGGAAATCTCTCCTTCCTGAGATGCACCATGACCTCATCTCCTACCTTGAACTCCTTGAACCGCCGCTTCTGGTCCGCCCTTGTCTTATATTGACTGTTCATTTTTGTAATTTGTCTTCTTACTTCCTCATGCAGACTTTTCATATGTTCTGCAAATTCTTCTGCTTCGGCACTACATTTTTCTTTTCTGTCCAACTTTCTTAGTTCAGACACATTCCTCGGGCTGTGTCCATATGCTATCTGGAAAGGAGACTTATTGGTGCTCTTATTGGCTGAGCTGTTATATGCAAATTCTGCTTGCGGTAAGACCAAATCCCAACCCTTGGGTTGATCCACTATCAAACATCTCAGTAAATTACCCAGGCTTCTATTGACCACCTCCGTTTGCCCATCTGTCTGTGGATGGTATGCTGAACTGAATTTTAGGTCTGTCTTCAATTTCTTCCACAGAGTTCTCCAGAAATACCCAACAAACTTTGTATCTCTGTCTGAAACTATGCTCTTTGGTAGACCGTGAAGTCGTACCACTTCCTTGAAGAACAACCCAGCAATGTGAACTGCATCACTTGTCTTTTGGCAGGGAATAAAATGTGCCATTTTGGAGAACCGGTCCACCACCACAAATATTGAATCATTTCCTCTCTGTGTTCTCGGCAATCCAAGAACAAAATCCATGCTTATGTCCTCCCATGGTCTCTCAGGCACAAGTAATGGCTGGTACAGTCCTGTATTTTGTCTTACACCCTTTGCCATCTGGCATATTCTGCAACTTTGCACAAACTTCCGTACATCTTGCCGAAGTTGTGGCCAGTAGTAATTTTCCTCAATCAAGGCAATGGTCTTATCCCTACCAAAATGCCTAGCCAATCCTCCGCTGTGCTTTTCTTTGATTAAATTCTCCCGCATGGAACTTACGGGAATGCACAACTTACTACCCTTGAAAAGCATCCCGTCTTGGATTAAGAAATCCAACCATTTTGTTCTATCCATAGTAAGAGGTATTGAGCAAGCCTTCCAGGCTTCTGCAAAATCCGGATCTGCAGGGTATAGACCCTTCAGTTCTTCAAACCCCACTACTTCCACTGTCAATCTAGTCAGCAGAGTCTGCCTTCTGCTTAAGGCATCTGCAACCCTGTTTGACTTCCCACTTATGTGCTTTAGTACAAAGGTATAACTTTGGAGGAACTCCACCCATTTCATGTGCCTTTGGTTCAGTTTTGTCTGACTGTTAATGTATTGCAAAGCCTGATGGTCAGTAAACAGTACAAACTCCTTTGGTAATAAATAATGTCTCCACTTTTTCAGGGCCTGAACTATAGCATAAAATTCTTGATCATAGATAGAATACTTTTTTCGAGCATCATTTAACTTTTCACTGAAATAAGCAACTGGCTTGCCTCCTTGACTCAGTACCGCCCCTATTGCACTGCCACTGTCATCACAGTCCACCTGAAATACCTTGTTGAAGTCTAGAAGTGCCAAAATAGGCTATTCTGTAACTTTTCTCTTCAATGTATCAAAGCTCCTTTCAGCCCTTGATGTCCATTTGAACTCCTTTTTATCTCCCCTCATTGTCTCTGTGAGAGGTGCACAAATACTTCTGAAGTTCTTTATGAACTTCCTATAAAAACTGGCCAGACCATGGAATGACCTCACTTCTGTTGTGCTCCTTGGAGTAGGCCATTCAATGATGGCTCTCACCTTTTCGGGGTCCATCTTCAGGCCTTCTGCTGAGATTACAAACCCCAAGTATACCAATTCCTTCTTGACAAAATTACACTTTTTCAAATTTATTAATAATTGTTCTTCTTGCAGCTTTTCAAAGACTCTCTTGATATGCATCAGGTGTTCCTCCAGGGTCCGGCTAAATATCAATATATCATCTAAATAAACAATAACAAACTTTCCCAGAAATTCTTTCGAGTACTTCATTCATCGACCGCATGAAGGTACTTGGTGCATTGGACGAGTCCAAAGGGCATGACCAACCACTCAAACGGGCCTTCTCTTGTCTTGAAGGTTGTCTTCCATTCATCCCCCTCTCGGATACGGATCTGATGATAACCACTTTTCAGGTCAATCTTTGTGAAGTACTCAGCTCCACTTAAACAGTCCATGATATCATCCATTCTTGGTAACGGGAATTTGTACTTAATAGTAATTTTGTTGATGGCCCATGAATCTATACACATCCTCCATTCCCCATCCTTCTTTGGCGCCAGCACTGCAGGTACTGCGCATGGACTCAAACTTTCCCGAATTAATCCCTTTTCTAATAATTCTTGGACCTGTCTATTTAACTCCTCAGTCTCTACAGGTGTCATCCTATGTGCAGCTTTATTTGGCAGGCTTGATCCTGGTACTAAATCTATATGATGGCTAATTTTTCTCATAGGGGGTAAGCCCTCAGGCACATTGTCAGACACAATGTCTGGAAATTCCTCCAGCAGATTTAGAACTTCTGTTGGGGTATCCCGGCATTCCTTCCCCCTAACTCTAGGGATTATTGCATAACATAAATGTTCATGCTTTAACCCGTTCAGAAACTCTCTCCCCTCAACTAAACAAAAATATTACATACCTTTTCATCTGTATCCTTCAAGGGCTTTAGTTTATGACGTACACCATTCTTTGTCAATGAGTAGGTGTTGGCACGGCCATCATGTCTTGCACTCCGGTCAAGCTGCCGGGGTCTCCCCGAGCAACATGTGGCAAACATCCATGGGTAAGATGTCACACAGGACCTCATCACAATAATTCCCAATGTTAAATTTAACGAACACCTGCTCATTGACCAAAGCTTCGTGGTCCTTTTGTAACCATGCGACCCGGTATGGGTGTGGGTGTTTCTTCCTTTCTAACCGTAACTTTGTAACCATTTCCTCAGAAACCAGGTTATCCGTGCTACCATTATCAATAATGATATTGCAAACCTTGCCCGCACATTTACATCTAGTGCGGAATAAACTTTTCCTCTGGTCTGTGTCCTTCTCCTCGTTCAACAGGACTCTTCTTACAACCATTGTTTCTCCTCTCTCCGCTTCTTCGAAATGCTCAGATTCAGCATCCTCCTCTGCCACAACAGCTCTGGCTGGGCCCTCAGGCCTCTTGTTTGTTCTTTCTCGGTGTTGTGGACATTCAAATGCCCTGTGTCCTTCTTCACCACAGTGGAAACATGTTCCACGAAATACTCCCCTTCCAAACCCTCGTCCAGATCCACCCCGTCCTCTTGGGTAGTCTGTTCCGATCTCGGGGCTGATAAACATCTTCTTCTTTTTGGTCCTGGTTACTATCGGCTTCACCGAGTCTTCTTCGGATCCTTGTAATTTTCTCCATTGGTCCTCCCACCAGTCCTTCCACCTCGGCCTCTTCCTCTTTGCTTGCCTTCAAACCGCCTGTTTAGCTTTTCTTCTACCTTCAAGGCAAATTGATAAGCATCCTCAATGGTGTTTACTCGAACCAGGCTCAGTTCTTCCTGGATACCAAGCCTCAACCCATTAATGTAATGGGCTACTTTCTCTTTATTTGCCTCTAAATGCCCTGTTCTAATAGAAATTTTGTAAAATTCTTCAGTGTACTCTTGGACAGTTTTGTTTGTCTGTCTCAAGCTCTGCATTTTTCTTAGCAGATCCAACTCGTAATCTGTCGGGATGAACTGTCTTTTAAGCTTCTCCACCATTCTATCCCATCTTGTTATTCTCTCTTTCCCTCTTCTGTTTCTCTCCAACTGCATTCCCCTCCACCAAATGCTTGCATGACCCTTTAACTTGGTCTTAGCAAATCTGACCCGGTTAGGGTCTTCAATCTCCTCATACTCAAAATATTCCTCTAAATCATTTATCCAGTCAATCACTTCTTCTGGATTCAGATTTCCCGAGTAGGTAGATACCTCCATTTTTGGCTGTTTTCCAATCTGAGAGATGGCCTTATACAACCGGGCCTGAGCTGGATCCACAACTTCTGCTTCTTCCTCAGACTGTTCTTCCTCTTCAACTTCATCTTCACTTTCCTCTTCCCCTCCGGGTTCGTGCCTTCTGCGTAACTCTGCTTGCAAGGCTTGAACTTGTCTTTGCAAGGCCCGAAAGTCTTCGACCGGCACCACATTTCCTGCTCCACCACGGTTCCTTCGTGGAGGCATGATATTTTCTCTGTATTATTTATTTATTTTTTTTTGAATTCTTCCACAGATCCTGGTGCAACTGCCTCTCTCCGACGATCTGTTACACGCTCAGGAGCTCCCGCTCTGATACCACTTGATGGCAAGCCGGGATTCACACAAACACATCTCACGGTAATTTCATGGTAATTTCATTAAAAATAGCTTAATACGGTTTACAATAGTCTCTCCAGTATACCACTTCTCCCCCAATCCCGAACTTCACCATCCCTTTTCCCATACAAATTTTCCCCATTTTAATGTGGTCTCGGCCTTCCCTGCAATTAATGCTCCCGCCCAAAGACCAATTCGAATTTCATCTTCCCTCCATTGAAATTTCAAGATTTTCCTTTCCTTTTGTTTTCTGCCATAAATGGCAACTGTCCGATCCGTCCAGAGCCTGCATTCATGGCTTCCCATACCCTGCACCCACAGTTTTAATCTGACTGTCTTTAAGTACCGTTGTCTCCGCCATTAAGTCTTTCACCTGTAACTACGGTTTCTCCAGAAACAACATTCCAAGATACTTAAACTTGGTCGACATCTATATCTCTCTCCTCCGATTACGTGGCCCTCATCCTCATGATCTGTTACAAGTGTGTCTCCACGTGTCAAATTTAACTCTATCCCCCATTGGTCGTGTTGCCTTTAAGACACGTGGCAACCACGTGTCTATTTCACCCTGTCCGACCGTCCACGTGTTTACTTCCGTTTGACCTTTTCTTGGGCCGCGATATCGCGACATGTCGCGATATCGTGACATGTCGTGATATCGCGACCCAACTGACGTTCGCCCTCAGCTTTGAAACAAAGTCACGATATCGCGACGTCGCGATATCGCGACCCCTTCGTAACTTAAGACTCGGCCAACCCAACCGTCATGATATCGCGACGTCGCGATATCGCGACGAAACTTGCTCCGCCTTTGCTATAGCAAATGAGGTCACGATTTCGTGACCTCACACCAACTTTTGCCTTAGTTCCTTTAACAACTTCCTTTTCTGTCTTACGACATCTCCTTCCCCGAAAAAGAACCAAATTGCTTCAAAAATACCAGAACTTTAAAGAAAATTAAAAGATGCAAGATTGCTCATACTTTCACCGGATGCTCCTGCATCAAAAGGTGCAAACAAATATATGGAGATAAAATCCAAAATAAAGACAAAAAAAAAGTTCAACTTTATTCTAGGTAAATCATATTCATTTTTCCCAAGTAGTATAGAATCCTTTTTAGGTAATAAAAGTGAAAGTGGTGAAGATGTTATCCCTTGCACTTTAATATTTTAAGATAAAAATAATATAGAAATGAGTTTTGAGGAAACCCATAACAATTTAGGATTTATAAGGCCGAATAAGAAGGTAATTGCTACAGAAGAGTATCCTTGTACTTTAGGGTTTCGAAGGAAATATAAAGAAGAGTGTGTTTTTGAGGTTATTCCTTGCACTTTAGATCCTTCAAAACAACGTAAACCTAAATATGATAAGTTTTACTAAAGAACACAAGATTATATTGAGAGGGGGGTTAATAGTATAATACCAACTTTTACTTTTATTTATCAAATAATATTATACAATATAAACAATGGTAATATAAAAACCAATAATTATATCAATGCACAAATAATCACACACAATAGAGACATCAATTTAACATGGTTCATCCAATGTGGGCTACTCCACGAAGAAAATATTTCCACTAAAATTTTCTCAAGAAATCTCTTGGGAATCACTTCTGTATTAAAATATTTATGGATCTCTATCCAAATGAGACACTAATATCCTAATGCTCTAATTTGTGGATCTCACTCCATAGGAGAACTATTTTTCCTTTTATCTGGTTCATGGAAGTTGATCCAAGAGAACCCTTTCATCTCAATTGGTTCATGTATCTCTCTACACATAAGAACTCTATCTTCCCAGTTGGTTCACGGATCAACATCCATAGGATAAATATTTCTCCTTGCATTGGTTCGATGAGATTTATCCACAAGAGAAATCTTTCTCTACTCTTATTTGTGGATCTCTATCCACAGGGGAACTCTTTCCACTCTACTATGACTGATGATATTATAGAAGACTTCTACCTCCACTGCTCTAGCTTATGGATCTCTCTCCACATAAGACCTCTATCCTCACTGCCCTGGCTAATGAATATATATCCACTAGAGACTATTGTTCTCTATTCTATCACCTCTAAATATTATTATCAACTATATCTCAGATCTGCACCAAAATCTATCCGAAGTGTAGGACAAATATGTTGTAACTCTATTCACAAATATGATCACACATCTACTCACAAATCTACACTAACCTCTATCTCAAATTTATCCTCAATACTTAACACAAATTTTGATCAAATCACCAATCAAATCTGCTCATATTTGACCCTAGCCCTAACACAAATATTAAACAAATCAATCAATCAACTCTGTTTGCAAGTCTTCATAAAGACTTTCTTCAAATATTCCTTGAATTCCTCTCAAGAACTTTCTAAATCTACTCTCAAGTCTTCACCAAGACTTGCTTAAAATCTTCCTTTAAGTCTTCTCAAGAACTTTCTCAATATGCTCTCAAGTATTCACCAATACTTACTTCAAATTTACCCTCAAGTCCTCTCAAGAACTTGCTCAATCTACTCTCAAGAATTTGATATCTTATGTTATATGTTGTTGTTGTACTTAAAGTGATCTGCTGTTATTCTTTCCTGATCTAACAAATTCGGCCTATGGCTATATTTCCCATCTCTTTCCATGTATTTCCTATTTTTTTTGCATATTTGTAATTCCTTTCCAGCAACTCTAATCTAAAATCAAACTTAGAAATAGTAAGGGAACCAGCCCACTCTGGAGATTGGTCTGGGAGACATTTCTTTCTCCCAGCCTTTCAATGTTGGCCGGGTCTAGGGTGCTTAGTTTTAGAAAATCCTTTCCTGTGGCAGATTCGTGACCAACAGTTTTTGGCACGCCCGGTGGGACAGACTTCTTCTGTCTCAGAAAGATCCCATAGTGTTGAAGGTTTAATGTTCACCTTCATGCCATAAAGTTAGAACATTTGGTGACTCTGCAGTACTCAAAAATCTCTGAACGTGGATGCAGTGAAAGCTGTACTTCATGATCACGAGATCATAGTCTAAAAAAGTTGGAGATCTTGTCGAGTTTTTTGAACTTGACAGCACAAGAAGTGGTGAGCATTCTAGGTTGGTTTCCCCATCGCTTGCATCATCTGCCATATCCACACAAATCCTTGGTATTGTTACTAGTTTTCCATCTTCTCAGTTACATACACTAGTTCCAATGGCCCAGTATCCTCCACCTAGGCAGTTTTTAGCATGGAACAGCTCAGGGGCCTTGAATCTGCAGGCTCAAAATCCAGTTCCCCAGGCTGCCTTGAAGGCATTGCCAACTTATGATGGTACGGGAAAGACTGCATACGAACATATTCATGATGTAGCTTCTCTGGCAGCCATTCATGATATAACAGATGAAGATGTAATGGTGAAGTTACTAGTGTTATCCTTGAGAGGAAAATTGTTGTACTGGTATAGATCTCTGCAACCAGGCACTATTGCATCCTGGGATCAGCTAGGAGAACTGTTAGTTAAGAATTTTCATGAACAGGCTGACCCATTTTCATTGTTGCACCAGTTTAATGCAATCCAGAGGCACCCGCAGGAGGCAATAGCAGATTTTAATGTTCGCTTCACTAGGAGCTGGTAGCGAGTGCCTGAAGGACTTCGCCCTACCCCTGAGCAAGCTACGTTTTACTACCTCCGAGCATTCAATACAGATATTGGCTTGGCGATCAGGCAGTCCAATGTGATGACTTTCCTAGAACTGTTCGAGCAAGCACAGAAGGCGGAGGCGGACTTGATTGCAATCGGCAGGCTTCCCCCAAAGGTAGCAATGCCCATTTTACCTGATATTCCACAGCATTTATATCCTAGTTCTTTTTCGCAATCTATGTCTTCTATGTACCCTGTCCCATCATGGAATTCTAGTGCACCTCAAATTGCACCTATCCCAGCTCCTCAGCTGTCTACTTCAGCAAATCTACAGCTGCCTGCACCCAACATTCTGCCATTCCCTACTTCCACTTCATTCCTAGCATTACCGGCACCACCAGCACCCTTGCCCTTACCAGCACCTCCTGCACCTGTAAACCCTGATCCTTATACAACACTCTTGCAAGAGGTAAAATCTGCCAATTCTGCAATAAGAGCAATGGGTAATAAGATCACGCTTATTGAAAGGAAGCAAGCTGAGCGAGATTTCCAGCCTAGGAGATTTCAACCCCCACCTATTACTAGAGAACAAGCTGCTTCAACAAGCAAAGCACCCGAGAAGAACCTGACTATTTTGGCAAATGAAGATGCAGTCCTTGCTGAAAGAACATATTGGTGTTCGACATGCAATGATCCCCATGGAGAAGACACCTGCATGGTCCATCTGAATTATGTGCAGACATTGGCTGCTAGTTCTTCAGGAGGGCAAGTCAATATGATCTCTGAGGCAGGCCATAGCTTGATGCTTCCATCTGAAGAGCAAGTTTCAGTTCTCACAAGGACTGGAAAGAAGTCTGTTACAGTAGATCCTGCTGAGTTAGAACCGTTAAAAGTGCCAGCTGATTTGAAGAAGCCAATGAAAGCTCCTGTGCCAGTTTCAAAGCCTGATGCGCCTATTTTTCCGAAAGATCCTGTTTCCCATAGAGTTCAAGAAAAGGCTGCAACTGCACAGGCAAGATCAGAAGCAGAGGAGCAAGCTAGAGAAAAGTTGAAGTATCCTTCATTGACGAAGAGGCTAAGAGTGGAAGCCACTCAGCAATATCGGAGCAGATATGAACATCCTGTTGAAAAGAAGGAATCTGCTACGGTTGCATACAACATTGTCGAAGAACTGAAGAAGACCCCGACTAAGGTTAGTCTTTACGATGCATTGCAGTTGCTCGGGCAGGTAGATTTATTGCAAGAATCTTTAAAATCTATGAAGGATAGTGAAAAGGGTCCTACCCAGACAATTTATGCTCAAGCCTTAACCACTTCTATCACTGGTAAAAATAGACCACCCCCATTTTATCTATCACTGCAAATAGAGGGTTGGATCGTGCATAACTGCATGATCGACTCTGGAGCTGCTACAACTGTCATGCCAAAGGCAGTTTGCGAAGTTATGGGTATGGAATACACACGAAGTAGCCCTGGAGTTTTGCAGTTAGATGGCACTCCTATGAAAATGATGGGTGTAATCAAGGATGTCCCGATTGTTTTGCATACTATGCCTTAGATTACAGTCATTCAAGAGATTGTTGTGGTAGATCTAGAACCCTATTTTAGTATGTGCTTATCCAGAGAGTTTACTGCAAAGTTGGGAGGTTACCTTGCACTGGATTATTCCCACTTGGAGATCCCTTTCAAAGGTAAAAGACTCAGGATTCAGAATGAAAAACCTTCCTCTTTTCACATTGAAAAGTTGGATGAAGCAGAAAAAAACATGCAGTCTGTTAACATGCTAACCGAAGAGTTAGAGGATTCTGATTTGATGAATGAGGTTTTAGGTGAGCTCTAGTTGGACGATCAGTTTTCCATGCTTGATTTCAATGCTATGCTGGAAACCAAAATCGGTTGTTATTCCATCACAAGACCCGAGGGTGGCACAAGGCAGGTATTTCCTAACCAAGATGATCAGAGCTCTGTTACGGATCAACTATGGAAGTTATATTTCGATGGGGCAAGATGCAAAAATGGTGCAGGAGCAGGTATTGTTTTGATTTCTCCTTCTGGTTTACAAAGAACATATTCATACCGTCTTACTTGGAATTGTACTAACAATGCTGTCGAGTACGAAGCATTATGCTTAGGCTTGAAAAAGGCAAGAAAGTTGGGAATCGAACAGCTATAGATTTTTGGTGATTCTGAGCTTATTGTAAACCAAGTAACAAACAGGTGTATTTCTAAGCAGCATTATCTCAAAGCATACCGCAACCAAGTTTGGGACCTGTTTGAGTTTTTCACAGCTCTAAAAATTCAAGCCATTTCTCGAGAGCTGAATAAGCATGCAGATCTTCTAGCATCTCTTGGAGCCAATTTTTCTCCTATTGAGCAGGTAGTGAAGAAACCAAAGACAGTAAGGATGGTGTACAGGCCGAGTGTCCCAGACAAGGATACTTTCTGGCAAGTCTTCGAGGATGATGAGCAAATTGTTAACTTTTTGATTCAAGAAGCTGCCACTATCAAAGGGAGAACCTTGGAGCACGAAGAAGCTGAAGGTCTAATTCAGTTATGAAATAATCACATTCCGAAGGGTCTTATAACTCTAGAAAGTTTGTTTGATCAGCATGATCGGTCCAAGAAACATCGGATTGAGATTGATAAAAGAGTACATGGAGTTGCAGTTGGAACCCAATAAGGTCATTAAGATTGGAACCGATTCTACTCCTGATGAACTGCAAGAAATCGGGCAACTGTGTCAAGAATTTTCTGATATTGTGGCTTGGAGTTATGAAGATCTGAAAGGATATGATAAACAGATTGTTCAGCATACTATTGAGTTGGAAGAAGGAGTCAGACCCTTCAGGAAAAAGCAGCGACCAGTAAATCCAAATATTGAGACTCTTATGAGGGCCGAGCTTGTGAAAATGTTGCAAGCCAAAATTATATACCCGGTTAAGCACTCGACTTGGGTTGCTAATCTGGTTCCAGTTCGAAAGAAAAATGGAGACATACGACTGTGTGTAGATTTTTAGAATCTGAACCGTGCATCTCTGAAAGATCATTATCCCTTGCCTTGCATTGATCAGATACTGCATGTTGTTGCTGGGGCTCAGCGTTTTTCACTGTTGGATGGATTCTCTGGATATAACCAGATTTGGGTTAGGGATGAGGACCAGTACAAGACAACATTTACAACTAAGTGGGGCACTTTTGCTTATCAGCGAATGCCTTTTGGACTATCAAATGCTGGGGCCACATTCCAGAGAGCCATGGACATTGCATTTGAGGAGTTTTTGAACAAGATTATTGTTATTTATCTTGATGATATGACTGTCTTTTCACATAAACGGGAAGATCACTGTTCTCATCTGAGGCAAATCTTTGGAAAATGTAGAGAGTTTGGTATTTCCATTAATCCAAAGAAGTCGGTTTTTGCAGTGAAGGAAGGTAAACTCTTGGGGCATGTTATTTCAAAAGATGGTTTGGCAATAGATCCAGCTCGAGTTGAAGCATTGAAGAAACTATCACTCCCTGCCAATAAAAAGGAGCTACGTAGTCTTTCTTTGGACAGATTAATTTTATCAGGAAGTTCATTTTTGATTTTTCCAGGTTGTTAAACCTATGACTGAGTTGTTGAAGAAGGATGCAGACTTTAAATGGACAACTCAAAGGAAAGAGGCATTCCAAGAAATTAAGGATAGAATAGCGCAGGCTCCTGTACTAATTAATCCTGATTATTCAAAAGATTTCATTCTGTATGCAGTTGGGGAAGATGAAAGCTATGCCACAGTACTCACATAGAAAGGAGACGATGGGAATGAAAGGCCCATTGCTTTCCTTAGTCAGGTTATTTTACCTCATGAGGCAAAGTATAATTTCATTGAAAAATAGGTGTATGCTGTCATGAAGTCTCTTAAAAAATTCAAGCACTTCATATCTCAGAGTAGAACAGTTGTCTATGTTATACATCCTGATGTAAGAAATTTCATCATTCAAGGTGAGATGGGTGATAAACGCGTTGGTTGGGTCACCAAGATCCAAGAATTTGATGTTGAGATTCATCCGACCAAGCTAGTGCATGGTAAGGCTTTATGCCAACACTTAGCAAAGATGGCAGCATCTGGTATAGTTGAATATCAAGCAGATGATCTTGCTAGTGATGACAATCTGATGAACCTCTTAGTTCAAGAACAAGATTGGGCAGATGACCTCGTTACCTATTTCACAACTGGTAAATGCCCTTCACAGTTGAATGCCTCACAACGGAGAAGATTTCGTCTGCAAGCTCTTAGGTATGTTTTACTGCCAGAAGGATTGTTTTTTAAGAATATTGATGGCGTTCTTTTAAGGTGTGTCAAGGAATCAGAGAAGGCTAGACTCCTGGAGGAGTTTCATTCTGGCATATCGAGAGGACACTATGCAGGTAGACCGATGGCTTTAAAAATAATTCGAGCTAGTTACTATTGGCCAACCTTGTTCACAGATGCTTTCAGGATTGCCCAAGCATGTGACAAATGTCAGAGGTATACAGGAAGAGTTAGGAATGCATCACTGCCTTTGCATCCAATTCAGGTTGAAGCACCTTTTCAGCAGTGGGGGTTGGACTTTATTGGGATTATTGATCCGAATTCTTCAGCTGGTCACAAGTATATTTTAACTGCTACAGATTATTTTACGAGGTGGTCTGAAGCTATTCCAACCAAGGTCGCGAATCAAGGAGTGGTGATTTCTTTCATTGAAGGACTAATTACACGCTTTGGCATTCCTGATGCTATTATTACAGATAATGGGACTCCATTTATTGGAGCTGAGTTAGCTGAATTTGCAAACAAGTATGGTGTTTTCCTGAAAACATCCTCTAACTATTATCCTCAGGGAAATGGCTTGGCAGAGTCCACAAATAAAAATTTGCTCCGGATTTTAAAGAGGTCTTTGGGGGATAACAAGAGATCATGGCACCTTCTACTGAATCAAGCTTTATGGGCAGATAGGATTTCAATCAAGAAGTCTATCAAGACTTCACCATACGCCCTGGTATATGGAAAAGAGGCAAGGTTGCCTGTTCATCTAGAGTTGCCGATGATTGCAGCAGTTGCAAGAATTTCAGGATGATGAAACAGATATAGATTCCTTGGATATGCGGTTGGCTCAGTTGTTACAGTTGGAAGAGCAATGTTCTTTGGCCTATGAGGAGTTTGCTAAGCACACACAGGTTATTTCAAAGTGGTTCCATAAAAATTTTGTAGATCGTCCACTTAAGGTGGGTGATTTGGTCCTGAAATGGAATGAAAACAAAGCCAAGCCTGGGAATCACAAGAAGTTTGATGCTCTGTGGGAGGGTCCCTTCCGCATTGTCAGTGCTGGTGCAACAAATTCGTTTCATCTGGAAGATTTGGATGGCAGCCCACTTCCTATTTCAGTGAACGACTTTCATCTGAAAGCCTACACTTCATGAACTGACAGTCCAGTATCACCTTGTATATAGCAAAAAAAAAAGAAAAAAAAAAGAAAAAAAAGAAAAAAAGAGTATTGTTTTCATTTGTCCACTTCGGCTCTTTTTGCATGCGAGCCCGTAGGTACGTGTTTCTTTTTTTCTTCTTCTTTCCTAGCAGTTAGTGGCTTCCTATCAATTTCTTCCTTCCCCTTCCTTTTTCTTCCCTTCCCTTCTTTATTCCCTTCTTCTTCTACTCCTTTTCTTCTGCAGTAAAAAAAGCCACTGTTGTTGTTTCTTTTCCCCTTTTCTACTATTCTCGGTTCTTCTTTTCCTTTTCTTCTAACTACATTGTTGTTTTACGCATTTATCTACAGTTCATTTCCCCATTCCATTCTCATTCCATAGCCTACACATTCACTGATCATCATTCTGTTTATTCCATTCACCTCCATTTTCCTTTCATAGCAGCTGGTAGCACAGAAGCACTCTGTTACTGTCTACCACATCACTTTCCCCCATTCCATTATTCCATCATTCATCATTTCCATTCCATGATCAGTTCAGCTAAATACCGATTCTTTGAGTTTCATTCATTCAGCAAAAGTTGTTGCAGCAGTCCATCGAGATGAACCCCAGCAGCCAACTTTCTGTTCTAAGTTTTCATGACTCTGTTGCCCAATGGATTCAGGCCTGGGATTCGTGCATACAACAGAACTGTATACCCCGCGAGCCGCCAAGAATGTTGGCATTTTTGCCACATTATTTTGATTGTTGTTTATTCATGCATAAGCTGTTGAAATTCTAACTCCTCTACAGGTTTTGATGCAAAAAAATGCCTAAGTCCGAAGACTATCGCGAAATCGCGACAAAAAAATAGCATGGAGAGCCAAAGTTGAAAACCGTCGCGATATCGCGACATGTCACGTTATCGCGGGTCGGATGAGGAGAGAGAAAACAAATGCAAAGTTGTAGCGATTTCGTGACGTGTCGGAAAATCGCGGTCAAGCACAGTCAACGACGCCGAGGGGCAAAACCGTCGCGATATCGCGACGTGTTAGATTTTCATGGTCAAAATGGTCAACGGAGGCTGAGCGACAAAGTTGTAGCGAAATCGCGACAAAACCAAGCCAAGGACGATGATAATCAAATTCGTCGTGATTTCACGACGGAATAACGAGCAAGGCACATAAGGCAAAAGACGTCGCGAAATCGCGACGCATCGCGTTTTCACGGCGTGGGTGGACAGAAAAGCTTAAGGCGTAAATACGTCATGATTTCGTGACATTTGTGGGATGAAGCCAAGCAAAGCGAAGGATGTAGCAAAATCGCTACGTGTTGTGTGGTCGCGGTTCAGGTGGATGAAAAGGTTGAAGGCACGAAGACGTCGCGAAATCGTGACAGGAAGTGGGAACAGTGGAGAATGCAAGCAAACGTCGCGATTTCGTGACACAGTGAGCAAGAAAGGCTTAAGGCAGAAAATGGTAGCGATTTCGCGACATTTGTAGGATGGAGCTAAACAAGACAGAACTTGTCACGATTTTGTGACATTGTTGAGGCTAAGGGCAAGAAAGAAGTTGGCGTCGCGATTTCATGACATTCATGAAGATAATGGCTAGTAGCAAGAAATGGTAGCGATTTCATGACACATTGTTGAAGAAAGACTAAGTGCAGAGAATTGTAGCGAAATCGTGTAGTGTTCCATTTTCGCGGTTAACGAACAACAAAGTCCAAGGAAATAGAACTTGTAGCGAAATCGTGACATGGTGGAAGTTGAAGAAACACAGAGGCAAGAGTGTCGCATTTTCACGAGTTAGAAGCAGGACCATACAGCGTGCGTAAAAATCGTAGCGAAATCGTGACATGTCGGATTTTCGCGATGTAAAAGCCAAGACTGAGCAGTGGGAAGATAGTGTAGCGAAATCGCGCAATGTCATGTTTTCGCGATTTGATGTAGTGAAGAGAACAGAGAGATGAAAGATGTAGCGAAATCACGTAGTGTCAGATTTTCACGAAAACAAAGCAGAGAAAGAGCATAATTGTACGGACGTCATGAAATCATGCAGTGTCGCCTTTTCGCGGTTCAAGGTTGCGAAGGAGATATGGAAGCCGAATACGTCGTGATTTCGTGACATGGTTGATTTTCACGGTTCGAAGGTAAGAGAAGCGTACGGAGCAGAAAGACGTCACGATTTCGTGACATGTCGCATTTTTGCGACCTGTTACAGTTTCGTGCCAGAAAGCGGTTCAAACGGTCCGATGTAGTTTTGTGAGTTTCGATGATTAAAAGCGCTCTAGAATTAAATGTGTTGTTGCTTTCTGATGCGGTCAAGGTAGAAGAACGCGCCCAAGCTACCAGAATTGAAGATTTCCATTATTCGAAGCTGTTGTTCATGATTTTTCTAACGGTTTCAAGCATATTTTCAAGAACAACAATTTAATGAAGACGATCGACTCCTCCTTATGGCATTTAATTTTTGGTTTCTCCGAGGCTGTTTAAGGATATCATCTCCTTGTTTCCATTGCATAATTTGTAGATCTCGAGGAGGTCCGTTTCATATTTTTAATGCTGCAAAGAGGCAAGACCTCTATATAAATCAATGTAAATCTCAAGAACAAGTATCGGGAGTTTGAGAGAAACTTTTGCTGAAAGCTTGAAGTTCATTGCATGAATGAAAGATAATTGGCCTCTGATTTTGCAAGCAGCTATTTGTGTGATTTTTCTTTTTGTTATTTACATTCCTAATATAACACTCATATTCCTTATTTGCTGCTTCATTTGAATTCTGAATGTTGAGTTTGAATATTGCTTGTGAGGGAGTGAGTTCTGGAATGTGATCTTGGAGGGATTTTCTCGTGCAAGGTTGTAAGAGAATTAAGTTGATATCTTATGTTATATGTTGTTGCTGTACTTAAAGTGATCTGCTGTTATTCTTTCCTGATCTAACAAATTCGGCCTATGGCTATATTTCCCATCTCTTTCCATGTATTTCCTATTTTTTTTGCATATTTGTAATTCCTTTCCAGCAACTCTAATCTAAAATCAAACTTAGAAATAGTAAGGGAACCAGCCCACTCTGGAGATTGGTCTGGGAGACATTTCTTTCTCCCAGCCTTTCAATGTTGGCCGGGTCTAGGGTGCTTAGTTTTAGAAAATCCTTTCCTGTGGCATATTCGTGACCAACAAGTACCTTAGGCATTAATTAAAAAATTAATGTGCACTGCCTCAATAGGAATAGAACCCCCACTGCACTCTTCCTCCTATGCCTTAGCCATGGCAAAACCACCACGTGAGCTAAGCACTCACTTGGAACCTTAACTACACCCACTATGCTTTGTCCTATATCTGGAACCAAAAGCCTTTTGAAAATTAAAACCTTACTCATTTGTCATCATTGTGTCTTGAACACAATATCTCCCTGCTGCAATGACTTAATGCCTAAGAAATCGTCATATGGGATATCCACCTAGATGGAACCAAATCTCAGCACCACTTATCCATATTGCTTTCTTACCTATAAAACTGAACCACACAAATTCCTTCTTATCTCTCTTTCATGATTTGATCAACGAACAGGTGAATGAAACTTTGATTATCACATTCATGTTTTCCACCTTCGACTTGCACTATTAATATGCATTTTAAGGCATTTACCTCCAACGTTGGTGCATATTAAAATTTAGAATTTTGCCTTCAAATTATATTATATTTTAATTATTATTATTTAAATTCAAATGGATTTAAATATTATAATTTAAATATAATAATTTAGACATTAAACTTCTTTTTAGGCCTTTCATTAATTTAAAATAAAAACTCTTTTTGGGCCTTTAATGGGAAACTTTTTCCACCATTGCATTAGCAAAAATTCATCAAATAACCATATTATTTTTCTTCAAATCCGATGGAATGGAGTTATCATATCAACCAACTTGTACATCAAACCTTTGATATTAATCGAACCTTTTGACATTAATTCCATCACATTTGCACATCAAACCTCTTGACATAATTGGCAACAAAACTTTCTAAAATTTACAACAATCTCCCCCTTTGTCATTGATAGCAATCCTTTTTTTTCTTTAAGCATTCCTTTCACCTTTTTCAAATTTTCTCCCCCTGAGAAACTACTCCCCCTGACTGAATGCTCTCACCCTAACTCAAATATCTCCCCCTTTGTCATCAATGTCAGAGGGACTCCTTTAGGACTAAATATAAGACTCTTAGCTCAACCCCATCCCCACCTCATCTATTTTAGGTGATTAATTTTTTGGTGGAAGTAAAATTAATCCTAGCATACAATACTATTTTTCTTTGTCCACCTTCTTCCTTAGTTGACCCTTTTGATTCTTTTGAATATCCCTATTCTTGCTTTTCCCTAGAAATATTTTTCTACACCACTTGGCCATGTGCCAAACATTATTGCACTTATAACACTTTAATTTTGTGGTTCCTTGAAGGTGCAAATGTCTTGATGTTCCTCCTAGTGAAACCATACCCATTCCTATCATGAACCCTACAATATATTGCTTTATGACCAAATTATTACAATAGTAGAAATACCCTTGAAAGAGATGTCCATTTTTTAAATTTCTCTTAGTGAAACCATATTCCTTCTTTTCATGTGTCTTGCACTGCATAGCCTTATGACCAAACCTGTTACATGAGAAGCAACATCCTTTGAAGAAATATTACCTTGAACCCTCTGGTCTCTTAGTCATTTCTTCCCTGTGATATTTCCTATTCCTCATTTGTGCATTGTTTCCTTACTTGGTGATCCTCTTGTTTTTCAACTTATCCTCATATGTCTCATTTTCTCCTTCTAAAGCTTCTTCTTCTTTGGAGCTTCATATTGAATCCTGTCCTTTTTCTCTTTGTACCTCTTCAAAACCAAGTCCTATCTTATTTGATGAAGATATTTGTACATTGATAATCTTATCCAAGGTCTTTGAGCTTCTCCCAAACCCGTGTAGCTTGTATTTAGACTCTTTAACTTCTTTCCTTAGTGAAACTACTTCATGCTCTAATATTTCACATTATAATACTTTTATCTCTAATTTTTCTTTAAATATACTTGTCTTAGATATTGAGTTTATTAGATCTTGTATAACCTTTCCCTCTCTTAATCATATTCTTGAAATTTTATCTTGAGTTTTAAATTCTACTTTCTAACCTTTCTTAATTACTTAAGAGCAAAAATAAGATCAGCTTATAGATCTACTCCTCCTTCCTCTTCATTTTATGATTATTCCTCTACTTCTTTTTCTTCAAGAGCATATTCATACTTTTCAGATTTATATTCAATAGGATAATTTTTTTCATATTGTATTTCCAAGAAGAGAATTTATTCTTCTTCAGTATTTGAGGATATTTACTCATTATCACTTGAAACCTTGCTTGTATTTTCCACATAAAAACTCTTCTTATGCCTCTGAAAAAAAAAAAAATCATGTATTTTTTTCCACATCTATTTTTATTTTCATACTTGGAATTTATTGCTTCCTTTCTCTTATGATCTTTTTTCTCTTCACTACTACTACTTCCAACTGTTGGATAGTTAGTTGCATAGTGACCATATTTACCACAATTGAAATACTTAACGGTTTTAGTACCTTTGTGCTTTCTTGAGTTCTTCTTGCTCCTTCTACCATAGTTTGTTTCTTCATCATTGGATGACTCATCACATGAATATGGATTCTTATCTTTTGTATTATTTTCTACTTTTAAGGTTACCTCTTTCTTTGGGATAGGATCATTTCCTATTCTCATCTCATAAGTTGTGAGAGTTCCATGCAACTCATCCATAGTCAAAATTTCAATATCTCTTATTTCTTCTATGGTTGAAACCTTTTCACTATACCTCATATGGAGTGACCTTAAAAACTTTTGACAAATATCTAATTCTTAAAATTTCAACCCAAATCCTCACATGGAGTTAAAAACCTCATCCACACAAAGTAAGTATGTAGCAATGTCTTCCTCATACTTCATCTTCAAGTCTTCAAATGTTTTCTCGTAATTTTGCAATTTTACAATATTGACCTTTTTGTCTCCCTCATATGTTTTCTTCAATTTTTTCTAAATATTTTTTGCTGATGTGCAATGCATAACTTTTACAAACTCTGCTTCATGTAAACCACTTATGTTTGCATTCATTGCCTTTACATTATACAGATGTAGGATCTTACCATATTTATGTGTAAGAGGACTAGCTGGAGGTGTGTATCCATCCTCAAATGCTTGTCATATCTCTTATCATTGTGCCATCAAGTAAGTCTTCATTCTTATGTTCCAAAACTCATAATTGTTCCCATAAAATAATGGTGCCTTATTTGTTGAATATCCACTTTGATATGCAATTTTTTGTTCCTGTATACTTTTCCTTCAAGTTGTTAAACTCTTCCAAAGGAACCCACTCTGACACCAATTGAAGACAATTGGCTTATACTGAGAGGGGATGAAGAGTATAAGATCAAATTTTACTTTTCTTTCTCAAATAATATTATCCAATATAATCAATGGCAATATCAATAACAATAATCATAGCAATGCACAAATCATAACACACAATAGAGACACCAATTTGATGTGGTTCACCCAATGTGGGCTATTCCATGGAGAAAATATTTCCATTAATTTTTTCTCAATAAATATCTTTGGAATAACTTCCATATTATCATGTTTATGGACCTCCATCCAAAGGAGACACCAATCCCCTAATGCTCTGATTTGTGGATCTCTCTCCACAAGAAAACTCTTTCCACTTTTCGGTTCATGAAACATGATCCATGAGAACCCTTTCTCCTCAACTGGTTCGTGTATCTCTCTCCATAGAATAACTTTATCTTCCTAGCTAGTTCATAGATCAAACTCCATAGGAGAAATATTTTCCCTTGCACTATTTCATGGATATTTATCCATAAGAGAACTATTTCCCCTCTACTCTAGATGATGATCTTCTACAAGACTTTTTCCCCTAATGCTTTGGCTTGTGGATATTTCTCTATAGAAGGCCTCTATCCTCACTATCCTAGCTAAAGGATATATATCCACTGAGAGACTCTTGTCCTCTAATTGATCACCTCCAAAGCTTGATATAAAATCTTTGTCATATCTACACCAAATTCTATCCCAAGTGTAATATAAATTTTCTCATAAATATACACTAACCTCTATATGAAATCTATCCTCAAGCCTTAACATAAATATTGATCAAATCACCAATCAAATCTACTTAGATTTACCCTAAGCCTTAACACAAAGCTTGAAATAATCAATCATTCAACTCTACTTACAAGTATTCACAAAGACTTGATTCAAATATACCTTCAAGTCCTCTTAAGAACTTGCTTAATCTACTCTCAAGTCTTCACCAAGACTTGCTTCAAATTTATCTTCAAGTCCTCTTAATAACTTGCTCAATATACTCTCAAGTCTTCACCAAGACTTGCTTCAAATACACCTTCAAGTCCTCTTAAGAACTTGCTCAATATAATCTCAATTATTTACCAAGAATTGCTTCAAATCTACATTCAATTTATCTCAAGAACTAGCTCAATATGCTCTCAAGTAATTACCAAGACTTGCTTCAAATCTACCTTCAAGTCCTCTCAAGAACTTGATCAATCTGATTCTCAAGTCTTTACCAAGACTCGCTCAAATATGCTCTAGCATATGCTCAAACCTACTCTAACACATGCTCAAAACAACTCACAAAATATGCTCAATCAATCTCAAATATTCCTCACAATACTATCAAATGCTTTGTCTAATCTTCAAAGTAATTCCTTTAGATTAAAGTAGTTTACACATATTCTATCCAAAATATGTTTAACCTCTAGAACATATAGAGAATGATGTACTCTATCAAAAACTCAATATGTTCTACTCAATCATTAAGTCTGTCACTTCCACAAGTCTTATTTTTATTGCTCTTTTAAATATAGATTCAATATAGCACATGACACCTATATTTCTAATCTATACTTCTCCTTTCATAAATATTGTTTTCTAATGTTCACACATTCACTTTTAATATCACTTAAAACCAATGCTCAATAAGTTTCACTCAATCATTCAACCAATGAAACACAACTTGCTCACAAATCCTAAACATGTGTTTTCATACTTCTTAAAATAAGGAGCACAATGTGGGTCTCAAATCATAACTCAAATAATCCTCAATATCTATCTCAAATTTTCTCTAAACATTCAAAAATGAAGCATATAAAAATTCACTCAAATATTTCCAACAATGCTTATCAAACAATTCTTTTCACTCCACCTTCAGTTTCACACTTTCATTCCAATCACTTTTAAACAAAATATAGTGTGCCCATACATTTTTTCTTTGATGGAGATATATCTTCAAAAATTGTGTTGCTCACAACCAATTCCTTTTGTTTCACTTCCACGGTTAGATAATAATAGTCTATCTCAAAATCTCAAAATGAATATGTCACAATATCCACAACATATTCCTTCCAACACGTGCATAGTGGAATCTGAAAAACAAACTTTAAAACCCTTCTTTTGATCTCAAGGAGAATACATTATGAAGAACACAAGTGTATACTGAGAGGGGGGGGTGAACAATATAAGACCTCTTTCCACTTTTTCCTTGAAATCAACTTTTAATCCAATATTATGCAGTGTCTAGAAAGCAGTATCAATGGCAGTAATTAAAGCAATGCAAAAAACACCATTCACAAAAGAGACACAACAATTTACGTAGTTCACCCAAAGTGGGCTACTCCACGGATAAAACTTTTCTCTAAAATTTATATCACAGTTCTTTGGGAAACCTTCCCAATTACAAATTTTATGAGCCTCTTCTCAAAGGAGATACCTTCCCCTAACTCTGCTCTGGTTGGTGATCCTCTATAATACCTCTGCCTCTTTTGCCCTTAGCAAGTGGAATTCTATCCATAGAAGACACCTGTCTTCCCTGCTCTGGCTGGAGACCTTTGTCCTCACTCTATCACCTCAAAGCTAGTCCTCGAATTTGCACCAAAACACAGTCCTTTGGTTTTGCACAAATTTCCTCTTCCTCTTTCTCTGGTCTACACCAAACACAGTCCTTTGGTCTGGCACAAGTTTGTCCTCTTCCTCTTTCTTTTTTGTTACAGCCACACTTGGTCAAAACTAACTTTTGCACTGGTCGCGTAAACACAGCAACAATTGATCAAATATCAACTTATGCACCTCTACACATCGATGATCGAACTTCTCCTTGCACTCTGCTTTTGCGTAAGTCACACTTTGAATGCACACTTTGATCGATTCGACTCGACTTGCTCTCTTGCACACAGCAGACTTCACTTGCACAAGTTCGATACACACATTCGATACTTACAATCTCAAAATAGCCCTCCTTTTATAGCATAAATTCTAAGATCAAAACACTCAATCTTAGTCGACTATAACCCTAGAACTACGTTAGCTGCAAAACCCTATGCTGCGTCTACCCAGATTTAACTCTGTCGGCTCAAAGTTAACTATGTCCTTCAACCACCTCTGGTTCTGTAGATTTTCCTGTAAAACTACAACATGTCGCGATATCGCGACACCTTTGCCTAATGTACACCTTTTTTTTCTTGATTTCACAAAATCGTGACACTTTTTGCCTTTGTCTGCCTTGACTGTGTCCTTGTCGCGACATCGTGACACTTCTATCGATTGCTGATGTCATCTTCACTCCTGTCATGAAATCGTGACACTTTAGTCTTCATTGCCTTCTTTTCTTCTTTTGTCATGAAATCGCAACACATCTACTTCTGTTGATGTCATATTTAACTCTGTTGCAAAATCGTGACCATTTTGTCTTCATGGCCTTCCTCTCAGCTTTTGTCGTGAAATCATGACACTTTTGCTACCTTGAGCTTCTTTCTGCCTTACACCCATGAAACTGGAACATGTGAAATCGTGATGCTTTTGTCTTCATAGCCTTCCTCTCTACTTCTATCATGAAATCGTGACACTTCTCCTATAAAAGACCTGCTTCCAATTTTTGTCACGAAATCGTGACTCTTTCTCTAACTCAATGTTGCCTTCTCAACTTGTCACGAAATCGTGACATTTTTTGCTAACGCAAGATTTCTCTTCAACTTGTTGCAAAATCATGATGCTTTCAACTTCTGTTCACTTTCTCTACTACCTATCATGAAATTGTGACACTCTCTGTGTCCGTACACTTTTTCTTCAGACTGTCGCTAAATCGTGACGCTTCTCATATCAAACTCTTTCCTTTGCTGCATGTCATGAAATTGTGACAGTTCTCACTTTGATATTTTTAGCATGTCACGAAATCGTGACAGTCCTCACTTGGAACTTTGCATCATGTCGTGAAATCATGACAGTTTTTGAAAAACTTTCGCTCTCTTCGATCTTGTCACGAAATCATGACAGTTCACACTGTGGACTGTCTTTTCTGCAATATGTCACGAAATCGCGACACCTTTTTGTCCGTACAACTTTCCTGGCAATGTGTCACGAAATCGTGAAACTTTTCCTTCTCTGCCTTCCTATAGTTTTTGAGTCACGAAAATGTGACATGTCGCAAAATCGTGACACTTTCCAACTTGCTCTCTTTCTCTGCCAACATGTCATGAAATCGTGACAGTTTTGCCTGCTTCTTCTCTGTCTTCCAGTGTGTCACAAAATCGCAACACTTTTGCTAGAACTTTATCTCTCCTCAAACATGTCATGAAATCATGATAGTTTTGCCAGCACTTTCTCTCTCCTAAAATATGTCGTGAAATCACGATAGTTTTTCCAATCGCTTGCATACTTTTTCTTACTTGTCTTTTTCTTGATCTTTTGCAACTAGGCTACTCTGATATTCTTGGAAACTCACTATCCAAACTAAAACCTTCATCAAAACACATTCTTTGACATCAAACCAAATTGCTTCAAGACCTTATTGACATCAATGACAACATCTCCACTTAGAGCAAATGCAATGTACCCAAGGTACCCAAAATTGCCAACGATCTCCCCCCTTGTCATTGATGGCAAACCTTAACTGAAAACACTAGTCAAGAGCCAAAACTAAAACCAACTGATCCAAAAACTGAGAATTTTCCTTTGAAGTTTTTGCTCCCCCTGACTTGAAGCTCTCTTCTTCATTATGAAGCTCTCCCCCTTACTCATATCTCTCCCCCTTTGTCATCAATGGCAAAGGGTCACCTTTGGGTCTTGGGACTAAGAATGATCTTCTTAGCTTAATCCCTCCCCCACCTCCTGATGAGGTGATTTAAAACAAGGGTGGGAGTGAAACTCCCACTAGGAACTCATCATCATCAGTGTACAATTTCTTTGTTGGGCCTTCTCTTGAACTCTTTGTCAATGTTTCTGTTCTTATCACTTTTCTTGTTCTTGTTCTCATCTCTTTTCTTGTCCACACCTTGATCCTTGGACCTGTTTATACCACTATTCTTGTTCCTGTACCTTGGAAGATCAGCTCTGCACTGTTTGGTTGTGTGACCTGCATTGTTGCACTTATAACAAGTAACAATATTATTTCTTTCAGGCATAGCTGTTCTTTGAATCCGCCTGTTCTACTAACCCAGTTCCTGTTATTTGCCTTGCAAAAAATTGCCTTGTGCCCAAACTGTTGACAAGAGTAGCAATACCCTTGAAAGAAATTACGGCCACTGAAACTGTCATTTACTCTCTTCTCTTGAGTCATGCAATGTACAGCCATGTGACCAAACTTGTGACACGCAAAACATCTATCGTGAAATTTTCTTTTATTTGACCTCTTGGGTCTCAAAACCTTCTTCTTGGTATTCAAAATTCTATTTTCTGTTTCTACGCATTTATCACTTACAGACTCATGATCTGAAGTACTTTCTTCATCAGAACTCTCTTCCTTTTGAAATCTCTTGCTAGATTCCCCAACCTGTTCCTTGTGCAGCTCAACAAAATCGAGACCTGTTTTATCTGTTGGTTTTGTTTGACCTTTGATGAGAGACTTAACCTTTTTAAAGCTTTATTGAAACCTGTATAGTTTATCCTTGTATTTTTTAGTTTCCTCTTCCAAAGAAGCCATTTTATGTTCTAAATCACTATACTAGAATCTTAGAATATAATTCATTCTTGAGTTCTTGTGACTTAGCCATAGAGATGTCAAGACTTTCTATAAGCTCATCTCTCTCCATACAACATTCATCTAACTTATCCTTGAGTCTAGCATTCTTATTTCTTTTCTTTTTCAAAACACTAAGAGCATTAGTAAGTTCACATTCAAGATCCTCTATTTGATTGCATTTTAAATTATCAAGGCATTTTTAAGATTTCTTATCACTAGAGGTGCTACCATTTTCAAAAACCATACATGCATCTTCATTGTAGTTTTATGAAGCATCCTCATACATACTAGCAACAAAATCATTATTTTTGCAATTATCCTCAAGGTGCCAAAAATTTCCACATCTAAAACATTTCATGACAATGAATTTATGTTTCGGTTCTTCCTCCTTTTCTAAAATGAACATCTCATTTTCATTATCACTAGAGGAGCTTTCACTATCACTGCTAGAACACTTACTTGCTTTGTCTAGGTAGAAGCTCTTCTTGTGTTTGTGAGAATGCCTCTTTTCATGATTGTTGTACTCATATTTGCTCTTCCTGTGATGCTTGTGCTTTTCAGAATCCTTGCTCTTAGAATCCTATATATCTTCATCACTTTCATTCTTTGAAACAGTACAGTCAGTAGCATAATGACCAAACTTCCCACAGTTGAAACATCTTATGTTTTTCACGCTCTTGTGCTTTCTGGAAAACTTGCCTTTCTTGCTGTAATATGCTTCTTCATCACTAGAGGACTCATCACTCTCTTGAATCTATTTGCTCTTTGATTTCTTGGTAGCTTTGAAGGCTACCTCTTCCTTGACATCAACTTTCACTTGAGTTCTCAGCTCAAATGCTGCAAGTATACTATGGATCCCATCCTTTTTCAATTTATCTAGATCTTTAGCTTCCTCAATGGCAGAAATATTTTCACTAAATATATTAGGAAGAGATCTTAATATCTTATAACACACATCATTTTTAGCAAGTTCAAGACCTAAGTCTTTCATGGAGTTAACAATATCATCCATACGAAGCATGTAGTCACTAATATTTTCATAATAATTCATTTTGAGTTGTTCAAACATACCCTTAAAATGTCTCAATTTTACCTTTCTGACATTTGCATTACTTGTGTGAACCACCTGTAGCTGTTTCCACATTTCACTAGCTGTCTTGTAGTGAATCACCTTGGTAAGATCTACTTTCTGTAAGCCTTTCAGAATTGCATTCATAGCTTTTGAATTATTGTGATGTAGGAGCCTATCTTATTTAGTGTATGGACCATTTACAGGGATAGTGTACCCATCTTCAATTACTTCCCATACGTCATTACCAAGTGCCATTAGATAAACCTTCATTCTAGCACTCCACAGACCAAAATCTGATCCATCAAGGATAGGTGCTGCATTACCACTTGAATAATCCATTATTTTCTTAATCAGTTCTTCCTTCAAGCTGTTAAACCTTTTTGAAAGAACCCACTCTGATACCAATTGAAGAACATAAGCTTATACTGAGAGGGGGGGTGAATAGTATAAGACCTCTTTCCACTTTTTCCTTGAAATCAACTTTTAATCCAATATTATGTAGTGTACAGAAAGCAGTATCAATGGCAGTAATTAAAGCAATGCACAAAACACCATTCACAAAAGAGACACAACAATTTATGTGGTTCACCCAAAGTGGGCTACTCCACGGATAAAACTTTTCTCTAAAAGTTATATCACAGTTCTTTGGGAAACCTTCCCAATTACAAATTTTATGAGCCTCTACTCAAAGGAGATACCTTCCCCTAACTTTGCTCTGGTTGGTGATCCTCTAGAAGACCTCTGCATCTTTTGCCCTTAGCAAGTGGAACTCTATCCATAGAAGACACCTGTATTCCCTGCTCTGGTTGGATACCTCTATCCTCACTCTATCACCTCAAAGCTGGTCCTCGAATTTGTACCAAAACATAGTCCTTTGATTTTGCACAAATGTCCTCTTCCTCTTTCTTCGGTCTGCACCAAACACAGTCCTTTGGTCTGGCACAAGTCTATCCTCTTCCTCTTTCTTTTTTGTTACAGCCACACTTGGTCAAAACCAACTTTTGCATTGGTCATGTAAACACAGCAGCACTCAATCAAATATCAACTTATGCACCTCTCCGCATCGATGATCGAACTTATCCTCGCACTTTGCTTCTGCGTAAGTCACACTTCAAATACACACTTTGATCGATTTGACTCGACTTGCTCTCTTGCGCACAACAGACTTCACTTGCGCAAGTTTGATACACACATTTGATACTTACAATCTCGAAATAGCCCTCATTTTATAGCATAAATTCTAAGATCAAAACACTCAATCTTAGTCGACTGTAACCTTAGAACTACATCTGCTGCAAAACCCTATGCTGCGTCGGCCCAGATTTAACTTTGTCGGCTTTAAGTTAACTATGTCCTTCAACCGCCTCTGGTTCTATAGCTTTTCCTATGAAACTACAACATGTCACGATATCGCGACACCTTTGCCTACCGTACACCTTCTTTTGCCTGCTGTCATGAAATCATGACACTTTTTGCCTTTGTCTGCCTTGACTACATCCTTGTCATGACATCGTGACACTTCTATTGATTGCTGACATCATCTTCACTCCTATCGTGAAATAATGACACTTTAGTCTTCATTGCCTTCTTTTCTTCTTTTGTTGTGAAATCGTGACACATCTACTTTTGCTGACGTCATCTTTAACATTGTCATGAAATCATGACCCTTTTGTCTTCATGGCCTTCCTCTCAACTTTTGTCATGAAATCGCAACACTTCTGCTGCCTTGAGCTTCTTTCTGCCTTACACCCGTGAAACTGGAACATGTCACGAAATCACGACACTTTTGTCTTCATAGCCTTCCTCTCTACTTCTGTCATGAAATCATGACACTTCTCCTATAGAAGACCTACTTCTAGTTTCTGTCACGAAATCGTGACTCTTTCTCCAACTCAATGCTGCCTTCTCAACCTGTTGCAAAATCATGAGATTTTTTGCTAACGCAAGCTTTCTCTTCAACTTGTCATGAAATCATGATGCTTTTAGCTTTTGTTCACTTTCTTTACTGCCTGTCGTGAAATCACGACTCTCTGCATCCGTATGTTTTTTCTTCAGCCTATCATGAAATAGCGATGCTTCTCATATCAAACTCTTTCCTTTGCTGCATGTCACAAAATCATGACAGTTCTCAGTTTGAGCTTTTTAGCATGTCGCAAAATCGTGATAGTCCTCACTTGGAACTTTGCATCATGTTGCGAAATCGCAATAGTTTCTGAAAAACTTTCTCTCTCTTCGATCTTGTCGTGAAATCACGACAGTTCACACTGCAGACTCTCTTTTTTGCAATATGTCACGAAATCGTGACACCTTTTTGTCCATACAAC
The DNA here is from genome assembly GCA_028583015.1 of Wollemia nobilis. Lineage (NCBI taxonomy): Eukaryota > Viridiplantae > Streptophyta > Pinopsida > Araucariales > Araucariaceae > Wollemia > Wollemia nobilis. The sequence continues at coordinate 5,136,891 of JAQPPZ010016931.1, forward strand.
TTTCTTGGCAATGTGTCACGAAATTGCGACACTTTTCCTTCTCTACCTTCCTACACTTTTCGAGTCGCAAAAATGCGACATGTCGCAAAATTGCGACAGTTTCCAACTTGCTCTCTTCTCTGCCAACATGTCGCGAAATCGCGACAGTTTTTCCAGCTTCGTCTCTATCTTCCAGTGTGTCGCAAAATCACGACACTTTTGCTAGAAATTTCTCTCTCCTCAAACATGTGAAATCGTGATAGTTTTGCTAGCACTTTCTCTCTCCTAAAACATGTCGCGAAATCATGATAGTTTTTCCAGCCACCTGCATACTTTTTCTTACTTGTCTTTTTCTTGATCTTTTGCAACTGGGCTACTCTGATCTTCTTGGAAACGCACTGTACAAACTGAAACCTTCATCAAAACACATTCTTTGACATCAACCCAAATTGCTTCAAAACCTTCTTGACATCAATGACAACATCTCCACTTAGAGCAAAGGCAATGTACCCAAGGTACCCAGAATTGCCAACACATTAAAACTTCATCATAATGACACAAACATTCTCCTTCATAATGCAAAAGGTACACTAAAATTCAAACCAATTTTACACCTTATATATCCTGAACTTGCAAATTAAATCAACCCAACAAGATCACACATTACAAATATTTTTTCACTATTACACCTTTTAACTCCCTCTTTAAAATGATTTTCAATCAAACTATTTTAATCCAAAACCCTTTTTCAAAATAACACCATAGACTTTATTTCATGCATTCCTTTTATCAAAAATTAAAATGTTTACCTTATAACTCCCAAAGCATCCCTTTTATCAAAAAATTTAAAATGTTTACATTATAACTCCCAAAGCAACTTTAATATTTGCATACCTTAACACTCAGTACCTTAGGTGTTAATTAAAAAATTAGCGCACACTACCTCCACGATAATCAAACTGCCGCCACACTCTATCACCTACGCCTTAGCTGTAGCCAAACCGTTGCATGAGATAAACACTCACTTGGAACCTTAACTGTGCCCACTATGCTTTGTGATGTCGTTGGTGCCAAAAACCTTTTGAAAATTAAAATCTTACTCCTCTATTGTGACTATGTCTTAAACTTGAGACCTCCTTTTTACAATAACTTATCACCTAGTAAACTATTGTATGAGCTATCCGTTGGGATGGAACCAAAGCTCAATGTCACTTATCCTTATTACTTTCCTACCCAGAAAACTGAACCACACGAATTCCTCCTTCTCTCTCTTCCATGATTCGATCGACGAACAGGTGAATGATATTTCGATTATCGCATTCATGTTTTCCACCTTCAACTTGCACTATTAATATACCTTTTAATTAAAATTTAGACTTTGGCTTTTGAATTATATTATATTTTAATTATAATTATTTAAATTCAAATAAATTTAAATATTATAATTTAAATATTAAACTTTTTTTTGGGCCTTCATTAATTTAAAATAAAAAATCTTTTTGGATACCTGGGTGTTGTAGGTGAGTTGGAGAGGAGAGGGCAATCCTCCAAGAGAGGTCCCAGGTTCAAATGTCCACCCTACCAAAAATCTGAATTGGGTATCCAAAATCCAATTGATAATGTTGGTGCAAGCAGGGTCGGGTGCGACCCCCGGGCGCAAGGCGGCTCCGCAAGGGGTTTTTCACTTTAAAAAAAAAAAAAAAACTCTTTTTGGGCCTTTAAGGAGAAAATTTTACCACCATCACCTTAGCAAAAATTCATCAAGTAACTTTATTATTTTTCTTCAAACCCCATGGAATGAAGTTATCATATAAACCAACATGAACATCAAACCTTTGATATTAATTGGAATTTTTAACATTAATTCCATCACATTTGGACATCAAAGCTCTTGACATTAATGACAACAAAACTTGCTCAACTTGCTCAAATTTCCATCACTTACTATGAGCAGTGTAAGAAGATGGAAGAGATTGTTGAAGATGAAAGTATTGCTAAGAATGAAAAAGAAAAGAGGAAGACCTAAGAGGAAAACAAAAAAAGAGAAAAAGAAACACAAAGGGATGTTGATATGGAAAAACAAAGGCAAATAATATCACAGTGGAGCTAAACCCATAAATAAAATAAAAAATAATAATGAAAATAATATCTTGTAATATTAGGGAAATGAATAAGATCTCTAAGAAAAGGTATTAATAAAATAGGAGGTTGTTATAGACAAAATATTTTTGGATACTCAAATTGGGCAGCAAATATTTGTCAATTGATATAAAAGAAGTTGATTGTGGAAACTTAGCAGTTTGAGGAAGATGAAAAATATTTTTGATAGAAGAGTAAATGAATAATGTATCATAACAAAGTTGGATATAATTTAATTAACCTGTTAGAAATATAATTAAAACAATGTAATATTTTGTTTTGGCAATGAGAATGACCTCAAATAAAAATCACACATAGCTTATTAAAAAAAAACTCGCAAAGTATTTGAAATATCATGAAGTATTTGATACATATAGATATAATATTTCCCCAATAAATATTGTACCTCATGTAAATTATTCTCATACTTAACAATGGTCATAACATTGATCCTACGGTTCACATATTGCTTGATTTTGAATAGTGTATATTATAATGGATGGTAGAGAGTTTTCTACTAGCACCAAATAATATGCTTATATTCAATTGTTTTATAACAATAATTGAAAATATCGGTTATAACAATGTTACCTAGTCAGGTCCCAGGTGTAGACCAATTGGTTCATCCAAACCCCATAAGGGGGCGGAGGTCCAAGGTTCAAATATCTAGCCTCGTTGGACTGAACACTTGTCCCTTTCTTGGTGCTTTCAGCAGCGTAAAAGGTTTAAAATGATTGTGGCATGGTGGTTATAGGGGCAAACTGCACGAAGATCTGTGTGGCGGCTTCTAGGGCGGACAACGTAGAATACTGTGGCAACCATAAAAAGTTGGACAACCTTCCCGGATTCGTGGCGGCTACCGATTCCACCATGTAAATTCAAAAAAAAAAAAACAATGTTGCCTAATCCATTTTTTAGCTTTTATTTTTTTTGATAAATTATTAGATAATATATATCTCCTACACTTTGAAATGTTAGTATCATGGAATTTATGCTAGTCTCTTCTTTTGTAGTCTCTTTTATTGGTATCAAGGGAATGCTCAATTGATTCATATAGTAAAATTGAATTATTGCATCCGTGAAGATATCCAAAAATCTATTGCATGTTTTCATGTATTTTAAATAATTTTATGAAACCAGCTATAATTTTTAAGTTTCATATAATAAAATATTTTCCTAAGGTTCCTTACAAATCATATTTACCACTACTATAGTGTATTGACATTTGATATTTGAAAAGGTTCCTATTTGGGAATTAGATTTATTGTGAACCATAACTTTTATTATAGCTTTATTATCTTTTTCTTTCGCTTAATATTCAACTTAAATTTTGTTTTCTTTTGTAACATTAATATTTTCTCCATACAACATTCAATAAAATATTCATTATAATATTATAACATTATTTATAAGTTTTTAAGATAATTCATTTGTCATGTATATGATCAAATGAAATCATATTACCACCTTTATAATAAGATGGTTTTGTAACCACTTAAACCATGCCTATGGGAAATGGGAGGTTATACGACTCGGTTTATCTTAAAGAATTCACATAATATTCAACTTAGTCTTTGTTCTCTATTGTAAAATTAATATTTTCTCCATACATTATCCTATAAAATAATATGTATTTTCAATTATTTATTAAGTTTAATTTATTCTCTTTTAACCTAATTCATTTACAATGTATATGATCAAAGGAAACCATAGTACCACCTTTATAATAGGATGATTTTATAACCACTCAAACCATGCCTATGTTCAAAATATTTCCATATGGGAGGTTATACGACTTGGTTTATCTTAAAGGATTCTCCAGTAGAAGATGAACTCCTTATTTTAAATTTATTTAATATTTTTACTGGGATTATTTTTGGCACAATAAATTGTCTAATAAAATGTATTACATTAATACTGAAGTCATAACCATAAGTACAAAAGATAACATACTATATCCAAAAGATGTAACAGTGTGTACCACCTTTAATATTATTTGAGAAAGGATTATTTCAAAATATCAACTTGGAATACTTCTATAAAGTTGGACATAGAGGATTCATTAAATAATTATTTAATACAATGAGAAGTGTAAAGGATTACATATGAGAAAATGATTTTATGAAATGCTAACATGCTCTTGGTGAGAAATAAAGATTATTAGATTGAACAAGGATGTAGCTAACTATATGATTATAATTTATAGCTCTTATAATTGAATTAAAATAATAAGTGTATAAAATCATCATAGTTTATAATATCATACTAATAAAAATACTATGAAATTATTAGAAAATGATAAAGATTGTCATTATATATGATACTAATTATTATGAATTTATAAAGTTATTTAATTTGATGAAATATATGTAACTTTTGTATTACAGGAAAATGAGAAAATATATTGATGAGGATGAATTTACCATTAGTATATGAATACTTCCATTAAAATGTACTAAAACCTCTAACAATACATATAGAGATAGAGATCCTATATTTGTTCAAAATGAAAACATAGTAGACATGGCCAAATACTTCATGAAAATTCCAAATTTTCTCATTGTAATTAAAAAACTGGATAGTTATTAGTGACTGGTTCCTTACAATTATATTAAACCATATACCAACTATTTTTTTTTTTTTAAATTTTAATGATGTTTGCTTCAAACCCATACATATAAAATTCTTAAGTGCTTTTTTATTTAGTTAGAGCATTTACTAGTGTTGGTATTAATGCAATTTAGATTTTTCTAAAACACTCGATATTTGTTAGTGATTGGTTCCTCACAAATATATTAAACCACATGCCAACACGTTTTTTTTTTTTAATGTTGGCTTCAAACCCCTATAAAATTCTTAAGATTTTTAAGTACTTTTTTTATTTAGTTAGAGCATTTACTAGTGTTGGTATTAACGACATTGTTTTTTTCCATTCTTTGTTGTTTTTTTAATACTATTGTTTTTTTCCATTCTTTGTTGATTTCTTTTGCCTTGTTATTATTTATTGTTTTGTTTTTCCTCCTTTTAGAACTATTTTCTGAACTACCATTGATATTATTGCATTTTTATTCTTTTTATTTAGAGGTGCAAGCAAAGCGTTGTTGTGTTGCCATTCCTCCTTAAATATTAGAGTCTATAATCTAATTTTTAGAAAAGAGGTTGCATTTGTAATTTTTTGTAATTTATTTTATTATCTATTAGAGATTCATATTAATTACTTATGTTAAATATTTTTATTTTTTTATTTATTGAGTGAATATTTTATATATATATACATATAGGTCTTGGAAATTGAACCGAATAATATAAATAACATCCTTATCTTTGAGTAAAAATTTGATTCCATATATAGTTACAAACTCTAGCTAAAATAAAGTGGGAACACGTCGTCATAATATATATGTTTACTATATTTCTGAAAATCCCAGACATAATATGTTCCACCATATATTTAAAATCAAAAAGAAAAAGTGAAAACAGGAATTTCATTAATACTTTTGAAAAACAGAAAGACTCGTATTGGTTTGGATTACTTTGTAAATGAAACGGATGATCATTCAATTCTTTCTTTTGAAAACACTCTCTATTCTGTAGCTTTGTGTCCATTGTATCACAACTCTATAAATTATATAGTAAAAAATAATTTCACTTTTAACAAGGTTAATTGATGCAGGGATACTGATTGGCACAATATCCTTTTATAGCAGATGCCTCCGACTTACCAATAACGGAACATACAGGGTACTCAATGCTAATTTTTTTTTACCCACGAGAAAACCTTTTCAAATCTGCGTCGCTCGCTTTGCTCTAGCTTGATCATGACAAACCTATGAGATACGGTTTCCCTATATATGTACTCTCCTACCGATACATGCCCGTTAGCTAGGGAACTTGACTGACCAGGCATCTCCACTTCCGGGATTTTACATCAGAAAACACCCTGACTTTGATCACGAACATGACAACGCCTTTTGAATAATTTCTTGGCCGTTTGTTACTTGGATAGATTACTATAATAAAACTAATGTCCATGGTAAGATTTTAAAAAATTTGTCCTAGTGTAAGGGTGTGGTAATTTCTGTTACATTAAGGGTGATAGGGTTGCAATATAAATTTTCACTGCATTCAGAACTGTATGGCTTGGAAGTTGATAACCTTTTAGTTTATTATTTGACGATAAGGACAGTTTACTTTTGGAGTTTATTATATAAATTCATCAAGCTATAAGATGAATAAAATATAGTACTTTATTTAAGGGTTGAGAGGTACAATAATATAGAACAGGTAGAATTTGGAAGCTGAAGGTCAAGTTGTAAACAGGGAACAGTTAGGGTGATTTTTTAGATCCATTTTCTGCTGAAATTCCTTAACCATAGTTACCGAATTTTGGGTCAGCTAGTAATGGTAAGCGAAGAGAAACATGTGGGTCAATAATATTTAATGAAAATTTAAGATGCACACAAATATCGTTGTTGGCTGTTCATCTCTATTCATTTGTTTGCGGATCCAGGAAATATTTTGTTTAGGTACATTTAAAAAACCCTCTGGAAACATAACAAATTTTTTGTTAAAATTTAGGTTCCTAATAAATTTTGTTTGTATAAACCTCTGGTCAACTATGAAGTGATGAAGTATATGTAAAGGTGCCTTCCCAAGAATGATAGCATTATGATATAATAATTTATACTATGCAATAATTCAAAAGGATATCTTTCTAGAGAGCCCAGCTTATTTGATAGTCGTTGAACTTCTGCAGATGTTATTTGTGCCAACGAGAAATACAAATAGGATGGCAATTCGTCTAAACCTACCCGAAAGTGTGACGAACCCTTTTTCGCATTTCATCGATCTTTGAAGAAGAGGGATTTTGAACGTATTTGCTTGAAACCTAGTTCTATTTAATAATTTATTAAATTGTCGACTTTACGCAAATGTAATTCTAATACTTATTATGAATAGATGATATTCATAAACATCTCTTATACCCAATGAACATCCTGTAGTCATACAAGTGCAACTTGTTTATTTGAATTGTCTGTTCCAGCCATGTCATAACCCTTATACGAATACAGTGATGTTTTTGGGGTACTTCCTCCATGTTGACCCCCTTTTTCAAAAATTGATCTTAATGATATGCATTATTAGTGAGCTCACAAACAATTCCGATTTTAATTCGAGTCGTGCAGTTGTAACTTGCTATACCATTTTTCATCTCGTCATTGTTTTCTTTTGCTATTTATCACTATCTAGCTCCCTCTTTAACACTTTCAATCACATTTATGATGGTCAAGGATGAGAAAGATTGAAAAGCTGTTGTCTTTGAAAAGAAAACGTTAAACCAGAATTTATAGAAATCCTGCCCGCTTCAGATCATGTAAGTGCGAATAAAAGACGACCACAATGCAGAAAGATGTTGAAAATTAATCCAAATTTTACATAATTCTTTGACAAAAAAATTTTGAAAGTGATTTTATTTTTTATGGAAATTAAGCAAATTTTTGGAGAAGAAAAGTAGAGAATTTCTGAACCAATAGCATGGAGGAGAAACATAAGTGTTAGTGGGAAGAGGAGTAAGCCGGTTCAAGAAGTGCAAACTGCAAGCTTGCAAAGGATAAGAAATCCTTAAAAAATCCTTTTGTGTGAAGAAGAGAAACCTTATGTATGTTTTTATTTCTTAAGAAGCATTTTCGTAGATGTTCTAATTATATAAAAAAAAAACTTATGATTGTTGTATAAGTGTTTTAGGATAAAAACTTTTAACTATGGCAAATGACTTTGTATAAAAAATTTCACTACTTAGAAAAGTTCTAATTGATTGTAATATTGTGGCAGCTTAATAAAATAATGTATGTTTACATTTGCATCTTGTTGGATGTTTTGGTTTAAGCGGTACTTTATCTTATGTTAATTTTTTTTATAAATAGTGTAAAAATTTGTTTTATTTTTTCGTTGTTTATTCCCTTCAAATTGGTATCAGGCCCTAAGCCATTCGTAGGAGTTTTAGAGACACAACAATAATGGTTTTTAGCAAAAATTCTTTGCACTTGTAGATTCCATGATTCAATAAGAATTATGATTTCTGGAGCATAGAGATAAAAATTTGTTTAGGTATCTATAGCTATGGAACCATGTGGAGAATGGGTATGTAGAACTTGCAAATGCTGCAACATTGAATGCACTTTCTCAAGATATCAAAGATTTGTTAAAGGAGAACCAAAAAAAATCATCAGGAAGCCCTATTCTACATTATGCAGGTAGTAGATAAGACCATATTTCTTAGAATTGTAGTAGCAACCAAGTAAATGTAGGCATGAGAAATCTTAGCCAACTCCTTCTAATGTGTAGATAAAGTGAAGTTGGTGGGATTGCAGATGTTGAGAAGAGAGTTTGAAAATCTATAGATGAATGAATTTGAGCCCATGAGCAACATATTTACCCAAACAATGGATATTATCAACCAGATGAGGATGAATGACAAAAATAGTGGAAAGACAAAAATAGTGGAAACTAAAGAATTGTGGAAATGATACTAAGAAGCCTACTAGCAATATTTGACTCAATAGACATTGCTATTAAGGAATCAAGGGATTGAAAAACCCTTGACATGGATGAGTTGATGGGTTCGTTGCAAACACATGAGCAAAGACTAAACTAGACAACATAATCCTTATTGGAGTAGGTATTTAAGACATAGATCTCATTCAAATACACTACTAAAAAGGGAAAATTATAAAAATTAGTGTTATGTTCTCAAGGAGAAAGATGACAAAACAAAAAAGGCATATGCCATAGAGACCAATAAAGAGGAGGAAGAACAAACTAATGCAATATAGAAGAAACTAGATATAATTTCCACTAGGAAAGAGGAATAGGTAGCAACAAAAATTAGAAAGAAGTCTCAAAGCAAATGTATGATAAATCTAAAATCCAATGTTATTACTATAAGAAATTTAGGTATTATTATGAGTGTAGAAAGAATATGGTTAAGGAAAACAAGCAACATGTCCACTATACCAATGATAATGAGAATGAAGAACACATAGATTCATCTGGTTTGATAATGTTAACTTGTAGTGCTAATGAAAAGAGTCAAAAGAATATTTGGTATCTTGATAGTGGCCATTATAACCATGTTTGGGAATAGAGAAATATCCTCATAGATAGATGAAACCATCAAATTTGAACTGAATATGGGAAGAAACAAGGAACCTATCATGGACAAAGGGATGGTTATAATCCACACAAAACAAGGAGAAAGAAAACAAATCCTTTATGAGTATCATGTGCTTGGGCTAAACATAATTTGGTGAGCATTGTGTAGCTTGTGAAAAAGGGGTACACTTTGTATTTTTAAAATGGATCATGCATTATTAGAGATAAAGAATATAGGCTTAGAGCAAATGTAGCCATGAAAAAGAAAAAGATATTTCCTCTAACAATTTAGAGTGAAATATTGCTTTCATTTAGGGTAATTGTAAAGAATGTTGCCAACAAGTATTGAGTTAGAAGACTTGGATGGAGAAATCATGGATTAGCCTATAGTTTCAAGCAATAGTACTAGTGGGGATGGCAACTTGATGCAGGAGCATCCGGTGGTAGCAGTGCAATCTTGCATCAACAAAATTTTTTCTAAGTTTTCACAACTCAGAAAGGAGAGAGAAAATGCAGAGCAAAAATTGTTGCGATTTTGCGACGTCACAAAATCGTGACAGTCGACAGGAGAGAGAAAAAGTCATTGAGGAGGTCACGATTTCGTGACGTATCACAAAATTGTGATGGAAAATAGCCAAGGGGAGACGCTTATGTTATTGTCATGATTTCGTGAAATGTTGCGAAATCGTGACTGTATGTCACGATTTCGTGACAAAGAGTAGTGGTCGGGTGAAGACTTATGGAATGTCACAATTTCGTGACATGTCACAAAATCGTGACAAAGAGCAGCGGTCAGGTGAAGACTTATGGAATGTCGTGATTTCGTGACATGTGAAATCGTGACAAAGAGCAGCAGCCGGGTGAAGACTTATGGAATGTCATGATTTTGTGATGTCACAAAATTGCGACGAAGAGCAGTAGCCAAGAGGAAGCAATGGGAATGTCATGATTTCATGACATGTCATGAAATCATGACTGTCACGAAATCACGACGAAGAAGAGCAGCCAAGAGGGGGCAGTTGGGGATGTTGCGATTTTGTGAAATGTCGCGAAATCACGACCGAAGCAGGAAAGTAGGGGGCATCCAAAGGCAAATGTTGTGATATCACGACATGTCATGATATCATGACATGAAGTCAAGACAAGCAGCAGTGGAGGTAAATGTCATGATATCGTGACATGTCTCGATATCGTGACTTGAAGGCAAGAAAGGCGAGATGAAGAGAAAACGTCGCGATATCGCGACATGTCACGATATCACGACCAAAAGGGAGAAGGAGCGCAAGGAGGCCAAAATGTCATGATATCATGACATGTCACGATATCATGACAAATGACTGGTTCGTGGTTCGAAAAGGCATGCATTCCAAGGTGATGTTTTTGAGACGGTCAAGGGTCTCATTAATGCATGTTTTCATATTCGATAAGTTACTGAACACGACAGCCTCTCGAATGCTGCGTCCAGAGGTCAAAAATGTTAGAAGGTTCTTTAATGTGTGCTTTCATGGTGGACCGGGGCAGTTGCCAATTATGGAAGGAAAATTGAAGACTCGGCTGTGGAAGCCAAATTTGCAAGTTTTTGTAATGAATTCTACCAGGTGGGTCATTAATGGCCTAGAGGGTCGAGACCTTGATAAAAACTCAGAGATTGTAATAGGTTAGGGTGGTGGATTGGAGATCGCACATAGAGGATAGTGAGTGAGAAAACCAAGCCGAGCGCTGGTTATTTGTAAAGCCTGCGGGCTGTTGATGTTTCTATAAATGAGATTTGTAGATTAATAGAAGAAAATTTGGAATTGTGTGAGTGCAATTTTTCCTGTCCCCCATCAGTGGTATCAGAGCAAGAGTTCCTGAGTGTGTAACAGATCGTCGGACGTGAGGCAGTTACACCAGGATCTATAGAAGGATTTGTAAGAGAAGAGAGAAGAATGCCTCCATGAAGAAACTATGGTGGAGTAAGAAATATGGTGCCGGTAGAAGATTTTCGAGCTTTGTAGAGGCAAGTTCAGGCCCTATAAGAGGAACTGCGTAGAGAGCAGGAGCCCAAGAGGGAAGAAGGAAGTGAAGACAAAGTTGAAGAAGAAGAAGACCAGTCTGAGGAAGAAGAAGAGGTTGTAGATCCTACACAGGCCAGGTTATACAAAGCCATCTCCCAGATTAGAAAGAAACCAAAAATGGAGCTTTCTACATATTCTGGAAACCTAAATCTAGAAGAGGTGATTGATTGGATAAATGATCTAGAGGAGTATTTTGAATATGAGGAGGTTGAAGACCCTAATCGGGTCAGTTTTGCTAAGACCAAGCTGAAGGGTCATGCCATCATATGGTGGAATGGAATATAGCTGGAAAGGAATAGAAGAGGGAAGGAAAGAATAACAAGATGGGATAGAATGGCAGAAAAGTTGAAAAGATACTTTATTCCTACAGATTATGAGTTGGATCTGCTAAGGAAAATGCAGATTTTGAGATAGATGAGCAAAACTATCCAAGAATACACGGAGGAGTTTTATAAGATCTCCATCAGAACTAGCCATTTAGAGGCAAACAAGGAGAAGGTGGCCCGTTATATCAATGGGTTGAGACCCAGTATCTAGGAGGAGTTGAGCCTAGTTTGGGTGAGCACCATTGAGGATGCTTATCAGTTTGCTCTAAAGGTTGAAGAGAAACTGAATAGAAGATTTGAGAGCAAGCAAAGAGGAAGAGGTCATGGAGGAAGGACTAGTGGAAGAAAAGATGAAGGAAAAGAAGAGAAGAAAGAAGAAGCTAACAGCAGCCAAGAGCAGAAAGTGGGTGAATATTACAGACCCCATGTTCAGAACAATGGCTACCCAAAAGGAAGAGGTAGATTTGAACGTGGGTATGGAAGAGGAGTATTTTGTGGAACCTGTTTCCACTATGGAGAAGAAGGACATCGACCATATGAGTGTCCACAACACCGAGAAAGGAGGGATAAGAGACCTGAGGGTCCTTCCAGAGCTACTATAGTAGATGAAATAATCGAATCAGAACATTCTGAGGAGGTAGAGAGAGGAGAAGTCATGGTCACAAGGAGAGCCATGCTGATTGAGGAAGACAAACTAGAATAAAGGAAGAGCCTGTTCCACACGAGGTGCAAAAGTTTAGGTAAAGTTTGTAACGTGATTATAGACAATGGCAGCACTGATAACTTAGTCTTCAAGGAAATGGTCACTAAGTTGCAACTGGAGAGGAGGAGACACCCGCATCCATATCGGATTGTGTGGTTGCAGAAGGACCACAGAGCATGGGTCCGTGAACAGTGCTTAGTCATGTTCAAATTTGAGATATACCAGGATGAAGTCCTGTGTGATGTTTTTCTTATGGATGCTTGCCATTTGTTGTTAGGAATGCCATGGCAGTTTGATCGGAGTGTAGTGCATGATAGTCGTGCAAATATGTACTACTTGACGAAATATGGAGTGCGACACAAGTTGAATCCCTTGCAAGTAGTGGACGAGAAGGTGTGCAACAATGCCAAAATTTGTCTGGTAGAAGGCAGAAAATGTTTTTTCCAGGAGACAGAGTTTAAGCGAGCTTCAGAGGCAGGTGAATGTCTGGAGTTGCAGAAGGTGGTGACCAGACAGCGCAGAAGTGAAGATCACTTCTCCATCAACCTTGGGTGTCTGATGTAGGAGCATATGGTGGCAGCAGCGCAATCTTGTGTCAACAAAATTTTTTCTAAGTTTTCACAACTTAGAAAGGAGAGAGAGAAAATGCAGAGCAAAAACTGTCACGATTTTGTGACGTCGTGAAATCGTGATAGTCGATAGGAGAGAGAAAAATTCACTAAGGATGTCGTGATTTCGTGACATGTCAAGAAATCACGACAAAAAATAGCCAATGGGAGATGCTTATGTTATTGTCGTGATTTCACGACATGTCGTCGGGTGAAGACTTATGGAATGTCACAATTTCACGACATGTCACGAAATCGTGATTGTCACAAAATCGTGACAAAGAGCAGCGGCCAGGTGAAGACTTATGGAATGTCATGATTTCACAACATGTCACAAAATTATGACTGTCACGAAATCGCGAGAAAGAGCAGCGACCAAGTGAAGACTTATGGAATGTTGTGATTTCATGACATGTCATGAAATCATAGCAAAGAGCAGTAGACAAGAGGAAGCAATGGGAATGTCGCAATTTCGTGACATGTCGTGAAATCATGACCGTCACGAAATCATGACGAAGAAGAGCAGCCAAGAGGGGGAAGTTGGGGATGTCATGATTTCGTGACATGTCGCAAAATCATGACCGAAGTAGGAAAGCAGGGGGCATTCGAAGGCAAATGTCATGATATCACGACATGTTGCGATATCACGACTTGAAGTCAAGACAAGCAACGATGGAGGTAAATGTCATGATATCATGACTTGAAGGTGAGAAAGGCGAGATGAAGAGAAAACGTTGCGATATCGTGACCAAAAGGGAGAAGGAGAGTAAGGAGGCCAAAATTTTGTGATATCATGACATGTCGCAATATCATGACACACAACTGATTCGTGGTTCAAAAAGGCACACATTCCAAGGTGATGTTTTCAAGACGATCAAGGGTCTCATTAATGCATGTTTTCATATCCGGTAAGTTGCTAAACATGACGGCCTCTCGAATGCTGCGTCCAAAGGTCAAAAATGTCAGAGGGTTCTTTAATGTGTGCTTTCATGGCGGATCGGGGTAGTTGCCAATTATGGAAGGAAAATTGAAGACTCGGTCGTGGAAGCCGAATTTGTAGGTTTTTGTAATGAATTCTGCCAGGTGGGTCATTAATGGCCTAGAGGGTCAAGACCTCGATAAAAACTCAGAGATTGTAATAGGTTAGGGTGGTGGATTGGAGATCGCACATAGAGGATAGTGAGTGAGAAAACCAAGCCAAGCGCTAGTCATTTGTAAAGCCTGTAGGCTGTTGATGTTTCTATAAACGATATTTGCAGATTAATAGAAGAAAATTTGGAATTGTGTGAGTGCGATTTTTCCCGTCCCCCATCACAAACCTTCTTCATAAACCTCACCACCACTTGCAATAATGATATCCAACATGAGGATGCCAACAAAGATAAGAAGCTTGCAAGAAATATATGAGATAACAAGAAATGAAATAGAATATTAAGAGCATTATAATTTTTATTTGTTTTCTAAATGAAATCCTATTTCATTTGAAGAAGCAATTAAAGATAACAAATGGGCGAATTGAAGCTATAGTGGGAGATCTCCTACTTTAGGTGGGAGGATCTCATATCAAATTCCCTACTTCACCCCTCCTATCTTACATATTCCTAGTTAGGATGACCCTTCTGTGTTACCCCTACTGTGCTTCCAAGACCTCTTTGGGATCCTCCTACGGTCTTCCAAGATGTGTTTTCCTATTTTGATGAGATTGCAAGTGCTTGGTTGGATCGTCCTAGAGTTTCTTTTCATGGTGGCTTTTAGTGGTGGTTTGCTTTCGAATGGCTCAAATCAGGAGTTAAAGTTGTAGAGACTATCTTTGTAGACCTTTCTGGCCTTTGAGGGGACCTGTATGTTATTTTTGTTCACTGGAAGGTTTTATCTGCTCCTCTCTTGGGTTTAAAATCTAAATTGGGTTTTTCTCTCTACTTTTTTCTTGGTCTTGGGGAGGGCCATAGTTTTATCATCTATATTAGAGTGGTTATTTTTTGTTGTTGGTGTGGGTCTTCAAAAGTGGGTTTTAAATATTGTTATCTCCTGATGCATATCCATATTCAAAATATCCCTTTGTCTATCCTAAGGTTTTTGTGGTTCCTTTCCCTATTACTTCTTTATGGGCTCTTAGGTGGGCCCTAGGTTTCTCATGCTATTACGGGTGAAGGAGTTCATGGATCTCTTCTTAGATGGATAGCTAGTGGGGCTTTTTGGTGTTCTTGCTTAATTGACTATTTTATGAATTTCCTTTTTGCAATTTTTATGGTCTAGATGGGGGTCCTATGTGTGCATGCTTAATATGTGAAGACGATCTCCTTTCAATAGTTCCTGAGTGAGATGATCTCTTCTAGCCATGAGGTTCCATGGTGGCTTAATTTTCTAGGGTTTTCTCACCTTCCAACTATGATATTCATATTTGTTGTAGTGAGACCTTGTTGCATGAAGAGATCTCACTTTCCTATTTTTTCATTTTCTAGGTTATCACTATTCTATGGCTTTTTTCATCATTTTTTTCTAGTTTTCCAGGTTTCATTTTGGGTGGGATGCCAAAATTCAAATTATTACCAATTGTGCTTTCTATCCCAAGATCATTGGGTAGGATTTTGTTTTTTAAATATCTA
The DNA here is from genome assembly GCA_028583015.1 of Wollemia nobilis. Taxonomy (NCBI): domain Eukaryota; kingdom Viridiplantae; phylum Streptophyta; class Pinopsida; order Araucariales; family Araucariaceae; genus Wollemia; species Wollemia nobilis. The sequence continues at coordinate 5,152,461 of JAQPPZ010016931.1, forward strand.
TAATTAATTTTAGGTCTCCCATTCCCATTTTGAGTGGTATTCTCTCATTGAAATTTTATCTCGGGCTCCTGCAAGCTAGGTTTTTCAAATTTACCAATTTTATTTCTATCCCATCGGTGGGATTTGATTTTAAATTTTCTATTGTTTTTTTTTTTAAGCGAAAAACCCCTTGCGGAGCCGCTTTGATCTGAGAGACCACGAACAGGGGGTTCTACACCGTCAAAGTCACCCGGGGGTCGCACCCGACCCTGCCTGCACAAACATTATCAATTGGATTTTTGATACCCAATTCAAATTTTTTTGTAAGGTGGATATTTGGACCTAGGACCTCCCTTGGAGGATTGCCCTCTCCTCTCCAACTCACCTACGACACCTAGGTAAAAAAATAATTTATAGTGGAAAACACCTCTTTCAAGGTGCCACTTTCAATAGGTTGGGCATAGGAGGAATGGAGCCTTGTCGGCCTCTACCAGCACATAGGACATTCCTAACTATACCATATATCTGTAGGATGGATACAAGGGGAATGGAACCTGGGTCAGCCTCTACCAGCACCCAGGGCATTTACCACTACACCCCTGGGTCTATTGTTGGTTCTAGCTCTCATATTCCCATTATGGATGGGATTATCCTATTAATTTTTTGTCCGAGGCTCCCACAAGCTAGGCTTTTCAAAATTTCCAGTTATGCTTCTTTCCTAGGCCCCTCTTGGGTGGGATTTGCATTTAAGTTTTTATTATTAGCTCTCCCATTCCCATTTTGGGTGGGTTTCATCTATTTTATTTTTATCTTTAGCTCCCAAATTAGGTTCTTCGTATTTTGTGCTTTGCTTTGCAAGATGATCCAGTTTTTCATTTTGAATGTTTTAGAGATGGTCCTTCTAGGATCATCTCTTGCATATTTTTTATCTTTGTGGAGATCATATTCCTATAGATATCCTCTCCCTAACTCACTTGTATAAGGTTTGGGGTCCCTTTCAAAACCCCCTTTACAACGAATCAAAAAAATTGAAGCCATAGAGAAAAACCAGACTTAGGAGCTAATGGATCTTCTAGTAGGAAAGAAAACCATTGGTTTAAAATGGTTGTATATAACAAAATTTAATTCCAAGGGTGATGTTGAAAGGAATAAAGAAAGGCTAGTTGCAAAAGGATATAAAAAAAAATCATGGATTGATTATCGTAAAGTGTATGCACTTATAGCAAGGCTTAACACAATTAGAATAATTCTTTCATTCATAACTTAAAAGGTATGGAAATTTTACCAAATAAATTTCATGCCAAACTTTCTAAATAGTTTGTTGGAAAAAGACGTCTACATGGACCAACCACCCAACTATGAGTTAGAATGATAATAAGGTAAGGTATATAAGCTAAAGAAAGTCTTATATGGGTTAAAGTAAGCACCCACAACTTGGTATAGCTACATTGATGCATACTTTCAAGAGAATGGTTTCATAAAGTGTCCATATGAGCACACTCTCTATATTAAGACTAGTGTTGATGGAGAGATCATAATAGTCTTCTTATATGTAGACAATCTGATTTATACTAGCAATAGCAATATGTTTTTTATCATTTTAGAAATACCACGAAGCATGAGTTTGAGATGATAAACATAGACAATGAATTATTTTCTCAAAATTGAAGTTACCTAATTAGTAGATGGCATCTTCATTTCTCAAGTAAAATATGCCAAACAAGTTTTTAAAAGGTTTAGAATGGAGAACAATAAATCCTCCATCATTCCAGTTGCAATAGGTTTGAAATTGAGCAAGAATATTGTAGTAACAATGTGGATTCAGTAGGTACGAGGTGTATACCAATTGGCTCATCCAAACCCCATAAGGGGGCGAAGGTCCAAGGTTCTTATCTCGGGCCTCGTCGGACTGAACGCTTGTACCTTTCCTAGTGCTTTCAGTGGCATAAAAAGTTTAAAATTATTGTGGCATGCTGGTTATAGGGGCGAACTACGTGAAGATCTGTGTGGTGGCTTCTGGGGCGGACATCGTAGAATACTGTGGCGGCCATAAAAGTTGGACAACCTGCCTGGATTCGTGGTGGCCACCAATTCCACCATGTAATTTAAAAAAAAAACACTGTGGATTCAATATTTTACAAGAGGTTAGTTGGTAGTCTCATGTATTTGACAACCGCCATACCTTACATTATGTATGTAGTGAGTTTAATCAATAAATTCATGGAGGTACAAAAGAACACTCAATTGCAGGTAGAAAAAATAATATTATGGTATGTCAGTGGGACAAGAGACCATGGGATATTTTATGTAAGATTAGATAATCTTGAGCTTATTGGCTTCATAGATAGTGTTTGGGATGATAATTTTGATAATAAAAAGAGCACTTCAAGGTACACATTCCATCTTAGATTAGGTTTAGTCTCATCATCATCCAAGAAACAACCCATTGTTGCACTATCTACTATTGAAGTGGAGTATGTTGCTACCACTTTAGCTGCATGTTAAGTAATTTGGCTAAGAAGAATATTAGGTGAGTTTAATCATTAAAAAGAAAGGAAAACTACAATATTTTGTGGTTATAACTCTACCATAGAAATGTCCAAGTATATGATCTTCATGCTAGAAGTAAGCACATTGATATTCGATATCATTTCATGAGAGAGCTAGTGAAAATAATGAATTTAAATTATTGTTTTGCAGTTGCAAATAACAAGTTGTAGACATCATCACAAAGCCTTTGAAGGAGGAATATTTTAAAATGTTGGAGGAATTTTAGGTGTTAAATATTTTGTGAAATCTTTCTTAAGTTAGGATGTTGAAAAGTAATCCAAATTCACCTACCTTTCATAAATTTCTAACAAGTCTTATTTTTTTGGAATGATAGAATCCATCATTAGGAGCACTTGCATTTATTCATGGTAGTTGTAGTTTTTTGATGATTAGAGTACCACCTATCTATTAATTAATATGTTAGGTAAAATTTTCCCTCCTTCCTCAACTATATATATGAGTTTTGGGTATGATTTCATTTTTTATAAAAGTGGAGCAAATTGCTGGAGAATAAGAGCATAGAATTGGTAAAGCAATAGCATGGAGGAGAAGTAGAAGTATTAGTGGGAATAGGAGTGAGATGCTCTGAGAAGTGAAACCTACAACCTTACAAAGGATAAGAAATCCTTCCATGTGAAGGAAACCTTGGATGTATGTTTTTTTTTATTAACAAGCATTCTATTAGAAGTCTTGTTTTTCAAGAAAAGTGACTTTATTAGTAATAATTCAAAAGAAATACTTCCAATTGTTGTGAAAGTGTCTTAGGGTAAACACTTTCAACTATTTAATGTTTACATCTTCAAAAATAAAACATTAAAATAGAAACCATAGAAATTATTCCTGCTCTACGGAGTGTAAGTACAAACAAATTAAAACAAAACAAAAAAAAAGAGATAATTTTTTTTTTTTTTTAATAATCTCTTTAAAATATAATATAGACATCACTAAAATTTATACAAATAATTGAATGAATAATTTAAATGATAGAAATACAACAATAGTTGGATTATGGTGCATAATTATATAATAGAAAGCAAGAAAACTATACTCCTCTTATAATTGTCAAAATTGAAGACCTTTTTTCTAGAAACTATGTGAAGTAGGTTATTGAGAAAATAACATTAGAGCATTAAAAAAAGGCAGCAGGCAAAGCTCAAGCTCAAAATATATATTTCAAATGTGGGGTTGACCTCTTACAACCACATATCCAAAATATTTTTAATTGCATCCTTAAAACAAGCTTTCCACTTAAATGGATAACCAACCTAAATATACCATGTCATAAAAATAAAAATAGAAACACCAACAATTCTTTGAAATTCGCAAAGCATCATGTCTTTTAAATTAGCATAGCATCATGTCCTAATGGTTTTCCCATTGAGTTCTACCAAGAGTTCTGGGATATCCTTCATGTTGATTTATTAGATGTGGTGGAAGAAGCCAGGAAAGCCAAAGAAATTTTGAAGGTTATCAATAAAACTTATATTACTCTTGTCCCAAAAGCTCAAGAGGTTGATCATATCTTAGCTAATAGACCTATTGCTTTATGTAATGTTCTTCTCAAAATCATTACTAAAATCATGGCAGAAAATTTGAAGCCTCTTTTACATAAGATTATTTCCCCAGAGCAAGGGGGTTATGTGGAAGGACGTCAAATAGTAGATGAGATAGTTCTTGCTCAGGAAGCCATCCATTCCATGGATATGCAAAATTCTCCTTCCATGTTCATTCGGTTATACTTATCCAAAGCTTTTGACAGAGTGGATTGGCACTTCCTTTTCAAAATTTTGAGGCAATTTGGTTTCTCTAAGGATTGGATGGATTGGATTATGGGATGTATCTCTTTAGTTTCCTACTTAGTTCTTATCAATGGCAGGCCTTCTCAGTCTTTCCCAACTTCTAGAGGTATTAGGCAAGGTGACCCACTATCCCCTTATTTATTCATCATTCTTGTTGAATGTTTGGGTAGGACTATAACCAAAAAAAGGGAAAACAAAACCCTTGAGGGAGTTACCATTTCTCATGGAGCTAGAACTATCTTTCATCTTCAATTTGTGGATGACTCTACTATTTTAGGTAAAGCTACAGTTAAGGAAGCTTCTAATATTAAGAAAATCATTAGCTATTTTTCTAAGGCTATCGGGCAGTTGATCAATGAAGACAAATTTAAAGTTATTTTCTTTCACTGCTCTACTAGATAGGAATCCATGGTCTTGGATAAGCTAATATATAAGAAGACCTCTCTTCCAATCACTTATTTAGGTATTCCCATAAATATTCAAAGGCAGAAAAATAAATATTGGAATTGGTTGTTGGACAAAGTCAAGAAGAAAATTGGAAAGTGGACCAACAAGTGGCTTTCTTATGGGGGTAGAATCACCTTGGTAAAATTAGTCCTTCAAGTTATTCCTATTTATGTTTCTTCCATTTTGAATATTCCAAAGGCTGTTCTTCAAGAATTGGATCAAATCAGTCATCGTTTCCTTTGGAGTGGTACTAAGGAGAAAAGAAAATGGGCCTTGGTGAAATGAGATACTTTATGTCTTCCTAAGAGTGAAGGGGGGTTAGGTTTACGGTATTCAATTAATAACAACAAAGCTTTAGCTACTAAATTATATTGGAGGATGTTACATTACCCCAATGCTCTTTTGGCCAATAATCTTTGTGCTAAATATGCTGAGAACAAAAGACCTTGTTCGCTATCAACTTCCTACCAAAGGTTCTCCAATTTTAGCAGTTCTTAAGACTGGTGAGGATTTGATAAAGAAAATATTATTTTGGATCATTCATAATGGTCAACATGCAAATTTTTGGATAGATTCTTGGGATGGTCACAAGCCTTTCATAACTCAGTTTCCCGATTGGAGGCCTTGGATGGAGGAGCTTCATCGAGCTAATTGGAAGGCCCTGGTAATTCAAAGGTTGGTAGATATTGGATTCCTATTGAGGACTGGCCTATTCAAATCCTAGAAAGGCAAAGACAAGATATCCAAGGCATCCTTCATATGAGATCCCTATCTTGGTCCCATGAAAAAGATTATTTTGGATGGAACAACACTACTAAGGGTGAGTATTCAGTTTCTCAAGGTTATTTGACCTTATGCCATAATAATCCCAACCATTCTTCGACATATTTTCTCAATTGTGGGCTCAAAAGCTCTAGCCTAAGGTGAGGTTCTTTAATTGGCTTTTATTGCATCATAGGGTGCTTACTGGTGAGCAACTTATGAAGCATGGTTTTCATGGCCCTTTTAGATGTGAAATGTGTGAAGAGAATGTAGAAAATATCAACCATCTTTTTATTGAGTTTACTTTAGCCTCTGAGCTATGGAGTAGAATGGCCACTTTACTTGGCTTACAGTGGTCCAATTTTTTTACTTTTGAACAGCTTTGGAGGGATTGACCTAATCGAGAGTGTTGATCATTTTATTAGGCAGTTAGTTTGGATGGGTTCTACCATTCTTCTTTGGAATATTTGGAATGAAAGGAACAACCGAATTTTTAATCAAGATAGTAAGGATATTCACTATATTTGGCAAAATACCATAGCCAACTTAGTTGAATCAGTCCATCATCTCCTTAATCACCCCCAAAACTCCCACCAAATATGGGATCAAGTGATGCAAATATTGAATATTAAACCTTCTAAGGGCAACCATCTTAAAGGGAATGTAAGTATTAGTAAATTGGATAGGAATAGAAATTGGCAACCTCCTCCTAAGGATTTTCGAAAAGTCAATACTGATGGAGCCTCTAGAGGGAACCCTAAAAAAGCCAGTGTGGTAGGAATTGGGAGACTTTCAGATGGCTCCCTGGTTTTTACTTTTGCTGAGAATTTGGGTATTCTTTCCAATAACCTTCTTTGAGGGGTATGGTATCCTCGAGAGGTCTTCAAGAGGCTACTAAGGTTGGATGGGAAAAGGTGTTAGTTGAGTCCGACTCTCAACTTATGATTAATCTCTTGAAGAATCCTTCTAAGAATCATAAGGTGGATTGGAGAATAAAAAGAATTATTGAGAAGATTCGAGTTAATCTAGATGAGATTTTTGAAAGTTGATTACAATCATGTTGTCAGAGATCAAAACAAGAGTGTTGATGCTTTAGCTAATTGGGCTTTGGACAAAGGTGATCTTACTTGTTATGGCCACCCTCCTATATGGTGGGCTTCTCAAATTAGGGAAGCTCTTCTTTCTATCATTTCTTTGGATGGCTCCGATTACGAAGGTACCTAGTTTCTTCTTGTTTTTTTTTGCTTCTCTTTGGTTCATTCAGTTGTTTTTAGTTTCCTAGCTCATTCTATTCTTTATTTTGTTTCCTCTGTTGATTCTTGCCTTAATAGTCTTCTGGTCTAGATAGGTCTTTGTTTTGTTCATTTTTTATTTCTTTTTTCCTTTTTGTTTAGTTTTTTCTGGTGGGTGGGTTTTTTTATTTTGTTTTGTTTTTGTGTTCTTTGTATTGTTTTTTGTTCTTGTGTTTTTGTTGTTTTCTTTTTTTTTTTTATGTTTTTTGTTATTGTTCTTGTGTTTTTTTTCGTTCTTGTTCTTGGGTTTCTCTTTGTTTGTGTTATTTCGTGTTTTTATGGGTGAGTGTTTTTTATATTTTTTGTTTTTTTTATTGTCTCTTGTTGGTTGTTTTTTATTTTTATTTTTGTTTTATTTTTTAATGTTTTAGGTTTTGGATGTGTTTATTTATTTTTATTTTTTTTGGGTTATGTCTTTGTAGTGTTTTGTTGTTTTTGTCTTGTTTGTGTTTTGTTATGTGTTTCTTGTATTTTTCTATGTGGTTTGTGTTGTGGTTTCTTTTATCTTATTGTGCGTGTTTGGTTGTGCTTTTGTTTTTGACACACTCAAGGAGCATGTTTTTTATTTTATTTTATTATTTTTGTTGTTATCTGCTTATTTTTAATTGGGTTTGTGTGTTTGTTTGCTCCTTGAGTGTGTCAAAGGTGGTAGGCCAGGTCCGAGTCCTGGGCGTTTTTGGCGGAATGGATACTCCTGCCTCCTTGGGTCTCACCCGAAAGTGGCATCCTTTTGGGATGTTTTTCACAAATAAAAAAATAATAACATAGCATCGTGATTAATTTTTTTTTTTTGCAAAAATGTTTGTAAGCATTGTACAAAGCAAGTGGACAAAAAAATTAAAAAAAAAAGGGCAGTAGGGAAAGAGTTTAGGACAAATTCCTCAATAAAATATCATTGCGTTAATTTAAGAGGAAGATATGGAATAAAAAATAAGAAATTTATTGTTGTTGTGTGGATATTAAAAAAATGAGAAGTTCCACATAAAGCCGTGGCTTGCGTCCGTGTCCTTTACGATAAAAGGCAAGGTAGAATCACTGCTTACGTGCTTTATGATAAATATCAAGCAGAATCATTTTGGCTCCGTTTAATTTTGACCACTGAAATTTGACGGCTATCTTCACTCATCGTAAGAACAAATTTGCGTCCGTCATCCAAAGCTCCTTTCAATATCAAACAGAAACATTTTGGCTCCGTTTAATTTTTACCACTGAAATTTGACGGCTATCTTCACTTATCGTAAGAACAAATTTACGTCCGTCCATCGAAAGCTCCTTTCAATATGCTTCACGGGCTTCAGTCAACATTGACGTTTTTCCATTGTTTTTCAATAAAATTTAACTAAACAAAACGTGAAGGCTTCACGGGCTTTAGTCACGGACCACGGTATTCTTTTTCAGTTTTTTTCGGATGTAGGTTTGAAATTGTTATTCTCTCTGGCTTGACGCAGTACAAAGTAGACTATTTTTTTTTTTTTTAAGCAAATAGCACTGTCTCAGATTTATGGATAGATATATATGTCAGTGGTTTTTACCGTTCATGGGTGTGAATTTGAATCTCCGTGTGCGCGGGAGCTCGGTGCAAGCGCTGTGCAGCGGTCAGGCAGGGGTGAACTGCAGTGCGTTGGAAGTGGATCCGCTTGTGGGACCGCTTGTGGTTGAGAACAAGGTGAGCTCAAGGCCCCCTGTGCCCAATTAAAAAGGATGACTGGGTCCCGGCAAGCTCAAAAAGAATTCCCAGCCTTGGCGTGATAGGGCTCGATTGACAGCTGGGGCTAATCATGAGATATGTGAAAGGGGTCCAGGAAGGGAATCCATCCATCTCTTTTGCCAAGGTAGTTTCGAGGTCCAGTGTTGCTGAGGGTAAACAGATTCCCTGTGAACCACAAGTTGTGGATTCCTAATGATATCATCTGTCCAAATAAAGACGAATGTTATTGGGATCTGATTGGGAAATTTCAAGTTAGTAGGCCGGAGTTGGCCTCCATTCCCAAGTGGGCCCTGGTGAAGTGGAAACCACTTGGTTCTTTAGATATAGTGGCACTTCCCAGATCTTTCTTTCTGGTCAAGCTCAACTGCGAAGAAAACTCCAAACATATCTTGAATGGTTGGCCTTGGTTTTTTGGCCAAAGAGGGCTTTTTCTCCACAAATAGGGGACTGGTTTCAACCCTACACCTAGAAAGCCAACCTCCTTCCCCTCTGGGTCAAGCTGCCAGGACTCCTTGTGCACTTATGGTGTTTGGATGTGCTCAAAGGTATTACAAGAGATATTGGACAGTTGATCTTGTTGGATGCACCAAATTCGACAAAATATAGGATGAACTATGCTAGAATGTGTGTCATGACTAATCTAGAGGCAAAGCTGCCTAAATCTCTAGAAATAATTTTTGAGTTAGGGTCATGGATTCAGCCAGTGGAGTATGAGAACAAACCACCCTGGTGTCACCTGTGCGGAGCTAATGGCCACACTCATAATCTTTGCCATTCCTAGAAAATGCGGAGCTAATGGCCACACTCAGAATCTTTTCCCTTCCCAGAAAGCTCCGGGGGTTTCTCGTGGTAAAGGTAAAGGTGGTCAAAGTTCTGATCAAAAGTCTCCGAGGTCGATGTGTTCCAAAGGCAAAGCTGCCCAAAGCCCTGCTCAGAGGACCCTAGTGGAGCCAAAATCCGAGAAGAAAGGTAAAAGAATTTGTATTGTAAAGAGTAATATTTCCTTGGAAGCAAGATCTGATGCTAGCCCTACTCCTTTGGGTGGTGAAGTCTGGGTAATCCTACCCTCCATGATGGTGGTGTCGATCTTGTACATCAGGCTTTGATGAAAATGGGTTCCCTTGAAAGTCCTCTTGCTTCAAACCCATATCAGTTGAGTTTGAATGATTATCTTCCATCAAGATCCAGTTGTCAGGCTAAGACAGCTCTGGGCGCTTCCAACGACCGTGCTATCCTGCTAGAGGGATCTCCCCCATCTCTGGCAAGGAGGGAGAATTTGTAAAGGAAGGTAAATCTGATGAGATTAATCCATATTCTTTGGTGCCTGTTTGGAGTGGTAGAAGACTCTCCTGCTTCCCTTGTTAACCTGGTCATCGACATTCATGATAGCCCGACGATGGTAATTGTAATTTGGCACTAGTGTAGAAGACGATTTCCAGTTTTCCAGGTGAAAATGTCAAAAGATATCTTGGACCCTCTCTCGAGGAGGTAAGCCCTAAGGACCTCGTTGTATTTAACTTTGCTAGAAGAGATATCTCTCCCAACTACTTTAGGATAAGTGGTTCTTCTAGCCCCCAAACCAAGAGCCATTGCAATAAAGTGGACATTGGGGTGGAAAAGAAGGTTGGAAAATCTTTGAATAACTCTCGGACGAAAATAGATGTTGAATTTGATATCGTCAATGGCTATCAAGCCCAGCTAAAGGTTGACAGTCATGTTGATATAGGATGTAAACAACTGAAACTAGATACTTTCAGCCAACCAACTCAACCTTTGATGGTTGACAAGAAATCTAAATCTTGTAAATGAAATTCCTATGTTGGAATATAAGAGGATTGAATGGATCCTTAAAATGGTGGTTACTATCTTCTCTTAAGAAGGACTTTTCTTAGGATACTATTTTCATTCAAGAATCCAAGACAGAGAGAAATAATTTTTAAATAGTTCATAATTCTATCTGGAAGAGTGCTAGCTATGCAGCTAGCCCAGTGAATGGATCTTCAAGGGGTCTGTTTTGTTTTTGGGACCAGTCGAAGGTTGATGGTTTCATGATTTCCTCTTCATAGCGAGTCATAAACCTACTACTTTTTGTTAAGAAAACTAACAATAGATGGGTTATGTCAAATGTATACGCCCCTAAATTAGGCTAGAGAAGGAAAACCTTATGGTGTTCTCTTCTTCATATGAGAGAGATTTTTAAAGAAGAAGATTGGATCCTTGCAAGTGATTTCAAATCACCTTTATTTTCATCTATCAAAAAAGGTGGAAACTTACCTTGTGAAATGAGTATGGAGGATTTTGTAGATTTTGTGAGTAAACGAGAACTAATGGATCTTCACCTGAAATGCACTCACTTCACCTCGAGTAATCACTGGATTGGAGATCAAATTATTTTATCAAGACTATATAGAGTTTTCCACTTGAAATAGAGTCTCTCGATGTTTGGATATACTTTTTTACATGTTCTACCAAAGGTAGGGTCGGACGATAGTCCTTTGTGGATGGAATCCTACGAGCAGGGTATGTTTTTCCCTAGAATTTTTTCACTTTGAGGCCATGTTGTGCTCTTATCCAAAACTAGAACAAAAAATTAAGGAGTTGTGGGTTGAAGCAGTTCTTGGTGTTGGTATGGTGTGGGTTGTAAAAAAACTCAAGCTCCTCAAAGGAATACTTAAGTCTTGGAATAAATAGGTATTTGAAGATATATTTTTGAAGAAATCAGAGGTTAAAAATTAGATGCAAAATCTCATTTAGAAATTGAATAAAGGGAACTGATGAGGGAATTAAGTTACATGGAAAAGGAAGTTCTATCGGAGCTGCATAACACCCTTGCTCGTGAAGAGACCCTATGGAAGCAAAAGTCACATGCCCTGTAGTTGGAAGAAGGCCATAGAAATACAAAAAAAAATCATGTCTCGACTCTAAGACATAGGAGCACAAATCATATTCAAGAAATATTAAAGGAAGATGAGATCAGAACTACAAATATCCAAGAAATCAGGAATGAGGTAATTTTCTTTTTTAGATCTCTACTTGGAATGTAGTATGGGAGGGACCTTGGTGCGGAAAATCATCTTTTGCATTCGATCACCATACTTATGAATCGAGATATGAATAATTTTTTGGAGACCCCATTCTGATGATGGAGATAATAAAATAAACAAACATGACAATTTTCAAAGAAACAAAGCAAAAAATAGAGCAAAAAAAAAAACTGCAGATATAAACACAGAAAGCCCCAAAAAACTTCTTTATTTTATTCTACATCCATTGCTAAGAAATGCCAAACATTTTATAGCCTTATAAGGATAATTCTAGACACAAAAAAATAGTTACGAAAATCATCTAAACTTAGGAAGTTACAAAAATTATCTTATCTTAGAAAAATAATAAATCCTAATCTAAACAAGATCATTGAATGATCTGTTACAAAATAGATTTTATATATTTAACATCCTCCCTAAAATTTTATTTGTGAAAAATAATTGTTCAATCCTCCCTCAAATATGATTTGTGATAAAAGGCTCCCATTCCCAAAATATTCTTCAATTTATTAAAGTATTCTTCCTTAAATGGCTTTGTGAAAATGTCAACAACCTAATATTTGGACCTACAATGAGAAAGCTTGATTTCTTTATCTTTAAATAGTTGTCTTATGAAGTGAAATTTGATATGTATGTGCTTGCTTCTTCCATGAAAAACTGGATTTTTTGAATGTTGAATGGCATAATTATTATCACAAAAATTAGTGGTCTCTTCCATCTGGGGCTGCATCTATTCTTCAAGAATCTTGTGTAACCAAACTGCTTGGTAACCAGTTGAAGAGGTTCCTACATATTCTGCTTATGTTGTGGATAATGCAAAAAGTTTGTTTTTTTGATGACCATGAAATTGCCCTTAAACCAAGATTAAAAGCAAATCCTGAAGTACTTTTCTTGTCATCTATGTCTCCTACCCAATTACTATCTATGTAACCAAATAACTTCAAGACATCCTTCCTTTCATAAAAAATCCCATAATTTGTAGTTCCTTTCACATATTTGAGTATTATTTTACTTGCCTGAAAATTTGTAGCATGAGGATCCTCCATGAACCTGCTTATCAAGCTGACTGCATATTTAATATCTGGTCTTGTTGTAGTTAAGTACATTAAACTACCAACCGATCTTTTATACAAGGTAGAATCTACATTTTTACTATCATATTCTTTTCTGAACTTCACACCCATAGCAATAGGTGTAATTGCTGGTTTGCAATTATCCAACCTAAACGTTTTCAATATATCATTGGCATACTTTTCTTGAGAAATAAAAATCCCATCACTATTTTGAGTGACTTCAATACCAAGAAAATAACCTACATTAATAAGCAATGCAACCAAAAACATTAAAATGATCTACATGAGGTTTGAATCATCCCCATGCTTCTTTTGGTGTCATACCCCAAACTCTCTTTGTAGAGCTCCTATTCAGAATATAATCTACATAGAAAACTACCTCTGCCCAAAAAACTTTAGGTAAATTCTTAGCTTTAAGCATACTCCTCACCATATCTAGAATTGTTTTGTTCTTCCTCTCAACTATACCATTTTGTTGAGGAGTATACCTAGATTTTAATAGCCCTTTTATACCATTCTCAATACAAAAAATTTTAAATTCATGTGAGATGTACTCTCCACCTCTATCAGTCCTTCAAATTTAGAGAAAATAGCCACTTTGATTTTCAACTAATGCTTTAAATTATCTAAATTTATTTAAAGTATTAGATTTTGCTTTCAATGGATTCATCAAGATTTTTCTACTATAGTCATCAATAAATATCTTATACCAGATAATGAGGTGACTTCAAGTGGTCCACATAGATCTGAGTGTACTAGCTCCAATGGCTCTAAAGCTCTCCAATATTTCCCTACTACAAAGGGTTCTCTATGGTATTTTCCAATGAAGCATCATTCACATTCTTCATATGGCCTCTGGATGAGCAGTAAACCCATTACCATGTTCTTCTTATGCAAGATATTTAGTCCACCAAAATTCAAATGACCAAATCTAAGATGCCATATCCATTGTAAATATTTTACTATGGTATTGAAACTCAAAGGCATATTTCTCTCAATGCTAAGAGGAAACATCTTATTAGAAGTCATGGGTATTTTGGTTATCATATTATTCTAACCATTATTAATAAAGGATGTACCATTCTCAAACTTTACAATGTGGCATTTTTCCAGAAGTTGACATACACTTAACAAGTTATGCTTTTAACCTGGTACACAAAATACATCACCAATAAATTTCTTCTCACCTTGTTTTTTTTTTAGTAATATCCTCCCTTTCTCCATGACTAGTGTAGTTTTATTATTACCCATATTTACTACTGACTTGATGGACTCATCCAAATCTTGGAATATCTCTTTGCTTTTTGTCATATTATTACTACACCCACTGTCAACATACCATTTATCTTCATTTATTTCCTGTTTTGTGCTACATGCTAGCAACACATATTATTCCTACCATTCACTTTCATTTGCATATTGAGCTTCCTGTTTGATTTCATATGCTATTTTTTTCCTACATTCAAATGCAATATGTCCATACTTTTGACAATAATAACACTTAACAAATGACTTAACATACCTTTGAGAAATTCTACCTCTTTGCTGAAAATTTACTCTCCCTCTACCTCTTTGCTAAAAATTTGCTCTACCTCTACCTCTTGCTTGAGTGTAGTTGTTCGTTTCTTCATCACTTCTATTGCTTCTTGGACCTCTACCTCTTTGTTGAAAGTGACCTCCTCTTCCTCTTGGACTTCTTCCTCATCCTCTTCATGGGAATGATGCTTTTGATGCTTCTTTCTTTTTTGATATTGAAACCTTACTTTTGAAGGTTTGCTCTAGTGGTTCATTTGTGGATCTATTTATTATATGCTCATGTGTGTACAATGAACCCATAAGTTCATCTACAAATAAAGTTGTTAGATATTTTGATTCTTCAATGACTATAATGATAGTATCATATTTTTAAGGTATACATCTTAAAATATTTTCTATAATTATATTATTGTTCATAACTTCACCATTTGATTTCATATGATTAATTAACCCCATTGCACGAGTAAATAAATCCCCTAAAATTTTTGAATCTAACATTTGCAAAACCTCAAAATCTATTCTAAGTAATTGTAGGCGAATTGTTCTTACTCTATTCGTACCTTGAAATGATTGTGCAAGGATATCCCATGCTTATTTTACCTTTGTAGTGGATGTAAATCTTGGGAGGAGGGTTCCATCAAGACCATGCACTATAAAGAAGAAAGCTTTCTGATCCTTTTTCCTATTGTCCTACAATATATCTCTTTTATTCTGTGTGAGCATGACTAATGTTTTTGCATCCACTGGTTCTGAGTATCCATTCTCCACCATATACCATAGCTCCTGTGATATGAATAAAATTCTTATATGAAAACACCAAAAATTATAATTTTTTCCATTGATTTTGGGAATTTAGAGCTGCATGTTATTAGCATTCATTGACATTTTGAACCTGGATCTGATACCATATTATGAAGATAATAAAATAAATAAACACTATAATTTTAAAAGAAATAAAACAAAAACCAAAGCAAAAAAAATAACAACATATATCAACACAGAAAGCCCAATTTTTTTTTTTTTTCTTCTACATCCATGGCTAAGAAATGCCAAAAATTTTATAGCCTTAGAAGAATAAACCTAGACAATTCTAGACACCAAAATATAGTTACAAACATCATCTAATATTAGAAAAAAGTAATAAATCCTATAATCTAAACAATATCATTGAATGATTACAAAACAAGTTTTTTATATTTAACATCCAGGATGTTGAGATAAAAGAGACCACTTTTTCCATGGGTGCAATGAAAGCATCCTGAACTAACGACTTCCCCCCTCTTTTCTTTTAGTAGTATTGGTATGTAGTGGAGGGAGATTTCTGTAATGTGGTGAGGGATGTCCAACATTCAAAATTTATGTTGTATGGGGTCAATTCAATGTTTTTGGTACTCATCCCCAAATCTGCAAAAGCTAATTAATTCAAAGACTTCAGGTCGATTAGTCTTTGTAACACCATAAATACGATTATCTCCAAAGTAGCGACTAATAGACTAAAGAAATTCATGACCATTCTTATTGACAAATCCCAATTTGGGTTTGTCCCTGGAAGATAGATCCTGGACAAGATCATTTTAGTCCATGAAATCCTTCACTCTACTTAGAAAAGTGGTAGACCAGGCATGTTTCTAAAACTAGATATGAATAAGTCCTAATATTGAGTCTCTTGGGATTTCTTTTGGGTAGTTTCATCAAAGTATAGATTCAGTCATACTTGGATGGAGCTCATTAAATCTTGCATCACTTCAGCCATGTTTTTAGTATTAATTAATGAGGCACCTACCAATTTTTTTCCTAGACTCAAAGAACCTCCCAAATGGGACCTGATATCTCCTTACCTATTCATCCTCATGGTGGAAGCACTTAGAAGATATTTTTTGTGTAGTCCTATTATCAATAGCATCATCCTGACCCTCTCAACATAAGCTTTATCACACCACCAATTTGTGGATGACACACTTTTATCGCTATATGCCTTTGTTTCCTAGGTGAGGGAATCAATGGACATTTTGGCAACATGTGAAAGGGTATTAGGACAAATCATCAACTTATCCAAAAGTATGTTATACCTTTTAAATAACTGGCATCTTTGGGTGCAAGGTGGTTGCCCTCCCAAATACCTATCAAAGACTTTTGTTCTTCATTGGGCATATGTCGGAGCATCTGTGGGACTCAGTGATTGAATGAATTCAACATTGCCTTACCTGTTGGAAAGGAGCATTACTTAGACAAGCAGGAAAATTGCTTATGGTAAAAAAAATTTACAAAGTATTCCCATGTATGTCATGTCTATTTTTAAATTGCCTAGGAAATTTCTTACTAAGCTTTAAAGGATTCAGAAAGCCTTTTTATGGGTGGGACACCAATTCCACAAAAATTTTCACTTGGTATCTTGGAGTCAAGCCTACACAAGGAAATAAAATGGGGGCCTAGGTTTACACAATCTTCGATTGATGAATGAAACCCTGATTCTCGAGCAAGGATGGACGATTCTTAAAAAATGACTATGATTGGGTCAAAATTATTTTACCTAAATACCTTTCTCAATCAGATAACTTGCTAGTTGAGCATATCCCTCGGGATGGGTCCACCTTCTGGCAAAGTGTGAGTAAGTTTATACAAGACCTACGACTTAGCTCTAGGTGGGTGCTCGGGAGTGATTTTACAATTAGCTTCTAGCATGATCTTTGGCTCCTCGACCACCCTGTAATAGATGATGTTAATGTAGCTCCAAAGTCAAGGACTTTATCTCTAGAGAGGAAAATATGAGAGTTTGGAAATCTGTTCACTCCTCCTTCTTCTGAAACAAGGAGGAAGTTATGTTCTGGGAGGTAATTTTTGAAATTCTCAAATTGCAAGTATTGACAAATCAAGAGAATGAACTCTCTTATTTGGAAGGAAGAAAGTGATGGTATCTTCTTAGTTAAGTAAACTTACTGTTTAGTTGACATGGACCCCCTTCGTTGGGTTCTACCTAGAAAAATTTGGTTAAAAAATCTGATCCCAAAAGTGAATATATATTTTTGGTTGGCCATTCAAAATAAATGCCTAACCATTGAAAATATTTGTAAAAGGAGTATGATGTTACCTACCAGGTGCTACCTATGTGAAGCCTTTGAGGAAACGTGTTTACACCTATTCTTTCATTGTCCATTCTTAGCGGTGGTGCTTTCACATAATTTCTCAATAATCGGTATAAATTGGGTGTTGTCATTTGCCATTTCAAAGGTTTGCTTACAATGGACTTCTCTGTTCAATTCTCCCCAGTTGACTAAATTTTGGTCCTTCCTGTTAGAGTAAATCACTATATAAAATATAGAAAAGCAATTATAGTGTTTCAAACTTTAACAGTAGAATTAAAGAAAAATAAGACAAACACACACAGAAGAAGAGACAACGATTTTAACGTGGTTCACCCAATGTGGGTTACATCCACCGAGAATTTTCAGTCCTTCCTTTCTCAATCCAAGCAATAGAGGGTTACAACCTACAGCCAACATTTGCAATAATTTCCTCTCTATTTTTCCAAGGAATAAACATAGTAATTTTCATTGTCATAGTCATCTCTGTTTTTCCTCACAACTATATATAAGAAAAAAATAGAAAAAACAAATTGGTTTTCTTAATACATTCCAAGATTAACATTGAGTTCCCAGCATCTAATTTTGATAAAAACAAAAAAAACTTTCCCTGGCTGTCCTATTGTAAATCCGAAAACTTTCACTGTAGACTAACAGACTGTAAATCTGGAAACTTTCCCTTCCCGTCCTGCAGTAAATCCAAAAACTTTATTTGTTTAGACTCCTCATAATTAGGCTCCATTCCTAACAATCTCCCACTTGGAGACTAATTCCATTGCACCATCTTGCAACCAAGGACTAAAAAATTCTCATCATGGCCTCTTATTCCTTAAGGCCAACTGAAGTTGAGCAAAAGCTCAACTTTTCTCTTGACACCGCTTTTGTAAGCATGTCAGCAGGATTTTGTGATGTGTGAACCTTCCCTAATTTCAAAGATCCATCTTCCAGTAATGATCTAATGAAATGATACCTGAGTTTGATGTGTTTAGTTTTTGAATGGAATGCTGAATTCTTCGCAAGGTGTATAGCACTCTAGCTATCACTCCACAACCTATTATCCACTTGCTTCTTCCCCAGCTCTTCCATTAGTCTTTGCAACCAAACCATCTCTTTGCTTGCTTCGTAGCAGCAACATATTCAGCTTCAGTGGTTGAAAGGGCAACTACGTGTTGGAGTTTAGAAATCCAACTAACCACTCCTCCTCCTATAGTAAAGATGTAGCCAGTAGTGCTCCTTCTGAAAGCATGAGATTCTGAAAGTTTTGAAAGAAAAACTATTTGCGATACATTCAAAATACAAATAAATGCCTAAGTCTTAAAGAGTGCAAAGCATGAAATGAAAGAAGCCACTCGAACGGAGATAAAGAATTTAGAGAAATCACAACCCTTTTATTGAATTCTTTTAACCTCGGTTACAAAGGTGCATCCTTCCTTTTTAGGGGTTAGGAGCGTTTAAATGAGTTTTTGGATTACAATCGTGACTTAGTCTTCCCTCTTCCGCATGCCCACATTAAAAATGGGCGGGCCAGAATGTTGCCACCGCTTGCGATAATGAATCCTTGGTTTTGCTTCTCCTGCGATCAAAGAAACAATGACATTGTTAGTAGCACCTGCTGCAAATGGGAAAAGTTTGTTCTTTGAAATTAATGAAATATGCATGTAAAAGGTTAATTAAATCGGTAAACAAAACGATTCTAAGCAACCTGCAATTTTGACAGAAATCGAAAAATATCACCAGATAGCCGCTGCCATTAAAACAGTCGGCCAATTTGCTCTTGACTGTAATTCGCGAATCAATGTTGTTACCTGCAGGTTAGTGGGACATCAAACGACAAAAGCATGATATATTCACTAAAATCTTCTGAAATCCAGATTAGACGTAAAGTGTAATGCAAGATATACTCGAACAGAAAACGTAATGCATGATATATTCGGACGTAAAGCGTGAACTATTTAAACAACATAAAGCATAATGCAAAACAACACGCAATGACCGAATGGATTAATCATGCAACCAAAAAAAAGTGTGGGGTGCCCAAGCGGGCCACCCCATTAAAACTTGATTTTGATGCCAATCCACTAGGGATGGGCTCAAAATCTCAGAGAATGTGGTGTCGGTGAATCGATGGATTACTGTGGTCCAATTTCGGGTTTGAAGGTTCGGATTCACCTTCTAGCAGCAACCAATAACCTCTCTTGCGAAAGAGATTACGGGTGTAGAAGGGATGAATCGGAAAGGAGTGCAATCGGGTGTTTAGTTTGACAGCACTTCGTTGCTTTCAAATGCCTGCCAACCTGTCCTTTGGGTGGAAAAATCCACCATTTTATAGACCTAGGGGGTCTCTTTGAATAGGTGTGCATAAGCGCCATGTGTTGGTCATAGGTGCCATGTGGCGGTCGTGTCTCCACGAGAGAGGAAAGTCCTCCACGACTCGGGATTTCATGAATGCCACTGTGACAGTCCTCCAACGGCCCACGTAACTGACTGACTTCCACTACCAGTTGTTTAATGCCCATTTTTGTATCTTTGTAAAAATACCTATATTTGTTTAAAGTCCGCCTTTGTTGGTTAACGTGCACTTTTAATTGTTTAATGTCTATTTTTAACGGGTTGAATTCTACCTTTGAATGCTTAAAATCAGCCTAGGCGCAAATGCCGAAGTGTCACGATATTGCGACATCGCGATATTGCGACGTCGTGATATTGTGACGTCGCTATATTGCGACTTCGCGATATCGCAACACTTCGGCCAAGGCCTTTCTTTGGGCGCCAAAGTGTCGCGATATCGCGAAGTCACAATATCGCGACACTTCGGCCAAGGCTCTACCTTGGGCACCGAAGTGTCACGATATCGCGACACTTCAGCCAAGGCTTTTGCCTTGGGCACCGAAGTGTCGCGATATCGCGACACTTCGGCCAAGGCTTTTGCCTTGGGCGTCGAAGTGTCGCGATATCGTGACGTTGCGATATCGCGACACTTCGGCCAAGGCCTTCTTTTGATTAAGATTTTCTTTTGCTTAAGACTTTCTTTTGCTTAAGACTTTGTTTTTCTTAAGACTTTGTTTTGATAAAGGCTTTGTTTTGATAAAGGCTTGCTTTTGACTTTGATTAAGACTTTGTTTTGATAAAGGCTTTGTTTTGACGACCAACATTGCTTTGTTTACTTTTCGACCTTCTGAACTGCTATGTAAGTGGCTAGGACCACTATTTGACCTCTAAGGGCTGCCCTGAAAGCTGTGTATGTCAATGCGATCAGTGTTTGCAGTCACATAATCGGATTGGTGCTGTTTTGGTGTCTACAGATGCCCCTTTTTGGGAAGCGCTACGGGTGACGTAGTGCTGAGCAAAAATAGATAACCAAAGCACTAATGATTAGGTTTTCTTGGTAACCTAACCAAATTTTGATGCCCCAAGTATGGAAAGGGCATGCATTCTTGAATCCTTGCTTCTGACGAGCTAAGGAATTTGATTTCAAGTGTTAACCTATTTTGGTGAGGTTTGACTTGAGCTTGGACATTGATCAGTCATGATTAGGCAAAGGGCGTAACCTTTTATCCACAAGGGGAACCTTGTGTTCATGCTTCGAGAATACCAAGTGTCTGATCAATTTAATGATTGCTTGTTTATTGCCCCAAGCGAGAGCGTAATTGTCTTTATCAATGATTCTTTGAATGTATGTCATTGCTTTGATTGGGTGTGTGCTTGTTGATTGGTGACTAAGTGTGACTACCACCTCAAGCGACGAATCGATGAGGGAATGACCTTCGTGAGAAAAGCAACGAGTCACTTGACCCAAGATTACTTGTGCAAGGGTGCATTTAGATGTTTTACCATTTAAGCATGTGCAATTTCCCAACATGTGGACCTATTTTTGGTGGGTGTTAACCCTTTTGGTGATGCCATAATGGGGTGAAATCATAAAAACCCCGTCTTCTCGTGGAGCGATCCGGCTATGGTAGCCTTCTTGGGGAAGTAGGAGAGTGACAATTTGAGCCCCGACATCATTTTTCTATGCCAAGAGGTTAAGTGCAAGAGCACCTGTGTCTGGCAATGCTTATTGCTATGTTTTTGTGTTGCATTTTTGTGATGTTTTTGTTGTTTTGATTTTTTTTTTTTTGCTTTGTGTATATTTCATGATTTTATGTTATTCACAATGATTGATGTTGATGGATGCATGCTACTTTATATTGATGTATGCACATAGTATGATAAATATGATTGTTGTATGTTGATTTATTTTGATGGATGCAAATGTTTTTTATTTATATGTGATATGCAGAAATGAAATGGATTGATAGAATTTGTGATGTTTGGCTATGGCACCATAGACTGTTTAGAACTCTATTATTTTGTCTTTTAGGCGATTGTTGTGATGCATGACTTTGTATGTATACATGTGGTTTTTTTTTTTTTTTTTGCATTTTTTGATGGTATTGTAAGGATGAAAAGTAGCGCAGTTGGTTTAGAAATGTAGCTAAATTTTTCTGAGACTCAGACGGTTTTAACTTACTAGCCATGATTGTACTTTATCTTTCAAGACTTTTGAACAAGGTATGAATCGGACTTGTTTTTGACCAAGTTATTTCACATCCCTGTGTGTGCAATTGAGTTCATTTATGTGGTATTTGTCAGGATACTTCCAGTGCCAAATGGGCTTTCAAGCCGAACCTGTCTTGAGGATCACCTAATTAGCTCCACTAACTCCTTTGTTGTATTTAGTTAGATTAATCTGCGGTGTTATCCAGGATACCATAAGCTAGCTCATCCTTATGCAAACATTGGTCTACACATACGCAAAGCGAATGTGATAGACATATCGTCATGCGGGTAGGATACCACCATTGCCAGATAGGCTGTCAACCAAACCTGTAATGAGGATCACCTAGATGGTTTTCAAATGCTGAGAATTCCAGGGATTCAAGTTTAAGATATTTTTTGGCTGAATGATTTGGAAAGTTGCTCATCTATATAGTGATGAAAATCACTGTTTATTTTCTATTTATTCTTTTTGAGCAATGATTTTGAATAGTGGTGATAATTACTGTTATTTGATTTTGTGTTTTGAGTATTGTGAGTTTGGGATTGTGAGTGGCCTTGATCCTTGTGGCTTTGGGGACGACTACCCATCCTGGTTAGGGGTGTGTAGTACGAATCCTTACGACGTTGGGAACCAAGGGGGTGATGGAGATTATGGAGCAAGGGCATTGATCTGTTAGGCCTTGGGTATGACTACCCATCCTGATTAGGGGCAGATAGTATGAATCCTTACAACTTGGAGATCAAAGGTGAATGGAAAGTGTTAGGATGATGATTTGTTGGAATTTTGTTTGTGAATGGTGTTGATCCTTTCAGGTCTTGGGGATGACTACCTATCCTTGGCAGGGACGTGTAGTACAAATCCTTACAACTTTGGGAACCAACTATGATTGGAATTTGGTAGTGGTGAAAACCACTGTATATGGAGTTGAATGGATAGGAAAGAGCTTGTCCTTTTGTCAATTCTCAGCATTCTAGAACCATTCGCACGGGGGGATGAGCAAGATAACCGTTTCACTGATGGTGACCTGGATTATCGTGCAGGTTTCATCTTTCGTTCACACAACTTGGGAAATTTTATGTGTGTTAATTTGTGTTGGGATGTTACGTAACAAGGTGTATTTCAAGTGTAACTCTACCTTCGTAAAATCTATCTGACTTGATACATTACATGGCTAAAGAGCAAAATGATGACTGAATCACGAAAACTCTTGATACATTAGAAGATCACTGACTCTAGTGTGGTAAAAAGCAATGCATGGTGTTTTTGTTGTTTTTGTAAAATGGAACAGTGTGGAACAAGATGGACTAGCAGAGCAATTACAACCTATGGTGCCTTTGACTTGTATGACCATAAATATGCAATGTATGGATGCGATGTTTTAATGCATCTACGTATTTTTGTATTTTTGAGGGATTGATTTTTGTGAATATGAAGATGAAGTGCGAGATAAAATCTCTATTGATGAATTTGAGTATGCCTAGAAATGAGATGCAATTTTTTGTTGTTTTTTTTTTTTTGATGATTTTTGTTGTTTTTGAATTTTCTTGATTTTTGACCAAGCGATTGTGGAAATCCTTGGAGCATTTTTGGATTGACCAAGCGATTGCAAGAATCCTTGGAGCCTTTTTGGGATTGACCAAGAGATTGCAAGAATCCTTGGAGCCTTTTTGGAATTGACCAAGCGATTGCAAGAATCCTTGGAGCCTTTTTGGGATTGACCAAGCGATTGCAAGAATCCTTGGAGCCTTTTTGGGATTGACCAAGCGATTGTGGAAATCCTTGGAGCATTTTTGGGATTGACCAAGCGATTGTAAGAATCCTTAGAGCCTTTTTAGGATTGACCAAGCGATTGCAAGAATCCTTGGAGCCTTTTTGGGATTGACCAAGCGATTGTGGAAATCCTTGGAGCATTTGGGGTGACCAAGCGATTGCAATAATCCTTGGAGCATTTGGGGTGACCAAGTGATTGCGATAATCCTTGGAGCATTTTGGGGTGACCAAGCGATTGCGATAATCCTTGGAGCATTTGGGGTGACCAAGAAATTGCGATAATCCTTGGAGCATTTGGGGCGACCAAGCGATTGCGATAATCCTTGGAGCATTTTGGGGTGACCAAGTGATTGCGATAATACTTAGAGCATTTTTTTTTGGATTGACCAAGCGATTTTAGAATCCTTGGAGCATTTTTGGGTTGACCAAGTGATTGCGATAATCCTTGGAGCATTTTTGGGATATGGCTCTCTTAGATATAGAATGGTCGCAAATGACTAATATTCAAGGGTTCTATTTCCTTGATACCGTCGAGAGAAGCTAGCCGGTATGTCCCGGGTCCTATTTTGCTATCAATGACATATGGACCTAACCAATTTGCCGTGAACTTGTCCCTTAGGTGGGATGGCAAATTAGAGTTTTGTTGGTTTTCCTTCAAAACCAAATCACCAACCTGAAAGTCCCTTAGGTGAAATTTCATGTTGTAAGCTTTCTTAAGTCGCTCTTGATAGATACGTAAGTGCTCGAGAGCATTAACGCATTGTTCGTCAAGCAAAATAAGTTGGTCTAACCGGGCCTACCGTGCAGCGTCATCATCGATGAACTCCTGCATTGATATGCGCAGGGAAGGAATTTCCAACTCGAGAGGCATTACTGCCTTTGATCCATACACGAGCAAAAACAGAGTGGCCCCAGTTGGCGTCCGAATGCTAGTGTGATAAGCCCAAAGGGCAAGTGGGATTTGGATGTGCCAATCCTTATGACTTTATGTGACCATATTTTTAAGGATGGCAACTAGTGTTTTGTTTGACGCCTCTGCTTGCCCATTTGCCTACGGATAATAGGGTGTCGAAAAAATGTGCTAAATTTTGTACTTTGTGGTCAAAGCACACACGTCTTTGTTCTTGAATTATGGCCCATTATCCGAGATTATTTTGGATGGAATACCAAAACGACATATGATGTTATGCAAAATGAACTCCACAATGCGGGGTCCTGTACAATTTCATTGTTTCTTTGATCGCAGGAGAAGCAGAACCAAGGATTCATTATCGCAAGCGACGGAAAAATTCTGGCCCACCCATTTTTAATGTGGGCATGCGGAAGAGGGAAGACTAAGTCACGATTGTAATCCAAAAACTCATTTAAACACTCCTAACCCCTAAAAATGAAGGATGCACCTTTGTAACCAAGGTTAAAAGAATTCAATAAAAGGGCTGTGATTTCTCTAAATTCTTTATCTCCGTTTGAGTGGCTTCTTTCATTTCATGCTTTGCACTCCTTAAGACTTAGGCGTTTATCTGTATTTTGAATGTATCGCAAATAGTTTTTCTTTCAAAACTTCTAGAATCTCATGCTTTCAATGGTGATCATGGTGGGACCGCTGTTTGACCTCTGAGGGCTGCCCTGAAAGTTGTGTATGTCAATGCGATCAGTGTTTGCAGTCACATAATCGGATTGGTGCTGTTTTGGTGTCTACACCTTCCACCATCAAGATCACCTACCATATCAAAATCTAAAAAACCTTTCAAGCATATATTAGAGCCTCCAAAATTCAAATAATAATTTGAAGTTCCTCTCAAGTACCTGAGTATCCATTTTACCGCTTGCCAATGTCCTTTTCCTGGATTACTCATAAATCTACTCACTACTCCCACTACGTGGGCAATGTCTGGTCTTGTACAAACCATTGCATACATCAAGCTTCCAACCGTTGATGCATAGGGAACCTTAGCCATATGCTCTTGTTCCTTTTGTGTCTTGGGACACAAATCTTTGGTGAGTTTGAAATGCTTTGCCAATGGAGTAGAAACAGACTTTGCATTGTTCATGTTGAATCTCTTAAGCACTTTTTCAATGTATTTTGCTTGTGATAATTTCAGAGTGTGACTCTCCTTGTATCTTGTTATCCTCATACCAAGGATTTGTTTGGCTTCTCCAAAATCCTTCATGGCAAAGGATTTAGCCAACTTCTTGAGCATGTTTATATCTTGCATATTTGTTCCTGCAACTAACATGTCATCCACATACAATAGCAAAATAACATAGTTACCATTTCTAGTTTGCTTAAAATATACACAGTGATCACTTTGACATCTTTCAAACTTTTGATTAGCCATGAACTTATCAAATTTTAAATACCACTGTCTAGGAGCTTGTTTTAACCCATACAAGCTCTTTTTCAGTTTACATACCCAATCCTCCTTACCTTTCACCTAAAAGCCTTCTGGTTGGTGCATATAAATTTCCTCCTCCAAATCACCATGAAGAAATGTTGTCTTCACAACCAATTGATCTAGAAATAAATTTTCTATAGCTACAAGACTCAAAATAGCTCTAATAGAGGTCATTTTTACAACTGGAGAAAAAATCTCATCAAAATCAATACCTTTTTTTTGAGTGAATCCCTTGACCACTAGTCTTGCTTTGTATCTCTTATGCCCTTCATTCTCCTCTTTAATCCTGTACACCCATTTATTGGTCAATGCTCTTTTACCTTTGGGTAGCTCAACAAAATCCCAAGTTTGGTTGTGGAATAAAGATTCCATTTCTTCATTCATTGCAAGCTCCCACTTATTCCTGGTATCCATCTGTAATGCTTCATAAAACATTCTGGCTCACCAGCATCAGTATACAAAACATAATTAGAGAAACATTGAGGAATTTTACTTATCCTGGTAGATCGTCTAACAACACTTTCTAGAGATTGAGGTGCTTGTTGTTGCTGCTGTACATTTTGATCTTCTACCACATTTGGAGTTGCCTTTTCTATGTGTCCATCAAGGTCTATGTATTTAGCAATTTTCTCTTTCTATTTCTTTCCCTGCAACCGATATTTATACAAGTTTTTTTCATTAAATATGACATCCGTACTTCTAATGACTTTTTGGTTATCACAATCCCATAATCTGTAACCCAAGCCATAAATACCGTAACCAATAAAATAGCACTTTTGGGCCTTAGCATCTAACTTATTTTTGTTCTCTTTGTCTATATGCATAAAAGCCTCACATCCAAATACCTTAAGGAAAGAATAATTTACTGGTTTACCTGTCCAAAGCTCTTCCAAAATTCCTCCATCCAAGGCACTAGACGGTCCTCTATTAATAAAATATAATGTAGTATCAACAGCATGATCCCATAAAAATAATGGTAAGCCTGCATGTATTCTCATTCTCCTAGCATGCTCCATGATGGTTCTATTCATTCTTTCTGCAACCCCATTTTCTTGAGGTGTTCTTGGAACTACCTTGATTCTTCTAATTCCATTTTTAGAACAAAACACATCAAATTCTCTACTGCAATATTCTCCACCATTATCCGACTTTAGACACTTTAACCTTTTTCCAGTTTCATTTTCAACTAATGCTTTCCAATTCTTAAAGGTATTAAAAACATCCCTTTTATTCTTAATGCAATATATCCATGTTTTCCTTGTTACATCATCAATAAAAAGTACATAGTAAGAGTAACCTCCAAGAGAAGTTACCTGAGCTGGGCCCCAAACATCTGAGTGCACAAGATCCAATTTCTCTTTCTTCCTTTCCTTGTCATCCTTGAGAAATCTAACTCTCTTTGCTTTACCATAAACACAATCCTCACAGAATTCCAAATCAATCTCTTTTAACTTAGGCAATAACTTTCTTGAATGTAAAATTTCCATACCTTTTCCACTCATATGGCCAAGTATTTGGTGCCACAAATATGCACTCTCACCTGTAGAAACTAAATTCATGGAGCAGTGAGAAAAATTAGTAAGTAAATAAAGAGTACCCACCAATTTACCTCTAGCTACTATCAATGAACCTTTAGTAACTTTCCAAGCATTTTCTCCGAATGCAACCGTGTATCCTTCACCATCAAGCTTACTTGCCAATATAATATTTCTCTTTAAATTTGGTATGTGTCTCACCTCTTTAAGAGCCCATTGACATCCATTTGGGGATTTAATCAAAATCTTTCCAATACCCACGATTTTACATGGTTGGTCATTTCCCAATAGAACCTGTCCATAATCTATGAAGTATTCCTTATGTGAGGTAGCATGGAATGAAGCACCACTATCAATTACCCAATAATCACTATTTCTATCAAGAGATAATATTAAAGCATCTTGTAGAATTTGTTCAGTAATATTGGCTTCTGAAGTGTTACCTTTATTATCATTACCTTCATTTTCATCACCCTTTCTTTGCCAACAATCCTTCTTGAGATGACCCTTTTTGCCATAGTGCCAACACTATAGCTTTATTTTTCCACATGATTTGGATCTGCCTTTAGATTTTCCATGATGTGAACTCTTGCCTTTTTCTCTTCCTCTTCCTCTATTCTCAATGGTTAAGGCGGTGCTAGATGATTCTTCTATGGTTTTTCTTCTCATGTCCTCACTGAGTATCACACCAACCACATCATAAAATTCTAATTTATTTGAACTCAAAGTAGAGTTACTTACCGCCATTACCAAATTGTTCCAACTTTTCGAAAGAGAGCATAAGATTAATAAGGCCCTAAGCTCATCATCAAAATCCAATCCTACTGAATGCAATTGATTAGTGACAGTATTAAATTCATTTAAATGATCATGCACAGATCCTCCTTCACTCATTTTCATGTTAAATAACCTTTTCATTAAGAATGCCTTATTTTATGTTGATGGTTTCTCATACATCTTGGCCAACTTATCCATGACTCCCTTGGTAGTCTTTTCATCAGAGATGTTGTAGGCTACGATGGCTCCCAGGCACAGCCTCACAGTACCCAATGCCTTTCTATCAAGGAGACTCCACTCCTCATCAGACATAGATGAAGGTCTCTCTGTTTCCCCCTCAAGAGGTAAGTAAAGATCCTTTTGGTACAAGTAATCCTCCATTTGCATCTTCCAGAATTGAAAATTCTGGCCATTGAATTTTTGAACTCTAAACATCCCTTTTTTCGCCATTGCTCCCACTTGATCTAGAAATTCTCCTTCTGTCAAGTGCACCCAACAAAACAACTAATCTGATACCACTTGTTAGAGTAAATCACCATATAAAATATAGAAAAGCAATTATAGTGTTTCAAACTTTAACAACAGAATTAAAGAAAAATAAGACAAACACACACAGAAGAAGAGACAACAATTTTAACGTGGTTCACCCAATGTGGGTTACATCCACCGAGAATTTTTAGTCCTTCCTTTCTCAATCCAAGCAATAGAGGGTTACAACCTACAGCCAACATCTGTTGTAATTTCCTCTCTATTTTTCCAAGGAATCAACATAGTAATTTTCATTGTCATAGTCATCTCTGTTTTTCCTCACAGCTATATATAAGAAAAAAATAGAAAAAACAAACTGCTTTTCTTAATACATTCCAAGATTAACATTGAGTTCCCAGCATCTAATTTTGTGATAAAAACAAAAAAAAACTTTCCCTGGTTGTCCTGTTGTAAATCCAAAAACTTCCTCTGGTAGACTAACAGACTGTAAATCTAGAAACTTTCCCTGCTCGTCCTGCAGTAAATCTAGAAACTTTCTCTGTTTAGCCTCCTCATAATTAGGCTTCATTCCTAACAATTCCTGCTACCTCATTTGTTTCAGGGAATCTGGTGGGAGTGCAATCATAGAGCCTTTAAATATTATAAGCATGATCCTATTTATATCTCTTCCAAATATTTGGGAGCGACTATGGAAAATGTGTCCCACCGCTTCCCAGAGTTGAAGGCCAGGTTTGGAGACGAATCTACTATGGAAATTAGTATTGGATTTATTGCTCTAATTCATACTGATTGACCTCCTCCCCCATCCTTGTGATCCTTTGTGGCATGGTCCCCTCCCATTTAGGGCTAGGTTAAAATAATTTTTTACAATGATTCCAAAGGGAATCTAGGACCTACTGCTACTGGAGGAGTAATGTGAAATTCCAAAGGAGATCTAGTTGGTGCTTATGTTGAAAATATCTCTATCCAAACCTCCCATTTTTTTGAAGCCAGAGCTCTACTTCACGGGTTGTTATTGGTGGAATCACTAGATTTGCATAAGATTATTGTGGAGGAGATTTTCTAAATATTGCTAGGATGGTTAAAACCTCTAGAAACCCTCATTCGAGCATTTATAACATTATTTTAGAAGCCAATAGAATTTTAAATTCAATATCAAAGGTGCAAATTCAACACATTTTTTTGGAAAGGCAACAAGGTGACGGACTTGATGGTAACTTTGGGGCTTTCTCAACCTGGCGTAAAGGTTTGGATGGATAATTTTTCTTAAAACCTCTAGAATTTGATATTTGATGATCATGGATAGCCAAAAAAATTATTTTTCGACTTGGTACCTCAAAGGTCTTATCCCACGGGCCAGCCATGTGATTCTTGAGAAATTTTTGCATTTTCCTACCAATCTCGTTCTTGTGGAAGGTGCCAGATTGTATGTTAAGTTTCGAAGGGTAGAAATCAGGTGGTCCCCTGATTTGTGCATGATTTTGCTTGTCTTTCCCTGGTCATGGTCCCAATGTTGGCCTCATTGTTTTATCCTTGAGGGGACTAGGGGAGTTTCCATTCATCTCATGATGTTACTTAGTTCCTATGTTCAAATTTTATCATCCCTATTTTTTGGGATATCTCTTCCCCAAGCTGATTTCCTTATGGCATTGAGACATGGTAATTTGTGGTAGCTTTGTGGTAGCCTATTGTGGTCTATAATTTTAAGGTTGTGGAGGGTAGCTCGAAATATTTTCCCGAAAGAGAGTGATAGGTTCTCTAAGCGGTTGGCGAAGAAAGTGGTTTGGCCTATGGACCCAACCATTCTTGTTGCTTCTTTAGACTTTGAGGAATTTCTCATCAAAATTTAGGAAGTGGTCAATCAACAGTTGGATCTACCATGCTTCAAGTAAGGGTTGTGAGATGTTTGTTTGGGTTAACCTTGTTTATTGTCAGGCTGAAGGTTTTCCTTTTTTATCATTGTAATTTTTGACTCTCCCTTTTGTTTTCTTTGGAGATTTGCTTCTCTGGATTGTTCTAGTAAGTGGTGCTTTTATAATTTTGTGTATCTAAGTATAGTGGATTGTATCATGCCCTATCTCAGTCCTTTTATAATAAGTTTTGGGACCTTTAAAATCTCTTCATTCACCTAATCAAAAAATAATAATTACAAACAATTTACCAAAAAAATAATTAACTTAAACTGACTTGCCAACCAACTGTATAACCGTTGTAGATAGGTTTTATAATATGATGGTGAAAAAAATGAGAAGTCCTCAAGGACTATTATGCTACCACCATCACAACACCGTTTCGATAATTTATGGATTGGTTGTTACTTGATAGATTACTATAATAATAAGGGTGTGCTAATTTTTTTTACATTAAAGGTGATAGGGTTGCCATATGGCTTACAAGTTGAAACCCTTATGGATCCTTATTTAACCATAATGATAGTTTATTTTAGAAATTTATTATATAAATTCATCAAAATAAGTTCTTATAGATAGAGGAATATAGAATAGGTAGAGTTTGGAAGTTGGTAGACCTGAGAGGTAAAGTTAATAGTTGCAAACCGGGAGCAAGTAGGGTGATTTTTTTAGACCCATTTTTTTTTGAAATTTTGTAAGTAGAATTACAGTATATTTGGGTCAACCAGCAATAATAGACGAAGACAAACATGTGGGTGAATAATGGTTCAGTGAAAAATTAAGGTGTAGAGAACTCTCGTTGTTGGATCTTCAACTCTTTTCATTTGTTTCCAATACAGTTAAAAAAACATCTAAAAACATAACAAGAATTTTGTTAAAATTTGGTTTTCCTATAGCGTATCTAGGATATATTTTCTTCGCATAAACCTCTGGCCAACCATGAAATGTTAAGCTATATGTAAAGGTGCTTTCCAAGAATGATAGTTATATGATATAATAATTTATAACTTGCAATAGTTTAAACAAACATTTTTCTTGAAAGCGCAACCTTCGAAGATGTTATTGATGCCAACAAGAAGGAATACAAATTGGATACCAATTTGTCTAAATGTAGTCAAAAGTTTGATGAAGTCTTTTTTAGCATGGCATTGATATTTGAAGTGTGAGAAGTGGGAAGGGAGGTTGGCAACCGGGGTAGACACGGAGCTTCAATTAAAACTTTTTGCGGAAGTGGTGTGGAACCGCGCAGAACTTTTTTTTTTGGTAAGTAAAAGTCTTCATTAATTACCGGGTTTTGCAGGTTAACCCAAAAGCTATTACAATATCCAGCCTTCTGCTGAGATTGTAGATCCTAGTCATCCTTGAAACTTTCTTACCAGAAATTGTGCTGAATCCCCTACAACACCTTACTAACAAAGCACACCCATACTTAAACAGAACTGTAAACATTACTTACATTGAAAGGAATTGAAGTTTGGAACTTTGCACTTGTGAAACCTGTTGCTTGCCCATTTCCTATTCTCTGTAGAAATATTCCAAGGCTTACACCCTGTTACCTTCATTTCCAATTTGGTATGATTTGTAGGGAAACCCCATAGTTATTACCAGTTCCATGGGGAAAGAACACCCATTCATCTTTCTCCTTAATAGGTAGGTTTCTTTTCATGACTAATAATGTTTTCCACTTCACGTGGCACACCTTGTGTCCATGTCACCAAACTACCAACAACAACACCTATGTTGGCTAATTTGTCAGCTGACCTGTTGGCCTCACGGTACACGTGACGAGCCCTCCTGTTCTATCTTGTCGTAAAAAGGATCCTTACTTCATGGATGACTCCCTCAATTCTCCATGGAGTTTTTTTCCATTGGTTAGTAGGTTGATTATGTTCATAGAATCACCTTTAATCATCAAGTTATCTTGAGTTTCTTGGGAAACTTGCAACCCTCTCCAAAGGGCTCTAGCTTCTGCTTCATTATTAGTTCTTATTCCCAATGGTTCAGTGAAGGCCTTGGCCAGATTTCCTTGATGATCCCTAATTATTCCTCCAGCTCCAGCTCTTCTAGGGTTCTCCTTGGCTGCACCATCAAAATTTAGTTTAAACCAACCCTGGGGGGGTGGCTCCCAAGAAATCTCATTTTTGGGATTGGGCAAAGGAATGGAAGGTTTGTCCTCAATACCTAAGGCTTGAGCTAATTGTTTTTCTTGGCGAATAATTGAGTGGTTCTCATCCACTAAGGCGCTAAGGTTTTCTTTTGCAAAGACAATAATCTTTTTTAGGATGGTTTTTGGGTTGTGAATGGTATCCTTAAAGGCTCTATGGTTCCTTTCTAGACAAATATGCAAGAGAAAATGATGCCAACAAATTTTCCATAGGTACTTAAGTTTTAGGCTAACAAAGGGTTGAGGCCATTGATGGAACACTTCAGATATAAGAGCAGGCTTAACTCACGAGATCCTAAAGGCTTGTAAAAGTTTATCTAGGATGGACTCTACTATCAGACACTACAGAAACAAGTGTTGGGTTGTCTCCCATCCTGCCCTGCACATGTAACAACGGTTAGCAATAACCATACCTTTGGATAACATATTGTCCATAGTGAGGATTTTTCCTTGAATCACCAACCATGAAAAAGGATATTTTAGGAATTAAGCCTTTGATCCATACAAAACTCGGTTGAAATTGTTGACCTTCCACATTGGGAAGAAAATTATAGGCAGAATTAACTGTGAAGGCACCACTTTCAGTCTCAGCCCAAACAATGTGATCTTCATCCTCTCTAGAGGGAATAATTTTTTGAGTTAAAATGTTATAAAGCTCTTCAGACTCTGCTTCAAAAACCTATACTCTAATGTGTTTACACCTGTTGATATTTATATCCTGCCACATATAATTTGCAACTGTATTCCAAATATGTTGCTCCATATGCTCTTGAATCCCAACCAAACGAGGATTCTGGGATAACTCCTCAGCTCCCACCCACCGATCCTTCCAAAAGTCTATTGTTTTCCCATTTCCTATAATCCATCTAAGACCTTTCTTGAAAAGAACCCTGATCGTGAGGATTGCCTTCCAAAAATTAGACCCCATGCTTGCTAAGTTGTCATTAAGGAAGTTCACACCTTGGAGGTATTTCCTCCTAACTATGGCAGTCCATTCATTATCGCCCTTAGTCAATAACCGCCACGCTTGTTTGGCTAACAGATCTGTATTGAGATGAACAACTCTCCTCAAACCTAACCCCCCATCAGATTTAGGTTTGCAAAACTTGTTCCAACCTACTAAATGGATCCTTTTCTTATCCTCAGTCCCTGACCAAAGAAATTTTTTTTGAAGCTGACAATTTTGTGATACACCTTGTTGGTAGATCTGAAGACTGATAGGAAGTAAATGGTTATACTTTAATTTGAAGCCAAAGTTAAAACTGCTTTGCCTGCTTGAGATAACAGATGTCATTTCCAAATTGCTAGCTTTTTTTGGATCCTCTCCAGAACTATGTTCCACATTGATCCTTCAGGTCTCCCCGTAAATAGGGGAAGACCTAAATAGGAGATAGGAAGGGATGCAATCTGACATTCCATGATCCTTGCTATGCTTTTTTGCCTAGGAATGGGGGTATTAATGAAATAAAGTTTGCCCTTATCAAAATTCAATTTCTGTTTAGCCACTTCTTCATACATTATGAGAATATTTTTAATCCTTCTTGCCTCAACCACAAAAGCCAAAGTAGCAATGTATCATAAAAAAAATGTTGATGTGTCACTGGGGTAGTTAGCAATGTGGCCTTGATACTTGATATGAGTCCAGCTACCACTGCTGCCTTAATGGTTCTTCCCAAGGCATCAGCTACAATGATGAACATCATAGGACTTATGGGATATCCTTGTCTTAGACCACATTTGCTTTGAAAAAAACTTGCAGTAGACCCATTAACCAAAACTGAAAAATAAGGCTTAGAAATACACTCTCTTATTAACTTGACCCATTTCATGTTGAAGCTAAATTTTAATAAAAATGCCTCTAGTAATTCCCAATTTATCCTGTCATAAGATTTTTTCATGTCTAACTTTAAAGCCATGACTTTTTTTTGGTCTAAGTAGCTGTATGAAGAGCCTCATGAATAGTAATAACTCCATCTAATATTGATATTCCTTGTACAGAACTTCCTTGACTTGGATCAATGATAACCAATAGAACTTTCTTCAAACGGTTGGCTAAAAATTTGGACAGAATTTTATAGGATATATTACACAGGCTAACCAACCTAAAGTCAGCCATAGTCTTGGGGTTGGGGCCTTTAGGGATCAAAGCAATGAAAGTTGAATTGAAACCCCTTGGAATATGATTTGAACTTTGGAACTCCTTGATTGTAGCAATAACTTCTGCTCCAACAATATCCCAACAAACTTGGAAAAACCATGGTGAAAACCCATCCGGCCCAGGAGCTTTGTCAGGATCCATGTTAAACAAAGCCTCCTTGATCTCTTCATCTGAAAAAGCTGCTGTAAGAGACTCGTTAATCATTTCATAAATGAGTTGTGGAATGAATTGAAGGAGAGAGTCCTTTGCTTGGGCATTACAAGCCTATTCTTCACCCAATAATTAACTAAAAAAATTAATAGCCTCGTCCTTGATCTCCTGAATGTTTTGAGTTGAGGATCCATCCACCTTAGTTAAATTTCTAATATTATTGTTGCTTCTATTGCTCAATGTGGTAATATGGAATTTTTTTGAATTAGATTCCCCTTCCTTTAGCCATAATTCCCTTGATTTTTGCCTCCAGTACATCTCTTCACAAGCTAAAATATTATAGAACTCACAAAGGGTTTCCTTCTCTTTAGTCCTTCTCGCCTTATCATAGATTCCATTTTGGATTTTGCTTTCTATTATTCTCATTTTTTCCCCCACTACTCTCTTATTCTCAAAAATATTTCCAAAGACTTCTTTATTCCATATTCTAAGGTTGTTTTTCACCATCTTAAGTTTTTG
This sequence comes from Wollemia nobilis, assembly GCA_028583015.1. Taxonomy (NCBI): domain Eukaryota; kingdom Viridiplantae; phylum Streptophyta; class Pinopsida; order Araucariales; family Araucariaceae; genus Wollemia; species Wollemia nobilis. The sequence goes on from JAQPPZ010016931.1 coordinate 5,188,139, forward strand.
AGATAGTTTGAAGGAAGCACTTCCATGGATAGGCTACTGCCACCATTCCTCTATTCGTTTCTTGAAGTCCGGATGTTTAACCCACATTGAAAGAAATCTGAATGGATTTTTAAAGGAGTTAGCCTAAAATGCCTCCCATAGAATAATATTATGGTCTAAAACGCATTTAGGAAGGGCTTGTAATGCTGAATCACCAAAAATTGTTGTAGCTTCCTTGGATAAAAAAAACCTGTCCAACATTTCTTGAATCAGCTGACTTCCTATCCTCTTGTTACTCCATGTAAATTTGGCTCCTTTTAGTCTTACATCCATCAATTCATTTGTGTTAATGAATTCATTGAAGTCCTCCATGCTCCTTGAGGGTAACCTAGATCCTCCCTTCTTATCATATGGGTAAAGGGGGGTATTGAAATCTCCCCCAATCACCCAAGGAATGTCTTTAAAAGCTTGGCTCAAATGCCCCAAAAACTCCCATAGTTTAGACCACCCTTGGATAGAGGTGGGGGCATAAACATTTGACATAATCCAATTCTTATTAGTATCAAAATCATGAAATAATACACTTAAGACTCTTTCATTTACCTGAATAATACTTCCTTATATTTTAATAGGATCCCATAAGATCATGAGGCCCCCAAATGCTCCTCTCGCCTGTTGAAAGGCCACTTCCCCTTGCTTCCAAATCCTTATAGCTATAAGTGTTGATTGTGCCGCATTTGTTTTGGTTTCTTGAAGAAAGATGATAGTAGGATTCCAATCCTTCCTTATAGACTTCACCATCCTTTGTTTTGGTGGGCCGTTTAGGCCTCTCACATTCCATGAGAGAACCTTCATTTATATTGTTTGATATTTTTTGCCCGCCCCCTTCCCTGATCCAAAGGGGGTTTGTCAATTTTGCTATTATCCTGGCCAGGAATAGCTTGCTGTAACAATGTTCTTTGCTTTCCGTTTGCAATTTCTTCATTGATTCTCATTCTATAGTGCTCTGTTGTAGATATTCTCCCTTTCTTTCTTTCACTTCCATAATCTATCGGGGGCTTGGTAGTGCTTCTAGTCTATTTTGGACTGAAATAAGGGGGCATATACTGTGATAGTCTAGGGCTTGAACCTTCTTCCTCATTTTGGGGGTTTTCAATTCCCTCTTCATCCTCAGCCTTGTTTTGGTTCACCTCTCCTCTCTGGTTCCTAAACAGGGGGCTTTCCTTCAAGGAAAATTTTACCATTGGGCTCGTCTGATAAGGGATACTTTGCTCCACTACCGAATTAGGAGCTACATTCTTGGCTCTTATTTCCACAACTTCGACTCTTGACTCTATTTTTTCCATGTTTAAACTAAAATGGCCTGGCAATTTTTTTTCATTTTGAGCATAACTTTTGGGGCTTTTTGTCATAGCTGTGGATGGTCCCGATTTGGATGGGGAGTCTAGGGTTTCAGGAAACTTGACACTGATGGTATCTTCCTTACTATTTTATTTTTCAACTTCTAAATTTACTAGGATATCAAACATATTCAAGCTGGGATCTTTATTACATACCTTATTATTTTTGCCTCCCTCATTATGTTGCTTTCCTTTCTCCTAGATTTTTTCTAGTTCTGTGTTGGTTTGGTCAGCCTGGTTATTCTTAACTTGTATGTATCCTTCCAAGTTAAGATGTGGTCCTTAAAACTTTTGGATCCTTATCCCATTAGCTTTCCCCAGAAAAACTTTGCTCATGGCTTCCTTGTTTCTAGTTATTGTCAGACATTGGGCTTGAAGGTGGCCCTAGGTTTTGCACACGCTACAAAATATCGGCTTGTTCTCATACTCCATAGGCTAAATCCTTAGAAACTCTCCATATGCTAGTTCCACCTGAGAAGGTAGATCAGAATCCAAGTTTGCATTTACACAGATCTTGGCATGCATTAGTCTAGTCCTTTCCCGGGTTGAATGGTCTATTGCCATGAGCTCTCGTATCATCTTTGCTATGCCACTAAGCCAGTAATCATTAACAAACTAGGCTGGGAGGTTTGGTAAGTGGACCCAAATGGGTGCTATATTAATGTTCTACTTCTTAGGGTTGAAATCCTCCCCCCACTTCCTCAGAAAGAGGCTACGCCTTCCTAGAAACCAGGGTCCTCCTGTCAATATGCGCTTTGCATCATCTTTGTTGTTGAGTCTTATCATAAAAAAACCTCTTGATATGGCTATGATTTCTAAGCTTCCTAAATTTTTCCACTTTGCCACGGCCAATGAGCAAATAGTCTCAATGTCCGACCTTCCTCCCAAAAACTTGCCAACTAAGGATGATACCTCCATATCCAATAATATTTCCATAATATCCACTGGCATAGTTAACCTATTATTGTTTGGTATTAGGGGTGGTAGTTCACTGACTGGCTCCTTATTTTTCCCTTTCAGCATTTCCAAAAAGGTTAGGCCCTTGTTTCCAACTCCTAAACCCCAGTGGGACCCTTTTTTTGAGGGTTTAACTAGAGCATCTATACCTTTAGTATTTTCGAACTGAGCTGATAGGGAATCGTTTTCCTTTCCAGGTACAACATTTTGCCCTACCTCTGGATCTTCTCCTTCCATTGGTTCAAAATTCTTGCCTACCATTTTTGCTCCTCCTCTGCTTCCTCCACTTCCTCCATCGCTCCTCATCTCTCCCAATCCTCTGCTTCCTCCCTCATAAGTACATGATATTTAATGATAAACATCACTAAACTTAGCTTACATGGAAGTGGAACAGAACCATGCTCAACTCAGCTTACACGGAAGTGGCACGGAACCACCACTTTTCCAAAAGCCACAACTAAAATTAAGCACACTTTTCAATGCACAAAGGGCAATAAATCAGGACGACTCTATTCTACGGAGGAGAATCTCACAAGTTTTCCTAGGATCGCTACTTGTCCAAAGCTACGATCACTAGCTTAGGTCAAACTTGGGGGATTAGGACAGAGCCTTTCTAAAGGATGGAAGTTTAATGGGTCAAACTTCTCAATCCCATGATTGCTTAGCTTTCCTCTAACTCACCTAGGGGTCGCGACCTGCCCGAAACTATGATGACTAACTTTGGTGAAAGCCATGGGTTTAGGACTTGCTAACAACCGCAATTGCCTAGATTTTGCCCTAAATCACCCGGGGCTATGATACACCCAAATACGCAATGGATGACTCATATCAAAGCCTCATTATTGGGAATTTGTAGGGAGAACAAAACTTTGCAAAGTTAATTTACTAAACATTCGAAAGTCATACAAAAGAAAATGTTTACAAAGGATTTAACCAGATGCAAAACCACGTAGATGAATTTTTTATATTGACTAAAATTGTGTAACTTAGTTTCCGTTGTATCCACACAAGAGTATTCTGAAGGCTGCAATTTCAATTCCTTGTTATTCCACATTTGCCCTTCCAACATTGCATTTTCTAAATGCTACTAGTTGCTCATATATATAGTTAGAAATTGAAGGGAAAAGCTCACCAGCATTCTAACACATATTAATTTCAAAAGCATGGTGGCTATCGAATCATCGAATAATTGCAACCACTGGTAATAAACTGGGGTATATCAAAATATGGTGATTGATTTAGAAGATAAAATCTGTTAAAGATCTACCAAGTCAAATTTGGTTTAATTTATAACATCCTCTCATAAAATAAATTTTACAGAAGTCTTGATACCAAGCATTTCCTTTAGCCTTTTAAAATATTCTACCTTAAAAGGTTTTGTGAAGATATCTGTAACTAGCTCTTTGGATCTACAAAATAATAACTCAATTTTGTTATATTTCACCAGTTCTCTAATGAAATGATATCAGATGTCAAAGTGCTATGGCAGAATTGTTATCACAAAATATCATTGTTACCCATTCCTGTTGATGATTCAAATATCCTAAAATTCTTCTAAGCCAAACTATCTGACATGCGGCTAAAGTTACGATAATGTATACTAGCTCATAAGTTGATAATACAACAATTGGTTGCTTCTTTGATGACCATGAAACTACACCCAATCCAATATGGAATGCATAATCAAAATTTCTCTTCTTATCATCTATATTTTCATCCCAATCACTATTTGTGTAGCCAACAAGCCCAAGTTGGGATTTTCATGCATAGTAGATTCCATGGTTTCTGGTCCCATTGATGTATAGTAGAATTTTGTTGTTTGCTCGCAAGTGAGTTTTTTTTTTGTGCCTCCATAAATATGTTAATAAAACTAAGTGCAATTATTAATTCTAGTTTATTTTCTATCAAATACATGAGGCTTCTAACTAGTCTTTTGTAGAATGTTGAGTCTACATTGCTGCTACAATATTTGTTGCTCAATATTAGGCCTATTGTAACTAGTGTGTGGCTAGTTTTATGTCCTCCATCCTAAACATCTTCAAGAAATACTTTTCATAATTTCCTTGAGAGATGAAGATACCATATGTATATTGGATATCTCCAATGCCAATAAAATATTTCATTAGTCCTAAATTTGTCATCTCAAACTCCTACTTCATGGCATTTCTAAACTACAAAAACAACATATTGCTATTACCAGTATAAATTAGATCATCTACATATGAGTCGACTATTATCATCTCCCTCTATTCATTTATATTTATGTAGAGAGTGTGCTAATATGGGCTTTTTATGAATCCAATTTCCTAAAAATATACATCAATGCAGCTATACCAAGCCTTGGGTGCTTGCCTCAACCCATACAAGGCTTTCTTCAATTTGAGGGCATTTCCTTCTTTCACTTCCAAATCATAGCCCGGTGGTTGGCCTATGTAGACCTCTTCTTCCAACACTCCATTTAGGGAGGAAGACTTGAAATCCATCTAGTAAACATTCCACTACTTTTGAGTTTCTAAATCTAGAATCATTCTAATTATGTCAAGTCTCGATATAGGTGCATACACCTCATGATAGTCAATACTTGACTTTTGCTTGTAGCATTTTGCAACAAGTCTAAATTTATGCCTTTCAACATCACCTTGGGCATTAAACCATGTTTTATAACCCATTTCACTCTAATGGTCTTCTTGCTTGCTGGAAGATCCATTAATTCCCAGGTTTGATTTTTCTCTATGTCTTCTATCTTGTCATCCATAGCTTACACCCGTGTTCTATTATTAATTGTTTCTTCAAATAAAATTGAAACACACTTATAAAATAAAGAAAAATCATAGTGTTCTTCTATTTCATTTCTAGTTACCTCATATGTGTCTTGCAAGCTCACTGTATTTTCTAGTTTTCTCATGTTGGAGATTATTCTTGGAAGTGGAGGTGACATTGATGATGAGGTAGTGCTACTGCTGGCACCAATACTACTAATTGAAGCTACAAACTAATTCATGTTGTCTCCATTCAAGTCTTCAGACTCAATATTTGTTGGCTCTTTCTAATCAATCTTGGATTCCTAGTTCCAAGCTTCATCTTCCATGAACTTCACATATTGGATTATGATTAGCTTCATTGTGATAGGGTTATAAAATCTATAAGCATTTGATTCCTCACTATATCTATTGAAGATGCATTTTTTCCTTGTTGTCCAAATTTATTCTCTTCTCATATGATGTGCATATGCTATGCACCTAAGAACTCCTAAATGAGCAACACTCAGCTTTTGGTTGCTCCATGCTTCTTGAAGGATCTTGTCATTCACACTCTTCACGGGACACCTACTCAACTGATAAACTACACAAGCTACAACTTATACATGGAACTCATGTGGCAATCCCTTTGCCTTCAGCATGTTTCTTATTATGTCCATTATGGTTCTATTCTTCTTCTCTGCAACACCATTCTATTGTGGTGTGTATCTAGATTTGAACTACCTTTTAATTCTATTTGGTTTGCATAAATTATGAAATTAATTTGAGATGTAATCACCTCCTTCATCTATCTTGAGATTCTTCACATAATATCCACCTTATTTTTCAATCAAAGCTTTGTTCCTATACATGTGGTTACTGCACCCAATATCAAGATACTAAATATTATTTTCACTTTCTTCATCAGTACTAGAAGTTAACATCATAGACCCACATACATATCTATTTTCCATATTTTAATTTTCATTTATATAGTGGGCTTGATGCTTATTTTCCTTGGCCAAATTATTTCTACACTCATAACTATAAATACCAAAATTCTTGCAATAATAACATTGGATCTTTGATTTATCATACATTTGATTTGATCATCCTTGTTGATTCCTACTGTCTCTTCCACCTACTTGAAAAAATAGTAGTTGGTATCTCCTTTGTTGGAATTTGATCTTCCTCATCTCTCATGGCCTCTCCCATGTTTTCATATATTATTCTATCCTCTTACTCCTTGAGAACTTGAGGCGGTTTGATGAGATTCTTCTTTTTTGATATTGTCTTGAAGTGAGATATGCATCTTAAATACTTGCTCCAATGAGAACTGAGATGTTTGGTTCAACCTTTACTCGTGTTTATAGAGAATCCATGAGCTCATCTACTGAAAGGGTTGGAAAATTCCTTGATCCTTCAATTGCTATCACCTTTGAGCCAAACCTTGTGAATAGGCTTCTCAGTATTTTCTCCACTATTATTTGATTCTCAATATTCTTTACATTCATCCTTATTTGGTTGATTATATCCATTGTATGGGTAAATAATTTTCTCGTGGATTTTGATTCTCTCATCTACAATTTTTTGAGCTCCCTTCTCAGCATCTACAATCTTACCAAATTCACTTTATTGGTGCCTTGAAAGGATTTGGCAAAAAATTCCCATGCCTCCTTTGATTTGGTTGTTGTTACAATTATTGATAAAATGGTCTTCTCAAATACCTACATTACTTAAAATTATGTCTTATTGTCCTTGTTTTTATTCTTATTCAATAGATCTAACTCATATTGAGAGAGAGCATTCAATGCTTTTGCACTTGCGGGTTCTAGGTAACCATTATCCATCAGGTCCCATAACTCCTCAGACCCAAACAATATCTTCATTTGAATGTTCCAATAATCATAATTATTGTCATTGAATTATGGGATATACAACTGCAATGAATTATTACTCAAAGTTATTTCTTCTATATCCTTTTAAACTTCCACTAATGATGCTAGATATCATACCAATTTGTGAGAAACCAAAAGGGAGGTTAGCCCAAAAATAAGGGCAAACACAGAGCTTCAATTAAAAATTTTCTTGGAAGTTGTGCAGAACCACACCCAACTTAGCTTACACAGAAGTGGTGTAGAATTGGGATCAACTCAACTTACACAAAAGAGATGCAAAACTACAACTTAACCCAAAATCGTGACTCAAATTAACTTGCACATTTTTCAATGAACAAGGAATGCATAATCAATATGACTCAATAATATGAAGGAGAATCTCACAAACTTACTCGAGATCATGACTTGTCCAAAATTATGACTGCTAGTTTAGGTTAAAATCACAGTATTGGGACTACACCTTTCCAAAGGTTGTGATTTCTTAGCTTTCCTCTAACTCACCTGGGACCATGACTTACCCAAAATTGTAATGGATGACTTAGGTCAAAGCTATGGTATTAGGACTTCCTAATATCCGTGATTGTTGGGTTTTGCTCTCACTCACCTGGGGTTGCAATCCACCCAAGTCCATGATGAAAAACTTGGATCAAAGCCTTTGGATTGGGATTTTGCTGGTAGAACGTAACTTTGCAATGTTAATTGACTCAACATTTGAAAATCCCATAGAAGCAATTAGTTAGAAAAGATTTAACTAGATGCAAAAACACGTAGATGAATTTCTTATATTGACTAAAATTGAAATGCACTATTGTTGTTGCAGTTTTACAATAATAAATAGAACCTTTACATCAGACATGTTTACATATATGCAACTTAATCTCCACTATTGCAGGTTAGATCCACACGAGTGTTTTGAAGGCTGCAACTTCAACTCCTTCCTTTTCCACATTCGGCATTCCAACATTACATTTTCTAAATGATACCAGATATTTATATATGGCTAGGGATTGGAGGGATGCCATTAATTTTAAAAACATGTTGTTTGTCAAATTGTCGAAGAATTGTAACCACTTATAATACATTTAGTTGCTTCAAAATATGACAATTAATTCACAAGATAAAATCTAGGAGATATCCACCAAAACAAATATAGTTTAATTTCTAAAATTAATTCTATCCCTATGTATTTGCTTAAAACCTAGTTCTATTAATTAAAATTTTGACTTTACGCTGAATTAATTATAATAGTTTATTATGAATAAATGACATTCATAAAAGTTATCAAATGTTATAGGTGAGTTGGAGAGGAGAGGACAATCCTTCAAGGGAGGTCCCAGGCTCAAATATCCGTCCTACCAAAAAGTTTAATTGGGTACCCAAAATCCAATTGATAATATTGGTGCAAGTAGAGTCAGGCGCAACTCCCGGGTAACTTTGACGGTGTAGAATCCTTGATCATGGTCTCTTAAAACAAAGCGGCCTGCAAGAATTTTTTCACTTAAAAAAATATATATTCATAAACATATATTAAACCCAATAAACATCTTGTAGTCATACCAGCGTTATGCAACTTGTTTCTTTAAATTGTTTATTCCAGCCATGTCTAACTATTCTATAAATACAAATTAAGTTGTCAGAGTAGTTCGTCCATGTTGACCCCATTTTTTACGAAACAAATCTTAATGGTATGTAGTATCTGTTCTCAACTCACAAACAATTTAGAATTTAAGTTGAGTCATGCAGCTATAACTTGCTATCCCATTTTTCTCCTCCTCATTTTTATCTTTTGCTATTAGTCTATTCCTCCTCTTTTTATCACTTTGAATCACATTTTTTGAATCAAATAAAGAACGATAAATATATTTGGGTGTAATATGTATGGTTGATTATTAAATATAGTCTTTGATTTTTGTTTAAGACATGGAATCACAATTTTTATTACGGGTCAAAAAAACATTACATCTTTAATAAAAAAATACACTAAAATCCATAGAAATTCTTACAACTTCTATAGTATAATTTCAAATAAAAGAAAACAACCAAAACCTGGAAGGAGATAAATATATTTGCATGCTGTATGGTAAAATTACAGGAGGACACCATGGTGGTAAGTTGTTGGGTTTCCATTCAGGAGACCAGTCTTCAAATCCTAGTATGAGGGAAATGGGAGCCCTTATAAAAACCTCTTTTTTAACACATTATTTTAGCCTAGCACATTCCAGTTGGTAGTGGTTGATTGCTTGTGAGTATTTGTATCAGGATATCATTCACTTGTATTTACTAGGGGTTATAGGGGTTCCCTTTGCTCTCTCTCTCGCTCTAGATATATATAAACTAATGTTTTACTTTTTTTATAAAAAAAATATTTTTAACTCAACATTGTCCCAAAAAGAGATAGGTTGGTTGGTGGCAGTATAGTGCTTGTTTGTGGGCTGCCTAGTTTAATTCCCTAAAGGATTAGGTGCTATTGACTTCATCTTACCTAGTTTTCTAGGGATTATAGAGGTTCCCTATATGTAAATATATAGTATGACTAATATATAATATAGACATCATTGAAATTGATACAATTTTAATTATATTGAGTGAAAAATTCAATTAATAGAGATACTATAATGGTTGGATTATGCTAAGTAATTGTGAGTGAAAGCAAAAAATATATATATTCTTATAATTAACACAATGAAGGAATTTATTTTTCTCTAAAAATATATGGAGGGTATTATGATAATAATAATAGGGTATTTAAAAAAATAGCAATAGGTAAAGATTCAATAATAATGGTTTGTTAGATTAACATCCCAAATGTGGGCTAAGCATCTCAAATGTGGGGTTGACATCTTAGCACCAAATTTCCAAAATATTTCTAATGGAATACTTAAAGCAAGTCTCCCATTGGAATGGATATTCAACCTAGTTATACCATTGCATAAAAGTGGAGACACCAAAAATATTTTAAATTACCACATCATCATGATTAATCCTTTTTTTCCCAAAAAAATGGGAACATAGAAGAGAGCAAAATGAATTAGTGAAAAAATAATAGAGGAAAAATGGCAATAGGAAAAGTAGTATTTAGACCAAAGTACTCAACAATAGATCACTATAATTGTTTAATGCACCTGATAGAGAGGATTTGAAATGAAAAATAAATGTATTGTTGTTTTGAGGACTTTAGATAAACTTTTGACATGGTGCTTGGAGGTAAATTATGGAAAATAATTGAGAAATTGACATATCAACCAACTATAAAAAAATTGTGGATAGACTTTATTTGGCTTTTGCATTGAAAAAATAGAGGAATGAGTAAAAATTATATGAGGAGAGGGAATACAATTGGCTAATTATGTAGTGAAACTTCCTCCCTATGTTGATGACCTGGTCTTAGTTGAAAATATACTTGAACATTTAAACTATTTAGAAAATTTTCATAATAAAGTTATGATGCACTTAAACGCTAACAAGACTAAAATTATGGTCTTATCTACTTAGAGAGCAAAAAAAACCATATTTTTATTTGAATAAAATCCTCTAGAGGTAGTAATAAAATAAAATAACCTGTATTATATTTTTAAATCAATCTCAATTGGGAATATGTAGGATAAAACAAGTACAAAGTAGGATGAAGTATAATATACTCCTTAAATAGTAGTATAGAACTTGAGTTATGGTATTGAAAAACCATTATGGTTCTTTTTGAGTTATTAGTTTTTCTTGTGGTGTTATATGGGTGTGAGGTGTGGGCTAGTAATATATCAAATTAAATAGAGGCAAATAGAAAACAATCAAAAGTAACTAACTACAAATAATTTTATAATTAAAACATCACTCCCATATGAGATTTTGCTTTTCGAAACAAGTACATTTACACTAGAAATATAATCTATGATAAGGCTATTAGGGTACGTAAATAAAATACAAAGAAAAAAATATAATAGTTTGCCAAAATAGGTAATCAAAGAAATACTGAATAGAAGAAATGACACATGGATGGATCAAAACAACAAATGGAGCATCTTATTTTTTGAGGGAAAATTTGGACATATAATATGAACAAAAAATTTTGAAAGGAAAAAATAGCTATATATCAACAAGTTCAACCCAACTATAAACACAACTAAAAATTACATAGATGCAAAGGTCAAATTGAAATAAAAATGCTTATAGCTCAACTAATATCTAGTTAACATCATCTTAGATGAAAATTAGAATATGGACAATTCTTAAGGACAAATGCTCAAAATAAATATGTGTCTTTTACATAGCAAGAGTAGTGCAAACTAAAAAAAAGTTTATCATGGAATGTCAGCCTACAAGGACATCAAGATTGAATATGAGGGTACTCAAAAAGTAATCTCAATAATAAGAATTTTTTAGAAGTCCAGTATAGAAAATACAATAAAATTTCTCATAAAAATCAACAATAAAAGAAACATGCTCCAAAATATCCCAAGAGGATGTTGAGCGTTTTCACATTGTTGAACAATTTTCTTTCTTAGATGTTGTTAAACATTAGAATGTTTAATAGGAGGTCCATTGTTTGAATTAAAAAGTGAATAAGGTTGTACAGCATACCCCATTTTGCATGAGAGCTATTTGTCTTATTGAAAAACATATCTTTTCAGAAAAACATCACACCTAGTGTTTATGGTTAATTATTTTTGAACAACTACTATTCTATTTTTTTTTTAATTTACATGATGGAATTGGTATCTGCAATGAATTTTTGTAGGCTTTATGACTTTGATGGCCACCATAGTATTATACATTGTCCACCCCTGAAAGATGCCACACAGATCTTCATGCACTCCGCCCTTATAATTACCATGCCATGATCATTTTAAATATTTGACACCTCTGAAAGCACTAGAAAAGGGACAAGAATTCAGTTCAATGAGACCCAATATTTGAACCTTGTACCTCTGCCTCCTTATGGGGTTTGGTCAAACCAATTGGTCTACACCTCTTACATAACTATTATTCTATTTTTACCATGGAAACTTTGATTATATTTTTGTAGTTATTTTTTATATTCCTCTTTTTTTTCTAAATTTACAAAAAAAAAATATTAAAATATTCCAATGCTCCCTCTTAATGTTTATTTTAGGGAGGATAAAACATATTTCAATGATGTTGGAATTACTCTATACATCTAATATAGTGGAGACTTAACATGTCTTCAATTATAGTAAATCTACCTAGTAGTAACACTTTGATAAATATGTTAACTACTTGATAATTTGTCCTACAACTCATAAATCACACATTCCATATTTAAAATATTCTCCAACAAAATGATAATGTATTTTAACATTTTTTTAGTGAGCACAATAAACATGTTTCTTTGCATATCATAAAACAATATTGTTGGAAGACTTTGACATAGATTTACTTACTTGAATAACCATGTATGTCACATGGATTCTTGAGATTCGTTTGACAAAAAATATAGTCAACTTTTATAGATATAAGCTAAATTCTAGACTACTTCTTGTTACTTCATAAAATTAGACTTGAGAATAGAAGAAATATATATTTGAAGTATATCTTTTATCATTAATATCTCTTGCATTATATGAATCTATGTATCCCATAAGTGTAGAATCTCCACCATATATTTAGTTTATGCCAAGCTGATATTTGGATTAAATATATATCTTGAATATAGCCTAGAATTCTAGCTATTATTTCTAATGATCTTTATGAGGATTTGTTGTTACGCAAACAACATATTAAATTTTTTGTCTAAAATTTGTGAGATACCAAAGAATACCAATGATTTACCTATGCTGAGTATTTCCACCTCTATATAAACAAGATTTAGATTTTGACTTTAGTTCAACCACAAAGGGTATTGTTTGAGAGAAAAAGAGAATGTCTAATGTAATTATTTAAATCAATACTAGATAATCCAAGATGCTAGAAATAGGACAACGATGCATTAAATTAAAAATAATTACCAAAAATCTATATTAATTTAAGCATAAATAAAATGGAATTTTTAGGAATAAATTACACTAAAATTATCCTCAAAACTTCTAGCAAGCTAAGGCTAATCCTATTGTAGTGAAAATAATTGCTTGATACCTAGGGCTTTGAGGACTAGAAATTTTTATATAAAACATAATGAAAATATCATTGCTATTCCAAATTGCTTACATTATCACCATAGTAATAAAATAAAAATAAAAAGAATAGATGACATCTAGGATATTTATAGTGTTTGATTTATGTTGGAATCTAGTCTTCAAATGACAATCAACCACATTTTTCTATAAATTTTGGTAGAGAATCATGTCATACTCTATGGAAGATACTAATCTAATAGTCAATGGATTTGGTTTTACATGCAACGAGATATAGATATATAGAGGGAGAGAGAGAGAGAGCAAGAAAAGTGCATGAAGCGATAGCGATAGAAGTAGTATTTTGAGATCAGTGTTAGCATAAAACTATTTTGTAGATGTATCGCGAGATTTTGGTGAGAAAATAAGAAGGTGAAAAATATATTTATAGTAGATATCTATTATTTTAGATCTAACAATTGATTTTCACAATTTTCAAGGTCATAAATCATAACTATTGGTACATATGACATGTCATTTGAACCATACGTGTAAAAACATGCTAGCATCATGAAAGTGCATGAAAAATATCTAAAATTAATTGGGAAACCAAGTGATGATCTTGGCACGATAATTTTTTAGGACACATTTTAAGCGACACATGTCAAAATGCCCCTTAATCCTACCTCTATCCTTATTTCTACATTTTGAGAAAGTTTGAAGGAAAAAAATATCATGAAATATGGTAGAAAAGTATCAATTAGGTTATATGTAATGACCCAAAAACACAAACAGAAAAATACAAAAATAGAAAAGTTTTTTTTTTTTTAAGGTTCCTTTTAATTAAAAACCCTAAATACATTTCATAAAATTTAAGGTTCCTTTTAATTAAAAACCTTAAATAAATTTCATAAATATCAAAGGTTACTTTTACTTAAAAACCCTAATGCATTTCATAAAACCTAAGGTTCCTTTTAATTAAAAACCTTAAATAAATCTCATAAATATCAAAGGTTCCTTTTAATTAAAAACCTTAAATGCATTTCATAAAACATAAGGTTCCTTTTAATTAAAAACCTTAAATAAATCCCATAAAGATCTAAGGTTCCTTTTAATTAAAAACCCTAAATGTATTTCATAAAATCTAAGATTTCTTTTAATTAAAAACCTTAAATAAATCTCATAAAGATCAAAGGTTCCTTTAAATTAAATTCCCTAAATGCATTTCATAAAATCTAAGTTTCCTTTTAATTAAAAACATTAAATAAATCTCATAAATATAAAAGATTCATTTAAATTAAAAACCCTAAATGCATTTCATAAAATCTAAGGTTCATTTTAAATAAAAGCCTTCAATATATTTAAGGATACTAAGGTATTCCTTCCAACTCAACCCTTCATTTTTTCCAAATAACAAGGAATATATATTTATTTTGATCATATTACACAACATATTTTCTACAGTGGGAGTTTACAACTAAAGGTAAATGGATACTAGGAAACCACACTATTCCTAGCCTCTATACAAACTAGACCTGGAAGCACTCATAGTGTTCCCTTCGATGTGGTGTGTTCTTCAGATATGCACAACATTCCTTGTCGATGCCCACTAGTTTCCTTAGTGTTTACTCTCTCTAAAATGCTCCCTAAGGTTCTCTCCTAAGTGCTCATTAGCACGCGTGCCTTTTTACAACATACAATGCTTTCAAACAAGATATGGTTTCCTTCCTAAACCTTGTACATAGCTCTCAATGTAGCCTAGGGTGATTACACACCCACACAACACTCGCCCGATGTAAGGTGGATTAATTTTAAATCCACACACACATAATGTGTTTACAGGTTTCTTCATTAAACATAGTGCATGATGCTCACTTACAACACAGAGGGTTTATTTCCCATAAATCAAGGCAACGTAGTGCACAGTACATCTACAAAGCAACATGGGATGTTTTCTTTCCATCAAACAAAGCAACATAGCGCACATCACTTCAAGCAACATGGGGAGTTTTATTTCCACCAAATAAAGCAACGTAGTGCACAGTGCTTTGAAAAGCAACATGAGAAGTTTACTTTCCCATAACATAGAACAATTTAGCGCACAACACTTCTACAAGCAACATGCGAAGTTTTCTTTCCACCAAACAAAGCAACATAGCACACATCGCTTCTACAAGAAACATGGGGAGTTTTATTTCCACAAAACAAAGCAACATAGAGAAAAATATTTCTACATGCAAAATGGGGAGTTTCCTTTCCCATAACACATAACAACATAGCGCACAATGCTTACATAGCATAATACCATGTAAATTTAAAACCAGGATTAAATTCAAAACAACCCAACCTTAACTCCTGCATATATTGGAAATATGGCATTGTATGGTAGGCTCTCCTCTCGGCCTCTGGTGCATTCCTTCCGCTATGCATGTATTTTCTTTGTCTCTCTATTTTTTCTACTTACCTCTTTGTATCCCCTCATATGCTCTGTTCTCCTCATTTTTCTCACTTTTCCTTTCTTCTTCCCTAACATGCCCATCTATCGTCTTCTCAAACCCCTAGCTCTATCATCCACATCCATTCTTCAATGCACCATACCCTATCCTCTACACGCTCCTCCCATATCTACCACATTTGGAAACTTAGAAATGTCTTAGGATATCTCCTAGATTTCATTGTTTAGGAACGGGATGATTACATTTCATTACCATTTTTTTTAAACTAAGGAATGGCCTTTTAATCAAAATATCATTATTGATATATTTATTTACATTAAAATACATTACTTTTTATTTGCCCAATTTCATTATTGCCCCTTTTTTTATTATTTATTTTTTTTAATAAATCTATCTATTATATATCTTCATATATCTCTTTTTTTTTAAATGAATTCTCTTTTATTTAACTAATTCAAGCCTTTCAATGAATACCCTATTAACATTAAAAGAACACTTGTAATGAATTCAAATGAAAACCCATTTATTAATTGCAAATGAATTTACTAATGAGCTTCAAACCCAAACATTATTTTCTTAAACCTCGTTAATTAATTTAAAGAATCTAAATTCAACATATAAATTTTGTTTGCTTTCTTTCATAAGGAGTATGCTTTATCTTTACTTTGAATATGATAGTTTACCCTATGCATCTATATGCATATTGTAGTGGTTCTTATATAGAAAATCAACATCAACTACTCAAACCATGATGTAGTAAATAGCAAACACATTTATATAATCAACAAAGAGGGAATATTTCCATCAACCCAATCACCTATCTTAGCCAAATATTTTATGATAGCTGCTAGGCTATCAACTAAAGATCAAGGTGATCAACCATCGATGATTATCCCTTTCATAAATGCATGTCTATATGAAGGTATCTATCCATGTTACCTTCAAGTACCTTAATCATCATTTCCCCTTATCTTTGGTACCCTCATTTTTGGTGTGTAACTTTGCCTGTTCCACCCATAAGTGTACCTGATCCTATACACTTGGAAATATGTTAGCAATAACATGCCCTTATAAATCAACTAAATATCACATAGTTGGTTCAAATGTTTAAACTAAGTATCACCACATCATCAGTCCATACATTATTTTCATATACCTTAAATTCAGCTAGGTAGGATCATGAAATACCCCTACACTAGGATTAAATATCATCCTCGGTGTTTCCCATTTTTATTGTGTGGTTCAGAAAAAAATAAAATTATTACATCATATAATATTCAAACAAAAAGGAAAAATGTTTTCACATAACCTTTGCTTTCTTCCAAGTGGCATTCTTCTCAGAGAACTGGTCCAGTAGACCTTACATTGATCAAGAGTCTGATTTCATAGAGATTTGGATCGAAACTTAAGAATCTTCACCGACAGTACTTCAATGGCCTTTGGATTTACCATCTACAATTTAGAAACATCCCACACATATTTAGGGTCAGCAACACATTTCCTAAGTAAGGATATGTTGAAGGTATCATAGATTTTAGACAAATTAGGTGGTAATGCAAGTCGGTAAGCAATCAAACTAATATTTTATGTGATCTCAAAGGGCCCCACAAAAAATGGATCCAACTTTATGGATTTGATAACACTTTTCTTTGTATTAACCCTTAAGAACACCTTATCTCCAACAAAATACTATTTTGGAGTCCTTTTTAGGTCTACATAACTCTTTTGACTATCCACAACTTCCTTAAACCTTTGAAATTTTTAATTTATTTGCTCTTCCATTACCCTGACTATCTCTGGTCCAATCACAACTCGATCCTCTAGGTTATCCCATGACAATGGTGTTATGCACTTTCACCCATACAAGGCATCGAAAATGTGCCATTCCTAGAGAGTAGTGATATCCATTATTTTAGGCAAATTCTACCAAAGGTAGATAGTATTCCCACTGATATTTATGATCCATATAGTACATGTAGAGCATGTATTCTAGAACTTGGTTTACCCACTCTATTTTTCCATTGGTCTTTGGATGGTATGTTGAACTCATATTCAATTTCGTACCAACTACACTATGAAAGGATTTTCCCCTATCCTCTATGCACTCCTCTCATATTTCCCTCATTTGGAAACTTAGCAACATCGTAGGATATCTCCTAGATTTCATCGTTTAGGAATGGGATGATTACATTTCAATACCTTTTTTTTTAAACTAAAGAATGGCCTTATAATTAAAATATCATTCTTGAGATATTTATTTACATTAAAATAAATTGCTTTTTATTTTCCCAATTTTATTATTGCCCCTTTTTTTATTTATTTTTTTAATAAATATATCTATTATATATCTTCATATATCTCTTTTTCTTTAAATGAATTCTCTTTTATTTAATTAATTAAATCCTTTCAATGAATACCCTATTAACATTAAAAGAACACTTTTAATGAATTCAAATGAAAACCGATTTATTAATTGCAAATGAATTTACTAATGAGCTCCAATGAGCCAAACATTATTTTCTTAAACCTCATTAATTAATTAAAGAATCTAAATTCAACATATAAATTTAATTTACTTTCTTTCACAAAGAGTATGCTTTATCTTTACTTTGAATATGATAGTTTACCCTATGCATCTATATGCATCTTGCAGTGGTTCTTATATAGAAACTCAAACTCAACTACTCAAACCATGATGTAGTAAAAAGCAAACACATTTACATAATCAACGAAGACAGAATATTTCCATCAACCCAATCACCTATCTTAGCTAGATATTTTGTGATAGTTGTTAGGCTATCAACTAAAGCTCAAGGTGATCAACCATCGATGATTATCCCTTCCATAAATGCATGTCTATATGAAGGTATCTATCCATGTTACCTTTGTGTACCTTAATCATCATTTCCCTTGATATTTGCTACCCTCGTTTCTAGTGGGTAACTTTGCTTGTTCTAGCCACAAGTGTACCTGATACTGTACACTTGGAAATATCTTAGCAATAAAATGCCCTTATAAATCAACTAAACATCACATAGCTGGTTCAAATATTTAAACTAAGTATCACAACATCATCGTTCTATACATTATTTTATTATACCTTAAAGTTAGCTAGGGAGGGTCATGACATTATGAGAGGAAATCTAAATCATTGACCAACATGTGTTAGTGTCATCCTACCAAAATATTAACAATGTTATTCCAACCTTGTCCCATATGTAGGATGATGGGACTCTCCACCACCTACAAAGTTAGTTGTTAGTACTCTTTTTACAAATATATACTGCCACTCCCTAAGGACATCAAGATACATTATAAGGGATGATGACTTGTGAGTCCTTATGTATAATAAGGAAGAAAAAGAGTAATATGTGATAGCCAAAGCAAGAGAAATAAAAATTCTATGCTATAAAATACAAACATTTTTATTTTTTGAATCTACTATGACTGTAAAAACATAAATTAAATAGAAAAAAACATAAAAAAATTTAGCCAAAAATTTGGGAGTACAAGAAATTGATTTTGAACTTCCCTAAATGGACTAAAATAAATTTACATGTATAAATGCGTGTAGGTAGAAAATCCACCTCAGAGAAGAAGAAGTGAAAATTGGATTTGCTCAATTTTTTTAGTTTGCTAATTTTGTTAGATGTATGGTTTACCAAAATGTAGAAATGTAGGGTTTTGGTCTAATTTTACAAATATGAGTTATAAAATATAAAATTGGGTGTAATTGTATGAATATTATAAATATGCAATTAGAAATTAGAATGAAATTAAGTGAATGTGCATTTAAGGTTAATTTAATAATAATCAAATTAGACTTAGGATAACCTTAGTGCAAGTTGGTTGTCTTATGGGATGGTAGTTGTAAATAGTGGTTGTCTTAGGAACCACTTTGGAATGGCCTAGGAAAGCATTATAAGGACACCCCATTCATTTTGGAGGTTTATTCATTGATGATTCTTGATAGTTGATTATTTTATTCTTTTATGGTATATGATAAAGGTTGTAGATGATAAATGCAAAATGCGTAATGGAAGAGGTGTTGCTTATTGGGATTTTTCATGGGTAATTGTATATACATTCAACCATAGTAATAAGAAACAACATTAAAGATTGTGATTTATGTGAATTTTATTGTGTACATTTATGGTGAATCCATATTGTGTATTATGTGCAAGTATGGCCAAAATGGTGTGGAATATGGATGTTGTGGCAATGGAATTACACTAATTATGAACTCTTAACATTGTATAATATTGAGGAATTGACTTTGTACATTATTATTTCTATACAAAAATGTTCTTATGATATTGTACAATTTATGAAAATGTTGGTTATGATAATAATTCAACGATTGTGAATTAGGGTTTGCATGGCATAAAAGTATGTTAGAAAATTCACTAGAAGGATAAACCTTATATTTCATGGAGAATAATTGTGTACAAATTTGTAAATATATAAGTAAATAATTTAGCAAGTATTTTGTGAAATTGTACATCCAAACCACAAAACCTTACAATTGATTGTTTATCCAATTTGGAAGTGCAATTGTGTAGTTTATACTTACCAAGGTTTTGAAGAGAATGATTATAAAATTGATCAATTTCTATTACAAAATTTTTTTCAACAAAATGAACAAGTGGTAAATTGTATATGCCAGTCTTTTGTATGATTTAGAGATTGTACAAATGATGCACCTTGTCGGAGCCATAACTTGTGAATCGTACGCCCATTTGCCTTGAAATTTAATAGGTGGTTCGACGTGCATGTTCTATATCGTGACAATCTTTGATCCTCCTAACCCTCCAAAAATCATATTTTTGGGACCTAACTCCTCCATCTAGTACCCCAAAATTAGCTTTTAGAATAGGTTCCTAGGTTTTTTAGGTTTTTTTGGCTGTTAGAAGTTTATTATATTTTATTATACCTTAATTTGAGACCTAATATTTTAAAATAAGTTTCATTATTGTAATATGTATGTGTGCACCGAATTTGGCCGCAATCAGACTCATTTCTATTTTTAGTAGTTTTTAGAAAAAAGACATTTTTAGGGTTTCTTTGGTTTTAAGTTGCTATATGATGGATTGTAATATTTTGTAGAAGGGGTGTGAATTCAGGAATGAGAAGAATATCAATTTACAATTTTTTTTCATTATTGCATTTGTGTTATGTGATTGGAGTCCATTTTGTTGGTCTCTTGTAGCTGAATTTACACCAACAAGTTATTTTGTGAAAGTTGTAAATTGTTCAAGGGCAAATCATACACCTCTATGGTTTGGGAAAAAATTGTTACAAAATATTTGCATACATATGCAATACTCTCCCCTATACTACATTTGACATAGTTTCTTATTAAAATTACTTTAAATTGATGCAATTTAGAAGAAGTTGTGGCATTGTTTCAAGTGGTGAGTAAGAACCAATTGATGGTGAATGATAGATGCAATTTCATGAAGATGTGGGAGATAAAATTAAGGAGAGGAGTAGATTCTTGTTAGAAGGAGCATGCAAATTTCTCAAAGGGAGATTGTGAACAACTCTACAAATGAACTAGTAATGGAACAAGTATCGAATTTAGAAGAAGTGTTACAATTAGAGTATATTACATCATTTGGGTTATTTAAATGTACCATATTAGGTACATAGTTATATTAGGATATAGATTTATGAGGAAGTTAGCTAGTTACTTCAAGCAATGTAATAAATGTAAAAGTAGTAATGTGTAAGTTGTAATGTGCAAGGTGTCCCTTGTACAACTAGGTAGAGTGTTGGCCAAGTAATCTATCTTCCTATATAAAGGGCCTCATATAACAAGTTATTATCATGTCAAGTTATTATATAGAGTATTTTAGTATATAGTTGTGCTAATGTATCGAGCACAATGTATCTCTTTAGCTCATAATAATTGAGTGACTATTTCCTCCATACTGCATTGTATTTCATAATTTCTATTAATATTATAGAATTTATCCTTATTCCTCTTGACCTAAATCCATCATAAGAGAAGTCTAGTAGGTCAAGAGGAATAGGGATAGAATCACAAGTGAGGATTGAAATAAATTTTAGTTGTAGAAATTCTAAGACTATATTTGTCTATAGGAATTCCATAGAGTTACATAAAAATGCATGAAGACTAGGACCTAACATTCATACCACTGGACTGATAAATCAACTAGTAAATATTATTATCTCTAGAATTAAAAATTCTTCAATTCCAGTTTCTAACAGCTTGTTGTAGAAAAAGAATATTTAGAAAAATATTTTGAGGCTTACTACAAGAGAATTAGGAATAATATCTTCTTAGGATCATTCCATAACTTGCAACAATAAGGAGAAGACTAAATATTTCAAATACCTCGAGAAATGTCTCTTTACAAGAGTTGCAATCCTATAAATTGTAGAAGTAAATAAAAGGCCATAGTAGTCTTATAGCATAATCATGGAATAAGAGACTCCAGAAGTTGAGTCTTAGAAGGAGATAGTATATTGGTGAATTCCATTCAATATTAATACCTATAGAGTATAGAAGAAGAAAATACCAAAGAAACCTAGAAGAAGAATAGGCCATACAAGCCTAGAAGAAGAATAGGCTAGAGAAGCATTTAAGAAGAAAAGGATAGAGAATATTTGAAGAAAAAATATCAAGAAGCTTTAATTCTAAAGAAAAATTTAGAGAATAATTTATGATTCTGAAGAAGAATTCTTGATTCAAAAGTAAAATCCAAAGAAGATTTTGTGAAGAAAATTTTAGAGAAATTTTCCTAATTCAAAAGAATACTCAAAAAATGATATCTTGGAAGAAAATTCTAGAAGAAATTCCTGATTGAGAAGATAGATTCTTGATTCAAAAGAATACTCCAAAGAAGATTTCCTGAAGACATCCTAATTTATAAGATAAATTCATTATTCAAAAGAAAACTCCAGAAAGGAGTTCCTAAATAAGACTCTAGAGAATATTCTAATAAATAAGAGATTAGTGATATACTTTATTGATTTAAGACTTATTTTAGAAGAAGATGAAGAGATCCGAAGTATATCTCATTGAATAACTTCCATTCTTGGAATAAAGAGAAAGACAAGGAGAGTCCTGTACAAATCCAAAAGTAGCAGAATCAGATATCCTATAAGAAGATCTCATAACCAACATTTCCATAAGTAGAAGATTGAAGAAAATGTCTAAATTGGAAGACCAAAGAAATTGTAATATAGAATATCTTTGAGAGGTCTCAAGGAAGAAAAAATTTCTCAGAGATCGTTATTGTAGAGATCGTAGAAGCATCATTAAAATAGTTCCTAGGAGAAATCATTGGATAATTCTACTACCAAGGAAAAATTTCTGATAGTGAATAACTTAGGACAATTATCGCCATCCAACAACAAGCCTAAGAGAAAATTAATTTTAAATGGAGTGGCAAATCCTAGAAGAAGAATTTGGTGAGTGCCAAATCTGAGAATATCTCAAGACATTTAGAATCCTGAGAAGAATAAGATCTTGTTTGAAGTAAAAATTTGACAAGAAGCTTGAAGGAATATTCATATGAAAAAATCATGCCAAATCCAGAATATTTGGATATTACCTCTCATGGTAAGGAGGCATAGTTTAGATAAAGGAGTTCTCTGAATCTATGGTAGAAAAGCAAATATTAATGGAAATATCAAGCCACAAAATCCAAGGCTCAAAACAAAAAGTTTAAGGCTATAGTTTAGTGAAGTAGGAAGTTGTTCTGGACAACCAACAAGAAGCTACAAATTCAACCTTTGCAAGGCATCAACTTGGTAAATCAAAAACACCAAGATCTACATCTATTTTAGAAGCCATAAAAAATGTAAGCAACTAGGGTGCAATTAGTTGAACTTCAAATTAGGGTTCATTATCAAATTTTATTAAGCACCATATTTGTATTAAAAGTTGCAAAAATATATATTGCATTATAGTATTTAAGTGCAAAAATGGAAAATTCATTTTAAGGATTATTTGCACATTAAATAGGATTTGGATATTTTTGAAAGAAATAAAATTATCATCTACCTATTTGCTATATAGAAAACAAGAATTTTGTATTCTACACTATTGATTGTAGTGAAAAATTGTAGAATATTCATTAAGGGTAAATTACAAATTACTCTTAAATGTTGCAGAGATTATTAAGTGCATATAAAATTATTTTGAGATTTCATTTAATGGAGCAATAAGGTGATATTATTAACGTGCATTAAGGTAGAAATTATAGATATTCATTGCACTAAACTTGTTGATCACTAACTAGTTACTCTCAAATATTATTGTGTGTTTTGATTGATAAATATAAAAGGCACAAAATGAACATATTATCAAGGTTTCTGGAAACACCATTTGATGCACAAAATCTGCAACATTTTGTGGCCAAAATAAATCCACCATTAAAATCAGCAAAGGAGCTAAAAATTGAGACTTGGAGAGTCTCAGATTTAAAGTGCACTTAGGATTTCATTAAAATAATAAGTGCAGAATTTTATACTTCAAAAGGATGCATATTATGCATAAATTATTAGATTGGTTTTACTCTTACTAAATTGTCCAAGAAAAAGGAATTACTAAAGGCAAGGAACTACCTCATCAAAAGGAAAAGGATCATTTCAAAAATAGGCATTCATCCCATCATATTGGTGAAAAATATATCTAATACAAGCACCATTCATGTCCATTCAAGAAGGAGAAAATATCTTATATTAAAATGTCTACAATTCAAGCAAGTATAAGGTTAGGTTTCAAGAAAGAAAATAAATCCATTGAGGAGTACATATTGCTCAATATTTAAGGTGTTAAAAGACACCATTGCTCCATGTCAAATCATCCAAAAGCAAACATTCATCTACAATATCTAAGCCCACATAAGGCCATTATCAATATACATCTATGTGGAAAAAAGGATAGAACGAAGGTCCATATTAAAGGGTGATAATATACATCAAAATACATCAAAATCTACTTCTATTAATGTAGAATGAACAACATTTCAAAGTACTATCAAAACTACAAAGGAGCATAAAAATCAGCATGTTGAAAGCATGGAGAATAAAGGAAAAAGGTGCTACATCCAAGGTCTTAAAATTGGAGAAGAACATCCACCAAAATAAGCACCAATATCAGTTATAAAACTTCCATTCAAAACTCCATATAACCAAGAAGTGTCACAACTAGTGCCATCCAACATCTTCATCAAAACGACTACAATAGAAAAAGGTTGCTTGTTATCCAAGAAATAAAGCAAGCCATGAAATAAGCATACAAAAGGGCAACAGGAGTTATAACATTCTTTCTGGAGAATTATAGTAAAGTTCTACATGCAAAGACCTTTAGTGCCACTTGGTACAAACATTCTAAGATGATATCCCAACTCTTAATTCTCAAGAAAATTTAATCACCTAATCAAGAGGAGTTACAAGGAATATTGAGGAGATTACATATGTTATCTTTGCATGAGCACCAAAAGAATTCCAATTTGTAACCCCCATTCACCACCTATCCAAAATGAGGAAGATTTCATTCTATTTATACGTGCCCATATTGGACAAATAATCAAAAAAAAAATCAAAGAAAATCCGGCCATTGAAGGTCAAGTTTGTAGCAGCATCAAAAGTTGAGCTCATGGTAGAATTACATAGTAGAATCAACATCATACCAGCATCATGAAGAGACCATTGAATGATCCTTGTCAAAGCGTTCATACATGAAACATCCATTTTCAAAGCAGTGTCATCAAAGAATCTAGCCACCATCCAAGTTAAAGAGAGGCTAAAGCCTATGCCCATACATTGAAGATAACGGTCAAAAGAGCACTAAAGAGTGTTTTCATCTACATCTAAGAATCAACACTGGATACATAGAGGTTTGGAGCATCATAAAGGTAAGGCTATATCTTATTCCAACTTGCTTTCATTAATAGGTATATATAAGATTGAAACATTAAGAGAAATCAACCATATTTGAAAGCAATAAAAAAAATGAATATGTATATTAAATAACCTAATATTTGCAATCTAAAGCATAGGAGAAATAAGAGTATTTATTTGGATATATTAGTTATCTAACATTGCAAATATTATTATTTTATAAAATTCCATATTAGGGAGTTATAAGGAATACTACACCACAATAGGCAATTGAAACTTAGAAACATAAAATTTCAAATTATCAAAGGCTATAAAATAAGGTTCTCTAAGGAAAATCAAGATTTGGAAACTAATTACTATACTTGTCTCAAAATTACATCAAAGCAAAAATATAATTCCAACAAACGACACCTTATCAAAATAGGAAGTGCTTAAGTTCAGTGGGATAAATAAGGTGTAAAATAAGTTGATTTTTGATATCAACAAAACTTTACAAAATCAACTCAAAATTGAACTATTATTTCCAAAAGCACTTTACAAATTATTCAACATATGCAATATTACTAGGGAGACAAGGTATTCTACAAAACTTGATAATAATAGCATTCATTCAAAATTTATCAAGTACTCAATCCATTTGAGATTTATAAAATATCTACAAATCCTGCAAGGATTATACTAAATCAAATATCTTGACTAGGGAGATATAAGGAAGCCTGCATAATATAAGCTCTACAAAGGTTCTATCAAAACAAATTCATATACTCTAAACTAGGGAGTCATAAGATAGATTACTTCAAATATTCAATTAATAGTATTCAAAAGACTACTATCAAATCCATATTTATAATTCTAAGGATTAACAAGAAACACTATCTCAAAAACTATCAAGAAGGAATATGGATGAAATAATAAGAAATACCTTTATCAATAAAGAATTATTTCATGAAATGGAATTATATTCTCAAAACTTGATAGATACCCTTGAAGGATATGATAATCTATCAACTAGCGATAAGGAGAGATTATCCTTATTTCTTAAAGAAGGAAAATAGGGTAGCTTTGAAGCATTAAATTGATTATATTCATGAAAACCTCTTTAATGTATAGTTGAATTCATAAAAGATAGCTATATTCACATCCGATGAGTGTTTGATGTTTTACTTATCATTATTTGTGTTTGTACTCAGTCAACATATGAAGCAAGCTAGAAATACAAATCAATATTATTAAGATGATAGGCTAACTCCTCATGAAGCAGAAGTTCCACTAGTATCGATGCAGAATCATAGAAGGAGGAAAACAAAGAAAAGACAGTCTAAAATAGATATTAGCAAAGAAGATATGAATAGAAAAGAAATCATAAATACTGAAGAACCCTCAGCTACAACTCTCTTTGCATCATATGAAGACACTAACTACTTGCTTGATCAGATTATAGTAAGCAATGAAGGAGAATACAAGTTCTAATTTTGACTCCAATAAATAAGAAGAATAAGAACCAATGCAATAAGACATACAGTGCAATGTGAATTAAAGAAGACTAGATCAAGATGAAGAACATCTGAAGACAAATATCCATATTGAATATTGAAATCTTTAATACCCAAATAATGTAATATAGGGGACATTAGAGTTAGAGTATATTACATTATTTGATTCATGTAAATGTACCATCTTAGGTACATAGTTAGAGTAGGATATTAAATTAGGGGTGATTTATCTAGTTACTTCAAGAAATATAATAAATGCATAAGTGGCAATGTGCAAGGTGTTCCATTGTATGGCTAGGTAGAGTGTTGGCCAAGGAATCTATCTTCCTATATAAAGGTCCTCATAGATGAAATCAATATCAATTCAAGTTCTTATCTAGAGCAGTGTAGTAGATAGTGGTGCTCCTGTATGCAGCACAATGTAGCTCTTTAGCTTATTATAATGGAGTGATCGTTTCCTCCATACTGCATTGTATTTTATCATTTATATTTATATTATATTTCAATCATATTTTAGACTCACTTTATTTCATAGTTATTACATATTATTAGGACTTGTGTTATATTTCTTCCATTGCATATATCCTAAAAAACTATCAAGGAAATACTAAAATGTGGGATACATTTTTGATAAATATGAAAGAAAGGGTACAAGAACCACCAAGAGTCGATAAGAACGTTAATGTAAGAGAATATGTTGACAAAATAAATGTGTGATAAGATAGTTAGTGGATGGTAACACCTAAAAAAGCAAATAGAATTTTGCAAAGGGGTGTAAAGTATGGGAGTGGAGCACTAGAGCAATACGTGGTGAGGTCTCAAGAAGAAGAACTAGGGCCGCAATCAATATTCCAATTAAGGAAGTCATAGAGTGAGGACACATGTGAGATCGAGAGATGACTATTTGGTGAAAATAGCGTACCATAGATATGATTAATATTTTTGTAGTGGATTACCCACCCAAGGAATAAATTAGTTAATAATTTCATACGATACCTCCTCAAGGGACAAGGAAATCTAGCAATGGCTAGTGTAGCTACGAAAGCAAGGAAATAAAGTTGCCCACCCTTCATGGGGGAAGGTAAATAGGACACAATAAGACACATCAGTACATGCATAAAAATTTGGAAATAAAATGGTGTGAAACAACTAGATGAATGGTTGCAATCATTTCCTGCTACACTATAAGGAATCATAATAGATTGGTATCTAAAGCAAAAGAATATAGCACCATTCCAAGAATGGAATACAATGAATAATACCTTCATAAAATAATTCAAAACCTTGAGATATGAGGGTGATATTAAAGTAGGGAAAAATTGTGCACCAAATTATGTAAAACAATATGTGTATCTACCCCATCTCGCTCATGAGCATAAAAAAGGAAGCATGCATGTGAAAAGGAAAGAATACCAAACAAAAGGAAATGAATTAAAGCAAGTCTCTTCTCATTAATTTGTTGGATCAGATCCAAGGTTACATAGCAGTACTTTTTAGGGCTCAAAATGTGATACATTTTTTACAATATTGGGTGCCCAATGACCAAGTCTTTCACAGAATCAAGGTGCACATCCAATGTTTCTTCGTGTACCCACAATCAATGTGGGCGATCCAACTTCGCCGCTGCTTGTATCTTCAATATATGATGTCTGATATTCCTTCCAAATACCTTCTAATAACCTGCAACTACACACACGGAAGCCAAAGGGGGTCAAATAGCAAGGGTGTATGGTGAAAACATGCAATCCCCATAGGGGCAAAATATCGCATATATTAAAACTATATCAAAAAATGTCCAAATGACTTGAAAATTTGTAGATATGCTAAAGAGTATTTTTTTGGAGGATATCGATGAAAAAATATCTGAAATTGCATCTGTGGATCCCTCGGTTTTGTGACGCTCGCCTACAACCTATGAAAGAGAAAACAAGCAAATCCTGAACCTAAACATATCCAAAACTCATGAAATTTGGTCAGTATGCATAAATTGACATTTTAAGACAACCCATATGATTATATTTTAAAATTGGATCCTATATCCACCTGCATAAAACTGGGGTTCCCGGATGGGCCCTACGAGCCTACGAAAACTTAAAAATGCTATAACTCTTTCATTTTAACTCAAAATAACTTAAAATTTGAAATGTAGCATAATAGGAAAAAATATAAAATTAATAATTAAAAATAGTAATGAAATTGTTTAATAATTTACCCTTGTCCCAGGTGGGATGGTGGTGACTGCAACCATTTGTGGGGCTTCCTAGGATGGGATACCCACAAAATACGACCACCCTTTGCTATCAAAATCTCTATAATATGTTCCTAAATAATCTAAGATGTGTTTTCATTGAATTTTGTGAATAAATGCACCCAAATGGAAAATTTATGCTCGGATTACCTTATTGAAGTCACCTGGTAACCTCCTTGACAAAAGAGAGATTTCAAGGGCAAAAAGGTGCAATAAGGTGAGGGGAAATCTCAGAAGCACTTTTTTGCATATACTAGAACTCCTCTCTATGTTTTTTTTTTTGATATTGAATCCATTTTACATCCCAAAGGGACTCATGTGCAAAAGGGCATGTAAGGGCATGCATGGCAAGAGGCATCATTTATCCTAACAGAGGAATGCACTAGATGGGGAAGAGAATCTCTATTTTGGGCCTCCATTATGAAGAATGTCATAAGGATTCAGTGCCCTCTGACCTGCATGCTCCAAATGGTGTGCTAGATGGTAGTTTTTGGATGCCATTTGGCCTAGATTTGAATTTTTCTGGTTCAAACTTTCTCACCGTCCCACCCTGGGACGATGGATCATCATCATCCCAGGGTGGGACAATGGGAATCTACTACCGTCCCAAGGTGGGAAGTGGTGAATTTTGGGCCAAAATCTCCTAAAATTAGGTCGGTAGCCTCCAAAAATCTTTCTGGAATGGCTAGAACCACTATGAGCCTCCTGAGGGCTGCCCAAGGGGCCATATGATGTCAATCTGATCCTTGTTTATGGGTGCTTAATAATATTTACCATATTTTAGTGTCTACAAATGCACCTTTTTGAGATGTGTTATGTGCAGCATAGATCTAAACAAAAATAGATGACCAAAATATTGAATGATTAAGGTTACTCGATAACCTAACCAACTTTAGATGCCCCAATCATGAAAAGGACGTGTGTTCTTGAATCATTATTTCTAACTCATTAAATGAGTGTGCCTATGCTTTAAAATTGTCTGTAATGAAAGGCTACGGCCCATGAATTCATGATGCCAGTAATGTCAAGTGTTATTATGTGATATTGTGTTCTTGTTTGCTACCCCAAGCAGGAGCATGATTGTCTTTATCAAAGTTTCGTTGAACGAACGCAATTAACATAATTGAGTGTGTGTTTGCTGATTTGGGCTGATTATAACTACCCCCTCAAGTGACAAGTCAATGAGGGGCCATTTTGAGTCTTCTATTTTGAATGTTCTTGGGGCTATTTGAGGCTATTTTGGAGTTGTATTATTGAGTTGCGTATCCTTATCAGGTGGTGAGGAGTCGGTATCGAGTACCTACTATATTTGATTCCATGAGGGATACCTTGACCATAGAGGACTGGGAGTGGCTATATGGCATCAGCCTCAAGAAGGTGACCCAATTAGAGGCTATTATAGGAGACTATGCATATCTGACTGACTTGATTGATTTATGGGATACATACACCAATATGTTCCACATACCCATTGGGGATATGAAAGTGATGTTGGAGGACATCTATAAGATTCTTTGGATTCTAATAGAAGGGCATCCGATCCACACAACACCAGGAGACCATAGATAGGTGGTGTTTGAGAGGTACTTCAGTTATGATCTAGAGATAGCAGATCTAGACTGCTTGAAGGGGGGTATGCTAGTAGGATTATGGCACAAGGCAAAGGTATTGGGGGTGAGCCATACACTACTTATAATGCTCATCTCCAATATGCTACTACCATATTCTTCTAGAGTGAGGTTCCAATGGAACCTAGTGGAGATAGTGTTTGTGTTGGTGAGGTGTACTATGGCAGATCCACTAGTGATGCCATGGGGTACTACACTACTGGCACAACTTTATGATTAGCTGTATGAGATCTGCTTCCATCAATGTAAGGGTGTGGGGTGTAGATTTTTTTTGTAGTTCTAGGGATGGTAGCACATAGCCATGGGGCAACCACATGGGCTTCCCTGGACGACTCAGGCACAATTGGTAGACAAAGAGATAGGATATGGCAGACTATGGCAAAGCGCTCATGATAGGGGATATATTTAGTGATTCATAGGTGATGTGGGTCACTATACAAATACATTCTCATGACTTGGGGTAGGACAGGTGTTTTGGAGACCATACAAGGATTTCCTAGAGTGGGCAAATGCTACTGTATAGCTCCACATGGTATGGAAAGGTAAATGGATGGTTGGACGGCATGGTGCCTCTCCTTTTTCTCTAGTGATGCGAAAATTTGGGCTTTACTAAGGGGTGCTTAGTGAGTTGATGCCTTATCGGTGTCATGGGGATGAGAGGACATTGGCATGGCTAGTGGAAGAGGTAGTGGCACTGGATATAGATGTTGTAGTAGACATTCCAAATGTGGATGATGCCATGACTACAACAAAGTATAAAGCTTAGTGGATGATAGGTAAGGGGTATGGAGAGGGGCCACTAGGGAGGGGTGCATCTAGGGAGGCACCTCATGATGTTTCTAGTGAGGACTAGAGTGAGGAAGATGATTGGCAGGGATACAGGATAGGGGAGCATGCGGATCTCCTAGACTTAGGATATCAAGGTGACTTGGGGGATGATGATTTTGGGGATGAGGAGGTGCAGGAAGCATAGATGGCATTGAGGGACACAGAGTTAGAGCTACGATATGCACTACTCATGGTGAGGTAGGAGAGAGATCTCCTACGAACATAGGTGCATGATGTACAGGCAGATATAGTAGCATGGTAAGCTAAGGTACAAGTGTCTTAGTATGAGATAACATCTCTTCAGGCATATTTGTGATCTCGAAGCCCTACATGAGAAGATTCTAGCAGTGGGGACATGAATAGGCTACAAGAAGAGGTGACACGACTCCATTTTGTGCTGGAGACTTACCAAGAATGGTGCTAATGGGGGTAAGCTTATGCAGATGAGCTGGAGAATGAGGTAGTGCACATTGGTGGGCATCTTTGATATAATGCAGGTGTCAGTGGGTCATAAAAGAGTCACCACAGTAGGACAGGGTAGTCTTCCTCTAGGCTAGAGGCACTAGGGTCTAGGCAGAGAGCTGACAAGGTAGGTGGTAGTAGGTATGGGAGTTTACAAAGAACTCCGACTGTAGGTGGGAGTGTGAGTCATAGTAATGGTCTTGCATGACCATGGTAGTGGCTTGCATTACTCTTTTTATATTTTTGTTTATTTTAGCAATGTGAATTTTTAGGACTCACTTTATTGTAGCCGATGGGCAACATGATGTATATTTTTGTCCCACACACACACACACACACACACGCCACACACACACACACACACACACACACACACATATATATATATGAACCTTTTTATGTGGTTTACCATCATGTGTTTATTGTTTTATGAAATGTATGTAATTTGATTTATGCAATGATGATGGATGCCTATGTATGCATATTTTATGATTTTGATTTAATTTTATTTTGCACATGCATGGATGTATAGTGATATGGATGATTTATTGATTTAGAGGAAAACATATGTAGACTATATGAAATATTATTCTAGCACCATATATGATGTATTTTGCACCAAATCATATGTAATGTTGTCATGAGACTTATATAATAGATTTGTAATTAATGTAATTGAAATGAATATGGTTGAGTGATATGAATGACATGTTGTTTAGGGAATGCCCATTAGGTTTTCATGAGACTCAAACACTCTAGTCAACTCATAAAAAGTTGTATACTAACCATGCAGGACTTTTTGACAAGGTATGAATCTACTAGGATGACCAAGGTACTTCATATCCCTGTGTGTGCAAGTGAGTTCATTCCTATGAGATGCATAAGGATACCGCTAGTGCCAAGCAAGCTGTAAACCAAACTTGTACTGAGGATCACCAAATGAATTCCACCATTGTAGGTTTTGTACTAAGTATGACTATACCACTAGGCAATCTAGGTTACCAAAGCTAGCTCATCCACATGCAAACATTGGTCTACTCATATGCCCAAAAGATCATATGGCAGACATATCATCATGTGGGAGGATACCGCCATTGATGGATAGGCTATCCACAAAACCCATAATGAGGATCACCTGATGGTTTTCCAAATGCTGAGAGTTCCAGGGATTCAATTTTGACTCCCTAATTTCTTCAAATTATATTGGGATACTTGCTCTCATATGAAGTGATAAGAATCATTGTTTATTTTTCTCTTTTTAGTGATAATAATCACTATTTATTTTGAGTTTTTTATTTTTCTCTTGAGCAAGGGATTTGAATTTTGAGTGATGGGGATCACTGTTTCTTGTGCTTTTTTATGTGTGCACTTTTTTATTTTTGTATTTGGAATTTTTTTCTTTTTGGGGGTTTGCAAATTTAAACTATTGCAAACATGTGAAAATGTGGGATTTTGATGGCAAAAAATGGAGGAAAACCACTTATTATTGTGGGGGAAATTGAATAGGGTAGAACTTGTCATTTTGGGACCATTCACACAAGGGGATGAGTAGGATGACCTTTTCGCTTAAGGTAACCTAGACCACTTCATGGATTTCATCTGTATTTGTGCAAAACTTGGATTGTTAATGATTAATTATGTTTGGGATATGATGTACGCAAGGCATAATCAATGCAAGACTCTAGCTCCTAAAAATAAAGATAGATTTCTACAAAATATGAGTAGAGACTGGATATGGTTGAGTGATTGAAAAAACCTATTTACATTATAAAAAAAATGGCTAAGTGAAAGGAATAGACATGACTATGGAAACATGAAAAATGTGGGTGAAAATGATAAGTGGAACATTGAACTATGATTACTTTCACAACATTAATTTTGAGCGATAAGTATTGTACCATCATGGTGCTAGAAATTTATGAGTAAATTTAAAATATAAAGTGCTAATGATGAATATGACTAAATTCAAGTGACGATAAAATGCAATGGGATGTTATTTGGTCTCATGCATTTTTTTTGAATTTTTGAAATTTTAAAGATGTTTTTTTTTAATTTTTGATTGATATGTATACACATGTGACAAATAGGCCTATTTGGAGGCCACTGGGAAATTTGGGGGGGACAAAAGGGCTTATGGATGCATTTGGTGCTTTTAGGTTTTTGCTAGATGATCGTAGATAGTATAGGAGCATTTTTATTTTACCTTGATGGTGGAAACACACAAGGAGCTTTTTGGGTGACCTAGACGTGCGATAACACTTAAAAAATGTCTAAAACTACCTAGGGGTATTTGGATATGACCAAAGGTCTTATGGATACCTTTGGGGCATTTAGGGTTGACCTAGATGATCGTAGATTTTATAGGAACATTTTTACTTGACCTAGATGGTGAGAACCCGCTAGGAGCCTTTTGGGTGACCTAGACGTGCGGTGGCACTTAAAAAGTTTCTACAACTACCTAGGGGCATTTGGATCTGACCAAAGGGCTTATGGATGCCTTTGGGGCATTTAGGGTTGACCTAGATGATCGTAGATATTCTAGGAGCATTTTTACTTGACCTAGACGGTGAGAACCTGCTAGGAGCCTTTTGGGTGACCTAGATGAGCGATGGCACTTAAAAAGTGTCTACGACTACCTAGGGGCATTTGGATATGACCAAAGAGCTTATGGATGCCTTTGGGGCTTTTAGGATTGACCTAGATGATCTTAGATAGTCTACAAGAATTTTTACTTGACCTAGATGATGAAAGCTTGCTAGGAAACTTGTGGGTGACTTAGACATGCGTCGACACTTAAAAAGTGTCTACGACTACCTAGGGGTATTTGGCTATGACAAAAGGACTTATGGATACCTTTCAGGATTTTAGGGTTGACCTAGATGATCATAGATAGTCTAGGGGCATTTTTACTTGACCTAGATAGTGATAACCTGCTAGGAGCCTTTCTTGTGACCTAGATGTGCGACGACACTTAAAAAGTGTCTATTATTTCCTTAGGGTATTTGGCTATGACCAAAGGACTTATGGATACCTTTGGGGCTTTTATGGTTAACCTATATGATCATAGGTAGTCTAGGAGAATTTTTACTTGACCTAGATGGTGAAATACCTCTAGGAGCCTTGTGGGTGACCTAGACATGCGATGACACTTAAAAAGAATCTATGACTGCCTAGGGGTATTTGGCTATGACCAAAGGGCTTAAGGATGTCTTTCAGGATTTTAGTTTTGACCTAGATGATCATATATAGTCTTGGAGCATTTTTACTTGACCTAGACGGTGAGAACCTGCTAGGAGCCTTTTGGGTGACCTAGACGTGCGACGACACTTAAAAAGTGTCTATGACTACCTAGGGCCATTTGGCTATGACCAAAGGTCTTATGGATGCCTTTAGGGCTTTTAGGGTTTACCTAAATAAATGTATATAGTCTAGGAGAATTTTTACTTGACCTAGACAGTGAAAGCCTGCTAGGAGCCTTTTGGGTGACCTAGACATGCAATGACACTTAAAAAGTGTCTACGACTACATAGGGGCATTTGGCTATGACAAAAGGGCTTATGGATGCATTTGGGACTTTTAGGGTTGACCTAGATGATCGTAGATAGTCTAGGAGCATTTGTACTTGACCTAGATGGTGAGAACCCACTAGGAGCCTTTTTGGGTGACCTAGACATGTTGTGGGACTAAAAAAGTGTCTACGACTACCCAGGGGCATTTTACTATGACCAAAGGGCTTATGGATGCCTTAGGAGAATTTAGGGTTGACCTAGATGATCATAGATATTCTAGGAGTTTTTTTACTTGACCTAGACGATGAGAACCCGCTTGGAGCCTTTTAAGTGACCTAAATATGTAGTGGCACTAAAAGAGTGTCTACGACTGCATAGGGGAATTTGGCTATGACCAAAGGGATTATGGATACCTTTGGGTATTTTAGTGTTGACCTAGATGATCGTAGATAGTCTAGGAGCATTTTTACTTGACCTAGATGGTGAAAGCCCGCTAGGAACCTTATGGGTGACCTAGACGTGTGGTGGCACTTAAAAATTGTCTACAATTGCCTAGGGGAATTTGGCTATGGCCAAAGGGCTTATGGATACCTTTGGGGATTTTAGGGTTGACCTAGATGATCATAGATAGTCTAGGAGTATTTTTACTTAACCTAGACGGTGAGAACCCACTAGGAGCCTTTTGGGTGACCCAGATGTGTGATGACATTTAAAAAGTGTCTACAACTACCTAGGGGCATTTGGTTATGAAAAAAGGGCTTATGGATGCCTTTGGGGCTTTTAGGTTTGACCTAGATGATCGTAGATAGTATAGGAGCATTTTTACTTGACCTAGATGGTGAGAACCCCCTAGGAGTCTTTTGGGTGCTCTCTAAGCATGAAATGGTCGCAAGTGAAGGATTTTCAAGGGTTTAGGATACACAACACCCCCAGGTGAAGCTAGGTGATAGGTTCCAGGACCTATTTGACTAGTGATGACAAAGGGACCTAACCAATTTACCGCAAATTTATCCTATAGGTGGGGCGGTAAGCTAAAATTTTGTTGGTTCTCATTCAAGACAAGATCACCAACTTGAAAGTCTCTGAGATGGAATTTCATATCATAGGCTCTTTTGATCCACTCTTGATACACACATAGATGTTCAAGCACATTAATGCGATGCTCATCCGACAACGTAAGTTGATCTAGGTGAGCTTGTCACATAATATCATCATCAATAAACTCCTGCATGGATATGCATAGTGATGAGATTTCTAACTCTAGGGGCATGACTACCTTAGCACCATACACTAGTGAAAATGGAGTTGCCCTAGTGGGCATATGAATGCTAGTGCTATAAACCCAAAGGGCAAGCGACATTTGTGTGTGCCAATCGATATGATTCTCTTTGACTATTTTCTTCAATATGGCAATTAATGTCTTGTTTGATGCTTCTGCTTGCCCATTTTCTTGTGGATAATAGGGTGTCAAAAATATGTGTTGGATATTATACTTTGTTGTCAAAGCACGCACATATTTATTCTTGAATTATGTCCCATTATCTAAAATAATCTTGGATGGAATACCAAAATGACAAATAATGTTATGCAATATGAACTCCGCTATGTGGGGTCCTATCATAGTGGTAAGGGGAATTGCTTCCATCCACTTTGTAAAATACTCGATATCCGTAATGATAAATGTGTGATAGCCCGAGGATGTAGGGGAGATTTTCCTAATTAAATCCAATGCCCATTACAAAAATGTCCAAGCTTATTGGATCGTTTGTAAGGCATGAGAAGGTACATGTGTCAAGTTAGCATGGTGTTGACATTTCATGCACTTCCTCACATATGTGTAATAATATCGCTCTAAAGTTGTCCAATAATATCCCATGTAGAGAATGTGCTTTGCAATGGCCATGCCACTAAAATGGCCACCACAAGTACCATCATGCGCTTGGGCCATTGCCCAAGTCGATTCTTGATGCTCTAAGCAACGAAGGAGGATTCCTTCGTAGCTTCGACAATATAGGATATCTCCTAACAACACAAACTTTGTTGCCTTCTGTTTAAATGTCCTTATGGCAATGTATGATAATCCAAGAGGGAGGTTGCCAAGATTTAGGTACTCTCTAATTGGTGTGGACCAATCCTACTGTGTGGAATATTTGATCGCATGAATTGCCTATCCCTCATGAAGTTCATCCTAGGAAAACGTAGATTGGGATAGAAATTGTAAGAATAGCATTGTGCTGCTATCAAAAGGGGTTTGGAGGAACAGATTTCCCCAAGCGGCATGATTCAAGCGCTCGTGAATTTGTGAGAGTCTCTCTTGATGAGGTTCTATTTGAATCAAGTGGACTTCTGGCATTGCTTGAGTGCTCTCATGCTCAATCACTAATTACAATAACGTTTTGACTTGAATGGTTGTCATCTCCCCTATGGGGTCTTGTATTCAAAAAATAATTAGACGATCGAGGGAGTGCCTTGATGTCATACCATTAAAATTTTGCTAGGGATTTTTCCACAAGGGCTTTGTAGGCTTGCAAAACTAGGCACTTGCACTAGAATATTCCCTTGACCTGGTTGATAATGAGCAAGGAGTCACCAAAAATGTTGAGCTTGGTGATTTTCATGGCGATAGCCATTTTAAGCCCTATGAGCAAGGCTTCATACTCAAAATTATTTTTGGTGTAGGGGAAGTTGAGTTTAAATTATAGGGGTATGGGAGCCCCATGGTGTGAAAAACATGATCCCCATGCCACCCCATTTCTCGCATTTAGAGCCATCAAAGAAAAGAGTCATATCTGCCTGTGACTCAGGCTCATCAAAATCAGGCGATTATGATATTTGGAAGACTCCATCATCGAGAAGCTCCATGCTAAGAGGTTGATCCTCCTGGAGAGGAGCCTCTACAAGTTGATCAGCAATGACCTAACCTTTGATTGAATTTTGTCCTATGAATTCCAGGTCAAATTCTATCAACAACATGATCCATTTCACCATGT
Organism: Wollemia nobilis; assembly: GCA_028583015.1. NCBI lineage: Eukaryota > Viridiplantae > Streptophyta > Pinopsida > Araucariales > Araucariaceae > Wollemia > Wollemia nobilis. Next base: position 5,226,669 of record JAQPPZ010016931.1, read on the forward strand.
GACTACTATGATAAGTATGACTCATCATGTATCACAATGGATTCTCTTTAGATACAACATATGTAGTGTGGCTAAGCATATAGTGTCGTAGATTCTTGGTAGCAAAAACCACCGCTAGACATAACTTTTCAATGTATGCATACTTAATCTCATAGCTCACTAGGGTGCGACTGAGATAGTATGTGGCCTGTTCCTTGTGAAATTCATTATTTTGGGCTAACATGGCACCCAATGCAATCTCAGTAGCTGAGATATATAATAAGAATGACACCCCTGGTCTAGGTGGAGCTAACACTAGCGGCGAATCTAGGTATTGTTTAATTGCGTCAAAGGCATCCTGACACTCATCGTCCTAGTGGAATGTGACCCCCTTGTGCAAAATTTTGTTCATGGGTCTACACTTGTCTGATAGTTGTGCTATGAAGCATTTTATGGATGCAATCCTCCCCTACAAGCTACAAATATGCTTGATGGTAGTTGAGGGAGGCATTTCAAGGATTGCCTTGACTTTGTTAGGGTCCACTTTGATGCCTCATTTGGAAACTATAAATCCCAAGAGCTTTCCAGATGTGACACCAAAGATGCACTTCTTGGGGTTCAGTCTCACATTATGTTCAATAAGGCGATCGAGGACTTTGCACAAGACATCTAGGTGCTCATGACGTAATAGATATTTAGCCAATAAGTCATCCATGTAATCTTCCAAAATTTTGTGCATGTAGTCATGGAAGATATATGTCATGGCACACTGGTAGGTGGCACTAGCATTCTTAAGGCCAAATGGCATGACCTTGTAACAAAATGTTCCCCAAGGCATTGTGAATGTCATTTTGAGCTGGTCTTCAGGGTTGATATGAATCTGATTATACCCAAAGAAGCCATCCATAAGGGAGAGCATTTCATGTCCTATGGTGGCATCTACCAAGGCATCTATGCTTGGCAAAGGAAAATCATCCTTAGGACTCGCTTTGTTTAGGTCTCAAAAATTGGTGCAAATGTGAATCCTCCCATTAGGCTTCTTGATGGGGACCATGTTGGACAACCATGGTGGATAGTCTACAGAAATGACAAACTTGGCATCCAATAGTTTTTGTAGCTCATCTTTGACCATCAAGGCCACTGTTGGGTGCATATTTCTCAACTTTTGCTTGACAGGTTTGACTTTGGGGTCAAGCGTTAGATTATGGGTGACCATATTTGGATCTAGTCCCGACATGTCTTTGTAAGACCATGCAAAAGCTACCTTCTTCTTTGTGAGAAGGGCTATATAATCGGCTTGCTCTTCGGGGGATAGGCTTTCCCCTAGCTTGATACATTGCGGGTTTTCAGGATCTGAGCCGATATCTTTGTCAACCGTAGGCTCGATTGACATATGAGACCCCTCCTCCAACTGATGGGGAGTAGGTATCAAATGGATGTCATCAGCTGGATTTAAATCCTCGATGGGAACTTCAGGTCCCTCCTCAGCATGGAAGACATCATGAGTTGGGCCAATGGAAAAGTGAAACAACCCACCGCAAGCCCAATACTCAGAGGGTGATGGGGGTGAATCAACGCGATCCTAGTCAATAGCATCTAGATCTAGATGGCATGGCTTGGAAGGATCGGCTAGGTTGTGAAGTGGTGTGGTCAAATCAATGGAGATCATATTGATGGAATGTGTCTGCTCTCCAGGACCACGTGCATGTGACTGTGTATTGGTGTCATCTCTCACCCCCAGATGTGGTTCTGGGGGAATGGGGATCTCCGGATCCTATCTGTGAATAGACTGTAGGATGGGATCATTAGGCTCAAGGAGCTCCATGTGTGTGGGTGGGTCAGGGAAGACCTCATGGTGAATCTGGCCTAGATTGATAGGCCTTGCCCTCAAGCATGGGCCAACATGCAACTGATGATAGACTTCATCTATGTCAATGGGCTCATGATGATGATGCAAGTAATGAGGACCAAGGTATGCCCTCTCTGTTTCATCCTCATAGTCACTGTCATATATGGGAACCTCATTGTTACCCCTTGGGATTGGGTGATCAGGTAGGTGTGGTCCCATATATGCTAATTCCTCATAATCATCATCATGGATGAGGATTCCTTCATTCTCATCTCGTAGTGCCTCAGGCTCACGAGGACCCAACTTCTCAAGTAAATTAACTGCTCCCCCCAGGAGGTCTATCTTCCTGTGGGTGAACCGACTCTTCAGGAGGAAGGAGCTGCCACCAAACAGGATCAGGGAAAGGGAACATATGTATGAGGCCTTCCTGTTGGTCATTAATGGGGACAATTTGTGAATGATCACTATCCGACTCAAAAGGGTCATATGGTGCTACCTCATAACCCGACTCATCCTCTGAGGTCCATTCATATGAGGTGCCTTGATCTGACTCATCACAGACATGGGGACAACTCCATGAACCTTCCCCTCTCTCAAAATGTGGGGGAATGTCACTGGGGATCATGGGGTTCCCATCTAGCCATGGAAAGTAATCCCCTAGGGAGTAGACTATATTGGGATTGGCATAAGGGTCTTGGGCCAACCCACCCTCATAGCCTATATTCAAGTGATTTAGGCTATCTAAGAGGACATCTAGAGGCAAGGGATTGTTGCGTCCCACTCCCGACTTGTCATAGGGCATTTGATATTATGGTTGACAAGGGATTCTGGTGCCTTGCTCATACAGGCCTAACCCATAACCGTGCCAGTTGCATAGGTCAAGGTACTTCAGGGTGAAGTTAGGGTTAGACAAGTAGTTAATATCCTCTCCAAAAGGTTCCTCATCTTCCTCCTATTGTTGGTAAGGTTCGATGCCATATTCAAGGCCCCCATAGATAAAATTTATTTGATTAGGGGGAATACCAAGAGGTACGATAGTGCCTATGGGAAGACAGGGTCTACCCATGTCTTGCATCGACTCTAAAGCAGGAGTAGTGGTAACATTCCTAACCATGTATTCTCCCAATCTGGTAGAAGCCAGATGTACTATAACCTAGGGCTACGGATAGAAGAGGGATGAGAGTGAGACTTGATCCGGCTCATCGTTTGCCTCATGTGGTGTCTCTTCATCATCCGGGCTAAGTATCTCCTCTGTAGAGATAGTGGATATGATCGGTTGGTCCTCCTCAATGGGCCGCTTCTCTGGGTTCCTAGGCAAAGGATCCATTGGTGTATTAGGCATCTAGGGTGGGGCCGACGATGAGGAGGGCATGGTATGCGGTAGCGGTGGGGTCGAACCTCGGCTAGATTTATTCGGTTGAAAATCTAGATGTATCGATGGCAAGGTCGACTTGGGTAACTATTGCACCATGTTGCAGTACTTGAAGGGCTCTAGGTCCACGGGGATGACATGAACTTGCCCTTCGTGAGTGTACTTGAGGCACTGGTGAGCGATGGAAGGGACACACTTCATGTCCCTGATCCATGGTCTTCCTAACAAAATGTTGTACGCCATCTCACCCTCCAAGATGTGGCACATCATCGAGATGATATTTTCTCCTACTTGAATAGGTAGGATGATTGTACCAACCATTGAGCATATGGCATCATTGAATGCTCGGAGGGTGTAGGTAGATGTGACAATATGAGATGCTAGGAGCTTCAGGTGCTTCAGAGCTGTTGTAGTTATGATGTTGCTCGAAGACCCAGTATCTATCAACACTCTCTTGTATGGTGTTCCATTCACACATGCGACAATGTGTAAAGGGGGATCCACCATATCATGTGGAACCAGTTTAAGTTCATCTTCTCAAAAAGTAATTACCGGTTTCATGCATTGCCGCACATGCCCCACAAAGTTGTTGAAGGAGTTAGACTCCTAGGGCTGAAGCTCAATTGCCTTAAGGATCTCCATCAAGGCTTCTCTATGAGGTTGTGATTGTTGGATGAGCTCATAGATGGAGAGTCGGGCAGATGTTGTTCTTAAGCTCTGAGCGAGCTTGCTCTTAATGGTGACTATAGGCCTAGGTGGGAGGCTCGGTCCAGGAGGTGGTATAGGCTACGATGTTGAAGGGACATCACTCTGAGCCATAGGTGGTGTGGCTGGACTTGGATACCACCTATTTCTTGTCACAATACTGACCATGCCAACATATCCTTGCTTAGGAGGGGCATGGTGAACCTCATTCACCTAGGGCACTGGTTTGGCCTGCTTTGTGTGGGCAGGCAAGGGGTCCTTAAAGACCTCCATATATTGGTTGTTTGGTGTGATAGGGTTATCTACCTGGAGGGCATTCCTATCAATTAGGTCTTGCACCAAGTGTTTGAATTTATAGCACATTTGCACATCATGCCCATTTTGCCTATGAAATTTGCAATATAGGTCTTCTCTGTATCCTTTGGGCTTAGGTGCATTAGGGTCGATAGGTCGACTATCAGGTAGATGGATCGCATTGGCCACCAAGAGGTGATCAAACACTGAATCCATAGACTCTACAATGGGCATGAATTATCACTTGGGGTGATGCTGTTGATTTTTCCCTTGACCATTCTAGTTATCCTTGGCATAGTTCCCGGGGGTGGCCTGATAATTAGGCTTTTGAGGTGGCATGGCTGGCACTAGCCCCGGGACACTAATGGCAACCTGATTTACTACTACTGACTTAGGTTGCATTGGGGTGTTCTTAGCATTCTTGCTCCATTCCTTCTTGCGAGGCTTCACAATCTCACCCTCTTGAATCTTGATTTCTTCGATGATCCTAGCTTGTGCTAAGGCATCTTCAAGAGTGGGGTATTGTTGCAACTATAGCAACAAGGAGATTGGCTTTAAGAAACTTTTGGAGAACATCTGAGTCAACTCCGACATGGGGAGAAGATAAGGTAGCTTGGCGAGCAAGGTTCACCATCTATTGCCATAATTTGTTATTGACTCATCATCATATTGTTTCAACTCGACTACATCGGCCAACGTTGCCTTCCTCTTGGTATTGAAGGCAAAGCATTCTAGGAATGCATCCGCAAGTTGGTCCAAATTATGGATGCTATGCTTAGGGAGTTGGTAAAACCACTCGGAGGCAGGGCTGGAGAGGGTAGTCACAAATGTCCTCAAAAGCAAAGCATCATCATCATGAATGCCAAAGCATTGACCTAAGAACCTAGTGACATGTTCTTGTGCATCCTCTTCTCCCTTAAAGGTAGCCAACTGAGGCAACTTAAATTGCTCTAGATAGGGAGGCATAGGTACTGATGGATGGATGGGTTGACTATGCAATTGATGCATAGTGGGATTTTGAGATCCCGACCCAGAGGTCTTGTTCTCTACTGACTCCAAGCGTTCTAACAATGCTTTATAAGGGCCTGAGGACTTGATCTCCTCATCTTTGTTCACATCTTGCGATGGAGGTCTAGGATCCTCCAACCTAGGGTGAGGTGGTGGTAAGTCACCCCCCTACCTCGGTAAGGCATCTCAACATATTCTACTTCTGGCTCATGCTTAGTATAAGCCCCATAAGGCATCTCTCGAGTCGGCCTATAAATGGGGGTATCTACCCATGGTGGGCGCCCTATGTTTGGCCTAGGAGGCATCTCCCGATCTGGCCTAGGAGGTCGTGGAAGCAACATTTGATAAGGTCTCGGGGACCTCTCTCGAATGAGCGTGGGTTGCCTCGGATGGACTTCCTACCTATGTGTCTTAGGGGTAGGGACCCTCTCTCTCAAAGTCTTCTGGAACAGCTCGTTGGTCTATCGTTCGATCCTTTCTTTCTCAAGCTGGTGCAAGCGGTCTAGTTGCTCTTTATCCCATCGAAGCTGCTTGAACTGAGCTTGGCATTCTATATATCTCACAACCGCTTGCCTAATTTGATCCATAGTGTGAGGCCTAGGGGGTCTAGGAGTCTCACCCTAGGGTTGACCTTGTCCAAGGTACTCTGTGTTCTCCATAGGGCACTTGCCTCTCTCGAGGTTCACCGCATTGACTTGAGGCTCAGGCTGGAACATGTGTTCATTACACTCAGCTGGCGCAGAGGCACATCGGGCATGCACGAAATATTGTTCCTGAGGAAATTCTGGGATCTCCTCATGTCTTCCCTCCTGAACGAGGAAAGGTAGGGCAGAATTGGCTCACCCGACCGATGAGTGTCATTCCCATCGGGCTGCATGAGCTATTGTATCCTATCAAGGTGGCATGGAGGTAGAGTCATGTCGACTTGCTTCGGCCAGTGTGTGAAGTCATACTCCTACCTCTGCTTAGGCGTGTCAGCCCTGATGGGTATGTGGATGCGTGGCACCACTCTATCTATTAGCACCTCAGTGCACAATTGCCTTTCACCAAGGAAGGCCTATGAAATATCTACATATCGGGAACACTCTCCCAAGTAATGCTCATCATCCCTCGGGGTGTCCTGGAGAGGATCCCTTCGGAGATGAGGCTCATGCCCTACTGTCTTGGGGCTAGGTGGAGTGGAGGCTCACCAGGGAGGTATAACCAAGTCCCTAGGGCTATATCAAAGATGATTCATGTCTCCTAATCCACTCTCCATAGCTTTCGCCCATGATTGGGCTTGGCTACGGGTGCGCACCATTGCGCTCCTCTATTAGTACCCCAAGTGATTATCTTCTTTACAAATTCTTAATGAAATAGTATACAAGAAAGAAACACTCAATAAGATAGATGATTATCTCTTTTAAGTTTTAAGTGTGAATCCCTAAACTATTTCGTGTGTTTCAGATGTGTTGTTTTGTAAAGAATGACCTCGTGTCACGTGTTTGAAATATTGTTGGATTGTAATCTCATGTTCAATTGGATTTCACCTGTATACTCATAGCTCGAAAACCTGGCTATGAACTCTAGGTTGCATTATCCCACCTATAATGTGTGGTGATGAGGTCCACACATGGCCAGGGAGCACAGGTCCTACCAGTTCCTCACCCAGTTCACCCGTAGTCTATGATACACCTCCCCGAAGGGTGATGCGTGCTATAACCCACGGGCTATGATGGATCTTGGAACCGACCTTGGAAATATGGATCGGGTTCATGGGATTTGAGCCAAGTGGATGGATATGAAACCCACCGTCACTTGCACTCTACTAGTGGATGGTAATGAAGTCCACCTCACTAGCGTTTATATGAATCGTGGTGTGTGTGGTTCTTTATTATCCAAGAAAGTAAGCAAAGAAGCAATCAATGATCATTCACTAAATGCATGCAAATAAGTGCATTTTACTTTCAGAAAATTAGGATAAAGAACCTACAAATTGACTTTATGAATGCAAATCCTAAATGCTAACTTACCCAATGGGTAAGCCACAAGCAATCAAACCAAACAGATGCATTGCTACTACAAGTTCTTTTTTATTTTTCTCCTTCTTTTTGCTACTTTATGTGATAAGAAAAGTAAAAAGTGAAATTTAACCTTTCTATGCAAACAAAATAATGTGAGAAAAACCAAATTTTGCAGTCTCTGTAAATGCAGCAGAAAATCAGAGGGTTTAGGCACTTACCTTGTCCATTTTGAGCTCTCCAAATTCTGAATTTTTGGGCAGAAATCTCTCTGTTTCACCACCGCTCCAGGGTGGGGCGAGTAGAAGCTCCACCACCATCCCAGGGTGGGATGGTGAAGCCACCATCCCAGGGTGTGCCAGATAAAGCCTCTGCCACCATTCCAGGGTGGGGAGGGGAGCACCTGCAACACAAAAAGGGCAAAAAATGCAAGAAAGAGGTCAAATTTTCACCCAAATCAAAAGGGACAAGGGTCCCACCATGATCACCACTGAATTAGGGAAAAATGGTGCACAAAATTATGTAAAAAAATATGCGTATCTACCCCATATCGCTCATGAGCATCAAAAAGGAAGCATGCATGTGAAAAGGAAAGAATACCAAACAAAAGGAAATGAAGTAAAGCAAGTTTCTTCTCATTAATTTGTTGGATCAGATCCAAGGTTACACATAATATCCCTTGAGGGCTCAAAATTTGATACAATTTTTACAATATTGGGTGCCCAAAGACCAAGTATTTCACGGAATCAAGGTGCACATCCAATGTTTCTCCGCGTACCCACAATCGAGGTGGGCGAGCCAATGCCACTGCTGCTTGTATCTTCAATCTCTGATGTCTGATATTCCTTCCCAATTCCTTCTAATAACCTGCACCTACACACAAGGAAGCCAAAGGGGGTCAAATAGCAAGGGTGTATGGTGAAAACATGCAATCCCCATAGGGGCAAAATAGTGCATATATTAAAACTATATCAAAACATGTCCAAATGACTTGAAAATTTTCAGATATGTTAAAGAGGATTTTTTGAGAGGATATCACCAAAAAATATCAGAAATTGCATCTGTAGACCCCTCGATTTTGCGCCGCTCGCCTACAACCTACGAAAGAGAAGACAAGAAAATCCCAAACCTAAACATATCCAAAACTCATGAAATTTGGTCAGTATGCATAAATTGACATTTTAAGACAACCCATATGATTATATTTTCAAATTGGATCCCAGATCCACCTGCATCAAACTGGGGTGCCCGGATGGGCCCTACGAGCCTATGAAAACTTAAAAATGCTATAACTATTTCATTTTAACTCCAAATCACTTGAAATTTGAACTGTAGCATCATGGGATAATATAGAAAATTAATAATTAAAAAAAGTAATGAAATTGTTTAATAATTTACCCTCGTCCCAGGGGGGACGGTGGTGACTACAACTATTTTGGGGGCACCCTAGGAGGGGATACCCACAAAATACGGCCACTTTTTGCTACCAAAATCACTATAAGATGTTCCTAAAAAATATAAGGTGTGTTTTCATTGAATTTGGTGAAGAAATTCACCCGGATGGAAAAGTTATGCTCGGATTACCTTCTTGAAGTCACTCGGTAACCTCCTTGGCAAAAGGGAGATTTCGAGGGCAAAAAGGTGCAATAAGGTGAGGGGAAATATTGGAAGCACTCCATTGCATATCCTAGAACTCCTCTATATGTTTTTGTGTGGATATTGAATCCATTTTATAGCCCAAAGGGGCTCATGTGCAAAAAGGCATGCAAGGGCATGCATGGCAAGAGGTGCCACTTGTCCAAACAGAGGCATGCACTGGATGGGGAAGAGAATATCCATTTTGGGCCTCCATTATGAAGCATGTCATAAGGATTCAGTGCCCTCTAACCCGCATGCTCCAAATGGCATGCTAGATGGCAGTTTTTGGGTGCCATTTGGCCTAGATTTGACTTTTTCTGGGTCAAACTTGCTCACCGTCCCACCCTGGGATGATGGCTCACCACCATCCCAGGGTGGGATGGTGGGAATCTACCACCATCCCAGGGTGGGACGGTGGTGAATTTTGGGCCAAAACCTCCCAAAATTGGGCCGGTAGCCTCCAAAAACCTTTTCGGAGTGGCTAGAACCACTGTGAGCCTCCTAAGGGCTGCCCAAGGGGCCATATGATGTCAATTTGATCCTTGTTTGTGGGTGCTTAATCGGATTTACCACATTTTAGTGTCTACAAATATTATCACTGAGATATACAACACAAATCAAGGTTTGAATGAGGATGTAAAGATATATAACTGACAATTAATGTAATTGATCGATAATATGCAAATGCCACTAATAGATGCACTGGTGAAGCAATAGTTTCTTGATGGGTTACTACCTAGATACAAGAAGAATATGAAAGTAGTATCATACTCAAAATACAAGGAATCGTAGAAAAAGTGAAAAAAATTTAGAGTGAGGTGAAGCAAATGATAGTAGGAATTGTGGTACATACTAGGCATAAAGATTCAGATAGTGGTGAAGAAGATACAATAAATCAAATAATTCAATCAATTCTAAAAGGAATTTGATAAGATCATAAGAGAAGCCAAGAAAGATACATGATGAGACCAAAAAAATATCTTGTGTAGATAATGTAAGACCAAAGTACATTCAAATGTGAACTATCCTTGAAATGAATACTACCACATATGTAATGTGCTAGGACATGAAGTGGTAGATGAATGAGTTAGAACATAATGATGCTACACATATGTGTAGATGGTGTGGTCTAGGGAACCATAAAGAGGCCAAGTGTCCTAAGAAAGTGAGTTCAAATGGATCGTAAAATGTAAATTTCTTATACATTGATGTACCCTTAGTGAAAAAAAAGAAAAATAAGGAAGAAGTACTAGTCATGATATGAAGTAAATCTAAGAAAGATATTTACCCTAAACATACCAAGGAATAACATAGATTGTAGGTGGTGAAGAAGGTTGGAAGAAAAATCCAAGAAGGCTAAGTAGGTAAGGCTTGCAGAGCAAGATTTAAAGAAGCCTTGTACATTGGAAGATAAAGTAATTGTATATAATATGGTAGCATAGGTTTTGAACATAACCATTGAGATAAAAATACCTAGTCTATTTGAGGCCATACCATCATTACATGAGGTGATGGAAGAAAAGATACAACCATAGAAGGTGATGGAGGTCCAGAGACAACTTATATAGAAAAATAAGAAAGATATTTTTCATGGATACGACCATACAAATTATTGATGTTGGGAAGAAACCAATATTAGTTCATATGGAGGTACTAGAGCACAAGTTAACATAATTAATCTTGGATGAAGGATCCAGTGTGAATGTGCTGCCAAAAAATACCTAGAGAGAGATTGTCATTCCATCATTGTGGGCATCAATCTTCCAATAATATGGTGCTAACCAATATGAATTTGAAAAAAAGGGATTATTGATAATGAAACAAGTGATATTAGTTGAACAAGAATTTTTCTCAGGTTTCATTGTGATTACGATGCAGAAGCCTACATATGATATACTTTTGGAAAGGGTTTTTCTATGACTAGCCAAAGTTAATCACAACTAGGAAAATGATCAAGTCACATTCAATAAGGGACAACATAAACATATGATTAACCTGAAGAATAAAAGAATCAATGTGAATGCTGCCACAATATATGAGTCAAGCAGTTCATCAGGTGAAGAAAAGTATGAACCTAATGAATAAGGAATGTTGTACCTAGAAGATTATAGTGAAGATGAAGCCTGATATGATAGCATACTTCATTTGTAAATGCAGGAGTATGAGATATTATAATGTATGTTCATCATGATGCATGAAATCAAACGATTATAGCAACACATAGTTGAGTGCAATGAACCTTAAGAAGTGCTATCAAGAAATAAATATCCACCATAGGAGGACAACAATATGGGGATCACACATCTATTTGCAGAAGGGGAGGATGCAAGCCTTATTATAGAAAGGAGATAATTGGTACCTCACCTTGGTGGAGGTGAATGCAAGTACACAAGGTTTATAGATAGGATGAACTAAATTGTAAAGGAGGAAGAAGAATGAATCCCTATAAGAGAAACATGAAATCTAGAACTAGTACCGTTATTTATTAATTAAGAGGAGCAAGAAGAATCCAACAAATTGGTAGAATTAGTTTATCCACAAATATAATTAAGAGAGTTACCTCAAATTATATAGGTCGATGTAGGATATAATTGATGGTAAAATATGAGGATAGAACAAACATATTTGATATAGAAATTCTAGATTCAACCGAAGGTGGAGTTGTAAAAGAATAGTTAGTAGGACTCACTTCATTAACCCAAAGAGGTATGATGTAGGAGGAGTACAAGGTATTGAAATAAAATAATGTATGGCTTTGTGGATAGATCATTTTGGATATGAATGAAACCATCCAATTGTATGATTTTAAAAAGCATACACCTAAGCTATTTGCATCATTATACCAAGCATAAAACCATGAAAGCATGAAAGATAAAAGAATTAACAAAACATGAGATCTCTTTTTATTAATTCATATTGAAATCTAGTTATAGATAGGTCCCTCTTAGGGATACCAAACGCTTGATACAATGATTACAAATGGAATAGCCCTTGAATAGGGATGGTGTACTCCACAGGCTTCTTAGATTCGACACAAATTTGTTCAAGGGCTTACGGATGCCTTCTTCTCACTTGTTGGGAGGGATCTAATGCCAAAGATGCTTTGAATTAGTCCAGGACCTATGATCTACATACAAGAAACAACATAGAATGATCAGTAGCATATGCGGCCTCTCATGATGAGGCTCCTTTTTAAGATCTACATAAAATGACATAGAGACATGATGAAAGCATAAAAATGTAAAGATAAGCAGAAATGCATTAATAACTTGGAAATCACCATACAAATGTAGTGGAAAAGATAGATCTATGCTAATCTAATTTGATAAAGTAAACAACAATAAGAAATCTATGCTAAAAACTCAGGAAATGATGACTCAAACCCTAGGCTATGCCTGCAGGCCACTGTCGAGGACAACGATCACAAACTGAAACTTTCTACCTCACAAACCAAGGGTTGTGACACTCAATCCTTCGTCTGAATTGATGTTCAAGGGTCACCTTCATGTCCAGATATGGATTGGTGGTGAAGCTCGTGTGGAACTGAATGCTTGAATGGTGCATTATCGTTTCTCAATCGAACAACACTTCGTTACTCCTCAAGGGGATGTGAAATTGCTCTCCAATTCGCTAGGGCTTCACTGCATAAAAACTCAAATCTTTTCTTATTCCTAGGAGGATGCATATGTAGGCCTCCCAAATTCTAGATCTTGGCTTCTTGGAGAAGCCAAGATCTAGATCTGCATGTAACTAGTCATTGGAGGGAAAGGCTCAGTTCTAGATTTGCATGGAAGTGGTAGTCAAGAGGAACTCTGGGAGATCCATGCCAAAAACTACTCGAATCCAATGCAAGTGCAGTCATCCTATGTGATTCAGGCCTACATTCATGGACTAGTTTATTTTTCAGTGCTAGCCATTGTCCAAAGCAACGGCTAGCCATGGCCACTCTCAACTTCAATGGCCTATGTTGGTGGTCGCTCTGGTCGATAGCGGCTATGCCTGAATGGGCCAGAACTACCCCTTGTGAGTGGTTAGGACCACTACTAGCTCTTGGAAAGGTCCAAGATCAGTCATATGGTCTTTGGATGTGCCCATATGAGTAGTCTCCTAAACATGATGTATTTTAGGTGTCTATAGATGCCCCTTTTTGGGATGCATTATGGGAAAACATAGTGTTGAGCAAAAATAGACCACCTAGGGCCATATTGTAGGGTGTGTGATGATCATTGATCTGATCAATATTAGATGCCCCAACCATGAGAAAGGTATACATCTTAGAATCATTGCTTCCAATGGGATGGAAGGCTTAAATTTGGTGCTTTGGCACTTCTGGGTATAATCGGGTAGGATCGATAGACAGAGTGACAAAGGCTTATCTCATCATATTTGCTTTTTGCCCCAGCAAAGGGTAAGCTTATGATAGTTGTTGGCAATGATTCATAGGATGAATACAATTTGACATGATCGAGTGATCCTTTGTTGATTTTGATTATGATTGTTGATATTATGACTACCCCCTCAAGCGACGAGTCGATGAGGGAAGGACAATGAATAAAGCAATGAGTCGCTTGACCAAGATGATTGATTTGGATGATTTAAGAGTTTTGCATTATTGTTATATGGTAGGTCCCATTTCAGGCGTGATTTCAACCATTAATAGTAACTGTGCATCTCTATCCCATGGAGCAGTCTAGCCACAATAGCCTTCTTAGGGAATCAAGATGATAGCATTTCCAATTTAGGCTTTTGTTGAATCACTATGTTCGATGATCTACTGAAAGTGTCATGGAAGAAATGAGATGATTGTCTCATTCTCATGGGGTAGTCCAGCCACCATGGCCTTCTTCAGGATTGAAGTGAAGCATTTCAATTCGACAATGACTAATTTACCCCAAATTACCTTATGGTAATTTACTCATCTTGTTGGATTGCATGGAGTGCAAGTCACTGCAACCACCAAGTGTATAGAATAAATAACTAGATACGAGGTGCATTTGAGATTTTATAGCTATTTTATTTTTTTGTTATGATTTTTTTGGTATTTTGCAATTTTTGATGATTTTGGACCGGTAGATGTGCTTAATTGTCCATTTTGAGATTCCTCATGGTGAGAAATTTGATGTATTTTAATGTTGTTTACTAGTCACTGTTAGTAGTAATGGTCTCTAATTGCAATTTTGCAACCACTATCAACATCAATGGCTAGAAAGTGTGGGCCACTGATGCCAACAACGATCATAGAAAAATTGGAAAATATAAAAAGAAAAGTTAGGGTTTTGACTTTCATTATTTACCAATTATTAAATTGTAATTGGAGCTCTAAGGAGAAAAGGAGAAAGTACCCTAGTGGACTGATCGATCACTTGACATCATGGTGGAGCAAGGTGAGGCATCCACCAGCGAAGGAGTCGGTGACTCACGGGTATTTCTCAAAACCCTAACTTATTATTTAATTGGTAAAATGAACCTCACTAATTAATTGGTAAATGAACCTCATTAAAATTTTTGGTAAAGAACCGCATCCATAGATAGGCTTAGAATAGGGTTAATTTAGGTGGGTTTTATTTTGTTTTTGTATTTTATTAATTTTTTTGGAATTTGGGGTGAGGGTAGACGTCATTGGCGTGCCGCCTCACGAATGTTGTCACCCAGATCAGCTCCTAATTTGCAAAGAGAGGCTGCTACTTTTGAAAGCGGCCAGTTTGAATTCTAATGGTCATTTTTTGACCGTTGGTGGCTGGCCATTGTCAGCTTCAGTGGTCACTGTGCGGTCGCTGCCAGCATGAACGACCATGCAACTTTAGGAGATTTTTTAATTTTTATTATTTTTTAGTTTTTTAATTAAATTAATTGATTTTTTTTGCATGTTATGGTGTATTTTGTCCTTGTGTTTGTAGCATTGCATGATTAGGTTTATTGTTACACCATATTTTGAATTTTGATTGTGTTTTTTAGTTTAAGTGCATTTAATTAAGCATTTTATTTGCACTTTAGATCTTGTCTATGCATGGGCTCGAGAGCCTGGATTATTGGTAGTATTGTTGCCTAACATGACCTAGGTAGACTAGGCATGGTTTGATGCTTGAGGCTTGATGTACATTATTAGGTTCTTGACTATTATGTCGGACCAGGCATACCTTACAATGTTGGCCCACGGATGGGACTATAGGACCAACACCTTTCATCTCCTGACTAGTGAGATGACTATTACACTAGAGGATGTCTATAGGATCTTTAGGATCCCATTTGATGGGTGACCCATCATTTCCACCCCTACCGGATAGAGGGCAATAGTATTTGATTAGGTTTTTGGTGCTCAGGCATAGGAGGCTTTGGGAGACATCCATCATGGGGGAGTTCCTATCACCCATTGGTATCGGGAGGATGTTTTCACACGATGGTAGGTTGTCTTTATGCACATTATCTATAACATACTTCTTCCAGATGCTTCAAGAGTGAGGTTCCCTTGGAACCTCTTGGCTATGGTGCAGGACCTTCTAGATAGTGATGAGGCTATCATTATGGCTTGGGGAGCACCTTACTAGCACAACTCTATGATGAGTTGTATCAGATTCAATGGTGGGGTCGAGCTAGAGTGGCTTGTAGTTTGCTCCTTTAGATCTAGGGATGGGAGCACATCAGGGTAGACCACCCTATAGGCTTACCCTAGGAGATCACCAGGATAGTAGCCAAGGCATAGTGCTATGGTTCTATATGGTCACGAGTGGTAGAGGAGCGATGGAGTCACCATCATGCAGGAGACTATGGACACTACTCACCTCCCATTACTAGTATGCAAGTGTAGGATATTATTTGGAGGTCTTATGTGGATTACCCTACATGGCCTGAGGTAGATAGGTTCATAGCATAAATACGACATGATCGATGGGTCATCAATCACAAGGCAGTTGTGAGGGAGTTCTTCCACTTCTCTCGGGTGACCAAGCAGTTTGGGATCCAGTAGGACATCCCATTAGCTCTAGTTCTCTATAGGAAGATTCAGGTAGATCCTCAAGTCATAGTAGTATCAAAGGAGGTAGATCCTCCTATAATTGATGTTAATGTAGTATAATTCTAAGATGACCGAGGCATATACCTAGTGGTGGGTTACATGGCTATGGTAGGGTGGCGATAGCCTAGGGTGAGCCAAGGATGAGGTAGCTCTAAAGGAGGATCTTGATGCACACCAAGTGTGACCTAGGACTTAGGAGTGGGGATAAGAAGTAGAGGAGTAGGCAGTAGAGGAGCAGGTAAATCTAGAGGAGGAGGAGTTAGCTCCAGAGGAGTAGGAGTCTCCCCTTCGAGCTTAGCTACACAATGTTGAGGCTGAGCTTCAGATGACTCAACGGTAGATCATGGAGTGGGATACCTCTATAGCTATGCTCTAGATGTAGGTTAGCTCATTATAGGGGCAAATTTTAGTAGGCCAGACCTATTGGAGGGGCTTTGAGGAGGAGAGGACCACTCTCTAGGCATAGTTTCTTTAGTGTAGCTCTAGATAGAGTAGATTCATATGGAGAGAGATGTTGTGTTATAAGTTATACCAACTACTTTAGATATTTTGAGGCTAGAAGGATTGAATATAGGTATCGATATGAGATGCCTACAGGGCTTATTAGAGAAATATGATGCACAAATAGTAGGATACATTGGGTATATTGACACTTTGAGACTCTATATCAGGCGGCTAGGTGGAAATCCTCATGAGTGGTCTACAATAGGGGGCTCGTAGTTTAGTAGGTGAAGTAAGTCAAGGCAATCATTAGTGAAACCCAACAAAATAATCAAGACCTGATTAGAGAGGACCGTAGGGACTAGCTCTAGATAGACTCACCGAGATGGAGCCGAGGGTGGAGGTGAGCCTAGGGGCGCAGGCCTAGTCTGATAGCTAGATGGCTTTGTATCATTTTTGAGTGTAAGGTTTGAGGACCTACACTATTGTAGCCTACGGGTATTTTTGTACCTCTATGTACACTTTGATAAACACACATATATATGATATTATCTGTTTGAGACTCATTATGTGTATCATGTGTTTGTTTTTATTGTTATGTGATGTAAAATGGATGCAATGCTTATTTTTATGCTATATGATGTGATGTATACATGACATGCACTAGCTAGATGATGGATGTATGCTTAGATGCTATGATATAGGTATGTGGATGTACTACCATGCATGCTTATATGGATGTAATGATGAATGTTAAATGCTTGTTTAATTTGTTTCAATTGTTTATGCATTTAATCTATGTGATATGATGTGATAGATGATGTGATAGATGTTCTAATGCAAATGAACCTATATGCTTTAATCACTTAAAACATAAGGAATGAATTTAATATGTGTTTATGAACTAATGGATGACACCACATAATGTATAAAAATCATGAATGTAAATAATAACTCTTATCATAAGAATTAATCATTTAAGCATCCAAATGTGAGATGAGATGATGTGATATGTATGTGTTTTCTTTATAAGCTTCTGTAAATTAAAATATATGTACAAAATAGTTAGTGGTCATCTAAATATCATTGCTGATATTTATCCGATATCTATCCTATTTCATGAACACCCTTTAATGAACAAAACCTCATAAAGAAAGTTGATGATTTGATTGATGACATGATTTGTTGCTATGAGGGGATTTTTGAGGTTTTCCATGAGACTCAAACACCCTAGTTGACTAATCAAAAGTTGTATAATGACCATACAAGACTTCTGAAAGATGAAATTTTTTGTTATGAAGACCAAGATATTCATTATCCCTGTGTGTGTGAAATGAATGTATTAGATGAAGCATAAGCCTACCCTAATGCCAGGTGGGATTCATTCAGCCCATTGTTGTATTGGGGATCACCAAATGCTCATCATGATCCTAAGTTGGACTTGGTTGGATTAGACCATTAGGTGATACAGGACACCTAAAGCTAGTTCTTTTTGCAAATTTCTTAGAGCTTACCCCAATGCTAGGAGGGATTCATTCAGCCCATTGTTGTATTGGGGATCACTCTATGGTTTTCAAGTAGTGACCATTCCAGGGATTCAAGCTCTTCACCCCCTTATTTTCTTCACTTTTATTTGGGATACTTGCTCATGCTTAGTGATGAAAATCACTATTTATTTTTATTTTTGTTTTATTTTGAGCAAGGGATTTGTGTAGTGATGATAATCATTGTTTATTTTGCTTTTGATTTTGGTATTTTGCTCATTTTGATGTAAGCAAGGGATTTCTTAGGTAGGGGGGAGCTTGTCCTTTTGTCAATGATCAATACTCTAGACCATGCGCATCACAAAATGAGCAAGTAAAAACAATTCTCTTAGGATGCCTAGTACCACTTTGTAGTGTTCATATTTCCCTTGTTCCAACTAGGATTTTAGTATTTTGATTAGTGATGGGATTTTGATATATGCTAGGTGCTATAAAAACACTATTAAAACTAGACCTCATCTATCAAAAGCAAAGTAATCTTTCTACAAAATTTGATAAGATCACTAGGTATGGTTGAATGACCAAAAAAACCTAGTATATTCCTTATAGAAGCAGGAAGGGTTGTGTTCAAAAACATAGTTACTCGCATGGGTTATGGATGATGATGATTTTTGAAAGGTGCATGATTGGTATACAAATGTGGTGCCATTTGCAAGATTGAAAACATAATCTATCCTAATGTGAATGCAATGGATGCAACATGCCTAATGCAATGCAATTACATGAATGCAAATGCAAAATGTAAGATGCAAATATTTTTGTATTTTAATATTTTTAATTATTTTTGTATTTTTGTGTTTTTATTTTGACCAAAGGGCTTATAATACCTTTGGAGCCTTTTGTGAGTTGACCAAAGGGTTTAAGATGCCTTTGGGGCATTTTGTGGGTTGACAAAAGGGCTTATGATGCCTTTGGAGCCTTTTGTGAGTTGACCAAAGGGTTTTATGATGCCTTTGGAGATTTTTGTGAGTTGACCAAAGGGATTTAAGATGCCTTTGGAGCATTTTGTGAGTTGACCAAAGGGCTTATGATGCCTTTGGAGCATTTTGTGAGTTGACCAAAGGGCTTGATGATGCCTTTGAAACATTTTGATTTTTATGTTTTCTGATTTGTTTGGATTTTTATGATTTTCAAATGTTTTTGGAATTTTGATTATTTTGAATGTTTTTGAATTTTGTTGGTTTTATGTGTAAAATACCTTTAGATGAAGAATTTTGAGAGGCTCAAGCTCTTCAACACCTTCTAACGATGTTAGGTGATATGTCCCTAGTCCAATATTCTCTGAGATGATATAAGGACCTATCCAATTGGTCGTAAATTTGTCTCACAGGTGCGATGGTAGGTTTGAATTATGTTGGTTCTATTTGAGCATGAGATCCCCAAATTTAAAGTCTCTCAGGTGGACTTTATTATTATAATCTCATGTTAGATGATCTTGGTAAACACAAAGATGCTCAAGAGCATTGATGTGACATTCATCAAGAAGGGTCAATTGATCAAGGTGAGCTTGTCGTGCATAGTGTCATCATCGATAAATTCTTTCAATGTGATGCGCAATGTTGGAATTTCTAACTCCAAGGGCATAATGGCCTCAGTGCCATATACAAGTAAAAATGGTGTTGCCCTAGTGGGCATCCGCACGCTAGTTCTATAAGCCCATAATGCAAGAGGTAATTGCAGATGCCAATCCTTATGATTTTCCTTTACTATCTTCTTTAAGATGGCTATAATTATTTTGTTTGAGGCTTCTGCTTGCCCATTTTCTTGTGGATAATATGGTGTCATAAAACTATGCTGAATGTTATATTTGGATGTTAGAGCCCACATATTTTTGTTCTTAAATGAAGGATCATTATCCAAAATTATCTTGAATGGGATCCCAAAGCGATAGATGATATTGTGAAGTATGAACTCCATAATTTGAGGTCCTATCATTGATGTTAAGGGGACCGCTTCCACCCATTTGGTGAAGTACTCAGTGGCCATTAAAATAAATGTGTGTCGACCCAAGGATGGGGGAGAGATATTTCCAATTAGATCAAAACCCCACTGAGAAAATGGCCAAGCCGCCTGAATGGGCTGTAAGGCCTGTGATGGTAGGTGCATCAGATTTGCATGATGCTAACACTTAATGCACTTCCTAACATACTCATAGTAATCCTTTTCCATGGTGGGCCAATAATAACCCATTCGAAGGATGCACTTGATGATGGCCATGCCACTAAAATGGCCACCGCAGGTACCATCATGAGCTTGTAAAATCACCCAAGCTGATTCTTGGGGCTCAAGACAATGAAGGAGGACTCCATCAAAGCTTTGATGATACAATATATCTCCTAGCAAGACATATTTGGTCACTTTTTATTTGAATGCTCATTTTGTGGCTTGCAACAATCCCTACGGGATGATTCCAAGCTTAAGGAAATATTGTAATTGGGATAGCCAATCTTGATAAGCTACAACCTCAATAGATAAGATGACTTGTTCTCCCATATGCACAAATGCAGATTGAGAGACAACCTTGTGGTGAATGGTGGTACCATTCCCCGTAGGACCCTACGAGATCAAAGACCCCCAAGGTGCCTTCTTTAGAAAGTCTTTGGCTTTGTAGAACCACTCATGATTTGGTTCTATATGAATCATGTTGACTGATTCTTTGTTGTCAAAAGCCTCATGCTGCATCACTGATTGCAAGAGCATCTTCACATGAATGGTAGTGAAATCAGCAGATGGATTCTGAGGGATCAAGGATCCCAAATATGCCATAGTATCTGCAAATCTATTGGACATGTGAGGGATTGCCTCGATGTCATACCATTCTAGTTGGGCTAGGTAAGTGTCAACAAGCTCTTTGTAAGCTTTTAGGATTGGACACCTGCATTGAAATAATCCCTTAACTTGGTTAACGATGAGAAGGGAGTCACCAAAGATATTT
Organism: Wollemia nobilis; assembly: GCA_028583015.1. Classification (NCBI taxonomy): domain Eukaryota; kingdom Viridiplantae; phylum Streptophyta; class Pinopsida; order Araucariales; family Araucariaceae; genus Wollemia; species Wollemia nobilis. The sequence goes on from JAQPPZ010016931.1 coordinate 5,247,446, forward strand.
AGATTTTTAATCTTCATAGTGATTGTTGTTTGGAGACCCAAGATTAGGGCCTCATATTCAATGTTGTTATTTGTGCAAGGGAAGTCTAGCTTAAATGACAAGGGCATTGGAGCACCTTGTAGTATGAAAAATATAATCCCTACACCACCCCCTTGCTCACACTTTGAACCATCAAAGAACAAAGTCATGTCAGCTTTATTATTAGGTTCTTCAAGTTTGGGTGCTTTTGATAATGCAAATACTACATCATCGGGAAGTTCTATGGTGAGAGGCCTACTTTCCTGAAGTGGCACCTCTGCCAGTTGATCAACTATGACTTATCCCTTGATGGAATTTTGGCTTATGAATTCCAAATCAAATTCTGTCAGTAGCATGATCCACTTTGTAGTATGTGTATTATGATATGTCTTGCTCATCATATACTACAAAGGATTTTGTTTTGATATCACATACGTTGTATTGCTTAGCATGTAGTGGTGCAACTTCTTGGTCGTAAAGACCACTGCTAAGCATAGCTTCTCTACGTATGCGTACCCTAGCTCATAACTCACCAAGGTGCGGCTGATATAGTATATCACTTGTTCTTTGTCTTGCACATTCTTTTGAGCCAACATGGTGCCCAAAGCAAAAATCTGTAGTAGATATATAAAGCAAAAATGGCACATCTAGCCTTGGTGGAGCTAGTACTGGTGGTGTTTCTAGGTATTTCTTGATCTCAGCAAAGGCTTGCTGACATTCTTCATCCTAGTTGAATGGAACCCCCTTGTGTAGCAATCGATTCATGGGTCGACATTTATCCGATAGTTGTGCGATGAAACACTTTATGGATGCTACTTTGCCCTGTAGGCTTCTCAGCTCTTTGATGTTAGTGGGTGGGGCCATTTCTAGGATAGCCTTTACCTTTGCTAGGTTGACTTCGATCCCTCATTTAGAAATTATGAATCCCAAGAGTTTTCTTGAAGTTATGCCAAAGACGCATTTCTTGGGGTTCAACCTAACATTGTGCTCTATCAGGTGATCAAAGACCTTTCTTAGGACCTCAGCGTGCTCTTCACATAGTAATGACTTGGCCAGTAAGTCATCGATATAATATTCTAAGATCTTATGCATGTAGTCATGGAAAATATATGTCATAGCCCATTGATATGTGGCACCAACATTTTTAAGACCAAATGGCATTACTTTGTAACAAAATATCCCCCATGGAGTGGTGAACATAGTTTTGTGCTGGTCTTTAGGTTTAATCTGAATCTGATTGTAACCAAAAAAACCGTCCATGAGGGAGAGCATCTCATGACCTACAGTTGCATCTACAAGAGCATCTATGTTGGGCAACGAGAATGAATCCTTTGGTGTTGCCTTATTGAGGTCTCTAAAATCCATGCAAATACGGATCCTTCCATCAAGTTTTCCTATAGGCACCATGTTTGATACCCATTTCGGATAGTCGATGGGTACAATAAAGACTACATCCAATAGCTTTTGCAACTTGTTCTTTACCATCAAGGTGATGGTTGGATGCATATTCCTGAGCTTCTGCTTGATCGATTTCTTTGTGGGATCTAGTAAAAGGTTGTGGACAACCAATTTTAGATCTAGACCCAACATATCCTTGTAGGTCCAAGCAAAGAGATTAGGTCTCTCTTTCAATAGAGGTATGATGGTGGCCTATTCTTCTAGAGATAAGATTTCTCCAAACTTAAATTTCTTTGGATTAGAAGGATCATCGTTGATGTCCACTTCGAAAGTTTCCTCTATTGACATGTGTGACCCATCCTCAAGCTGGTGAGGAGTGGGGATCAAATGGATGTCATCCATTGGGTTTAAAGGTTCAACTAAATCATGGTCGAAACCAGCATGATAAACATCATGTGTGCAACCTGGTGCAAAATGAAATGGTTGTAGCATTTCTTCATTGGGAAAGAAATCTTCAGGCTCTAAGGGTGAATCAGTGTGATCCCAATCAATAGCATCTAAGTTAAGACACAATGGTTTAGAAGGATCGACTAGGTTTTGGAGTGGAGTGGTCAAATCAATGGAGATCATGTTGATGGATGGAATGGAATCTCCAGGACCACATGGGTGTAACTCTACATTGTTGATTTGCCTTCCATACCCAAGATGAGGCTCTAGGGGTATGGGGATCATAGGATCCAATCTATGGATAGATGAGAAGATGGGATCATTTGGCTGAAGTAGCTCTCTAAATGTAGGTAGATCGGGGAAGACTATGCGATAGATCATATCTGAATTAGGTGGTCTTTCCCTGAGGTGAGGGCCAGGATATACTCTGTGATACATCTCATCTATGTCAAATGGTTCATTGTGATGATGCAAGTAGTGAGGTCCAAGGTAGGCCCTCTCAATTTCATCCTCATAATCACTATCATCTATGAAGAATCCCTCATTCCTACCTACTAGAACTGGGTGGTGACCTGAATGTTGGGGTCCAAGGTAGGCCAATTCAGTCTCATCCTCATAGTCACTATCATATATGAAGCACTCATTATTTATGCCTATTGGCTCTATGAGGTGATATAAATGTTGAGGCCCAAGGTAGGCCATCTCCATTAAATCTTCTAACTCATAGCCACTCTCATCTATGATGTATCCACCCTCTATATTAATTGACCAGGTGAGGTGATGTAAATACCGAGGCCCATGATAGGCCAATCTAGTTTCATCCTCAGACTCACTTGTGATGTACTCATTCTCTTCTCACTCATAACCATAGCCTGGTTCATCCTCCCATAGGATGATTCCTGATGGGCTTGCTTCGAGAGAGAAATTTGGATGATACTCATTGAATGGTCCTATATTGACCATAGCCACCCATCTATCACTCAAGTAGCTTATGTTCGGTTGATAAGGATTCCATTCAATGTCTTCCCCAAACCCTAAGCTCAGCCTATCTAGAGATGCTACCAATGAGTCATCGTAGCTTCAGATATGATATCCTAGGCCAGACCTATCAGTAGGTAACTGATATCATGGCTCAAGTGGGTTTCGTCACCCTTGCTCATATAGACCCAAACCATAGCCATGCCAATGGTTGCATTCAAAGTATCTTAGAGAAAACTCAAGATTAGACAAGTAATGAAAATTCATGGTGAATGGCTCATCCTCATCCTCTTCAATATCTAAAGCATCATGGGCACAATCCAAACCAACATAAATGAAGTTGGTTTGGTTAGGGGGATCCCTAATGGAACCACTATCCCAATTGGCAAGTTTGGGATTTTTGGCCATCCCATATCTTGCGTAGACTCGATAATGGGTGTGAAAGTCACATTCTACATAAGATATTCACCTAATCCTGTATTAGCTAGGTGAACTATCACCTACGGTGCAGATGATGCTGATGATGATGTAGGCGAGGCAGGTTGAGGTACCTCCTCGACTATGTCTTGGGGATCTTCCTCCTCCATGGGACTTGGAATTTCTACTATTGCTATGGTTGGGACTTCCTTAGGTCTTTCCTCCACCAAAGGTGCTTTTAGCTTTTGAGAGTCCTTTGCCTTGGATGTTGTGGGTTTTTCAGAAGCGCTAGTAGCTTTAGAAGCTGGAGGTGGTACCAATGTGGACGGGTCACCTCGCACTGATTTGGATTTGCTTTCTAGCTGTGTGGTAGGGGATGATGACCTAATGTATAAGTGCATGGATGGAAGGAAAAATTTCCTCCGATAAGTCAACCTGATGAACATATTTGAATGGCTCTTCATTCGATGGTACCACATATACTTATCCCTCATGCACATACTTAATGCATTGGTGCAAGATCGAGGGAATGCATTGCATGTCCCTTATCCAGGGATGCCCTAGGAGGATATTATACTGCATAGCCCCCTCCAATACATGACACATCATAAGGATGGTCTTATACCCTACATTTATAGGTAAGATGATTGTACCCACTATGGAGCAAAGTGCATCATTGAAATCTCTCAATGTGTAGGAGGTAGGGACGATGTTTGACCTAGGGATTTTCAAGTGCCCTATAGATTTTGTTGTTATTATATTAATCGACGAGCCTATGTCAATTAAAACCCACTTGAAAGGTATGTCATTGATAGACGAAATGATATGCAGAGGTGGGTCTACTATGGTAGTAGGGACTACCTTTATTTTATGATCATAAAAATGAATCACATGCTCTTGACACTATTGTACTTGCCCCACAAAGTTTGTAAATGCATCAGGGTTCTAGGGTTGTAGCTCAATTGATCTCAAGATTTCCATTAGAGTCTCCCTATGCCTAGGAGACTATTGAATGAGCTCATATATTGATAACTTGGTCGATGTCATATGTATATTTCTACACCTACCTCTATCGAGGTGTAGCCGGGATACGAATAGGAGCCATTGGAGGCTCTAGTTGGTTGTATCATTGGCTTCTTGTCACCACATTGATTATTTCAACCATTCCAATGAATCCCTGAGTGGGAGGTTCAACTTGGACTTGGTTTACTTGAGCACCCTGATGTCTAGGGGCTTCATGGTTTGGCAATGGGTTTCTAAATATGCCCATGTCTCTATTGTCAGGTGCTAGTGGATTATCAACTTTTAGCTCACCCTTATCGATCATGTTTTGTACAACATTCTTGAAACTAATACATGCTTCGATATCATGCCCTTGTTGTCTATGGTATGGGAAATACTGATCTTCCCTATATCCCCTGGGCTTGGGATGGTTAGGGTCAAGAAGTTGTACCTTAGGTAACCTGAGTCTCTGTGCCTCGCTTAGTTGATTGAATATTGATTGCATCGATTCTAACAAAGGCATGTAGTAGCGAGGCGATCGACATTCCCTATTTTGATCTTGGTTGTTCTTTTGGTTGTAATTGGCCGGTGGGGGTTGAGCCTGATAATTTTATGGTTGTTGGCTATTTCCTCCCTTTGGTGCATTTAATACAACCTGATTGATTGGAGTAGGCTTGGCCTGCTTTTGTTGATTTTTATTGTTGCGGTTGTTGTTGTTCCAGTCCTTTTTGTTTTGGAGCTTAATATCTCCTTCTTCAACCTTGATGTCTTCTATCAGCTTGGCTTGAGCCAAGGCTTCCTTGAATGTTTCATACTATTGTAGTTGCAAGAGCAATGAGATGTGCTTAGTACAACTCTTAGTAAACATTCGGGTGAGCTCGATGGTGGGAACAAAAAATGGTAGTTTTGCCATTACTTTTCTCCATCTATTCCCATAGTCCATGACTAGCTCATCATTGTATTACTTTAGGTTTGCCAAGTCAGACAATTTTGCTTTCTTCTTGATGCCAAAAGAAAAGCATTCAAGAAATGCATTCACCAACTGCTCAAAATTGATGATGTTGTGCTTAGGTAGTTGATTGAACCATTCAGTTGTTGCACCTGATAATGTCATGATAAATATTCTTAGCATCAGGGTGTTGTTATGTTCAAGGTGGAAGCACACATTCATGAAATTGGTGACATGTTCTTGTGCATCTTCCTCTCCTTTAAATTTTTCTAACCTAGGCATCTCAAAGTGCCTAGGGTAAGCAGGACTTGATACCGAAGGGCACAAAGGTTGATTGTGTATCTTGCTCAGGGTTGGATTCTGCCCAACCACATCCTATTTCTCAAGAGACTTGACTCTCTCAATGAGTATTTTGTATGCCTTCAAAGAAATGATCTCTTGTTCTTGAAGGTTTACTCGTGGTGGTCGGGGAGGTAACCCTGCATCTGCCCAATTTGGGCATCTATATTCATCTCCCATGACTACGGATGAAGGTTCAGGATATGTCTACTCCTGATCCTCCATATCTACCTATACTTGATCATGTTGTGCCTATTCTAGATCTAGGCATTGTTGATGCTTTGAAGCATGATGTGATGTGTGGTGAGTGTGCTCATCTCCCTATTTAGTGCATCTCTCATGCTGAGAAATGGCATGTCTATCAGGTTGGTAGTACTCACTACCCATATGTAAGTTGGCTCGAGCCAACCTATTTTCTTGTTCTTCATGCTCTATTTTTTCCTCTCTCAAGCGCTACTCATTTAGGCACAAATGCATTTTTCTCCATGCTTCCTCCTATTCAAGGATGTCTAAGCACTCTTGCTCTGCACACAGTGCTTTAGATAACCTACGTACATGGTTAGATTGATCTACCACTAAAGGTCCATGACTCTGTAACTTCGTACGAGGAGTCCTAATGGAGAGACCCCTTGGAGAGGCTCCTACTATTATTTTTCCCTTGTCTATTAGGGTGACCTGGTCTATGTAGACTGACCTATGTTCCATACCCCCATGATCGGAGGTAGTGTGCATGCTATGGGGGTGCTTTGAAGCTTCCCCTAGCTCATTAGTGTGCCTAGTTGTTTGATGGCTACGTGAACTTCCTAAAATGAAATGTGTAGTAGCATTGCTTCTCTGAGTTGGTCTCGAGAGAACCCAATCCAACTCATCAAGTTGTCTGGATCTCCATAACTGATCTCATGGGGTTCCATTTGCACCAATGAGATTATGATCTATGGCTATCCTCCCATATTCAGGGAGGCTAGGAGTTGCTGTGGGTCTGTGATTGGATGTAGCCCTTGTGTCTTACCCCTCAGTGGGCTGATATGACCTAAGTCTATCATGTGAATATTGGGGCCTTGAAGCCCCCTCATGCCTATCATGAGAGGAACCTAGATATGGTTCTCTAGCTAGGGTTTCTCGAGGAGTACCCCCATGGGTTGAGTTATCGCCCCTAAGGCTTATTAAACTTTGTTCAATGGCATTATGTGTGGGTGGCTCAACATCCTTGTGATTGTGATTGTGATTGTGTGGAGCATCAATTTCCACCTCAATGTTGGATCGAGGATGGTTGCTCCATGTGAAGACCATGATAATTGTGAATTATATTTTATGTAGATTTTAGAACACATAAAAAAAGTAGACAAGTGTTTATCTCTTTTAAATCTTCTTGGTGTTCCTAAAATTAGTCTTGTGTGTTTCATATTTGTTGAATACTACAATATAACTCTCATCGTGTTTTGAATTTTGTTGATGATATACTTAGATTGTTTAAGTGGATTTCACCTATATGCTCATAGCTTGACAATAAAAAATGAAAGTCATGATCACGTAAACCCACCAAAGTGTGGAGATGAAACCCACACCCAATTAGGATAGGTCCTGCCAATCCTCACCTAGTACTCACTTGGTCAGTGTCATACCCTCTGAAGAGAAGTATATGCAAATTTTCCAAGCTACATCGGATCTTGGAGCCAACGGCCAATAGAAAGGGTTCATGGGATTTGAGCCAATGGGTGGAGATGAATGCCACCATCATTGTACTCTACTAGTGGTTGGTGATGAAGTCCAACTCACTAGTGTTTAGATGAAGCGTGGTGTGTGATTGTTCCTTTTAAAATTTTCACAAAGAAAAAGATGCATCATGAAGCCCTCATGATCTTTTCTATATGCCTAAAAAGAAATGTTTCATTTAAAAAAAAAATGCATATGTACATGATTACATGATTTTTAGAGAATGCATTGTTACTTTATGAAACAATGGCCTCTATTTGGTCCCCAAGAAAGCAATCTCTACAAGCAAACCTAGACCACTAGAGACTAGGGCAGATTTGAAATCAGAAGTCCACTGTTCCTAGCAGTGGCTAGTAGAAAACTTAAGAAAACTATGCATTTTTCCTTTAATTTTCTCTATGTTTTCTAATTAAAATGAATTTTCCCTACTACATTCTAGAAATAAAACACAAACAGAGAGATAAAAAATTATAGAGAACTCCACCAACCTAGAATCCAAGTCTATTGAGGCATAGGTTGTCCTCTGTTGTAATTTTTTCTTGGCCATTGTCGCTTAGAGTGGTCATGACAGGTCATTGTCTTCAAAATTAGCCAAGATTTTTTGGTCATTGTAAACTAGAGTGGCCACACCTACACACAAAAAATGTGCAAATATCAGTAAATAAAATATTAAAAAAAACCGGGTGGGGGTCCCCACCATGATCACCATTAGTACGATCCTAAAAAGCATACACCTAAGCTATTTATATAATTATACCAAGCATAAAACCATGAAAGCATGAAAGATAAAAGAATTAACAAAAAATAAGGTCTCTTTTCATTAATTCATATTGAAATTCGATTACAGATAGGTCCCTCTTAGGGATACCAAATGCTTGATACAATGATTACAAATTATGAAATAGCCCCTGAACGGGGATGGTGTACTCTGTAGGCTTCTTAGATTTGACACGAATTTGTTCAAGGGCTTACGGATGCCTTCTTCTCACTTGCTTGGAGGGATCTGATGCCAAAGATGCTTTGAATTAGTCCAGGACCTATGATCTACATACAAGAAACAACATAAGATGATCAGTATCATATATGGCCTCTCATGATGAGGCTCCTTTTTAAGATCTACATAAAATGACATAGAGGCATGATGAAAGCATTAAAATGTAAAGATAAGTATATATGCATTAATAACTTGGAAATAATCTTACAATTGCAGTAGAAAAGATAGATTTATGCTAATCTAATATGATAAAGTAAACAACACTAAGAAATCTATGCTAAAAACTGATGAAATGATGACTCAAACCCTAGGCTATGCCTATAGGCCACTATTGATTATAGCAGCCATGAACTAAAAATTTCTACCTCATGAACCAAGGGCTACTCGAATCCAATGCAAGTGTAGTTATCCTATGTGATTTGGGCCCACATTCATAGCTAGTTTATTTTTTAGTGTTGGCTAATGTCTAGAAAAATGGCTAGTTGTAGCTGCTCTCAGCTTTAGTAGCTTGTGTTGGCAATCATTTTGGTCAATAGCGATTGTGCTTGAATGGGCTAGAACTACCCCTTGTGAGTGGTTAGGACCACTACAAGATCTTTGAAATTTCTAAGATCATTCATATGGTATTTGGATGTTTCCATATGAGTAGTCTCCTAAACATGACATATTTTAGATGTTTACAACAATGAATTGATGAGCAAAAAGTTGCATGATAAAGAGAATTGGGTGTAAGTAGTGAGAGTAGTAAGGAAGTACCTCAAACAATGAGAATCCAGTAAGAGGGTGTTGAGTGGTAATTTTTCCCAATTGCAAAACCACACTTACACTTAGAATTTTGATCACAAAACCCTCTCTTGCAAAGAAATATGAAATTTCTCCAAGGTTCATTTTACTTATGTGTGCTTGTAATATTGTGAAGATATATCAAGTGAGTGCTAGGAATACCTTAGTGATTTGCAAGTAACTATTAACAAGGGGTCTGTGTTGGTTTATTTTATTGTGCTATGCTATTAATTGTTCATGAAACTTAAAAGAAATGAAAATATGAATTGGCCCTCATATGACCATGATGTAAGCCTTAGTTCATTTTATCTTGGAGGATTTTAGGTAGATTTTATCTTCTTTTGGTTAAGCAAATTTTAAATAAGTTTTACCTTCTTTAAACCTTGATTTAAATGTTAAAATAGAAGATTAAAATCTCTCTAAATATGAATGTGAAATGAAGATTGGATTCCTTTTAATTTGCCTTGATGAATAAAATAAAAGGAAATAAATATGCATGAATAACCATGAAATGTAAGGGTCTTAAAATGTCATCATAAATTATCCCTCTTTAATGAAATCATAATTTTCATAAAGAAGAAATAATTTAATGCCTTGAAAATAATAGCTTTTGATATAATAATAGATTACTATCTCTTTAATGAAATCAGAATTTTCATAAAGAAAAGGTAACTTATTGCTCTAAAAATGATGGCCTATGGAATGTGACACAAATTATCCCCCTTTAATGAAATTGTAATTTTAATAAAGGGAAGTTCATTTATTGCCTGTGAATAAATATGCATAGCTAAAAATTTTGATTTACCTTCAAAATATAAACTTATGTAAAATTTTGAAATTATAAAACCCTTATAAAACAACAATTTTTATAAATTTGAAATGGCTTCATAATTAGTTCAAAATTGTTTTAGATGAAAAATTGAATTTCATTCTAGGGATTCATTCATTTATTTTTGAGGTTTGAATTGTTTTCGATTTTTATTTTTATCACTGAAAATAAAAATAAAAAAAGTAAAAAGAAAGGTTGAAAAAATAAAATAATATAAAATGAAAAAAAAAGTGATGCAACTAAGAATTCCTCCATAGACCCTGCAGACATTAGTATTCTGCATAAAAACCGGCATTAATGTGACCCGACTTAATGCAATCAAATAGCTAACGCGGTGCAATATTCTAAGGAAATGGTGCAATATACCGAAAATGACAACAAGCCAACCATTAACATGCATAAAACCTGAAGTATCTCCAATATATTGTAGCAAAAATATTTTCAATATTCAACTACAAGTGCAAAAAACCATGCCCAAAATTGACATCATGTGGTGAAATCGGTCCAGCGGTGTGGCTCTCCTCTCAAAATATCCAACCATTTATTTGTCCTTTGATATTGTATTTACAGTCTTCCAATGGCGTATTTTTGTCTTCACTTTCCTTTCATAGTGTGTGGAAACACTTCTTCCCTATTTTAATTTTGTAACACTCACAAAATTTCATTTATGAAAACGTTCATAACACTTAAATTAGCCTTTTAAAATGAGCGCCTTGGTTTGACCATATACAAAAAAGTATTTAAATGGCTTGCTTTCCACATTTTCATCCTACGCATGTACCTGGATCAAAAGACACTTAAATTAGCCTTTTAAAATTAACAAAATTAAAACTAAAAGAATTTAAAAAATATACATAAATAAATAAAACTACAACCATAACTAACAATTCTAAAACTTCCAAAACTAAACATTTAAAAGCTCTGAGAAAACTTTTCCATGGTTGTGGAAAAGTAAGTATGTATGTATATATAATTATTATTATTTTTATTAATATATATTTATATATATTAATATATCATTTAAATGTTTTATTTATTAAATTTTTATTTTTTTTTATTTGTTTATTTATTTATTTATTTATTTTTTTTTTTTAACTTATTTTATTTTTATTTTAAATTTGATTTAATTAATTTCACCACTTGAATTAAGTTAATCCAGAGGATTGAAATTAATCAAACATTTACACTCAAATGAAGACCAACTAAAAGAAATTGAAAGACTAAACCAAAGCACCTACAAACCTACACAATGACTCCCTTGACATGGGCCTATCAAAATCATCACTCGAAACAAACCACAAAAATACTCAAAACTTCAAAATGAAAATGTGGGTCCCCAAGTCTTGGGGGTAGTTGTGCAATGGTCACAACAAATGGTGACTCTGCTAGGAAATGCTCCTGAGTATTTCGGATGAAAAACCAAATCTGAAACGAGAACATAAAAGATTAGTGAAATAATAATTATTTAGTGATGTCCCAAGGAGATGGGGTTAAACAACTTCAAATAAAGACAACTAATCCATCTACCTTTGCTCAGTGTTCGCAAAAGTGATTCATTTTGTATCCTTGAATACCATCCATATTCCATCACCTGACTTACATTAGGCTATAAAATATTGCTCATAATATTTCATTTTCTTTATATCAAGCCTTTTCTAGATAGAGCTCCATTGTTAGTCAAATGTCTATAGCGTCGATGGATTTTATCTAAACTTGGTGACAAATTTGATCAATATTTGTATGGCTTGTATTCTTATTTTATAGATAACTTTGCAAACCTCTATGTAACACTTTAATTTGAGCATGTTATAATTTATCCTTGATTTGCAAATCAAGATAACTTCATCCTTTAGGACTTCCAAAAATACCCTTTAATATGTGGATTACATGTGGAGCTTTAGAAAAATATTTCATTGTTCCAATATCCACCACTTTAGTCCTAAAATTTGAGCATGATCATAAAATAATTCATCCATATTTTCTCACGTTCACCTGCTTTCAGATTAGGTGTTCCAACCTACTTAATAAAGGATCAAAAAATGGGTAAAGGTCATAAATCAACAACCACAAAATATCACCTAAAAATAAGGGAACAACCCAAAACACAAACCAAAACCTAACTTAAAGTAAACTAACAAGAAAATAAAACAACTTGTCAAACCAAAAAACACAAAACCAAAACTATATACAAATAATGCACAAGATGGTGATAAAATTTCAAGCCTCATTTTCCTGGATCCCAAACTTGATTTGCATCACAAACAAAAATAATCTTGACATGATAGGCATACAAAATCCTATGGACAACATCCCACAATAATATTATACTTACAAGCACAAAATCCTTCAATTTATCTCTCTCATCCTGACATCTTGATTTAGTTTTATTAGGAATCCCATGGTGAAGCTTTAATTCATCAAAGTGATAAAACAATGATTGATTTTCAATTGTTCCTTGTTCATTCATTAAAATGAAGATTTCATAATTTAATTCCTTATTTAGAATTAGGTTTTCCTTTTCAAATATGATGTCTTGCAAGTAGGAACCTATTTCTAAAAATTTCAAAGCCAATTCATTTTCCATATCTTTAGGCCAATCATGCTTATGTAACAATTTACAAGCATCTAGGATATCTATTAAATGAGGATCATTATAATTTTTTATCCTAGATTCCATTATTAATTGTTGATGAACTTGATTCAATAATTCAAGTCCATTTATTTATGTTTCATTCCACAACGTAATACCATTAGTGGTATGAGGAGAAATTAACTTAAATTATTTATTTATCCACAATGACATTTCATCATAAAAAACATTCGAATCCCATAGACCATTAGGTAATATTTCACCTAGAGTTTGCATAAATGAACATAAAAGGTGAGATTCTACCTTTTGTGGACTTTTATTTACCAAGACTTGGTGAACCTTTGAAATTTCATCTTTTTCCTCATGGTCTCTATCTTCATCATCCTCTTGTAGCACTTCTTCTTTATCAATTACCTGTTCATCAAAAATGCCAAAATTAGGCACCCAATTAAACACATGCCCATCCTTTTCAAACCATAAATATTATCTATTTAGAGATGTTTCAAATAACACATCTCCCTAACTAACCACTTGAGTTGTTTTAAATAAAGCAATATTTTCATTTGGATCATCAATAACATCAAACCCCAACCATTCAGGTTCTAGAATTTCCTCTATCGGAGGTAACATAGGTGTTATATGATCCTTAGGTGAAAAAATGCTTTAATTTCTTGCTCCTCAAGTGGGATAAAAGTGAGTGATTTCATTTCTTCATTTAAAACCAATGGATCGAACGAAATATTAACTATTTTCTCATGTGGGATGGTAATTTCAATGTTCTACATATCAATAGAAATTTCATCAATAGGTGTGTGATCAATCAATGATTCTTTACATGTTTTCCAACCATTATAAGAATTATAATATAAATCCATGTGATGAAACACTATTGTATTTTTGGCATGATCTTTAGATTTTACTATCAACTCTTTTCACCTTTATCCACCTTTGAGGACTCAATTTCAAAAATTTCATCTTCCTCAGATTCATCCTCTTAAATTTCAAATAATTCATATTTTGGTGAGTCAAGGGTTCCAAACCTATCACATATGTTTATTCTAGTTATATCTAGGACTCCTCCCTTTCCTGAAATCATATTATTGTGAAAATCATTGAAATTTATCTTAGGAGCATTATTCGAAAGATGATTGAGATGAGTGTTTTGAAATTAATTCACACTCAAGAATGATGGTTGATTTTGAATGGTAGGTTGAGGATTTGTAAAAATTGTTGATTCTAAAATTGATTCACATTCGAGGATAATGAAATATTTTGAAATTCATACCCACTTGAACTTGGTTGAGGCGGTGATGCAGGAGCATCCAACGAAATTGTCGACGCCATAATTTCTCAACCGTAGCTCCGATTGACGTGAAATTTGACAGGGAGCTAGTTGGGAGAGTTCTAAACAAATACAACTCATTAAAGTCCTATTTTTCCAAAAAATCTAGTTTTCGAGGCCAAATTTCATCATCTAGTGCCCCGAAATTAGGTTTTAAAATTACTTATCTAGTTTTTTATGCTTTTTGAGCTGCTCGGAGGTTAATATCTCCTAATGTATTTAGAGTTAGGATTGGAAAATTTATGTTTGGTTTGTCTATTGTAAGAGGGATGCGCACCCCAATTTTGGGCCTCATCTGACTCATTTTAGTTTTTAGGTTTTTTTGGCTATATAGCCACAAAATGAGGGTTTGTGAGGTAATCTTTCCATGTTTTTTGAATGAGAATTTGTTTGAAAAATTTTGGCTCTCCATCAAGTGGTATTGAGAAAATTTGGCTCTACATAAAGTGGTATCAGAGCTTAGGGTTCCTGAGTGTGTGAGCAGATTGTCGAAAGTGAGGTAGTTTGCACCAGGATCTATGGAAGGGTTGTGAGAAGAGAGTGAGGAAGAATGCATCCATGAAGAAACCATGGTGGTGGGAGAAATGTGGTACCTAAAGGATATTTTAGAGCTTTGCAAAGGCAAGTGCAAGCCCTGTAAGAGGTGTTGCGAAGAGGGGTTGAGCCAAGGAGAGAAGACCATAGTGAAGATGAAGCTTAGGAGGTTGATGATCCATCAGATGAAGAAGAAGCAATGGATCCTATAGAAGCTAGATTATTTAGGGCCATATATCTGATCGAGAAGATGCCAAAGTTTGATGTCTCCATGTATTTTGGGAATCTCAATCTAGAGGAGTTGATTGATTGAATCAATGATATGGAGGAGTATTTTGAGTATGAGGAGGTTGTAGATCCGGATCGGATCAAGTTTGCAAAAATGAAGTTGAAAATACATGCTAGCATATGATGGAAAGAAGTACAACTAGAAAGAAATAGAAGAGGAAAGGAAAATAAAACCATATGGGATCAAATGGTAGAGAAGTTGAAGAGGTAGTTTATTCCTATAGATTACAAATTTGATCTATTGAAAAAAATGGAGAGTTTGAGATAGTCAAGCAAATCTATCAAAGAATATACAGAGGAGTTTTACAAGATCTCAATCAGAACTGGCCATTCATAAGCTAATAAGGAGAAAGTAACTCATTAAATAAATGAATTAAGAATGAATATCCAAGAAGAACTCAGTTTGGTCAGGATGACCACCATTGAGGATGCATATCAGTTTGCCTTGAAGGTTGAAGAGAAGCTGGACATAAGATTTGAAAGCAAACAAAGAGGAAGGGGTCATGGTGGAAGAACTAGTGGAGGAAAATATGAATATCATAAGAAGACTGGTGAAACAAGTAATAACTAGGATAAAAAAGAGGAGAATACCTACCACTCTCGTGATCAGAACAATGGTTACCAAAGAGGAAGAGGTAGATCTAGATGTGGGTATGGAAGAGGAGGATTTCATGGAACCTGTTTCTATTATGGGGAAGAGGGAAATCAGACATATGAGTGTCCCCGACACTAAGAGAGGATGAATAAGAGACCTAAGGGTCATGCCAGAGCTACTATAGCAGATGAAGGTGTTGAATCAGAACATTCTGAAGAAGTAGGAGTAGAAGTGTTGATGACAAGAAGAGCATTGATGAATGGAGGGAAAGATGTGGATCAGAGGAAGAGCTTATTTCACACAATATGCAAATGTGCAGGTAAGGTCTGTAATGTTATCATAGATAATGGTAGCACAGATAATTTAGTTTCAAGAGAAATGGTTTCTAAGTTGAAATTGGAGAAGAGGAATAATCCGCATCTATATCAAATTACGTGGTTGCAGAAAGATAATAGAGCATTAGTCAGTGAGTAGTGTTTAGTTAAATTTCATATTGGAAATTATCAAGATGAGGTTTTGTGTGATGTTTTGCCTATGGATGCTTGTCATTTTTTGTTGGGGAGGCCATGGCAATTTGACAGACGTGTCATGCATGATGGGCATGCGAATACTTACTCTTTGACGAAATATGGAGTGCGTCACAAGTTGAAGCCATTGAAGGAAGTGGATGAAAAGGTATGCAGTAGTGCTAGAATATGTTTGGTAAATGGTAGAAAATTTTTGGATGACCTGAAGAGGGAATCTATGTGTTATGCATTAATTCCTACTGTTAATAAGGAACAATGTATGGATATTCCAGTAGAGGTTGAAAGTCTGTTAGAAGAGTTTCCTGATATTATGTCAGATAATGTGCCTGAGGGTTTGCCACCAGTGAGAAATATTAGCCATCAAATTGATTTGATTCTAGGAGCTAGTTTACCCAATAAGATAGTCCATAGAATGTCTCCCATGGAGAGTGAAGAGTTGAACAGACAAGTTCAACAGTTGTTGAGGAAGGGGTTGATTAGAGAGAGTTTGAGTCCCTGTGTAGTACCTGCAGTACTAGCATCGAAGAAGGATGGAGAATGGAGAATGTGTATTGATTCTAGAGCCATAAATAAGATTACCATTATGTATAGATTTCTATTACCTAGAATGGATGATATAATGGACTATTTGAGTGGAGCTAAATACTTCACAAATATTGATTTAAAGAGTGGGTATCATCAGATTCGCATCAGGGAGGATAATGAGTGGAATACAACCTTCAAAACCAAAGAGGGTTTGTATGAGTGGTTGGTTATACCATTTGGATTAACCAATACACCTAGTACATTCATGAGGCTAATGAATGAGGTGTTGATATAATTCCTAGAGAAGTTTGTTATTGTTTATCTAGATGATATTATGATTTTTAGTAAGACATTGGAAGAGCATTTGATGCAAGTTTAGATAGTTTTTGAAAAGCTGAGGGAGGAGCAGTTGCTGATTAATTTGAAGAAGTGTAGTTTTTTGAAGAAGGAGTTGGTGTATCTAGTATTTTTCATCTCAGATGAGGGTCTAAAAATGGATCTAGAGAAGGTGAAGGCTATCATTGAGTGGCCTACTCCAAGGAACATAACAGAGGTAATATCATTCCATGGTCTTGCAAGTTTCTATAGAAAGTTCATTAGAAACTTTAGCAGTATTTTTGCACCCCTGAAAGAAACCATGAGATGGGATAATAAGGAGTTTAAGTGGACTGCAAAGGTAGGTGCAATTTTTGATATGTTGAAAAAGAAGGTGATAGAACAACCCATTTTGGTACTTTTGAATTTTAATAAAGTATTTCAGGTTGATTGTGATGCTAGTGGCAGTGCCATAGGAGCTATGTTGAGTCAAGGAAAACTAAATCAGAGAAATTTGAAGTGGGTTGAATTCCTACAGTGTTATACCTTTGTTTTGAAGCATAGGAGTGAGAAGTCTAATAGATTTGCAGATGCCTTGAGTAGAAGGTAAAATTTGTTGATAGAGATGAAAGTGGAAGTCATTGGGTTTGAAGAACTCAAGAGTTTGTATCTAGAGGATCTAGATTTTGTAGAGGCTTGGAAGGCATGTTTGTCTCCTACTACTTTGGATAGAACTAAGTGTTTGGATTTTATAATCCAAGATGAGATGCTATTTAGAAGGGACCAATTGTGCATTCCTAGAAGTTCAATGAGGGAGAATATGATAAAGGAGAAGCATAGTGGAGGACTAGCTGGACATTTTGGTCGAGATAAGACCATTGCCCTTGTTAGTGAAAACTACCATTGGCCACAGTTGTAGCAGGATGTGAAGAAATTTGTGCATGGTTGCAGAGTGTGTCAGATGGCTAAGGGAGTGAGACAGAATACAAGATTGTATCAGCCATTACCTGTACCGGAGAGACCATGGGAGGACATCAGTATGGATTTTGTTCTTGGCCTACCAAGGACACAACGAGGGAATGACTCCATTTTTTTTGTGGTTGACAGGTTTTCAAAGATGGCTCATTTTATTCCATGTCAAAAAATGAGTGATGCAGTTCATGTTGTAGGCTTGTTTTTCAAGGAGGTGGTACACCTTCATGATCTACCCAAGAGTATAGTATCTGAAAGAGATACCAAATTTGTGGGTTATTTCTGGAGGACTTTGTGGAAGAAGCTAAAAAAAAATTTGAAGTTCAGTTCTGCATACCACCCGTAGACTAATGGACAAACAGAGGTGGTGAACAGAATTTTGGGTAATATTCTAAGATGCCTGGTAGGAGATAAGCCCAAGGGATGGGATTTGATTTTGCCACAGGCAAAATTTGCTTACAATAATTCTATCAATAGAAGTAATGGTAAATCACCATTCCATATTGTGTATGAGAACAACCCAAGGAATGCTTCTAAGTTGATAATGATGGGTAAAGGAGAAAAGAGTAGTGCTGAGGCTGAATATTTTGCAGAGCACATAAAGAGTTTACATGAAGAGGTACAACAACATATCAGTAAGATGAATACTCAGTATAAGGCCAAAATAGATCAAAAGAGGCGTTTCAAGGAGTTCCAAGTGGGATATGAGGTCATGGTTCATTTGAGAAAGGAAATGTTGCCTAGCAAAACCTACAACAAGCTGAAGATGAAGAGGTTTGGACCATGCAGGATCATAGGTAAAAGAGATTCAGGAAATGCCTATGAAGTGGAACTGCCAAGTGAGCTGAATATATCACTTATTTTTAATATTTTAGACTTGGTAGAATACCATGAAGGAGGTAGTAGTGAGACACCAAGTATAGATTTTTGGAGTATTCCAGCGTCTACTCCAACCACAGATGAGATAGAGGAAATACTAGACACTCGAGAAGGCAGAAGTACCAGGAATAGGCAGTATTCAAAATATTTGGTCAAGTGGAAGGGCAGACCTGTAGAAGATGCAACTTGGTTGTCCAAAATAGAGGTTGACCGCCTAGGTTTTCCTCTAACAGTACAAAAGTGAAGGTCACTTCTCAATCCACCCCGGGTGTCTGATGTAGGAGCATCCAATGAAATTGTCGGGGCCATAACTTCTCAACCGTAGCTTCGATTGACGTGAAATTTAACAGGGAGCTAGTTGGGAGATTTCTAAGCAAATATGACTCCCCAGAGTCCTATTTTTCCAAAAAATCTAGTTTTTAGGACCAAATTCCATCATCTAGTGCCCCAAAATTAGGTTTTAAAATTACTTACCTAGTTTTTTATGCTTTTTGAGCTGTTTGGAGGTTAATATCTCCTAATGTATTTAGAGTTAGGACTGGAAAATTTATTTTTGGCTTATCTATTGTAATAGGGATGCGCACCCCAATTTTGGGCCCCATCCGACTCATTTTAGTTTTTAGGGTTTTTTTGGCTATATAGCCACAGAATGAGGGTTTGTGAGGTAATATTTCCAAGTTTTTGAATGAGAATTGGTTTGAGCAAGTTTGGCTCTCCATAAAGTGGTATTGAGAAAATTTGGCTCTCCATAAAGCGGATAAATTGTTGGATAGGTAAGGGAGGTATAAACTGATTGAATATTATACGATCCAAAACCCCCACCATAATTTTGATAACTTAATTGTTGATTAATTACCATTGCTTGAGTATAATATTGGGATAAATATGTGAATTGAGGTATACCTAGTAAATAAGAGCAAGTGAATGGGTCAAGAGCATTGAGGTATACTTTGATAGGCACTCCCTCCAAAAGGACATAAGGCACCACCAGTTGAGTGTATAACCCATTGAACCTTTTGGTGAATGATTTAAAATTTTTGCTTGGTCCTTTATGAATAATGATAAACTAATTATACATGAGGATTGGATCAACTAGCTTATTATTGAATTGATTGAGAAATATTACCTCTAGTTGATCCCAAGAAGTGATAGATTTTGTAGGTAAATTGGTAAACCAATCGTATGCAAATTTTTCCAAGGTGTAAGGGAACATTTTACATGCAACATCATCATACCAAATCATTAAATAATTCACAAAAAATTTGAATTATTGAATATTCTCTTCTGCATACCTTATCCCATTAGACACAAATCGAGGAAGATATCTCTCAAAATTGAAGGGTAAATAATGTTGAACTCCTGGTATATTCAATGGGATTCCTACCATCTATGGTGTAAACATAGCCATTAGTGGACCTTAAAGAATACAATTTTAATACCAACTTTGTTAGTCAAATAAATATCTTACAAAGAAGTATGAAATGACTAAATGTCTAACACATAAATAATCATATATATCAACCAAAAGATATGCATCAATTAAACCATGACATTAGAGACCATTTTCCAATTTACAAAAGGTTAGCATTAATACATCATAAATTAGAAAATGTTTGAATCAATGAAAGTGATCACAAGAAAATAAAACTTCATTAGTTGAGACAAATACTTCCAAATAATTCTTTTAAGTAACATGAACAAGTTAGCATCCAAATAGTAATAAAGTAAACCAATTTAGGCCCTCCTTCTACCGCCAAAAATGTTGACTGGTAATTTTACCTAATTGCAAAACCATGCTCACACTTAGAATTCTGATCACAAAACCCTCTCTTGTATAGAAATATGAAATTTCTCTAAGGTTAATTTTACTTATGTGTGCTTGTAATCTTGTGGAGATATGTCAAGTGAGCACTAGAAATACCTTAGTTATTTGCAAGTAACTTTTAACAAGGGGTCTGTGTTGGTTTATTTTATTGTGCTATGCTATTAATTGTTCATGAAACTTAAAAGAAATAAAAATGTGAATTGGCCCTCATATGACCACAATGTAAGCCTTAATTCATTTTATCTTGGAGGATTTTAGGTAGATTTTATCTTCTTTTGGTTAAGAAAATTTTAAAGAAGTTTTACCTTCTTTAAACCTTGCTTTGAATATTAAAATAGAATATTAAAATCTCTCTAAATATGAATGTGAAATGAAGATTGGATTCCTTTTAATTTGCCTTGATGAATAAAATAAAAGGAAATAAATATGCATGAATAACCATGAAATGTAAGGGTCTCAAATATCATCATAAATTATCCCTCTTTAATGAAATCATAATTTTCATAAAGAAGAAATAATTTAATGCTTTGAAAACAATAGCTTTTGATATAATAATAGATTACCTTCTCTTTAATGAAATCAGAATTTTCATAAAGAAAAGGCAACTTATTGCTCTAAAAACGATGGCCTATGGAATGCCACAAAAATTACCCCCCTTTGATGAAATTGTAATTTTCATAAAGGGAAGTTCATTTATTGCCTGTGAATAAATATGCACAGCTGAAAAAATTGATTTACCTTCAAAATATAAAATTATGTAAAATTTTGAAATTATAAAACCCTTATAAAACAACAATTTTCAATAATTTTTATAAATTCGAAATGGCTTCGGAATGAGTTTGAAATTGTTTCATATGAAATATTGAAGTTCATTCTAGGGCTCCATGCATTTATTTTTGAGGTTTGATTTTTTTTCAATTTTTATTTTAATCACTGAAAATTAAAAAAAAATTACAAAAAGAAAGGTTAAAAAAATAAAATAAAATAAAATGAAACAAAAGAAGTGTTGCAACTTAGAATTCCTCCACAGACCCTGCAAGCATTAATATTCTGCACAAAAACCAACATTAGTGTGATCCAAATTTACGCAATAAAATAGTTAATGTGAGCAATATTCTAAGGAAATGGTGCAATATACCAAAAATGACAACAAGCCAACCATTAACATGCATAAAACCTGAAGTATCTCCAATATATTGCAGTAAAAATATTTTCAATATTCAACTACAAGTGCAGAAAACCATGCCCAAAATTGGCATCATGTGGTGAACTCAGTCCAGCGGTGTGGCTCTCCTCTCAAAAGATCCAGCCCTTACTATGTCCTTCGATGTTGTATTTAAAGTCTTCAAATGACACCTTTTCATCTTCGATTTCCTTTCATAGTGTGTGGAAATGCTTCTTCCCTCTTTTAATTTTGTAACACTCACATAATGTCATTTATGAATACGTTCATAATGCTTTATTTATGAGTGCCTTGGTTTGACCATATACAATAAAGCATTTAAATGGCTCACTTTCCACATTTTTATCCTACGTGTGTACCTAGATCAAAAGACACGTAAATTAGCCTTTCAAACTTCACAAAACTAAAACTAAAAAAATATACATAAATAAAAAAAAATACAACCATAACTAACAATTCTAAAACATTCAAAACTAAACATTTAAAAGCTCTGAGAAAACTTTTCCATGGTTGTGGAAAAGTAAGTAGGAATATATATATATATATATATATATATATATCATTTTAAATATCTCATTTATTTAATCTTTATTTTTTTTTTTGTTTATTTATTCATTTTTATTATTTTCTTTTTTAATTGTTTTATTTTATTTTAAATTTTATTTAATTAATTTCACCACTTGAATTAAGTTAATCCAGAGGATTAAAATTAATCAAACATTTACACTCAAACGAAGACTAACTAAAATAAATTGAAAGACTATACTAAAGCACCTACAAACCTACAGAATGACTCCCTTGACATGGGCCTATCAAAATCATCACTCAAAAAAAACCATAAAAATACTAAAAACCTCAAAATGAAAAGGTGGGTTTCCAAGTATTAGGGGTAGTTGTGCAATGGCCACAACAGTGGGTACAATTTCACATGGAAAGAATATATCACAATTTGGAACAAGAGATCTCATTGAAGAACATGTGTTTATACTGAGAGGGGGTGGTGAACAGTATAAGATAAAACTTTTTACTTTTTAATCCAAATGATAACATCAGCAATATTAAAGTAGTAAATATCATACAAAGCATCACACACATGAGAGACATGATTTTTATGTGGTTCATCCAATGTGGGCTACTCCACGAAGAAAATATTTCTTATAAATATTTCTTAAATAAATTCTCTTGGGAATCCTTTCCCTACAATGTTTATGGATCTCTGTACAAAGGATACACCAATCCCCTAATCAAGTTTGTGGATCTCTATCCACAGGAGAACTCATTTCTCCTTAGCTATGACTGGTGATATTCTAGAAGAACTGTTGCCCCCACTACTCTGGCTAATGGATCTCTATCCACTGAAGACACCTATCCTCACTTCCATAGCTAATGGATCTATATCCACTAGATATTTTCATCCTATATACTCTGTCACCTACAAATATTTGTCTCAAATCTGTACTAAATATAGTTCTTCGATCTATCCCAAATCTGCTCAATATTTATCTCTAGTCTGGCACAAACCTATCCTCAAATCTACACCAAACTTTATCCTCTAATATGTCCTCAATATTTGTCCTCAATTCTATCCTCAATATTTATCTTCAAATATGTCCTCAATCTGTATTGTAAGCTTCCACAAAAGCTCACACAAATCTGTCCACAAGTCTTCTCTAAGACTTACCTCAAAAATTTTCAACAAGTCAACACTAAAACTTGTCCAATCTCATAGAAACATAAAGATAATTGTTAGAGACTCAATATGTTTTACACTCATCACAATGCTCGATCACTTTCAATATCTCGTTTATCATAGAAACATATAGAGAATTGTTAGAGACTCAATATGTTTCACACTCATCAATACTCAACCTCTTTCTCAAATTAATTTAGAATATAGAATGATTTGTTTCATAGAACTTGAGCCACTTCACACATCCACTTGACTAGGCTTAACTAACTCTTTTCAATCAATCACTCAATGAAATAACCCTTTCTCACAAACCCTAGTCCAAGCATATGAACACTCAATGCCTATAAAATAAGGTTTTATCAATCACTCTCTATTCCAGAAAACCTTGAAGCATTAATTCAAAGCACACTCAACAATACTTTATAAAAAAATATTCACATATAGCTCAACAACTCTATAAAGAAACCTAATTAATTCATTTTCACTCCAAAGTTATTTTTCAAAAAACCAACCAATCAAATCAACCAAGGAAGAATATGCCCATACCTTATTATTTGATATAGAATGACCTTAAAAAACCTAGATCAAATATAACAACTTTATTTGCCAAGTACAAAGGGTTAGATGACAAGAATTATCACCCTAACACTTTTCATAATTTACCTTACTCACAAAGATAAATTAAAATCCAAATACACCTTATTGCTCTATATCAACAATAAATTTCAACATCATAAATTTCATCAAAAATCCCCTTTAAACTATAATACAAATTCTACTTATAACTCCTTTCTCAATATTGCATTTAAATTAAATAATTCATTTTATTACTAAATGTAATAAATCAATTTCTATTTCCTAAGGTACAAACAATGTTACCATAGAAAAATTCACTATTTACCACTTAGGTAGATAAAAAAAATTATTTACACCTTATCCCTCCACACAAATTTGGCAAAAGCAATAATTTAAAAATAAAATTATAATTTTTTTCCTGTCTTCTCCATGAATTGCAGTATTCGAACTTGCACCACTGTTGTTGTAGTGCCTTGGCCACGGCTTCCATACTGTGTGAGCCAAGCGCTCACCTTGCTCTATTAAGACACAATATACACCTTATGCCTTCATTGCCCTTTAGAGACTTTTAGCTACTTTCTCCACCACGTCTCCTTGCTCCACGTAGCACTTCGAAGGCGCTTCTCCAAACGGAATTTGCATGAGTCTTGCACTAAATATTGTGGAGGATATTTTTGAAAGATTTTTATAATGCTTTGGCTAAGGTATAAATACCTTATGCCACCGTTCCATGTATGTCAGAGGAGGTGAGTTTATGGAGGTCGGCACTAAGGTTTTTGCATTTAAATTTTTTAATTTATAGATCATTTAAATTCTTTAGAATTTAAATTTTATAAATTAATATTTAAATCTCTTAGCTTTATAACAAGCCTTCTTAGGTTTTAATCAAAACCTTTTATTTTTTCCATTATGGTTTTTAATAAAACCTTTTATTTGACCACTATGGTTTTAATAAAAACCTTTATTTTTTCCACCATGGTTTTAATAAAAAAACCTTTTATTTTGACCACCATGGTTTTAATAAAAACCTTTGGTTTGCTTCACATAATATTAAAAATAATATTATGAAGCCTTTTTTCATCAACCTCTAACATTGCTTATTTTGACCTTTTGACATCACCAGTGGTTCACTTCTTGGCATCAATGACAACTTCATGCCTTGACATCAATGAAAACTCCATGGACTCAAAATTTCCAACACTCACACATGAACCACTAGTCATAGGAGAAGGAGCTAAGATAGTATGGCAAGACATTGAGCAAGACATCATAACTCGTGAGCCCCAAGGAAGCTTACATGAAGAATAAGGTAATTTAAGTATTGGGATAATTCCTTATCTACTAAGAAATAGATACCAAGAAAGTGGTAGTGATGATCTCTTAGCACAACCAAAAGTACTCCATGCTTGATCAAATCTAGATGCCTATGAGATAGCCTATCAAATATTAAGAAGGTAAATAAGGGAAGTAACAAGACTTAAATGAATAATAGAATTGCCAATAGAGTTGTCAACATAGAGAATGGATAATACTAATGACTCAAGTACAAATTCTATTTTTTTGGATGACTATAGTGAGGTTTTGGTCAATTGTTCTCCACAATGTCATTTTGAAGAAAGAGGTTGGATGAATTGACTAATTTGTGCACATCATCGGATAAGAATATTATAACGATTGGTGCTACAATCACCAATGAATGAAGGACACCTAGTCAATATTGAGTGATGGAGATAATTTCAAGCACTTGGGATAGAGGGGATCTTAGTTAACAACATGATCAGCCACAAAGAACCCCAAGTACCATAAGGTAGAAGGCAAAGTAGAGAGGAGTATTACGATCACCTAGAGGTAGGAGAAGGATTTGATCTCCTACTCCAATATGACCTAGGGATACACCACTTGCGTGTTTCAATTGGACTAGGAATGCACATGGTATTTATGTGCAAGGGGGATAAGTACAAAATCTCACAAGAAGATACCCACTTGGGTGACCATATAAGCATCGAAAAGGGTCTAGAATAATGGAAGTAGGAATAAGTTTACCTCAGGAAGAGGGTAACCCATTTAATCTGCAATATGGTATTATAGCAAGAGGACAATGTTGTAAAATACAAGTGCAAGGAAGAGGACTTGCTAGCAGAGGAAGAGTAGGCTTTGTGGATGATGAAATTCAAGTAAGGCAAAGGACTTGTTCATCAAGTTTGAAGGTGGAATTTACTCGAGGAGATAGGAGTAGAAGCTAACCAAATTAAAGTGGAGTAACAATGATATCCTTACCTTAGGATTAGTCAATGGAGCGATAAAATATAGCTTTATGAGTTGAACATTGTGTAGTGGTAAATCATACAATTTGCAATTGCACAAACCCAAACTATACAATTGAAAATGATACTCGTATGATTTCAAATCGTACAATGGGCCAGAAAGTGGGGATAAATTATACAAATGACACATGTACAATTTCAAATCATATAGAGAACCAAGGAGAGGGAATGAATTATACAAATGATCTATTGAAGCTTGATCGTATGATTTTGTGGCACCCAATTGAATGGAATGAGGTGGTAGAATCTCCAAATGACACATTGAATGAAGGGATCATAGAAGTGCATGTCACTATACAATTTCATAGAAGGTAAGTAAGCACTTTGGTAATTAAAAAATAAAATCTTAATTGTGAAAATACCTTGGGATACAATTAAGACATAATATGGTTGAAAAATAAAAAGGACAGCCCCTTCTAAGCAAAAGGGACAAGAAAAAAAGAAAATAAAGAAAATAATAAATTATTCAAAAAGCAAGAAAGGACAAAAGTGCATGCAAAAATATATGAGTTGGAAATCATCCTTGCAAAAAGCTAAAATTACATGCAAAGGAAGTTGAGGTGGAGAATTTTCATGCAAAGGACATTTTAAATATAAAAGGAGAGTGTCATGCATGTTATTTTTACTAGATTTGAAAATTAATTGCATGAATAGAACAATAAATTTTGGAGCATCTGGGAGCATGAAGTGTGCTACTAAAATAATTTTTATCACATGGGCATGTAAAATTTACAAGATACCTAAAAATGATGCTCCATCATTACTTTTCACCAACAACTCTTCTTGCTTTTCAAAAAATGTATTCGAATAGGGAGAAAAGCTACCAAAGTTAGGGACTTAAAAAAAAAAAAACTATTTTTCAAAAAACGTATTGGAGGGAAAATTTTAAACTGGTGGAATTAGGGTTTTCGGTAAAAATATAGCTATGAAAACCCCTCTTGGTGAAAAACATGGCTAGGGTTTGAATTAGTTCTAGAAAAATAAGTTGAGTGGAGAATTGCAAACCCTATGGTAGGAAAATTTAGCCAATGGAAAAATAAAAATGTCTTAGTAGTTGCATATGGTAAAGCATAAAGGAGAGGGTCGTACAATAGATTGCACTCAAACATAATCGAAATGTATAGTTGAAGAATTGCACAAGTAGGAAGGAAAATTGCAAAGGGTACTAGAAACACACCAGAAATAAATATTTGCACTGATGGGATGTGTGAGAAAAAACATATGATGTGTGAGAAAAATATAGAGGATTATTTTTAGTCAAAGGGAGTAGTATGTCACAACCCATGACAACCCACCTTAGTAGGACTCATTTATGATATGGATTATGTTTGGAGCTGTGATTATTTAATGATTAAATTTTGATGTGTTTGGATGGATATATGTATTTATTATTTTGATTATTTTATAAGGATATGGTACTACTTATATCATATATGGTTGTAGGACTAGGTACTCTTATGGGTGTACAACAAAGTTGAGTACTAACGGTGAGAGGGTTAAAAAAAAAAGAAGTTATGGTTAGTTTAACCAAAGATAGCTTCTGGGTAAAAAGTTATCGGCATATAGTTGCAATAGTATTGATGTGTTTGAGGGTAATCACCATCATCTAAATTCATTCATAGAAAAATTTTATAGCCCTAAAGCTATTGTAAACTCTTTATCTTAAGGATTTGCGCAACAATGATGGTGCATTACTTCTCTTTGTTTTTTTTGTTTGAGTAATGTTTATCTTATGTGAATTATGGAGAAATAAGATAAGCATTGTTTTTAATAAATTAAAAAAATTATATTAAAAATGATCAAATTATTGAAAAAAAGTCTTAAACAATCTTTACGGATAATAAAATGGATCTTTAAAAGAAAAACAACAATTGTACGTAGGGACTTGCTTTATTTCTGAGAATATTAGAAAAAACTATTAGTGAATTAATAAGTATGTTTCTAAAAAGAGAGGGTTTTCTTAAAATAAAAAATAAAAACTTATTTTTTAGCTTTATAAAAAAAAATTATGAAGGTTGCTAAGAAGATGGTTTTCTTGGGGGGGCATCTGGATCATCAGGCATGAAGAAATAAGAGGAGACAAAGACACAGTGCAGGTGGTGAAACCAAAGACTTGAGCGTAAAAGTGAAGGAGAAGAATATTTCACCTGTTTGGTTTGTGAGATAATAAGGTATTTTCCACACTTGGTTGTTTTGTTTATATAATTATCTTGAGCTTCTTGCTAGACATCTCCTAGGAAGGGCCTTTATAAGGTAGATGATCTTTTTTTTAAGATTAAAATAACTATTCTAGATTCAACTAATTGACCTAAGAGTTAAATCTTCATTTTAATCTTAAAAATCGATCAAAGTATACCTTATGATTTCTAGGTGGCTGGAAAACCATGTGCTGTTATTTTAAGTTTAAAGAACTTGAGCACCTATATTGTTTTTCTTAATCTCTTTCTCTAAGCTTTAACCTACGTCATTTTTGACCAAGCATAGATAATTGGTTCTAATGTTAGGGAAAGACTTTTGATATTTATTTATATAATAAATCTTTATATATTAAAACTTTGAAAAATATTTTGATTTTTATAAAACATTGAGACCTTTATATTCACCATTTTTTTAGTTAAAGGAAAAGGATAGAATGGTCTTTTGAAATTAGTCACTTTTCCAACATGATCATTAGCTTCTTATGAGTTGTTTTGGTTTATTGGTCTGGTTGTGGATTCTTGAAAATATACTCTTCTTTAGATTTGGTTTTAATACTTTGGGTCAAGTAAAAAATAATTTTTAGTTTCACCCTGTACGGACATCGTGTTTTTCCCTGTTGTCCTCTTTGTTGGTAAAAAACACCTGACTGCTTAAACCTTTATGTTTTTGGTTGACATTTGAGACATGGTAGCATGCCCTAAGCCTTTGACGGTCTTCGACTAGTGATAGACTCTATAATATGCTTCCTTACAACCCTGTGCATGCTTGATTTTTCCTAAGTTCCTATTAAATTGAAATATTTATGTTTTAATTTAATTAAGTGTCCAACTTCAATGTTTTAATATTTATTTGAGTTCCTTTTAAATAAAAGGGAAAATTTATTTTAATAGCTAAACAAGGGAGGGATGTATTTTAATATGGATAAGGTTACTTTATTTATTATCATTTCAATTCAGTTTTACTTTTATATAGGAAAAAGAGGAAAAGAATACTACTTTAATGATTCTTATAGTGATTCAAGTATTTAGTTGTTTTATGGCAGCAAAGTAAATATTGAAATGATAATGTTGTGTGTTGTACAGGTGTGAAGGAATGGTCTCAGGCCAAAAGTAAATATTTTCTTTTAGTTTGCGGTGTAAGGTAAGTGTTTGATTTTGGATAATATTCAAAAAAGAGGTTTTATGTTTGTTAATAGATGTTTCCGGTGTGGAATGTTCATTCACTTGGGAGGTTTTTGGCTTTCTGTTGAGATTATTGGGTTTGGATTGGGTCCTCCCTAAGGATTTATCTTCTTTTGTTGAGCAGTATAAATCCCCATTCCTCTCCCCTTGCATTTGATCCTTTTTCATCGTTTGTCTTACCTCATTCTTGGTGGCATCTTTGAAAAGAAAGAAACTTGAGGGCATTCAATAACATAAGCCTGATTCAGTATTTGTGAAGGCAATGATAAAAACAATTGAGAATGTAGGTATGTTGTCTAGATAAGGGCTCTATATTTAATAAAGTAGATGTTGAGAAGGCATTGGGTTTGAATACTCAGTCACCCTTGTTCCCCAAGAATCAAATTACTTCCTATATGGATATTGTATGGGAACCTCCCCTCCTGGATGGGTGAAGCTAAATTTTGATGGATCTTTGAAAGGAAATCCTGGTATGGCTAGAGCTAGGGAAGTTCTTAGGGACTCGAATGGGCAAATTTTGTTGGCATTTGCTGAGAATCTAGAAATCTAGTCTAGTCATGTGGTAGAAGCTAAAGCACTCTACCAAGGTGCCCTACAAGTGAGCTTTATGAACTGTAGAAAGATTATTTTTGAGGGATATTCCTTAAACATTATCAATATGATCAATGGTAATTATACTCCCACTTGGACTATAGTAAATATAGTAGATGAAGTTCTTAGAATAACTCAAACTCTAGAAGCAGTCCAATTTAATCATATTTTTACGAAAGAAAATAAATATTATAACTTCAATCTAACTTGGAACTCTCTCAAAATGGTGTGTCATTATGGTGCATTGAGCTCCCAAACGGTTTAAATCAGCTATATAATAAAATTAAGAATAGATAAAATTTTAAGTGCTTTGCTAGAGACCAGAAGGAGGGAAAGGTTGAGTGAAATGGTACAATTTTTATTTTTGAATAGACACCTTTATTCAAAATTTTTGAATTTGATTAGAAATTTGAGCTGAAAAAAAACATTAAGCAGTTGGGTTAGATGAATTTTCTAAGTGGGCCTGACTCAGAGACACATTGGAATACACGTAGATGAGAAGGCCCATACCCAATTTCAAGAATTTTATTTTTTTTATGTAGTCTATGTTTTTCCCTATATGGGTAGCTTGTGCACGTTCTGTTTTGAAATCCCTTGTGAGGGATTGTGTTGTGTTTAATTTCATTTGTGGTTGATATTTTTTGTTTGCTTGGGTCTTGTAGCTCATGTGAGAGTGTGTTATTCTAAGAATCATGGTTTCTCATGGTGGCATGTGTGCCCTTTTACCACTTTATTGGTTGGATCCTTTTTATATAAGGTTCAGGGATCTTTCTAAAACCCCTTCTTCTACTTAATCAAAAAAAATAAAATATTTAAATTATATCTATCTATTATTTGATTGGTTTCTATTAAAGTATGAAAGATTTATTATTTCAGTTCAAGGTTAAATACCAAGGTGTTGTATTTAATAAATTCATTGAATATTAGATAAGTTTAATGGTGTGGAAAGAAATTATATTAAATAAGAATAATTAATATTCAAATGGTCATAGAGTCCTTTTGAAGGAGGAAATTATGGGGTTTCCTCATGTGTTTTTTTATTTGATATCTTGAATAAAATAGAAAATTTAGGTAAGTTAAGATATACATATTTGAGTATTTATATTTTAAGTTATTATATTTTTTACTTGTGAATGTGGAAATGAGTATTTATATTTGATATGGTGGGATGGTCAAATGGGTGTGGAATTTATTTACTATGAGGAAATTATGGGGTTTCCTCATGTGTATTGTTTGTGAAGCAACATAAAAGATGTAGAAATATTTTATGGCTTTGTATATGTTTACTGGATGCATTAAGTATAAATTGTATTTAGG
Source organism: Wollemia nobilis (assembly GCA_028583015.1). Classification (NCBI taxonomy): domain Eukaryota; kingdom Viridiplantae; phylum Streptophyta; class Pinopsida; order Araucariales; family Araucariaceae; genus Wollemia; species Wollemia nobilis. Next base: position 5,278,766 of record JAQPPZ010016931.1, read on the forward strand.
AATGCATTATCATTTTAAGGATTTGTCTTGATCTATTACTCCCCCATCCTCTCAATGGTGCTCAAGGACCTCAAAAATCTAGGTTATGGATAGTAAAAGGCTATCATGTTTAGCCAATGTTATTTATAATTATGATTACAATGTAATTGGAATCTCAAAGAGAGATATGTAACAAAATTTAATTCATGGATTTGATATTATGAATTATAATTATTATTTTATAATTTCAAAATAATATAGTTATGAATTATGGTAAAATGAATGAAAAAAGTTATGAAATACAGATACAAAATATGATCTTACTTATAAAAATGTTACGATTAATTGAGATGCTTTAATGCCTTCAAATATACGCATTATAAATATTTTATGCTATTTTCATATTAAGCAAAAGAGTATGCTTTACTTCTCTTATTAAATATAGAGATTTAGGGTGAATGAATCTAAATGTTATGCTTTTGTATTTATTAATTTTTTTGGGTAGGGTACTCTTATAAAAAAATTGGATATAACCTTGTTGGGGTGGTTACCAAGATTTGGTTAGTTGTGGGGAGGAAAAAATCAAATTAGTCATAACGATTACATATTGAGTGGTGTAGATCAGATGTATTCCCAAAAGTGTGGAGCTTTTGAGGAGGGGTATTAAGTGTGGAGCTTGAACCACATTTCCTACCATGGAGGTTAGGATTTTTTTTGTGACATAAATAAATGTAGGTTTCTTGATCAAGAAGGATCAGGTAGCCATGTGTATTATCACATGTACTGATAATACCTTTAATAAGCTCACTCTGAAGGTGTGGTCATTAAGCACTAAGCACATGTATTTTATTGATAACATATTTTTAAGGGACCCAATACCTTTTACAAGTCGTAGAGGGGATCCCATGCAGGATCAATCCAAAATAGGACAAGACAAAAAGGGGACCACACTAGGTAGACACAAAACTAAAAATAATAGGATAGAGGAAGAAAATGTCCGAAGGCAACATAGGGACAAAAAATAAATAGTCTACTGACAACAAGGACAATCCAAAAAAGGATCCAAATGCAACGCATTACTTTGAGATGTAGTCTTCATCCTTGATGTCATTGGGATCATCCTCCCTATATTGGGTAGCTTTCTAAGCCTTCATCTTATTGATAATATTGCTAGCCATCAAGAACATTAAGGTAGCCAATGATACAATGTCATATAGGTCCGACATCTACTCTGTGTCACTCATCGACTAGATAGATACCACACCAAGGGATGACCCTGCTAGGATCTTCTACATCTTACGAGTAGGGGAGGTGTACTCAATTGCAGAATCATTTATAGGAATAACATTCTTACCCTTTTCATTAGATAACTTGATATATGTAGAGTATATGCTCGGAGATGAGGATGACCCCCACCATTTTTTGCTTACCCATTTTTCTAGGGGTACCAGCATCAATGTCAATTAAAAAACCTTCTAGGTTAACTTCCATTAGAGCAAGAGGTAAACTTGGTATGGGTTCATAAATAACCATTGGACCACCAACTTCAATGATACATTGATTTAGATTCTGAATGATGTAGTTGTAATTAATTAGGTGAAGTCCCTGATGCTTAGGATAGGTGGATTTCCCCTTTTGAATGCTCTCAATAAAAATTTCCATCGATCAAAAGAGATATTCCAAAATTTTGATCAGCTTCATATCCTTTAGATAGTTTAGGAACAACATATGGAAGGTCAATAGAGGGTATGATGGTTCTTCAATCATCAGGTACTGCATAATTGGGATGAGTACCTGATTCCATGGTGGGAGGAGGTCTTCTTGGATTAACCCATTATCCTTATTGGATAGAAACTTCTCTTTATCAAAAAAATAGACAAGTTACCCTTCCATAAAATGCTTATCATGGTGGATGATATCCCTGTTGTTGGGAAGCTCCATAATCTTGACCAACAATTCAATTATAATAAAAAATCTCAATCCCCTCAGGGACACCATTCTGCTATCCCAATTCTAAACAAATTCCTTTGACAACTCTAGGTCATACCCCTAAAATTTTTTCAAGAAGTTCAACATCCCATGATATGCCAAAATTTCTTCAACATTTGGGTCAAGCTACAGAATTTTGGGTTCTATCAACTCCATATTGCCACTTTCACAAGACTTAGGTTTGCTCACATAATAGGCATAAATCAACTTACACCACTGATTGCATTAGTTCTTCGTCCTTACGTAGCTAAGCATTGACTCACTTAAAAAACATTCCCCATTATGCCAAGACAGGTTCATGCCACCACCCTTGGACCAAGTGCTATATATGAGATATTGATGGACAAGATTCACCCTAAAATATCATCACATGAGCCTTACCATACCCAAAGGTGATTAGGTTTTCCAACCAAGCGTTAACTAGAAAAGGAGGCATTGAATGCGGGGTGGAAATATAGCACTAGTCTTTGGAATTATAATTGCAATTAGTATTAATATGCTTGAAATATTGGTGGTTATCATAAGGTGTGGGCCAATGAGAGCAAGATGAATGCCCAACCATCCTCCCTATGATGCCACCATGCCAGGACCAACCCACATTGCCATCTACATTGAAGACAATCTGGCTAATCCTATTGATAATGATAGAAAATTTATGATTTTTGCATTAAAATTTGATCACATCATGAGTGGGTATAATAGTATGCTTATTCGATGTGAGGTACATGTGACCAATGGAAGAATCACAACACATGTTCCAATTACTCATTCAGTACACCTTCCCATCCACTTCACAATTTCTAGCTTTCCAATGATAATCACCATGGCTGAAATGGGCATTGGGTTGATAACCACTAATAAATATTCTTTGATGTCTATTGATTTAGATATGGACTTTTATACTCCATTGGACCTTAAGTTTATACCAATCATAGCAACATAAAATATTTAGCACATACTAGTCCCAAAAAAGTAGGTTGAGCTCCTTGGAATATTAAACTCAATATTCTCACTCGTGTATCTTTGGCTAGAGGAGCAATGCCTAGTCATTAGGATAAAATACCGAGATTTTATCCAATAATATATATGAGGATCAATAATCAAGACTCGAGCATAGTATACTTTCCATGAGCACTAGTTGCACAACCCAGTCCTCATTAGACACAAACTACACAAATATGGATATGACATTCCCATGATAGGTGTTTAGTAGGCATTGAGGGAAGTCAAAAATCTAGGTCTTATAGGAATCTATCATTATCCCAAATTTAGTCATTACGTCAGAAGATCTATTGTATTTCCTATACATGTGGTGAATTGAAAGGTTGTTGAACAATTGAATATAGTGGAAGGTATCTTTAATTAGAGGGGCAATATTCCAAGGGGGTTTGGCCATACCTTTGATGTAATTGATCGTATTCAGAGAGTCACCCTTGATGATTAGCTTTTGGACATTGAGACCTACCCCTTGAAATAATACTCTAGATTCCACAATGTTGTTGGATTTAATCCCTAAATTCTTAGCGAATTCTAGGATGACTTTGGTATTTTCATCATGAATATTTTCCCCATAGCTGGCTCTTTCTAGGTTACCTTTGGCCACTCCATCAAAATTGAATTTTAGCCATCAAGGAAGCAGAGGAATCCAAGACACTAAGGATCGATCCACATCATGGTGGGATTGACAATTAGACTCCAAGGATAAGTTGATGGACTTTCTCAACTGGATTTTAGAATGGTATATGGGACAATCATTGGATGAAATAAAGTTAGAATTATTAGAATAAAGGGAAAAAATCCTGAGGACAAACTCAACATCTCTGTTAGAATTGTGGAAATATATATCATTCCTCTCTAACAAAACCTACCATAGAAAATGGGATAATTTGAAAGACCACCAAGACTTGAGGTGGGTAGAGAGGAAGGGGTTGGGCCACTGGAGAAGAAGATATTTTAAGGATTTGAGAGAAACCCAAGAAAAAAAATCCAAATATATCAGGGATGATAGATCTCTAACTAAGAAAGGATAATTTAAGAAGATGTGGTGGACCGGTTCCCTAGAAGCCTAACAAGGTTATCCATAGTGAGGATTTTGTTCTGAATCACAAGCTAATAAAAGTGAGTGACTTTGGGTGTGATAAGTTTAAGCTAAATGTTTTTTACTATGAACCAATCACAATCATGCTCTTCCATGGATAAATAGACCAACTTGACTAATAACAATCCTGATTCACACAAATACAAAATATGGCATCCTGATATGGGTGATGTGTGATAACCATAAGGTGAAGCATCTCAGAGATACACTAGCTAACAATACATTGTTCTAAAGTTCCCATATCTAGGGGTAGATTAATCCATATTGGGATAGTATATTGGAAGGATATAAAATTGTAAACCTTTATCCCAAACATCTGATCAAAAATGGTTTTTAAACTGATCACATAATGTTCAAGATTAAGAGGTTGATCAGCTATCCACGGGTCTTCCCAAAACCTAATTTGGGATCCATCACCAAGTTTCCATCTGTCTCCTTTCTGTAAGAAATGTTTTTTTTGGCACACATTATTCTAGAAGGCAGATCCATGTAGAATAGGGGAATCATTTAGAGGGGAACCTTGTCTGAGATATTTCTTTTTAATGATTTCCACCCACTAGATAGGGGAATTTGTGATTATTTTCCACCCTTGTTTGCATATCATTGCCATATTCATTTTGTGGATTTTTTGAAGTCCCAACCCTCCTCTATACATTGGAAGGTAAACTTTGTCCTAATTAATTAGAGAAAAACTGAATATATTTCCTTTGGTTTTGTTCAATTTTTTACCAAGCTTTGTTCCAGACCAAAGGAAATTCCTTTAGATTTGTTCAATTTTATTACAAACTGCAATTGGGACCTTGAACAAAGAGAGGAAGTATATGGGAATGATCTAGAGACAAGACTGGACAAGATTTGTTTTACCTGCACTATTGATGAGAGCTTCCTTCCATCTAGATAACTTTTTCATAATCCATTGCAAAACATTATCCCACATCGATTCTATTGGGATACCTTGTAAACGGGGAAGGCCTAGATAGACCGCAAGAAATTTGGCAATGGCACAATCAAGGATATTAGTAATTTTCACTTGTCTTCAATTTGAAGTATTAGTAAATAAAAATCTACTCTTGAGGTAATTGACTTTATGACCAACAACCCTCTCATAAGCATCCAAAATTGACTTGATTGTTTTGGCATCGAGGATGCTAGAGTGGTTGGCCAAAATGGTGTCATCCACAAAATTTTTGTGGGACATACGGTGGATCCCATTTGTAATATATAATGCCATATATATCTCCACAAGTGCAAGCAGCTTTGAGGACCCTCCCCAGAGAATCAACAACTATGATAAACAAAAACGAGGAGATAGAGTCCCCTTATATGATTTATCATCTATTTTTGAAATATCCTACTGTTGCCCCATTGAATAACACTAAAAACCATGTAGATGAGGTGTAATATTTGATGATATGAACCCATTTGTAGTGGAATCCAAAGTGGGTAATAACAACAAAGAGAAATTCCTAGGAAGTTTCGTCAAAGGCTTTACTAATATCCAATTTCAAGAAAAAGCTTGGCACCTTGTTGATAGTTATAAAATGGATTAATTTATAGATAGTTATCATGCTATCAATTATTACCCTGAACTAAACAAAAATTCCTTGGCATAGTTCAATAATATTAGGGAGAACCCACTTCATCCTATTGGCCATTATCTTAGTAAGGATATTATAAAGAATGTTACACAAGCTGATAGGATGATAATCATACATGGAGTGGAACTCATGGGATTTTGAGATTAAGGTGAGGAAGGTGGATTTAAGATATCTAGGGACAAAATTGGTCCTCTAAATTTCCTATATGGTCGCAAAAAAATCCTCACTGATACAGTCCCAAAAGGTCTAAAAAAACCTTGGCGAGAACCCATATGGACCAGAAGCCTTATTAGTTGGCATAGAAAACATGGCTTTCTTGATTTCATATTGGGATAATGGTTGGAGTAAGAAATATTTATCATCTTGAGTAATAAGGGGTAGGATGTGATGAAGCAAGGATTCATATATAGAGATACAGTAAGGTTGGTATGGTTTGATAAGGTTACAAAAATGATAAACTGCCTCCTGTTTGATTTCTTCAATATTTTTAGTGTTGGTTTCTTCATTTTTGTGAATATGTTTTATAATATTTTTACCTCTATGTTGCATTGTAGATGCATGATTTTTTTTTATTTAGAGTATCATTATCTAAGGCAAATTACCCTTGACTTCTATCTCCAGAAGATCTCTTCTTTGGTTAGCGAATTATGAAACTCAATAATAATGTTTTTTCTCTGACTCTAAGGCTGCTTCTGGAATTCCCAATATGAACCTGCGCTTCAATTTATTTCAGGTGGGAACATATCATTTTACGTCAGTTGAATATATTACCAAAGACCTATTTATTCCATTTTTTAAGTGAGTTTTTAAGTAATTTGAGTTTGATACTGGCCTAGGAAGCATGGGACCCATGAAAAGGTTCTCACCACCATTCTATGATTTTTGTTCTTAACATCATGTGTTGAAGCCACATATATTCAAATCTAAAGGGGGGTTTTTGGATAGGCCTAAGTCATGATGCTTCAAGGAGAAGTGGATTATGATATGACATAATCTTGGGAAGGTAATATAACATTGCATTGCCAAAGTGAGGTATAGCCTCCTTGGTAATGAGGAACCTATACAATCTGATTTGAATGAGCTTGTCTCCCTCCCTTTGGTTGATCCACATAAATAATTATCTCCTTAACTCAAAATCCATAAACTCATTAGTTTTGACAAAATCATTAAATTTTTCATAGCTCTTGGGGTTGATTGGAGCATCTCCACTTTTATTTGTGGGATATAGAGGATTATTAAAGTCACCGGCTAGAATCAATTTGTGGTAATGAAAGGTACTTCACATTTGTGAGAGAGTATCCCACATAGAAGCTCTTTTAGTGATATTATTGGGGGTATATATGTTGGAGAGGACCCACTTCCTTTTTGTTTAATTACAGGAAAATTGAATATTGATTACTTTGTCGATGACGGATATTAGTTGACCTTCTACTTTGATAATGTCCCATAAACACAACAGTCCCCCTAAAGCATCGTGGATTGGGCTTACATCATATTTGTAGTTTTTCCACACTGACATGACAATCATGTATGTATTCATAATTTCCACTATTGTAACCTGAATAATGAAGATTGAAGGTTTGTACTCTTTCCTCAAGGAAGAAACAATCACCTATTTTGTCACTCCATTGAAGCCTCTCACATTCCAGAATAGGGATTTCATTTTCAAAATTTAGAGAAAAATATTTTTCCTCCTTTCCCATAGGAGGGTTTTGGCCTTTTTCCTTCCTCTTTAGACATCTCCTTGAGAGGATACAAAGAAGATAACAATATCATTTATACATCATTGACTATATTCTCTTCAACCTATTTCTTCCTTTGATCAAGACTCAGGGGTTGACCTTTCTTTTTCTCCATAACCACATCAACTTGGGGTTTTCTATGGATTTTGGTGTTAGAAATAGGGGGGCTTGATGACTTACCACCTTCAAGGGATGATGGAAGCAGGGTTATGCATAAGGGGTATGCCTAAAAATGTATATAGGAAAAAAAAGGTGAATCCATTTCAAAACTAAGGTGAATATGGTGCAAAGTCATTTAGAGGCAATGGCGAATTGTTTTTTTTTCCACAAGAAAAATAAAAGTAGGTGAATTCATAAATGTTATTGAAAAATGTACCATAATATATAAATAATCACTAAAAATGCTCGGATTCCTATGCATAATGTCTACAAATTCATGAGAATGACCCAAGGGAGTCAGTAGGCTTCATTCGAGGGATGACCCAGGTGAATCAGGGATGATCCAAGTAAGTTAGTAGGATTAATTCAAGGGATGACCCTATTAGTTTATTTTTATCAATTTAAATTGTATATCTCATCGAGCTATGTGGTTTAAAAAAATGAAAATGGAGCTCTAGATCAAAAGTTATGCCTCCTAGAAGGTTGTAGGGTAGTCTATAGTGATGAGGGATGGCCGACGAGGGATGACTAACATCATTAGAGGGGTTATTAATGAGGGATGAACTATGTGAGTCATTAGGCATCATATGAGGGATGACCAATGAGGGATGACCTATGTGATTCAGTAGGCATCATGCATGATGACTATAGACTCACATAGGTCGTCCCTCGTCGGTCGTCCCTCACATGATGACTACTAACTCAAGTGAGACAGTAGGATTAATTCAAGGGATAATCCTATTAGTCTATTTTTATCAATTTAAATTGTAGATATCATTGGTCTATGTTGTTTTAAAAATAAATTTAAAATAGAGCTCTGGATCAAAAGGTATGCCTCCTAGAAGGTTGCAGGGGTAGTCTATAGTGACGAGGGTTGTTTGATGAGGAACGATCAACATCATGTGAGGGATGACCAATGAGAAATGACCTATGTGAGTTAGTAGGTATAATATGAGGGAATAAAAATGATGGATGACCTTTGTGAGTCAGTAGGCATCATGCATGATGACTATAGACACACATAAGTCGTTTGTCGTCACTTGTCCCTCACATGATGCCTACAGACTAACACAGGGATGACCTATGTGAGTCAGTAGGCATCATATGAGGGATGACCTATGTGAGTTAGTAGGCATCATGCCTGATGAATACGGACTCACATAGGTCATCCCTCACATGATGTTGATTGTCCCTCGTCACTGTAGACTACCCTACAACCTTCTAGGAGGTATAACTTTTGATCCAAAGCTCCATTTTCAATTTTTTTTTAAAACCACATAGCTCAACAAGATCTACACTTTAAATTGATAATAATAAACTAATATATAATATTTTTTTATTATTTTCACCTGTATAACCAATTGATAAAGTTGGAAAACCTTGTAGCCTATAGGGATGACTAATGAGGGATGACCTATATGAGTCGATAGGCATCATGCGAGGGATTATCGACGAGGCACAATCTATGTGAGTTAGTAAGCATCATGAATGATGAATATAGACTCACACAAGGATGACCTATTTTAGTAGATATGTATCATGTGAGGGATGACCTGCATGAGTCCATAGACATCATGTGAGGGATGACTTGCATGAGTCCATAGACATCATGTGAGGGATGACCTAGATGGGATGACCTAGGTGCAAGGGATGACTTGGGAAAGTTTGTAGTCATCATGCAAGGGATGACCTAGGTGAGTCTATAGACATCATATGAGGGATGACCTGATTGAGTCCGTAGGCATCATGTGAGGGATGACCTACATGAGTTCATAGACATCATGCTAGGGATGACTTGGGCAAGTATGTAGTCATCATGCAAGGGATGACCTACAAGGGATGAATTGGATAAGTCTATAGACATCATATAAGCGACAACCTACATGATTTTGTAGGCATAATGCGAGGGATGAACTTCAAGAGATGACCTGCATGAGTTTGTAGACATTATGTGAGGGATGACCTACAAGGGATGACCTAGGTGCAAGGGATGACTTGGGAAAGTATGTGGTCATCATACGAGGGATGACCTAGATAAGTTTTTAATCATCATGAGAGGGAAAACCTACATGGGATGACCTACTTGGGATTTTAGACATCATTGAAGAACACAAGCTTATACTAAGATGGGGGGGTGAACAGTATAAGACTTAACCAATTAATAATTTTAACTTTAGATAGCAGTGGCATCAACACAACATTAATCAAGACAGAAAGCATCACACATTGAAGACCCATTTTTAACGTGGTTCACCCAAAATGGTTGGGCTACGTCCACAAAAACTTTTCTCTAAAAGTTATCTCAAAGTTCTTTGGGAATCCTTCCCAATTACAATGTTTATGAGCCTCGGCCCAAAGGAGATACCTTCCCCTCTGCTCTGGAAATGATCCCTCAGAAGATCAACTGCCTCTACCTCTTGCCAGCACGTGGAACTCCTTTCCACCGAAGACCTCCTGTCCTCAATGCTTAGCCTAAGAGACCTCTCGCCTTCTATGATCACGTCCACAGTAGCTCAACAACCTCGTACCAAACACTAGTCGGTCGGTCTAGTACAAGTCTTCCTCTGTCTGTCAGATCTGTCCAACTCTTGAACAAATCAATCCTCTGCACACAAGCCTTCTCAAAGACTTGCCAAATCTGTCCTCAGGTTCTTCTCATAGAACCAATGCACCTCTGTCCTCAAGTTCTCTGATAGAACTATCAAACTCAGCTCACAAGTCCTCTGCTAGGACCTGTCCAAATCTGCTCAAGAAACATACACATCTTCTACGCTCTTACAACCGCACTTCGTCTTCTCTTAGTCGTCTCTCTGCACACACTCTGCACCGTCTTCGCACACTCTATGCACTTCGATCGAATTTCGCACTCTGCTCTCGATGATCAAACTTCTCACTCCGCACTCTATCTACGAACGTCGCAACTAACAACACCAACCAACTCTTCAAAATAGCCTGCCTTTTATAATAACACTTTCAAGATCAAAACCTTAATCTTAGTCGGTTGTAACCCTGATCTTTAGTCGATCGCACAACCCTAAACTTTATCGACTACAAACCCTAATCTTCGTCGGCTCACATTTAACTTTGTCGGCTTCAACTGCCTCTGTAACTCTTCTGTAGCTTTTGCCATGAAACTACAACATGTCACGATATCGTGACACCTTTGCAACCGTACACTTTCTTTTGGCTTTTGTCATGATATCGTGACACTTCAGCCTTTGTCGACTTCAACTAAGCTCTTGTCGTGATATCGTGACACTTGTCTTTGTCAGCATCAACTTTGCTTTTGTCATGATATCGCGACACTTCTCCCTTCGTCGACCTCCTTTCTACTTTTGTCATGAAATCATGACACTTCTCTAAAGACCTCTTTCATTTTGTCATGAAATCGTGACACTTCGCTTCATCTACTTTCTTTTCTCGTCAAAATTGTGACACTTTCTGCATCCGTACGCATTCTTTGCAACCCGTCTGAAATCATGACGCTTTCAGCTTCCGTACGCTTTCCTTGTAACCCGTCACGAAATCATGACGCTATCAACTTTTCATACGTTTTCTTTGCAACCTGTCATGAAATCGTGACGCTTTCAGCTTTCGTACATTTTCTTTGCTCTTTGAGTCACAAAATCGTGACACTTTTCTAACTTGCTTTCTCTCTCCTGCTTAAGTCGCAAAAATGCGACATGTCGCGATATCGCGACACTTTTCAACTCTTAGCTCTTTTCTCTTCTTAAGTCATGAAAACGCGACATGTCGCGATATCGTGACACTTTTTCTCCTTAGCGCTTTTCTTTTCTTCGGGTCATGAAAACCCGACATGTCGTGATATCGCGACACTTTTTCGCCTTAGCGCTTTTCTTTCGAACCTGTCAACTTGGGGTTTGCAAAAGACCTTTGAAACTGTCATGCCGTAACCTTCATCAAAACAAATTATTTGACATCAAATCAAATTCCTTCAAAAGCTTCTTGACATCAATGACAACTTATATACTTGAGCAAAGGCAATGTACCCAAAGTACCCAAAATTGCCAACAATCTCCCCCTTTGTCATTGATGGCAAACCTTTACTGAAAACACTTCTCAAGAGCCAAAACTGAAACCAACTGTGCTAACAACTTACCAACTTCCTTTGAAGTTTTTCTCCCCCTGACTTGAAGCTTTCCTCTTCACTTTGAAGCTCTCCCCCTTACTCATATCTCTCCCCCTTTGTCATCAATGGCAAAGGGTCACCTTTGGGGCTCGGGACTAAGAATGAGCCTCTTAGCTTGGTCCCTCCCCCACCTCCCGATGAGGTGATTAATTCTGGGGTGGGAGTACAACTCCCAATTTCTCCCTTAGATACTCAAACGTATCTCTTGGAAGAGGTTTGGTGAAGATATCTGCAATCTGCTCTTTAGTAGACACATACTCTAGCTTGACCTCGCTTGTCTTGCACTTTCTCCCTTAGAAAGTGATACTTGATGGAAATATGCTTTGTCCTTGAGTGCATTACCGGATTTTTGGAAATACTTATGGCACTTGTATTATCACAAAGTATGGAGATGGGTTGTTCATGCTTGACTTTGAAATCCTCCAAGGTGGTTTTCATCCATAAAACCTGTGTACACCCAACCACTATTGCTATGTATTCAGCCTCTACTGTAGATAAGGAAACTGATGGTTGTTTCTTACTTAGCCAAGAAACCAAACTCTTTCTAGGAAAGAATGCTCCACCACTAGTGCTTTTCCTGTCATCAATACTGTCTGCCCAATCTGCATCTCGTATAAGCTGTGAGGGTGAAATCATTACCTTTGGGATACCAAAGCCCAAAGTCCATAGTGCCCTTTAGATATTTGAATATCCTCTTAACTCGCTATAACATGAGAATATTTTGGAGCTGCCTGAAATCTTGCTACTAACCCAACTGCCTGCATGATATCTGGTCTGGTAGTTGTAACATATAATAAATTGCCAATCATTGATCTCGTACAACTTTTGATCTACCGCTGGAGATTCATCATCTTTACTCATCTTGCACCCTGTAATCATTGGAGTACATACTGGTTTGCTGTCCATCATCCCAAATTTCTTCAACATTTCTTTGATATACTTCCCTTGAGAGAGAAATACACCATCTTTTGATTGAGCAATATGAAGACCTAAAAAGAATGACAGCTCTCCAATCATAGACATCTCAAATTCCTTCTCATGGTGTTAGCAAAATCTTTGCACATCCGAGTATTATTTCCCCCAAAAATAATATCATCAACATAGACAACCATAATCAACATATCATCACCTTCATCCTTAATATACAAATTGCTATCTGCCACACCTTTCCTGAAACCTTGCTCATGAAGATACCTGTCAAGTCTTGAGTACCAAGCCCTAGGTGCTTGCTTTAACCCATACAAGGCCTTTTTTAGTTTACACACATAGTCTGACTGTTCTGAGAGAGACACTCCTTCTGGCTGTTCTATGTAGACTTCTTCTACCAACACCCCATTTAGAAAAGCTGACTTTACATCCATTTGATATACCTTGAAATATTTGAAGCTTGAAAGGGCCAAAAACATTCTGATTGCTTCAAGACGAGCAACAGGAGCAAACGTCTCTTCGAAATCAACACCTTCTACTTGAGCATAACCTTTGCAGACTAACCTAGCTTTGTTTCTGACAATATTTCCATCCTCATTGAGTTTATTTCTGAATATCCATTTTGTGCCAATGACATTCTTGTCCTTAGGTCTTGGAACCAATTCCCAAGTTTCACTTTTCTCTATTTGATTTAGCTCTTCATCCATTGCTTTTACCCAAAACTTATCTCGCACATGCTTCACTGAAATATTTTGGCTCAATCTGAGATAATAATGAAACATTTGTAGAATCATGTGAAGGAATGACTCTTCTTCTTGTTTGCCTCGCTATTTGGATCACCAATGATCAAATATTTGGGATGATGTTTCTGAACATATCGTGAAGGAGTTTTGGGAAGCAGTTGTTGTCTTTCCTCTTCTTCATCTCGAAACCTCTCTGAATTCTTCTTGACAAATTTCATCACCGAGTTCCTTGACTGGTTCTCTTATCCCTGTCTTTTCATCAACTGTTACATTTATGCTCTCTACAACTCGTATGAGTTCTTTTGTTGAAGCATCTGTAGGCCTTGCTTCTACTGGAATATCCAAGAAAGATTCCCTCATCACACCTAGGATCAAACTTACCCAAATTCTGATCTTCCCTTCTGATGAAGCACTTACTCCCAAACACTTTGAAGTATTTTACTGTAGCTAGTCTTCCTTTCCACAACTCATAAGGAGTTTTATGATGATTGACTCTAAGTTGGGCCCTGGTGATAATGTAGACTATTGTACTGACTGCCTCTTTCCAAAAACCATCTAAAAGTTTTGACTCATTTAACATAGCTCTAGCCATATTTTCAATAGTTCTATTTTTCCTTTCAACTACTCCATTTTGTTGAGGAGTTCTTGTCTGCTGAATATTCTCTTTTGATTCCTTGTTGCTCACAGTATTCCACAAATTCATTTGAAGTGAACTCTCCTCCTCTATCTGATCTTAAGCATTTGATTCTCTTGTCAGTCTCATTTTCAATCATTTCTTTGAAAGCTTTAAATTTTTCAAAAGCTTCAGATTTTTCTTTGAGAAAAGTAACCCAAGTCATTCTAGAATAATCATCTATAAACAACATGAAGTAGCTTTCTCCCTGAATGCTCCGAGTTCCGGTAGGGCCACATAAATCAGTATGAATAAGATCCAATGGTTTTGAAGAAGTATACCCTTTTGATTTGAAACTGGTTCTGGTCTGTTTTCCATGTTGACAAGGACCGCAAATGATGTTATGGGGCCTTTTTATTTTGGGCAAGTCTCTAACTGCTTCCTTGTTACTAATATTGACAAGATTATCAAAGCTCAAATGCCCCAATATTTTATGCCATAGCCAACTCTCATCTTCTTGAGTTAGAAAACACTTTTCCCTTTTTATCTCACTTAGCATGTAAAGATTGTTTGGAGTCCTTGTAGCACTCGCAATGAGTTTTCCATTTTTTTCTTTACTTATCTCACATCTATCTGAAAAGAAAGATACTATGTGCCCTTGATCACAAAGTTGACTCACACTTAGAAGATTATGTCTTAGGCCTTCTACATAAAGCACATTTTCTGTTTTGGATTTCCCATCCAAACTAAGAGTCCCTTTACCATAGATTTTAGCTGACTTGTTATCTCCAAAACTGATTGTTCCTCTGTTTGTTTCTTTTAAGACCAAAAACTTTTCCTTTTCACCAGTCATATGTTTTGAACAACCACTATCAAGATACCATTTTTCTACTTTGTCTTGAGCATGAAAAGCAGTTTGAACTATCATTGACTTAGATTTGATCTCATTTCTCTTTTTAGTGAACTCAAGGCTAGATCTATCCAAACAGCACATCCTTGCTATATGCCCAAAATTCTTGCACTTGTAACACATGACATTTTTATTCATAAGAGGTGCAAAAGAGTTAACATTTTCCTTACTATGGCTATTCAAAGACTTATTGCAATGCATAGCTTTGTGACCAAATTTCTTGCAGGAAAAACAATAGCCATGGAAAGTATTATGTAACCTGTTTTGATGCCTTGGATGATTGTTCTTCTTGTGACCAACTGGAATCCACCGCTCTTCAAGATGAAGATTGATCTTGCTCGAAGACCCTATTTCATGAATGGTGATACCATCCTTCTTTTGCTTTTCACACGGAGTATTCTGTCTGAGAGCCAACTGTTCCAACTTCACTCTAAGAGACATAACCTCTTCTTCTAGTTTCTCGCAATCAGCTTCCTTTCCTTTTAGAGCCTCTGTTAGAACCTGTTCAACCTTCTTCCCTTCTTCAACTAGAATTTTGAAGTCTATAACACTTTGAGACAATTTTGATCTTGCTATCTCTTCTTCTTGACATTGATGCTTGAGAACATAATTCTCTTCCCTGAATTTCTCAAGCTTTCTTAAAGCCAAGAAGAATTCACCTTTGAGATCGAACTCAACCTCTTCATCTCTTTCTGAATCTGTATGTTCCTCTGATAGATCCTTCTCCAAGCTGTTAGGCTCTTTCTGGAGAGACCCGCTCTGATACCAATTGAAGAACACAAGCTTATACTGAGAGGGGGGTGAACAGTATAAGACTTAACCAATTAATAATTTTAACTTTAGATAGCAATGGCATCAACACAACATTAATCAAGACAAAAAGCATCACACATTGAAGACCCATTTTTAACGTGGTTCACCCAAAATGGTTGGGCTACATCCACAAAAACTTTTCTCTAAAAGTTATCTCAAAGTTCTTTGGGAATCCTTCCCAATTACAATGTTTATGAGCCTCGGCCCAAAGGAGATACCTTCCCCTCTGCTCTGGAAATGATCCCTCAGAAGATCAACTGCCTCTACCTCTTGCCAACACGTGGAACTCCTTTCCACCGAAGACCTCCTATCCTCAATGCTTAGCCTAAGAGACCTCTACCTTCTATGATCACGTCCACAGTAGCTCAACAA
Organism: Wollemia nobilis; assembly: GCA_028583015.1. Lineage (NCBI taxonomy): Eukaryota > Viridiplantae > Streptophyta > Pinopsida > Araucariales > Araucariaceae > Wollemia > Wollemia nobilis. The sequence continues at coordinate 5,294,859 of JAQPPZ010016931.1, forward strand.
CCTATACCAAACACAGTCAGTCGGTCTAGTACAAGTCTTCCTCTATCTATCAGATCTGTCCAACTCTTGAACAAATCAATCCTCTACATACAAGCCTTCTCAAAGACTTGCCAAATCTATCCTCAGGTTCTTCTCATAGAACCAATGCACCTCTGTCCTCAAGTTCTCTGATAGAACTATCAAACTCAGCTCACAAGTCCTCTGCTAGGACCTATCCAAATCTGCTCAAGAAACATACACATCTTCTACGCTCTTACAACCGCACTTCGTCTTCTCTCAGTCGTCTCTCTGCACACACTCTGCACTGTCTTCGCACACTCTGCGCACTTCGATCGAATTTCACACTCTGCTCTCGATGATCGAACTTCTCACTCTGCACTCTATCTACGAACGTCGCAACTAACAACACCACCAACTCTTCAAAATAGCCTACCTTTTATAATAACACTTTCAAGATCAAAACCTTAATCTTAGTCGGTTGTAACCCTGATCTTTAGTCGACTGCACAACCCTAAACTTCATCGGCTACAAACCCTAATCTTCGTCGGCTCACATTTAACTTTGTTGGCTTCAACTGCCTCTGTAACTCTTCTGTAGCTTTTGCCATGAAACTACAACATGTCACGATATCATGACACCTTTGCAACCATACACTTTCTTTTGGCTTTTGTCACGATATCGTGACACTTCAGCCTTTGTCGACTTCAACTAAGCTCTTGTCGCGATATCATGACACTTCTGTCTTTGTCAGCATCAACTTTGCTTTTGTCGCGATATCATGACACTTCTCCCTTCGTCGACCTCCTTTCTGCTTTTGTCATGAAAATCATGACACTTCTCCTATAGAAACACCTTTCTTTTGTCATGAAATCGTGACACTTCTACTTTTTTCTAGCTTTCTTTTCTACCTGTCATGAAATCGTGACACTTTTTGCATCCGTACGCATTCTTTGCAACCCGTCATGAAATCGTGACGCTTTCAACTTTCGTACGCTTTCCTTGTAACCCATCACGAAATCGTGACGCTATCAACTTTTCGTACATTTTCTTTGCAACCTGTCATGAAATCGTGACGCTTTCAACTTTCATACATTTTCTTTGCTCTTTGAGTCACAAAATTGTGACATGTCACGATATCGTGACACTTTTCTAACTTGCTTTCTCTCTCCTACTTAAGTCACGAAAATGTGACATGTCGCGATATCGCGACACTTTTCCTCCTTAGCTCTTTTCTATTTTTTAGGTCACGAAAACGCGACATGTCGCGATATCATGACACTTTTTCTCCTTAGCGCTTTTCTTTTCTTTGGGTCACGAAAACTCGACATGTCGCGATATCACGACACTTTTTCACCTTAGCGCTTTTCTTTCGAACTTGTCGACTTGGGGTTTGCAAAAGACCTTTGAAACTGTCATGTCGTAACCTTCATCAAAACAAATTATTTGACATCAAATCAAATTCCTTCAAAAGCTTCTTGACATCAATGACAACTTATATACTTGAGCAAAGGCAATGTACCCAAAGTACCCAAAATTGCCAACAATGTGAGGTAGAGGGATGACCTTTAAGGGATGACCTGGGTGCAAGGGATGACCTAGGCAAGTCTGTAGACATCATGTGAGGGATGACCTACATGAGTCCATAGAAATCATGCGAGGGATGACCTATGAGGGATGACCTGATAATTTCATAGAAATAATTTGAGAGATGACATGTGAGGGACAACCTACATGAGTCCTTAGACATCATGCAAGGAGTTGTTAGAGTTAAAGTGCACTATGCTTTCACCTTGACACTTGTCAGTTTCTCTTGACAAGTGTCATGTGTTGAATATAGGCTTATGCCTATATATTGTAACCATTTTTATCAATAAAATTAATCCCTTCAAGTTTTAGTCCCAACATTTGGTATCAGAGCAGGCTTTCCCTGCCCTGTGAAACCCCTTAAAGGGGGATTTCCCTCATGGAAATCCTCCCTCCCCTCATTTTTTTCCTTATTTTTTAATTTTTTACCGAGGGAGTATGCTCTCCATCATTTGATGGATCAGAAACCAGATGGTCAAAAATATTAAAATTTGGGAGTTTTATTTTTAGTTATTTTTTTTATGGTTTTCTGCACAGATTGGTCTTGAATCTATCGCAAGGATTTGAATCTCGTGATTCTCAGTTTCTACCTTCACTTTGAATTTGTATCTGGTGAATGTCCAAAAGTATTGTAGAATGAGTTTGCCATTTGTGAAGCAACAGCATGAGCAGTCTGTGATCCGTTTCATTTGGAGACATAGATGTCTACTCCAGGATCGTCATGGCAAATTCAGACGTGTCTACTATTTGATTTCGACGAACATTTTTGTGTGAGGTTTTAGGGCCCCATTTGCCATTTTTGTCAAATTTTTTTCATAAAAAGAAAGAAAAAAAAACACCTCGACGGGGATTCTTTGCATGGAACACCTTACGGATCCAGTTGGGGTTTTGTGGCTGCAAGCAAATCCACAAAGCAGACAATGTTGTAGCTGCATGTGATACCCCCATTCCTCCATTGGTAGCCCTCTATCGATGATTCTATACTATTTGTGGAGTGATCGTGGTCTCCATCAACTACCACTATGCGATTTTTTTTTAAAATATGTTATGGCACATCAAGCCAAAGTACCGAGCGCTACAGGAGTCGGTAGCCATGATCAAGGAGGAAATATTGATACGCTTATAATCCTTATTGATTATCTATGTGTGTCTCTATCTTGGTTGTGTTGTGCGAGGGTTTGGGAGTGTATTGCATTTTGTAGCATCTATGTGAATGACTTTGTCCTTGAAGGTTTAGAAGCAATGGCCGAAAACAAACCGGAGCTTACTCTCAATCACATGGATTCATTCAAAAACATTCCTCTGTCCCCTCAGTGGCTGCTTCCGAATCCTAGAGAGAATAAACCAGAGCAACAACTAGGGACCACCCTATGAATTGTAGCCCCAATCATGGAAGTTAGAATGAGTTTTTGGCTAAAGTATCTAGAAATGGTGAAGAGACATTTGACACAGAGAAAAGGAAATATGTCTGGCGATCTATCTCTGTTGAAGCTAAAATTGTATGTCGTGAGCATTGGCGAGATGAGGAAAGAGAGAATACCATTATCATTCATCGATATCGATGGAGATATGTGGATAAGGACTTGGGCGCAAATAGGTTCATATCCTGCGTCATTGCAAAATGGGTTTTTTTTCTTGCGTGTAAGTGGCGAGGGATCCGGCATAGACGAACTACGGATTGGAGAGACCCTTGTAATGCTTGCGCTGCATTCGATGCCAAATAAATCCTAGTCTTTTACAAACCAATCCAAGCACTGGTGCACTGAGCACAAAGTAACTGTGTAAGTGATGGAAAATCGTCAAGAGATGAAAATGCACGGTTTTTTTTTTTTGTGGTTTTAGAGCTTTAGTTTCTACGACTTTTGAGCTTCAATTTGGAAGCTTCGAGGACCTATGATAGTGTGAATTGGATACATAAAACGATGTGGAAGATGTGGCAAGGGCAAGTATCGGTAGTGGAGGAGTATGTGGGCTCCGATGACATGGCAATGAACCCTATCGGTGGTGATACGGTGGTTGTGCAAAAAATGAAGGTTTTACATGGGTCAACGACGATAGCAGGGCTCATTGCCGAGGAAGCTGACGGGAGTCCAGATGGAGGCAACAGGGTGACATTTCCAAGGCAAACATAAGGTGGAAGTCTATGTGGCTAGACGGGAGTCCTCCTACACATTTAGAGCTAAAATTTGGACGGTTATTTGATATTTTTTCAATATCTTATTTCACGAGGATTTTCGGGCGGGTGAATGTGCTCAACATATAGTGAAAGTTTTTTAATGATGGTGGTGAAGTTTATTTTAAAAGACAAAGTATTTTAAGTGGAGGGGTCCACTTTTCATCATAGGCCTAATGATAATTATCATAAGGGGTATTTCTTTTTAAATGTATGGCCGCCTCATATAGTGGGGCATATAAATAGTGGGTGGAAAACTTTGATTTCCCTAGATGGCCTATGTAATTCCCCTGCGAGGGAAAATTGTAATGATGTTTGTGAAGCCGCCCTTGTGCAATGTTTAATTACTTGCTGCCTTAGATAGACATGATGGTTTTTTTCACATGATGAAGGCCCCTTTGATGGTACAAGTATAGGGGTATTTATAGTCGTTGGAAAAAAAATTCTGCGATAGACACAATGGTGGTGTCAAATTGTAAATTTGAGGCTATTTAGTTTTTTAGCCTCAAAATTTTTTATACCTTGGAGTGCACTTTCAGTTGTACCCGACACTCCCAAGGCACTATGTAAATGATCCTAGTATCCAGTCATCTTCTCTATAGCACCTGGCGGATGCAGCGACTGGTTACCCATGCATTACGGTGGGATGATACGATCACAATAAGGATACCTACTCTAGGGACTACAGATAGAGACACCCTAGACTCTATCCGAGGTTTTTTTGGATCTACTTCTGAAGACTACAGACGAAGACACTTTAGAATATTCTCTTATTTTCTTCTTCTCTCCTCCTATTTGGATCTATGGCTCATTTTATTGTATTGAGTGCATTTTCGGCAAATATCGACACTCTTATATGGCTCGTTTTTCCTTTGTATTAGGTGCATTTTCGGTAGAGACCGACACCTTCTAGATTGAGTTCACCATGAGGAGGTATTTCATACTCATGGTGAATCTAGTCAGTGACCTACAAGAGGCAACATCCTCTGAGGATGACCTATAGAGGCAATAGACCTAGAAGTGGCTAACCCTGAGGCACCCATGATGACCCCGAGGCACTTAGACGACTGACCCAATGGAAACAGACCCATGGAAGTGGCTGAACCTAAGGCAACAAACCATGATGTATACATAGTGAATCTAACATTATTCACAGTTGGAGAGCCAAGAGCACAGAGCACGAGCCTAGACCAAATCATCAATAAGAGAGGATGATAGGTTGTTTTAGAGAAGTCAACATTAAGGGGGAATGTTACCTAATGTTGACTTGTTTTATTTCTTCTTTAGTTAGGATAGTGCACTTTAAGGGGGAATGTTAGAGTTAAAGTGCACTATGCCTTCACCTTGACACTTGTCAGTTTCTCTTGACAAGTGTCATGTGTTGAATATAGGCTTATGCCTATATATTGTAACCATATTTATCAATAAAATTAATCCCTTCAAGTTTTAGTCCCAACAGGAGTGACCTCATGCAAAGGATGACCTAGGTGGGTCTGGGATGAGCAAGGAATCTATATGGATGGAAGCATTGATGATAAAAAGTAAAACAAGGCATCAAAATAAATTTTGTACTTGGAGTATTTTCTCTGTAGTCTTGTATTTTTTCCATTGTCTATTGCCAATCACTCTTTTTTAGCTCGAATTTGGGTTCTCCTTTTTTGTTGAATGTATAACTATAAAAAGTAATATTATGTTTTGGTATATATAGTGGGTGAATTTATCTATGTTAGTAAAATTATATATAATTTTAAGGTGCATCGGTCTAAAATCTAGGTGGGAGGGTGGGCGATTTAAATTTTAAAGTTTAAAATATTATAATTTTTAGGTGAACTGACTCAAAAAAATGTATTTTTCCCAAAAATTTAGGGTGAATGGGCCGACAGCTAGGGTCCCAAAATTCACAAATTTACATTTTTAAAAAATTCATTATTCGCTTATTAAAAAAAATTACCCCTATGCATAACCCTGGATGGAAGGTGATAAGGGGACCTAGAGATAGGGGGACCCTGTATGGGAGACCCTCCAACAAAGCCCAATATTGAGGGATAAAGAGGAGTGGAAAAGGGGGAAAATGGATAAGAAAGAAAAGAAAAAGGTAGACAACCTATAGAAGGGACACAAGTGAAAGAGAGAGGATACAAGGGGGTGGGTGGCCTTATAAGGAGGGCGGCCATGAGGAGGAGATACGATAAGAGAAGTTAAAGTAGGGTGGGTGGGTGACCAAAAAGGCAAACAACCTCTCGAGGGAGAGACTATCATAGATGAGGTGGTAGAGGGGGGTATTTGTCACGAGGGGTGGATAGGAAAAAGAACGGGTAACGGAGGACTTAGATAGGTGGATAGAGGGCTGCTATCAATCATCCCTTGATTCACAAGAGAGGGGTCTAATTGATCAAGTTGTTCAATAATAAAATATTTTGAAGGGAGACCATTTCCTTCAGTAATAACTTCAAACTAATTGGATTTAGTGAAGAGAGAAAATACCTTATTGGCATCTTGGCCTAGAGGTTTGAAGGAGGAATATAGAGGAGGCTCAATACATTTCCTTTATCAACATGGAATTTTGAGTTAGAAGGTCCTTCACGTCCTCCTCACGGTTGGAGATTTAGATTTTAAGAGCACTTGCCAAAAGGGCTAATTGTCTGGCACTCTATCTTAAGCACAAGTTATTACCCTTTAGAGTGTCCCTTCTTGTGATATTCACTACATGTATCAATTATAACCTTTGGGTCCTTTTTGAGTTAACATTTGGTTCTACAATGACCCTATTTCTAGCATTTGATGTAGAAGGCAGGTTTATTCTCATACTCAAAACTTTACCTACAATGATAAGATCTATAGGTTAAGTCGATGTAGATAGGGAGCTAAGAATATAGGTTTACCATGACATAAAATTGGGTGTAAGGCATAAATGACTAGGCTTTGGTAGTCGGTTCAAGAGCAATGAGGTCAATAATAGTATGCAAAATTCTTTTGATGATGTATTCATCTCATAACTATTACGGGTGTTCTGGAAGCCAAACCCAAGTGGGAGCAACATTAATACTCTGAGTCTTTGGATTAAATATTGGGTTCTAGTGCATAATGAATAAATTTTGTCTCCCAAAAAACTAGGGTTCACTAGTGATTATACGACTGGTATTACTCGAGTTTTTCAGGAGAATAATAAATAAACCTCTAGTTAAAACAACCAAGTCCATATGTTCGACCGATTTCCATTTACCAATCGTCCACCTGCAAATGGATTCGATATCAAGGTGAGACCCATTGAAATTTCCAACAAGGGAAAGATATTTCCTAATCAAAATAGGGGCCATAACATCCTCAAGGATATTAAGTTCCTTGAAGTCATCAAATAGGATTCCTATATTCAAGGAGGGATTAGAATGGGACTGGCAAGAATGCAAATGAAGCTTTTGGATCAAAGCAAGGGTTTCAATGTAGGAGCAACATGCTCCATGATATTGGGAGGCCTATCCTAGGATAGGACTTTCTCCACTTTAGCATGCGACCCAGGAAAGGATGGAACTTGCTCCACTTCAACAAGGGGCCCATCCGAGGAATCTTTGAGAATTTGAAAGTCAACATTGTTATCGATGTTCTCCTCTTGATTTTAACTTAGCTCATTATCACTTGGTTCTTCTATCTCATAACCCCCATGGATCATACTATGACTACAATGGGAACCTCCATTGTTCTCATCTCAATAAAATTCAAAATTCAAATGTTTGTGTTGCTCCATCGTCTAGTTTTTCTTGTATGTGATCAAAGGTTTGTTCTTTAACATTAGCACTAAGCACATGTTATCTTATCATGGAGATAAGAATGTAAGTAATTATACCTAAAATATACCAACATAGACTAACTTATGTTTGGTGAGGGAATTGTCATCCTATTATCTAAATATTGAGAAGGGCAAACCCCTGCGCTATGGTTGAAATTCCAATACTCATGAAGAGTATACAAAATGTGGAAAAACCATTGAAGGTATCTTATCCACGGAGGTATAGAAAACTTAACCCCAAAAATAGCTATGGAACATTCACCTGTCCTATCCATTAGGTTTTGTTGGTAGCATCATGAAATCAAATTTGTTATGCCTTAACTATGCTAAACAAAATAGGATGGGGATATCTTTGTTGTGAACCTTATCATTAAAAAAAAATACTCTCTTTTAGGTTGGTTATATTTGGGTTGTTACAGTTGATATCAAAGCTCTAGGTCATATGACTAGAAGCTTCCACAAAAATAACTTAAACTTAGCCAACTTGATGTGTGAAAATTGAGAGATTGAAACTTTAGGAACCTTAACCTGGTTGGGTTCACCAGGTATTGAACACTGGTGGGATCAATGTAGAAAAATGATTAAAACTCCTAAAGTATGAAATATTTTATTGGGAATGACACCTTGCATGGAGTGAGTGTGACCATTGCTATTATACAGATAAATATAAGAGGATATTGGAAATCTATAGTGAACAAGGGTCATTTTGACCTCAGTCGATATCATCAATAAAACTTAATAAATCCATTAGAAAAGGTGGGATGGTTTAAGTTATCAAGTTAAACAATGTTGCTGATGATAAAAATGAAGTGTTTAGAAAACACCCAATATTTAAAGAATTTAGGGATGAATTTCTTGAATATCTCCCAAGCCTTCCACTTAAATGTGAATTTGGTTCCACTATCAAACTGATGCCAAGAGTTTAATGCATTCATAGAACTCTTTATAGGATGAACCCTATTGAAATGCAGGAGTTAAAAGTGAAACTATATTATTATTAAACCTAGAAAAATGTATGATTAAACCTAGTGTGTCACCATCAGGTTCACTTATATTATTTGTTAAAAATAAATATGGTTCTTTAATTTTATGCATAGATTATAGAATATTGAATAAAGCACCCATAAAAAGTAAGTATCCATTACCTAGAATTGATGATCTACCCAATCAACTTAAGGATGACATTATACTTTTCAAAAGTGATTTAAAATTAGTATATCATCATTTGATAATCCAATAGGATACTCACAAGACTGATTTTAAGATAAATTATAAACATTAGGATTTCATAGTACTACCATTTGGACTAACCAATGAATCAACAATATTCATGAATATGATGAAAAATGTGTTTAGAAGACATATGGATTAGTTTGTCTTGTTTTTTTTGGATGATATGTTAATATACCCCCAAAGTAAGGAATACCATGATAGGCATTTGAGGGTCATGCTTCAATTATTGAGGAATAATTGGCTCTATGATAACTTGTCAAAGTGTTACTTCTATATCCTCAGGTACAATACTTAGGATATATCATATCTATAGAGGGGATAGCTATGTATCCAAACAAAATTAAGGCCATTTTGAGTTTGTTTTTGCCTATTAATGTGTCTAAAGTATGAATATTCATTGTCATTATGGAATATTATAGGAATTTTGTGAAGGATTATTCTAAAATAGCCTACTATATAACTAGCATTTAGAGAAAAGGAAAGGAATTCATAAGTATGGGCAAGTGTGAAGCCACCTTCGAATTGCTTATACATAATCTTACTACTTGATAGCCTAGAAGCTAAGAAAAAATGTTTCAAATTTTTAATGTTGATGTGAGCAGGAATTTGGTTGTTAGTGATCTAGTTGCTAGTACTAGAGCTGATTTGTATGAGAATGTGGATATAGGGTTTATGTGTCCTAATATGTTTTTGTAGGTAAATCCTTCCATGGCCTTTGTGCTAGGTAGGATAAAATTTCAAATTTCAAATGTTACTATGATATGGAATTCCATTGTTAGTGGTCTAGTTACAGGTCTTAGAGCTAATCTTCTTGAAAATGTGGATCCTATATTCATTCATCCTGAGAAGTTCTTGCAGATATTTCCTTTTGTGGCCATTGTGTCGGGTGGGAAAAAGTTTCAAATTTTAAATTTTGATGTGAGTATGAATTTGACTATTAGTTATCTTACTGCTAGTCCTCAAGTTTATCTATTTGAGAACATGGATCCAGGATTTGTGGATCTTTAGATGTTTTTGTATATAAATCCTTCCATGGGATAAAATTTTAAATTTTAAATGTAGAAGTTGGAGGGTTTTTAAATTTTTGTGATCCTTTCTTGGCTTATTTTAAATTCAAATGTGAGTGGGTTTCTCGAGAGGCCTTGATAGGAAAATTTTGGATGTGTTCTATTTGTTGGTTTTGTGCCTTTCAATTATGGTAGGCTTTCACATTCTCCTCTTGGGAGGGTAGACCTTGTGGATGCTTGCATCCTTGGATCATATTTTTTTGTGACTAATACCAAGGGCTAGGAAGGCTCCTTGTATTTGGCTGAAGATGTGAACCTATTCTTAGGTGTGCAAGAGTTCCAACTATCCTTGTTTCTAGATAAAATTTTGTTGTTGGCAGATGTGGATTAAATTTTTTCTAAAGTTAACAATTTCTATATATATTTACCTTTCAATTGTTCTATGGATACAAGGTTCATGGATATCTCATCAAGGTACCCTACATTCATGGATCTAGGAATTTTTTTACAATTTTTCCTTGGAATATTGAATTTTCAGAGGCCCCTATAGGAAATTTTAAACTTTTTATTTATGTTTTGTGTGGTATTTTTCAAGGCTACTGGGAAATATCCACCCCCCTAGGAATTTTTCTTCGATTGACCAGTAAAACAATTTATTTTAAATTTTTTACATTGGAACAGGTTTTATGGTTGTATTTGAGGATCCCAAGTTTATCCTCGGGATTCCTATCTTGGCTTGGTATTTTTTTGTAGTTTTTTGGTATGGATCCAAGGGGATCCAAATTTATCTTCAATGTTTCTTTTATATTCTCTTGGATTTTAGGATTCTACTATTATTGAATATTTTCTTGTTTTTATTTGTTACTCTTTTGTGTTTCTTCTATAGCCTTGAAGCTCTATTTTTATTGTAAAATATTTGGGAACCCTTTAAAAACCCCTTATTTGGTTTGTAAAAGGATCAAGGACCCTTTCAAAACCTTTTTTTTACCTAATAAAAAAAATTGTATGAAAAATAAAACTTTCAATATTATTAAAAATAATGTACAAAATAATATTTAAAATACTTTAAAAATATATATATCTTTTTTAAAGGATGAAAAAATTATTTAAGAAGACATGTCCAATGTAATAATAATTGGCCTACCATATTTGGTCAGCCCCATAATCCTAGTCAAAGTAACTATAGCATCTCGTAGGACCATATTTTATTAGTTTAATTCAAAGAGTAGAAACTTATATTCTTATTATATTTATGATTACTACTATTTCAAAGAACCCAAATTAGCTTTCCATTTTGTCATGACTTCATGGGATACTCAAAATTAGGACTAACAGTGATACAATTAGTAATATCATGTCAAACTAGAGAACTACCTTGATCCAAGTAACTTCATTGCCTATATCCCTATTGGATAGTAATAAAACTTGTTGGTTCAAATCCATCTAATGTAAAGTATCCCCATTTTAATTAGATTTTAACAAGTAACCAATAGGATGCTTGCTTTCCTTTCTAGCCAAAAATTTAGCCACTATATTATTCCCTTTTCTTACATCAACTAGAATGACATCCCTATTTCCAAATGAATTTTATCTTACTCACTATATTCTTAATACACTACACACTTTCTCTAAAATTACTAATCTTATCTAAAAATCCCACCAAAATTTATTAGTTATACTCTATTATGATCTTCCAAAATCCATTATCCCAAGCATTGAGAGAGCCTTGTCTATTTTTGAATGATTCAATTCATTATTTTTCGCTACTCCTAATACTTCAAACTCCTATTGAAGGACCTTCCCCTTGTAGTATTTTATGAGGAAACCATTTCCTACTACCGATGGTTTATCCTTAGCTGCTCCATCTATGTTGATAAGGGTGGGGGTTAAAAATTATTTTTAGAGAGCTATTAATAAGAAATAAAATACTTTTAATTCCTTTCATACATAACCTAACATACCATTTCAGATGAAAAGAATAAAATGGATTATAAATTACACAAATAAAAAATCTCTTGTATATCAAATGTAAGTCATTTAAGAATATGTTTAATTAATGCTCATTTTTTCTCTCATTAGAACATAGTTTACTTTACCTCAAAGTAATTGTAATAATTATAAAATAAAAAACACATGAAAACATATAACTAATATTATAGATACTTATCATTTAAAATTACACATTTGGATGGAGGTAATGTCATAAAGAAGTTGAGTAAACTCAATGTTAGAGGTTTTCAAAGAGTAGGATCATACTAGTCAATGTTATAACCCCTAAAACCCTATCCACAAATATTTAATCTCTCCAATTGATTAATTCCCTTATTTTCTTCCAATTAAAAATGTGTATCTAAAGACAAAAAGAAGAACATAGAGAATCATAGTTATGATTATAACATAAAATATTTGTTTAAGTTTGAATTAAATAAAATCATCAAATTTTACATTATTATTTTGTTTTCTTGTTATAATATTGATTATTTGTTAATTTCAAATATACTTTTAACTTAGATAAAATTTTATTTTAAATCTTCAATTTTCCTAAGATCAATATAAAACATTATAGTATGGAAAAATATATAAAAGAGATTTAACTTCAATTCTAATGCAAAAATATTATTTTACATACGTAAATATTTTAAATTGGAATGATTATTTTTTAATTGTATTTGCTTAAAAAATTGTTGAAAGTAATTTTTATTATATTAAAATTAAATACAATAATCAAGTTTCAAAATTTCCAATTTATAATAAAACGTGTATGCTTTAAAAGGACAAATATAATTTTTTTTTTGAGTCTATTAAATGTGAACTATAAAATAAAAAATGTATTTTAAAATTAAATTATTTCCTTCAAATTAATTATATACAAGATAAAACCTTAAATTTTATTAATAATAATATAAAAATCCATCTTTAAAATACTTTTATATTTTTTTCTTTTTTGAAAAAGAGTGGAAGTCTTATTTATGAATATAGGTCCAAAGTTATAACAAGAGGCTTATCAATTTTGGCTACTCTCAAGATCCTAATAATACTAACTCTAAATCTCCTTGGACCACAAATTTCTTAGTGTGATCCAGAGGGCAAAAATTCCTATTCTAATTATAATTTTGAATAATACTATTCTAGAGACTTCAAATTACCTTCTTCCTTTTACCATGAATTTGGGAGCTAACCCAAATTTGGATTAAGAGTGCTATAAGTAGTACTATGATTTTAGATGAGAGATTAATCATCATAACCACCTACCCTACTCCAACACACTTCATTGCATAAATGCTTTTTGTCTAGTAATAAAGGTTATTGGTTTAACTCCATCCAAGCTACAATATCTCTATTTGATTAGATTTCAACAAGTAACCAATCAGATCCTCGCATCTCTTTTTAGCAAAAATGTTAACTATTGTATTCTTCTCTCTACCTATGTGAACTAGAATGACATCCTCAAACTATTGCTAGATGAATTTGATCTAACTTACTATGTTCTTAATTGTCCTAATAGGACACAATAATGTCAAAAGGTATAGGTATTTTATAACAAATACGAAGGTTCAATTCATGGGAAGGGTGGCCCCAATATACCCCCCAAATTTTCAAACTATTCAAAAAAAAACTTACCATGTTCTTAACAAACCACACAATCGATATAAATTTCTTAATCTTATCTAGCAACCCAACCAAAATTTCTTGGTTAGACTCCACTATGATCTTCAAAACATCATTATCCCAAGCATTGAGATATCCTTGTTTGATTGCAAAATTCTTTTCTTTTTTATTTGTTGCTAATTTTAGGCCTTCAAAATCCTAATGAAGTACCTTCTCCTTGTATTCTCTTATGAGAAAACCAATTTTTGTTTCCCTTGGGTTATCCTTTGATTCTTCATTCATGTTGATTTTTCCTATCCTAGGGATTGCGGTGTTCAAGCCCCGTGAGTTTACCTTATAGAAATATTCTCTCCTTCTTAGGTTTCTACTTTCTCATATGATATTTTACAATTCCTATAACCTTGATTAATATTTTCTACCAAACTATCTCTATCAAAGTGTATTCCTTTCTAAAAAATTTGGAATTCCATTTCAACCATATGTGCCACAAAATAAATATTGGACCTAGAAACCAACCCAATTGAACTAATTAATTTTTAAACCTTCTTTATTTCTAACCCTACATTTATAAATAAGTGTTAACTACTGGTTTAGATGGACCTTGAAGAGATTAATTTAATATCATCTCTATTACTAGCACCATATTAAAAGAGATTGGGATTGACCATGCTTCCCACTACTTTAGTTGCATAAGAGAAAAGGATCCACGCTCCCTTGTATGTGGATAGAATTTTATATTGATCCAACCTCTAGAACCAAGGTATTGTTGAAGGGGTTATAGATTTATAAATTTTTAAATTAAAGGGGGATATTGGTTCCAAGAAAATTTTATTTACCCCTTCTGCACACTTTCCAAAATAGTCTTGGTTTTACCACTTTATCCCCTAATTTCAACACCTTTCAAGCAACAAAACCTTGGCCTCTCACAGGGATACAACCTAATTCCTATTGGAGAATGTTACCCAAATACTTATTAGTAATATTTTTTGTAAAAAACACTCCCTAAATGGATATCCATATTTAATAATTATAACTTTATAAATCTTGGTTATTTAATGTTGCTTTTTGAATTCCTTATCATTTGCTTGCTTTAGACTAAATTTTTTTATCCTAATTTACTAAAGCCCATCACTTACCCATCCTTGGGTAATCCCAAAGGAAGTTTTACATGACTAGGTTGAGTTCGTTTACAATTTAAATTGGTGTATCAAGGATAGACAACTTATAAATTGACATGGATTGAACCACTTATTGATGAAGAGTCACTCTTCCTCAAATAATTTACCTTTACACCCATTTTATCCAGTAATATTTTCCATTTCATCATATTTAACTTCTTATTGTGGATTGGAATCGCATGGTATTCCAATGAGAATGAGCCTTGAGAGAATTTTATGATGTTTAGAATGTGATCTTGTGTCCCCCTTTGGGTATTAAATAACACTACCTTAGACTTGGTTGCATTCACTTTCTAGCATGTGCATTTTAGATAGGTATTTAAGATTACTTTTAGCACTCTTACCTCCTTGACATTGGTCATGCCAAGCAAATTTGTATCATCCATAAATTATAAATGGATCAAATTCATCACTTCATATTGTCTTGACATAAATCCTTGTTTCCTATTCCTTCGAATAAATCTACTAAATCCTTCAACAAGAATAATAAAGAGGTACAAAGATATAATATCTCCTAACTAAATTCCTCTAGAAGTCTAAAAGGAAGTTGTTGGATGCCATTAATGAGGACTAATAAGGAGGCCAAAGATACAAATATCATGATCTAATCTCTTCAACCCTGAGAAAAACTAGAGTTCTCTCACATTTAGTCTATAAACTACTGGGAGAATCTATCATATGCCTTAGACATGTCTAATTTCATAAACATACATGTTTCACATTTCTAATACATTTTTTCAACTACTTCTTATGCTAATATTAAACCATCCAAAATTTGGCAGCCCTCCATAAGTCCTAAGATATTATATTATCAAGTACCTTCTCAAGCATTTCATCCATTAGTTTTGTAATGATATTGTAGACTTCATTGCAAGGTGCAATCATATAAAAGTCTTCAAAATTAAAATCCTCTTCCACTTTAGAATCAAAGAAACTAAAATGTGGTTCAATATCTATAACATAATTTTATTTGCATGATATTCTTGCACTACCCTGGTGACATACCTCCCTATACCTTAAAAAAAGCATAAAAAATTCAATCAAAAAACCATCGATGCTAAGGGATTTTTTTGTTATCATGTTGAAAATTGTGTCTCTTACATCCTTTGAATTCATAGCTCTAAAGAGGGTCTAGCTTTTCTTATCTTTTACAATATATAAGATACAGTTAAGAATCTCTTGTTGTGTTATAATATTAGGATCAGTAAAAGTAGATAAAATATTTTCAAAGTAGATATTTATAGATTGTAACATGGCTAGGATAGTGTACATAATATTACCATGAAGGTATTTTAGGCTAGATAGTGTGTTGGAGTGTGTTATTGCTAATTATGAGTGGTGGAAGAACTAAGTATTTTGGTTCCCCCATAGCAGCAAATAAGTTTTGAATCTTTCTTTCCAATAGATATCCTCTTGCTTTTTTGTACTCTCTATTTTTTTTTAACCAAATCATATTTTTATTTTAGGTCTTCTTTGATTGTTTTAGTCTAGAAGTGTGTGAATAGCTTGTCCATAGTTGTATCCAATAGAACCTTCTAAAGCTAAAATTCCAATTTGTTATTTATTTTTTAGATTTTAAGTTAGGCTTTGACATGTTAGATTGTTGGCAATTTTGGGTACCTTGGGTACATTGCCTTTGCTCTAAGTGTAGATGTTGTCACTGATGTCAAGAAGATCTTGAAGCAAATTGGTTTGTTTTCAAAGAATGTGTCTTGATGAAGGTTTTAGAATGGACAGTGAGTTTCCAAGAATATTAGGGTAGCCCAATTGCAAAAGATCAAGAAAAAAGACAAGTAAGAAAATGTATGCAGGCGGCTGGAAAAACTATCACGATTTCGCGACATGTTTTAGGAGAGAGAAAGCATTGGAAAAACTGTCATGATTTTGTGACATGTTTTAGGAGAGAGAAAGCACTGGCAAAACTATCACAATTTCATGACATGTTTGAGGAGAGAGAAATTTTAGGCAAAAGTGTCGTGATTTCACGACATGCTGGAATGTAGAGTCGAAGCAGGCAAAACTATCACGATTTTGTGACATGTTGGCAGAGAAGGAGAGCAAGATGGAAAGTGTCACGATTTCGTGACATGTCACATTTTCGCGACTCGGAAAGTGCAGGAAGGCAGAGAAGGAAAAGTGTCACGATTTTGTGACATTCTGCAAAGTAAGTTGTATGGATGAAAATGTGTCACGATTTTGCGACATGTTGCTAAAGAGAGAGTCCGCAAAAAAATCTGTCATGATTTCATGACAAGTTCGAAGAGAGAGAAAGTTACATGTAAAATGTCGTGATTTCGTGACATGATGCAAAGTTTCAAGTTGAGGACTGTCCTGATTTCGTGGCATACTGAAAAGCTCAAAGTGAGAACTATCACGATTTTACGACATGCAGTAAAGGGAAGAGCCTAAAAGGAGAAGCGTCATGATTTTGTGATAGGCATTAAAGAAAATGTACGAAAGCCAAAAGTGTCATGATTTCATGACAGGCAGTAGAGAAAGCGTACAAAAGCCAAAAGCATCATGATTTCACGACAGGTTGCAGGAAAAGCTTTTGAAAGTTGAAAGCATCACGATTTCATGACAGGATGAAAGAAAAATGTACGGATGCAGAAAGTGTCATGATTTCATGATAGGCAGAAGTGAAGGAGCCAGCAGGATGAAGATGTCATGATTTCGTGACATGTCACAGTTTCGTGACCAGAAGTCAAGTACAGACTCCAGCTCAGGAAGATGTCATGATTTTGTGACATAAGCAAAGAAGAAGGCCATGAAGTCAGAAGGGTCATGATTTCACGACAGAAGTGAGATGACATCAGCAAGAGGCAAAGGTGTCGTGATTTCGTGATAGAAGCACAAAGGAATTCGACAAAGGCCAAGGTGTCGCAATTTTGTGACAACAGGCTATAGAAGGTGTACGGCTATAAAAGTTTCACAATATCATGACATGTTGTAGTTTTGTGGTGGAAGCTATAGGGAAGTGATAGAGGCAGTAGAGGCGGTTGAAGCTGACAAAGTTAAATATGGGCTGACGCAGTTTAGGGTTTTACAACCAACGATCTTTAGGGTAAATAGTCGATTAAAGATTAAGTTTTTGATCTTGAATTAATGCTATAAAAGGAGGACTATTTTCAAGTTTCAAATCATTGAACATGTGTATCAAATTTGTGCAAGTGAATTCTGTTGTGCGCAAGAGAGCAAGTCGAGTTGAATCGATCAAGTGTGCGTTCGAAGTGCGATTTGCATAGATAGAGTGTGGGGAGAAGTTCGATCGTAGAGGTGCATAAGTGGAAGTCTGATCGAATGTTATGTTTGCACAGAGTGTGCAAAAACTATGTACTGTGTTTACATAGAGTGTGTGAAGACTATGCTACTATGTTTTCATAGAAGTACATAAGTTGATTGAGTGCTGCTGTGTTTGCGCAGACAGTGAAAATTTAGTTTTGACCAAGTGTGGCTGTAATAGAAAAGAACAGAGGAAGAGGACAGATTTGTGCTAGACTGAAGGATTGTGTTTGGTGTGAATTTGAGGAACAACTTTGTAGTGCTAGAGTTGAGGATAGAGATCTCCAGCCAAAGCAGGGAAGACAGGTGTCTTCTGTGGATAGAGTTCCACTTGCTAAGGGCAGAGGAGGTAGAGGTCTTCTAGAGGATCACCACTAAGAGCATAGCTAGGGGAAGATGTCTCCTTTGGGTTGGTGCCCATAAAATTTATAATTGGGAAGTTTTCCCAAAGAACTATGATATAACTTTTAGAGAAAATTTTTATCCGTGGAGTAGCCCGCTTTGGGTGAACCACGTAAATTACAGTGTCTTTTTGTGGATGGTGTGTTGTGCATTGTTTTAATTGCTGCTTTTAATTCTGCTATCTCTACACTGCATAATACTATTTTGAAAGTTGAATTGAAGCAAAAATAAAAAGTGGTATTATACTGTTCACCCCACCCCCTCTCAGTATAAGCTTGTGTTCTTCAATTGGTATTAGAGTGGGTTCCTTCGAAAAGGTTTAATAGCCGAAAGGAAGAACTGGTTAAGAACACAATGGATTTTTTAGGTGGCAATGCAACACTTATTCTTGATGGATCAGATTTTGGTCTGTGGAGTGCAAGAATGAGATTTTATCTAATGGCACTTGGTAATGAGGTATGGGAAGTGATTGAAGATGAATACACTAAATCCTGAACATGGTCCTTATACTAAAGAAGACAGGCTCATGCTTCACAGCAATTCAAAAGCCATGAATGCAATCCTGAGAGGCTTACAAAAAGCAGATCTCACCAAAGTTATTCACTGCAAGACAGCTAGTGAAATGTGGAAACAATTACAGGTGGTTCATACAGGTGATGCAAATGTCCGAAAGGCCAAATTGAGACATTTTAAAGGTATGTTTTAACAACTCAAAATGAATGATGATGAAAATATTAGTGACTACATGCTTTGTATGGATGAGGTTGTTAACTCCATGAAAGACCTTGGTCTTGAGCTTGCTGAAAATGATGTGTGTGATAAGATTTGAAGATCTCTTCCTAATAAATTTAGTGAAAATATTTTTGCTATTAAGGAAGCTAAAGATTTAGATAAATTGGAAAAGGATGAGCTCCATAGTATTCTTGCAGCATTTGAGTTGAGAACTCGAGTGAAAGTTGATGTCAAGAAAGAGGCAGCTTTCAAAGCTACCAAGAAATCAAAGGGCAAACAGATTCAAGAGAGTTATGAGTCTTCTAGTGATGAAGAGGCATATTACAACAAGAAAGGTAAGTTCTCTAGAAAACATAAAAGTAAGAAAAACATAAGATGTTTCAACTGTGGAAAGTTTGGTCATTATGCTACTGACTTTACTGTTTCCAAGAATGAAAGTGATGAAGATATACAGGATGTTAAGAGCAAGGATTTTAAAAAGCACAGGTATTACAGAAAGAACAAAGATGAGCACAACAATCAAGGAAAGAGGCATTCACACAATAATAAGAAGAGCTTCTACCTAGACAAAGCAAGTAAGTGTTCTAGCAGTGATAGTGAAAGTTCTTCTAGTGATGATGAAAATGAGATGTTGTTCATTTCAAAAAAGGAGGAAGAACATAAACATAAATTCATTATCATGAAATGTTTTAGATGTGGAAATTTTGGGCACCTTGAGGATGATTGCACAAATAATGAATTGGTTGCTAGTATGTATGAGGATGCTTCAGAAAATGATAAGGAAGATGCTTGCATGGTTTTTGAAAAAGGCAGCACCTCTAGTGATAAGAAATCTGAAAAAGGCCTTGATGATTCAAAATGCAATAAAATAGAGGATCTTGAATGTGAACTTACTAATACTCTTAGTGTTTTGAAAAAGGAAAGAAATAAGAATGCTAGACTCAAGGATAAATTAGATGAATGTTGTATGGAGAGAGATGAACTCATAGAAAGTCTTGACATCTCTATGGCTAAGACACAAGAACTCAAGAATGAGTTAGAATCTAAGATGCTTGAGTATAGTGAATTAGAACAGAAAATGGTTGCCTTGAAAGAGGAAAATAAAGAATACAATGATAAACTGTACAGGTTTCAAGAAAGCTCCAAAAAGATTAAATCTCTTATCAAAGGTCAAAGGAAAACAACAGATAAAATAGGTCTTGGTTTTGTTAAACCACACAAGGAATAGGTTGGGGAATCTAGTAAAATATTTCAAAGAGAAGATAGTTCTGATGAAGAGAGTATCTCAAAGAAATATTCCGTGAGTGATAAATGCACAAAAATAGAAAACAAAATTTTGAATGCGAAGAAAAAGTTTTCGGGACCCAAAAGGTCGAATAAAAGAATATTTTATGGTAGATGTTTTGCGTGTCACAGGTTTGGTCACATGGCTTCATAATGCATAGATCAAATGAAGAGGGTAAAAAATAATTTCAAAAGTTTTAGTTTCTTTCAAGGGTATTGTTACTCTTGTCAACAGTTTGGTCATAAGGTAGTTTATTGCAAGAAAAATAATAGGAACAGATTTGATCAGAATAGGCAGATTCAAAGAACCAGTATGCCTAAAAGAAATAACTTTGTTAATTGTTATAAGTGCAACAATGCAGGTCACACAACCAGACAGTGCAGAGCTGATCTTCCAAGCTACAGGAACAGGAACAGTGGTATAAACAGGTCTAAGGATCAAGGTGTGAACAAGAAAAGTGATAAGAATAGAAACACTGACAAAGAGTTCAAGAGAAGGCCCGACAAAGAAATTTTAGACACTGATGATGATGAGTGCCTAATGGGAGTTTCACTCCCACCCTTGTTTTAAATCACCTCATCAGGAGGTGGGGGAGGGACTAAGCTAAGAATCTCATTCTTAGTTCCAAGCCCCAAAGGTGACCCTTTGCCATTGATGACAAATGGGGAGAGATATGAGTAAAGGGGAGAGCTTCATAGTAAAGAAGAGAGCTTCAAGTCATGGGGAGCAAAAACTTCAAAGGAAGATTCTCAGTTGTTGGATCAGTTGTTTTTAGTTTTGGCTCTTGACTAGTGTTTTCAGTTAAGGTTTTCCATCAATGACAAAGGGGGATATTGTTGGCAATTTTGGGTACCTTGGGTACATTGCCTTTGCTCTAAGTGTAGATGTTGTCATTGATGTCAAGAAGATCTTGAAGCAATTTGGTTTGTTGTCAAATAATGTGTCTTGATGAAGGTTTCAGAATGGATAGTGAGTTTCCAAGAAGATCAGGGTAGCCCAGTTGCAAAATATCAAGAAAAAAGACAAGTAAGAAAAAGTATTGATGTAGGAGCATCCGACGACAGTAGAGCAATCCTACATCAACCAAATTTTTCTAACTGTTTCCAAAATTTATTTTTGTTTCGAAGTGTTTGGCAAGAACAAGGTAGAAGTTGGAGGGTTGCAAAATCGTGACATAAAAGCAGAGTATAGGCCCGAAGGCAAAAATGGTCATGATATTGCGATGCACGATATCACCATAGAAAAGAGGAACGAAGGCCGAAGGCAAAAATGGTCGCAATATCACAACGCGCAATATCGTAACAGAAAAGTGGAGTATAGGCCTGAAGGCAAAAATGGTCGCGATATCGCGACGCGTGATATCGTGACAAAAAAGCGAAATGTAGGCCGAAGGCAAAAATGGTCGCGATATCACGACAGAGAAGCGAAATGAAGGCCGAAGGTAAAAATAGTCACGATATCGCGACGTCGCGATATCGCGACGTCGCGATATCGCGACGTCGCGATATCGCGACGTAAAATCTAAAGCAAGGCTCAAGGCGTGGGCTCGAAGGCGGAAGGCAGAAGGCAAAAACAAAACTCAAAGGTGGAAAACACAAGGCAAAGGACTCAGAGGAGAAACGGTCGTGATGTCACGACATCACGATATCGTGACGTCATGATATCGCAACAAGAAATAGCATGAAGGACTCAGAGGTGAAATGGTCGTGATGTCACGACGTCACAATATCACGATGTCGTGATATCATGACATAAAAGAGAGCAAGGGACTTGGAGGTGAAATGGTCATGATATCGTGACATGTGGCGATATCGTGACCAGAAGAAAACAAATGGAAAATAGACATGTGAACAGCCATGCGCACGAGAAAGGAGGCAACAGTCATAGTTGGACAGTCTGACAAAGCAGCGGTTGTAGGTCAAGGGCTTATTGAATGCATGCTTTCATGGCGGATCAGGGAGTTGGCCAATTATGAAAGGAAAATTTAAGACTCGACGGTTTTGATTAATACTTTCATGTAGATGGGTCATTAATGGCCTAGAGGGTCGAGACCTCGATAAAAATTGAAGCATTGTAATAGAATGGGGTGGTGGATCGAAGATTGCACGCATGAGTGTGATTGTGAAGACCAAGCCAAACACTAGTCATTTGTAAGCCTACGGGTTGTTTGTAAGTGTATTTTCCAAATTTAATATAGAGAAAATTTGGAATTCGTGAGTGTGAGCCTATGTGTATTTCTTGGTCCCCCATCAGTGGTATTAGAGCTAGGTTCCTGAGTGTGTAATAGATCGTCGGACATGAGGCAGTTACACCAGGATCTGTGGAAAGGCTTGAGAGAAAGTGAGTAGAATGCATTTGAGAAGAAACCCTGTAGCTGGGGGAGGCATGATGATAGTAGTAGATTTTCGAGCTTTGCAGTGGCAAGTTCAGGCCCTGTAAGAAGAACTGTGCAGAGGGCACGAACCAAGAAGAGATGATATCATGACATAAAAGAGAGCAAGGGACTTGGAGGTGAAATGGTCATGATATCGTGACATGTGGCGATATCGTGACCAGAAGAAAACAAATGGAAAATAGACACGTGAACAGCCATGCGCACGAGAAAGGAGGCAACAGTCATAGTTGGACAGTCTGACAAAGCAGCGGTTGTAGGTCAAGGGCTTATTGAATGCATGCTTTCATGGCGGATCAGGGAGTTGGCCAATTATGAAAGGAAAATTTAAGACTTGACGGTTTTGATTAATACTTTCATGTAGATGGGTCATTAATGGCCTAGAGGGTCGAGACCTCGATAAAAATTGAAGCATTGTAATAGAATGGGGTGGTGGATCGAAGATTGCACGCATGAGTGTGATTGTGAAGACCAAGCCAAACACTAGTCATTTGTAAGCCTACGGGTTGTTTGTAAGTGTATTTTCCAAATTTAATATAGAGAAAATTTGGAATTCGTGAGTGTGAGCCTATGTGTATTTCTTGGTCCCCCATCAGTGGTATTAGAGCTAGGTTCCTGAGTGTGTAATAGATCGTCGGACATGAGGCAGTTACACCAGGATCTGTGGAAAGGCTTGAGAGAAAGTGAGTAGAATGCATTTGAGAAGAAACCCTGTAGCTGGGGGAGGCATGATGATAGTAGTAGATTTTCGAGCTTTGCAGTGGCAAGTTCAGGCCCTGTAAGAAGAACTGTGCAGAGGGCACGAACCAAGAAGAGATGATGGCAATGAGGACGAAGTGGATGAAGAAGAAAACTAGTCTGAAGAAGAAGAGGTTGTAGATCCAACACAAGCCAGACTATACAAAGCCATATCCCAGATTTGGAAGAGGCCGAAGATGGAAGTTTCCACATATTTTAGGAACCTGGATCTAGAGGAATTGATCGACTGGATCAATGATCTGGAAAAATACTTTGAGTATGAAGAATTTGAAGATCCCGAGAGGGTCAGATTCGCTAAGACCAAATTTAAAGGTCATACCAACATATGGTGGAAGGGAGTACAACTGGAACGGAACAGAAGAGGAAAAGAGAGAATAACAAAATGGGAACAGATGGTAGAAAAATTAAAAAGATAGTTTATTCTGGCAGATTACGAGTTGGATCTGCTAAGGAAAATGCAAATTTTGAGACAGATGAATAAAACTGTCCAAGAATACATGGAGGAGTTTTATAAGATCTCCATCATAATTGGCCATTTAGAAGCAAGCAAGGAGAAGGTGGCCCGATATATCAATGGGTTGAGACCCAGTATCCAGGAAGAGTTGAGCTTAGTTTGGGTGAGCACCATTAAAGATGCTTACCAGTTTTCTCTGAAGGTTGAAGAAAAATTTAACAGAAGGTTTGAGAGAAAGCAAAGAGGAAGAGGACATGGAGGAAAGACTGGTGGAAGAAAATATTAAGGAAAAGAGGAGAAGAAAGAAGAATCTGGCAGCAGCCGGGATCAGAAGGAAGATGAGGAACCCAAGCCCCAAGTTCAGAACAATGGCTACCCAAGAGGAAGAGGTGGATCTAGATGAGGAAACAAAGGAGGAGTGTTTCGTGGAACCTATTTCCACTGTGGAGAAGAGGGACATCGGGCATATGAGTGTCCCCAGCACCTTGAGAGGGTGAACAAGAGACATGTGGGTCTAGCCAGAGCTGTTGTAGCAGAGGAAGATGTTGAGTCTGAACATTCTGAAGAAGCTAAGAGAGGAGAAGCAATGATCATGAGGAGAACCATGCTGATTGAGGAAGACAAACCAGAGCAGAGGAGAAGCCTGTTTCGCACATGGTGCAAAAGTGCAGGCAAAGTTTGTAATGTTATTATAGACAATGGGGGTACAGATAACTTAGTCTCTGAAGATATGGTTGATAAGTTACAGCTAGAAATGAGGAGACACCTGCATCCATATCAGATTGCGTGGTTACAAAAGGACCACAGAGCATGGGTCCGTGAATAGTGCTTAGTCACGTTCAATATTGGGAAGTACCACGATGAGATCCTATATGATGTTTTCCCCATGGATGTTTGCCATTTGCTATTAGGAAGGCCATGGCAGTTTGATCAGAGTGCAGTGCATGATGGTCGTGCAAATACATACTCCTTGATGAAAGATGGAGTGCGCCACAAATTAAAGCCATTACAAGCAATGGACGAGAAGGTGTGCAGTAGTGCCAGAATTTGTCTGGTAGAAGGCAAAAAATATTTTTGCCAGGAGATGGGGTTTAAGCGGGTTGCAGAGGCAGGTGCATGTTTGGAGCTGATACAAGAGATGTGGACCGAACAACATAGAAGTGAAGGTCACTTCTCCATTTACCCCGGGTGTCTGATGCAGGAGCATCCGACGACAGCAGAGCAATCTTGCATCAACCAAATTTTTCTAAGTGTTTCCAAAATTTATTTTTGTTTCGAAGTGTTTAGCAAGAACAAGGCAGAAGTTGGAGGGTCGCAAAATCGTGACATAAAAGCGGAGTATAGGCCCGAAGGCAAAAATGGTCATGATATTGCGACGCACGATATCATGACAAAAAAGTGGAATGAAGGCCGAAGGCAAAAATGGTTGTGATATCGTGACGTGCGATATCACGACAGAAAAGCAGAGTATAGGCCTGAAGGCAAAAATGGTCACGATATCACGACGCACGATATCACGACAGAAAATCAGAACGTAGGCCGAAGGCAAAAATGGTCACGATATTACGACGTGCGATATCGCGACAGAGAAGCAGAACGAAGGCCAAAGGTAAAAATGGTTGCGATATCACGATGTCGCAATATCGTGACATCGCGATATCACAACGTAAAATCTAAAGCAAGGCTCAAGGCGTGGGCTCGAAGGTAGAATGTAGAAGGAAAAAAAAAAACTCAAAGGCAAAAAACACAAGGCGAAGGACTCAAAAGAGAAACGGTCGTGATGTCGAGACGTTGCGATATTGCGACATCGTGATATCGCGACAAGAAATAGCACGAAGGACTCGAAGGTGAAACGGTCGTGATGTCACGACGTTGTGATATCGCGACATAAAAGAGAGCAAGGGACTCGGAGGAAAAATGGTCGTGATATCGTGGCCAAAAGAAAACAAATGGAAAATAGACACACGGACGGCCATGTGCACGGGAAAAGAGGCAACAGTCACAGGTGGACAGTCTGACAAAGCAGTGGTTGTAGGTCAAGGGCCTATTGAATGCGTGCTTTCATGGCAGATCAGGGAGTTGGCCAATTACAAAAGGAAAATTTAAGACTCGATGGGGGAAGCCGATTTTGCAAGTTTTGATTAATACTTTCATGCAGGTGGGTCATTAATGGCCTAGAGGGTCGAGACCTCGATAAAAACTAAAGTATTGTAATAGAATGGGGTTTTGGATCAGAGATTGCACGTAGGAGTGTGATTGTGAAGACCAAGCTGAGTGCTAGTCATTTGTAAGCCTGCGGGCTATTTGTAAGTGTATTTTCCATATTTAAATAGATAAAATTTGGAATTCGTGAGTGTGAGCCTGTGTGTATTTCTCGGTCCCCCATCAAGTATGCAGGCGGCTGAAAAAACTGTCATGATTTCAGGACATGTTTTAGGAGAGAGAAAGCGTTGGCAAAACTGTCATGATTTCGCAACATGTTTTAGGAGAAAGAAAGCATTGGCAAAACTATCACAATTTCATGACATGTTTTAGGAGAGAGAAAGTTCAGGCAAAAGTGTCATGATTTCATGACATACTGGAAGGCAGAGTCGAAGCAGGAAAAACTATCGCAATTTCATGACATGTTGGTAGAGAAGGAGAGCAAGATGGAAAGTGTCATGATTTCATGACATGTCGCATTTTTGCGACTTAGAAAGTGCAAGAAGGCAGAGAAGGAAAAGTGTCACGATTTTGCAACATTCTGCAAAGTAAGTTGTACGGATGAAAAGGTGTCGTGATTTCGTGACATCATGCTAAAGAGAGAGTCCAAAAAAAGAACTGTCATGATTTCGTGACAAGTTCAAAGAGAGTGAAAGTTACATGTAAAATGTCACAATTTCGCGACATGATGCAAAGTTTCAAGTTGAGGACTGTCGCAATTTTGCGGCATACTGAAAAGCTCGAAGTGAGAACTATCATGATTTCATGACATGCAAAAAATGGAAGAGCTTGAAAGGAGAAGCGTCATGATTTTGTGATAGGCAGTAAAGAAAATGTATGAAATCTAGAAGTGTCACGATTTCATGACAGGCAGTAGAGAAAGCGTACGGAAGCCAAAAATGTCATGATTTTGTGACAGGTTGCAGGAAAAGCTTTCGAAAGCTGAAAGCGTCATGATTTTGTGACAGGATGAAAGAAAAATGTATGGATGTAGAAAGTGTCATTATTTCACGATAGGCAAAAGTGAAGGAGCCAGCAGGATGAAGATGTCGTGATTTCATGACATATCACAGTTTCACGACCAAAAGGCAAGTGCAGACTCCAGCATAGGAAGATGTCATGATTTCATGACATTAGCAAATAAGAAGGCCATGAATTCAGAAGGGTCATGATTTCACGATAGAAGTGATATGACGTCAGCAAGAGGCAAAGGTGTCACGATTTCATGACAAAAGCACAAAGGAAGTCGACAAAGGCCAAGGTGTCGCGATTTCATGACAACAGGCTATAGAAGGTGTACGGCTATAAAAGTGTCATGATATCATGACATGTTGTAGTTTTGTGACAGAAGCTACAGGGAAGTGACAGAGGCAGCAGATGCGGTTGAAGCCGACAAAGTTAAATCTGGGCCGACGTAGTTTAGGGTTTTGCACCCGACGATCTTTAGGGTAAATAATCGACTAAAGATTAAGTTTTTTATCATGAATTAATGCTATAAAAGGAGGACTATTTTTGAGTTTCAAATCATCAAACATGTGTATCGAATTTGCACAAGTGAATTTTATTGTGCGCAAGAGAGTGAGTCGAGTCGAATCGATCAAGTGTGCATTCGAAGTGCGATTTGCACAGATAGAGTGCGGGGAGAAGTTTGATCGTAGAGGTGCATAAGTGGAAGTCTAATCGAATGTTGTGTTTACGTAGAGTGTGTGAAAACTATGTACTGTGTTTGCGTAGAGTGTGTGAATATTGTGCTACTATGTTTTCATAGAAGTACATAAGTTGATTGAGTGCTATTGTGTTTGTGCAGACAGTGAAAAGTTGGTTTCGACCAAGTGCGGTTGTAACAAAAAAGAACAGAGGAAGAGGACATATTTGTGCTAGACCGAAGGACTGTGTTTGGTGTGAATTTGAGGAATGGATTTGTAGTGATAGAGTTGAGGACAGAGATCTCCAGCCAGAGCAGGGAAGATAGGTGTCTTCTATGGATAGAGTTCCACTTGCTAAGGGCAGAGGAGGTAGAGGTCTTCTAGAGGATCACCACTAAGAGCAGAGCTAGGGGAAGGTGTCTCCTTTGGGTTGGTGCCCATAAACTTTGTAATTGGGAAGTTTTCCCAAAGAACTGTGATATAACTTTTAGAGAAAAGTTTTATCCGTGGAGTAGCCTGCTTTGGGTGAACCACGTAAATTGCAGTGTCTTTTTGTGGATGGTGTGTTGTGCATTGTTTTAATTGCTGCTTTTAATTCTGCTATCTCTATACTACATAATACTGTTTTGAAATTTGAATTGAAGCAAAAATAAAAAGTGGTCTTATACTGTTCACCCCCCCTCTCAGTATAAGCTTGTGTTCTTCATAGATTTGTTTAGAGAATCCAAACAATATTTTCCCATGGAAAAGGAACACCTCCTCCAAAAAAAATAGAATATTTTCTCTAAATAAAATAGTCTAGAGAAATATTTACAACCCATATCCTATTCCAAGATATTTGAAAGTGGTCTCATTCTATGTGATTGAGAATTTTTAGCTTGAATGACCATCACAAAAATACCTCTTCAAACACCAAGAATATATATAGATTTATCTTCCTATTTGATAATCCTATTTTTTTATTTGTCCAAGCATGAGAAGGCCTTACATACTAAACATAAATCAAATTGGTTTTATCTACTTTAGAGAGCATAAATTTGTCCCATTTATCCAAATATGGGATGCTTCCTTCCAACTCCCTAGATAAACACTTCACATTGAAGTACTTATCCATTATCCAATTCACCTCTTCCTTTCCTATCCTACTTGTTTGTAAAAATTCACATTCAAGGTGTTGCTCACAAAAATATTTTGAACTATAGAATTTAGAAATGAACAAAAATCCTCCCAAACTATTACTGACAAAGAGATATGTTAGAACCCCCATTCTTGCAACATGTTTAGTTGTTATCCACTTTAGAGTGTTTGAAAAAGTAATTAAACCTCGTGAATCACCATAGGATGCTACAAAAATATACTATACCTATATCCATATTTTCTTAGCTATTTTATCCATCACATATATTGAATATTTTATCTCTGAAAGGATAATGAAAATTGAATGATGAATTTAAATTAAACTATGAATAATAACTTTATGATACATATTGCTTAAGCCTTTAATATTCCATGATTATAAAATCATTCAAAACCTAAAATTCCAATAAGTATCAGTCTACTTTATCGATTCTTGGTTTACTAGATAGTTATCTTCCATTGTCATGTTCTCCTAGTTTGAATTTTCCCACACTCTTGATTTGGGTTTATTTTAAATTTTCTCTATTTTTTGAATTCTAAGAGCAATCTTACCTCTATGTTTATATTTTTATTTAAATAATACATATTTATCAACCAAGAACATATAAAGTATGAGGTTCTCTAAAGCTATTATGGCAATATCATTTGGAATTGTTTGGACATTGGTCTCTAATTTTGGTTAAGTTATGCTATGCTAGAATATTTCTTCTAAATTTTTGAAGGGTAGATATTTCATTTGTGGTTTCCTCACACCAACTATCTCATTCTCCATGCCCATTAGGGTACTAAAAACTTCATACTTAATTATTTTTCTATATATTTTTTGGTTTGATCACACCGGATTCTTTTTTACCTCTTCTTTCTCTTAGGTGATTCAAAACCCTCTTTTGATTTATTTAGGTTTCAGATAATGGGTTGAGATTTTACCTTTTTCTTAGCCATAATTTTGTCATTTTTATTATCCTCCATTGGATGTGCTCCTTCTAGATAGTCTTATGATAGAGATAAACAATATTTTAATGCTTATGATAAATCCTACACCAAAAGGTAATTGCTTCATAGTGTACTTGTTTGACCCAAGTTAAATCCACCCTATCTATTTCTATTTTAGCTGGTAGTGGATGATTAATATACATATCAATATATATATGAGCATGATTATATGAATATCCCATCATCGTATTTTTTGCTACCCCTAGATAGCATTCCAATAAATTATCCAATCTCTCAAAATATGGTTCACACAACTATTCCATTAGTAAAGCATACAATTGATCCCAAATAACCACTATAGTAGGTTCCATTTGTGGATCAAAACCTAGCTTTAAAGGTATCACAAAAATACTTTTTGCTCCACAGATTATCTTCCTTTATTCCTAAAATTTATCTCTATTTATTCTTGAAGAGAAACTCACTATATAGTATTCATTACTAAGGAATATTGAAATATTCCCTAAATACTTCCATTTTTTTCTAAGGAATTTGGAATATTGTATACTAGATAATGGTTACTTTGATTTAAAATATTCTCAAGCACTAGACTTTGTTCAATAACAAGCTTGGGATGGTGGGCAGGAAGGAGAATATATACATTAACTCTGAACTAGAATCTTTTATCAATTTGCTTCATGGAAACAATAGAGAAGATGGATTTTAAAGCAACACTTCTCAAAGATCCATCCTTATTTTATTTTATTTGTATCACTTTGTTTACAAAGGACTACTTGGAAGAAAGGTATTGAGGGATGTCCTTATAATAATCCTAAGGACATCTCTAATTATTTATATTGGTTATGGAGACTGGTTGTAGGATGTCTGGTCTTCCTCTTATTTATCTAGTTTTTTGTGTGTTTGTCCAGGTGGTGGTTTTGTTGGTTTCCCCCATGTGGGTTCAATATGTTGTTCTCTATTTAACTTGCTAACATCCCTCTCCCTAATATTGTGTTAGGTATTCATTTTGTGATAAGATTTGAGGATCCTTTCAAAACCCTTCTTTCAACCAGTCAAAAAAAATATCAAATGTCTGAATTTAGCAAGCCTTTTGGTTATCTACAATGAAACAAATTTTATGAGAATAATACCTAGAAACATTTATAATTCAATTACAATATTGTAGTATTTACCTAGGATTATAAACTTTATTTGGAATGGTAGGTTGTTGTAAGTTTCAAAATATATATTATAGGTTATATATAAAATCATTGGCAACCGGTTAGTAGTCATTCTCCACAAATTTGTTTAAAAGATAAAAGTTAAAATTAATTATTTGTTATGGTTTAGTTCTTTGTTTCTTAGATAATTTTTTTTGATATGTTTGCACAATGTTATATATGTAATCTTAATTTTTAAAGGTCTAAAATCTATTCTTAATTTTTTCTTAAAATGTAATGATTTGGGAAATATACTATGTTGGTCTATTTGTAATTATATTTAGATTCATTAGTAAATTAGTGATTAGTAAAATTGAACATATGTAGATGAAAATTCTAAATTATAATATCTTTTCAACTCTTATGATGCAAAACATGATTCCAAATCAACGTGCAACACATTATGTAGCACATCTCATTGACAAAACAAAAAATCTTAAAGGTTAATGTTTAGTCGTGAAAATTTTACTTATGTGAGGTCAATGTTTTCATCTAGAAATCCTTTGTTTATTCTTTGCCCTGGATCCCAACATGGATACTACTTATGTACAAGCATTTAATGCATGCTCATGTTGTCACAATATATAAAATATTTTTTGAAGTTGATGCTACTTGAGCAAAGCTAAACTTGCAATGATATATGTTGTTTGATGAGGCAAGTAAAAACTATAAGAGAACCTATTTGGTAAATATCTAACCTCATAAGAGATATTTTTCATAGTTGAAATCTTTTCTAATCCTAACAATCTATAAAAAATTATCCCAAACATCAATGCACATTGTGGTTCCACATAGAGATTTATTGAGTTCAAAGTTCTAGTGATTTTATGCTCAATAAAAAGTAATTGTACCATTAAGGTTAGTTTCATGTTCCAAGCATGCACAAGACAATAAGTGGGAACAAAAATTACAATAAGAGACAAATGTTAGTTGTGGTGTTATACAAGTTTTTAGCTTAAGCACCCAATATGACCCAACTATATGTCATAGTCTATGTTTTACATGCCTCCATCACAATATTTGAATTTTTAATATTAAAATACAAAAGTGGATATTAGAAGCATATGAACCATAATTATGGTTTCATTTGAATGATACCAAAGTTCTCAACTTGGGTATAAACCTTAGAGAAATTAGGTAAGCATCTATAATTGACGACATCAAAATTTTATGATCAAATAGGCTCAATGAACTTGATCCTACTTATCAATATTAGTGCTATTACATTAGAGTGATATTAAATACAAATGCTAGGTCTAATACACTAGCATGTTGACCAAGCATGTCACCTACTTCACCATTGGTGTAAACCTACTTTAGAATCAAGGCATTATTGACTTGTGGAATTTATGATGTCTTAGGCCTAACCTAGTTTGGATGGTGGCATCTAATTTCCCATTTATGTTGACCACCATTGATCATAGTATTATTATTATTGTGCCAACTCATATTATCCTCTTGAAAACATATTTCTACATTGCTCCCAATGTCCACAAATAGGATAACACCCCTAGAGTTAGTGCCAACCTTAGTAGTATTTTTGGTAATATCAACTTTAATATAATGGCACCATTCCATATGATGTTAATTTCAAATTTAATATTAGTGATCATTGCACTAATAAAAAAAAGAAAGGTTATAAAAAATATCTTTTTCAAATTTGGGTTCATACACACTAGATGGAATTTGGTAAGAAGTCAACCATTTAGTGTTCATAAATATTTATAAATTCAATAAGGATTTTAACTATGCTTTAGCATCAATCTAGTCAACAAAGATAAAAAAATGAACATTCTTTCTAATAAGTCAATATTAAACTCCTCCCATGGTACAATGATGCTACCAAGGTTTAAGATTTATAATGCACTGATATATAATGGCACATTATGTTGATGTATCATTGTAGATTTCCATCATGGAAATAATTAATACCAAATGTTCTAAATCTTAGTGCCACTAACTAATGTTCATGCCATATTGAGCAACTATATTTTAACATTCCTTAAGAGGATAACTCTATTATATTTAGTAAGTTTTAAAAAAATACTTGAAAAAACATGTAATATCCTTTTTGTTCATTCATAAGCACAATTATAGAGTACACAAAAAGTCACTCAACATTCTTTCTACCACTAATAATTTATTGTACATATAGTATAACAAGTTGATATTTTATTTATTTAATCATAAATGAGACCACCTCCAATAAGGTATTCATGTTCCAACCCAATTCACAAAACCATCCATTAAGGTAGACATATCCATTTATAATACTTCATATAAGCACAAAGCTAGTAAAAACTTTAGAACTCATTAGGATGGATAAACAATAATTCCTCAAGGTAGATCTTATGGATACATAGCCCAAACAATAACAAATATATTTTTCACTATGATGCAGTAGGATTACTGCACATACCCACCACACAATAATGCCTTTGTTATTATACAATAATACTAGGGTTATGCATACAAGCTAATCATAGTTAATTAATAAATATTTTGATTTTTGAAATTTGGAATTGGCTAATATTGGGGACCCTTGATCGGGGCCCATTAGCCAAAAAAATTGGGTGTTAATTTTTTTGGGTAGATTCACCATAATTTTATAATAATTGGACCATTTTAAGTTTAAATCTCCAATATTACCCCTAATAATAGGGGATATTTTCACCTTGAAATTATAAATAATTTTTAATTTTGAAACAGATTCGCCCTATCTTTATAAATATATTTTAGGGCCAACCTATTATGCATAACCCTGAATAATATCCAACATATACTCTTTTAATAATACAACTATAAGATTCAACATATGACACGTGGGCCTTTGTACAACCTCTACCAACTTATAGGAATTCCTTTTATCATATGTTTGTTTAACCCTTCTATCATTAAATGCAATATCAATCCCATCGTTTTATTGTACAATATTCCCACCATGCAATCCATGCACAAGATCATATGATTGTATGATCCTTCCTTCACCATGCAATAGCTCAAATGTATTTGTTAATCTTCATATTCATACAATTAAATAATTTTCTATCATACAAGTTTATGACCATTTCCAATTTCAATGTGAAATTTGGTATTTATAAGGTAAATTAAATTCTTCAATGGTTTATTCTTTGGAGCTCCACCCTTTAGTCATATTACATCTCCATTGCATGACTATTTATACTATGCTACAATCAAAGCTTTAACTAGTAATAATAAAATTCTTGCACATTAGAAGAGCATAATAATTCCCTCCTTTTGAGAATTGTTTATTTTTTTCATTACTATTCACATGACCATCCGCTTAATTTAACGAGTTTCAATATGGCATGTTTCTAACCATTCAATATGCCTCACTTCTTTGGCATTCCCTTTCACTTCCAAATTTTCTCAACTATAAAATATTTGTTCTTTTATATGTGCTATTTTCAATATACCTCCTATGACATACACATGATAAAACAATGAGACATACAATATTTCCTATGGAATGGTTAAAAATTTACTCACAAGAGTGACATGAGGATTAAATAGCAAAATTTATTTATTAATTTCTTTTTGAGATTACAAGGCATATTTTTTGTGTCAAATAATATCTCCACTCTCTTTTCTCCTGTATGGACTTTGTTTCTATTCTCCCTATTTGTAAGCATGAGAATATCTATGCATGATGGTTTAACTTCCAATTTTCCCTAACTATCCAACTACTCCTAATGGTTGAACTACTAATTTTGTATTAATTATTTTTATCTAGTATTCTAGATGGAATTTTAACTACTAGTTGCATGTTAGTCATTCTTATATAATATTTTTCATTGAAATTATAGATATTTCTAGTTATTGAGATGATTTGAGTTTCCATATTAATACTCCCACACCATACTCACTTGGTAGCAAAATAAATGTTCCACGAATATTGCTAGAATTGATACTCTGTACTTGGTGATCTTAGAAATTGATCACATTATTGCATCAACATTCTAGTTCTTAAACCTAACTAGATATTCATTACATGCATTTCCTATTGTCCTTCTTGCCACTTTGGAGTCTATAATGGATTTATTTTTTTCTTATTCCATTTTTAGCAACTATGCAATGTATTTCTTTACTGGGATATCAACTGTCTCTTCTTCATCACTATTAGGTTATCCATATTATGAATACAAGTTAGATACATTAAATATAAATGAAATGTTGATACCCTCTTATAGCTATATTTCATATGCATTAGTGGTAATTTTCTTCAAGATCTTACAAGGTCTAATATTTTTCTATTTGAGCTTGTTGTGGATGCCATTGGAAAAAATTTCCTTGCACAAATGTATCAAAATAAAATTCTCAACCTAGAATTCCTATGCTCGATGCTTGAGGTCATTATGTTCCTTGTATTTTATGACATTTTTTCCTAATAATCCTTCACTTCATGATATAAGTCTTTTATATATTTAGAAAAATCCTCCACCAAAACACTAGGTTTCTTAAATTTGGTTGTTCTTTGACACTCATGTAATCCTCTACAATGAGTCCCATATACAATTTGAAATGGAATTTTTGTTGCACTTCTATTTACTAAATTATAATATTAAAATTTTACCTTTGCCAATACAATATCCCATAAATTTGGTTTCATATCAACTAGACATCATAGTAAATTACCAAGGCTTTTGTTCATGATTTTGTTCTATCCATCTATTTGTAGGTGATAAGTTGAACTAAAGCTTAATTTTATACCCAACCTCTTCCACAAGGTATGCCAAAAGTGACCTTCAAACTTCAAATATTTATCTGATGTAATGCTATTTGAAAATCCATGTAGTATTACAACTTCTTAGAAGACCAAATTAGTAATATAACTAGCTTAATTATTTTTATTTCAAGGTACGAAATGTGCCATCTTCAAAAATCATCAACAACAACAAAAATATATTAATTACTCTTTTTTGTTCATGGAAACCAAATAAAAAAAACCATTGCTCATGTCCTCCCATGGCCTTTGTGGTACTAGTAATGGTTGATACAAGCTAGTATTTTGACTCCTCTTATATATTGGCAAACTCAATAATACTACACAAATATTATTATATTTTTATTCCTTTTAGGCTAGTAGTAACCTTTATAATTTTTACTCATTATTTTGTCTACTCCAAAATCTCCAACTTATCTTCCACTATGTTTCTTTCTTATTAGGTTTTCTATCATAGAAATATATGGTATGTACAACTATTATCCCTTGAACAATAATTCTTATTTTTAGAAGTAATCCAACCATGGAATCTTGTCCCTTGTGGTAGTATTAATGCATATTGCCTAAGATTCCTTGAGGTAAACATGATACACATAAAGCTCCTTCATAGAATCAAATCAAACAACTTTAATCTACATTATTTTCACCAATAATTTTATTTTGCTCAAGGTATCAACCACTAGATTTGAACACTTGCTTTTACACTATCGTACAAATTAACATCCTTATATAAATTCCACCCACTTATTATACATTTGATTAAATTTAGTTTGATTGTTAGAAACTATAAAGCATCATTACCAGTGAACAAGACAAACTCTTTTGGTAGAAAATAATACCTCCATTTATTTAGGGATTGAACTATAGCATAAAAATCTTGGTCATAGAATACTATTTCCTCTTTACATCATTTAAATTTTCTTTGTATTAGGTCATGGGTTTGTATTCCTAGATTAGGACTCTTCATATTGTTGTTCCACTTCATCACAATCCACCTAAAATGTCTTGTTAAAATATAGTAAGGTTAGAATAGATTGTTTCATTATATTCTCCTTTAGAATCCAAAATAGTAGTTCTACTATAGTCATCCACTCAAACTCATGCTTCCTCCATTTCATCTTTTTTTGTAGTTGGAGCATAAATTCCACTAATATTTGTGATAAACCTCCCATAAAAACTTGTTATACCATGGAAAATATTGGCCTCAAACATACTTCTAGGTGATGTCCAATTCACAATGGCCTTGAACTTCTTCAAATCCATACATAATGCCCGTTGGAAAATCAAAAAATCCAAGTACACCAAATTCTCTTTCGTAAAATTTCAACTTTTCCTCCTTTAGTCTTTGCAAGACCAATATTAAATGTGCTAAATGATATTCCTTGCTCTTACTAAATATGAATATGTCATCCAAATACACAACCATAAGCTTGGTAATAAATGGCTTTAATATTATATTCATAAACTGCATAAAGGTACTAGGTGCATTTGTCAATTTGAATAGCATAACTAGCCACTCATATAATTTATACTTTGTCTTGAGTGTGGTTTTATACTCATATCCTTCTCTAATTTGGACATGATGATAGCCACTATTCAAACATATATTTGTGAAGTACCTCACCCCAGTCAAGCAATACATCAAATCATCCATACATGGTAATGGAAATAAATACTTTAGGTTTATCTTATTGATAGCCCTTGAATATATACACATACACTATTATCCACCCCTTTTTGGTGTAAGTATGGCTATAATTTCACGTAGGCTAAATATTTACCTCATAAACCCCTTGTCCAACAACTCCTAAACTTATCTATTTATTTCTATATTATCTATTGTTGTCATCCTATATGCTACCTTATAGGGTAAAATTGATATAGGAATGAAATCGATAGTATGACTAATACTTCTTATCACTGGTAATCCATATTATGATTCTTTTGATAAAATTTATCCATACTTCTCTAATAAATCCTTCATATCACAAGAAATTTCCGTTTTCTTATCTTCTATTTAACCCTTTGTGGGTTTAGTAATCAAAGCAAAATATGACTTCTTTGTCATCTCCATAAAAAAATATTTTTGTAAAACTAAACATATTTTAGGATTATTTTCCTTTTTTTCCTTGTCCTTAAATGGACTCAATACAAACTTGTTATCATCTTTCATAATGATATAGGTGTTCTCCCTATAATAATTTGCTACCTTTCTATCAATTTTCCAAGGTCTTACAACCAACACAGGGTAAGCATCCATAGGCATAATATCATATAGGACCTCATCCTTCAAGGATCCTATACAAAAATTCACCTTACACTATTTTCTTACTAAAGACCTTGTATAGATTGGGATGTTATATCATCCTCAATCATAGTTTCTATACCATCTCAGTAGATACTAGCTTATTTATACTTCCACAGTCTATAATGACCTTGCAATATTTGCCTATTTATTTACATACTATTTTGAATAGACTTCTTTTTTGAATAAGTTCATGTTCCCTATTTTTCATAACCCTCACTTGGTAGAATTTTGCTTAGATGGATTATTTCTTACTAAGTTATCATGTTGATAGTATGATTGGATATTTATTCACTAGTTATAGAGACATATATGTTTTATGTAAGTAAATGACGTATATTGTTATTGGGATTATTTTATTTCTTAGAAACGAGCTTTGTTGGGTATATATTTTATGTGAAAATGTGATATATCTTACCAGTGAAATTATATATTATTTCATGTATAATTTATGTAAATATATTTTAGTTAGTTGAATATGATGTTGCTAATCGAATTGTACCTCTTTGTAGAAAAAGGTGTACATTCAAGGGTGAGAGAAAATACTCAACCACCAAGAATGGAATGAGGGAAATGATGTGAAGTGTTATTTATGAAATAGTTTAGGCAACCTGGATAAATGCCCATCTCATATAGTTGCATAACATAGTTTGCTTGAGGAAAATAGATATATTAATGGATGAATGAAATATGTTGATGCTTGAAAATATCTCTTTGTTTGTGATTTTTTTATTAGAATATTCTTCTAAATAGGATTTCATTGAATATAGAAGTTTATTGCATGGTGGAGCAAATGTGTTATTCTATGAGTTAAATTTTTAATAGACACAAGTAATTCATTGTTTCACCAACTTAAGCATATTGACTTGGAAAAAAAAAATCACCACTACTCTAGTTTGAAATATTGTATGTTCCTTTATATTTGATTGGGTGATGTCTATTAAGGTAGTGCTCCTTGGTATTTGGAATTCAAATTCATAGGAAGTGCATAGTGGATGCACACTCTTAGCAACATCTCGATAGAATCAGATGTTGGTGGAGGGAAGAGGGATTACCATGCAAAAATACAAAAAATAGAATGGATAAAAATGAAATAGATAGAGAAGAGAGGATGGAAAAATGGAGTAGAACAGAGGAATTATTGTATTTCTTCAATGAAGTTAAAAGAGTTTGATTATGTGTATCAGGTAGATCTTGTTGAAGTTAAAACTTTACTTGAATTCTTATGTCTATTATTGGTGAAAATATGATTATGTTCTTGAATTAAAGAAATGCTTGTCATGACCCTCCCGTGGTCAACCTTTTGATTTGATGGTTTAATTCTTAGCTATGTATCATGTGATGGATGGTTTTATTATTTTGGAGATTGATAAAATAATATATGTATGACATGATGAATGTAATTGCTAATTATTAATGAAATGACAGGTCATACCATGTTAAACCATGCCAAAACATATTTGTTATTCAATAAAAATGATGGAACTTGCTAAAAATAATGATTAATTAGTTTTTGTTATGTTATGCTAATCGATTACGAAAATGCTTGAGATGAATTCTAATATGACTACTTGAATTGTGCAGGATATCAACAATTGGTTTGATATCTAACAACAAATTTATGCAAATATTCCAAACATGTTTTAATTAAGATATAACTGGATTAATGCTTTTCTTGTGTTACTTGAAACAAAATTAAAGCCACATGTACGTCACTATAAGACATCAAAGATATCAAAGTGTTTTATGTAAAAAAATTAATTCATTATTATCTTTATCATTGAATAAATATTTCTAGTAGGGGAAACTAAACCCAATATGGGTTTATGGTTGTGATTTTTAGAATAGTGTTTAATGACTTAACTTCCTTGTCTTGCTACGTCAAAATAAACCATATATAGATATATGGAGAGATAAAGTGGAAGGTAAAGAAAAGTAATTGCAGGACAAAAGGAACAAATAGAAGAGAGGATAGATGATTTTAGGGGAATGAGGAGAAGAGAGGGAGAGTCAAGCGGTAGTGCATAATGGAACTGGAGGTAACAATGATAGAGAGGAGGAAGGAATAAACTATAACAACATTAAATTAGAGGAATTGCACTAGAATTGGTATCAAAGTATTTTCATCTTGAAATCTAGGGATCAACATTGCTGGTACTTGAAACAGTAAGTAATAACTAGCCAACCTAATATGAAAATTCCTTTGAATGATGATGAATTGTTAGTTTTGAATTTGACTTTGGTATTAGCATTATTGTGGGAGTTCGATAATAATTCTATTTTAAGTAAAGTAATGCAATAGTTCATAGTGAGAAATAGGAGAGGCAGGCTACATATTTAACTAGTAGTTTTCTCTCTAAAGTCTTTTGCATCATTTTTAGTTTTTTTTACTAGAAGATAATGGATATAAGTGAAACTCACAGGTGGGTGAGTGAAAGTTATTCAAAAACCTTGCTTCGGTGGAATGGAATTATTTTTATCTACATTCACAGTGAGTGATATTCTAATTCATTTTTCTCTTTCATCAATGACAGTAGCAATAATATGTTGTTGGAAGCTTTGAAACCAAGGCTTGAATGGGTGGTTTTAGTGTGTCAATCCCAGTATCGTGTTTTCTTGTTTTAGAGGGATTTTGTGTAACTTTATTTTTTCTATATGAGTGGTGTTGCTACATATTTTGGATTTCTTGTAATATTTTTATGCTTGTATAAAAGGGTGGGATTTGATTAACTTTTCTCTTAGAAATAAAGACACCTACCAAATGCTTAGCTTAGTGAAGTCTCTAGAGTGTAATTCATTGATCAATGTAAAAGGAATATCCTCTAGGATGTTAATTAATTTTTCCCCTTTGGAAATAAGTAATGCTCATATAGAAGTAAGAGAGTGCTTTGATTATGCTTCCATACAAGTGATGGATGGGTAAGAGAGTGATGAGAGGGTGCTAATATGGTTGGATGT
Source organism: Wollemia nobilis (assembly GCA_028583015.1). Taxonomy (NCBI): domain Eukaryota; kingdom Viridiplantae; phylum Streptophyta; class Pinopsida; order Araucariales; family Araucariaceae; genus Wollemia; species Wollemia nobilis. The sequence goes on from JAQPPZ010016931.1 coordinate 5,335,875, forward strand.
GGGTGACATGCCTCTATAGTTGGTGCAGTCCATATTGAAACCTATAGGTCATTATAGGAGTAATAATGAATGTTTCAAATGGAATATTTTTTCCCTATGATACTTTTTTAGACTCTTTGATTTGATTTTTAGGAGTGGTTAAGGAAATCAGTGTTGTAGACCAAGTCTGATTCTTGAGAGGATAGCTAAAACTGGGTGGAATTTGATTTAGGTTATGGCTAGTTTGATAGGGGTTGAATCTATTTCTAACAAAGGTAAAATGACCTATTGTTTGTTAGAGGAAATATTGATATTGTTCCATGTGCTGAGTGGAAGGTATTTGGAGATTGTGTCTTTAGATGTTGAGTCTTCCTTACCTATTATTAAAACTCTGTTATTCTTTGAGAAGAAGGATATTATACCTAAAAATAATCCATGAACAAAAGGGATGTGTTCATGCTATTTTTATGAGTTATAACTCATTGGGAAAATATATTTATATGTAGAGTTCTTATTTATTGTAAGGAACTGTATCGCTCCAAATTTTTCACACCCTTACCTTCAGGCTATAGGATCCATGCCCGAAATGGGGATGGGAAAAGGATGGGATGGTACCTCGGACTGAGAGGCCCTTTGAAGGTCCCGCCTCTTGGGGGAGGGGTATTAAGGTGATTTTTCAACGGATGGTGGGGTTCACCAGGAAACGTTTAGTGGCAGTTTCCATGCCTAGGTTGGGAATGTGTTTAATGTGTTTAGTATTATCTTTAAACATCCAAGTCCTAGGTTTGGCTAGATGAATCTAAGTGTTCTATTATGAAAATGCAAACTAAATAAATACAAAAAATAGGTTTGGACAAAAAAAAGAAATAATGCGCTAGATTAAAGAACCATACCTGATCCGGATGTCTGATGAAGGTTTTGATTTTTGTAGCAATCCAGATTATCTAGAATTTGACAGGATCATCTGAGATCTGACGAATTCGTTAGAGACCTACAAATAGAGAGATAGATACAAAATACCAAAAATGCAACTATTCTAACAGAGAAAAATGGTGTAAAATGGCAACATAGATGCTAAGGTGATAATCACAAATAAAAATTCAAGTATATTATGACGTCCTAATGACAAATTATGACTTCATTGTGCACTTAAGCTATATGGGTGAACTCCAAGATGCAAAACAATAAGGAATAATAACAAATTTAACTAAATGCAGGATAAATCAACAAACAAAGTGAGAAAACGCAAACCTTGGGCACTGATTGCCTCCAATGTTGACTGCAGCCGAAATCATCTCGAATTGGTACGAAATCATCTCAAATTGAACAGGATCGTCTGCGATGATTTGAGCTTGCTCCGACTAAAAAACAATGAAGTTCTTGCAAACAAAATTGAAAAAATACAAATGCAAATGGTGGTTTAAGATAGTCTAAGGCATGTAGAATTCATGTTACAGGGAATTTCAGCCAGGGGGAATGCCAAGAGGGGGTCCTAAGGTTAAATAGGCTTATGAGGGAGGTTAGGAGGTTGGAGATCATCCTAATTTGGAAGATCTCCAATGGGGGAGGTCTCTAACGGTGCAGACACACTTCTGCCCGGATTAGAGACATCGTTGAAACATAAGCTAACTATGCACAAATCAGTTTGGGACGAGATCGTCTGGATGTTCTTCTCCATACAAAATTGTCCGATCTGAGGTGATATCATCTGATCGGCGACAATATCATCAAACGAACAAAACAAACTCTAAAAATGGCACAAAAAATAAGGAAACGGGTAGCAGGCGGTTTGGGAGCAATTTTGGGGTTAAAATTTGAATTTGAATTATTACTAATGTAATTTTAATTATTGCTAAGTTTTACTGTGCCAATTTTAGGGTGCTACATTTTGCCCCCTCTTTAGCGAATTTTTCGAGGAAAATGCGTTAAAGATGAGTTCTTCTCGATCTGCGAGAAAGCAAAAATTTATTCCCATTTTTAGGCGACGATTCTTGGTTGAATCGTACGACAACTTACTATGATGCCCCCTCCGTGTTTTTACCCAAATCGAATGTTTGAGGTAAAAATGCGAAAAAGCAAAAAAAAATTAAAATGTTGTTTAAGTTTTTTTGAATAAAATTAAGAAAAATAGGGAAAAACCCTAATTCATTTTTACTGTTCATTTTCATTATTTTCTGGTTTTTGGAGCTCTGCAGACAGGATGGTCGAGACAGCGCACAGATCGATAGAGGTCTGACGCGGGCTACGGGTAAGGGTCTAAACTTAGTTTAGAAGATTTGAATTTTGAATTTCATGTTTTTAGATTAAATTTTGATAATTTTTGAGCATCACGGATGTTTTTTGGCCGTCGACGTCATCGAGACAAAATCGTCTCAATTTCATAAAAATCGTCTTGATATCGTTAATTTCATCCAGGGGCGAAATCGGCGAAAAGGGGACGATTTTGTCAAAAATGGGATGATTTCAGCTAGCGAAATTGGAGACAAATTTGCTCAAATTTGGGATGATATTGTCCAATAGTGGACGATATCATCATTTATTAAATTGAACTTTTTGTACTTGCATTATTAATGATTGTTTTATTAATGATTTTTATTGTTTTGTTATTTTATGTTGCTGAGAGGATTACTAAAGAGTAGAGAATGGAAATACGGCAGGTTGAGAGATGACTTGGCCTCTCTATCTCAGGCAAAGTGAGATCATCTGGCTCAGGTTGGCTTGTAGCATGTGGCAGAGATGCCACAGGTTTCTACAAATATGGGGCTATTGACAGCCCTAGTAGAGAGGTGGTATCCGGGTTCTTCCTATTTCTGATTACCAACAAGGGAGATGACTCCCACACTAGAGGATGTATGGAGGATTTTGAGGATCCCCATACAAGGACGGCTAATCACTCCCATAGCTAATCAGGTCCACGCGATGATGTGACTATGCGGAGATCTGAGCTTCACCCTCGAGAAGGGCAGAGTGAACATCGAATCTCTATGGTATATTCCTAGGGCATCTAGACTGACACAGGTTTTGGCTGGGGTTGTAGGTGGTCTGCTGTTATGCCATCAGAGTGGATGTAGAGTACCATAGCTACTAACATATGTGGTCTATGACATGAGAGACCACGGATACAGGTTTGCTTGGGGGAGCTTTGTACTATGTCATTTGTATAGGATCCTGCGTGGGGTCGTATACAAGGGAGATCGATGTCTGGTTATGACATCTCTACTACAGGTTTGGTGTTAGGATCACATCGCGATGTAGAGGCCGGTAGGGCTTCCAATAATAGGTATTTATGGGGAGAGGCCTCGAGCTTTCTACTGGTGGCTCCGGAGAGGGTCACAGCGGTTGATAGATCTGCCAATGTCTCAGAGACTACTTGACGACCTTGTCTTCGACCAAATAACCTAGAGGCCTTGGAGAGATCATCTAGGGTGGGCCGAGGATGGATAGGAGCTGGCTCGCATCAGGCGAGTCTACTGGCTGAGGATGGAGAGGGGAGAGGTGGAGCTCCACTGCTATGATGGATTTTTGAGGCAGTTCTGTCTATAATAGGGGATCTTATCCCTCAGAGACTACGAGTTTTCCTGGGCTATCTGGGATAACACTATAGTTAGTGGGGCTCCAAATATGTAGTGCTTTTAGGGTCTAGACATAGATGATGCCCCCATTAAACCATTGGATGGGGATGATGTAGGGGTAGCTAATGGATATGATGCTTGGTACATAGGCATCCTCCCTCCTCGGATGAGGAGGTATTAGGGTTTGATTCACACAGTTGTGCATCGGATGGGGAGGCAGCATTAGGCGACCATTGAGGTGGCACAGGGTTACAACGAGAGAGAGCAAAGGATACCACAGGCTCAGTAGAGGCTACAAAAATAGGAGAGGATGGAGGAGAGACCCCCTTCTCTATGGAGAGAGAGACCACCATCACCCAATAAGGGCAAGGGTGTGGACACAGAAGAGAGTAGTGAGATGGATACTCTCCGAGAGGAGATTGTCCATCTCCAAGAAGAGGTGCAGACTCTAAAGGATGAGGCTGCATGACATCGATAGGAGGCCACACAGCTCAGAGATGAGGTAGCACGCCTCAGAGCATGGAGCGAAGGGGCGAGCACTTGGGATCTAGCATGGGCTATTGCCCAAGTCACATTCTATCAGACACTATACCACCATATGGTGCCATAGGAGTAGAGGTTACCGTTGTTGGCCCATATTGCAGAGCTTGTCGATATGAGGCTATCGAGGACATCATCACGATCAGAGTCTAGGACTCATAGCACCACACGGACTATGATGGGGCCACCTTGTCCACCTCAGGGCGGGGGAGGAGATGAGGATGAGAGCTTGAAGGGTTCTCGAGGCTATCTGCTACAGATTGCACTACACAGATTGATTATAGTGCTTATTATTATTTTTGATAGGGGATTGAGTATGTCTAGGTACAGATTATGGCATACCAATCTAGTTTTGAGATGATGTACATATACTGTTGAGATATATATAGATGAGATATTTTTTATTTTTTATTTTTTGATAATATGACTTGTCTTATGTATTTGTATGATGCTTTAATGTTTTGATTGATTGATTCGATGATTCGTGTAATTATGCCACTTGGAAACATTATAATTTTGATGTCATGCTATAATATTTTAAATGAAATAATCTAATGTAAACAATTTGGTTGTTTGTGATGTGATAATTTGATAAAAATAAAAGAGACTTTTAACAATAATTTCAAAGGACATTGTCGCTATTATAGACCATTTCATGGAGTCACCGCTCACTCGGTCATCAAGCTAATCCTAGTATAGAAATATTGCTAAAAGTAAAAGAGTGCTTAAGAGACTGTCTTAAGACTTTGTTGTGATGATGCAAATGATGATGATGATGATTTGTTTTTCAGATTTCCATGAAAATATTATGCATGAAATATGAAAAGAAATATGATTTTGCTAGGCATAAATTCCTAAGTATGATAAAATGTTTGGATAATTCCCTAGGAATTATACCATCATTGCAAAATTGAAGTTTGACATAATGACATGAAATAGAATAAGTGTTTGTTTTTTTTAAAGCATAATTGTGTAACATAATGATTTAAGTCATGTTTTTATGAATTTAAATAAATGGGAAAATAAAATTGGTACAATGGTTTGTGCTAGGCATAGAATATTTAGGTATAAACTTATACCATCATCGCGAAATCCAAAGAAGAAAATAATAGTTTTATTGCATGGTTGATTTTTAATTTTTGAAATAGTCAGAAAATATAAAGATGAGGACTTGCACTAGGCATAAAATTCCAATTTTAGTTTTTGGAACTATACCATCATTGCGAAAGTAAAAATTTATATATAAATGTAACTTGATTGCATGTGTTGAAAATGATTTTGATATTTGATAATGCATGTAGTTGTCTTTATACTAAACAACTGTTCTTCAAAGAAGAAAATGAACTTATCCCAAACAATTTGCAAAAATATTTCAAAGTATCTTAAAGACAAAAGTTAGATTTATAAGGAATCCCATGTGCGTATTTGAGTTCATTACTAATCTTGATTTATCATAATGATACACAAAATATCTCAAATACAAATGTGTGTGCAATTGCATTGTTCATTTGCCAAGTTTTGAGCAAGATAATTTGATACAAGTGATTTGAATGAACCAAATAAGTGTTCATTAACCTTGATTTAGATGCATATAACCATACCAGACTACTATGCAAGTTAGGTTATCAAGAGCTAGCTAATCCATAAGTAGACATAGGTCTGTACAAAAGAAGGTCGCTAATGTGACAGACATATTACCATGCTAGGAGTTACCCAAGGCCAAGCGGGTTGGGCACAAACCACCTGTTATGGGGCTTACCTCATAGTTTTTGAATAATTAAGAATTCTAGGGATTCAAGCTCATCAACCCTTCTTTTTTTTTCAATGGGTAAGGAAAGGGATTTTATTGCTTTTGCTTTTGCTTTTGTCTTTGTCTTTGCTTTTGCTCTCTTTTTTTTTATAGTTTTAGTTTTGTATTGTGACTTGATATTTGAGATAATGCTGAAATAACTTGTTTATTTTTTCTTCTTTTTCTTTTGAAATTTTATTTTCTTTCTATGCTAGGGATACTTGCTCGGATTAGTTGTAGAGCAAGGGATTTTTATTCTGGGTAGGGGTGAGCTTGTCCTTTTGCTAATTCTCAAAGATTCTAGACCATGTGCATGATAGGATAGCGGGGAAACTTTTCGCTCAAGAACCACTTCTACTATGTAACATAACATGGAAATTACAAATGTAATCATTTTATTGTGAAAAGATATGCTTGGTTTAATTAAATAACAACATCAATTCTCTGTGCTCAAACTGTATTTAATTGAATTTTGTGTACTTTGATATAAGAGAGATTAGTAATCATGCCAGATAAAATCAAGATATTTATTTTTTGTGTTTGTGATAGTGGGGGATTCCAAATAAATGCTTATTTATCCAAAATAACTTGAAAATATAATGGCAATGCTTAAAGAAGAAATATATACAACAAATATTTGTGAAGATTTTGATAATTTTGACTCTCTCTTTCTTCTTTATTATATATTTTTTTTGTTGGGTTTCAAAAGAGTCAATAATATTATTGTTTTGACTTTTTTTTTTCATTTATTTTTGTTTAAACAGTTTGTTATATTTTGAAAATGATACAACATGCAAAATATGTACAAATGATGAAATGACCAAATTTTATGTGTAATATCGCTTAATATGCATAATATTCATAGATTCTTTTAAATCTTTACCATCTAAGGTAGCTAATTTGTATGCTTCTGATTCAAATTTAGTAGTGATAATATATGGTCCAAGCCAGTTGGGCTCAAATTTACCTTTAAGGTCTTTAGTTGCATTAGTATTTTTTTTATTTTCTTTTAAAACAAGGTTGCCGACCTCAAAGGATTGATGACGAACTTTCTTGGCATATGATCTTTTAATCTTGTTTTGGTTGGCATGAAGGTGCTCTAAAGCATTGATGTGCTTTTCATCTAGAAGTTCTAGCTGACTGAGTCTTCCAGCTCGATATTCATCTCCTACTTCAGTATCTTGAAGTAGTAGAGCCAAAGAAGGAATTTATAATTCAAAGGGCAAAATGGCTTCAGCACCATAAACCAAGACAAAAGGTGAAGTTCCAGTGGGAGTTCAAACAATAGTTCGATAGGCCCACAAAGATGGATATAATTGAATGTGCCAGTCGTGGCCAATTTTATTGACCATTCTTTTGAGAATTTTGATTAAGGTTTTGTTAGATGCTTCTGCTTGACCATTACCCTAAGGATAATAGGGAGTGGACCAGCGATGTTGAATCTTATATTTTTGGCATAATTTTTTAACATCTTTATTTTTTAAACAAGTTCCATTGTCTGAGATGAGATTTGCAAGAATTTCGAACCTACAAATGATTTGATTAAAAATAAATTTAGAGACTTGTGTTCCAGTGCAGGAAGCTAAAGGCATAGCTTCAACCCACTTCGTGAAATACTCGGTGGCGGTTATGATGAATTTGTGTCCATCAAATGACATAGGATTAATTTTGCCAATAATGTCTAAGCCCCATTTTGAAAAGGGCCAAGAAGATGAAATAGCCTGTAGCTCTTGTGCAGGCGCATGGACAAGGTCAGCATGTTTCTGGAACTTGTCGCAATGGCGCACATAATCATGTGCATCCTTTTCCATGGTAGGAAAAAAGTAGCCTATCCTAAGGAGCTTTTTAGCAATGACATTACCATTGAAGTGTCCTCCACAAGATCCATTGTGGGCTTCACTTAAAGCTGATTTGGATTCTTCTAGATTCAAACATCTCAATAGGAGACCTTCAAAAGATCTCCTATATAAAGTATTGCCAATTATTACAAATTGACTTGCTCATCGACGTAATAACCGACGCTGGTTTCTATTAGAATTTGCAGGGAAAGTCCCATTTTGGATAAAATCAATTATATCCATATACCAAGGTTCAGGAGTAGTTTCATTGATTAAAAACACATCCAAAGGTTCTAAACATGACTTATTTGAAGCGGGTTCTTGAAGTCGACAAATAATGATGGTGGCATATTCGTCATCTAACTCCAAGGGCAAAAGAGATGCAGCTGCGGCCATAGCATCAGCTACACGATTGCTAGTTCATGGAATAGCTTCCAAAGTAACTTTATCAAACAAGGATAACAATTGCAAAACATATGCTTTATATGGGCACAATTTATCATCTCTGGTTTGATAAACATTAATTTGATTTATGACAAGTTGAGAATCACCAAAAACTAGTAGATGTTTGATTTTTAACGCCAAGGTAGCTCGTAATCCAAGGATTAGAGCCTCATATTCAGCAGTATTATTAGTGCAGGCAAATGTTAATTTAAAGGACAAAGGTATAAGATGTTTTTGCGAGGATATTAAAATAATACCCACACCAGCCCCACTCATGCATTGGGCTTCATCAAAGTATAAGGACCATTATTCAATATGGTCTACCTCTAATTGAAGGCATTCATCAGGAAAATCAATGATGAGGGGATGGGTAGACTCTAAGGGTGCAATAGCTAACTGATCTACTATGATTTGAACCTTAACAGACTTCTATCCTATGAACATGAGTTCAAACTCACTTAGATCAAGAACCCACTTAGTTGTGCGACCCGATAAATAAGGTCGAATCATGAGATACCGTAAGGGATCATATTTAGCAATGACATAAGTTTTTTGACTAAGCATATAATGACATAATTTTTGCATAGAAAATACGACTGTGAGACATAATTTTTCTAATGCTGTATAATGGGTTTCATAACTGATGAGGGTTCAGCTAATGTAATAATTAGCACGTTCTTTCTTCTCATCATCAAGCTGAGCTAACATAGCTCCTAAAGCGAAATCTAAAGCTAAAATATACAAGAGAAATGGGTGATTAGGTCTAGGTGGTGAAAGCACAGGTGGGTTAAGGAGGTATTGTTTGAGAAGTTCAAAATCTTCTGTACATTCGTCATCCCAGTTAAAAGGAACATCCTTCTTAAGGAGCTTAAGAAAGGGAGTGGTTTTGTCTACCAACTTATCGATGAAGCGATGGATGGCTTGAAGCTTACCTTGTAAACTTTGTAACTCTGATATATTGGTAGGTGCGGGCATATCAATGATAGTCGCAATTTTGAATGGGTCGATTTTGATACCATGTAAAGAAACTAAAACCCCTAATAGCTTACCGGACTAAACTCCGAATATGCATTTGGCTGGATTTAATCGAATAAGGTATTCTCTTAACCGATTAAATACTTTTCTCAAATCATCTAAATGATCATATTCTTTAATAGAGTGAGCGATAATATCATCTACATAATCATGTAGGATATCATGCATCATATCATGAAAGATATAATTCATAGCTCGTTGATATGTTGTGCCAGCATTCTTTAAACCAAATGGCATCACTTTCCAACAAAAGGTACCCCAAGGGGTAATAAAGGTTGTTTTAGCCTGATCTTCAGGAGCTATCATGATCTAATTGTAGCCGGAGAATCTATCCATTAGGGACATCATTCCACTCCTGAAAGTAAATTCAATGATTTGATCCATGTTTGGAATAGGAAAATCATCTTTAGGGCATGCAACATTAATATCTCTAAATTCCGTGCAAACCCTAACTTTGGTAGCTTCTTTCTTGGTGAATAGAACTACATTCGAGATCCATTCAGCATAATCAATAGCTTGTATGAAAATAACATTCAGGAGTTTTTCTAACTCCCCTTTGACTAACAGGGCCACTTTGGGATACATTTTTCTAAGTTTTTGTTTAACAGGTTTAGCATCTGGATGGACTACTAGATGATGCATGACTACAGAAGGGTCCAGACCTAGCATATTTTCATATGTCCAAGCGAAGACATCTTCATATTCTTTAAGGAATGCAATGTATTTGTCTTGTTTTTCTTGACTTAATGCTGATACAATATTGATTATGTGAGGATTATCCTCAGTTCCAATGTTAACTTTAATGACGTTTTCTACTTCCATGTGTAGATCTCTTTCAAAATTAGGTGGGGTGGGTGAAACGCCCAATTCTTGTAATTCTTTTAAGGTTAAGTTGGATAATTTGTCTTGATGAGTGGTGGCCTCAAGTTGGGCTATAGTTGGTATAGAACCATCAAAATAAAAACCATTGTGTAACAACTCTTCAACAGAGACATCACGGAAAATATCTCCTTCCAAATCCTCATCGGATTCAACAATCAATTCAAGGTAAGCTATGGATAGCATATTACATGTAAATGGCTTATTATTTGAACACAAAGAATCTTGTTTATCTAGATAATCTTGATAACATATGAGTTGGTCATCATCTTCAAAAGGGAAGGGTTGACCCTTACTAGGAAATAGGCCCACACCACATCGGGCGGGCCATGGTTCTACCTCAATAGGTTCTTTCATACCATTTTGGAAAGGTCCCAAGCCTTATGTTGAGCAAGGTGCATAAACAGTATTGTCATTGTTGTCAACTCAGACAGATAGATCAATTGTTGATGCAGTGGACGGATGTTCAGAGGTCAGCCAGAACAGGTACAGTCAATTTCCAAGAAGACAGAAGTGGCCTAGATTCAAAAAAATCAAAGAAAAAGACAAGTAAGAAAACTGTCGCGATATCGCGACATGTTTTCTGTCGCGATTTCGCGACAAAAATGAGGAGAGAGAAAATGCTAAAAAACTGTCGCGATATCGCGACATGTTTTCTGTCGCGATTTCGCGACAAAAATGAGGAGAGAGAAAATGCTGAAAAACTGTCGCGATTTCGCGACATGTCGAGTTTTCGCTGGAGGAGAGAGAAAATGTGTCGCGATTTCGTGACATGTGAAGTTTTCGCTGGAGGAGAGAGAAAATGTGTCACGATTTCGTGACATGTTGGAGGCAAAGTGGAAAAACTGTCGTGATTTCGTGACATGTCGAGTTTTCGCTGGAGGAGAGAGAAAATGTGTCACGATTTCGCGACATGTTGGAGGCAAAGAAGCTAAGTGGAAAAACTATCGCGATTTCGCGACATGTCGAGTTTTCGCTGGAGGAGAGAGAAAATGTTGTCGCGATTTCGTGACATGTTCCATTTTTGCGAGCGTCGAGTTTTCACAGGAGGAGAGAGAAAATGTTGTCGCGATTTCGTGACATGTTCCATTTTCAGGTGTCGAGTTTTCACGGGAGGAGAGAGAAAATGTTGTCACGATTTCGTGACATGTTCCATTTTCACGGGCGTCGAGTTTTCACGAGAGGAGAGAGAAAATGTTGTCGCGATTTCACAACATGTTCCATTTTCAGCGTCGAGTTTTCGCGGGAGGAGAGAGAAAATGTTGTCACGATTTCGTGACATGTTCCATTTTCGTAGGCGTCGAGTTTTCATGGGAGGAGAGAGAAAATGTTGTCGTGATTTCGTGACATGTTCCATTTTCACGGGCGTCGAGTTTTCATGGGAGGAGAGAGAAAATGTTGTCGCGATTTCGTGACATGTTCCATTTTCATGGGCGTCGAGTTTTCACGGGAGGAGAGAGAAAATGTTGTCGCGATTTCGTGACATGTTCCATTTTCGCGCCTGCATGCCAAGAAGAAGACAAAAAGCTGTCAGAGCGACAGTTCTGCTGTCAGAGAAGCAGGTTCGGCTGTCAGAACTGTAAATACGCAGGTAAGGTTGATAGAGCCATAAAAAAGGTAGGTAAGACGGTCAGAGCTATAAATAGAAAGATAAATCTGTCAGAACATCGGATTTACTTACAAAGAGCCGAAAAGGCTGTCAGAGCAGTAAAGTGGGCAGATAAGTCTGTCAGAGACACAAGTAAGCTTTTAAGGCTATTAACAACATAGTATGCAGTGTTGTAAGAATGCCTTTCGTGTACAGAAAGTTAGGGTTAGGGTTGAGCTCTACACGTGGCAAGAGTATTGTGACTTGTCGGATAAAAGGAAAAAGGTGTTGTGAAAGCTAATTAATCAAGAGAGAATATTTTGCTGAGAAGAGTACAGAGAGTGTATTTTGCAGAGAAAGTACAGAGTGTATTTTGTAGAGAAAGTACAGAGAGTGTATTTTGCAAAGAAAGTACAGAGAGTGTATTTTGCAAAGAAAATACAGAGTGTATTTTGTAGAGAAAATACAGAGTGTATTGTGTAGTGAAAAGTACAGAGAGTTTTATGTAGAGAAAGTACAGAGTGTTGTAAAAGTCATATAAAAGTATAGAACAGAGTATTGTAAAAGTACAGAAGAGTGTTGTAAAAGTACAGAATAGTGTGCTATAAAAGTACAGAAGTCAGTGTTGTAAAAGTACATAACAGTGAGCTGTAAAAGTATAGAAGTCAGTGCTATAAAAGTATAGAATAGAGTGCTGTAAAAGTATAGAGGAGTATATTGCTAAAAAATATACAGAAGACAGAGCTGTAAGAATATGCTATTTTTGTTATAAAGGATTTAGACCAGTGAGGGTCTTGTTGTAGAGAAGGCATTTTTATGTCATAAAATCTGTTCAAAACTGAAGTCCAAGTTGGTGCTTGGCATTAGGGGGTTGGTGCTCCTTTCTGTTGGTGCAGATAAATTGTTTGTAAAGTTGGTGCTTTGCAAAGGCTGGATTTGGATGGGTGTCCAAGCAGTCTAATTTTTGAGGAGTAGCCAAATCTGGTGAACCTCGTTAAATCTTGTGTTGTGGATTGCTCTCTTGTTTATTTGTTGTATCTATTTTCAAGTTCTCTCTGCTTAAGTTTGAAAGAGTTGTAGATCTATATTTAAATTGCTACACTGATTCACCCCCCCTCTCAGTGTCATTGTGAGAATATCAATTGGTATCAGAGCAAGGTTCCTGTTCTAGCTTAATCAGCTAAGGTGATCTTGGAAGATTCACAATGGCCGGTGGTGAAGGATTTTCATCCAACAAAGCTCCTTTGTTCGATGGAACTAATTACTCTTTCTGGAGACTCAGGATGCAGACTTATCTGTGTGCTTTGGGATATGACATTTGGGAGTCAATAGAAAGAGGGTACACAATATCCTCTACTCCTCCATCTGATGCTATAGAGAAGAAAAAGTTTGAGAATAACTCCAAGGCAAAGAATGCTATAATGTGTGGGTTAGTAGATAGTGAACTGATAAGGATCATGAGCTGTAAAATAGCAAAAGACATGTGGGACAAACTGCAGAGCATTCATGAAGGAGACAACAAGATCAAGGAAGCCAAGCTTCAAACTCATAGAGCTCAGTTCGAGGCATTAAAAATGAATGATGATGAGAACATAGAGGCCTATATGCTGAGAGTCAATGGAATTATTAATGCAATTAGAGGACTCGGTGAGGAAATAGAAGATGCAGTCATCGTGAAAAAGGTATTAAGAACTCTTCACAAAAGATTTGATTCTAAAGTTTCTGCTATAGAAGAAGCTAAAGATTTAAATTCTTTTAGCTTGGATGAAATGCATGGTTCTTTAACTGCATATGAAATGAGAATAGGGCAAACTAAGCCCTCTGATAGAGAAGCTACTTTTAAAGCACACAAGAATATAAAAGCTAATCAAGAATTTGCAGAAGAAGAGTCTTCAGATGAAATAGAAGCAAACTTTGTTAGGAAACTAATAAAGGGAAAAGGAAAGTACAGAGGTAAGTTACCGTTTAAGTGCTTCAACTGTGGAGGAGTCGGGCACTTTGCTGCTAAATGTCCAATGAATGAGAAAAACAAAAATGATGAAGGGACACACCAAGAAAGAAGTGACTGGAAGAAGAAACCACAGTTCAGAAAAAGCAACTTCAAGAAGAAAAGTTTCATATCCAAGAATGTCAGCTCTTCTGAAGACTGCTTCGGTGAGGATTCTGAAGAAGAAGCAGGTGAAGCTCTGTTCATGGCTTTTGAAGAAAGAATAACAGAGGAAAAACCGGAATGTAATGAAATACTTGAGGATGAGGCTGAAGTTTATCTGGAAGGTGAGTTAGTTGTTGCTCTTAAAGAACTGAGCATAGAAAGGAAAAAGATTAAAAAGGTTTCAAGAAAGCTTGAAGATGCCAATGAAATAATAAACTGCTTGAAAGTTCAGACAGATGAATTCAAGAAAATGTCTGAAGTTCTTGATGAACAATTAACTGTAAAGACAGTTGAATGCAGCAAGCTAGAAGAAGACATTGTTAAGTTAAGGATGCAGCTAGAGGAGATGAATAAGAAATTGAGCTGTTATCATAAGTTTGAAGAAAGTACTGTAAAGCTGGATAAAATTTTAAATAACCAAAGGCCTTTCGGCATCAAATTTGGTTTGGGCTTCGATGAAGGAGAATCATCAAAGGGTTCAAAGGCCTTAAATGTAGAACCCATAAAGAAAGAAGAAAAGATCAAGGTTGATCAAGAAAAAACAAATCATGCCAAAGAAAGCAATAATGCCAGACTCAAGAAGAGTACCGACAAAGATGGATTCACAAAAGTCACACATCCTAGAAGGAGAAGATTCATGGCTCCTACTTCAAACTGGCAAAGACCTGCACCTAGGTTTAATCACTCCTTTTTTGGTTACTATTTTAAATGCAATGCTTATGGTCATAAGATTTCAGATTGCAGTTATAATGTAGCTCAAAGGAATTTCACCAGTAGAAATGTTTTTTCTCCATTAATGAATTATGCAGTTGAATGTTATAACTGTCATAATTTTGGACATATTGCAAGAAACCGTAGAAGCACTTTTGCAGCAAATAATTATCAGGGTAGAAAATCTCAACCGAATGGGTTGAAACAAAACAAGAAATTTACTAAAAAACAGGCACAGGCTAATGAAAGGGGAAAGGCAAAACAAGTTGCCAAATCTGCTATCAAACCAGAATGGAAAGAAAAAGAATCTTTGATTGTCCAGACTGCTTTTAAAGCACAGAACAAATCAGCACCATGGATACTTGACAGTGGATGCTCCAGTCACATGACAGGTGACAAGCAAAAATTTGAGAAGTTACAGAATTATGAAGGTGGTTCTGTGAAATTTGGAAATAATGATGGAGCAAAGATAGTTGGCAAAGGATCTGTCAAGATCAGTGACGGAAAGATCAAATCAGAAGAAGTCTTGTTTGTAATTGGTCTGAAGCATAACCTGCTCAGTGTAAGTCAAATCTGTGACAGAGGTCATGAAGTAGTTTTTAAGAAGCAAGGCTGTGAAGTGAGAAAAGCTAACAGTGGGAAGTTAATTGCTACCGGATCAAGGACTTCTAGAAATCTGTATACTCTCTCAGAGACCTCAGAAGGAGCTTGCTTGATTGGACAAGAAGATGAAAATTGGTTGTGGCACAAAAGGCTCGGTCATATCAGCTTTGACAATTTGGTTAAAATAAGTTCAAAAAAGGCTGTAAGAGATATACCTTCCATTGGCAAACCACTAAATAGTATTTGTGCTTCTTGTCAAAAGGGAAAGCAAACTAGAGCCACATTTAAATCAAAGGAGTACTTTACCAGCAAACCCTTAGAACTAATTCATACTGATTTATGTGGACCCATGAGAACTCAAAGTATAAATGGTGATAAATACTTTATGCTTTGCATAGATGACTATTCCAGAATGACCTGGATATTCTTTTTAAAGCAGAAATCTGATGCTTTTGAAATGTTCAAGACTTTCAAAAACCAAGTTGAGAATGAAACAAGAAAGAGGATCAAATGCTTAAGATCAGATAGAGGAGGAGAGTTCATCTCAGAAGAGTTTGCAGAATACTGTCAAAAATATGGGATCAGAAGACAGTTTTCAGCAGCAAGGACACCTCAGCAGAATGGTGTTGTTGAGAGAAAGAACAGAACTGTACAGGAAATGGCACGGACAATGTTGACTGAAAGCAAAATTGCAGACAGATTTTGGAAAGAGGCAGTCCATACTGCAGTTTACATCCAAAATAGGTGCATGTTGAGGACTCATGAAAGCAAAACCCCTTATGAGCTTTGGTTCGGCAAGAAGGCAACAACAAAATACTTCAAAGTCTTTGGCAGCAAGTGTTACATTAAAAGAACAGAAGATAATCTTGGTAAATTTGAAGATAGAGCTGATGAAGGTATTTTTGTTGGCTATTCATCAAAAAGCAAAGCTTACAAATGCTACAACAAAAGGCTAAAGAAAATTGTAGACAGTGCTGATGTTAAATTTGATGAAGATAGGAAACAAGTTGTCAGTTGTGAAAATAACTACCCTATTTATGAAGATGTTATTGAAGGAGATGAAGAAAAGGAATCAGAAGAGAATCAAAAAATTGACCCAGATAATTTAAGTATTGATTCAGAAGTAGAAGAAAACAATAAATTTAAAACTGGAAGCTGGCAGAAAAATCATCCCAGAGAACAAATTATAGGGGACCCCATAGTTGGTGTTAAGACAAGAAGAAGAGTAGTAAGTAACTACTCCCTGTTATCCAGCATTGAGCCCAAAAATATTGTTGAAGCAAGCACAGATGTAAGTTGGATGAAGGCAATAAATGAAGAACTAGACCAGATTGAGAGAAACAAAACCTGGGAGTTAGTACCATGGCCTGTAAGTAAAAACATAATCGGTACTAAATGGATTTTTAGAAACAAATTGAATGAAGATGGACAGGTTGTAAGGAATAAAGCAAGATTGGTCTGTAAAGGCTATGCTCAAGTTGAAGGTATTGATTTTGAGGAAACTTTTGCACCAGTGGCCAGACTTGAGGCAATCAGAATGTTTCTGGCTTTAGCAGTCCACAGGAATTTCAAAGTTTATCAGATGGATGTGAAATCAGCATTTCTGAATGGAAATCTTGAAGAAGAAGTGTATATTGAACAGCCAGATGGTTTTCAACTCGGTGATAATCCCAACTTTGTTTGCAAGTTAAAGAAAGCCTTGTATGGCTTGAAACAGGCACCCAGAGCATGGTATGCAAGACTTGACAACTATCTCACTGAACAAGGGTTCAAGAAAGGTATGGTGGATAGTAACTTATATGTCAAAACAGACAATGGCCAACTTATTGTCCTTGTTGTTTATGTTGATGATATAATTTTTGGCAGTAGCAATAATGAGTCATGTACAGACATAGCAAATAAAATGCAAAAAGAATTTGAAATGTCTATGATTGGTGAACTTTCATATTTCCTCGGACTGCAAGTTAACCAAAGTGAAAAGGGCATTTTTATTTCTCAAGTTAAATATGTGAAAGAAATGCTGAAAAAGTTCACAATGGAGGATAGTAAACCTGTAAGCACTCCCATGACAACAGGTTGCAAATTGAGCAAGGATGACAATTCTCCAGATGTAGATCAGACCATGTACAGATCCATGATTGGAAGCCTGCTGTATTTAACAGCCACAAGACCAGATATCTTACAGGCAGTTTGCATGGTTGCAAGATTTCAGGCTAGTCCAAAAGAAACTCATGTGACAGCTGTGAAGAGAATTTTTAGGTACCTCAAGGGTACTATGGAGTATGGGTTATGGTATCCAAAAGGAAAAGACTTCACTCTGATTGCATATTCAGATGCAGATTGGGCAGGTTGTATAGATGACAGAAAGAGTACCAGTGGTGGTGCATTCTATCTTGGAGACAGGTTGGTAGCATGGCACAGCAAGAAACAAGAATCAGTCTCTCTATCCACAGTAGAAGCAGAATACATTGCAGCAACAACAAGCTGTACACAGATTTTATGGATGAGACAAACACTGAAAGATCTGGGTATTAATTTCAAAGAGCCAATTTCAATTAAATGTGATAATACCAGTGCAATTAACATCTCAAAGAATCCGGTTATGCATTCCCGCACCAAACATATTGCAATCCGGTATCACTTTTTGAAGGATAAAGTTGCAGAAGGTGAGGTTAAATTGGACTTTGTTCCAACTACAGAGCAAGTAGCAGATATCTTCACTAAACCGTTGCCCAAGGAAGTTTTTGAATATCTCCACAGTAAGTTGGGTGTGGTCACACTACCCAAGAACTGACTAGCTTTTGGGAACACATTCTCAGGGGGAGCATTTATATATTTGATTATCAGCCCTTTAATATATATTTGTTTGCTCTTGTTTGTATTTTTTGCTAACTGTAATAGTGTGTGCCTGAGAATGTTGTGCATGGACTCAGGGGGAGTCTGCAGCCCTTTGGTATTATTGTCAAAGGGGGAGAAGAATTTCTGGAAATTGAACATGTGTTGCCAACAATTCCAAAGGGGGAGATTGTTGAGCAAGGTGCAGAAACAGTATTGTCATTGTTGTCAACTCAGACAGATAGATCAATTGTTGATGCAGTGGACAGATGTTCAGAGGTCAGCCAGAACAGGTACAATCAATTTCCAAGAAGACAGAAGTGGCCCAGATTCAAAAAAATCAAAGAAAAAGACAAGTAAGAAAACTGTCGCGATATCGCGACAAAAATGAGGAGAGAGAAAATGCTGGAAAACTGTCACGATATCGCGACATGTTTTCTGTCGCGATTTCGTGACAAAAATGAGGAGAGAGAAAATGCTGAAAAACTGTCACGATATCGCGACATGTCAGTTTTAAAAAGAGAGAGAAAAAGAAACATTTCACAAAAAAAACACGATTGTGACATGTCGAGTTTTCGCTGGAGGAGAGAGAAAATGTGTCGCGATTTCGTGACATGTTGGAGGCAAAGAAGCTAAGTGGAAAAACTGTCGCGATTTCGTGACATGTCGAGTTTTCACTGGAGGAGAGAGAAAATGTTGTCGCGATTTCGTGACATGTTAAAAAAAAAACCATTTTCATGACATGTCGAGTTTTCGTAGGAGGAGAGAGAAAATGTTGTCACGATTTCACGACATGTTCCATTTTCGTGAGCATCGAGTTTTCGCGGGAGGAGAGAGAAAATGTTGTCGCGATTTCGTGACATGTTCCATTTTCGTGAGCGTCGAGTTTTCATGGGAGGAGAGAGAAAATGTTGTCACGATTTCGTGACATGTTCCATTTTCGTGGGCGTCGAGTTTTCACGGGAGGAGAGAGAAAATGTTGTCGCGATTTCGTGACATGTTCCATTTTTACGGGCGTCGAGTTTTCATGGGAGGAGAGAGAAAATGTTGTGACATGTTCCATTTTACTGCATGCCAAGAAGAAGACAAAAGCTGTCAGAGCGGCAGTTTTGCTATCAGAGAAGCAGGTTCGGCTATCAGAACTGTAAATACGCAGGTAAGGTTGATAGAGCCATAAAAAGGCAGGTAAGACGGTCAGAGCTATAAATAGAAAGATAAATCTGTCAGAACATCGGATTTACTTACAAAGAGCCGAAAAGGCTGTCAGAGCAGTAAAGTGGGTAGATAAGTCTGTCAGAGACACAAGTAAGCTTTTAAAGCTATTAACAGCGTAGTATGTAGTGCTGTAAGAATGCCTTTCGTGTACAGAAAGTTAGGGTTAGGGTTGAGCTCTACACGTGGCAAGAGTATTGTGACTTGTCGGATAAAAGGAAAAAGGTGCTGTGAAAGCTAATTAATCAAGAGAGAATATTTTGCTGAGAAGAGTACAAAGAGTGTATTTTGCAGAGAAAGTACAGAGTGTATTTTGCAGAGAAAGTATAGAGAGTGTATTTTGCAGAGAAAATACAGAGAGTGTATTGTGCAAAGAAAATATAGAGTGTATTGTGCAGTGAAAAGTATAGAGTATTGTGCAAAGAAAGTATAGAGTGCTGTAAAAGTTCTATAAAAGTACAGAACAGAGTACTGTAAAAGTAGAAGACTGTGTTGTAAAAGTACAGAATAGTGTGCTGTAAAAGTACAGAAGTCAGTGCTATAAAAGTACATAACAATGAGCTATAAAAGTACAGAAGTTAGTGCTATAAAAGTATAGAACAGAGTGCTGTAAAAGTACAGAGGAGTATATTGCTAAAAAATATACAGAAGACAGAGCTGTAAGAATATGCTATTTTTGTTATAAAGGATTTAGACCAGTGAGGGTCTTGTTGTAGAGAAGGCATTTTTATGTCATAAAATTTGTTCAAAACTGAAGTCCAAGTTGGTGCTTGGCATTAGGGGGTTGGTGCTCCTTTCTGTTGGTGCAGATAAATTGTTTGTAAAGTTGGTGCTTTGCAAAGGCTGGATTTGGATGGGTGTCCAAGCAGTCTAATTTTTGAGGAGTAGCCAAATCTGGTGAACCTCGTTAAATCTTGTGTTGTGGATTGCTCTCTTGTTTATTTGTTGTATCTATTTTCAAGTTCTCTCTGCTTAAGTTTGAAAGAGTTGTAGATATATATTTAAATTGCTACACTGATTCACCCCCCCTCTCAGTGTCATTGTGTGAATATCAAGCCTTTCCCTTTATATCCCATTTTAAGCATTATGGGTTTAGCTTTAATATATTCATTAGCAAAATAGCATCGAGCATATCCCTCATGATGAGTTTTGATATTCCTGGGTATTCTTCCCCAATCATATCCTTTATAAATAAAAGCACAACTCCCGACTTGGTAAGTACTTCCCATAGGTTGTGGGAGGCCCAAAGTATGAGGATATGGTGGCAAGTTATTTAAAAGAATTGAATCTTGCATAAAAGCATTTGTTTTTTTTTATATTAAGATTGTGGATAAATTCGGTAAAAGTTCATCAGAAAGAGCATAAGATGTAGAAGGATTATTCCCTATATCTTTAGATGTGGAAGGTATGATAGATGTTGATAATGTGGAAGTGTCAATAAATGGTTCTATAGGTTTTGAAATTATAGGGATAGAACATGAAATATTGGTTGTGGATTGAAGATATTTTTGAGGTTCTAGTGTGGTTTGTTCAGAATATGGTTGAGTTAAATGTATAGGTGTAGTTGATGGAGTAGATGATGTTATGTGTGTTTTTTTCACACATTTAGATGAAAAATAGGAATTAGGATGTGTGGATGATAGAGCGGGGCAAAATTGCACTCCAACGAGGTTACGCCAAAGCACACATATCAAAGGGTCTAGGGTCACCATGGATAGTGACCAACTGATTTTTAAATTCAAATTTAACACATTGGTGTAAAGTGGAGGGAACCGCTCGCATCGCATTGATCCAAGGGTGACCCAAAAGTATATTGTACAATGTTGGGCAATGTACAATAAACACGATTGTATCTAGGGTTCTAGGACCAACTTGCAAGGGTAACGTAATGACTCCACACGTTTCTTGTGTCTCGTCATTGAAATATTTGATAATCATGTCAGTTTTATTCATTTCATCACTTCTAAAGCCAAAACATTGGTAGAAGTCAAAAGTACAAATGTTTAGAGATGAAAAATTATCAATCAGGACTCTTTTAATAGCTACATCTCCAATTAGAGTAGTAATATATAAGGGATTAGCCTTATGTAAACTGTGTTGTGGGATATCTTTATCTTGGAAGTCAATACAATTGACTTCTCGAGTGATGACAGTATTGGACATGGCTTTAGGTTGAATATTTTGAGGTACCATCATTTGGCTTAATGTAAGCATTAACTCATCCCTATGGTGGGAGAAGATCTTAACAAATCCAACAGGGAAATTCTAGCTATAGTTTTGGATAATTGTTCATTAATATTGTAAGAAGGCTTAAGTTGAACATTAGACATATGATTCCCTTTATTGGGATTTTTCAAAATAAATGGGGCTGACCCATCATTCTGAGTTTGATCCTGTTGAGAGTTTTGAGCCTATTGTCTGGTAACAACTTCGATGGTACCTACAATGTTATATTGAAGACGTTGAACTGGTCTCGGTTGAGCGTTTATGGCTTGTTCATTAGGAAGGAACTGATTAGAAGAGGGTCAAGTAGTAACTCTTCTAGGAAATGGTTCTTCTGGAACCATAGCATCTGTCATAGGTTGAATAGGATCTGATTCATTTTTAGAACTATTCGATGGGTTTGAGGTGATTTCTACTTCACTTTCAATATCTGATTCTACATCACTAGGATCGGGAGTTTGAAAATTATGTAGGGGCCTGGTCATGACCAGGGATAAAGTTGTGTCAAATATTTGAGGATCCTGAACAGGTAATTGTCCACTAATAGTTCCTACATATCGGGTAGAAGGGGGAACATTATGATGTTCGATTTGATTGGCCACTTCTTTACCATGGTTTGGTAAAATATGTTGAAATATATCCAATGATTGATTAGCTTTTTCATTTTGATTTTGGGGAATGGTCTTTTGAGCGTTATTAGCAGCATTTTGTTTAGGTTGGAAATCTTGCACCTCCATTTCATTATTATCAATCAAGTCTTGTATTTTATGTTTCAATATTTTGCAAGAATTTGTAGCATGTCCAGGTCCTCTATGAAAGTCACAATGTAGATCGGCTCTGTATTTGGGTATAGTTGGATCAGGTTCCCGGATAGCTGGTAATTGAATCAAGCCTTGTGCTAATAATTGAGGTAGAATGGTTGATAAAGGTTGATTTAATCTAGTAAATTATCGAGGAGGTTTATCAGGAGGTTTTAATATAAAAAATTTTGTTGTCTTCATTGTATTGATATTAGCAACATTTTTGCTATCAGTGACTCCGTCACCTACAACTTGTTTGTTTTTATACTTATTTTTGGATGTTTTCTCATCATCTTTCTTTTTGAGCTGACCTCTTCTAATGAGAGCGTATTCTACCCTTCGAGCGAAGTCTATAGCTTGATCGAATGTCGTTAAGGTGGCAGTTGATAACTCATAAGATATTTGTTCTTGTAAATTATTAATAAAAATGTCCAACATTTCCCTATAAGGTAACACAAAGTCAAGTTTTCCTATAAATTGCTGCCATCTAGCTAAGAAATCAGCAAAACATTCATCTTTGTCTTGTTTTAAGTTGTACAAATATTTAATGGTGACATGCCTCTCTATGTAGGCACTAAATTGATGGACAAATGATTCAGCTGTTTCTTCAAAATTTCTCAAAGAATGAGTGGGCAATTGATAGTACCACTCTAATGCCATTCCTCCTAAAATTTTTGGGAACATTTTTGGTAATAGCAAGTCATCGTGTGATATATCATGACATGCTATCCTAAACATACGAAGATGCTCTATGGGATCTTCAGTTCCTTTATATATAGGCAGGACGGGCATGGGAAAGTATTTAGGGTATGGTTGTGCTACAACTATGGGATCCAGAGGTTGACTACATATCTCTCGATAATTGTACGAGGGATAGTAGGGATCTATCTAGTCCATGCGCGAAGCTAACTGTTTCACCATGGCTTCCAGATTACTGGTTTGCCCACCATATTGGTTCGGTAGGGCATTAATATGGGATTTGTGAGCATATGATGGAGGGATATGGAGATTAGATGCTATATTGCTATTGTGTAAATTGTTGGTAGGAAGGGTGTTATGAAGAAATTTTGAAGTTGTATTATGTTGTATCCCAGATTGTTGAAAATTGTTGTTTGGATTCATTTTAGGGTTTTTTTTATTTGAAGCATATTGATCAACAGTTTGGCGAAGTAAAGTAGTGAAGGAAGTTTTATTTTGTGTGGGAATGATTTTAGGCTCAATAACAGGTTCCTTAGGGGGTTGGGTAACCTATTGTTTTGGCATGTTCTGAATCATAGTGACCATATCTCTATTGGATGGTCCAACTTTATCACTTTCTTGATCAACAAAGGACAAGGGATTAGTGTGTATGTTAAACATATCTTCCATAGCTGCTTGAGTGTCACTAATTTGTCCTTTATCAATACGAACTGCCATATTAAGAGCACCAATGTTATTATTGAAAAATTTCCATAAATGATCTAAGTTATCAAAAGCAATAGTTCCATCTAGAGCTATTCTAGGGGACGAGAATCCTTCCTCTTTAAGATTGTCTTCTTGTTCATTGTCTTCACCTAGGTCATCTTCTGGCTGTTCTAGAGTTTCTCCTTTCGAAATTGGATCCTTAGGAAGGAAATTTGGGTTTGTAGTTTTGCCTTCTAACCAATCTTCTTCTTCTTGTTCAGTTTTTTTACCATTTCTAAGTTTAGACATTGTGCTTAATTTTAAATTTCAGCAAATATATATATACTTGTATATATATATGCAACAAGGTATATATTTTAATTATATACCTACTATAGTATTTAAAATAAAATGTTTTGGGTTTTTGTTATGTTTTCTATTTTTCTTGTTTTTTCTATTTTTTGTTTTTGTAACAATATTATAAAGATAACAAACAACACAATAAATGCAAGAAATAATAATGAAAGCAATGATCTAGTTTTCTATAAATAATTTATAAATGTCATTAATGGGCTTGAGTTCTTCAGGAGTCATGAAGTGTTCTTCTTCAAATTGGAAATTTTCTTTCAAGAATTTAACAAAAAGTGTTATAGTGATATTATCTGTCTCAGACTCTGGTTGGTAGAAATAGAGTTTGTGGCAATACTCTTGATATAACACCACTCGAGGAACTCTCCTCCATATTTCCCTATCCGTAAGAACGACCTCTTGATCTTCTACATGACCTAGGAATTGGTGTATAACAACTACGTTCTTGAGGTATTCCTCGAAGGTGAACAATTCTGAAGACACAAGAGCTCTCCTATAAGCTAACCACCTATGGTAGGCTCTCTGAAGTTCATGATAAAAAATGAGTTGATGAGGATCCAGGATCCTATCTAAGGCAAACCTCTTGATTTGTCTAAGTTCGGTTTATCTATATGAAATGGCACCTAGCCTCCTATCAAGTTCTTTCCATAGAAGTTGGTTTCTATCTGTTTCAGGCACACTAAGCACATAATTAACTTCTATGGTTGCTAATTGGTTTTCAACATTTATAGTAACTGCTAGTCTTTTCTTAGGAGCTACCATCTAGACATGATATGCAACTTAGTATTTTCTAATGATTTTAAATGCATCTATGTTTTTATTTATTTTTTATTTTTCAAAAGGTTTTAGTTTCACGTCGGGTTCACCAAAATGTATTGCTCCAAAATTTTCACACCATTACCTTCAGGCTATAGGATCCGTGCCCATAATGGGGATGGGAAAAGGATGGGATGGTACCTTGGAATGAGAGGCCCTTTGAAGTTCCCGCATATCGGGGGAGGGGTATTAAGGTGATTTTTTGACGGATGGTGGGGTTCACCAGGAAACGTTTAGTGGCAGTTTCCACGCCTAGGTTGGGAATGTGTTTAATGTGTTTAGTCTTATCTTTAAACATCCAAGTCCTAGGTTTGGCCAGATGAATCTAAGTGTTCTATTATGAAAATGCAAACTAAATAAATACAGAAAATAGGTTTGGATAGAAAATAGAAATAATATGCTAGATTAAAGAACCATACCTGATCCGGATGTCTGATGAAGGTTTTGATTTTTGTAGCAGTCTAGATCATCTGGAATTTGACAAGATCATCTGAGATCTGACAAATTCATCAGACAAATTCGTCAGAGACCTGTAAACAGAGAGATAGATACAAAATACCAGAAATGCAACTATTCTACAGAGAAAAATGGTGTAAAATGGCAACATAGATGCTAAGATGATAATCACAAATAAAAATTCAAGTAGATTATGATGTTCTAATGACAAATTATGACTTCATTGTGCACTTAAGCTATATGGGTGAACTCCAAGATGCAAAAAAATAAGGAATAATAACAAATTTAACTAAATGCAGGATAAATCAACAAACAAAGTGAGAAAACACAAACCTTGGGCACTGATTGCCCCCAATGTTGACTGTAGTCAAAATCGTATCGGATTGGTACGAAATCATCTCGAATTGAACATTATTGTCTACGACGATCTGAGTTTGCTTCGATTAAAAAACAATGAAGTTCCTACAAACAAACTTGAAAAAATACAAATGCAAATGGTGGTTTAATATAGTCTAAGGCATGTAGAATTCATGTTACAGGGAATTTCAGCTAGGAGGAATGACAAGAGGGGGTCCTAAGGTTAAATAGGCTTAGGAGGGAGGTTAGGAGGTTGGATATCATCCTAATTTGGAATATCTCCAATGGGGGAGGTCTCTAACGGTGCCGAAATGTTTCTGCCCAGATTAGAGACGTCGT
This sequence comes from Wollemia nobilis, assembly GCA_028583015.1. Classification (NCBI taxonomy): domain Eukaryota; kingdom Viridiplantae; phylum Streptophyta; class Pinopsida; order Araucariales; family Araucariaceae; genus Wollemia; species Wollemia nobilis. The sequence goes on from JAQPPZ010016931.1 coordinate 5,361,795, forward strand.
TGAAATAGAAGCTAACTATGCACAAATCAATTTGGGATGAGATCATCTAGACATTCTTCTCTAGACAAAATCATTTGATCTGAGGCGATATCATCTGATCGGCGATGATATCGTCAAACGGACAAAACAAACTCTAAAAATGGCACGAAAAATGAGGAAACGGGCAGCAGGCGGTTTGGGAGCGGTTTTGGGGTTAAAATTTGAATTTGAATTATTACTAATGTAATTTTAATTATTGCTAAGTTTTATTGTGCCAATTTTAGGGTGCTACAGGAACTTTAAAGAGATTTAGAGTAGATGGGAAGGTTTATGCTATACTACAAAGAAATAAATTGGAACCATTATGAAGGATTAAAGGTCTAAGAATGACCTTAACTCTCTTTTTTTTAAGCAAAAAATCCCTTGTGGGGCCACCTTGGTCTGATATACCATGAACAGTGTGTTCTACACCGTCAAAGTCACTCGGGAGTTGCACCCGACCCTGCCCACACCAACATTATCAATTGGATTTTGGATACCCAATTCAGCTTTTTGGTAGGGTGGAGATTTGAACCTAGGACCTCCTTTGGAGGATTGCCCTCTCATATCCAACTCACCTACAACACCTGGGTGAATGACCTTAAATAATTATATAAACTAAACCTTATGGAACAAAAAATTGAAGTGATTTCTTAGGCTAGGTTTTCTCTTTGGGGTTTTTTCTCTTATGGTAAAAGAAAAGTGTTATGTGAGCTTGTTGTGTTATCATTTTTTATGGATGAATAATGCATTGTGTTTTCCAAATAACTCTAGTAATAACATTTTTTACTTCTTTAAAACAAATAAGAAATATAGTGTGATTATTTGTAGTTGGCTGAATTAAAATGGAAATTGTGGTTTGGTGTGAGATTTGAATGCTTAATCATGTTATCATATGGATTAGTTGCTTATCGTTGAATTATCAATATTAGTTTGAAAAATATTAAAGGTAATTTAATATACTTGAGAATGGACCCACATCTTGGATCTCTCTTTTACTTAAGGGAAGTTTCTTATTATTAACTATTGAACAAAATAGATGGGAATTGTGTTATGGTATGGTAATTAAAGTAATGGGGATATAATTTTATTATATTTGTGAAATAGTGCGACAATGATAAGACTATGGTATTTTAATATTAAATTATGCTCCCATATAAGATAAAAATTGTAAAATAAGAGTAAGTGGGTAGTAAAATTGGCAAAGGATTAATCTCTTAGACCATGTTCCTACTACCCTATAACTCACTAAAGATTTTTTTGACTATATATAAGAGTTATCTCTTACAAAAAGGTAGTGAATAGCTTATTCACACTTAGATATAGGTCTAAAGTATTAGTACAACCTAATAAGTACTAAAATAAATTTCTATATTTCAAAACACCCAATTCTCCAAGAATTCAAAGATGTATTTCTAGAAGAGTTACTAGGACTACCCCCAAAGAATGAATTTGATTTCACTATTGATATTCAAAACGTAATAGAGCCTATACATAAGGATCCTTATAGAATGAACCCCATAGAGATGCAAGAGCTAAACGTATAGTTGTAAGAATTATTTGAAAATTTACTAATCAGACATTGTGTGTCACCTTGGAGTGCACCTGTGCTATTTGTTAAAAATAAGGATGGTTTCCTTCGTCTATGCATAGACTATAGAATGCTAAATAAGGAAACCATCAAGAATAGATATCCTCTCCCTATAATCAAAGATTTCTTTGATCGACTCAAAGATGCTACTATTTTCTCAAACATTGATCTTAAATCAGGAAATCACCAATTAAATATTCGCAAGGAGGATACTCATAATACAACCTTCAAAACTTATTATGGACACTATGAATTTATAGTCTTACCTTTTGGCTTAACAAATGCATCGACAACATTTATGAACCTAATGAATATAATTTTTAGGAAGCACTTGGACTGATTTGTCCTTGTGTTCCTAGATGATATTTTGATATATTCTTAAAATAAGTTAGAGCATGACCAACATCTTAGGATTGTGTTAGAATTTCTCAAATAATTAGTTGTACGAGAATCTAGCAAAGTGTGAATTATATGTTCCAGAGGTGCAATATTTAGGGTATATCATTTTAGTAGAATGGATTTCAATGGATCCTAAGAAGATAGAAGTCATACTGAATAGGTCGCCACCTACTAATGTGATAGAAGTCTAGAGTTTCATGGCTTTTACCAGATACTATAGAAATTATGTAAATGAATATTCCAAGATAACTGCTCCTATAACTAACCTTCAGAGAAAATAAAAATAGTTCAAATGGATAGATAAATGTGAGGTAGCTTTTGATCTGTTAAAGCATAAATTCACCATATCCTCCATACTAAAGATACCATATCCTTGGGATAGTTTGTATATATTTACAAATGCATCGTTGGAATGTTTGGGAGGATTTATATCTTTGGAGGAAGTTATAGTAGTATATGGCTGAAGGAAGCTAAAATGGCATGAGTTTAATTATGCAACCCATTATCTAGAACTGGTAGTAGTGGTATTTGCACTCAAAAGTTAGTAACACTATTTGTTAGGGAAACCCTTTGATTTTAGAGAAGACCATCAAAGCCTAAAATACAAATTAACTCAGCATTTGCTAAATGCCATGCTAAGAAGGTAGATAGAATTTATCATCGAATATAATTTTTGCATTGAGTATATAAAAGGGAAAGAAAATAAAGGTGTTGATGCACTTAGTAGGAGAAGATACATAGCTATTCTAACATGCATCCATGTTGCTTTTATAGAAAAAAAAATATAAATACAACATGAGGATGTGATTTGTAAAAACATTTGGGAAAACATGAATAGCAAACTCGAGGAAAGTAAATATTTCAACACCAAGGATGGCTTTTTGTGCTTAAAAGACAATTCTTGAGAGTGGTTCTCTAAGAAAAATGATCATGAATGAAGCACACACATCTCTGTATTCATATTACCAGGAGGGTTAAAGATAAGAGAGAACATGAATAAAACCTTTTACTAGCTAGGAATGAAGAGATACATAACTTATTTTTTTGCTCAATGCCTTGAATGCTAGAAAGTGGTGGCAAAAAATAGACATCCTATAGGACTAGTATACCCTCATGAGGTACCCCTACAAAAATAGTAGGTTCTTTTTATGGATTTTATTGTATGGTTAACTAAAAATAGGTTTCAACATGATGCAATCCTAGTTGTGGTTGACAGATTGACCAAGGTTGCACATTTTATTACCAAAAACACCAAATATGATGCCATGATTTTATCTCATATCTTTACCAAGGAAATATTTAGGCTTCATGGTTTCCTATATTTGATCATTTTAGATAGAGACTTGAGGTGCACATCCAAGTTTTGGAAATATATCCATCATGCTATTGGCACTAGATTAAACATTAGTTTTACATATCATCCAAAAAACAATGGAAAAATCAAAAGGGTGAATTGTATGTTGGAGGACATGCTTTGTAGGTATTGTATGGATCAGAAAACACATTGGTAAGACTACCTACAATTGGTAGAATTTTTGTACAACAATGGTCACTATTCAACCCTGGGTATGGTGTTGTTTGAAGTCCTATATGGTAGGAGATGTAGAACACCATTATAATGGGATAATCCAGAGGATAATATTTTGTTTGGAAAAAATATGGTCAAGGAAATGAGCAACAAGTAAGAATGACAAGAGAACAACTTAATGAAGTTGTGGATCATTAGAAAAGCTATGTCGACCTTAAGAGGTCACCAAGAGAGTTTTCTATGGGCGATAAATTATTTTTGAGGGTGATATCGAAGATCACTATTAAGTCTTCAAAATTTGATCGTCAGTTTGTGGGACCATTTGAAATTATAGAGAATATTAGCACTATGCCATACCAACTTTCCTTACCACCTAGCCTATCAAAGATTCACAACACATTTCACATCTCATTACTTAGAAAGCATATAGCTAATCATGATCATTATGTGGGATTTTTATAATTTGTAGATGGCAGATCAAGAGGCTATAGAGGTTCGACCAGTAAAATTACTTGATTTTCATTCCAAATCATTGAGGAAATGGACTCTAGAGCAATGCAAGGTCTAGTGAGACCACTACTTCGAGAGAAATGCTACTTGGAATAAAGTAGCAGATATGGAAAAATATTTCTCTTTTCTATTTGAAAATGCATTGTAATTGTTGTTATGCTTAAAATTTGATGAATACAAAGGACTATGTTAAGCCTAAGGGGAGGATGTCATGACCCTCCCTTGGAAAATATTTTAATTTGATGATTTAATGCTTATCTATGTATCATGTGATGGATGGTTAAATTATTTTTGGGATTGGTAAAATAAGACATGTATGATATGATGAATGTAATTTCTAATTATTAATTATTGATAGATCATACCATGGAAGCCATGCAAATACATATTTGTCATTCAATGAAAATGATGGAACTTCTTGAAAAGAATGACATATTAGTTCTTGTTATTTTATGCTAATCAATTATGGCAATGCTTGAGATGAATGCTAATGTGACTACTTGGATTGTGCAGGATATCAACAACTAGTTGGATATCTAACAAAATATTTATGCAAATCTTCCAAACATGTTTCAATTAAGATATAATTGGATTAATGCTTTGCTTGTGTTACTTGAAATAGAATTAATGTTGCATGTATTTCACTAAAATAAATCAAATATATTGAAGTGTTATATGTGAAAAAAATAATTTATTATTATCTTCATTGTTAAAACAATATTTCTAGGTAATGAAACTAACCTTAACATAGGTTATGGTTGTAGTTTTTAAGATAGTGTTTACTGAATGGACTTTCTTGTCTTGTCATGTCAAAATGAACTGGATGTGCAGAGATGGAGAGTTGGAGTGGAAGGTATGGAAAAGTAATAGCTGAATAAAAGGAATGGATAGAAGAGAGGATAGATAATTCAAGGGAAATGAGGAGAAGAGAATGAGAGTCGAGTGGTAATGTGGAAAGAAACTCAAGGCAATAGTGATAGATAGGAGGAAGGAATAGATTATAGTTGCATCATATTTTAGGAATTATACCAACGTTGGTAACGATGGAGTTGCATCATGAAATTTGGAGATCAACGTTTCTAGTACTTGAAATGGTTAGTAACTGACCAACCTATTATTAAACTTCCTTTGAATTATGATGTAGTTTTATTTTTGAATTTGACTATGATATTACCATTGTTGTGGGATTTCTATAATGAATCTCTCTGAAATAAAGTAATGCAATAGTTCATAGTGAGAAATATGAGAGGTAGGCTACAAATTTAACTCATAGTTTTCTCTCTAAATGAGTTTGCATCATTTATAGTTTCATTTGCTAGAAGAGAATGGATATAAATAAAACTCACAAGAGGGTGAGTGAAAGTTGTTCGAAAACCTTACTCCAACATAATGGTATTAGTTTTATCTATGTTCACAATGAGCGATGTTCTAGTTCATGTTTCCATTTTGTTGATGATAGTAAAAGTAATCCTTTGCTAGAAGCTTTAAAACTAAGGCTTGACTGGGTGGTTTTAGTGTGTCAATACTAGTTTCATATCTTCTTGTTTTGAATGTATTTTTCTAAACTTTTTTGTTCATATATGAGTGGTGTAGCTAGGTCTATTGGCTTACCTATAATTTTTTCATGCTTATATAAAAAGGGTGGGCTTTGGTTAACTTTTATCTTAGTAGTCAATACACCTACTAAAGGCTTAGCTTAGTGAAGTCTCTAGAGTGTAATTAATTGATAAATGAAAATGGAATATCCTCTAGGATGTTAGTTAATCCATCACATTTAGAAATGAGTTATGCTTGTATAGAAGTAAGAGAGTTCTTGGCTTATGCTTCCATAAGAGTGATGGATGGGTGAGAGAGTAATGGGAGGGCACAAATCCAATTGGATTTGGTCAATGCGTCTCTCTAGTTGGGATTTTCTATATTGAAACCTTTAGGTAATTATATAAGTACTAATGCATATTTCAAATGAAATATTTAGCCCTGTGATACTTTGTTAGACTCTTTGATTTAATTCGTAGGAGTGGTTAAGGAACTTAGTTGTGTAGATCGAGTCTGAGTCTTGAGAGGATAGCGAAAAATAGGTGGAATTTAATTTAGGTTATGGTTGGTTGGATATAGGTTGAATAAGTTTCTAAAAAAGGTAAATGACATGTTTTTTAGTCGAGAAAACAATGATATTGTTCCATGTGATGAGTGGAAGGTATTTGGATACTTCCTTGCCTATTATGGAAACAATGTTATTCTTTGATAATAAGGATATTATGCTTTAAAATAGTCCATGAACAAAAGGGATGTGTTCATGCTATTTTGATGAATTGTGACTTGTTGGAAAAATATATTGATATGTAGAGTTCTTATTTATTGTAAGGAAATTTAAAGAGATTAAGAGTTGATGGGCATGTTTATGCTATATTACAGAGAAATAATTTGGAATCCTTATGAAGGATTAAAGGTTTGAGAATGACCTTGACTCATTGTATAAATTGAACTTTATGGAATAAAAATTTGAAGTGAATTTTTAGGATGGGTTTTCCCTTTGAGGTTTTCTCCTAGGATAAAATAAAAGTGTTATGTGATCTTGTTGTGTTATCATTTTTAATGGATGAATATTTTATTATGTTTTTTAATGAACTCTAGTAATAACATTGTTTAACTCTTTTATTTTTTAAGCAAAAACCCCTGGCAAGGCTGCCTTGGTCTAAGAGACCACGAATAGGGGGTTCTACATCGTCAAAGTCACCAAGGAGTCGCACCCATCCCTACCCGCACCAACATTATCAATTGGATTTTGGATATCCAATTCAAATTTTTGGTAGGGTGGAGATTCGAACCTGGTACCTCCCTTGGAGGATTGCCCTCTCCTCTCCAACTCACCTACAACACCTGGGTATTATTTACCTCTTTTAAAAAAAAATAAAGATAGTGTGATTATTTGTAGTTGGCAAAATTACAATGGAAATTATAGTTTGGTGTGAGATTCGAATTACTAATACTAGTTTTAAAAATATTAAGTATAATTTAATATACTAGAGAATAGACCCACATATTCAATCTCTCTTTTACTTAAGGCAAGTTGCTCATTATTAAATATTAAAAATAATATATGGGAATTGTGTTATGGTATCATAATTAAAGTAATTGGGATCTAATTTTATTATATTTTTGAAAGAGTGGAACTGCACTAAGACTATGATATTTGAATATTAAATTATGTTGCCATATGAGATAATATTGTAAAAGTAGATCAAGTCGGTAGTAACATTGGTAAATGAATATATTAGACCATGTGCCTACTACCTGTAGGTCCAAAATGGCCACATCCTCAAAAAAAACATTGAAAATTATTCTAAGGTATGAAATCTCTATTCCGTTAAGGACATAGAGTATTTTGGAGTGGATCTACACAAGAGACATGATTTCGCTCAACACTTAGTCTTTTTGATCAATGTTCTTATTCCTCTTGAGACAATGTATTTTTTGGAGCAAAATCCTATAGGTTTTCAATCCACAAATATTTTGAGCTTCACTGACACCAGCATGATAAAAAGTGCAAAATAGTGATTCTCTTGTATTTCACATGCTTGAGTGACTAAGTACTAAAACTATTGATTCCACTGATTACTAAGACTAAAGGTGAGCAGAATAGATATACACTTATTTTACAATCCTTTCAATGCGAAATGGTGATAAAAAGGCCAAAATATTTGTAAAAGTAGTGGAATAACATCAAGGGACATTTGTGTTGCTTGTAGAGTGGATTGGTGATTCCACAGTCAAACCTAGTTAAATATGATATCAGAATCATTTTTGAGTAGATTGCAACTTGTGATTTATGTCATGGATACTAGAGAGAAGAGTTAAATATTTTGAAGACAAAGTAGACTAACACCAAATCCGATTCCACCCACAACCTAGAGTATTTCTTGCTAGAATTCGATTTCATTGGATGAAGCCATTGAAGATGTCGTTAGGATCTATAAATGTGTAGAATGGTGTTTTGTCTTTCCTCATAGATTTGCAGAATATTTTCAAGTTTTAATTGCCATCGCTCACCAAAAAGCATCGATGGTTGATATGTTTTTGACATTGTCAAAGTATTTAATGGTATATTCTTCCTAGATTAGTGAAATAGTCAATTTGAAAGTGGGAAGGTGAAGCGTCGAAGGGTTTTCAAGATAAAGAACCAAAGAGGTTGTAGATCTATGGTGGAATGGAGTTTCCAAGAATGATGAGTGGTCTAGATATGTTTCATAGTGACTTAAAGCCCAACCGTCATCAACAAACCAGTAAGATGCAAAGTCGAGATACCATGGTGGATCACGTCCAGTATATTTCCAAGACTTCACCAACCAATGAGATAATTCCAATAAATCTCTCTACTAAGATGTAAAATTGTAATCTTTATAATGTCTCCTTAATATATTTCATTATAATATCTCATTCTTAAGGGCTAGCTCTAGTACGTTTGCTTGCCCTACTGTAAATATTCTTTGCAAACTAATGGAAGGAGAATTAATCTGATTTGTGACTGAAGAACATGTTATCTTCACTATATTTCATGCAAGAGGTTTGAAGCTATAAATTGAATTTCTATCAATGGTATAGCGGTTAGTTCATTCCAGTTTATTGGATTACTAGTTGTGAAAGTAATTGAAATTTTTTCATAGTTAGATCTATGTTGATAGGGAGTTTATTTCTGCTAAATATGATTATTGGTCAAAATTTCTAAATTATATTATCAATATATTAGATATTGGAATTGCTCTCTAAAAAATATCTCTATTTTATTCTTAAACGTATGCAGATTTCATGGTTTTGGGTGATGCTAATTTTGAGTGATGGGACACTAGAAATAGTTTGTGGGATATTTTATTGTAGTTGCCTATGTTGTTAGCCTATCCAGCCGATATTTTCATAATATCTCTAATACTAAACCTTTTCCTAACCCTTTTATTCAAAATCTAATTGAGATTAAATTGTGTCAACACCCTGCTAATTTGACAAGGAACCAACCTACACTGGAGGTTGGGTTGAATTAACATTTGGTCCATCCAATGTTGAGCATTAAGCTATGACTATCGAGTGCATGCTTGGATTGAAAATTGGAAGATAGTTAGTCATAGTGTCAAGTAAAACTTGATGTCAATTTGGTGCCTAATAATTTTTGGTACGCTTAGTGGGACAAGTTTACAAGAAACATGAAAATCCATCATATGATTTATTATTTTATCTTTACCCAAAGGAATCAAGATTTGGTAAATTATCTTAACCTTTCTAAGCAGAGAATAACAAATTAACTTGGTGACTCCCTAGTCTGTTAACCCAAAAAAAAGTGTTATCCCTGTAGACCATTGTTTTTCATGTATACTAGGTCATTCAACAGGAATAACCCTAACTCATTTTTCTACTGTGATTTGCATTATAGAGGGTCTACCATTATAAGGAATTTAAACTAATATTTCCATTCAAAAGAAAACCCTCCTAAGTAAAATACTACATTTAATCCTATAGTTAACCCAACAACATCTCCAGCAGGAGTTACACCTAGAAACATGACACAAAATACAGTCCCAAACTAGCCCTTGCAGAAGTACCCCAAATGGAAAAGATCTGGACCCCTTAGATTAGCCCATATGCATGAAATTCCTCAAGTTATGTCTAAGGCTATTCCCACTTATTATGGATCTGGAAAAACTACATATGAGCACTACCATGATATTTTAAATCTGGTAGTAATCCACAATAAAAATAATGAAGATGTTATTATCAGAATCCTAGCCCTATCCTTTAGAGGGAATATTTTGCATTGGTTTAGGACTCTTGAGGATAATACCATCACCACATGGGTATCATTGACTGAGCCATTTGTTAAGGAATTTAATGAATCTACAAATATTTTTCCCCTCCTCAATCAGTCCACGTCTATGGAAAAATATCAACAAGAAACTATTTCAGATTTTAATCCTAGGTTCAACATAATCTAGAAGAGAATTCCCCCTATAGCTAGACCAGATGTAAGCCTTGATTATATGTATTATATCATAGCTATTTGATCAGAGTTAGACTTGCAAACCTAAAAATCTGGGGTGGAAACTTTTCCACATGTTTATAATGTAGTTGTTCATACAAAAAATGTTCTCATTAATGTTGGGATATTACCTCCAAAATTTGTGCTACCTTATAATTTGAAAACCACTAATGTCCAAAGGTAAGTTATTACTTCATATTATATGTACCCCCCTCCATTTTCATCTCCATTCCCATATATGACTCCCATTCATAAGCCAAAAGCACCATTTGTTGCAACTCCTTTCCCTCCACTTCCTTCTTAGACTCCTCGAGAATTTTTTATCATCCTTGATATACAAAATACTTTGAAAACCCTTAGCAAAAATATGAATTCAATGGATAAGAGAGAAATGGAGAGGTCTCAACAAAGGATATTTCCATATGTGAATAAATATCAAATAACTGGTCCTAATAACAATACTAGGATAAGAGTTAATGTAGCATATGAAGAGCCTAAATATTCTTTGGAGATAATTTTGGTGAATGTATGGTGTTTAGTGTGCAATGATCCTCATGATTCACAATCTTGTATTATGTACCAACACCATGTACAGTAGGCTATGAAGATAGTGTAAAGAAATCAGAAAGGAAGAGTGAATATGTTCTGGTAACTTGACCAGATCATGGTTGGAAAATATTCTGATGAAGATGGACCTATTGCTATCATGACAAGGTTAGACAAGAAAACACTTCAAGTAGATCCATAGAATATGGGTCAATTTTAGGTACCCACTCAGAAGAAGAGTGATACACCTCCCCAAAGCAGTGATACTTTCCCTATTCTCCAAACTAAAGAGAAAGAAAATAATATTCCTAAGATATTTAAGAAAGAAACTAAGGAAGATAGAATGAGGTCTATGGATGAAGCTCAAGAGAGGCTTATATTCCCTTCCATTACTAAAAGGTATAAAATTAAGGCCACTCATTAGTTGAAGAACACAAGCTTATACTAAGAGGGGGGGTGAACAGTATAAGACCACTTTTTAATTTGCTTTAAAATCAACTTTCAAAATAGTATAATGTAGTGTATAGACAACAGTAATAATAGCAATAATCAAAGCAAAGCACAACACACCATCCACAAAGTGACACAACAATTTACGTGGTTCACCCAATGTGGGCTACTCCACGGATAAAACTTTTCTCTAAAAGTTATATCATAGTTCTTTGGGAAACCTTCCCAATTACAAAGTTTATGGGCACCAACCCAAAGGAGACACCTTCCCCTAGCTCTACTTTTAGTGGTGATCCTCTAGAAGACCTCTACCTCCTCTGCCCTTAGCAAGTGGAACTCTATCCATAGAAGACACATGTCTTCCCTGCTCTGGCTGGAGATCTTTGTCCTCAACTCTATCACTGCAAAGTCGTTCCTCAAATTCTCACCAAACACAGTCCTTCGGTCTAGCACAAATCTATCCTCTTCCTCTCTTCTTTTCTGTTACAGCCGCACTTGGTTGAAACCAAATTTTCACTATTTGCACAAACACAATAGCACTCAATCAACTTATGCACTTCTACAAAAACATAGTAGCACAGTCTTCACACACTCTGTGCAAACATAGTACACAGTTTTTGCACACTCTGTGCAAACACAGCATTCGATCAGACTTCCACTTATGCACCTCTACGATCGAACTTCTCCTCGCACTCTATCTATGCAAATTGCACTTCGAACGCACACTTGATCGATTCGACTCGACTCGCTCTCTTGTGCACAATAGAATTCACTTGCACAAATTCGATACACTTATTCGATCATTTGAAACTCAAAAATAGTCCTCCTTTTATAGCATTAATTCATGATCAAAAACTTAATCTTTAGTCGGCTGTTACCCTAAAGATCATCGGCTACAAAACCCTAAACTTCGTCGGCCCAGATTTAACTTTGTCAGCTTCAACCTCTGCTCTGCCTCTGTCACTTCCTTGTAGCTTCCATCGTGAAACTACAACATGTCATGATATCGTGACATTTTTGCAACCATACACTACCTTATGGCTTTTGTCGTGATATCGTGACACTTTTGCTTTTGCCTGCCTTGACAATGTCCTTGTCATAAAATCGTGACACTTCTATCTTTTGCTGACGTCATCTTCACTTCTGTAGTGAAATCATGACACTTTATTCTTCATGGCCTTCCTCTCAGCTTTTGTTGTGAAACCGTGACACTTATGATTCTGCTGACGTCATCTGCAACTCTATCATGAAATCGTGACACTTTCTGCATCCGTACAACTTCTTTGAAGCCTGTCACAAAATCGTGACACTTCTCATTTTAGACTCTTCCTCTTTGTTGTGTGTCACGAAATCATGATAGTTCTCTCTTCGAGCTTTTTAGCATGTCACGAAATCGCGACAGTCCTCACTTAGTATTTTGTAGCATGTCACGAAATTGTGACAGTCCTCACTCAGTCTTTCACAGCATGTCATGAAATCGTGACACTTTTCATGAAACTTTCTCTCTCTTCTAACTTGTCACGAAATCGTGACAGTTCACACTATGGAATCTCTTTTTTGCATTATGTCATGAAATCGTGACACCTTTTCGTCCGTACAACTTTTCTGGCAATGTGTCACGAAATCACGACACTTTTCCTTCTCTGCCTTCCTGCACTTTTCGAGTCACGAAAATGCGACATGTCACGAAATCGTGACACTTTCCAACTTGCTCTCTTTCTCTGCCAACATGTCATGAAATCGTGACAATTTTGCCAGCTTCGTCTCTATCTTCCAGCATGTCACGAAATCATGACACTTTTGCCCAAACTTTCTCTCTCCTCAAACATGTCACGAAATCGTGATAGTTTTGCCAACGCTTTCTCTCTCCTAAAACATGTCACGAAATCGTGACAGTTTTGCCAGTGCTTTCTCTCTCCTAAAACATGTCACAAAATCATGATAGTTTTTCCAACTCGCCTACATACTTTTTCTTACTTGTATTTTTCTTGATCTTTTGCAACTGGGCTACCTTGATCTTCTTGGAAACTCACTGTCCATGCTGAAACCTTCATCAAGACACATTCTTTGACATCAAACCAAAATTGCTTCAAGACCTTCTTGACATCAATGACAACATCTACACTTAGAGCAAAGGCAATGTACCCAAGGTACCCAAAATTGCCAACAATCTCCCCCTTTGTCATTGATGGCAAACCTTAACTGAAAACACTAGTCAAGAGCCAAAACTGAAAACAACTGATCCAACAACTGAGAATTTGCCTTTGAAGTTTTTGCTCCCCCTGACTTGAAGCTCTCTTCTTTACTATGAAGCTCTCCCCCTTACTCATATCTCTCCCCCTTTGTCATCAATGGCAAAGGGTCACCTTTGGGGCTTGGGACTAAGAATGAGCCTCTTAGCTTAGTCCCTCCCCCACCTCCTGATGAGGTGATTTAAAACAGGGGTGGGAGTGAAACTCCCATTAGGCACTCATCATCATCAGTGTCTAAAATTTCTTTGTCGGGCCTTCTCTTGAACTCTTTGTCAATGTTTCTGTTCTTGTCACTTTTCTTGTTCTTGTTCTCATCTCTTTTCTTGTTCACACCTTGATCCTTGGACCTGTTTATACCACTGTTCCTATTCTTGTACCTTGGAAGATCAGCTCTGCACTGTCTGGCTGTGTGACCTGCATTGTTGCACTTATAACAATTAACAAAGTTATTTCTTTTAGGCATACTGGTTCTTTGAATCTGCCTGTTCTGATCAAATCTGTTCCTGTTATTTGTCTTGCAATAAACTGCCTTGTGCCCAAACTGTTGACAAGAGTAACAATACCCTTGAAAGAAACTAAAACTTCTAAAATTGTTGTTTACCCTCTTCATTTGATCTATGCACTGTGAAGCCGTGTGACCAAACCTGTGACACGCAAAACATCTATCGTAAAATATTCTTTTAATCGACCTTTTGGGTCCCGAAAACTTCTTCTTCGCATTCAAAATTTTGTTTTCTATTTTTGCGCATTTATCACTCATGGACTCTTTCTCTGAGATACTCTCTTCATCAGAACTCTCTTCTCTTTGAAATATTTTACTAGATTCCCCAACCTGTTCCTTGTGTGGTTTAACAAAACCAAGACCTATTTTATCTATTGTCTTTCTTTGACCTTTGATAAGAGATTTAACCTTTTTGGAGCTTTCTTGAAACCTGTATAGTTTATCCTTGTATTCTTTATTTTCCTCTTTCAAGGCAGCCATTTTCTATTCTAATTCACTATACTCAAGCATCTTAGATTCTAACTCATTCTTGAGTTCTTGTGTCTTAGCCATAGAGATGTCAAGACTTTCTATGAGTTCATATCTCTCCATACAACATTCATCTAATTTATCCTTGAGTCTAGCATTCTTCTTTCTTTCCTTTTTCAAAACACTAAGAGCATTAGTAAGTTCACATTCAAGATCCTCTATTTTATTGCATTTTGAATCATCAAGGCCTTTTTCAGATTTCTTATCACTAGAGGTGCTACCATTTTCAAAAACCATACAAGCATCTTCCTTATCATTTTCTGAAGCATCCTCATACATACTAGCAACCAATTCATTATTTGTGCAATCATCCTCAAGGTGCCCAAAATTTCCACATCTAAAACATTTCATGACAATGAATTTATGTTTCGGTTCTTCCTCCTTTTTTGAAATGAACAACATCTCATTTTCATCATCACTAGAAGAACTTTCACTATCACTGCTAGAACACTTACTTGCTTTGTCTAGGTAGAAGCTCTTCTTATTCTTGTGTGAATGCCTCTTTCCTTGATTGTTGTGCTCATATTTGTTCTTTCTGTAATACTTGTGCTTTTCAGAATCCTTGCTCTTAACATCCTGTATATCTTCATCACTTTCATTCTTGGAAACAGTACGATCAGTAGCATAATGACCAAACTTTCCATAGTTGAAACATCTTATGTTTTTCTTGCTTTTGTGTTTTCTAGAGAACTTGCCTTTCTTGTTGTAATATGCCTCTTCATCACTAGAAGACTCATCACTCTCTTGAATCTGTTTGCCCTTTGATTTCTTGGTAGCTTTGAAAGCTGCCTCTTTCTTGACATCAACTTTCACTTGAGTTCTCAGCTCAAATGCTTCAAGAATACTATGGAGCTCATCCTTTTTCAATTTATCTAAATCTTTAGCTTCCTCAATAGCAAAAATATTTTCACTAAATCTATTAGGAAGAGATCTTAAAATCTTATCACACACATCATTTTTAGCAACCTCAAGACCAAGGTCTTTCATGGAGTTAACAACCTCATCCATACGAAGCATGTAGTCACTAATATTTTCATCATCATTCATTTTGAGTTGTTCAAACATACCTTTAAAATGTCTCAATTTGGCCTTTCGGACATTTGCATCACCAGTATGAACCACCTGCAATTGTTTCCACATTTCACTAGTTGTCTTGTAGTGAATAACTTTGGTGAGATCTACTTTTTGTAAGCCTCTCAGGATTGCATTCATGGATTTTGAATTGCTGTGAAGCATGAGCCTATCTTCTTTAGTATAAGGACCATGTTCAGGAATAGTGTATTCATCTTCAATCACTTCCCATACCTCATTACCAAGTGCCATTAGATAAACTCTCATTCTTGCACTCCATAGACCGAAATCTGATCCATCAAGAATAGGTGCTGCATTGCCACCTGAAAAATCCATTGTGTTCTTAACCAGTTCTTCCTTTCGGTTATTAAACCTTTTCGAAGGAACCCGCTTTGATACCAATTGAAGAACACAAGCTTATACTGAGAGGGGGGGGTGAACAGTATAAGACCACTTTTTAATTTGCTTTAAAATCAACTTTCAAAACAGTATAATGCAGTGTATAGACAACAGTAATAACAACAATAATCAAAGCAAAGCACAACACACCATCCACAAAGTGACACAACAATTTACGTGGTTCACCCAATGTGGGCTACTCCACGGATAAAACTTTTCTCTAAAAGTTATATCACAGTTCTTTGGGAAACCTTCCCAATTACAAAGTTTATGGGCACCAACCCAAAGGAGACACCTTCCCCTAGCTCTGCTTTTAGTGGTGATCCTCTAGAAGACCTCTACCTCCTCTACCCTTAGCAAGTGGAACTCTATCCACATAAGACACCTATCTTCCCTGCTCTGGCTGGAGATCTCTGTCCTCAACTCTATCACTGCAAAGTCGTTCCTCAAATTTGCACCAAACATAGTCCTTCGGTCTAGCACAAATCTATCCTCTTCCTCTGTTCTTTTTTGTTACAGCCACACTTGGTCGAAACCAACTTTTCACTATCTACGCAAACACAGTAGCACTCAATCAACTTATGCACTTCTATGAAAAACACAGTAGCATAGTCTTCACACACTTTGCGCAAACACAGTACACAATTTTTGCACACTCTGTGCAAACACAACATTCGATCAGACTTCCACTTATGCACCTCTATGATCGAACTTCTCCCCGCACTCTATCTATGCAAATCGCACTTTGAACGCACACTTGATCGATTTGACTCGACTCGCTCTCTTGTGCACAATAGAATTCACTTGCACAAATTTGATACACATATTTGATCATTTGAAACTCGAAAATAGTCCTCCTTTTATAGCATTAATTCATGATCAAAAACTTAATCTTTAGTCGACTGTTACCCTAAAGATCGTCGACTACAAAACCCTAAACTTCGTTGGCCCAGATTTAACTTTGTCGGCTTCAACTGCCTCTGCTGCCTCTGTCACTTCCCTGTAGCTTTCGCCATGAAACTACAACATGTCGCGATATCGTGACATTTTTGCAACCATACACTACCTTATGGCTTTTGTCGCAATATCATGACACTTTTGCAATTTCCTGCCTTGACAACGTCCTTGTCACAAAATCATGACACTTCTATCTTTTGCTGATGTCATCTTCACTTCTGTCACGAAATCATGACACTTTAGTCTTCATGGCCTTCCTCTCAGCTTTTGTTGTGAAATCATGACACTTATGATTCTGCTGATGTCATCTGCAACTCTATCACAAAATCGTGACACTTTCTGCATCCATACGACTTCTTTGAAGCCTATCACGAAATCATGACGCTTCTCATTTCAGACTCTTCCTCTTTGTTGCGTGTCACGAAATCATGATAGTTCTCTCTTCGAGCTTTTTAGCATGTCGCAAAATCGTGACAGTCCTCACTTAGTCTTTTGCAGCATGTCACAAAATCATGATAGTCCTCACTCAGTATTTCATGGCATGTCACAAAATCATGACACTTTTCATGAAACTTTCTCTCTCTTCTATCTTGTCGCGAAATCGTGATAGTTCACATTGTGGACTCTCTTTTTTGCATTATGTCATGAAATCATGACACCTTTTTGTCCATACAACTTTCCTGGAAATGTGTCACAAAATCATGACACTTTTCCTTCTCTGCCTTCCTGCACTTTTCGAGTCACGAAAATGCGACATGTCACGAAATCGCGACACTTTCCAACTTGCTCTCTTTCTCTGCCAACATGTCACGAAATCGTGATAGTTTTGCCAGCTTCGTCTCTGTCTTCCAACATGTCACGAAATCATGACACTTTTGCCCAAAATTTCTCTCTCCTCAAACATGTCATGAAATCGTGATAGTTTTGCCAGCGCTTTCTCTCTCCTAAAACATGTCGCAAAATCATGACAGTTTTGCCAATGCTTTCTCTCTCCTGAAACATGTCACGAAATTGCGACAATTTTTCTAGCCGCCTGCATACTTTTTCTTACTTGTCTTTTTTTTGATCTTTTGCAACTGGGCTACCCTGATCTTCTTGGAAACTCATTGTCCATGCTGAAACCTTCATCAAGACACATTCTTTGACATCAAACCAAATTGCTTCAAGACCTTCTTGACATCAATGACAACATCTACACTTAGAGCAAAGGCAATGTACCCAAGGTACCCAAAATTGCCAACATTAGTATAAAAGAAAATATGGTGAGCCAAAAATAAGGCCTGAGAGACCCACCTTGGCTAAATATGAATACAACATTGTGGAGGAAATGAAGAGGATACCATCTAAATATAGTCTATACAATACCATCTTCATTCTTGGAAAAATAGATCTACTGAAAGCTTCCTTGAATAGATATTCACAAGAAAACCAGGCCACAATAATTCTTAGTATACCCTCTAAAATGAAATAATGTTCCCTACTGTTTTAAAGAATAAACCCCCTCCTTTTTACATTTCTCTAAGAATGGAAGGTTGGGTAGTCCACAATTGTATGATTGACTTAAGGGCATCTACCATAGTTATGCCTAAAGTAGTTTGTAAGGAAATGGGTATGTGGTATACCTGATCCTATCCTGGAGTACTGTAATTGGATGGAACACCTATGAAGACAGTGGGAGTGATAAAATATGTTTTTATGAGGCTGCATAGAGCACCTAAGATAACTATAGTACAAGAAATAGTAATGGTGGATCTAGAGCCTTATTTTGTCTTATGTATTTCAAGAGAGTTAAATGCAAAGTTGGATGGATGCATGTATATGGTTATTCCAACATGGTTATTCCATTCAAAATATAGAGGAAAATGATAATACCTAAAAATCTTGTATATT
Source organism: Wollemia nobilis (assembly GCA_028583015.1). Classification (NCBI taxonomy): domain Eukaryota; kingdom Viridiplantae; phylum Streptophyta; class Pinopsida; order Araucariales; family Araucariaceae; genus Wollemia; species Wollemia nobilis. The sequence goes on from JAQPPZ010016931.1 coordinate 5,380,461, forward strand.
ATCACATTTAAAAAATTGGAGACGTGCAATCTCACTCCTATAGAAGAATTTGAATTAGTGGATAACTTTGAGGAATTGAAAATCAAATATGAACTACCTTTCAGAGAGGATTAAAACCATTTTGGGATAAGTACAAGCACATACAATATTTCTATAGAGATAGAGAAGTAGGGTTATGCATAGCGGCTATTTATAGCCAATTGGCTAAAATTAGGATTTTTTAAAATTTGGAATTGGATAATACTTGGGACCCATGACCAAGGCCCATTAGCCAAAAATTTATGGGTGCAATATTTTTTGGGGGCTTTATTCGCCCTAATTTTATAATATTTTTTCTATTTTAAGTTTAAATTTCCAACATCACCCCTAATAATAGTTAACCTTCTACATGCGTTTCGATACTATTCGCTTGGATTTTGAAACTAATTCACCAAATTTTTATAACTACATTTTGGGGCTGACCCCTTATGCATAACCTTGTAGAGAAAAAGGTTTCTACTATATCTAATCAATATCTAAGAGAAACAAAAACATAGTCCATGCAATTTGGTGCTGCCATATATAGAAATGATGTTGGTGCCGATGTGGTATTACAGTTCCAATCAGAAGGGATAAAGAGTTTCACCTATAGGTTAACATGGTCATGCACTAATAATGCTACAGAATATGAGGCTCTATACCTTGTACTGATGCAAGATAAAAAAATGGGCATTAAGATATTGAACATATATGATGACTCTAAATTAATAGTAAATTATGTAAGATAAATTTGTAGCAGTAAGCACCATTACCTAAAAGCATATAGAAATATGGTATGGGATTTGATTGAATCCTTTCATTCCCTAAACATAAATTTTGTTCCTGGAGGAAAGAATACCTTGGTAGATTCCTTACCAGTAATGGGAGCTAACTTCAAACCTTCTACAGACATAGGAGTAAATAAGGACAAAGGGATCAAAATTATTTTTCAGGCCTACTATGCTAGATAAGCAAATTTTCTAGTAGGTCTTTGAAAGTGATGAACAAATAATTGATTTTTTGGTGAGAGAAGCCTATTTATCCACTGTTCAAGAGGAAAATATAGAGGATATCAATCAATAGGATGTTATACAACTTAAGAACAATCACATACCTAGAGTTTTGGTCACTCTAGAGAACCTGTTTGACAATGAAGATAGGAAAAAGATCATATCCATGGAATTCAATGAGAAGATATATAAAGAAGTTGAAATAGAAAATGAAAAGAATCTCGAGGTTGGAATTTAGTGTTCTCCAAAAGAAGAGGAGGATATCAAAGCTTTATGTCTAAAGTACCAAGATATTGTATCTTAGTCATATGAAGACCTCAAAGTATATGATAAGAAGGTTATCCAACATGTCATTGAGCTAGAGCCTAATGCAAAACCATTTAGGCAGAAATAGAGGCTTGTAAATCCTAGGATCGAAGCCATAATGAGAGAAGAAATTTTGAAGTTGTTAAAGGATAAGATCATTTATCCAATAAAACATTCAACCTAGGGAGCCAACTTGGCACCTATAAGGAAGAATAATGGTGACATTCACCTATGCGTAGATTTCATAAATCTTAATCAGGTATCACTTAACGACCACTATGGTATGGGATTTGATTATATCCTTTCATGCCCGAAAAATACATTTTTTTCCTAGAGGAATGAATACTTTGGTAGATTACTTAGCAGTAAAGGGAGCTAACTTCAACCCTTCTATAGACATAGGAGTAAATAAGGACAAATGGATCAAAATGATTTTTCAGGCCTATGATGCCAGATAAGAAAATTTTCTAGTAGGTCTTTGAAAGTGATGAGAAAATCATTGATTTTCTAGTGAGAGAAGCTTGTTTATCCATTGTTCATGAGGAAAATCTAGAGGATATTGATCAACAGGATGTTATTCAACTTAATAAAAATCACATACCTAGAGATTTGGTCACTCTAGAGAGCCTGTTTGACAATGAAGACTTGAAAAAGACCATATCCATGGAATTTAGTGAGAATATCTATAAATAATTTGAAATAGAAAATTAAAAGAAGCTCAATCTTGGAATCCAGTGTTCTCCAAAAGAAGAAGAGGATATCAAAGCTTTATGCCTAAATTACCAATATATTGTAGCTTATTCATATGAGGACCTCAAAGTATATGATAAGAAAGTTATCCAACATACCATTGAACTAAAGCCTAAAGCAAAACCATTTAGGCATAAACAGAGGCTTTTAAATCCTAGGATTGAAGTCATAATGAGAGAAGAACTTTTAAAGTTGTTAAAGGCTAATATCATTTATCCAATAAAACATTCAACCTAGGTAGCCAACTTGTCACCTATAAGAATAATAATGGTGACATTCACTTGTGTGTAGATTTCAAAAATCTCAACAAAGCGTCACTTAAGGACCACTACCCCCTCCCACAGACTGATCAAATATTATAGATTTTCATAGGGGTATAAAGGTTCTCATTTCTAGATGGTTTCTTTGGATACAAGCAAATTTGGGTAAAAAATGAAGATCAGTTCAAGACAACATTCACCACAAAATGGGGAACCTTTGCATATCAAAGAATGCCTTTTGGGCTATCTAATGTAGGGGCTACATTCCATAGAGCAATGGACTATGCTTTTGGGAAACTGATTAACAAGGTAATTCTGATCTATTTAGATGGCATGACTGTGTTTTCCCATAATAAGAAAGACCACTTGGCATACCTAGAACAAGTTTTCTAGAAGTGCAGAGAATTTGGAATCTCCCTCAATCCTAAGAAGTTATTTTTACAGTTCATGAGGGAAATTTGCTAGGCCATGTGGTCTCCAGGGAAGGTGTGGCCATTGATCTATATAGAATAAAATATATTCTTGATCTTCCACTGCCTGTAAACAAGAAAGCCTTGTACTCCTTCTTTGTTCAAAATAAACTTTATCAAGAAATTCATCTCTAACTTTGCTCAGAAGGTGAATCCTATATTATAACTAATAAAGAAAGATGCAGATTTTAAATAAACTGAAGTAAGAAAGCAACCCTTCAAAATTATCAAGCAATCAATTTTTATAGCTCTAGTGCTAGTCAATCTATATTTTAGTAAATATTTCATCCTTTATGCTTATGGCGTTGAGGAAATATATGCATCAGTGCTCACCTAGAAGAATGATCAATGAGAGGAGAACCCTATATTATTTTAGAGCTAGAATCTCCATGAATACTAGGTTAAGTATAATTTCATTGAGAAATAAGTATTTGTTGTAATGAAATCATTAAAAAAATTTAGGTAGTATTTGGTTCAAAGTAAGAGTCTGGTTTATGTTGTTCATTTAGATGTAAGAATTTTTATTCTACAAGGTGAACTAGGAGATAAGATATCTAGTTGGACCACTAAGATCCAAAAGTATGATGTGGAAATTCATCCTACGAAGCTGGTAATAGGTAGAGCCCTATGCCAAGTTCAAATAGAAGTAGCAGTATCAGTAGAAATGATAGATTATCAAGAAACAAAAGATGATCAGACTGAATAATTACAGTCTGGTGAGTTAGACTGGGTACATCAGATGACTAAGTACTTTCAAAATGAGGTATTCCCTCATGATATTAACTGCATCACAGAGAAGAAGATATAGACTTCAATATTTGAAGTATGTCTTACTGTTAGAATATATGTACAAAATAAGCCTTGATGGAGTTCTCCTTAGGTGCTTAAAAAAGGATCAACAATAAAAGGTCACATCATGGAGGACTATTTGGAGGAAATTTCTTAGACAAAGTTACAACTTTTAAAATTATTAGAGTAGGCTATGACTGGCCTATTATATTTGTTGAAATCTTCAAATTCACTAGAGCCTATGACAAATGCCAGTGACATGTAGGGAGGACAAGGAATGCATCATTCACCCTTAAGACAATTCAAGTGGAAGAATCCTTTCAATAGTAGGGTTTGGACTTCATAGGATTTATCAATCTACATTTCTCAACTAATTACAAGTACATTTTAACTGCTACTTACTACTTCACCAAATGGATAGAAGTTATTCCTAGAAAAAAATCATACCAAGAAGTGGTGATTAATTTTATGGAAATATTGATTTCAAGGTTTGGTGTTCTAGAAGCCTTGGTGAATAATGATGACCCACCTTTCATGGGATCCAAATATATTGAATTTTCTAGCAAGTATGGCATTACCATAAAGAATAGTTCAAATTACTACCCCAAGGAAATGGACTTGCATAAACAAACAAAAATCTATTGGGGATTTTGAGGAGATCATTGGAGGGTAATAAAATAATTTGGCACCTATTCTTGGAGTAAGTTCTGTGGGAAGACATAATTACTATTAAAAATTCCATCAAAAACTCCCCATATACCATAGTTTATTGCAAGGAGGCAGTGTTACCTATCCATTTGAAAACTCTAGAACTCAAGCTAACAAGCACAAAAGAGGAATCTGAAGAAAATCCAATGGAAACAAGGCTAACACACCTACTGCACTTAGAAGAAAAGAGGACTCACACATATGAAAATTTCCAAAAATATTCAGTTGACATCAAGCCATGGTTTGAAAAGAAGGCAAGGTTCAGGAAATTCTAGGTTGGAGATTATGTACTCAAGTGGAATGTTGAAAGCACTAAACTAGGACACAATTAGAAGTTTGACTCCTTTTGGTATGGTCCTTTCAATATAGCAGAGGTTAAAGAGACCAATGTTTTCTATCTTAAAGACCTTGAGGGAAACATTTCTCTGATTTCGACCAATATTTTACATATTAAAATCTATTTTGAGTAATCTATAGGTCATTATAATATATGTACATATTTTGTATCATATCCTTTAATTTTGTATTTCAAGTTTTGTTTTGATGAAATGTTGTATAAAAAATATTAAAAAAAAGAGAATAAAAGGAAACGTTGCAAATAAGGTTGTGTCAAATAAGAAAGTAGCAGGTTTCCATTCTATATTTAAATGTACTAAGTAAGCAATAGAATGATGAATGGGCCCTAATCCACACTCAAATTAACTAAGGAGCCCATAGAATGCTACATGCACCTATTATATGCTTAAAGAGACACAACTACTTTTGAGCGGAAAATGAATTTTCCATCGCACCATTTTCTAAAAGGGAAAATATACATAAATTAATGTTCAGGTTTCCCATTCTAATCCAATGGAAAATAAAAGGAATGAATGACGTTGTGAGGGTATGGAAGGTATTTAAAATTTCAACCAATCAAAAATCAATATGGCATCTCCAAGCCACCAAAAGGAAGGAGTTTAATTTGAAAAGTGTGCCAATGGGTAGTTTGCATATCGACTGCATTAATAACAGAGGGTGTGTAGGCATGGAAAATTAAAAGTGCTAAAAGCATGGAATGTGTTCATTCAATAAAGAACAACATTTTCTAAGAAGAAATAACAAAGCAATAATTAAGTATTATCTGCAAATTCCAAAGAAAACACTTTGAAAAATGCTTGTTGAAATGGCCTTCGAAGACACCCAAGAAGATTAAACATCGATAAAAGAAGAAGTGGGCCATTACATAAATAAAGTAAAAGTCGTGGCTAACACCAAACTAGTCCTCATATAGAGAACGAAGCTCAGAAGGAATATCAACAACAAATTCAAGAAAGGAGTATCTTTGTCACCTCAAGGTAGATATGTCATTCTCTCCTTGTATTTTTATATATGTGATTTAGTTCATCCTTATCCAGAGTTGATAGCAGTCATCATCAAGTTTTACAACCCGAGGACAAAAGCAGTAAATAAAAAGGTCATCATCAAATTTTATGACCCAAGGGCAAAAGCAGTAAAAACCGCTAGTGGCAAAACCCTATTTAGTATCACTACTAAGACCTATCATAAGCTTTTTTCCCTAGGAATAGAGCCACCTATAAGGCCAAAAGAGTTCAAAATATCCGACCAAGCTAGGTATTACTCTTTGCAGAAGCGAGCTCATGATGGTGAGCCTTTTAAAAAATGGGTCTATAATCAATTCAAGGACATTAAACCCAAGAAAGGATTACCCAAAGCCCCAATTTCCATTGAGCAGTTTGTCCACCTAGAGCTCTATTCCATGTTAGCTTGTATGGAGGGTTTGGATTCAGATCGAATGGTGATAGATTGGAAAATAGCCACTGCATATTACATTTCCAATGAGATAATGTATGAGGAAGGTGCAGAAAAGAAGGGTGTTAGGGTTATCTACTTTGATTGGCCAACTTTCCTTGCTCAAAGAATACATGAGCAATTAGTGAGAATGAAAAGGAGTTCTGACGCACCCTATTTTTGGCATTGCTCAAGCCTAGTTTGGATGTTCTTTGCTACTATAAAGGATATGATGCCTTGGATTCTAGTCAAGGAAAATAATGACCAGGGAGACCCCATTCCTGTTTACTATTGGACTTCTCATCTGAGGAGCACTGAGTCTTTGTATAAATTTAACTTGGAATTTTTAGGGCCAACATTGAAGATAATGTATGGGGAATGCCCTAGGCTACCACCACTAGCCAAGAAATTGTTAAGAACAGAAGGTGCCGAAGAAGGATATTGGTACCTCCTCACAGAAGGCATAATCATTAGACTATATGGCTTCATTGGTAAGCCTTTTCTGCTACCACATTTCGTCACAGATAGATTATTCACCCTAGAATATTTGAGGTAAGCATAATTTATAAATATGAACTATGGCTCTAGAAGGAAGAGAAGGTGTTTGTTGACCTACCATAGTGTTGATGATATAACCATTACCAAGAAGTGGCAAGGCAAACAAATTGACCAATATCTTGATAGGTATGGGCCTATTTTACATTCCCCAGAGATGGAGTTATGACCCAGATGATGTATTCTACAAGAGGAACATAGCCCTAAATGGAGAAAAGGCCTATAAATTTGAGAAAAAATCTAGGCCTCATTTTGAACAGGGCAAAAATAATAAGGAAAATGCTCTTTTGGAGTGGAATATTGCCAATATGGAACAACTTCCTCCATGGTTAGACTTCTATGAGCAAATTATTTATTTTGATCCAGACAATAATGAAAAACATCGGTTGTAGGAGTCTACCATCAAATAAGTTGAGAAAAAAACAGATAAGAAAGAGGAAAATCAGTTGCAAGAGTCTACCATGAGAGGCATTGAAAGTAAAAAGAAATGGAATGAAGCCAAGATAGCGGACTAGTGGAGGATGAGAGTTGAAATTGGTAAAGAGAAATCCAAGTTTGGATTGAAAATTGACGATGAATTTTCTGATAAATATGACAAGAATGTCACAACTTGGAAAGCAAAAGACCCAAGGAATATAGTGCTAATCTATAAGAAGCCACAAATAGGGTCAGATTCCCCATCCCCACCTTCACAAGAAGAATCTCAAGAAGAAGGAGTTGATACTCCATTAACTACTGCTGAAGTTCTAAAGATATTTCAGCCTTCAACTGAACAAATAGAGAAATTTCCAAAAGGGGCACAATTAATGAGTAAGATGCACTATTCTGATGAGAGGGCTATTAGTACACCAGTCATTCAGATAGCAAGTAGGCCCAAGTTCCTAGCCCTGGGTGGACAACCCTTGGATACACAGATAGACTAGAATCAGAAGGATAAGGACTTTGTGTTCACTCCAGTAAGTTTCACCACTACAACAATAGTGGAATTAAATCCTATTTTTGAAGAAATATTGCAGGAAGAACCAGTACATGAAGGGTTGTCTAAAGAAGACACAGAAAATGAGAAATTAATAACCTTGCAAGTCTTTAAGAGAAAGGCCAAAAGGGCACCAGAAAGAGCTAAGAAGGAGATTTCTAAGAAACAAAAGTTGGATAAGGAGAAAATTGTTAAGGAAACCCCTATTTCAGCTACAAAAAAGGTACAATCAATGCAACAAAAAAGCATAGAGGTAGCTCTAGAACACCCTACATTAGTAGGCAAAGGTATGGTCTCTACTCCCTCTTCTCCTCCTCCTCCTTTAGATTCCCCAAAGAAATATCCCTCCCTTTTTGAGCAAGAGGTTGTAACAAAGGTGCCTTCTCCCCCTCATAGTTCACCACCTATTTCACCAGTCAATACTAAGGGCTAAACCAACCCATCTCCTCCAAGGTCACCTCAAATTCCTTCTTCATCATCTGAAATTCCCTCTTCATCATCTCCTATAATTCCATATTTGCCATTGCAACCACCTCCATCATCTGAGAAACAAATTGTTTTAAGCACACCCACTCACCCTTCTATGAGTTTTGCTTTAGTTTCCATGAGTCTACCAATTGCAACAGTAACAGTGGTCATAGATTCCATTGTAGTCACTTCTACCAAGCCATTGTCAACTTTTGATTCCACTCTCTCATACCTTATAACCTCTCCTCCTCCTCCTGTGAGTTATCCTACCCAAGAAATTTTGCAAAAGGAGAAGGAAGTTACATAGAAAATTTAAGATTTTTGGGTAGAGAAGCTATCCAAACCTTCCAAGAGGATGGCCACAAAGAGGAGAAGCATATTTTTTGATCTAGTTTCAAGGAAAAGAACATCCAGATCCATGATTCCTCTTGTGAGTAAGCCTAAAACTGATATGATTGCTCAATACTATCGTCTAGAGGAACATACAAAGGATATTGAGCAGCTGCCTATAGAAGATGAATTGGTCATGGCAAAAGCTCACTTGGACACTTTTTATGTCAAAACTGATATATACAAAGAAAAGGTGGACAAGTTGGAGAGAAAAATAGAAAAGCTTCAGAAGACCATTGATAATAAAAAACAAGTGGAGAAGGCCCTAAAAAAGGAAGCAAAGAACTAGCAAGACAAATTTCAAGAGGCTAATAAGCTCAAGGAGCAAATGGAAGAACATAAGAAGAAAAATGAAGAACAAGCTAAGGAGATATAGAGCTTGAAGCAACAACTTCAAATCAAAAAGGCTAAGTCTTCAGGTTTCTCTAAAGTTGGGCTAAAGAAAGTGAGAAAATAATTGCTCTCTAAAGTTCTAGAAAAATGCTCAGAGCTACAGCCTATTATTGATTACATGGATGATGCTAGTCGTCTGCTTCATAATATTTAGGAAGACCTGGATAGTTTCACTAGAAAACTTCAACCTATGGTGGTTCCAGCTGAGCAGATTTATAGGCTAGTAGATAGCTAGGTCAATCAGACTGCTAAGCCTATTCCCAAAAAGGAATGGAATATTGCTAGGTTGGCTACTAGAGTTGTGGTGAAGAAGCACAAAGCTCTCCAAAAGGCTTGGATGTTATTTGAAAAAGTTGAGAATATGATCAAGGATGTAGTGGATATAAATAAGGAAATGATTCAGAATGGCTTCAGAGGGCTATGGATGGAAGATAACACCTTGTTATCAGTAGAAGAGATTAAGAAGAGTACTAATGAGAGCCTTCAAGATGAGTCTGAGATTGATGCTCTGGAAGAGCCAATTGACCAAGAGTAGGCTTCACAAATAATTATTGATTTTACCAGGCTCAGAGATCTGATGGAGGACTTGGTAAACAAAGGAAGTGTTGCAAACTATGAGGACATTGGTGAGCTAGAGTACATTCATAAGTAGCTAAAGGAAACTTCCAACCCCTCTAAAATAGTTTGGAAATAGGCCCTACAAACCCTGAAGCTAATGGTGCAGTTGTTTGGTAAAGATGCAAAAGAGGAAAATAAAGAGAAAAGTTCACCTGAGGAAGAAGTTGAGCAAGAGCAAGAGGATAATGCTGAAGAAGAGGCTCAACAAGAAGAGGAAGAACCAAATAGAGCTACTGCAGTAGTCATGTAGAAGTTTTGTATTTTGTTTGATTTGTTTTTACTTTGAAATTGTTAGAAGGCAATAATAAAAGCATGAGTCTAGAGAAGTGCAAAAAGACACATGTTTTTTATGAAGGAATCTATATAATCTGTTTTGAAAAGACCTATAAAGATAACATTACTTTATTTTTGTTTAAGCATTGGTGCATTTTTGAGGGAGTGGAAGAGATATTTTTGTTTCCAGTATGGTCTCGATATGAACATTTATCCTCTAGGATGTTCATGAAGTTTTCAGAGGGTAGTGTTCATATGGAAATTATTCTTTGAAGCATTCTTTTGAAGATAAGCATTTTTTGACTCCTGATGCCCAATGGATAAGACTCTGAGTTTGATGGCTTTGCGAGAAAATCCACCTAGGAGGCACTAGAATGTAGGCCCAAAATGGCCACATCCTTAGAAAATTTTGAAAAATTATTCTAAGGCATGGAAATATCTATTCCACTGAGGACATAGAGTATTTTGGAGTGGATCCATGCAAGAGACCCGATTCTGCTCAACACTTAGTCTTTTTAATCAAAGTTCTTATTCCGCTCGAGACATAGTGTATTTTGGAGTGGACTTCGACAGGTTCTCAATATGCAAAACTTTTGAGCTTCACTAATGTCAGCACGATAAAAAGTGTGGAATGGTGATTCTCTTTTATTTCGTGTGCTCCAACGACTAAGTACTGAGAAGCATGATTCCACTAAGTTCCAAGACTAAAAGTGAGTGGAATGGAGATAAGCTCATTTGACACTGCTTTTAGTGTGAAATGGTGATAAAAATACAAAAAGCATTGTAAAAGTAACAGAATGACATCAAGGTCCATTTGCATTACTTGTAGAGCGGATTGGTGATTCCATAGTCAAACCTAGTCAAAGATGATATCAACATTATTTTTGAGTAGATTGCAACTTGCGCTTTATGCCATGGATACTAGAGAGAAGAGTTAAACATTTTGAAGACTAAGTAAGTGGACTAGATTCGGATCTGATTCCACTCACAACCTAGAGTATTTCTCATCGAAATATGATTTCACTAGTCAAAGCCATTGAAGATGATGTCAACATCTATAAAAGTGTGGAATGGTGTTTTGTTTTTCCCCACAACTTTGTAGAACATTTCCGAGTTTTAATCACCACCGTTCATCAAAAAGCATCGACGGTTGAGATGTTGCTGACATTGTCAAAGTATTTAAAGGTAGATTCTTGTTGGATCAATGAAACAATCAGTTTGAAGGTGGGAAGGCGAAGCGTCGAAGGGTTTTCAAGATCAAGAACCAAAGTGGTTGCAGATCTGTGGTGGAATAGAGTTTCCAAGAATGATGAGTGGTCCAGATCTAGTTTCATAGTGACTTAAGGCCCAACTACCATCAATGAACCAACAAGTTGCAGAGTTGAGCTACCATGGTGGATTACTTCCAATGGATTTCTTGGACTTCACCAGCCAATGAGATAATGCCAACAAAGCTCTCTATTGAGTTGTAAAATTGTAATCTTTGTAATGTCTCCTTAATATCTTTCATTTTTTTAAACTATAAATAGAGGTCGAACCCTCATTTTTAAGGGTCGTATCTAGTGTGTTTGCTTGCCCTACTGTAAATATTCTTTGCAAACTAATGGAAGGAGCATTACTCTAATTTTTGACTCAAGAACATGTTATCTTCGCTATATTTCATGCAAGAGGTTCAAAGTTGTGAATTGCATTTTTGTCAATGCTCTAGCGGTTAGTTCATTCTAGTTTATTGGATTACTAGTTGTGAAAGTAATTGAAATTTTTTCATAGTTAGATATTTGTTTATAGGGAGTTTATTTCTGCTAAATATGATTATTGGTCAATTCTTCTAAATTGGATTATCAGTATATTGGATATTGGAATTGCTTTCTGCAACATATCTCTATTTTGTGCTTAAATGTATGAAGATTTCATGGTTTTGGGTGTTGCTAATTTTGAGTGATGGGACACTAGAAATAGTTTGTGGGAGATCTTTTGTTGTAGTTGCCTATGTTGTTAGCCTATCCAGCCACTATTTTTCATAATATCTCTAACCCTAAACCTTTTTCTAACCCTTTTCTTCAAACCCTAATTGAGCTTTAATTGTGTCAACACCCTGCTAAGTTGACAAGGAACCAACCTACACTGGAGGTTGGGCTGAATTAACATTTGGTCCATCCAATGTTGAGTGTTGAGCTATGACTATCGGGTGCATGCTTGGATAGAAAATTGGAATATAGATAGTCACAGTGTCAAGTAAAACTTGATGTCAATTCGGTTCCCAACACTACCCTATAACTCACTAAATATTTTGTTGAGTATAGATAAGAATTGTATCTTACAAACAAGTAGTGAATAACTTCTTCACACTTAGAGATAGGTCTAAAGTATTAGTAAGACCTAATAAGTACTAAACTAAAAGTATAGTTAGTTATGACTCCACAATGATGGGTTTTAGGAAGACGAGGCTTAATTGGGGTGTCTAGCTCAAAAGGATTTGAGACAAATAGACAACTTAATTTGGGATGTCTAGCTCAAAAGTATTTGAGACAGATAGACAATTCCCACATGCCTATTGGAAATATGAGCAAGATTTGTTTTCATTGATGTCAAGAGTCAGTTTTAGTGAGCAGTGCAAAAGGAAGGATGTCAAGATCCAGTTTCAGTAAGCAGTGCAAGAGAAAGATTGCTTCTAGACCTAAGGAAATAATATTATAATATCTCCTATTATAATATTCAAGGTGATCAAATAAGGTCTACAGGAGAAATAAGAAGGCCCATGAAAAATAATATTATAATATTTTATTATAATATTAAAGGTCAAATGGTAAGACCTAAAGTAAATAAATTAAATACAAAATAATTATAATGATTTCATTATAAATTAGTTTATAATTTAATTTTATTAACCTTATAGTTATTAAATTAATTATAATAATTTTATTATTAATTAAATTAAAATCTAATTTAATTAACCCTAAGGTTAGGGTTATAAGGGCAAATTTTAAATTTATAAGCACCGACATTGATTATATTCTCCATCCACCAATGAACTAAAGGAGATGGCACAATGGTATAAATACCATGTGCCTTTGGTGAATTTAAACTTACCTTCATTTTTTAATCACTTAAGAGCCTATGATTTTTGTGATTTACGTGCAAGGAAGAAGATATTTTTTTTGTTTTATTTGTCACCAATGAAGGAATAAGGTGAGAGGGGCTCTAAGACTCATAACCAACCATGGTGGTTGGGCTAGTGGCAAGCGATTTTGACTTAAGGCTTTAGCAAGGCAGGATGACCCACGATAGAACTCTGGTAGCAATTTTTGCATGGGTGTTTTTTTGTTTAGGTGTCTGACACTCAATACAAAGTACACGAGGTGCTTTTGGAGTTCAATATGAGTGCCTAGCTCACGTGGTAGTTGAGATATGGGTAGGGTACTGATGGCAGAGCAGTGTGGGATCAAACCCCACCAAGGGAAAAAAAGGTATTTAATTTTTTAAAATTAAATTTGGTCCTAAGGTTTGTTTGGCATGAGGTTTTTATGTTAGGAGGGAGATATAAGGTTTATGAAAATTAAATTTTATATTGTGATTTTGATGATTAGGAGTTGAATGGAGTAATAAGGCTTTAAAGGAGTTTATATGTTATTTTAAAATAAAGTCTTATTGTGTTTAATTATTTGAGAGGAGTAATAAGGTGAATAAAAGAAATTGATTGTTAAAGTGAATTGTTTAAATATTTGCTAAATCAATTTTTAAAGTGTGGATATTATAAGGTGTAATTGAGATTTAATGTTTTTATGGTGAGAATATTTTTGAGGGAATAATTGAATGAAGTTTTGAGAAGGTTTTTTCTACCTAACCCTTGAGATTGGTAAAGAGAGTAATTATGATTGAGACAGGTTTTGAGGTCAAAACTTCAGCAAACAAAAGGTATGGGCATATATTCCTTGTGAGTGAAATATTATTGGATGTTGTGAATGCTAAGTTGGAGTGAAAAGAATTTTTTGATAAGCATTGTTGAGTTTGATTTTGAGATATCCAATGTTGATTGATGTGGATTTTCTGGAATGAAAGTTGATACTAGAAATCTTGTTTGATAAGTATTGTTGGAAATAATTGAGTAATCTTTCATATGCTTGATTAGGGTTTTTGAAAGATCATGAGTACCATTTTTATGTGAATTTGAGAAATATATTGAACTAGGGCTTGTGAAATATCATGAATATCATTGTTATGTGAGGTTTATTTGATAAGCATTGTTTACTAAGCTTTCATTGAGTGATTGATTGAGTGGATTTGATTGAGCTTAGTTGATTGGAAGTGTTGAAGTGATGGTTCAAGTTCTATGAAATAATTTTTTCCTTACTAATTTGAGAAATAAAGTGATTGAATGCAAAACATATTGAGTCTCTAACCATTCTCCATATGTTTCTATGGTGAAGTAAGAAATATTGAAAGTGATTGAGCATTGTTGTGAGTGTGAAGCATATTGAGTCTCTAACCATTCTCTATATGTTTCTATGAGTCAAACAAGATTTTGTGTGAAACTTGTTTGTGTGATTGAAAGAGGTTTTCTATGAGAGATTGTGTTGAATTTTATATGCAATTTTGCAATTGATTTGAATAAGCTTTTGTGAAAGCTTGTGAGCATATTTGAGTAAGTCCTAGAGGGGACTTAATGACATAATTGAGGAAGCTTTTGTGAAATCCTAAGGATAGATTTGTGTGAGCGTTTATGGAATATTATAATAATATTGGATAGAGTTAAGGCAAGTCTTGGCGAAGAATTATTGAGCATATGGGGAAAATTCTAGTGAGGACTTGTTGGATAGATTTGAGGTAAGTCTTAGAGAAGACTTGAGAGTAGATTGGACAAGTTCTTGAGAGGACTTGTTGGACAAATTTGAGGTAAGTATTTGAGAAGACTTGTGAGTAGAGTTGATTGATTGATTTTTTCAAACCTTGAGTTAAGGTTTGGGGTAGATCTAGCAGAGTTGATTTATTATTGGATTAAGCTTTTTTTTAAAGCTTCATAATAAATTTGAGACAGAGATTGAGTAGATTTGTGCTAGACCAAAGAATTATATTTAGTGTAGATTTGAGATAGATATTGAACTGATGTGTGCTAGACAAAAGGATTTTGTTTAGTGCATATTTGAGATAGATATTGAGCATATTTGTGTTAGACTGAAGGATTGTGTTTAGTTTATATTTGAGATAGATATTAAGCAAATTTGAGCTAGATCGAAGGACTATTTTTAGTGCTTATTTGAGACTGAGCTGAGAGTAATCTTTGGAGGTGATAGAGTAGAAGATAGTAGTCTTTAGTGGATAGAGATCCATTAGATAGGGTAGAGATAATAGATGTCTTCAATGGAGAGAGATCCACAAGCCAGTGTAGTGGAGGCAGTTGTATTCTAGAGTATCACTAGCCAGAGTAGAGGAGAGGAAGTTCTCTTGTGGATAGATATCCACAAACCATATGAGGGGATTGGTGTCTCCTATGGAGAGGTATCCGCAAACTTGATTAGGATATTGGTGTCTCCTTTGGACAAAGGTCCATAAACATTGTAATAGGGAAAGGATTCAAAAGATATTTGTTGAAAAATATTTAGTAAAACATTTTTTCGTGGAGTAGCCCACATTGGGTGAACCACATTAAATTGGTGTCTCTATTGTGTGTGGTGATTTGTGCATTGCTTTGATTATTGATGTTGATATTTCCATTGATATATTGCATAATATTGTTTGGGAAAGAAAATTAAAAAGTGGTCTTATACTGTTCACCTCCCTCTTAGTATAAGCTTATGTTATTAAATGCCTTAATCGAATACATATAAGGATTTATGTAGAGTGAAAAATTGGTGTGCACCTTTAAAAATAATGAAAGGGAGGAGATTGATAGCTCATTTGGATCCATGAGTATGGATATTTTTGACCTACTATATAATGACACCTAGTACTCTTACATAGCTGGATGTATGTAAGCTGTAGGGATGGGTGTGCCTCAAAGAAAAATCTAGATAGAAAATTGTTCTAGTGATTGTGGTAGTTGCTCTGGGGCTTAGACTCTATATTATTAAAAAAAAATGGATAGGAAAAATTTGGTTATGATAGTGCTAGGATTAGATTTCTCTTAAATAGAATGATTGTAAATGAATATTGACTACTAGAGATAGATAGCCATGTTATAGTCTACATCTTTAGAATTTACATACATTTTAAAGACTTCATATTACATTTGTTGTGATTTAATTCTCCTACTTGGGTACTAGGTGATATTATCATTTATTTATGTTCCTAAAGAAAAAATACTAATAATAAGAATAATAATGGTAGTAGGATAACCATTGATAAGTATATAGGACGAATCCAAAACCAAAAAGGTGGAATGGATAATTAAAACTCCAATGGCAGATCAAAGAAACTTGTGAATATCTAGATGGTATTTATATTGTTGTTTTTCTAGTTTTTAATTGGATAGAATGTCAATTAGAATATTGAAATGATGTTGATTGTTTACTTAAAAATTATACAAGAACTTTATATTGGTTGATTATTCATTAGACTATAAATTGTTTGTTGCTCAACTCTTAAATACTAAAATGTACGAGCAACTAGAGTGAAAATTTTGACCAAGTATGATAATATTACTATGGTTAGTATACATTTATTCTTGCATGTATGATGCATTCTCCATTCAAAGAAATCTTCATTTATCTGTGAACTTTATGAGTAGCATGAAGGACTATTTTTCATTTGATCCAAAAGAATAAATGCATTGAGAAGTCATATGTGCATTAGCAAATGTATTTCATATGTATTGATTGCACTGATCCCTCATAATAATTCCTTCTCGATGGGTATTATTGAATAAATTTCAAAGAGGGAGAGGTTGAAAGTGTATGATGGTATAATTCATCAAGGAAAAATTTCACTATATGAAGGCTAAGATGAAAAAGCATTGTGAACCTATTGTAATGTTTTGTAAAAAAAATGACATTTATTATTTAAACGTCTAGTCCATGTTTCTAGAAAGGATGGGTTTGTTAGAGGCAAATTATTGAAAAATATATATGTAATTTGTAATGATGATGGAATTTTTTCAAAGGATTTAATATAAATGTCTTTGTTTTAACAACCAATCAAATGTAGTTGTGGATTTTGTTTAATTAAAGAGATTATTTATTGTTGTATGATTTATTATTACATTAAAATCAAACCACTAGGTCAACAATTAATCATAAGGAACTATTTTTACTATAATTCCAGTTATTACTATGGTGAATTGGGTAATTGTGTAGAGGATTACTAAAGAACTTACATTGGTTAATTTTATTGCAATGAGAACATAGGAATTGGATCTCTAGAATAAATTGAATGTTGGGTTACGTTAAGATTTCTTTTAAAAGGTTTAGAATGAGAAAGCCTTTTGTGATATTTATTTATGTGAAGAGATTTAAGATGCCTATTTCCACAGTTATTTAGAAAGTAGTCTATCAAAGGATAAACAACTCTCCTGGAAATGAGTTGAAAATAATTAATCCTTGTGGTCAAGATACTTGCATAGATGGATTTGTGCAAGGGGTATAATTATTAAGCAACCATTGAAAATATTGTAAGGAGTGAGCTAGCTCAAAGGATAATTTGATATAAATATCTTCAATTGAAATAGAACACCTAATACTCATGCGTAGATAGATATATACATGAAGTAGGGACAAGAGTATCTTATGATGGGTCAAATTAAATAGGAAGATAATACTTAAAACTCATGTGTAGATAGATGTATACATGTTGTAGAGATAGGTGTATCTTGTGTATCTTGGAATAGAGAATACTCAACAAATATGTAAAGAAGATTTAGTGACTTGTAGGTTTAAGTATCTAAAACAAATTACAAGTAGAAAGGGGAAATTTAGGTTATGAAATTTAGTATCATAGCATTGTTCATAGTGGAATAGGCTCACTATGCAAAATTAGATGAGGTGTGTGATAGAAAACATACTTACGTAGGATTTAAACCTTGCCAAATAGAATAATTATTGGAAGTAGGTATGTATGGTTACTTGAGATGATTTGGGTGAATAATTATTAGTAGGTAAGATAATTCAAATATGTAATTGCGAAAAAATTCCTATTGTCTATTTTGTATGTGTCCAAGAACAATGTCAATGAAGAGAAGAGAAAGTGCTACCCATCTATGAGGCAGACACATTAGACTAATTTTGAGGACATAAACCCAGATGTAGGTTTATAGAATACTAGTAATGAAGGAGATAATCTCACTGCAATAGTGGCTCTACCTTGTGAATAGGTAGAAACATAAAAATAGTTGTTGGACATCATGTTGAATCAAGAAACATAGGTTAGGATATTTAATAGGAGATAGGCAAATGAACCCCTTACTGAGGCACAACTAGCTAATATTTGACTTGAAGCTGAGTTGGGCAAGGAGATGAAATATTCAAAACCTCCCAATTTTAATAGAGAGGAAGACAGTGATAAAGCTAAATCTTGGTTGAAATAGATAGAAACCTATTGTAATATGAATAACATATCATCTAGCACCTAAAAATCCTATGCCACACTACATTTTTTGGGTGATGGCTTAGATTTGTGGGAAACTTATAGTGAGGAAAAAAAACTTGTGGTAGTAGTCAACCTAAAATAGGAAGAATTTGTAGTAGCCTTTAGAGAGAGATTCCTCACAGAGAAATTTTATTCCCAAAAAATTTAGGAGTTAACTAAAATTATTTAGGGAGCTAGGATAGTGTAAAATATTATCAAATATTTGTCAGATTGCTAAAATATGTGCCTTCATATAATGAAAAAATATAGATCCATAAGTTTATACTAGGAGCAGATCCTAGAATAGGGTAAGAAGTAGATATGTGAGAACATATTACTCTGTAGAAGGCTTATGATATGGCTAGAAAATATGAAATATGTCTCAAATCCTATTTCTATTATGAAGGTTTAGATGAGGAGGGCAGAGAAGCATTAAGGAAAAAGAGATAGCACATGTTTTGTAAAGTGGTAAAGAGAACATATAAATAAAGGTATCCCTAGACAAGATAGAAGAAATGGTAGGAGGCAAGGAAAGTTCAATAAAGGATTCCATGGAAATAATTGTAATTACAATAATCAAAACAATGGTAACAATAGACCACCATAGGGACAAGTTGTTGGCAATTCAAGTTATTTTGTGTTGTAATTGATGTCACATGGATCACATTGAGTTTTGGTAGCAAAAGCACTTCATAAATAATCATTTATGATATTTTGGAGAGCATGGATATTTACAGATTTTTGTGGCACAAGAGGCATATAATATTTAATTTTTTAAATACTATATTAATGGTTTTTATTAAAACCAATGGTAAGGGTTTTTATTAAAACCAATAGCAAGGGTTTTTATTAAAACTGATGGAAGGGTTTTTTATTAAAACCAATGAAAAGGGTTTTTATTAAAACCATTGGAAAGGGTTTTTAATTAAAACCACTATGCTAAGACTTCTCCAAATTATTATGGATGAAAAGGTTTTTCAATAAAACCTAGGTGCAAAAAATTTCATGACGAAATTCAAAAGAATGAAGGAGATATCCCAATTCAAAGTTAAAAGGTGAATTATTAAATTTTTATTTAATAATTCTATGGTCGAAGGTTGTATTATATTATCCGCCGACGTGCAAATGTTTGGGAGATAAATAAATATTCATCGCAATCATTCAAAGGCATAGAGGTGCATATAAATAAAAGCTAAAAAATTTTGTTTATTGAAGACTTGACATAGAGAATGAGAGAGAGTCATCGAAAGGGGAGCAACGAAGAAAGAAGGATAAATAACTTTTGATTTGAGATCAAAGTCAAGTAAACAACATGGGAAAGTGACATCATGTAGGATCCTATAGTGCAGTTGGTAGCACATGAACTTTTCACAAGGTAGGTTCGTTGTTCGAATCCTTCCAGGGGTAAAGTATTTTGCTAAGAAAGTAAAATCAAGTTTTAGATTTGAGCGCAGGTTAAAGTTGGGTGTTTGGGATTAAAATCCCAACATGGGATAGCACCCATGTGGTAAGCACTTTAAAATTCTAAGCGAGAGGAATGGAGTTTGACTCCCGTGAAGATGGTGAAGACATTAATTTTTGGTAAGGCATTGACGATTTTTAAGGTGTGAAGGCGCATTGATTTTTGGCAAGGCATTGATGATTTCAAAGGTTGAGAAGGCAGAAAATTTTGAATAAAGGTATTTATCTCCAGTGCATGGTAATATTTGTTATTACCAAAGTTTTGGTGCATTAAAATTATTTCTAGGATAACTTGGGAGTCATATGGCGTTTAGGGAGATAAATTATTGTTGTATGTTTTAATGTGCTTAGGGAGTTATAAGGTGTAAAATTGAAATATTTGTGATTCCTATGTGTGCTTAGGGAGATATAAGGTATGAAAATAAATATTTGTGTTTGATGTATTTGGATTTATAAGGTGTGAAAATAAATAAATAAAAGCATAGGTTATTGTTGTTTATGTTAATGAAATTAGGGAGTCATAAGGTTGAAAAGTGTTGAACCTATATATGTCCTAGTGCATGATTTGATTATGAAGTTAAACTAGGAACTTGAGACCTAGTTAATTGCTATCTTGAGTTAGAATACATGCACATGAGTTAGGGTTTGAAGTTGAATACAAATTGCTTGATTAATGTGCCTTGGCTATTGAAATAAAGTGGATGGATTAGAAAGTCAATTTTATGGATAAAATTGATGCTTGAGTTCATAATTGTTTTTGTGGAGTTCATTGATATTATTGCCATTATTAAGGAGGTTTTTGCTATTGATTTGAGAAGCATATTTTTGGTTACTTGTTGAGTACATTACCATTATTTGAGACCATTGAGGAGATTATTTGCTAATCAATTTGGATACATTTGTATTTCATTTTGAGGAGATAATTGTTGGCTATTTGAGAGCTCTTTACTTGAGAGAGTTGTGCTTGTTTCTTGAGAGCTTATTGACATTGCATGAGGAAGATATTATTGAGAACCTATTGCTATCACTTGTGGAGATTATCCTTGGTTGGTTGAAGTTCTCATTGTTATTTCTTGGAGAGGTATCCATTTGAGAGTACATTGTTGAGCATTGTTGTCATCAATTTGAGAGATCATTTGTCATCCATTTGAGAGTACCTTGTTGAGCATTGTTGTCATACATTGAAGACTACATTGTCATTCATTATTTAGCACATTGTTTAGTATTTTTATCATTCATTTTTTATCCATTATTGAGTTCATCATTGAGCCTTGACTTCATTGATTTGTGGTTGAGATTTGAGTTCTACTTGAGAGTCATTGGTTGAGACTTTGGGAAGGCTTTTGGGACATATTTTTTGGACATATTTGAGACAAATTTTATGCATGGTTGATTTGAGAAGGCTTTTGGGACAGATTTGGGACAACATTTGATCAAGATTGTTTGAGCCTTTTATGAAGGCTTGGAGAATAGATTTGGGATAGCATTTGAGCAGGATTTTTTGAGCATTTTATGAAGGCTTTGAGGATAAATGTGGGACAATATTTGAACATGATTGTTTGAGCCATGTGAGAAGGCATTGAGGAATATTTATGAGCAGTGAAAGAGATAGGATAGAAATAGAAAACACATCAACACCAATTGCCTAGATGAGAAGATCAGTGGATAGCCTAGCTAAGCAGATTAGTGGATAGCCTATCTAAGCAGATCAGTGGTGAGCCTAGCTAAGAAGATTAGTTGATAACCTATCTAAGCAAATTAGTGGATATCCTAGATAAGCAGATTAGTGGAGAGCCTAGTTGAGTAGATTAGTGGAGCCCACTTGAGCAGATGAGGACAACCTAGATTTGAGTAGATCAAAGTAATAATTTGTATTGGGATAAGGATCCATATTTCTTTGTGAAATATTATAAAGATATTATCTTATGTACTACCCCACATTGGGGGAACCACGTTAAATCTTGTGTCTCAATTGTGTGTGATAAGGAAGAAGATAAGGAAAAAGATAAGGAAGAAGATTTGGACACCACAAAGAAGGATCAAGGATACGATGCACACGTACAAGATGATCACAAGGATAAAGGTCAATAAAGGGTCTATGGATCAAATAAAAAAATTGACTTTTCTAGAAGGAACTTAAAAGGAAGAAGTTATGGTTTTCAAAGACATTGCTTATTATGCAACAAGATTGGTCATAGAGCTTCTCAGTGCAAAGGAAATGAACAATATGGTTTTTATTATAGAGCTGCACAATTAAGAGGTCATGGTCAAAATGATTATGGAAATAGAGCTTCAAAATATAGGGTTTAGGAAAGGAATGGATATGGAAATAATTCCAAGAAAGAATTCAGGATATGGGCACCATCCAAAGGATACAATATCAAGTTTTTTAATTGTAATAACTTTGGACATATTGCAATATTATGTAGGACTCAATTCCAAATAGGTTCAAGGCAAGAAGGTCAAACAAGTTCAATACAAGAAGATCAAGTAACTTATCAAGAAAAGGAGACCAAAAATATGTGGAAGGAAGTTGACAAAGGAAAGGAATAATGTAATATGGGATTAAATGTACTCCCACCACAAAATTAATCACCTCAAGAGAGAAGGTGGTGCGGGGGCTAAGCTTAAGAGTCATATATTTTATCCCAATAGGTGTCCCTTTTTCCATTGATGTCAAAGGGGGAGAGTTTTGAGTAAGGGGGAGAGCATTGAGTTAGGGGGAGCAGCCTCCAAAGAGAACATTAAAATATGGGGAGAAGCCTCCATAGAGAGTATTGAGTCAGGAGGAGCAGATTTGATTTTCAAAAATGGCTTTTATAGTGATTGTGGTGATTTTCATTAGAGGTGTCACCATCAATGACAAAGGGGGAGATTGTTGGCAATTTGAGTTATTTTGTGTTTTCATTGATGTCACATGGATTACATTGAGTTTTGGTGGCAAAAGCACTTCATAAATAATCATTTACGATATTTTTGAGAGCATGGATATTTATAGGGTTTTGTGGCACAAGAGGCATATAATATTTAATTTTTAAAATATTATACTAATGGTTTTTATTAAAACCAATGGTAAAGATTTTTATTAAAACCAATGGCAAGGGTTTTTATTAAAACTGATGGAAGGGTTTTTTATTAAAACCAACGGAAAGGATTTTTATTAAAACCATTGGAAAGGGTTTTTCATTAAAACCACTATTTTAAGACTTCTCCAAATTATGATGGATGAAAAGGTTTTCCAATAAAACCTATGTGCAAAATGTTTCATGAAAAAATTAAAAAGAATGAAGGAGATATCTCAATTCAAAGTTAAAAGATGAATTATTAAATTTTTAGTTAATAATTCTAAGGTCTAATATTGTATTATATTATCTACCGACATGCAAAGGTTGGGCAGATAAATGAAGATTCGCTGAGGTCATTCGAAGACATGGAGGTGCATAAAAATAAAAGGTAAAAACATTTGTTTATTGAAGACTTGACATAGTGCATGAGAGAGAGTCATCTAAAGGGAAGCAGCGAAGAAATAAGGATAAATAACTTTTGATTTGAGAGCAAGGTCAAGTAAAAATCATGGGAAAATGATGTCACACAGGAGCCTATAGCGCATTTGGTAGTGCACAAACTTTGCACAAGGTAGGTTCATTGTTCGAACCCCACCAAGGGTAAAGTGTTTTGCTAAGAAAATAAAATCAAGTTTCAGATTTGAGCACAGGTTAAAGTTGGGTGTTTGGAATTAAAATACCAATGTGGACTAGCACCCACATGGTAATTGCTTTACAAACTAAGCAAGAGGAATGAATTTTGACTCCCAAGAAGGTGGTGAAGGCACATTAATTTTTGGCAAGGCATTGACGATTTTGAAGGTGTGAAGGCGCATTGATTTTTGGCAAGGCATTGACGATTTCAAAGGTTGAGAAGGTAGCAAATTTTGAATAAAGGTATTTATCTCCAATGCATGGTAATATTTGTTATTACCAAAGTTTTGGTGCATTAAAATTATTTTTGTGATAACTAGGGAGTCATAAGGTGTTTAGGGAGATAAATGCTTGTTGTATGTTTTAATGTGCTTAGGGAGTTATAAGGTGTAAAATTGAAATATTTGTGATTGTTGTGTGTGCTTAGGGATATATAAGGTGTGAAAATAAATAAATGAAATCATAGGTGCTTGCTATTTATGTTAATGAAATTAAGGAGTCATAAGATTGAAAAGTGTTGAACCTGTATATGTCCTAGTGCATGATTTGATTTTGAAGTTAAACTAGGAACTTGAGACCTAGTTAATTGCTATCTTGAGTTAGAAGACATGCACATGAGTTAGGGTTTGAATTTGAAGACAAATTGCTTGATTAATGTGCCTTGGCTATTGAGAGAAAGTGGATGGATTAGAAAATCAATTTTATGGATAAAATTGATGCTTGAGTTCATAATTGCTTTAGTGGAGTTCATTGAGAGTATTTCCATTATTAAGGAGGTTTTTGCTATTGCTTTGAGAATCATATTGTTGGTTACTTGTTGATTACATTGCCATTAGTTGAGACCAATGAGGAGATAATTTGCTAGTAACTTGTGGATACATTTGTCTTTCATTTTGAGATCATTGTTTGCTATTTGAGAGCTCTTTGCTTGAGAGAGTTGTGCTTGTTTCTTGAGATATTATTGACATTGCATGAGGAAGATATTATTGAGAACCTATTGCTATCACTTGTGGATATTATCCTTGGTTGGTTGAAGTTCTCATTGTTATTTCTTGGAGAGGTATCCATTTGAGAGTACATTATTGAGAATTGTTGTCATCCATTTGAGAGTACATTGTTGAGCATTGTTGTCATCCATTGAAGAGTACATTGTCATTCAATGTTGAGCACATTGTTGAGTATTGTCATCATTCATTTGTTATCCATTGTTTATTTCATCATTGAGCCTTAACTTCGTTGATTTGTGGTTGTGATTTGAATGCTACTTGAGAGTCATTGGTTGAGCTTTTGGGAAGGCTTTTGGGATAAAATTTATGGACATATTTGAGACAACTTTTATGCATTATTGGTTGAGCCTTTGAGAAGGATTTTGGGATAGATTTGTGGATAGATTTGGGACAATATTTGAGTAGGATTGTTTGAGCCTTTTGTGAAGGCTTTGAGAATAGATTTGGGACAAAATTTGAGCAGGATTGTTTGAGCCTTTTGTGAAGGTTTTGAGGATAGATTTGGGACAACATTTGAAAAAAATTGTTTGAGCCTTGTGAGAAGGCATTGAGGTAGATTTGTGAGTAGTAAAAGAAACAGGAAAAAAATAGAAAATGCATCAACACAAGTTACCTAGATGAGCAGAGCATTGGATAGCCTAGATGAGCAGATCAGTGGATAGCGTAGCTAAGAAGATCAGTGGATAACCTAGCTGAGTAGATCAGTGGAGAGCTTAGCTGAGTAGATCAGTGGATAGCCTAGCTATGTAGATTAGTGGATAGCCTAGCTGAGCAGATTAGTGGGGAGCCTAGTTGAGTAGATCAGTGGAGCCCACCTGAGCATATCATGAAAACCTAGCTTTGAGAAGATTAAAGTAATCATTTGTATTAGGATAAGGATCACTATTTCTTTGTGAAATATTATAAGAAGATTATCTTGTGGACTACCCCACATTTGGGGAACCACGTTAAATATTATGTCTCAATTATGTGGGATTATTTGTGCACTTTCTTATTATTTTTATCTATGTTATTAATACACACTGCTATATTTGGTTATTGCAATTGAGGACACTAATTGATATTGGTTTTAAAATAAAGTAAAAAGTGGGCGCTATACTATTCACCCCACCCTCTCAGTATAAGCTTGTGTTCTTCACAAACCTAATTATCCACTCATAAAAAAACAAAAAAAGGATAGAAGCAAAAAGTAAACCCAAGCCTAAAAGAAGAATGCTTCATTTGTAGAGGACTACATTATACCAGTAATTGTTCACACAAAGCAAGAACAAGTTGAAAGGAAAAGAAACTGATGTACAAATAACTTGTACCTAAGGAACCTGCACGCAAGATTTATGTTGCAACAAGGAATCAGAATATGGAAGGTCAAGCCACACCATTATTGATAAAGGGTAATATTTTTGGTAATAATGTTGAAATATTAATTGACAATGGTCCTATGAATAGATTTATTTCCACTAGTTTAGATAAATATATTTTAGAAAGACTAGGAATCTTGGCACATGGGTGGAATGTTGATAATGGTTTAGGATAAACCTACTCTGTAAATCAATTTTATCCAATGGTAGAAATTACCTTACCTAGTGGAATGACAATGGGATACCTGTATGTAGCACCATTGCATGCCTTTGATGTAATCCTAGGAATGGATTGGTTGCAAGCGCATAAAGTAGTACTCAAATTTTAGGATAGATGAATTGAGTACAAGTTATATGGTGGATATGTATGAAGGGTGTATAGCCTAAAAGGGGAATTTCAACCTCAAATTATCTTGACAATGCAACTCAAGAAATCCATAAGAAATGGAGGAATGGTATATGTTGTTAAGATAAATGAAATTGAGGAAGAAAATAAGGAATATTTGTTTAGAAAACACCCAATTATTTAGGATTTTAAGGATGCATTTCAAGAATATTTACCTAGATAACCCCTCAAACATGAATTTGACTTCATAGTTGAGCTTCATCCTAAAATTGAGCTTATACATATAGCACATTATAGAATGAATTTTATTGAAATACGAGAGCTAAAAGGACAGCTACAAGGGTTTCTAAAAAAAATATTAATTAGACGAAGTGTGCCACCATGGGGTGCACCTATGCTATTCGTAAAGAAAAAATATGGTTCCTTGAGATTATGTATAGATTATAGAATGTTAAACAAAACAATTATCAAGAATAGATATCCTTTACCAAAGATCAAAGATATCTTTGATAAGATTAAATATGCCACTATATTTTCAAATATCATCATTTGCAAATCCATGAAGAGGATATGCATAAGATAGCCTTTAGAATACATTATGACCATTACAAGTTTACTATCTTGCTTTTTGGTGTAACAAATACTCCAACAATATTTACAAACTTAATGAATAGTATCTTTAGGAAGCATTTCGATAGATTTGTTTTGGTGTTCTTGGATGATATATTGATATATTTCCAAGATAAAACAAAACATGATAAACACCTAATTGTGTTGGAACTATTAAGGAAGAATCAGTTGTATGGGAACTTACCCAAGTGTGAATTTATGTGCTAGAAGTGCAATACTTAGGGTATATATCATTAAAAGGGATCACAGTAGATTCTAATAAAATAGGGGTTATTTTGAATTGGTTGTCACCAAAAAATGTGATAGAATTTTAGAGTTTCATGGGATTGATCGGATAATATAGACGATATGTAAAGTATTACGCCAAGATCACCTCTCCAATAACTATCCTTCAAAGGAAAGGAAACTAAAATGACATGAGGTTAATTATACAACCCCTAATTTGTATTTGGTAATGGTTGTATTTTCTCTTAGGAGTTGGCAATATTATTTGGTAGGGATACCCTTTGAGTTGAGGACATATCATCAAAGTATGCAATATATATTTACTCAAACTTTACTAAATGCTAGGTAGAGAAGGTGGATGGAATTTCTCACTAAATATGATTTTGGAATTGAGTATATAAAAGGAAAGGAGAATAAATTTGTTGATGAACTAAGTAGGAGGAGACACATAGTTGTTTTTTCTCACATCCACGTTGACTTGATGGAACAAGTCAGGGAAATGCAACATCAATATGGATATTGCAATCAAATTTGGAAAAGCATTGAAAGAAAACCATAAGAAAACAAGGATTTTAGCATAAAGGATGGTTTATTATGATTTAGAGACAAGGCAGTAATTATTAAGATAAAAAATAAAAAATAAATTATCATGAATGAAGCTCATAGATATCTATATTCTACTCATCTAGGTGGATAAAAAATAAGGGAAAATATGAATAAAACTTTCTATCCACTAGGAATGAAGAAAGAAATAACTAAATCTATCACTTAATGCTTCGAATGTTAGAAACTAAAATCAGAAAATAGACATCCTGCTGGGTTGTTGTATCCACATGATGTGCCCATGCAAAAATGGTAGATGATATCGATGGATTTCATCATAGGGCTACGTAAAAATAGGTTTCAACATGATGCAATATTAGTAGTGGTTGACAGATTGACCAAGGTTGTGCATTTTATATCTATGAATACCAAGGATGACATCATAATTATGGCTAACATATTTTCCAAAGAAATATTTCAGGTTCATTGATTTTTAAAATAAATTATATCATATAGGGGCTCGAGATTTACATATGATTTTTGGTAAGCCTTGCATCATGCCATTG
Source organism: Wollemia nobilis (assembly GCA_028583015.1). NCBI lineage: Eukaryota > Viridiplantae > Streptophyta > Pinopsida > Araucariales > Araucariaceae > Wollemia > Wollemia nobilis. Next base: position 5,408,623 of record JAQPPZ010016931.1, read on the forward strand.
GTACAAGACTAAATATTGTATTAGATTATCATCCACAAAAATATGGGAAAGTAGAAAGAGTGAACCAGGTATTAGAAGATATGCTTCACATGTATTGTATGGATCATAAGACCCGATGAGAGGATTACATACATATGGTAATATTTTTATGTAATAATGGTCACCATTCAATCTTAGGCATAATTAGGGAAATAAAGAGAGCAATAGTTAAGGATAATTAGGTAAATTTTAAAAGAAGCCTCAAACCATTAGAAAATATATGTCGATCTTAAGAGATTGCCAAGGGAATTTTCTATAGGGGAGAGAGTGTTTCTAACGGTGAGAACAAAAAAGAGTGCTATTATGTCCACGAGAATGGATCCTCATTTTGTGGGACCCTTTGAGATTATTGAGAAGATTAATCCTATGTCATATCAACTTGCATTACAACCTAGTTTGTCCAAGATTCACAACACTTCATATTTCATTACTTAGAAAGTTTATTTCTAATCCTAACCATGTTTGGGACTTTTATAACTTGTAGATGAAGAACCTAGAGGCTATAGAGGTTCAAAAAATAAATATCCTTGGGTTCTGATCTAAATCAATGAGGAAAGAGACTCTAGAGTAATGCAATATCTAGTGGGACTACTACTTAGAAAGAAATGCTACTTGGGAGAAAGTAGCATATATGCAGAAATGTTTTCCATTACTATTTGAAAATGCACTACATATTATTTTATGTTTAAACTTTTGATGGTTCATAGAAGACTGTTTTAAGCCTAAGGGGGAGAGGATGTCATGACTCTCCCTTGGTATACTTTTTCTTAGATAGATTTATTTCTTACTATGTTATAATGTTGATAGGATGATTGGTCATTTCTTGATTGGTTACGCAGACATATATGTTTTATGGAAGTAAATGACATATTTTTGTTGGGATGTTTTGGTTGCTTAGAAATGAGGTTTTTTGGATATAAATTTTATGTGAAAATGTGATATATATTACTAGTGAAATGATTGATTATTTCATGTGTAATTTCTACAAAGATATTTTAGTTAGTAGAATATGATGTTGCTAATAGAATTGAACCTCTTTGTAGAAACAAGTGTTCATTCAAGGGTGAGAGAAAAGAATTGACCACCAAGAATGCAATGAGGGTAATGATGTGAAGTGTTATTTATGAAATAGTTCGGGTAACCTAGATAAATATCCATCTCATATAGTTGCATAGCATAGTTTTCTTGAGAAAAATAGATATATTAATGGATGAATGAAATTTTTTAATGTTGAAAATTGTATCGCTCAAAAATTTTTGCATCCTTACCTTCAGGCTATAGGATCCGCACCCGGAAGGGGGATGCGAGAAGGATGGGACAATACCTCAGACTGAGAGGCCCTTTGAAGGTCCCGCCTCTCGGGGGAGGGGTATAAGGGTGAATTTTTGATGGATGGTGGGTTCACCAAGAAACTTTTGAGTGGCAGTTTCCACACCTAGGTTGATAGTAAGTTTGATGTGTTCATTTTGTGCTTTAATCATTCAATTCCTAGGTTTGGCCAAGATGAATCTAAACTATTCTATATGCCAATACAGATTTAGATGAATACAAAAAATAAGAATGAATGCTAAACACAGAGAATATGCTAACTAGAATAGTACATACCTGATTTCGGATGTCTGATGAAGATTCTGAGTTTTGTAGCAGTCCAGATCATCTCAACTCATACATAATCATCTGAGATCAGATGAGATCGTTGTCAATCTAATGAATTCGTCAGACGAATTCATCAGAAACCTGCAATCACAAGAATAGATACAAAATACCAAAGATGCCACTGCAAAAGCAAAGGAGAATGATAGAAATAACAACAAACAAGCCTAAATAATAAATGCAAATAGCAAATAAGAGAAATGTAGTAGATTTAATGATTGATTTTAACTTTATCATGTGGTTATACTAAATGAGGTGAACTCCAAGATGCATAAATATAATAACTAAGATAATGTACAAAGAAATGCAAAAAACAAATAAAAGATGCAAACTCTGGACTCTGATTGCCCCCAATCTGGACTACAGTCGGGATCGCCTCCAATCGTACGAGATCGTCTGCGCTTCTCGATAGGATCGTCCGAAATCACCTGGAATCGCTTGCGACGATCCGAGCTAGCTTCGACTAAAAAATAGTAAAGTTCCTGCAATAAAACATGAAATACAAAATGCAAATAATGGTGTAAGGATGCTCTGAGGTGCGTGGAAGTTCAGGGGGGTTTAGGGGAGTCAATCAGGGTTTCAGGCAGAGAGTCAGGGGGATAAACTAAGAAAATCTTAGTTTATATAGGATTAGGGAGAGGTTAGGAGGTTGGAGATCATCCCAATTTGGGAGATCTCCAACGGGGGAGACTCTAATTGCGCAGACACGCTTTCTGCCTAGGTTAGAGAGGCTTTTGGAACATAAGCTAAGTATGAAAATTTGGTTTTGGGATGAAATCGTCTGGACGTTCTGTTCCAGACGAATTCGTCAGATCTGGGATGATTTTGTCTGATCTTAGACGATATCATCCAACGGTCAAAACAAATCCTAAAAATGGCACGAAAAATGAGGAAAGCGGGTAACGGGCGGTTAATGAGCGGTTTGAGGTTAAAATTTGAATTTTTATCTTTTTACTAAGGTTTAATTGTGCCAATTTTAGGGTGCTACATTTTTCCCCCTCTTTAGCGAATTTTCCGAAGAAAATGCGTTAAAGACGAGTTCTTCCCGTTTTACGAGAAAGCAAAAATGTACTCAATTTTTTAGATGACGATTCTTGGTCGAATCGTACGACTGCTGACTATGGTGCCCCCTCCGTGTTTTTACCCAAATCGAACGTTTGAGGTAAAAGCACGAAAAAGCAAAAATTAAAAAAAAATGTTGTTTTTAAATAAAATTAAGAAAAATAGGGTAAAACCCTAATTCATTTTTACTATTCATTTTCACTGTTTTGATATGATGTATATAATTTGTTGATATATATATATGGTCTTTTTGATGATATGACTTGTCCATATGTTTGATGATGCTTTAATGTTGAATTTTGCAATTGATTATTGATGATTCATGTGATTATGTCATTTTAGAAATATTATAATTTTATGTCATGTTGTAAAATTTAAATGAAATAATCTGATGTAAACAATTGGTTGTTTTGGTGTGATTTGATGAAAAATAAAAGGGACTTCTAACAATAATTTCAAAGGACATTGTCGTTGTTATAGACCATTTCATGGAGTCGCCACTCACTCGGTCGTCAAGCTAATCCCAGTATAGAAATATTGCTAAAAGTAAAAGAATGCTTAAGAGACTATCTTAAGACTTTGTGTTGTGATGGTGATGATTTGTTTTCAGATTTTCATAAAAATATTATGCATGAGATATTAAAAGAAATATGATTTTGCTAGGCATAAATTCCTAAGTGTGATAAAATTTTGAACAATTCCTTAGAAATTATACCATGGTTGCAAAATTGAATGTTGACATAATGACATGAAATAGAATAATTTGCGTTCTTTTGAAAGCACAATTGTGTAACATAATGATGTAAGCCATATGTGTTTATAAATTAAAATGAATGGGAAAATAAAATTAAAGCAATGGTTTGCGCTAGGCATAGAATTATAGATATAGACTTATACCATCATCACGAAATCCAAAGAAGAAATTGATATTTTAGTTTTATTGCATGATTTGATTTTTGATTTTGAGATAAACAGAAAATAATAATATATAACTTGACTTTATTTACTAGATTTTGTAATATGTTGTTGAAAAGAATTTTGGATTTTTGAAAACAATGTATGTAATTGTTTTTATACTAAACAGATGTTCTGAAATAAGAATAAAATTTATTCCAAAAGAGTTGCAAAAATATTTTAAATTATCTCAAAGACAAATGTAGATTTATAAGGAACCCTCATGTGCATATGTGAGTTCATTTCCGATCTTGATTTATCATAATGATAGAGAATCTCTCAAATACAAATGTGTGTGCAATTGTATTGTTCGTTCACCAATTTTGAGCAAGATAATTTGATACAAGTAATTTGAATTAACCAAATGAATGTTCGTTGACCATGATTTATATGCATGTAACCGTACCAGACTACTATGTAAGTTAGGTTATCAAGAGCTAGCTAATCCATAAGCCGACATAGGTCTGTACAAAAGAAGGTCGCTAATGTGACAGACATATCACCATGCTAGGGATTACCCAAGGCCAAGCGGGTTGGGCACAAACCACCTGTTATGGGGCTTACCTCACAGTTTTCGAATAATTGAGAATTCCAGGGATTCAAGCTCATTCACCCTTCTTTTCTTTTCAAGGGGTAGGGAAAGGGATTTTATTGCTTTTGCTTTTGCTTTTGTTTTTTTTCTTTTTTTTGTATTTTTTCTTGGAATATTGTTGCGATGGTACAAAATGATATTTTTCTTTTTCTCATTTTCTTTGACTTTTCTTTTTCTTCCTATACTAGGGATACTTGCTCGGATTGGTTGTAGAGCAAGGGATTTTTATTCTGGGTAGGGGTGAGCTTGTACTTTTGTCAATTCTCAAAGATTCTAGACCATGTGCATGATAGGATAGCAGGGGAAACTTTTCGCTCAAGAAACCACTTCTACTATGTAGCATCATATTGAATTTGCAATGAAATCATTTTAATGTGCAGAGATATATTTGGTTCAAGTAAATAACAAGATCAATTCTCTATGCTCAAAACTTTATTTAATTCAACTGTGGACTTTGATATAAGAGAGATTAATAATCATACAAAATAAAATCAAGATATTTATTCATGTGAATGTGAAAGTGCGGGATTCCAAATAAATGCTAATTTATCCAAAATAACTGAAAATATAACTGCAATACTTCAAGAATTGACAGGTATGAAAATAAAATATGTTTTTGAAGATTTTGATGTTTTTGATTTTTTTTATGTTTTGATTTTAATTGATGAATTGAGAAGATACACAATGTGATTGTTTTTGAAATTTTTATATGAATGACTAAAATGAAACAATATGCAAAATAACAATATATACAATGATGAAATGACCATATTTTTATGCATAATAGCGTTTAAGATGCATAATGTTCATAGGTTCTTTAAGATATTTACCATCTAAGGTAGCTAATCGATATGCTCCTGATCCAAATTTAGCAATGATGACATATGGTCCAAGCCAATTGGGCTCAAATTTACCTTTAAGATCTTTAGTTGCATTAGTATTTTTTTGATTTTCTTTTAAGACAAGGTCGCCGATCTCAAAGGATCGCTGATGAACTTTCTTGAGGTATGCTTGTTTAAGCTTTTTTTGGTAGGCACGAAGATGCTCCAAAGCATTGATGCACTTTTCATCTAGGAGTTCTAGCTGACTAAGTCTGCCAACACGATATTCATCTCCTACTTTAGTATCTTGAAGTAGCAGAGCCAAAGAAGGAACTTCTAATTCAAAGGGAAAAACTGCTTCAGCGCCATAGACCAAAACAAAGGGGGAAGTGCCTGTGGGAGTACGAACGCTAGTTCGATAAGCCCACAAAGCAGGATATAATTGAATATGCCAATCTCGACCAGATTTGTTGACCAGTATTTTAAGGATTTTGATTAATGTTTTATTAGATGCTTCTGCTTGGCCATTACCCTGAGGATAATAGGGAGTGGACCAACGATGTTGAATTTTATACTTTTGACATAATTTCTTAACATATTTATTTTTAAAACAAGTTCCATTATCAAAAATGAGATTTGCAGGGATTCCAAACCTACAAATAATTTGATTAAAAATAAACTTGGAAACTTGGGTTCCAGTACAAGAAGCTAATGGCATAGCTTCAACCCACTTCATGAAATACTCAGTGGTGGTTATGATAAATTTGTGTCCATCAGATGACACAGGGTTGATTTTTCCAATGATGTCTAAGCCCCATTTTGAAAAGGGCCAAGGAGATGTAATAGCCTGCAGCTCTTGTGCGAGCGCATGGACAAGTTCAACGTGTTTCTGGCACTTGTCGCAATGGCGCACATAATCATGTGCATCATTCTCCATGGTAGGCCAAAAATATCCTATCCTAAGGAGCTTTTTAGCAATGGTGCTACCACTAAAATGCCCCCCACAAGATCCATTGTGGGCTTCACTCAAAGCTGATCTAGATTCTGCTAGATTCAAACATCTCAATAGGATGCCTTCAAAAGATCTCCTATACAAGGTATTACCAATAATCACGAAGCGACTTGCTCGTCTACGTAATAACCTGCGTTGGTTGCTATTACAACCTTCAGGAAAGGTCCCATTTTGAAGAAAATTAAATAAATCAGTGTACCAATGTTTAGGAGTAGTTTCATTGATTAGAAACACATCCAAAGGTTCTAAGCATGATTTTCTTGAAGCAGGTTCCTGGAGTCGATGAATAATGATGGTAGCATATTCGTCATCTAACTCCAAGGGCAAAAGAGATGCAGCTGCAGCCATAGCGTCAGCCGCATGGTTGTTAGTTCGAGGAATAGCTTCCAAGGTAACTTGATCAAACAAAGATAATAATTGTAAGACATATGCTTTGTATGGATGCAATTTATCATCTCGGGTTTGATAAACATCATTGATTTGATTTATGACAAGTTGAGAGTCACCAAAAACCAATAGATTTTTAATTTGTAGCGCTAAAGTAGCTCGTAATCCAAGGATAAGAGCTTCATATTCAATAGTGTTATTAGTACAAGCAAATGTTAGTTTGAAGGACAGAGGTATAAGATGTTTCTATGGAGATATTAAAATAATACCTGCATTGGCCCCACTCATACATCGGGCTCCGTCAAAGTATAGGGACCATTGCTCTGGATGGTTTGCCTCTAATTTAAGGCATTCATCAGGAAACTCAATGATGAGGGGATGGGTAGACTCTAAGGGTGCAGCAGCTAATTGATCTGCTATGATTTGACCCTTAACAGACTTCTATCCTATAAACGTGAGTTCAAACTCGCTTAGTGCAAGAACCCACTTTGTTGTGTGACCAGATAAGTACGGTCGACTCATGAGATATCATAAAGGGTCGAATTTAGCAATAACATACATTTTTTGGCTGAGCATATAATGTCGTAGTTTCTATGTAGAAAATATGACTGCTAGACATAAATTCTCTAATACGGTATAGCGAGTTTCATAACTGATTAAGGTTCTTCTAATGTAATAATTAGCATGTTCTTTCTTCTCATCGTCAAGTTGAGCTAACATAGCTCCTAAGGCAAAATTGAAAGCAAAAATGTATAAAATAAATGGACGATCAGATCTAGGTGGTGAAAGCACCGGTGGTTTAAGGAGATATTGTTTGAGGAGTTCAAATGCTTCCTGACATTCATCGTCCCAATGAAAAGAGACATCTTTCTTAAGAAGCTTAAGAAAAGGTCCGGTTTTGTCTGCCAACTTATCAATAAAGCGACGAATAGCTTGAAGCTTACCTTGTAGACTTCGTAATTCTGATATATTTGTGGGTGTGGGCATATCAGTGATAGCCACGATCTTGAGAGGGTCAATTTCAATGCCATGTAAAGAAACTATAACCCCTAATAATTTATCGAACTTAACTCCGAATATACATTTAGCTGGATTCAATCGGATAAGATACTCCCTTAACCGATCAAATACTTTTCTCAAGTCATCTAAATGATCATCTTCTTTGATGGAACGAGCTATAATATCACCTACATAATCATGTAGAATATCATGCATCATATCATGAAAGATATAAGTCATGGCTCATTGATATGTTGCACCTGCATTCTTTAAACCGAATGGCATCACTTTCCAACAAAAGGTTCCCCAAGGGGTAATAAAGGTTGTTTTAGCCTGATCTTCAGGAGCTATCCTGATCTGATTATAACCAAAAAATCCATCCATTAGGGATATCATTCCACTCCCAGCAGTAAAATCAATGATCTGATCCATGTTGGGAAGAGAAAAATCATCTTTAGGGCATGCGGCATTAATATCTCTTAAGTCTGTGAAAACCCTAACTTTAGTGGCTTCTTTCTTAGTTACTGGAACTACATTCGAGATCCATTCAGCATAATCAATGGCTTGTATAAAAATAACATTTAAGAGTTTTTCTAATTCTCCTTTGACTAGTAAGGCCACTTTAGGATGCATTTTTCTAAGTTTCTGTTTAACAGGTTTAGCATCCGGATGGACTACTAGGTGATGCATAACTACAGAAGGATCTAATCCTGGCATATATTCATATGTCCAAGCAAATATGTCTTCATATTTTTTAAGGAATGTAATGTATTTATCTTGTTTTTCTTGACTCAATTTTGATCCAATGTTGATTATGTGAGGGTTATCTTTTGTTCCAATATTATTTTTTATGATGTTTTCTACTTCCATGTGTAGATCTCTCTCAAAATTAGGTGGGGCGGGTGAAACGCCTAATTTTTGTAATTCTTCCAAGGTTAGCTTGGATAATTCATCTTGAGGAGTCGTGGCCTCAAGCTGGGCTATACTAGGTATAGAGCCATCGAAATAAAACCCGTTATGTAACAATTCCTCAATGGAGACATCATGAAATATATCCCCCTCCAACTCATCGTCGGATTCGGAAATCATCTCAGGGTAAGATATGGATAACATATTACATGTAAGAGGCTTAAAATGCAAGACATCCCGTTTATCCAGATAATCTTGGTAACATATGAGGTGGTCATCATCCTCGAATGGGAAGGGCTGACCTTTACTAGGAAATAGGCCCACACCACATCGGGCAGTGCCATGGTTCTACCTCAAAAGGTTCTTTCATACCATTCTCGAAAGGTCCCAAACCTTTCCCTTTATATCCCAATTTAAGCATTATGGGCTTATCTTTAATATACTCATTAGCAAAATAGCATCTAGCATATCCATCACAATGTGTCTTGATGTTTCTAGGTATTCTTCCCCAGTCATATCCCTTATAAATAAAAGCATAACTCCTAACTTGGTAAATACTTCCCATAGGCTATGGGAGGCCCAAGGTATGAGGATCGGGTGGGAGTTTATTTAAAATAAGGGCATCTTGCATGGTAGTGTTTATTTTTTCCAATATAATAATTTTAGATAAATCGGGCAAGAGCTCATCAGTAAGAACATAAGAGGTAGAAGGAACATTTCCTACATTGTCGGATGTGGAAAGTATGCCTGTAGTGGATGTAGATGTTGTAGAGATATTGATGGAGGAGTCTATAGGTATGGAATTTATAGGAGTAAAACAAGAAGCATTGGTTGTAGTTTTAGGATATTTTCGAGATCCTAATGTGGTTTGTTCGGAATATGGTTGAGCTATATGTAGAGGTGTAGTTGATGGGGGAAAAGTAGATGATGTTATGGGTGTGTGTTTCACACGTTTGGTCGGTTGATGAGAATTAGGATGTGTGGATGACAGAGCAGGGCAAAATTGAACTCCAACCGGTTCTGCCAAAGCACACATATCAAAGGGTCTAGGATCACCATGAATGGTAACCAATTGATTTTTAAATTCAAATTTAACACATTGATGTAAATTTGAGGGAACAGCTAGCATTGCGTTGATCCAAGGGTGACCCAAAAGTATATTGTATGATGCAAGGTAATGTACAATAAACACGGTCATGTCTAAGGTTCTCGGACCAACTTGCAAGGGGATAGTAATAACTCCACACGTTTCTTGTGTTTCGTCATTGAAGGCTTTTATGATCATATCAGTTCTTTTCATTTCATCACTTCTAAAGCCAAATATTTGGTAGAAGTCAAAAGTGCATATGTTTAAAGATGAACCATTATCAATCAATACTAGTTTAACGGCTACATCCCCAATTAGGGCAGTAATATATAAAGGGTTATCCTTATGTAAACTATGTTGTGGTATATCTCTATCCTGGAAGTCAATACAATGGACTTCTCAAGTTATGATAGTATTAGACATGGCCTCAGGTTGAATATTTTGTGGTACCATCATTTGGCTTAATGTGAGCATTAATTCATCCCTATGGGTAGGAGAAGATCTTAAAAGGTCCAAAAGGGAAATTCTAGCTATAGTATTAGATAATTGTTCATTAATATTATAAGGAGGCTTAGGTTAAACATTAGGCACATGATTCCCTTTATTGGGATTTTTCAAAACAAATGGAGCTGATCCATTGTTCTGAGTTTGATCCTGTTGAGAGTTTTGAGCCTGTTGTCGAGTAATAGCTCCGATGGTACCTACAATATTATTTTGAGGATGATGAATAGGTCTTGGTCTAGCGTTTATGGCTTGTTCATTAGAAAGTAATTGGTGAGAAGATGGTCTAGTAGTGACTCTTCTAGGAAATGGTTCTTCTGGAACCATAAAACTTGTGATAGGTTGAATAGGATATGATTCATATTCAGAGCTATTCAATTGATTTGAGGTGATTTCCATGTCACTTTTAGTCTCATATTCTACATCACTAAGATCAGGTGTCTGAGTATTATATAGAGGTCTGGTCATAACCATGGATAAAGTTGTGTCAAATACTTCCACATCATGAGTAGGTGAATGTCCACTAATAGTTCCTACATATCGGGTAGGAGGGGGAACATTATGATGCTAAATTTTATTAGCCACCTCTTTATCATGCTTTGGTAAAGGATGTTGAAATATTTCCAGTGACTGATTGGCATTCTGATTCTGATTTTGAGGGACGCTATTTTGAGAATTATTAGAAGGATTTTGTTTAGGTTGAAATGCTTGCACCTCCATCTCATTGTTATCAATCAGGTCTTGCATTTTATGTTTTAATATTTTACAAGAATTGGTAGCGTGTCCAGGCTCTCTATGGAAATCACAATGTAAATCAGCTCTGTATCCGGGTATAGTTGGATCAGGTTCCCGGATATTTGGTAACTGAATCAAACCTCGTGCTAATAGTTGTGGGAGAATGGTTGACAAGGGTTGATTTAACCTAGTAAACTCTCAAGGTGGTTTATCAGGAGGTTTTAGTATAAATTTCTCTGTTGTTTTCGCAACATTAACAGTAGCAACGTTTATGCTATCAGTGACTCCATCGCCCACAACTTGTTTATTTTTATATTAATTTTTGGATGTTTTCTCATCATATTTCTTTTTAAGTTGACCTCTCCTAATAAGAGCATCTTCCACTCTTCAGGTTAAATCTATAGCTTAATCGAAGGTGGTCAATGTAGCAGTTGATAACTCATAGGATAACTGTTCTTGTAAATTATTGATAAAGATATCCAACATTTCCCGATAAGGTAACACAAAGTGTAATTTTCCTATCAACTACCTCCATCAAGCTAAGAAGTTAGCAAAACACTCATATTTGTCTTGTTTTAGGTTGTACAAATATTTAATAGTTACATGCCTTTCAATATAGGCACTAAATTGATGCACAAAAGACTCGATGGTCTCTTCAAAATTTCTCAAAGAATGAGTGGGTAGTTGATAATACCATTCCAATGCCATCCCTCCTAAACTTTTTGGGAACATATTTAGTAATAACAAGTCATCATGTGATATATCATGACATGCTATCCTAAACATACGAAGATGCTCTATGGGATATTCAGTTCCTTTGTATATAGGTAGGACAGGCATAGGAAAGTGTTTGGGATATGGTTGTGCTACAACTATAGGATCTAGAGGCTAACTACACATCTCTCAATAATTGTACGAGGGACGGTAGGGATCTATCTGGTCCATGTGGGAGATTAATTGTTTCACCATGGCTTCCAGATTACCAGTTTGCCCACCATATTGGTTTGGTGGTACATGAGTATGGGATTTGTGAGCGTATGTTGGCATGACATAGGGATTAGATGCTATATTGATGTTATGCAAATGGTTGGTAGGAAGAGTATTATGAAGAAGATTTGTTGTAGCATTATGTTGTATCCCAAATTGTTGGAAATTGGTATTTGGTTTTGTTTTAGGCTTTTGTTGATTTGAGGTATATTTATCAATAGCTTGGCAAAATAGAGCAGTGAATGAAGGTTTATTTTGTGTGGGAATAACCCTAGGCTTGGTAACAGACACTCTAGGTGGTTGGGTATCCTATTTTTGTTGCATGTTCTGGATTATAGCAGCCATATCCAAATTGGATGGTCTAGCTTGATCACTTTCTTTATCAATGAAGGACATGGGATTAGTGCATGTGTGATATATGTCTTCTAGGGTTGCTTGAGTGTCACTAATTTGATCTTTGTCCATATGGAATGCTCTATTAAGAGTGCCCATATTAGTATTGAGGAACTTCCAGAAATGTTCCATGTTTTCAAAAGTAAAAGCTCCTTCCAAAGATATTTTAGGGGATGAGGATCCTTCCTCTCTATCATTTTCTTTTTGTTCATTTCCTCTAGCTAATTCTTCTTGTTGTTGGTCAAAGGTTCCTTCTTCCTGAATTGGGTCTTCAGGAAGGACATCTGGGTTATTTCCTAGTTTTATTAACCAATCTTCTTCTACTTCAGTCTGTTTTCCATTCCTGAGTCTAGTCATTATGTCTAACTTTAGATTTTAGCAAATATATATTAATATATTTGCAAAAAATTTGGGAGGTATATATTTTAACTATATACCTACTATAATGCTTAAAAGAAAACGTTTTGATTTTTGTTATGATTTTGTTTTGTTTTTATTTTATTTTATTTATTGATTTTTTTTTTGTTTTTTTGTTTTATGCTTATAAAGACAACAAATAACACACTGAATGCAGGAAATAACAATAATAAAAGAATAGCTTAGTTTTCTATAAATAGTTTATGGATATCATTAATAGGATCAAGTTCATCGAGAGTCATGAAATGCTCCTCTTCAAATTGGAAATGGTTTTTCAAGAACTTGATAAAGTGTGCTATAGTGATGTTATCTACTTCTGACTCTAATTTGTAAAAATAGATTTCATTGCAATACTCTCGATATAACACAGCTCTAGGAACTATATTCCATCTCTGTCTATCTGTAAGAATGACCTCTTGATCCTCTATACGAGATATAAATTTATGAACTAAAACTGCATTGTCGAGGTATTCCTCAAAGGTGTACAATTCTGAAGACACAAGTGCTCTTTTGTCTGCTAACCACCTATGGCAAGCTCTCTGAAGTTCATGATATAAGGTCATTTGATCAGGATCCAAAATTCTATCTAGGACAAACCTCTTAATTTGCCTAATTTTGGTTGATCTAGAATTAATGATATTCAATCTCTTATTAAGTTCGTCCTAAAAGGTTGAACCCTATTTGTGTAAGGTATTCTAAGCATAGAAGTAATCTCTATAGCTGCTAATTGATTCTCAACATTAATGGTGACAACTCATCCTTTATTATAATATACCATATAAATATGATATGCAATCTTTGATTCTAAATGCATTTATGTTTTGTTTTTTTTTTTGGATTGTTTTCAAAAGGTTTTTAGTTTTCATGTTGGCTTCACCAAAATGTATCGCTCCAAATTTTTTGCATCCTTACCTTCAGGCCATAGGATCCGCACCCGAAATGGGGATACGAGAAGGATGGGACAATACCTCAGACTGAGAGGCCCTTTGAAGGTCCTGCCTCTTGGGGGATGGGTATAAGGGTGAATTTTTGATGGATGGTGGGTTCACCAGGAAACTTTTGAGTGGCAGTTTCCACACCTAGGTTGATAGTAAGCTTGATGTCTTCATTTTGTGCTTTAATCATTCAATTCCTAAGTTTTTCCAAGATGAATCTAAACTATTTTATATGCCAATACAAATTTACATGAATACAAAAAATAGGAATGAATGCTAAACATAGATAATATGCTAACTAGAACAATACATACCTGATTCTTGATGTCTGATGAATATTTTGAGTTTTGTAGCAGTCTAGATCATCTCAACTCGTACGTAATCATCTGAGATCAGACGAGATCATTGTCAATCTGATGAATTCGTCAGACGAATTCGTCAGAAACATGCAATCACAAGAATAGATACAAAATACCAAATATGCCACTACAAAAGCAAAGGAGAATGATAGAAATAACAACAAACAGGCCTAAATAATAAATGCAAATAGCAAATAAGATAACTACAGTAGATTTAATGATTGATTTTAAATTTATCATGCGGTTATACTAAATGAGGTGAACTCCAAGATGCATAAATATAATAACTAAGATAATGCACAAAGAAATGCAAAAAATAAATAAAATATGCAAACTCTAGACTCTAATTTCTCCCAATCTGGACTATAGTTGGGATCGCCTCCAATCGTATGAGATTGTCTGCGCTTCTCGATAGGATCATCCAAAATCGCCTAGAATCGCTTGCGATGATCCGAGCTAGCTTCGACTGAAAAATAGTAAAGTTCCTGTGATAAAACATGAAATACAAAATTCAAATAATGGTGTAAAGGTGCTCTGAGGTGCGTGGAAGCTTAGGGGGTTTTAGGGGAGTCAATTAGGTTTTCAAGCAGAGAGTCAAGGGGATAAACTGAGAAAATCTTAGTTTATATAGGATTAGGGAGAGGTTAGGAGGTTGGAGATCATTCCAATTTAGAAGATCTCCAATGGGGGAGACTCTAACTTCACAGACACATTTTCTACCCAGGTTAGAGAGGCTGTTGGAACAGAAGCTAAGTATGAAAATTTGATTTTGGGATGAAATCGTCTGGAAATTCTGTTTCAGACGAATTTGTCAGATATGGGATGATTTCATCTGATCTTAGACGATATCATCCAACGGTCAAAACAAATCCTAAAAATGGCATGAAAAATGAGGAAAGCGGGTAACGTGCAGTTAATGGACGGTTTGAGGTAAAAATTTGATTTTTTATCTTTTTACTAAGGTTTAATCGTGCCAATTTTAGGGTGCTACAAAAATATATCTTTGTTTGTGATTTTATTTATTAGAATATTCCTTTAAATAGGATTTCATTTAGTACAGAATTGTATTGCATGGTGGAGCAAATGTGTTATTCTATGAGTTAACTTTTTAATAGGCACACAAGTAATTCACTACTTTACTGATTTAAGCATATTGACTTGGAAACAAAACATCACCACTACTAGTTTGAAATAATATATGTTCCTTTATATTTTCTTATGGGATGTCCATTAAGGTAGTGCTCCTTGGTATTTTAAATCCAAATATGAAGAAAGTGCATAGTGGGTGCAAACCATTAGCAACATCCTGACAAAATCAGACATTGGAGGAGGGAAGAGGGATTACCTTGAAAAAATGAAAAAATGGGAAAGAAAAAAAGAAATAGGTAGAGAATAGAGGATGGAAAAAATAGAGTAAATATGAGGAATTACTATATTTCTCCAATGAAATTAAATGAGTTTGATTGCGTGTATCAGGTAGATCTTGTTGAAGTTAAACTTTGCTTGAATTATTATGTATATTTTTGATGAAAATAAGATTGTATTCTTGAATTAAAGAAGTGATAGATTAGAGTTTACTTAAATATAATTACTGCAAATGAATATTGACTACTGGAGATAGAAGATTCATTTTATAGTCTGTCTTTAGAATTTTCATATGTTTTAAATATACTTCGTATTACATTTGTTGTGATTTAGTTTTCTTTCTTGGGTACTGGGTGTATTATCATTTATTTATGTTCCTAAAAGAAGAAATACCGAGAATAGTAAGAAGAATGGTATTATGAAAATCATCAGTAAGTATATAGGAGGAATTCAAAACAAAAAAGGTGAAATTGGTAATTAAAAATTCAATGGTAGATCAAAGAAACCTGTGAACATTTAGATGGTATTTATATTGTTGTTTTGCTAGTTTTTAATTGGATAGAATGTCAATTAGCATATTGAAATTATGTTGAATGTTTGCTTAAAATTTATATAATAACTTTATATTGGTTTATTATTCATCAGACTAGAAATTTTATGCTGCTCAACTCTTAAATACCGAAATGTAGGAGAAACTAGAGTGAAAATTTTGACCAACTATCAAAACTTGACATGTTATAGATTGAATGTGATAATGTTTTGGTGAATTTTACATGGATAGTATACTTAGTCACCTAACTAAAGAGTATGAGTGAAAATAATAGTGGTCCTGGTTGAAAAGGAGTGTTAATAAACTAGATTTATGTATTTTTTTTTTTGTCAATAAAAGAGAGATTCATTAAAAATATGTTTTTAAAGGAGCCCCAAAATATTAGAAAAACTAAAGGAGATAAATAAAAAATTTATAGCTGATGGAAATAACAGAGGGAAGCCCACATGAGGGGTCCATACTTGCCTAGAAGCAAACTAGAAACTAAACCAAAAAATGTTGAAAAAAACAAAGAGGATGATCCCACCTGGAAGAATAGGGCCATCTCGAGGGGACACCCCAAAGTAGAAATATGAGACTCAATTTCCATACTTAGTGTTCTGGGATTCATATATATCCTTAAATATGGTGCTTATAAGACCATGTGCTACATCGAGGTCTTTTTCTACCTGGTTATATATCATCCAATCAACCTTTAATGAATTGGTAGTTATGGATAGGGTGGCCACTGAACTAGCAATATGGATGAGCACAACTCTACAAAGTGCAATAGTGGAAGCACCACCATAATCCTCCTTCACTAATTCCTTCAAGTGAATCACTTCATAGCATAACTCCTTGGCCAACTCAATTGTTTTCACTAGGGATGGCATATTCTTCTTAAAATTCTGTAGACCTAGTGACACATGGACAAGGGATGAGCTTAAGTTTTGGAGGAACTTAGATGATGAAAAATCAATGGAATTGAGTTTAAGCTTGAAATATACATACATAGGATCATCCTTGGGCTTCAATGAGGTGGGGGAGGAGAATTCAGGATCATTATCATCGCTTGATACATCATGAATTTTTAGTTATTGAATATGGTGTGTAATTTTTTAAGGTATATTCAAGAGCAATGTAGAATTTTATTCTAATATTATGCAATTTTTTAAGATGTAATAATGCATCATTGATGTGGGAAACACTCTTAAAATGCAACACAAAATGGCACAAAAAAAAACTTTGAATTGCATTAATCAAAAACATATTTATAGGTATGTCTACCTTTTATAAAGTGGCATTTAATGTACACGATCTATGTGAGTATTAAATGCAATCGTAATCCCTATCATTCCTCCCCACTGAGGAAGCATTGGTCCCCAATGCGTACAGTTGTGGAAGAGAAATATGGGTAGCTGAAGAGTGTCAGGTACAACCGAAAATGCACTCTTTTTTACAAAAATATGAAGATTAAAATATCAAATGTTTACATGTCTTCAAAAAAGAAAAATCTAATACTAGATTTGGATCATTCTTGGAAAATACTCTTCGATGATTGTAAACACTACTATGCTGATGGAAAATTGAAATTTGTCCCTCAAAATAGCGGAAGAAAACAATAATTGATGTCAGAGAAGAGCAACCCAATATTTTTGAACCATGTGCAAAAGAAATAAGCATTAATGGAAACACGCATATCCAGTTAATTTATTAATGGGCTATACTTGAAAGGTGTGCAACAACTATGCTGATAGACTGATGATTATAATTGACATTGTTGATTGAGCATGGACAAGTATGAATGCTTTGACTAACGTTAAATAGGACAATCAAGGATGGTTGTGGAATGAATAACAAGGGATAAAACATGACTTGATGTTGATTGGAAAAACTAGAGTAGCCTAAGGGGCTGACCATACTACAAAAATTACTATAGGTAGATGTGAATTATGGTTTAGACCAAAACTATCTTGGACACATATGGGGCATAGATTGTAAGACATGGGAATGGAAAATGATGACAGGATACATGGGGGTAAGAGAATATGGTTTTATATGTTGTCAAAGACTGACAAGCATGTGGGCCAAGGTGACACTGGGCTAGGCACACGTGGTCACAAAATTTGAGGGTGGTGATAGGTTCAGGGTAGGTAGGGGGAAGGTTCCATAAGGGAATGGGGTGCAGCTGAGTCATAATAGATGACATGGCATGGGTTGAATGACACTCAAATAGATGAATCATGATATGATGCATGAAATACAAGGTCAAAATAGGGGAAACATATATGTGGTGTGGTAGGTATGTGGTAAGGAGTTTTAAGGAAATGAATGCATGAATCATAGGACTGCTCAAACACCATTGAAGATAGCTAGAGGTGGAAGGTAGGGAGTATGATAACAGAGAAATATGCCAGCCAATATGGCTAATTCACAAGGTGCACCTCATGCAATATAAATGGATAAGCATCCATAGCATATGGAATGTTGGATATATCCCATGAAATAGGTTGTAAACCAAACATACATATGTCAAACAAAAAATGAAAGCATGGTCAGAAAATATGGTCAAAAAATAAATCTTTAGAAATAGATTTAATGTTTTGTGCCTAAAAATACCATAACTACTAGAAAATAGGGATTGCAACTGAAAAATCAGAAACCATAGAATAAAATCTAATACTTGGTGCTATAAAATAGCCATCTTGCTAGAAATTGATGGATGTGGTTACAAAAATGCAAAGGATATTCATAAACATAGAAGAACCCAATGTAGATGAAATCGGGTTAGAAAATAGGCCGTGGATGCCAGGAATGGCATGAAATTTGATCACCATATATTTCATCTTGTTTTGAGACATCGAATGTGAGAGGATCATCAAAAAAAGAACAATAATGGTGGACATCACGATCTAGAACGATAAAATTGGTTCAAGAGCATTGTCAGTTAGAGCATGTTGATGTGTGCAGTTGGATGCATAAGGTCATAGTAAGTAGAAATAAACAGTGTAGAGACCGTTGTGTGCAATGGACATAGGGCCACTGTGAATAAGCACATGCGATTGAGGTAGCATGAAGGAGTCACACCGAAGAAATGCAAAAGGACACAAAAAATTTGGATGATATAATCAAATAAGAGGAGGCCATTGAGGTGGGCAATGTGTAGTGCATTGTGATGTTAGAATGTCATTGTAAATTTATACTCAATAATTAACTGGTGGGCAGCACCAAAAATAATCAGATGTGGGACATCATTCATCGAACTGGTACTAAAAAGAGGTAAGGAAATAAGTGATCTCACAAAGCATATCATGGAGATCAAGGTAGGTGGGGGCATCAAAAAATAAAAAAGTCACACAAGAAATAAAAGAGCCCATCATAAATGAAGGAACATCATCAAAAAGTGTCTAGAAATGGTCGACAAAGCTGAAATGAGGGTCGAATGTGTGTGAATCACCAGATCGACGTCATCATGAGATAGAAAATGATGTTGATAAAAACTATAAATCTTAGTTTGAATGTGCTTGGAAATCTTATTTTTATTTTTACTGTCACTTGTTGGGAATATAAGTTTTGAATATCCCATCAAAAAGCAGGAATAAACATCGAACATCATCAAAAGGAGTGCAGTGAGTGGTGAACGGTCGACTGGGGTCGAGGATCAGAGGCCATGGAAAATGTTCATAGTAGAGAGCAATGAGGAGGTATCTACAAAATGAAAGCTATGGATGAGCTATAAAATTTGAGGTTGAGATAAGAAAACAACATATCCATCATGTTTGATTGAAACTGATCGATACAATAAAGAAAACACTAGAAAAGTAGAGATGAGTGGTGAATAGATCTACTCATCATCAGTCGACAAAAAATCCTCTAGCTTAGAAAATAAACTCAAACCTACTTTAGGAGCAACATAAGCCACATCGTCTAATGGAAAGAAGTTGGGTATTTCCCCCATAGATCCTATTTCGACTCCAGGTGTGGTTGTAATTTTATATTTTTGTAGATCAGGGGTAGAATCCTAATATTTTTAATGAGATATTTAACAATAATGAGATCATCAAAAATAGGTTCTCTGAAAACAACGACGATGATTTTAGATATAAATTGCTAAAAATTGGTAACCATTTCTACATGGAATTGTTGAAGTGCATCCATTTTTGCATGTACTAGTTGAATTTGTACAATGAAGTCGACAAGAAAAATGGTTGACATTGTGAATGAAGATCACGAGTTGAAGGTCAGATTCAAAGGGACCCCAGCTAGGAGTTTTCATGAATGGAAGTGATCAAATATGTCTATGGAAGGAAAATAATGTTCACCCAATTCCGATATCTGCTAGTGGTTTTCTCATTCCTATTTTGAACCAGACTAGCCTATATGAAGAGGATACTCACCTATCCAATGGTCAAATCTAATACCACTGATGTTGGAAACACTCTTAAAAGGCAACAAAAAATGGTACAAATGAAAACTTTGAATTTCATTAATCAAAAACATATTTATAGGCATGCTTACCTTTTACAAAGCGACATTTAATGTGCACGATCCATGTGAGTATTAAATGCAATACTAATCCTTTTATTTCATTTTGATATTATGTTTGTAATACTTTTTCAACTGCATGTTTTGAAGTTGATAAAAGAAATATTGTATTATTTTACAATTTATAATTACCAAAAATCCCATGTTTAGGTTTACTTCTAGTGCTTATGGAATAGTAGAATTTCCATTGAAGGAAATATATGCAATTGCTATTTATTTTATTTCTACCTATGAAAAAGAGAGTGATTTGTAGAATCTTACTATGGTTAGTATACTTTTGTTCTTGCACATATGATTCATTCTTCATTCAAAGAGAGCTTAATTTTTCTGTGAGCTTTATGAGTAGCATGAAGGAGTATGTTTCATTTGATTTGAAATACTGAATGCATTGAAAAGTCATATGTGCATTAGTAAATGCATTTCATATGGATTGATTGCACTAATCCCTCATAATAAATACTTCTTAGTGGGTGTGACTAAATACATTTCAAAGAAGGAGAGGCTGAAGGTGTATGACATTCTGACTCATCAAGGAACTCTTTCACTATATGAAGGCTAAGACGAAAAAGCATTGTGAACCTATTGTATTATTTTTTTAAGATATTTATTGTTTAAACATCCACTCCATGTTTTTTGAAAGGATGGTTTTGTTAGAGCCAAATTATTGTGAAATATATATGTAATTTGTAATGATGATGGAAGTTTTTTAGAGGACTTAATATAAACAACTTTGTTTTAATGACCAATCAAATGTGGTTTGTGGATGTTTTTTAATTAAAGAGATTATTTATTGTTGTATGGATTATTAATACATTAAAATTAGAGTGATGGGATAGACATTTAATAATGGATACATATTCTAGATGAACAATATGTCTTGCTAAAGGGATTGGAATATGTTAATCATAAGGAGCTAATTTTACTATAATTCTATTTATTATTATGGTGACTTGGGTAATTGTGTAGAGGATTATAAAGATCTTACATCAGTTACTTTTATTGCAATAAGAACATAGAAATTTAGCCTATAGAATAAATTATATGCTAGGTTACCTTAAGATTTTTTTAAAAAGGTTTTTAATGGGCAAGACTTTTGTAATCTTTGTTTATGCAAAGAGATTTAAGATGCCTATTTTCACAATTATGTAGAAAGTAACCTATCAAAGTATAAAAAACTCTCATGGAAATGAGTTAAAAAGAATTAATCCTTGGGCTCAAGACTGTTGCATAGATGGATCTATGCAAGGCACATAATTATTGAGAAACCTTTAAAAATATTGAAAGGATTGAGCTAGATCAAAAGATAATTTGAGATATATAGCTTCAATGGAAAGAGAACACCTAATACTCATGTAGACACATATATACATGAAGTAAGGACATGAGTATCTTGTGATGGATCAAATAAAATAGGAAGATAAAATCTAATACTCATGTGTATACAGATGTATACAGATAGGTGTATCTTGTGTATCTTGGAATAGAGAATACTTGGCAAAGATGTAAAGAAGCTTGAGTGACTTATAGGTTTAAGTATCTAAAAAAAAACTTACAAGTAGAAAGGGGAAAAATTTGGGTTGTGACACTCTTCTTTGGATTCAATAGTAATATCTTCATCATGAGAGGTTGTCCTTGCTCAATATCTTCTACATGCTTCATGAAAGCAATACTTTCATATTCTACTTACAAAATATGATTTTTGATTTCCTTTCTCATATTGCTATTGTATTGTAGCTTATACATTCAAATATCTAATTACCATTTTATCTACATCTATAACATCTTCTATAGAATTATCTATCCCTTCCTTGACCAAAACCACCTCTACCATGATGGGAGTCTCCACCTCATATGGTATTCTGGTTGAAGTTACAATGATAAGTACTAGCTTCTCCTTCCTATTTTTGTTGTCCTCTTTCATCATTTTTTTATCCTCATCCTTTCAACAACCTTCCTCTCCATTTCATTATTTTTTGTTTTCACAATAAATTCTCCTCTAACTTTAAGGTATAATGGTAGGCTTCCTCTACCACCATTACCCTTATCATAGTGACTTCATCTTGTATGGACATCATCAACCGATTGATATTATTTGATACTTTATCTTCATTGTCTTCCACATGACTATCCTGAATGGTAAGTCTATAGAATTCCTTTGTGTACTCCTTCACACTCATATCCTTCAATATTAGGTTCCATAATTTGCTAAAAATATCCAATTTCTAGTTTTATGGAAGGCATTTAGCCTTTAGTTTGATGATTATTTTCTTCTATATCTTGATCCTTTCCTTTTCTTTCTTTGTATTTCAGCTTGTACATGGTCCAACCACGAGAAAACATGTCCTTTCAGGTTCATGCAAGTGAACTTCACCCTTTTTAGATCTTTTATTGACTCAAAATATAAACACTTCTTGATTTCAATAATCAAGTCTATGAGCTCCTCTAGATTCAATATTTCATTATAAGATGAGGAATATATATTCATATTTCAACCCATATTAGAAATCATATATATCAATCAGTCCTCTAGCTCTCCATGTCACTCTTCATCTTGAAATTAGCTTCCATGTCACTAGTCTCATATTCTTCACTATCACTAATATCCTCAACATGAACTTGATCTAGGAATGAAATTGATGAGATGAGTAATACTTCTTAACAATGTCAATCCATATAATGATTCTTTTGACAAACTTTATCCATACTTATCTAAGAAATCCTTCATATCATAAGGAATTTTCTTATTATTATCTTCTATTTCACCCTTTGTGATTTTAGTAATCAAAGCCAAATATGAATTATTTATCATCTCCATCAAAAATTGTTTTTCTAAATCTAAACATATTTTAGGATTATTGTCCTCTATTTTTCCTTGTCCTTCAATGGACTCAATACAAACTTGTTATCATCTTTCATAATGATATAGGTGTTCTCCCTACCACCATTTACTACCTTTCTATCAAATTTCCAAGGTCTTCCCAATAACACATGGTAAGCATCCATAGGCATAATATCATATAGGACCTCATCCTTCAAGGACCCTACATGAAAATTCACCTTACACTACTTGCTTATTAAAATAACTTGTACATATTGGGGTGTTATATCCTCCTCAATCATAGTTTCTCTACCATCTCAGAACATACTAGCTTAATTATACTTCCATAGTCTATAATAACCTTGCAATATTTACCTATTTATTTACATACTATTTTGAAAAGACTTATTCTTTGAATAATTTCATGTTCCCTCTTTTTCATGACCCTCACTTGGTATACTTTTTCTTATATAGATTTATTTCTTACTAATTTATCATGTTGATAGGATAATTGGATATTTCTTGACTAGTTACGGAGACATATATATCTCATGGAAGCAAATGATGTATATTATTGTTGGGATTCTTTGATTTCTTAGAAATGATATTTGTTGGGTATATATTTTATGTGAAAATATGATATGTCTTACTAGTGAAATGATTTATTATTTTATGTATGATTTATGCAAACATATCTTAGTTAGTAGAATATGATGTTGTGAGTGGAATTGTATCTCTTTGTAGGAAAAGGTGTGCATTCGAGGGTGAGAGAAAAGACTCAACCATCGAGAATGGAATGAGGGAAATGATGTGAAGTGTTATTTATGAAATAGTTCAGGAAACTTGGATAAATTCCCATCTTATATAGTTACATAACATAGTTTTCTTGAGGAATATATATATATATTAATGGATGAATGAAAATTGTTAATTCTTGAAAATCTCTATTTGTTTGTGATTTTATTTATTAGAATATTCTAAATAGGATTTAATTGAATATATAATTTTATTACATGGTGGATAAAATGTGGTATTCTATGAGTTAACTTTTTAATAGGCACACAAGTAATTCATTGTTTCACCGATTTAAGCATATTGACTTGGAACAAAAACATCACCACTACTCCAAATTAAAATATTGTATTTTACTTTATATTTTATTAGGGTATTTCCATTAAGGTAGTGCTCCTTGGTATTTGGAACTCGAAGCTAGAGGAAGTGCATAGTGGGTGCACACTATTAGAAACATCCTGATAGAATCATATGCTGGTAGAGGGAAGAGGGATTACCATGCAAAAATACAAAAAGGAGAAAGGAAAAAATTAAATAGGTAGAGAAGAGAGGATGGAAAAATGGAATAGATGGAGAACACAAGTTTATATTGAGAGGAGGGGTGAAAAGTATAAGACCACTTTTTTCTTTTCTTTTCCAAATAATAATATGCAATATATCTACGATAATGTCAACATAAATAATAAAATCAATGCACAAATCACCACACATAATAGAGACACCAATTTAACATAGTTCACTCAATGTGAGCTATATCCATGAAGAAAATCTTTCACTAAAATTTTCTCAATAAATATTTTAGGAATCCTTTCCCTATTATAATGTTTATGGACCTTTGTCCAATTGAGACATAAATCCCCTAATCAAGTTCATGTATCTCTATCCACGAGAGACACCAATTCCCTTAGCTCGTTCATGGATCGCTATCCATAGGAGAACTCCTTCTCCTCTACTCTGGCTGGTGATCCTCTAGAATACTACTGCCTCCACTACATTAGCTTGTAGATGCCTCTCCATTGAAGACTTTATCTTCATTCAAAATATCTCTATCCTCACTACCCTTGCTAATGGATCTCTATCCACTAGAGACTACTATCATCTACTATATCACCTCCAAATATTGCTCTCAACTTTGTATCAAATCTATACTAAACACAATACTTCGATCTAGCACAAATCTACTCAATATCTATCCTCAAATTTGTACTAAAAATAGTCCTTCAATTTAGCACAAATATGCTCAATCTACATCTTCAAATATGCACTAAACATAGTCCTTCAATTTAACATAAATCTGCTCAATCATTTTTCCTCAAGTCTACACTAAACATAGTCCTTCGGTTTAGCACAAATATGCTCAATATCTATCCTCAAATTTGCACTAAACATAGTCCTTCGATCTAGCACAAATATTATCAATCCCTATTCTCAAATCTATACTAAACACAGTCCTTCGGTCTAGCACAAATATAATCAATATCTATCCTCAAACATGAACTAAATATAGTCCTTCAATCTAGCTCAAATATACTCATTATCTATTCTCAAATATGCTGAAAAAGTCCTCACTAGAACTTGTCCAATCATCTCAACAAGTATTCACCAAGACTTACCTCAAATATTCTCAACAAGTCCTCACTAGAACTTGTCCAATATGCTCAACAAGTCTTCACCAAGACTTACCTCAAATATGCTCAACAAGTCCTCACTAGAACTTGTCAAATATGCTCAAAAATTCTTCACCAAGACTTACCTTAAATTTACAATGTAAGCTTCCAAAAATCTTACTCAACTAATTGCTTAAGTCCACTCTAGGACTAACTCAAATCTATCCACTAGATTTCAAAAAATATTTATACAACTCAACTCAATCTATCATAGAAAACCTCTTCAATTACATAGACAAGATTCACACAGAATATTTTTTAATATCATTTAAACATAAGCAGAATGGTTAGAGAATTAATATGGTTCACACTCACAACATTGCTCAATCACTTTCAATATATCACATAAACAAATGGAGAATTGTTAGACTTAATATATTTCACAGTCAATCACTTTCAATCTTTCCCAAATTAGGAAGGAACAATTTGGTTCACAAAAATTAAATTATCACTCCAATACTTCCAATCAACTAAGCTCAATCAACTCCAATCAAACAATCACTCAATGAAATCTTAGTCAACAATGCTTATCAAACAAACCTCATATAACAATGATACTCATGATCTTTTACAAACCCTATTTCAAGATAGTTCTCAACTTCACATAACAATGATACTCATGATCTTTCACAAACCCTAGTTCAAGCATATGAAAGCTTACTTCAATATTTCCAAAAATGCTTATCAAACAAGGTTTCTAATATCAAATTTCATTCTAGAAAACCAAACTCAACAATGCTTATCAAACAATCCTTTTCACTCCAACTTAGCATTCACAACATCCAACAATATTCCACTCACAAGGAATATATGCCCATACCTTTTGTTTGATGAAGTTTTGACCTCAAAATATATTTCAATCACAATCACTCTCTTCGACAATATCAAGGGTTATTTCCTTTCAAAAATATTTCACCAAGTCCAAATATCAAAAATCAACTATGCCTTATCTCTCCCTTCAAAACAATCTTTATAATATAACTTTATTTCAAAAAAATATCAAACACCCATGGTACACCTTATTTATCCTTTTATTAACTTTAACCACTCAAAAATCAAACACAAAAATAAAACTTTGCATACCCCTTTATATCCCTTGTATAACTCTTTAATCCTTTTTAAATATGTAATTTCCAATAAACAAAACTTTAAAAAATTAAAAATTAATTTCCACCTTTGCAATTTTTGGATGCAACAATCAAACCTTAGCAATGTGAGTGCATACCTTAGTCCAACCACCAAAAATGCCTTGACGGGTTTCGAACATGCAAACCCTTCCTCCCAATTTCCTTTGCACAATGTGCACCCACCAAGTGGGATATGTGCCTCCATGCAAAGATAAAAGCACGTGCCTTCCCTTTGATTATTCACGATGGAACAAAAAAAAAATTTATCTGCTTGCCAAAAATGAAGACCATGATAATCAAACCCCTAACCTTGCACCTGCAAACATCTTAATGCAGCCCCCAGATACTAACCGTGCTACCAATGCCTTGAAATATGAAGTGGGCTCCCCAACTACTTGTCCTTTGTTTTGCTTCAATAAACCTTTTAAAACACATGCGATACTTTCTCTTCTCTTTGTGCACGATTTTCTATGTCATTCGATGGATCTCATGGATGATTAATTGAAATGAAACTTGCCCCTTCTTATATGCAATATGCCATGTGCTCAAAATGTCGGTGACATTTTTAAATTTGATTTTAATTCAAATTAAAAATTTGTGCCCTTATAACCCTAACCTTTAGGGTTATTAAATTAAATCATAAATTAATTTATAATTAAATTATTATAATTAACTTATAATTAATTTCATAACTCTTAGAGTTAATCAAATTAAATAATAAATTAAATTATAATGAAATTACTATAATTAATTTAATACTTAGGTCTTAACCTTAGACATTTAATATTATAATAAAATATTATAATAGTATTTTTCTTGGGCTTCCTATTGCTCTTTAGATATCATCTGACCACCTTGAATATTATGATAAGGGATATTATAATATTATTTTCCTTAGGTATAGAAGCAATATTTCTCTTGCACTGCTCACTTAAACTGACTCCTGACATCCTTCCTTTTGTCTTGCTTACTAAAACTGACTCTTGACATCAATGACAACAAAACCTACTCATATTTCGAACAATCTCCCCTTTTGTCATTAATGGCAACCCATTTTCCTTTTATCATTTCCTTTACCTTTTTATGTCCTGCTCCCCCTGATAAACTGCTCCCCTCACTGAATTCTCTCCTCCTAACTCAAATCTCTCCCCATTTATCATAAATGGCAAAGGATCACCTTTGGGGCTTGGGTCTAAGATTGAAACTCTTATCTTAGCCCCACCGCCACCTCCTCTTGAGCTGGTTAATTCTAGGGTGGAAGTATTTCTACTCCTAGCAAGCACTAATCTTTACCATTGTCCACTTTCTTCCTCAATTGTTCCTTCTAATTCCTCTAACTATTCATATTCTTGCTTGTCTCTAGAATTTTAACTCTACACCACTTTGTTGTATGTCCATAATTATTGCACTTATAAAACTTAATGTTGTTATTCCTTGGAGGTGCAAATATCTTGGGATTTATATTTGTGAAGCCATATCTATTCCTATCATGAACCTTGTAATTCACTTCCTTGTAACCAAACTGATTACAAGAGTAGAAATACCCTTGAAAATGATGCATGTTTTTGAAACTTGCATATTCATGTTTTCCATGTATCCTGCACTATGTAGCTTTATGCCCAAACCTGTAACATGAGAAGCATCATACATTGAAACTGCTTTGTCTGGACCTCATTTGTCTCTTAGTATCTTCTACCCCATGCTGGTTCCTATTCCATTTGTTCCTCATTTGTGCATTGTTACTTTCCTTGTTGAACTTTTTGTTGTCCAACTCATCCTCAAAAGTCTCACTCTCTCTTACACTCTCTTTTTCTGAAGTTTCTTCTTCTTCAAAACTTGAGATTGAATCTTCTCCCTATCTATTTTGTCTATTCAAAACCAATACCTATCTTATTTTATGTCAGTTTTTATGTCTTGATAATCTTATCCATTTTTTTGAGCTTATTCCAAACTTTTGTAACTTTTCCTTAGACTCTTTTCCTTCCTTCCTTAGTAAAGCTACCTCATGATCTAACGTTTCACATTCTAAAACCTTTACTTCTAACTACTCTTTGAATCTCCTTGTATTAGCTATTGAGTTAGTTAGATCATCTATAAGCTTTTATTTCTCTTTATCACATTATTGAAATTTAAGATTGAGTTTTGAGTTTTGCTTTCTTACCTCCCATAATGCATCAAGGGCATGAATAAGCTCACCCTCAAGATCAACTTCTCCTTTCCTTGACTCTTCCTCTATTTTTTTGCCTTAGGAAACATATTCATTCTTTTCTAACTATTTTCTACTATAAGCACTTCCTTCTTCTATTGCCATAAGAATATTCTCTTCTGGTCCTTCAAGTGTATCTTCATATTCATCATAACTAAAACGAAATCCATTCCTTGTACAACCATCTTCAAGATGACTAAAGTTACCACATCTAAAACACTTGAGGATTATTGGTGACCTTTTCCTAATCATTTCTTTTTCTTTTTCTAGAAATAGAACTTCATATTTATCATTATCTGAGGAAATATCATCACTATAACTCGAACTCTTACATGCCTTGTCTGCATAAAAAATCTTCTTATACCTTTGGAAAAAATTCTTTCCTTGTGTACCTTGTCCATCCCTATTTTTCTTTTGGTACTTGTCCTTTCCTGCATCTATGTTCTTATGATCCTGTTTTTCATCGCCATTGCTATTTCCATCTTCTAGAAAATTAGATTCATAGTGACCATATTTTCCATATTTAAAACATCTAACTAATTTTGTACCTTTATACTTTCTTGAGTCCTTGTTATTTCTACCATAATTTACTTCTTCATAACTGGATAACTCATTGCTTGAATCTAAATTCTTACCCTTAGTCTTCTTAGGGGATTTAAATGCTACTTATTTTTGGGGAATAGGTTCCTCTTTTATTATTATCTCAAATATTGTGAAAATTCCATGTCATTATCCCTTTTCAAAAGAATAGTATATTTCAACTCTTCTATAGCTGAAATATTTTCACTAAACCTTTTTGGGAGTGACCTTAGAATCTTATCACACACATCAGGTTCTGTAACTTCAGCCCAAGTCTGTGCATGGAGTTAAAAACCTTGTCCACATGAAGTAGATATGCAACAATGTTTTCCTCATCCTTAATTTTTATATCTTCAAATGCTCTCTTGAAATTTTACAACTTTAACCTTTTGACCTTTTTATCTCCTTCATATATGCCTTGCAACTTATCCCAAATTTTGTTTGCTGATTTACAATGCGTAATATTTTTAAACTTTGTTTCATGTAAGCCCTTTTGAATTGTATTCATTGCTTTTGAATTGTAATGATGCAAAAGCTTACCATATTTATCTGTAGGTGGAGTTATTGGTGATGTGTATCCATTTTAAACTACTTCGCATATTTCATTTTCAAGTTCCATTAGATGAAACTTCATCCTTGTGCTCCATAGTGTATAATTGTTCCCATTGAATAATGGTGTTGAATTCTCTAAGGAATCACTCTGAGAATCCATTTGTATTCTTGTAAGATTTTCCTTTAAGCTATTAAACTCTTATCAAGAAATCCACATTGATACCAATTGGATAACACAAGCTTATAGTGAGAGGGGGGTGAACAATATAAGACCACTTTTTACTTTTCTTTCTCAAACAATATTATGAAATATATCAATGACAATATCAAAAATAGTAATCAAAGTAATGCATAAATTACCACATATAATAAAGACACCAATTTAACGTGGTTCACCCAATGTGGGTTACATCCATAGAGAAAATATTTCACTAAAATTTTCTCAATAAATATCTTGGGAATCCTTTCCCTATTACAATGTTTATGGACCTTTGTACAAAGGAGACACCAATACCCTAATAAATTTCATGGATATTTATCCACAAGAGACACCAATACCCTCATCTAGTTCATGGATCTCCATCCATAGTAGAACACCTTATCCTCTACTCTAGTTGGTGATCCTCTATAAGAATACTACCTCCACTGCATTGGCTTGTGGATATCTCTCCATTGAAGATTTTGTCCTCACTCAGAATATCTCTGTCCTCACTACCCTGTATAATGTATCTCTATCTACTATAGACTACTATCCTTTGCTCTATTACCTCCAAAGATTGCTCTTAGCTCTATCTCAAATATGTACTAAACACAGTCCTTTGGTCTAGCAAAAATTTGCTCAATCTCTATCCTCAAATATGCACTAAACATAGTCCTTCGGTTTAGCATAAATTTTATCAATATCTATCCTCAAATATGCACTAAACATAGTCCTTTGGTTTAGCACAAATATTCTTAGTCTTTGTCCTCAAATCTACACTAAACATAGTCCTTCAGTTTAGCATAAATATGCTAAATCTCTATCCTCAAATCTATACTAAATACAGTACTTCGATCTAGAACAACTATTCTCAATATTTGCTCTCAAATATGTACTAAACATAGTCCTTAGATCTAGCACAAATATTATTAATCTCTATTCTTAAATATGCTCAACAAGTCTTCACTAAGACTTACCTCAAATTTGCTCAACAAGTCCTCACTAGAACTTGTCCAATATTCTCAACAAGTCTTCACCAAGACTTACCTCAAATTTGCTCAACAAGTCCTCACTAGAACTTGTCCAATATTCTCAACAAGTATTCACCAAGAATTACCTCAAATACACTTAAAAATTCCACCCTAGAACTTTTCCAATATACTCAACAAGTCTTCACCAAGACTTACCTCAAATCTGCTCAACAAGTCCTTACTTGAACTTATCCAATCTGCTCAAAAAGTCTTAACCAAGACTTACCTCAAATATACTCAACAAGTCCTCACTTGAACTTGTCCAATTTGCTCAACAAGTATTCACCAAGACTTGCTTCAAATATGCATTGTAAGCTTCCATAAAATATTACTCAACTCAGTCCTTAAGTCCACTCTAGGACTAACTCAAATATTTCCACTAGCTTTCACAAAAGCTTTATACAACTCAACTCAATCTATCATAGAAAACCTCTTCAATCACACAAATAAGCTTCACATAGAATATTGTTTAATCTCATAGAAACATATGAATAATTTTTAGAGATTCAATATGCTTCACACTCACAACAATGCTCAATCACTTCCAATATCTCATAGAAACATATCGAGAATGGTTAGAAAATCAATATGTTTCACACTCAATCACTATCAAAATTTCTCGTATTAGTAAGGAACAATTTGTTTCATAGAACTTGAACTATCACTCCAATACTTCCAATCAAATAATATCAATCAAATGCACTCAACCAATCACTCAATGAAAGCTTAGTCAACAATGCTTGTCAAAAAAATCACACATAACAATGATACTCATGATATTTCACAAACCCTAGTTCAAGATAGTTCTCAATTTCACATAACAGTGATACTCATGATCTTTCACAAACCCTAGTTCAATCATATGAAAGCTTACTTCAATATTTACAACAATTCTTATCAAAAAATAATGTTCACTCCAGCTTAACATTCACAACATCCAATAATATTCCACTCACAAGTAAGATATTCCCATACCTTTTTTTGATGAAGTTTTAACCTCAAAACCTATCTCAATCACAATCACTCTGTTTTCCAATCTCAAGGGTTAGATAACATATATATATATCCTTAATAGTTTATTTCAAAAATATTTCACCAAGTCCAAATATCAAAAATCAATTGTGCATTATCTCTCCTTTCAAAACAATCTTTATAATATAACTTTATTTCAACAAAATATTTAAAACCCTTGGTACACCTTATTTATCATTTTATTAAATTTAACCACTCAAAAATCAAACACAAAAATAAAATTTTGCAAACCCTTTCATCTCCCTTGTTTAACTCTTTAATCCTTTTTAAATATACAATTTCCAATCGACAAAACTTTAAGAAATTAAAACTTAATTTCCACCTTTGCAATTTTTCGGATACAACAATCAAACCTTAGCAATGTGAGTGCATACCTTAGTACAACAACCAAAAATGCCTTGACGGGTTTTGAAAACACAAACCCTTCCTCCCAAGCGCCTTTGCATAGTGTGCACACACCAAGTGGGATACGTGCCTCCACGCAAAGGGAAAGACATGCACCTTTCCTTTGTTTTTTCTTGATGGTACAGACCAAAACTTTCTTCACTTGCCAAAAATGAAGACAATAAGAGTCAAACCCCTAACCTTGCACCTACAAATATCTTAGCGTATCCCCTAGCTATAAACTGTGCTACCCAACACCTTGCAATGTGAAGTATTCTCCCCAATTACTTGCACTTTGTTCTGCTTCAATAAACATTTTAAAACACACGTGATACTTTCTCCTCACTTTTCACACAATTTGTAATGGCATTCGATGGATTGCATGGATGATTAATTGAAATGAAACATGCCCCTTCTTATTTGCAATATGCCATGTACTCAAAATGTCGGTGACCTTTTTAAATTAAATTTTAATTAAAATTAAAACTTTGTGCCCTTATAACGCTAACCTTTAGGGTTATTAAATTAAATCATAAATTAATTTATACTTAAATTATTATAATTAACCTAAAATTAATTTAATAACTTTTATAGTTAATCAAATTAAATTATAAATTAATTTATAATGAAATTATTATAATTAATTTAATCCTTGGGTCTTAACCTTAGACCTTTAATATTATAATAAAATATTATAATATTATTTTTCTTGGGCCTTACTATTGCTCTTTAGACCTCATCTAACCACCTTGAATATTATAATAAGGGATGTTATAATATTATTTTCCTTAGGTTTAGAAGCAATATTTCTCTTGCACTACTCACTAAAATTGATTCTTGACATCATTCCTTTTGTCCTGCTCACTGAAACTGACTCTTGACATCAATGACAACAAAACCTGCTCATATACCCAGGTGTTGTAGGTGAGTTTGAGAGGAGAGGGAAATCCTCCAAGGGAGGTCCCAGGTTCAAATCTCCACCCTACCAAAAATCTGAATTGGGTATCCAAAATCCAATTGATAATGTTGGTGTGGGCAAGGTCGGGTGCGACTCCCGAGTGACTTTGATGGTGTAGAACCCCATGTTCATGGTCTCTCAGACCAAGGCAGCCCCACAAGAGGTTTTTCGGTTAAAAAAAAAAACAAAACCTGCTCATATTTCCAATCATAGAAAGGATGAATTATTGTAGTTCTGAAATGAAATTCAATGAGTTTGATTCATTGTATTAGGTAGATCCTATTGAAGTTAAAACTTTAATTGAATTCTTATGTCTATTTTTGGTGAAAATATGATTGTGTTATTGAATTAAATAAGTGCTTGTCATGACCCTCTATTTGGAAACCTTTTTATTTGATGGTTTAATTCTTAGCTATGTATCATGTGATGGATGATTTGATTATTTTGGAGATTGATAAAATAAGACATGTATGACATGATGAATATAATTTATAATTATTAATGAAATTATAGGTCATACCATGTTAAACCATGCTAATACATATTTGTCATTCAATAAAAATTATGGAACTTTCTAAAAATAATGATTGATTAGTTCTTGTTATGTTAAGCTAATCGATTATGGAAATTATTTAGATGAATACTATTGTGACTACTTGAATTGTGCAAGATATCAACAACTAGTTGGATATCTAACAAAATATTTATGCAAATCTTCCAAATGTGTTTAAATTAATATATAACCGAACTAATGCTTTTCTTGTGTTACTTAAAACAAAATTAAAGCCACATGTATGTCACTGGAAGACATCAAAAAAATCAAAGTTTTTTATGTGAAAAAATTAATTCATTATTATCTTTATCATTGAAGTAATATTCATAGTCGGGGGAACTAAACCCAATGTGGATTTATGGTTGTGATTTTTAGGATAGTGTTTAATGACTTAAATTCCTTGTATTTTTGCATTTAAATAAACCATATGTAGAGATATGGAGAGATAGAGTGGAAGGTAAAGAAAAATAATGGCAAAAAAAAAGGAACGGATAGGAGAGAGGATAAAGTATTTGAGGGGAATGAGAAGAAGAGAGGGAGAGTCAAGCGGTAGTGCAGGATGGAACTAGAGGCAACAATGATAGAGAGGAGGAAGGAACAAAATGTAACAACATTAGATTAGAGGAATTATACTAGTATTGGTATCAAGGGAGTTTCATCATGAAATCCAGGGATCAACATTGCTAGTACTTGAAAAATTAAGTAATAACTAGCCAACCTACTATGAAAATTCCTTTGAATGATGATGAAGTGTTAGTTTTGAATTTGACTATGATATTAGCATTGTTGTGGGAGTTTGATAATGGTTCTCTATGAAGTAAAGTAATACAATATTTCACAGTGATAAATAGAAGAGACATGCTACATATTTAAATAGTAGTTTTCTCTCTAAATGCTTTTGCATCATTTTTAGTTTTGTTTGCTAGAAGATAATGGATGGAAATGGAATTCACAGGTGGGTGAGTGAAATTTATTCAAAAAAGTTGCTCTAGTGTAATGGGATTAGTTTTATTTATATTCACAATGAGTGGTATTCTAAAACATTTTTATTTTCATAAATTACAGTAGCAGTAATCTCTTGTTGGAAGCTTTGAAACTGAGGATTGACTGGGTGGTTTTGGTGTGTCAATCCTAGTACTGTATCTACTTTTTTTAGAGGAATTTTGTGAAATTTTTTGTCTGTAGATGAGATGGGTAATACTTCTTATCAATGGAAATCCATATAATGATTCTTTTGACAAAATTTATCCATACTTCTCTAAGAAATTCTTCATATCACAAGGAATTTTCTTCTTATTTTCTTCTATTTCATCCTTTGTGGGTTTAGTAATAAAAGCAAAATATGACTTCTTTATCATCTCCATCAAAAAATGTTTTTCTAAATCTAAACATATTTTAGGATTATTGTCCTCTCTTTTTCCTTTTCCTTCAATGGACTCAATACAAACTTGTTATCATATTTCATAATGATATAGGTGTTCTCCCTACCATCAATTACTACCTTCCTATCAAATTTCCAAGGTCTTCCCAATAACACATGGTAAGCATCCATAGGCATAATATCATATAGGACCTCATCCTTCAAGGATCCTATTTGAAAATTCACCTTACACTACTTGCTTACTAAAATAACTTGTACATATTGAGGTGTTATATCCTCCTCAATCTTAGTTTCTCTACCATCTCAGAAGATACAAGCTTATTTATACTTCCACAGTCCATAATAACCTTGCAATATTTGCCTATTGATTTACATACTATTTTGAAAAGACTTATTCTTTGAATAAATTCATGTTCCCTCTTTGTCATGACCCTCAGTTGGTATACTTTTTCTTATATGGATTTATTTCTTACTAAGTTATCATGTTGATACGATGATTGGATATTTCTTTACTAGTTACACAGACATATAAATCTTATTGAAGTAAATGATGTATATTGTTGTTGGGATTCCTTGATTACTTAGAAATGATATTTTTTTGGTATATATTTTAAGTGAAAATATGATATGTCTTACCAGTGAAATGATTTATTGTTTTATATATAATTTATGCAAATATATTTTAGTTAGTATAATATGATGTTGCTAATGGAATTGTATCTCTTTGTAGGAAAAGGTGTGAATTCGAGGGTGAGAGAAAAGACTCAAACATCAATAATGGAATGATGGAAATGATGTGAAGTGTTATTTATGAAATAGTTCAAGAAACCTGGATAAATTCCCATCTTATATAGTGGCATAACATAGTTTGCTTGAGGAAAATATATATTAATGGATGAATGAAAATTGTTAATTCTTGAAAATCTCTATTTGTTTGTGATTTTATTTATTAGAATATTTTAAATAGGATTTTATTGAATATAGAATTTTATTACATGGTGGATAAAATGTGGTATTCTATGAGTTATATTTTTAATAGAAACACAATTAATTCATTGCTTCACCGATTTAAGCTTATTAACATGGAATAGAAACATTACCACTACTCTAGATTGAAATATTGTATGTTACTTTATATTTGATTGGGTGATGTCCATTAAGGTAGTGCTCCTTGGTATTTGGAACTTGAAGCTAGCAGAATTACATAGTGGGTGTACACTGTTAGCAATATACCGATAGAATCAGACATTGGCAGAGGGAAGAGGGATTACCATGCAAAAATAAAAAAAGGATAAAGGAAAAAAATGAAATAGGTAGAGAAGTGAGGATGAAAAAAATGGAATAGATGGAGAATACAAGGTTATACTAAGAGGGGGGGTGAAAAGTATAAGATCACTTTTTACTTTTCTTTCCCAAATAATATTATGCAATATATCAATGGCAATATAAAAATCAATAATAAAATCAATGCACAAATCACCACACACAATAGAGACACCAATTTAACATGGTTCACTCAATGTGGGCTACGTCCACGGAGAAAATATTTTACTAAATTTTTCTCAACAAATCTCTTGGGAATCCTTTTCCTATTATAATTTTTATGGACCTTTGTCCAAATGAGACATAAATACCCTAATCAAGTTCATGGATATCTATCCATGAGAGACACATATTACCTTAGCTGGTCCATGGATATCTATCGAGAGGAGAACTCCTTCTACTCTACTCTAGTTGGTGATCCTCTAGAAGACTACTACCTCCACTGCATTGTATTGTAGATGTCTCTCCATTGAAGACGTTATCTTCACTCAGAAGATATCTATCCTCACTGCCCTTGCTAATGGATCTCTATCCACTAGAGACTACTATCATCTGCTATATCACCTCCAAATATTACTCTAAGCTTTGTATCAAATATATACTAAACATAGTCCTTCGGTCTAGCACAAATCTACTCAATATCTATCCTCAAATCTACACTAAACATAGTCCTTCAATTTAGCACAAATTTTCTTAATCTATATCTTCAAATTAAAACTAAACACAATCTTTTGATTTAGCATAAATCTGCTCAATCTGTGTCCTCAAGTCTACACTAAACATAGTCCTTTGGTTTAGCACAAATATGCTCAATCTCTATCCTCAAATTTGTACTAAACACAGTCCTTCGATCTAGCATAAATCTTATCAATCCTTATTCTCAAATCTATACTAAACACAGTCCTTAGGTCTAGCACAAATCGACTCAATCTCTATCCTAAAATATGAACTAAACATAGTCCTTCAATCTAGCACAAATATGCTCAATATCTATTCTCAAATATGATGAACAAGTCATCACTAGAACTTTTCCAATTTTCTTAGCATGTCTTCATCAAGACTTGCCTCAAATCTACTCAATAAGTCCTCACTAGAACTTGTCCAATCATCTCAACAAGTATTCACCAAGACTTACATTAAATCTGCTCAACAAGTCCTCACTAGAACTTGTCCAATATGCTCAACAAGTCTTCACAAAGACTTACCCCAAATATGCTCAACAAGTCCTCACTAGGACTTGTCAAATATGCTCAATAAGTATTCACCAATACTTACCTTAAATTTACATTGTAAGCTTCCACAAAAGCTTAATCAACTCATTCCTTAAGTCCACTCTAGGACTAACTCAAATCTATCAACTAGCTTTCAAAAAACATGTATACAACTCAACTCAATCTATCATAGAAAACCTATTCAATGACACAAACAAGCTTCACACAGAATCATGTTTAATCTCACATAAGCATAAGGAGAATGGTTAGAGACTCAATATGGTTCACACTCACAATAATGCTCAATGAATTTCAATCTATCACATAAACACATGGAGAATGGTTAGAGACTTAATATATTTTATAGTCAATCACTTTCAATATTTCCCAAATTAGTAATGAATAATTTGTTTCACAAAAATTGAGTTATCACTACAATACTTACAATAAAATAATCTCAATCAACTCCAATCCAAAAATCACTCGATGAAATCTTAGTCAACAATGCTTATCAAAAAAACCTCACCTAACAATTATTCTCATGATATTTCACAAACCTTAGTTCAAGATAGTTCTCAACTTCACATAACAATGATACTATTGATCTTTCACAAACCCTAGTTCAAGCATATAAAAGGTTACTTCAATATTTCCAAAAATTCTTATAAAACAAGGTTTGTAATATAAAATTTTATTCTAGAAAACCCACTTAAATATAAAAACCCACTTAAATATTTTCAATAATGCTTATAAAACAATCCTTTTCACTCCACATTATATTTCACAATACTTCAATCAAAGTATGATGTGCCCATACCTTTTTACCTTGATGAAGATATACCTTCAAAATCTATTTCACAATCAATTCTTCTTGTGCCTCTCAAAGGGTTAGATAGCAACAATCTATTTCAAAACCTCCACAAAGTATTATTTCCAAAATATGCCCAAATAAATTCCAAACCACTCTCTAGGTTTCTCAAATAATAAAACCCTTCAAATTTTTTAACAAAACATACATATAATCAAAATACCTCATACACCTTTTAAATCCATCATAACACACTCAAAACACAATCAACAAGGACTCCAATATTTCATTTTCAATAAATTCACTAGAACTTCCTTCAAAATTTGAATGCATAAAATAATAAAAATTATTCCCTTATATATCCCTACTTCTCATAAATGCATTTTCAAAATAACCACTGTTCAAAAATATTCCAATGCACTTATTAAATCACAACTCAAATTATTCAACACCCTCAATATGGCAAAAAAATAAAATTATTTTTAACACCTTATACCTCCACAATAGTGCATACCATATGACTTAGAACCAAAGGTGAAAATTTATTAATGTAAAATAAATACCTTTGTGCACTGCCTCGATAGGATTCGATCCCTCGTTGCACTGTCACCAATGCCTTAGCCATGACTTAGCCACTGTGTGAGCTAAGCACTCACTTGAGACCTCTAAAGTGCCCACTATGCTTTGTATCTTCTGCTTGGCACCAAAATGTTTGAAATAAAAACTTTCTCCCCTCTGCTATCACAAGGAATCGAACGCGAGACCTCCCATTCACCAATGACTTATGTTGCCAAGCTTTACCACTAGCCCAACCATGTGGTTGGTGATAAGGGTATGAGCCCTTGTCGCTTTATCCTTCCACATTTTTTCCTTTGCTTTTAAAAATTAAAAGCTTTTGTCCTCTTGCACTCACAAATTCACATTGAACAATTAATCCAATATACTCATGTGTATTCAAAGACTTGCCTTATGCCTTAATGTTATGGTATAAATACCATACTCCTTCCTTGCTCGAACGTTGACTGGAATAAACATTTAAACTTCATATTTTGTGCCAAAACCTTACTTAGGGTTATAAATTTATTATAATATAAATATTATAATTAATTTATAAGTAATTTTAGGCTTTTATTTTAACACTTAATATTATAATAATAAATATTATAATATTATTTCCTTTGGACCTAGGTATTTCCTTCCTTCACTTTAGGCCTTATCTTAAAAACTTTAATATTATAATAATAAATATTGTAATATTATTTCCTTTGGGCCTAGGTATCTCCTTCCTCCGGGGTATTTAGAGAATATTTTGATCAATCATATGAAACTTTCAACCAAATATCTTGGGATTAAAATATAAATATTTTAGCCCTCCTTTTGTAAATTCCTTGCACTGACTTTTGATATCACTAACACTGACTCTTGACATCAATGACAACATAACTACTCAAAATTTCCATCAAGATGAACTTGTGCAAGGAGCATAATTATTGAGCAACATTTTAAAATATTGAAAGGATTGAGCTAGGTCAAAAGATAATTTGAGATAGATAGCTTCAATGGAAAGATAACACCTAATACTCATGTAGACACATATATACATGATGTAGGGACATTATTATCTTATGATGGGTCAAATTAAATATGAAGATAACAACTAATACTCATGTGTAGACAAATGCATACATGTTTTAGGTATAGGTGTATCTTGTGTATCTTGGAATAGAATACTCAACAAAGATGTAAATAAGCTTTAGTGACTTGTAGGTTTAAGTATCTAAAAAAAAGTTACAAGTAGAAAGGGCACAATTTGGATTGTGACACTCTTCTTTGGCTTCAACAATAATATCTTCATAATGAGAGGTTCTCCTTGCTCGGGCTCTTCTACATCGTTAAGGAAAGCAATACTTTCTTATTTTACTTACAAAATATGATTTTTGATCTCCTTTCTCTTATTTCTACTATATTTTAGGTTATACATTCAAATATCTAATGACCATTTTCTCTACATCTATAACATCTTCTATAGAATTATCTATCCCTTCCTTAACCAAAACCACCTCTACCATGAGGGGAGTCTCCACCTCATATGGTATTCTGGTTGAAATTACAATGAGAAGTACTAGCTTCTCCTTTCTATTTTTGTTGTCCTCTTTCATCATTTGTTCTTTCTCATACTTTCGATAACCTTCCTCTCCCTCTGATTGTTTTTTGTTTTCACAATAAATTATCCTCTAACTTTAAGGTATAATGGTAGGCTTCCTCTATTACCCTTACCCTTATCATAGTGACTTCATCTTGTATGGACGTATTCATTGTCTTCCACATGACTATATAGATTATATACAAATATTAAAATTCTAATATAAATATATATAATGTTAAACTAATATTTCGTAGCATCATAATAGTGAATATTATAAATCATAATATATATAAGTGGAAATTACACTTGTCTCAAATTGCTTCCTTCCTACTAAAAATTAATAGTCAAATATTGATATGAGAATGTAAAGAAACATAGTTAGGTTTATAATGTAAAATATTTATTTAGTACATTTACATTAAATATAATAGTCAATGATATAAACCCAAAATATATAAGTGGTAATTTGACTTGTCTCAAATTGCTTTCTTACTAATAGAAGTTCACATCAAAATTCCAAGAGGAGAATCCAAAGAATCATACGAGGTTTTACATAGTAAGATATTTGTTCAATAAATTTACATTAAATAAAATCATAAAATATAAAAACATTTACTTTATTTTGATGTTTTTTTTGTTGCATAGGGATTATATCTAGCCCATTGTGATGTGGGAAATACTCTTAAAATATGATATGAAGT
Source organism: Wollemia nobilis (assembly GCA_028583015.1). Classification (NCBI taxonomy): domain Eukaryota; kingdom Viridiplantae; phylum Streptophyta; class Pinopsida; order Araucariales; family Araucariaceae; genus Wollemia; species Wollemia nobilis. The sequence continues at coordinate 5,450,372 of JAQPPZ010016931.1, forward strand.
GGCACAAATTAAAACTGAGAATTGCATTAATCAAAAACATACTTATAGGTATGTTTGCATTTACAAATTGGAATTTAATATGCACAATCCATGTGAGTATTAAATGCAATATAACATGATCCATGTGAGGAGAGGTAATATTATAGAATATAATATTAATCCCTATCATTCCTCCCCACCATAGGAGCATTGGACTCCAATGCACTCAAAAAGAGAAGGAATTTGGGGAGAAACCTGAAGGTTGTGGGGATGCTCCATAATGAGGCTCCATGTAGATGCAATGTGGACTGCCAATATGAAGAGGATGATTGTGTATGAAGGGTAATTGCTGACATGCCACCAAACACTAAAAGTCCTACAATGTGAAGGAGGTAGGATGCAGAGTGGTGTGAACCAAATGAGGAACTATAGGTTGAGATTCAACTGGAGTAGAAGCAGTATCAAAAAAAGAGATTTTTATGCAATAGGAGTAGGTGATGAAGCAAAAAAAATAGTTGTTGGTGCAACAAAAAATATGGGTAGAATTGAAACAACTACTGGTGCAACAGAAACTACTGGGACAACAAAAACAACTATTGGTACAACAAGAACAACTGCTGGAACAACATGAACAACTGTTGGAATTGAAGGTACAACAAGAAAATGAGCCCAATGAATGTGAGGGGAAGTGGATAAAATTTCTCCTAGTTGGACCTCCTTCTACTTTGGTGTACTAAAAATAAAAGCAATTAGTCGTGCCTGATATACATTAGTGCAAGTATGATGTGTAGTGGGTGGAACACTACATACAAGAAATGATTTGTTCTCATGATGTAAAGTATATACATTATTATAGGCATAATAAGTGGCAAACCTATCATATTTTTAAGATTTACCTAGAAGTAATCCATAATAATCCATGGGTGTGACATCACACGTGACCTTATCCTAAAACTTGGGGCCAAATGCAAATGCAATGGTGCACCTGTGTGTGATTTTTGATGTGTTGGTGCTATCATTCCAACCAAGATAGTAGGGGTAAGTATGTTTGGATGTAGGAGCTTTGAGCCTATCAAAAATCTACTATGCAATAATATTATTTTATGAGCCATTATTGATTATATAATCTATTGCAAAGTTATGGAGCAAGTGAGCATGGGTGACAAACAATTGGTCATGATCACTTGCTCTAGAAATTTGATTCATGAGTGTTACATTATTAATTTTCCCTCTCAATTGCTCATAAATTTATTCTTCTATAGTATTCTTTATGGGGTTATCACAAGTTGCCTCATCAGAATGTACAGAAAGATTCTTCTTTTGTAATTGTGGGCCTTGATTTTTATCATTGCCTTAACTCTTACAATAGTTACAAAATTTAGTAGTTTGAGCATGATAGAATGAAGAAGAGGAAGAATAAAATAAATTTTTAGAAGTAGGGGGTGAGTAATAAGTGGGAGTAATAGAAGAATAAACATGGGAAGATCTCTTTCATCATTTTTGATGCTTGTGCACATCTTCTATTGAACAATCGAAAGAGTAGTGAGGGTCCGGTCGATGTGCCATGAACTTCTCAGCTAGATGCACATGTTTGAATGCATTATCCAATGTTGTGCAAGTAGTATATTTAATCTCCTTGTACAAGTGTGCGAGAAGGCCACTTTTAAAATTTGCAATCAAGATAATATTAGAATATGAAATGCCAAGTAAGACTCAAAGACATTTGAAATGAAGAAGACCACTTTTAGTATTTTTGGAAATATTAAGCTTTTTGAGTGAAACCTTTTCATTATCAGGAGTGTGAGTATATTCAAACTAGGTCATAATATCAAGGATATAGATATTGAGTACATCAGGGTCTTTATTGCCTTCATATATTTTTACTTCACACCTTGGATGAGGATGGGACGAACATTGAAGGTTTTGCAACATGGTAGCTACCACTTTTCATTTTGGGTTGTAGTGATTTCAGCTAATTTTTAAATAATGGTCATATTGGTAGCCTTAGGTTTACTAGGAGTGATCAAGGGTTTACTAGGCGATAGTTCAGGTGAAAAAATAAGAATATGCAGTAAAAATTTATAGTTAACTTTTAATGGGCTCTTCCTCTCTGATTGGACCAAGGAATTTTATTTTGAAATTTGTGAGACTGAACGTCTAATGGTCAAAAACATAATATGGAACCAAAACAAGGCACAAAAAGAAATCAATGATCACAATTTACAATAGTCAAAAGTTATGCAATTGTTACAATTTACAACAGTCAATAGTGATCCAACAATCAAAATTTACAATATTCAAGAGTGATTCAACGATTATGGTGCCAAAAAACCAACCTCCTCCAAAGGTTACATCACACAACAAATAATAGTCCACCAACAATCATAGTGAACACTATCCAATGATAAAAAATGGTAATATTTAATGTGCAATTGAAAAACACAAGCTTATACTAAGAGGGGGGTGAACTTTATAAGATCAAATTTTACTTTTATTTCTGAAACAATATTATCCAATGTTATCAATTACAATATCAATAGTAGTAATTAAATCAATGCATAAATAATCACACACATGAAAGATACCAATTTAATGTGGTTCACCCAATGTGGGTTACATCCATGAAGAAAATATTTCTTCTAAATTTTCTCAACAAATATTTTTGGAAACAATTCCCTATTATAATATTTATGGACCTTTGTCCAAAGGAGATCTCAATACCCAATGCTCTGATCTGTGGATCTCTCTCCATAGGAGAATTTTATATCCCCTTTACTCTAGTTCATGGATCCCTCTCCATAGGAGAACTATATCCTCTTTGATCTAGATCATGGATCTCTCTCCATAGGAAAACTCTATCTCCTTTGATATAGTTTGTGGATCTCTCTTCATAGGAGAACTCTATCCCTTTTAATCTCATTCATGGATCTCTCTCCACAGGAGAAATTTATCCCCTCTACTTTGGTTCATGGATCTCTCTCCATAGGAGAACTCTATCTCCTCTGATCTTGTTCATGGATCTCCCTCCATAGGAGAACTCTATTCCCTTTAATCTAGTTTTATCCAAAACCTACTCTCATGTCTATCTCAAATTTACACCAGACCTCATCACAAGGTTAGCACAAATTTACTCTAACTCTACTCACAAATTTATCTTAATGTTGTTTCAAGTCTTCACAAGACTTGCTCAAATCTACCTCAAAGCTGCTCCAAGTCTTCTCACAAGACTTGCTCAAATTTACCTCAAAGTTTCTCCAAGTCTTCTCACAAGACTTGCTCAAATTTACCTCAAAGTTTCTCCAAGTCTTCTCACAATACTTGCTCAAATTGACCTCAAAGCTACTCCAAGTCTTCTCACAAGACTTTCTCAAATCTACCTCAAAGCTACTCCAAGTATTCTTACAAGACTTGCTCAAATATATCTCAAAGTTTCTCCAAGTATCCTAATAAGACTTGCTCAAATCTGCCTCAAAGTTGCTCTAAGAACCTATTCAAACATTCCCAAATATTGCATACAAATAATGCTTATATCTCTTTCAGAAATGCTTTCTTCAACTAGGTAATTCATACATATTCTACCTAGATTTTTTTTAACCTTTGGAACATAATGAGAATGATATGTACTACAAAATATCCAATATGTTCTTCATATTCACAAATCTTGCATTCAATTAATCCAATCTCTATATCTTACAAAATCCCTTTAAAATCAAACACAAATAGTGTATAACTTGCTTCACAAGGCTAGTCTATTTTTATTGCAAAGTTGCTCTCAAATATCAACCACACTAATGCACAAATTTCCCTCACAAGATTGATTTCAAACACTTTCACAATTGCTTTCAATATCTCTCAAACCAATGCTCAAAATATTTCACAATGATGTACAAACTTGGTTCTCAACTCTAGCTCAAGTATTTCCAATCATGAAGCACAAATAGTTCTCAAACCCTAATGCAATTATTTCAAATTTCTCTCAACAATTGATGCACATGTATGTCTCAAACCCTAACTCAAATATTTTCAACAATGCATACCAAACAACCCTTTTATCTCTACCTTATATTCCAGAAATATTTACTCAAAAAAACCCTTAAACAAGGAATGTTATAACCATACCTCTTATTTGCTCTAATGAAGATATTCCCTCAAAAACCTGTGTCACAAACAACTGATCTTTCTTGTGCCACTTCAAGGGTTAGATAGCAAAAGTACTTTTTCAAAACACCCACATGAACTTTCTTCTCAAAAATATGTGCTCAAAGAAATCTGAAAATGATCTTCAATAACTCTTCTTTGTTCTCAAAATATAGGAGCATTAATACTTATCAAAAACTCTCAAAATCACTTTTCACCATACAAGAATTACAACAAAATGTCAAGCCACTATTACACCTTATTACTCCTATTCTTGCATGCAAAACATATTTTTCATTTATGCACTTTGCAAAAATAAAACTATATAAAGCACTCTTATTATTTGTGTTTTGCAAAATAGAAGGCTTTTTAAAACATATCTTTGCACTTAATATTTTATTAATTCACACCCTTATAACTCCCTAAGTGCAAATTTAAACTTTACTAAATTCAGCCCTTATGACTCCCTAATAACAAAAATTAAACTTCATTAAACTTAACCCTTATGACTCCCTAATAAAAAAAAACATGCTTTATTGATCTCAACCCTTATGGCACACTTAATCAAAACTAACCCTTATGACTCCCTACAAACCAAGCAAAAAAATTTATATAAAAATTTACCCTTACCACTTCTACTGCCATGGGGATTTGAGTGTGCAATGTCATGGAGCCCACGCTCTAGCGTTTGCTAGAGCACTGCATGGGATAACTACCCACACAAAAACCTTAATGCATCAAATTACTTTTAAATCGTCGTGATCCTTCATTTCAAAAAATATGAACAACCTATTGTCGTCGAGTCTTGATCTTGAGATCTCCTTCATTCCATGCCTTACACAGGGTCCGCCTACCACCTGAGCTACCCACTCGATTGGAAATAAACATGCGCTGCTCCTACTTGAACTTTGTGTGTCATCCACCTGCTTTAAAATATGTGCATCCCTCTTTACCCTCTTGTTGCCTTCATTTGAACACCGTGCACTATGCTTTGCAAAAGGATGAAGTAAATAAATCAATGCCAATTAATTTCTTACACCACCTCAAATGATTTTTGGCTCCACCTTATATATGCACTTTGACTTAGGAAAAATATCGATGCTTTGCCACTTAAAAGAATATTTGAATTTTGGTGCCAAAGGAAATTCAAATTTTTATTATTATAATATTTAATATTTTAATTAAATATTATAATTAATATTTTTAAAACCTTTGTCTTTTGCCTTGGGAACTTCTTCAACCTTGCAAATAGTGAACCTTTTTCAAAGGAGCTTTGTCTACCTTGTCTTCCTTATTCAATGGAGGTATTTTCCTTGTAATTTTAATATTTCAAACTAGAAAATGATTTTCAACCATTTTACCTTTGACATCAATGACAACCAAAATACTCAAAATTTCCAATAGTAACGTGGGATAAAACCCATAGAAGATTTTTTATTTTTTATTTTTTAAAAAATAAAAAAAATCAACTAAAATTTGCTCGACCAGAATGTTAACATGGTTTTGATAAATAAAATTAGCTAAAAATTTAAAATAGCCTTAGGGTGTGTAATTTATTACCACCAAAAATAATAACCTTACTAAAAATTCATTGTCACTACACAGGAGTTATTTGTGATCACCGATAAACATGAAAATACTCCGAAGCTGAGTGTTTTGGACATCAAAAATTATAGATTGGCACTGAGAAGCAATAAAATAATCTGGGATATGATGGTAACATAGTAGAGAATGAATCTATGGGCTAGTTGAACAATAATTATTGAAAATGTTGCCAAAAATTGTTGAAATATAACTAAGTGATGGTGTCGTACGATAGTGTTACCGTAATAAAAGTGGCACCATTAAGTGCTTGAGGTTACCAGAAGAAATATATAGTACATCGGGGAAATGGTGATAGTGAGAAGTCACCATATCAACACCTATGAGTATTGGAAAGAAACTAAAATGATGTCCAAATTTGGTATATGGCTGACTAATAGGATCATGCTATTGGAGAAGGAAATAGATATCACCCTGTGTATGGTAACAATGAAGAATTCATCAGATCAACACACGATTGCATGATTGCGACTGCAAATGTCAAAGAAATGATAAATCCAAGTGCAAGGCTTGGATCAAAATTTTAAGGTCAAAGTTAGAGGGACCCTAGCTAGCTAGGCTCAAAGTTAGAGGGAACCTAGCCGAGAGTTTTCAATATTAGAAGTGCTTGAAGATGTTTATGAGAGAAAAATAATGTTCACCACTCAAGATCCATAGGTTGATTTTATCATTCCTTTTTGAACCAATATGATCTCAAGAAGAGGATATTCTCCAACCTCTTGCACCTTGCTCTGATACAAGTGATGTGGGAAAGAATCTTAAAATATGACACGAAGTGGCACAAATGAAAACTAAGAATTGCATTAATAAAAAATATATTTATATGTATGTTTGCCTTTACAATTCAACATTTAATATAAATGATCCATGTGAGTATTAAATGCAATATAACATGATCCATGTGAGGAGGGGTATTATAATAGAATATAATATAAATACCTATCACATTGGGTAATGGAAAAGTCAATGGGAGGATGAAGAAACTCTACTATTTTGAATCAAGAGTAAAGATCATTTATCTTGTCAATCACTCTTTGTAACTTCTAATTTTAAGAGGTCTTATTGGACACCTTCAATCTATTAATGGTTACTTGTGAGTCTAATTATACTTGAACTATATACTTCTCATGAAGTATAGCACATGTTTCTCCTATATTGTTAGATAGGATACCAATATTGTGTACAAAAATAAAATTATGAGTATCATTGGATAATATTTCTATGCCTCCTATATTTTCCCTTATATTATCTTTTATCATTCCATTAGTGTTCATGTTCCTCATACCTCCACGAGGGGCTTGCCATGGTCCATCCCTTCCAATAGTAGGTTCAGAACCTTGTGGATGCCTATATCTCAATTCATCCACAAGGAGATGAATCTTGGAGAGTAAACTATACCACTATTGGGATATTGTGTATGGGGATTCAATGCATGCAAAGTAGTTTCCCTGATATTGGCTACAATTTTTACCAAATATATTAAAAATTATGGTGAATTACTTTAAAGATACTTTTATTTCTTTCTTTCAACATATTATAGAGTACTAGAGAGACCAAGGTCATTTGTTTCACTGAACTATATAACTCATTCACTCTAGGCCAAGTCCTCCATGCTTTCGTAAGGGAGGTGAATCACCAAAATCATAAATCTAAAAAGTTTGTGAAACATTTCTATAATTGAATGGTTAGGGGATAAAATAAAATAAGGTTGTCCTAGATATTGTTCTTTGAATATGACTAACATATGAAAAAACTAGAAAAACATGTTTTAATTGTTTTGTCTCATTTAAAAACCCTCTTGTGAAGTGTGTTTATTTTTTATTTTCTTTAAATAATATATATTTCATTAGTAATATATATATATATTTACCTTAAAATAAACATTCATATATCATTTAATAATATTATTTAAATAGTTAATAAAGAATTTTAAAGACTTATGAAAAAATTAAAATGTGTAAGATATTATTAAAAATAATATAAAATTAGATGGAGAGGGAAGAAAGTAGAGAGGGGAGGGCTCTGGTCCCTCCCCTGATCCCCCTCCCATGGCTCCTGGTTCTTGTCCAGTCCCTGGCTCAACCCAGGTCATCCCTCTCGGGGAGTGGTTGTTTGCAGATGATCTCCTGGGGGGAGATCCTTCTCCACTATCTGTGCCCCTCCCGGTCGGCTAGGGTTTCCTTGGTTGTTTTTTCATAATGGTGCTTCCCAGGGATCCCTGTTTGGTTGGGGATCCCTTCTCTTTTTCCCTCAGGCTTCCCCCTAGGGTTTTTTGCAGGTTATTCGCGTGGATCTGGTCCCCTGCGTTTCTCGGTGCGATGGAGGTGACGGTTTAGGGTTTGGACAGCTTCCCCCTTTTTCCTGTGAATCCTCGACGAGCTCTGTGCTTGGACGGGATTCTTGGTCCCTGTTGCTGGGATCCTCTTCTGTTTTCCCGGGGCGGGTTCCTTATGGTGCAACTCTCTGGTCACTTCCTGATGGGCTGGATCCTCTTTGTGCTGGCTGTCGGCTTCCTGCAGGATGGCTCTCACTGAACGGAATGTTTTCCCGGTGGGCGGGATGGTTTCTCCATAGGGCGGGATCTGCCAAATCCACCAGTTTTCCCGCGAGGCGGGATCCTTTCTTTTTTTCTAGTTTCCCGGATGGCGGGATTTCCCTGTTGCTTCCCGCTAGGTGGGACTGTTTGTGGTGGTTTTGACTGCTTCTCGCGAGGCGGGATTTTATTGTAACGGTTTTTTTTTTTGCTTCCTACTGGGCGGGATCTTCTCGATGGTGGTTTTTGGCTACTCCCCGCTGGGCGGGATCTCCAAAACTACTTTCTTTCTTATTTGTTTGTTTCCCACTGAGAGAGATTGTTTCATGCTTACTGTTACCGTCAGGCGGGATTTCTGTTTTGGTGTTCAGTTTCAAGGGATTGATGCCCTAGGCCCATTGCTTATGTAATCAGGTTTTTTTAGGGGTTACGATTTCTGTAATAGGCTTATACATAAAGCCAGGAGGCATGATGCAAGGCTGATTTTGTACATAAGGTTTTGGGATCCTCTATAAAAACCCTTTTTTAATCTACTATAATAATTACCAAAAAAAAAAAATAATATAAAAGTCTAATTTTTTTTTAAAACATATTTTATATATATGAATGGTGAAAAAACAAGGTTTTGAAGGGTCCCAAAACCTTTTACATTTGAGGAGGCAGAAAAATATAATGTCAATTAAGCACAGGCCAACCTCCAAGACCAAAATAATAGAAATCAAAACCCAATAGCCAACCAATAGAACAAAAGATAAAGATAATGCCATGATATAGCATAGACCAGACCACCACCCAATAGGGCTTAAAAGGAGAATATTTATTTCTGATTTCTTTGAGGCATGAAAGTTCCTGATCCAATTCTATATAAGGCTAATGAAAAATCTTACCCTCCATAGAATTAAGATTCCAAAGTGCCCACAACCCTTTGAAATAACCATGAACAACCCTATTCATACCTTCACCCCCTTCCAAAAAAGCCTCCATAATACATAAACATTTTCATCACCCATATTAGTTTATTGTAAGAAAATAGCATCAACATTAAAATATTTTCTAAAATATTTTAGCATTCTTTGTTTAGCTGGGGGATGCAGACCCTGAATATTCCATGAGATAATCTTCATTACTTCTAGAATTTTAGAGACTTCCTTTTGCTCAAAATTAATATAGGCCAAGATCCATTAGCCACATATTGAGCCATCTTCTTTAATGGCATCTCAGAATTTCTTAGTCTCCACGACCCCCTTCCACTACCTAGATTTATTATTTTTGGATATTTTTGATGGGCTATATAGAGCCAATATTTCTCTTCTTACTTTATCCTACTGATTAAGGAAGGAATTGCTATAGTAGAACTATATTCTTCTTTAGTTTCATCTTTCACTTATTTATACCTTCTTGAAATCCATATTTCTCCAATGAAGACCAAACCTCCTTTGATTCCCTTTCCAATTCATTTATAAAAATATCTCCCTCTTTTGTATCCCAAAGAGACTTCATGACAACTTGATATTTTTATTTAGAAAGATGGAAAAAAACCTTCTCATTATATGGATTAGTATTAGTTTCTCTCAAAAATTACTCAACATGAGTCTCTTGAAGAGGGGACAAAGGAACCTAAGCAAATTTATCCCCTTGCAGATCCAAGAACTCAACTTCCTTATCGAGAATAGTGTCTAGCCCAACTTCATGACTAGGAGTCAACAACTCTCCTAATACAAAAAATCTATTTAGATTCAGCTCTAGACCTTTGGAATTCCCATAAACATTAAAAAATGACATTAGCTTCAGATTAGGACTCTTCATTTTTATTTCTCTAGATCTACACCTTTCACTTTTTAGGAGATTTCATCTTAAGATACTTAGTCTATAAATCACTAGTCCTCTTATAGTCATAGTAAATAAGCATAGATTTTTTGATATTATGTATCTTGGAACTAATATCCAAAATCTAAAACCAACTTAAAATAAGATGGTAGAGGCTTAGAGAGATCAATATTAACACAAACTCTAGCAAAAACCATCCTTATTTTTTTTAGTGGTTGAATCCACCACAATCAAGATATCCATTGATTTAATAATACCCTTAAGGATGTCATCATCCTAGAAGACCATTGGTAACCTAGGTAGATGCACCTAGATGGGTGCCATCTTGATATTCTTAATGGATAGATCGAATTTTTTGGATCATTTCTTTAAAATTAGATCTATATGAGAAAATAACCATGGTCCCTTCATAACCATAGCTTGCATGTCTTTAGAGGATTTACAATTAAAGAACAAAAAGTCTTTGGGAAGTGCCACCATTTCTAGATCCCTCTTTTAACTTAATTTGAGCATCATATTTGTTGACAAAGTCCAAATTCAATTGGACACAATTAAACTTCCAAATCAAAGAGTTTGCTCATTTAATTATTGTTTAGTGAAGAATAGTTTGAAGAATCCATAAGAAGGAATATTTGTATCTAGCTCTAAAACTAGATCAAAATCACTGTTAAAAATAGGACCAACTCATAATAACACTCGAGACCAAGAATAATTTAAATCATCCATGCAAGGATCAAAATACAATGAAGTTTTTAGACCCCCAACACCTAGGACAAACACACTAAAACACAAACAGAGCCCCAAGGACCCACCTACTATGTCCCCCTCACCACTAGCACGTCCCTCACTACACAAACTTTCCACACTACCCCTAGACCCTATTTACCTATATAAAATTCCATTGAAAATCAATTCCATATGATGTCTCATAGATTTTCTAATGATATATATATCCTACTGATATTAAGCATAAATCCTTGTAGATATTCCAATGACGAAAATCTCCCTAAAACATCGACCTCCTAGTAGTGTAGATATCTCAATGGTGTAAATGTACCATCCTCATAGATCTTCCAATGACATAAATCTCCTAGTGATGTAGATGTACTTACCTTACAGATCTCTCAACAATACAAATATAACATTCTTATAGATATCCTACTGACACAAATGTACTAACCTAATAGATCTCCCAAAAATGTATATATCCCAATAATGTATGTGTACTTGCATCATAGATCTTCTAGCAATTCAAATATATTTTCCTCGTAGATCTTCTAGTGACATAGATCTCCAATTTCCACAAATATCCCAATGATACAAATATTCAAACAACGTAGATATACTAACCTCATAGATCATCCAACCTTGTAGATATTCTATCCACATAGAAACTTGATCAGTGTGGATCTCCTAGAAACACAAATCTCCCAAGGACATAAAAATTCTAGTAGTGTAGATTTACCATGCGCATAGATCTCCCAGGGGTACAAATATAATTACCTCATAGATATTCCAATGGTGTAGCTCTCCCAACAATGCATATATTCCAACCTTGTAGATTTCCTAGTGGTAGAAATATTCCAATGGTGTAGATATATTATCCTCATTCTTCTAACAACACATATGTACTTACCTCATGGATATTCTAATGGTATATGTGTACTTGCCTTGCAAATATTCCAATGACATAGGTCTCCCAGTAACACAAATATATCTTCCATAAACTATTATTAAAGTTTTAAAATTTTAAAAAAATTACACAACCAATTAAAGATATATATTGTAATAACAATTATATTATTTCATTAAATTTGAAGGTAAAAACATAAACTAGAAACTCTTATAAATATATATTGAAACTAGTATTTCCATAATGTTATAAGGTGTTATGTTAATACCATCTTCAATAAAACATTTAAATTTCTAGTATCATTTATTATTATTATTATTATTATCATTTTTTAAAATAGTAACACTTTTACTAGTATATTTATTTTTTATTTCATTAAATAATACATATTTCAAGAGTAATGTATTAAATCTTTTTGTTGATCAAGCACAACATAAAAATACAAAATGTAAAGCTATTTTCATATTGACTTTTGTTCCCTTTCTTCCCCTTGCATTTGATGGTTGGATTTGGCTCTAAACTGGTGGCCAAGTTGGAGGTTGGTAAAGAGTTGTATCATCATGATATGTCTCTTCCAATCCTCTTAATTTTTCTTCTTCCTCATCAAGTGCCTCAATTTCCTCTATGATAAACTCAAGATCCATAGGACCCTTGGCAATACTCTAACTTATCTAATTGAATTGCCTCATAAAATTCACTAGCATCCACTTCCCTTGTGTGAATTCTAATATTCTATTATTTAAACATAGGGTCATTATGGTAATATTAGCTCAAACTATTACACATTTTGGTGTGTAAAACCTCAAATAAATACAAATTATGCTCACACCCAAAAGAGCTATAAGGTTGACTCAAGATGTAGATAATCATCCTCTATAAAGCAAATGTTTTGGATCCATAGTCATCCTATGATAAATCTACAAGACAAAATACTTTTCAAAGTATTAATTTACATTCATAAACTACAAAAACGTTAAATACATAAATTTAAAAAAAAATAGTAAGCATTAAAATTTTAAATGCATTACCTGGTCCTAAGATTTTTACCAAAGGGGCACACAAACAAGCTCCCCCTTATATTCTTATACAATGGTAGATTAGTAGGGATAAAGTAATATTTGTTAGAGTTATCTATCATCCTATCTACATAAGTATGAAAGCCTTCATGGGCTTCTTCACTATAGCAAATTCTACTTGTGTAAAAGAATTTGGGGTTTAAAAAGCACCTCATAGCATGATTTTATTGCCATAGTTTTGTTGTCCATCTCAAACATGTGTTGGTTTCCACTATAATAGTATTGAATGGTCTCTTTGGCTCTGTCAATTACCTCATATAGATAGTCCATTATAAAATTTTCACCATCGACAATGTAAAGAACCCTTACCAAGTGTTCATTCATCTACAACTAAACAATAAATATTAAAATTTTAGAAAACGTAACACTCAAGTATACAATAAGATTTTAAAATTTAGATTTGGACACAAAAAATAAATTATAATTACCATGAGAATTTTATGAGCACTCTCTCAAAATGAATCATAAAATTTATTTGATATCTATTGCCCCTTATATTTAGCGTGAAATGGTAAGGGATACCATTCCTTGCACAAAAACATCCACTTCAAAGTGGATGGTGTTAATAGAAATCCCTACAAGGTGATCGAATTATACATAAATATAGTGATCCTTGGGTGAATAATGTCCTTTACATAATTTTTCTCCCTCATTAAGTTGAGCACCCATCAGTGCTTATAGATTAACCATGTATTGTTCTTTTCCTCTTTTACCATGGTCTTCACCCATGATATTTTTTCAATGTCCTAAAGCATGAGGTCAATGCAATGAGAAGCATAAGGGTACATATTCTAGATAAATTTACCTATAGATACATTTGTTGTTGCATTATCCATCACTAATTGAGAAAAATTTTCCACTCTTACTTCTACCATAACTTTCATTAAATTGAATAATACTTATCTATTTTATACCTCTTATGAGACATCACCCAACTTCAATAAGACCATTGATCCACTCAAAGACACCATGAAATTTAGTAATGTGTGGTTTCTTGCAATGATTAATTTATTAAAAATAATGATGCAACCATTTTTTCTCCATATAATTATTTACTCTTCTACAACAGTACACGTATTGATGATACACTCCTCTAGCAACGATCCACATAATTCATGGATCAAAGGTATCTTAATTCCTTTTTTATACTCACTCAATACCCTCAATACGACTTCCAAATAGGGTTCATTCATACAATGGATGAAATTATTGCAATAATGCCAAAAAATTGCTATAGTTATTCTAATCTCCTTAACCTTATCCTTTCTTAAAGTGGTATTATAAATTATGGTTTATCTTGTGCTAGAGCCTCATACGACACTTTTACCACTTCAACTAGCACTACCTTGTCAAATACAATGACTAAGAGTAGATTATTTGGTCATGGCACACACATTCTATAGTATCACCTCATCCCCCTAAAAATAGCCCCATGATCCCACTCCATGTCCCATTGCATATCTATTTCTTTTGTGCTCAATTTTTATGACCTCTTTATTACAAATCCAATCCTTCACTTAATTTATAATCATATCATCAACATTAGGATAAGGGTCCACATAATACCCTAATTTCCCAATAAGATAGAATTTGAGGCAATGAATACCTCCTCACATATCCTTGTAGTGTTTACTAAATACATTATTGGACAAGTTTTTCCTAATCCTATGCTTCCTCATTGGGTCTCTTCTTAGGATATGAGTTGGGGTTATAAATAAAGGAGTTTGTTTGATTAAAATTATAGGAGGATCATTGCTAACTATGGTGGTTCCAAGGAAATCACCTAAATAAATCATATTTATTTCCTAGTAAAGGATGATAATAATAAATTATTTAGTCAATATCCACAATCTACACATTTAAAAAAAAACATTATTGCATAGCCTATATGGTTGAAAAAATAAAAAAATTAAAATTTATATATTACCATTATTTTTGGGGAGGTAGGAGAATAGAATAAAAAAAAAATATAGCCTAGAATACATGTTTGAATTTGAATAGGTAACTCTATTAAGAGTTGTTACCTTTCATAGATCAACTTGATTTTCTAGGCCATATTCCTTCATTTAAGAGACTATAAAATTTATTTCAATACTTGATCCCCAAATTTAAGGCAATTAAAATTTATATTTATGATAGCCCCCTTGGGCTACATGGGAATCCACTATTTGTTAATATTATTGAAGCTTGGCCAACTATAGTTGTATATAAGGTGAAAACAATTGAGCTTCTAGTTCTAGGATGTCACGTTGGAGGTCCAAGTTGGGGCCTTATATGAGAAATGGCACAAAAGGGTTAGCTAGTGTTCTTAATTGCAAAGAAAATGAGTGGTGTGTTTGATCACATAATTCCACCAACCAATACACCTATAGGCAATGAGTGGGCATGGCTTCAAGCTCCAAGTGTACTAGATGCGGGTCAATAAGGACTAGTGATTGAGCAATGACATGTTGAAATAAAAATGATTGCTAAATGAGGACATTCCACCTCCCAATCATTCAATGGAAAAAAAATGTGTGAGTGGTCCAAGAGAATAACCTTGGAAATATATTCAACCTATAGGGGATTTTTTTTAGAAAACTTAAATATGGTTTGTATAGATAACATTGACCAATCAAGCCTTTTAATAATCCTATTAAATTTTATTCACATTTTGGACCACCTGGTCCATAGAGAATTGGCTCGATGGTCATCCATATTAGGATTAAATATACAAGTTCATTGTGTATATGGAACCAAGTTGCCCACTCTCCTGCTACACAAGCTATTAGGTGGTTGGCTTTCCTATCTATAACCTTATCAATCATGTTGAAATCACTATTAATAAGCCATGTGGTAGAAGTAAGGTAATGCATAAGCTAGATGCATAAACCTTTACTACCTCGAGTGCATGGTTATTGATAGTAAATATTATCCACAACACATGGCAGATGGTGTTGCACCCATGGGTCACCAAGTGGGGCTGCTAATGAGGGCGTATTAAGAGGGTGATCAACACTGATCATGGTCACTATTGAAGAAATAAATTGTTGGTCAAATGACCAAATAAAAACCCTAAACTTTTTAGCTCCTACAAGAAAATGAGATCAAGATTTTAGAACTTCTAATGACCTTATAAATTTTGTTAATATACCATTCCTTTAAATAGTCATATAATGTAATAATACATGTGCTTGTGGATCATTAAAAATTAAATAATTAAAAAATATATAATTTTATGTATTAATTTTTATAGTTCTTTTACATGGTAGAGTGTTTGAAAATTATTTTTATAGAGCTAATGATAAGAAACAAAATATTTTTAATTCCATTAATACACAACCTAACATGATATTTGAAAAGAAAAGAAAAAATGGAATATAAACTACACAAATAAAAAAAAATCTCATATATCAAATGTAAGTCGGTTAAGAATTGTTTTGTTAATGAGCAATATTCTTCTATCCTAATTTTTATAGTACAAGATATGAGAATATAGTTTAATTCTCATCATAATAATTATAATAATTATAAAATCGAAAACACATGACAATATAAAAATAATGTTTTACACAATTTAAAATAGCACATTTGGGTTGAGGTAATGTCATAAAGAAAATGATCAAAACCAATACTAGAGTCTTTTTAAAAGTAGGATCATATTATTCGATCTTAACCCCCAAAATCCTATCATAAAGAACTTAACATCTTTCTAATTGATTATGCTAATTATTTTGTTCCAATTAAAAATGCATACCTAAAGATAAAAATGAAAACATAGAGATACATAGCTAGGATTTTTGTTTAAGATATTTATTTAAAAAGTTCAAATTTAATAAAATCATCAAATTTTACAATATTTATTTTGTTTTCTTATTACAATATTGATTATTATTCTATTTTTTAACCCCTCATATCCTAAACCATAGTGAAGGGCTACGATGCTGAGTGGAAGGCTAGATCGGCTAAAGAAACCATAGCAAAAGTCTAGGATATTGGGTGGAAGGTTGGATCGGTTGAAGTAAGTACAATGCAAGGCTATGATTCTAGGTGGAAGTCTAGAACAATTGAGTGAACCATCGTGGAAGGCTAGGATGCTAGGTAGAATATTGGATTAGATTAAGGAATTATAGAGGAAGGTTGTGATGCTAGATGTAAGGCTAAAATGACTAAAAAACCATATTGAAAGGCTGATATGCCAATTGGAAGGCTATATCAGCTAAAGGAACCATAGTGAAAGACTAGAATGGTTGAAGAAACTATAATGAAAGGCTAGGATGCTAGGTGGAAGGCTAGAATGGTTGAAGAAACCACCATGAAATATTGGGATTCTAGGTGGAAGGCTAGAATGGCTAAAGGATCCACAATGAAATGTTGATTTTCTAGGTGGAAGGCTAGATTGATTGAAGAAAACATAGTGAAAGACTATGATGTTTCGTGGAATGCTGGATCATCTAAAGGAACTACAATGAAAGGCTAGGATGTTGGATGGAAGGATGGATCAAGTGAAGGAACCATAGTGGAAGGTTGGGATGCTAGGTGGAAGGCTGGGTGTATGGCTTAAGGGTCTACAACAAAAGGTTATGATGCTAGGTAGAAGTTTGGAGTGGTGCTTTGGCCATACTTTTATCTTTTTTGTGCTAGTGAGTTTATAACCCATAGGGATTGGGGTGTTTATCCCTCCTTATTTTGTAGTGGGAGTGAGCCTCTTCATCAAGAAATTATTGGCTAGATAGTTTTTATATTTGATCATGTGTCTACTAGTAGAAGGTAAAATCCACATTGGTTCCAAAAATATGGTTTCTAGGTTGGTCACAAATTTGCAGTTGTGGATTTTTTTTATCTTGAGCTAAGGAAGGTTGGAGGATCCTTTTTTTTAGGCTCAATTTTTTTATGTTCTACTAGCCTGTGCTTTCTTGTAATAAACATTAGGGGTCTTTTTTAAGATCTAGAGCTTTCCCAGTTATTGCATAGTAGACCTTACTTTGTTGGATATTCTTTCAAGCTCATATTGGTTGTGTTTTGGGAGGGTTAGATCTCATAGAGTGGATCCATGTTGCAGAGATTTGGGTAAGTATTTTTGTAAAATTCCTTGTCTCATTTGGGTGCTTCCCCCATGGCCTTTATGGTGGGAATTTGAGTTTTCAATTTTTTTTTAAATTTTTGTTTACAACTCTACATTTTGTGGCTTGGGTGGGAATGTGCATTTTAATGTCGAATTTAAAATTTTTGGGTTGTTGTAAGAGCTATATCTCAATATTGTTGATATTGGATCCATTTTTTAGAGGTTTGGGTGAGATTTTATTTTTTCAAAATTCCTTGGATTGTTTATGGGTCCCCCCGTGGAAAATTTTTTCTTTATAAATGAGAATTTATATTTTAGAATTTATTTGAATTTCTTGGGTGTAGATTTGTGTGTGGGAAATTGAAATGTTGATTTGAATTCTTTTGAGGCTAGTGTAGGAAAATTATAGGGTTTTAATTTGATGGTTTTGTCGATTTCAATATTTCCTTGACACTTCCAATTTATTTTTTCTATGTCCTGGTTTGTTAGATCGTGGTTCAACTCCACTTTTTAGTTGTTCTGGTAGCCATTTTATTGGGACTCTATCTTGTTGTAAGTGGCTTGAGATTTCTCTAGTCACCTTTATTGCTTTATAAAAGGTTCTAGGAGCATTTCAAAATCCCTTATTATACCTTATAAATTATGTATATATATAGATTATTTTTACATGCAATTATCGATTAAACATAGATATAATTTTATTTTAAGTTTTATATTTTGTTAAGGTAAGTATTAAACACTACAATATGGAAAAAATAATATCATAGAGATTTAATTTCAACCCTAATAAAAATATTATTGTTTAATCGTGGTTTCTTAAAAATTTGTTGAAAGTATTTTTTATTATATTAAAATTAAATACAATAATCAAGTTTTAAGTTTTCCCACTTTTAAATAAAACATGTATGTTTTAAAATGAAAAATATGAAATAATATTTTGTCTATTAAATAAAAAATAAAAAATAAAAAATAAAAAATCTTGTTTGAAAATAAAAATATTTTCATGAAACTAATTTTATAAAAAATAACCTCAATTTTATTATAAATAATATTAAAAACCATCTTTAAAAACATCATAATAGAAAATACATTGGGATATCCTAAAAGAGACCCATGTTCAATTCATAGGAAAGGTGACCTGATATGCCATCAACTTTTCAACCTATTCAAATACAAATACCTCTCTCTCTCTCTCTCTATATATATATATATATATATATATATATATATATATATATATATATATATATATATATATATATATATATATATATATATATATATATATATATATATTGAAAAAGGGTAAAATATTAATCAAGAATACATGTCCAAGGTTACAATAATTGGATTACCTTTTTTGATCAGTCCCAAGATCCTAATAGAACTAACTCTAACATCTCCTTGGACCACAAATTTATTAGTTTAACCCAAGGAGTAGAAAATCCTATTCTGATTACAATCATGATTACTTCTTTTCTAGAGAACCAAAGTTAACTTCTCCCTCTTACCATGACTTTGTGGGCTACCCCAAAATACGACTAAGAGTGCTACAAGTAGTAGAATTATGTCAAACTAGAGTCTCATAATCATACTCAACTACCTTGGTCCAACAAACATAATTACCTAAATCCATGTTGGCTAGTAATGAAACTTGTTGGTTCACCTCCATCCAATCTACACTTTCTCTATTCTAATTAGATTACAAGTAAGCAACAAAATGCTTGCTTGGATTTTTAGCAAAAAAATTAATTGTGTCATTCCTACCTCTATAGACATGAACTAGAATGGCATACTTGCTACCATATAAATTTCATCTAACTCGCTATATTTTTAATTTTCAATGCACCTAGTCTAAATTTCTTAATCTTATCTAGACACCCTACCAAAATTTATGTGTTAGACTCCAATATGATCTCTCAAACCTCATTCTCCCAAGCATGGAGAGAGCTTTATACGATTCCCAAAGTCTTTTATTCCTTATTTGTTGCTACTCCTTGGACAATCAATTTCCAATGAAGAACCTCTCCCTCCTAGTCTCTTATGATGAAAGCAATGCTTGTCGTCCCTACGTTTTCCCTGCCTATATGCATGCTAATAGGATTGGGGGTTAAAAATTATTTTTAGAGAGTTATTAATAAGAAATTAAGTATTTATAATTACTTTCATAGACATCATAACATAACATTTGAAAAAAATAGAAAATAATTTATATAAATTACACACACAAGAAGTCTCTCACATATCAAATGTAAGTCATCTAAGAATTGTTTTGTTAGTGATCGATATTTTTCTATAATCATTTTTCTAGTATAATATATGAGAACATATTTTAGTTTGCTTCATAATAGTTAATAATTTTAATATCTAAAAAACTTGAAAATATAGAAATAATTTTGTAGACACCAAAACCTAGCCACTTGTCCTCCATCATGACTTTCCTGCCATTTACACCATTTATTTACATATATTTATATATATATTATATATATTTAATATTAATATTTTATATATTATATTATATATATTTAATAAATATATATTTATATAAGTGAATTAATTCGAGCGATTCAATTTCATTTAATCCCATCAATCCATCTACATAAATCCATGTCACACCCTATATTTAATATCCACCTTCCGATATGCTTTTATCTCAGTCACACGATTAGTGTCATTGAAACCCTAAGTATACCCTAGGTTGGATTATTAATAGGAGCCATTTTGATGACTCAAACCCTAAGCAATACTTGAATCAGAAGCATTTTCTTGAAGTATTTGTTGTCGAGTTCCCTAGAGTATCCAAGTGATCTTCCCTTCCATCCTCGCTTGACATGGCCCTCGTATCGATCGTCGAATCCCTCTCTCAACAAAATATACTTCTACAAACTTTCTCCTTAGTCACCAAACACCTTTAGGAACTTCCTATCACTCTTGAGTGCCTCTAGGTGCTTACTTCCCTACTACCAAGCATCTTTGGGTGCCTTTTGCCATAACCAAGCACCCATAGGCATTTCCTACAGCTGCCAAATGCCCACGGGTGTTTTACTCAAGATATTATGAAGTCTCCCTAGCCTTCGCATGATGCTAGGGCCTCGTAGTATCGATTCATTACAACAAACTTTATCATATTAAAGAACAACAAATACGTAAGGTAAATCCATTATTTATTATTTTATTACATGTATTTTTAGTTTTTTTCAAATTATTTACAACAAGAATTCCAAGATCATCCGTAAAACAACAATATCGATCTATCAAGGCTTTATGCTTCGACATTTTTCGTAGGACTACCCAAACTACCAAACTCATTTTGGCCATATCTCACTCATCCAAACTCGGATTGAGCTAAAATTTTGAGGGTAGATGCCTGAAAAACCCTAGAACGTCTCCACCAATTTTCATATCATTTGGAGCAACACAGATCCTAGCGCATCCCTATGTGTGAACGATATATTTGGCAAGCGGCTATGCGAGGGTTTCATCTGGGTTGAGTGCAAGCAGCTCCAGAGGTTGGTTTTTAGGGCCTTCGGGCCCTAGCGGCCAATATTTTTGTGGTTTATGCTCAATATTTTAGCAGGAAATGTTGCAGGGGATACAAGATGGGTTAGAAATTTGTCTTTCAATAGATCATACTGTGAACTTGAGTGACAACGACTTCCAATTTGCTGCTCAAAAGAAAAGTGAAAACCATACCTTTCCACGGCGTCTAGGGCAAGGATTAAAGAGATCACGAAACAAGTTTCAAGTAGTTGATCAAAAAATGGCTCATATCTCAAGTGAATCTGGTGCTAAGGTGCACCCACAAAATAATTCTACTATGAAAACCCCTGTCAAGGGTAAGAATTTTGAAGACTCGGTCCCAAAAATGAATTTTAGGGATGCCCTTCATGGTGGACAGCCTCAGCCCAATGCTAATATCAATATTAGGGCTTCCCATAAACCTCTAAGAATGCCTAAGATTGATCCCAGGAAAATGGAGTTAGGATGTCTTAAAGCGACTGATGGAACTCCTATTGTTAAGCTTGATATGGGTAACATTCAGACTGGCATTGAAGATTTGGAAAAAAGAGGACTAATTTGTCGGTTCGTGGGTTTTCGTCCGAGTCTATCTGCTTTCAAAGTCTGGGCTGCAAAAATATGGAAAACTAAAGGTGAGTTACAAATCTCTATTTATCCAAATGGTTATTTTCTTGTTTTATTTGCTAATAATGAAGATAGAGAGAAAAATTTTCAAGGGGGTCCTTGGTTTTTTGGAAGGGCAGGGCTTTTCATGAAGCCCTGGCATACTAAATTTAAATCCGAAGAAGAGATGCCTTCTATAGCTCCCGTGTGGGTTAGACTCTTTGGCCTCCCTATTGAATTTTGGAATCCTACTATTTTTTCTTCAATTGGAAACTCTTTAGGAACTTTTATGATGACTGTTGATTGTACTCAAAATTTTGAACATATTATTTATGCTCGAATTTGTGTTTTAATGGATTTTGACAAACCCCTTCCTAAAAATATCACATTACAATTTGGGGAAGACACTTGGGAGCAAGTAGTGGACTATGAGAACATTCCTTTTCATTGTAGAATTTGCCATGAATATGGTCATTTGGCCGATGCTTGCCCAAATAAAATTCCTGATCAAAAGAAAGAAGATATAAACTCAGCGAGGTTTCCAAATACCTAAGAAGAAGAACACTAAAGAAAAAAATAGTTATGAAGGATCAATCAAAGTCATTTGCTAATATGTTTGAAATACTTTCCACAAATGATGTCCCAAGTGAGGAAGAGGAAATAATGGAAACTGAAATCTTAGAAACACAATTTAAATATGAAGGGAAGAACTCAGAGACAAACCAACAAATCAAAGGTTTTCAACAAAAAAAAAAGGAGAAAATTTACACAAGAAAAACAATATTTCAAATGTCAAAACTTCAAATAATGCAGGTCCCAATATAGACTCCATTGAACCATCTAGTAAAATTTTGGTTGTGTATGAGCATTCTTCAAGGTTAGAAGCCATCTCGGATTCAATTGGAATAAGTCAAGAAACGAGGGAAAAAAAATTGAAGATGGATTCCAATAAAAAAATAGGTCGCAAGACCAATCAATATCATATGGTAAAAGAAGGTGAAAAGCTTGTAGAGGAAGGTAAGATTAATGCCCTTCCCAAATTTTTTAGCCCTAGTATTAATGAAGATCATCACTTGGAATATTAGAGGACTCAAAGGGAGTCTTTCAAAACAAAATGAAATTAGAAGAATGATTCGAATAAATCATCCACATCTTGTTTTCCTTCAAGAAACAAAGATGTCAATGGAGGATATGGACTTAATTGCCAGTAAAATTTGGCCGGCTGGAAAAGTGGTTTCCCTCAGTTCCCAAGGGACTTCGGGTGGCATTGCTTGTCTTTGGGACCCAAAAGAGGTAGTTATTCACCATATGGTTGGCATTTGGGGTTTGTTGGCTATAGCTATTCAAAGTAGACATTCCAACTAGATTATGCTCTGCATTACTGTTTATGCCCCGACTTCTTTGGAGGAAAAAAAAAAAGTGGAAGGATATTACTCATATTATCTCTCATTTTCCTAAAGCTTGGATCTTGATCGGAGGAGATTTCAATACCATCCTCTCTCTGGATGAGAAAATGGGAGGAAATAGAAATTTGGACAAAAGCACTGACCTCATGAGCGAATATATTGCAAACCTCCATCTTGTGGATATCCAACCGAGATAATGGCCTTATGACTTGGTCTAATAGAAGGCAAGGCTTAGCTTGTATAATGGAGAGATTGGATAGGTTTTTGCTCTCTGAAAATTTCTTAATCCATGGTCACATTCCTAAAGTGAAGACTCTTAATAATGTTGGTTCGGATCATTGGCCTATTCATGGTGGAAATGTGGAAAACCAATGTGAGTTTCTCTCCTTTTCGTTTTCAATTAATGTGGCTTAGAGACATTTCCTTCGAGACCTCGTGTGCAACAATGGTGGAAGGAAGGTAAACCTAGGCATGGGACTAAGATGTTCTGTTTTGCCAAAATACTGCAATACATTAAATCCAAAATCAAGACTTGGAGCTGGAAAGAGTTTGGGGATGTTCATAAAAAAAAACATGAAGTTATTGCTCATCTTGAAAATTTGAATAAGAAAATCCATTTAGATGGCCTCACAGAGAAGAGAAGTGCAGATGAAATTAAACTCACAACTCGGTTAGAGGAATGGGAAAAAAGAGAAGAAATCTTATGGAAGCAAAAATCTAGAATTCAATGGCTCAAAGAAGGAGATCGAAACACAAATTTCTTTCACAAATCTCTTCTAGCTCGAAGATCTCACAACTTTATTTCTTCCTTAAATTCAGATATTGGAGATGTTGTTTATACTTGGGATGGCATGAACTCTATTGTTGTTGATTACTTTTCCAATATTTTTGTTGCTACTCCTCTTGACTCAACTTCTCAACAAAATGTTCTTCAAGCAATCCCTTCTCTTATCACTTCTGAGGAGAACTCTATTTTGATTGCTCCTGTTACTATCAATGAGCTTCAACAAGTAGTTTTTAAAATGCAAAAAGGAAAAACCCTAGGTCTGATGGTTTTCCTATTGAGTTCTACCAAGAGTTCTGGGATATCCTTCATGTTGATTTATTAGAGGTGGTGGAAGAAGCCAGGAAAGCCAAAGAAATTTTGAAGGTTATCAATAAAACTTATATTACTCTTGTTCCAAAAGCTCAAGAGGTTGATCATATCTCAGCTTTTAGACCTATTGCTTTATGTAATGTTCTTCTCAAAATCATTACTAAAATCATGGCAGAAAGGTTGAAGCCTCTTTTGCATAAGATTATTTCCCTCGAGCAAGGGGGATATGTGGAAAGACGTCAAATAGTAGATGAGATAGTTCTTGCTTAGGAAGCCATCCATTCCATGGATATGCAAAATTCTCCTTCTATGTTCATTCGGTTAGACTTATCCAAAGCTTATGACAGTGGATTGGCACTTCCTTATCAAAGTTTTGAGGCAATTTGGTTTCTCTAAGGATTGGATGGATTGGATTATGGGATGTATCTCTTTAGTTTCCTACTTAGTTCTTATCAATGGCAGGCCTTATCGGTCTTTCCCGACTTCCAGAGGTATTAGGCAAGGTGACCCGCTATCCCCTTATTTATTCATCATTCTTGTTGAATGCTTGGGTAGGACTATAACCAAAAGGAGGGAAAACAAAACCCTTGAGGGAGTTACCATTGCTCATGGAGCTAGACCTATCTCTCATCTTCAATTTGTGGATGACTCTACTCTTTTAGGTAAAGCTACAGTTAAGGAAGCTTCTAATATTAAGCAAATCATTAGCTATTTTTCTAAGGCTATTGGGCGGTTCATCAATGAAGACAAATCTAAAGTTATTTTCTTTCACTGCTCTGCTAGACAAGAATCCATGGTCTTGGATAAATTAAGATATAAGAAGACCTCTCTTCCAATCACTTATTTAGGTATTCCCATAAATATTCAAAGGCAGAAAAATAAAGATTGGAATTGGTTGTTGGACAAAGTCAAGAAGAAAATTGGAAAGTGGACCAACAAGTGGCTTTCTTATGGGGGTAGAATCACCTTGGTAAAATCAGTCCTTCAAGCTATTCCTATTTATGTTTCTTCCATTTTGAATATCCCAAAGGTTGTTCTTCGAGAATTGGATCAAATCAGTCATCGTTTCCTTTGGAGTGGTACTAAGGAGAAAAGAAAATGGGCCTTGGTGAAATGGGATACTTTATGTCTTCCTAAGAGTGAAGGGGGGTTAGGATTTCGGTCTTCAATTAATAACAACAAAGCTTTAGCTGCTAAATTATATTGGAGGATGTTGCATAACCCCAATGCTCTTTGGGCCAATAATCTTCGTGCTAAATATGCTGAGAACAAAAGTCCTGAAGACCTTGTTCGCTATCAACTTCCTACCAAAGGTTCTCCCATTTTAGCAGTTCTTAAGACTGGTGAGGATTTGATAAAGAAAAAATTATTTTGGATCATTCATAATGGTCAACATGCAAATTTTTGGACAGATTCTTGGGATGGTCACAAGCCTTTGATAACTCGGTTTCCCGATTGGAGGCCTTTGATGGAGGAGCTTCACCGAGCTAATTGGATAAAGGTGGCTAATTATTGTCGGTACCATTCTGGTAATTCAAAGGTTGGTAGATATTGGATCCCTATTGAGGACTGGCCTATTCAAATCCCAGAAAGGCAAAGACAAGATATCCAAGGCATCCTTCATATGAGATCCCTCTCTTGGTCCCATGAAAAAGATTGTTTTGGATGGAACAACACTACTAAGGGTGAGTATTCCATTGCTCAAGGTTATTTGACCTTATGCCATAATAATCCCAACCATTCTTCTGACATATTTTCTCAATTGTGGGCTCAAAAGCTTTGGCCTAAGGTGAGGTTCTTTAATTGGCTTTTATTGCATCGTAGGGTGCTTACTTGGTGAGCAACTTATGAAGCGTGGTTTTCATGGCCCTTTTAGATGTGAAATGTGTGAAGAGAATGTAGAAAATATCAACCATATTTTTATTGAGTGTACTTTAGCCTCTGAGCTATGGAGGAGAATGGCCACTTTACTTGGCTTACAGTGGTCCAATTTTTTTACTTTTGAACAACTTTGGAGGGATTGGCCTAATCAAGAGGGTGTTGATCATTTTATTAGGGAGTTAGTTTGGATGGGTTCTACCATTCTTCTTTGGAATATTTGGAATGAAAGGAACAACCGAATTTTTAATCAAGATAGGAAGGATATTCACTATATTTGGCAAAATACCATAGCCAACTTAGTTGAATCAGTCCATCAACTCCTTAATCACCCCCAAAACTCCCACCAAATATGGGATCAAGTGATGCAAAGATTGAAGATTAAACCTTCTAAGGGCAACCAACTTAAAGGGAATGTGAGTATTAGTAAGATGGATAGGACTAGAAATTGGCAACCTCCTCCTAAGGATTTTGGAAAAGTCAATACCGATGGAGCCTCTAGAGGGAACCCTGGAAAAGCCAGGTGTGGGAGGAATTGGTAGACTTTCAGATGCCTCCCTGGTTTTTACTTTTGCTTGAGAATTTGGGTATTCTTTCCAATAACCTTGCTGAGGGGTATGGTATCCTCTAGAGGCCTTCAGGAGGCTACTAAGGTTGGATGGGAAAAGGTGTTAGTTGAGTCGAACTCTCAACTTATGATTAATCTCTTGAAGACTCCTTCTAAGAATCATAAGGTGGATTGGAGAATAAAAAGAATTATTGAGAAGATTCGAGTAATCCAGATGGGATTTTTGAAAGTTGATTACAGATCATGTGGTCGGAGATCAAAACAAGAGTGTTGATGCTTTAGCTAATTGGGCTTTGGACAAAGGTGATCTTACTTGTTATGGCCACCCTCCTATATGGTGGGCTTCTCAAATTAGGGAAGCTCTTCTTTCTATCATTTCTTTGGATGGCTCCAGTTTTGAAGGTACCTAGTTTCTTCTTGTTTTTTTTTTTTTTGCTTCTCTTTGGTTCATTCATTTTTTTTAGTTCCCTAGCTCATTCTATTCTTTATTTTGTTTCCTTTGTTGATTCTTGCCTTAATAGTCTTCTGGTCTAGATAGGTCATTGTTTTGTTCATTGTTTTTTTTTTTGTTTAGTTTTTTAAGGTGGGTGGGTTCTTTTGTTTTGTTTTTTGTTGTTCTTGTGTTTTTGTTGTTTTGTTTTTTTTTTTTATGTTTTTTGTTATTGTTCTTGTGTTTTTTTCGTTCTTGTTCTTGGGTTTCTCTTTGTTTGTGTTATTTCGTGTTTTTATGTGTGAGTGTTTTCTATGTTTTTTGTTTTTGTTTATTGTCTTGTTGTTGGTTGTTTTTTATTTTTATTTTTATTTTATTTTTTAGGTTTTGGTTGTGTTTATTTTTCATGTTTTTTTTTGGGTTATGTCTTTGTAGTGTTCTGTTGTTTTTGTCTTGTTTGTGTTTTGTTATGTGGTTCTTGTGTTTTTCTATGTGGTTTGTGTTGTGGTTTCTTTTTTCTTATTGTGCGTGTTTGGTTGTGCTTTTGTTTTTGACACACTCAAGGAGCATGTTTTTTATTTTATTTTATTATTTTTGTTGTTATTTACTTATTTTTAAATTGGTTTTGTGTGTTTGTTTTCTCCTTGAGTATGTCAAAGGTGGTAGGCCAGGTTCGAGTCCTGGGCATTTTTGGCGGAATGGATACCCCTGCCTCCTTGGGTCTTACCCAAAAGTGGCATCCCTTTTGGGATGTTTTCCACAAATAAAAAAAATATATTTACAACAAATAGTTAGGGTTTTGATATTGATCATAGAGGGTCTCAAATTGTGGAGGCCTCACATGTGCTACTATTGTGTGCAGATCTGGAAGTGTGACATCAACATTGGACAGTTTCTTAAGCTAGAGTGTCCAAGCATTAGATAACTAAAAGCCCACTCACTTTTGTTAGGAGCAAGGATGCATTTGAAGACACAACTAGTATTTTTTTTCTAGGGTTTCATAAAACCCTATCCATTGTAAAATATGTATCAAAAGGATTCAAAGATCCTCATTGTAACAATGGAGTTTTTAGGCCCCCTCATTAATATAAAATCATTCATTGTGCAATTTTGTGTTCTTTGAGTTCTCCTTTCTATTTCATATTATTTGGTGTTGCATGTTTTACTCTTCAAATGATGATCATGGTAGGACCCCCTAAGGGTTTCTTTTATTATTTGCCTTACTAATGTATTTAGATTTTCTATCATATTGCAGGGTTTTCAGAAGTGCAAATTTCATAGTTTTTGCTAGATCTAGGGTTTTTGGAAGTTGCATAAGGTTGTAGAAGGTGCAAGAATGCTCTACGATGCTCGACGGCTATCCATAAACACCTAGGTGCATTTTAAAAATACCCAATGAAATTTTACAGAGAGATAGACCATAATCATAAGTTATTTTTTAAGTTTACAACTAAAACCCTAGTTTTCTATTTATGTATTCTAGCAATTATATATATATATTTTATATTTTTAAGCTAAAAACAACATCATTAAGTAATATAGGAAAAAATTCATATTATCTTGCATATTATGTTCCATATTACTCATTTGCATCCATCCACACTTTCTATTTGAAGTTTCTATTTTATTTTGTGTGTACAAATTTAAAATATATTGCATTCTGATTTCAAGAGAATTGAAATTTGCAAAATTAGTTTACATTATAGGGTTAGGGATTTCTATTTTGTAGGTCTATGTAGGAACATTATTCATATACCAAGAGTATCCCCATACTTGGGTGATTCCATATAGAGTAATAGATGAACCCCCCAACTATCTAGAGCAGGTCTTAAGCGATGTACTCTACATCCTTTGGAAAAAATGGTATTTTGAGTAGCAGATTCTGATTTAGAATATCAAAATTAGTTATCTTTATAAAATTGTATAAACACAATAGCAAATCAGAAATTTTAAAAAGAATCACACACTGCATGATTAAAATTTAACAGTAGTGGATGGATTTCATATCTAGTCATTTCTTGAGTTTTACTGATGGTGGCTTTCATATCCGTCCACCAATATCATCCCTTAGAAACCTTTGGTCACCCCTGAGCAAACTTGTTGGATTTCATCACCTGCAAGAATCTTGTAATACCATCTTAGCTATAGTTTTTACCTTTTTTTTGTTAATTAATATTAGCACATTTGAAACACACAATATCAAAACCTAAGAAAATAAACTGACATTAAAATGATATAATCAATGTATGAGGTGAGACACACATGTTAAACAAACATAGCATTGATTGTTTATTTTTCTTATGAAATTTAAATTTTGTGTTTCATTTTGCTGCATAATATGTATTTTGGTTTATTTGCTTTATTGTATTAACAAGAAAATAAAAGAAAATATTAAATCAAGATAATTCAATGGAACCCTCATCCACCTTTCCCACCACTTAT
Source organism: Wollemia nobilis (assembly GCA_028583015.1). Lineage (NCBI taxonomy): Eukaryota > Viridiplantae > Streptophyta > Pinopsida > Araucariales > Araucariaceae > Wollemia > Wollemia nobilis. The sequence goes on from JAQPPZ010016931.1 coordinate 5,480,148, forward strand.
GTGTAATATTCCCTTAATGTGACATAGGTAGATTTGTCTACAGGTCCCTCATATTCCTTGCCATCCATAGCCTTTCATATGGCTATGCCCTAAGAATAATCAACCTCATGAACCATTAACCATCATATTACCCACATAGATATGGCATGAGTAGAATCTCTCATGAAGTCTTCTAATTATGTGTTAGAATTAATCCCCAAATCACCTAGACAAGATCCTACTTTACATGAGGAACTTATTTATTCCTAGCCACCATCCAACTTTACCCAAGTTTACACTAATCCTCTTTTTGAGGTATCAATTGCACCATCCTCCCATTTGTCCATTCCCCAACCCTCATGTGATCCTAGAACTTCATACACCTCCACATACACCAACCCCTTTTATGAAGCACATGTAAATGCTGCTTTACAAGTTTCAGCCTCATAAGTTACCATACCTAGTGTAACTTGTCCCCAAGCCACATCCTCCATACCATATGCTTCCATACCCTCCACTTATGATAGAGAAATTACTGAAGCATAAGAACCAAGGTTATGCATAGTGGAAAATATTCACAAATTGGGTGAATATTAGGATTTTTAAAATTGACATTGGTGAATATGAGGACCCTCGTCATTGGCCCATTCGCTTAAAATTTTTAGGACCAATGTTTTCGTAAGGTCAATTTGCCACAATATATATCCAAACATAGGCATATTTGTACTCGTTGGAAATATTTTTTCAATCCTGATATAATGGTGGTATATTCAGGAATTTATAAGATGATTTAATAGGTCAAAAGTGGTCCCAAATATGGCCTTATATTTTACTGCTTCAAATACCCCAAATTTTAGTGTGAAGATGCTCGATCTAATTTGCTTAGGATTCTCTATGATTCACCTTGATTTTGATTAGGATTAGCCATTTTTTTACAAGTATATTTTGAGTTCAACCCCTTATGCATAACCCTAATGGGAACACTTGAAAAAATTACTTAGACATCATCAAAATGCTTAATAGCAAGTACAAGGGAACCCTCAATCTTTACCATCCTCTACTCAAACTATCCTGATTAACCAAGGTTCGTCATGGACACCACAATATTCTATGGTTTCTATCCCTATTCCTCCACCAAGTCATACCACTACCCATCCTATTCCCATTGGTCAACCTAGTCATAACCCTCATACATCAACCTCATTTCATAATTCTTCCATATTTTCACCATCAATTTCCCATGCATCAATTTCCATAAAATTCTCCTAGTCATCACTACCAATCTCATCATCATTTAGTCACTCCACAAAATTTTCCACCCCACCTCAAAATCATTAGGTAATTTAGAGCTTCCACATTCCTGAGGAAGACCCTTGAATTAAGCCCATGCAAAAATAGATAGATCAAGTGATATAATATATCCCTAGTATGACAAACCAGAAACCAACCTAATGTCAATTGATCAATCAACCCATTCATCCTTTGGTACCATCACCATCATATCCGATAGATTTCACGGTGCCTAAGTTTAAAATTTTTAAGAGAACTGAGGATTCCAAAGAACATGTGAGATTTTTTGTATACACCTATTTTAGAATTCAAAATGATAATGTTGTCATTCTCAAAAAATTTCCTCAAACATTAGGAGGATATGCCATAGAGTGGTATAATCAATTACCTAGTCATAGTATTTATACTTTTGAGTAATTTATTGACCAATTATTTGAATGTTTCATATTAAATATTAAAAAGAAGATTTCATTATCTGATGTCTATGCTTTAAGACAACATGATGATGAGTCTATCTATGATTTTGGAAACTATTTAAGGGTTGTCATCACAAAGTTTCCATTCACCTTGCCAATGGATGAGCTAATCAAGTTATTCACCAAGAGTTGTCTAAAATTTATCTCTTGGATGCTTCAACCACAAAATTATCACTCATTTGAATAAGGTTTAGCTCAAGCTAGTGTCATTGAGGAAATTAAAATCCAAGAAGGCATACTCAAGCCTAATAAGAAAGAATGACAAAATAAGGGCCAATATAAAAGCAACTATTCTAGACAACCAAAATAAACATAGGCTATACCATACAATAAGCCCAATCAAGTTAATCAAGTGGTCATGAGCCAACTGGTAATGGATAAAAAAAATTAGTGCAACAAACATCGTAATAAATTTATTATCATGTGATACCCTCAACAACATAAGCCATGCAAAAAATATTGCCAGCTGTAGAAAACCATCCCTGACAGTAGTTTGTCCAATAAAATCACCAATATACACCCTTAGCCAAGTCATATGCTTCCCTTTTCAAATATTTTATGACACAAACAAACTTGCTTTACTCGAAATTAGAGTATATGATCCTGCAAATAGTAAAAATTATAGAGAGCATCTATTTTGTCTTTATCATAGGTAAAATGGGTATGATATTAGTAATTACCTTGCATTTAAATATATAGTACAATACCTTATTTAATTGGGGGCAATCAAGCTTGACAACCCCCATGCTCAATAAAATTAAAACCTTACCATTTTCAAACACCACTTCCTGAGGTGCAACCAAATTTATGAGGGGCTAACACCAAAAGTCCTCTTAATCAAGTCAATCATGTTCAACAATACCAAGGGTTTGTAGGGGCCATCCATATGGTCACTAGAAGTAAAAGAAACAATCAACAAAATGCAAGGCAACAACCTCAACCAAGTATGTCACAACTTCATACATTTCCACCCACTTAAATTTCCCCTAATCCTTCATCACCCATCCACATTCCAAGCCAATAAAATCCTCCAATTCCACCCATCAATCATCCACCATGACCAGTCATCTCATTGAGTAGCCGGTTAATCACAAGTCTAAATATGGCTTCCAAAAAATTATCAATTTATGAGTTCATTCAACAATCTCCCCCACATCGTGAGGTATTAATGGATATTCTCAAATCCATTGAATTACAATGTCAAGATACTAATGCCTTCATATTCTATGATATTGAGATTAAACCAATCTCATAAAAATCAGTAGACCGTCCATTGCATATCATGGCTTTAATTGACAAGAAGCATTTTAAAATAGTCCTAATTGATATCACTTCCTTTATCAATATCATTACCACATCTGCTCTTCATCATATTAAACTTCCCCCATCCCATATCACCAAGTCATTTTTTACCCTAAAAGCATTCAATGATGCTTTATGTTCCACAGTTGGAACTATTTTTTTACCCATTGAAGTAGGGGTCAAAACATTGCACACCATGTTTCACATCTTGGAAGGATCCATGGCATACAATATACTCCTTGTAAGACCTTGGATGAGAGAAATGAGAAGTGTCCCTTCCATTTTACATCAAATTTTGAAATATGTTAATGAGGGATAAGTACATTGCAAACCGATGGATTTCAAGCAATTTAAGTATTGTAATTTCATTTTAAATACTTATGAGTCCATGGTTCCTTCCACCCACCTTTTCATTTCACCATCATCAAATCCATCATTCAATCCATCTACCACTCCGCCAAATTCTTGATCAAAAACTTCCATTCCTGAGGAGTTCTCTATAACCAATTCCCATAAAGCTCACATACCCTCATCATTTTCATCATTGACTACATGCACATGTGGTCACAAAAAATATATATCATCAACATGATTACTATCCACTTCATCATCATCATCCATTCAGTAGCCTTCCCAAACCAATTCATCACCATTACATAATGTTTCACAAGCTGAGTTGACCGATCATGAGACATATTCACCTTCACCATTCCTCGAGCCATCATCTAACCATAGTTCTTCCATATCTTACCAATTCAAGTTCCACCTCACTAATCCTGGTATTATTGAATACGTGATCCAAAACATCACCATCACACCCCTAACCATTCCTAAGGCTAAAAATTTGTGTTGCCCACCTAAGCCACCTTTGGCCATAGGAGCAGTATATAACATGGGTTCAGCTCCAAATAGCATAAATTTTGTATATGGGGGGATTGATTCTTCATCAATTCAAGAACCCCTAGAGGATCCCAAAGAACCAGCACTTGCCAACATTCCAAACATGTTGAGATTTTTGTCTTACTATTTTCACATGGTCAATTGGCATGGTCATGGCCTAGAATTGCATGAACAGGGAGTGCCATAGCCCATTGATGTTACATATCAAGAATTTCATGACTTCTTAGGTCTAGGTTACCAACCAATTTCCACAATATTTTCTTTTGAACAAGCCTTCCAAAGGCTTAACCTCAATTCAGGATAATAATCCCTCCATCTCAATGATTATGACGATAAGTCTATGAATAATTCAAACTTATATCAATAATTTTAGATGAATATGAAGAAGAATCAAAGTCCATCATTCCCCATACTAAGCAATATGAGTTTTATCTCAACATATTTCTCATCCATGAGCCCATTTTTTGCTTGTTTCTTCAACAAGAGCGAGCTTCCCAACCAGTGAATCACCACCTCCATTGCATTAAGCCATTTCATAATCCAAATTATAACATATGTACATAAAACAAAAATAGTGGTTTTCACCACTACCAAAAAAATAAAAATAAAAATAAAAAATCAATCAAAAATCAAAAACATTTATCTTTCTTTGCATTGCATGTATATATCATCTAGTTAAATGCATTTATTTGTGTTGCTTCCTGCTATTTAGGTTAAGCAAGCTCCTAGCACTAGTTCCTAGGTTCTATCCATTCCATCCTACCTCATCCACCTTGCCCATAAGTCAACATTAATTGTGTTGATTTATTTACCCCACTCTATAATCCATATGTCTTCCAATTGACATAAGACTTATCGATATGGACCGGATTTCCTCACCTCCATCCTTTGCCAAATTTATCTTTCCCATGGAATTGTTAAGGGCTTTAGCCAACTACATTCCTCCATCTCCTCCACCTTCGCCTTCACCTTCACCTTCATATCATAATGTTTTCTAGGAAAGAAATAGATGAGGATAAGAGAGAAGAAATTGATGACATCTTAGATGATATTCACATGATCTCAATGTCAAATCAACTTGAGGAAGTTTCCCACATGTCCATTGAAGATACCATCAATGTGGACCTTAGTTCAGATAAAGACAATCCTCAAATTTTCAATCTTGGTAAAATTTTATCACTCGATGAACAAGAGCAATTAATTGCTCTCCTTAAGAGGAATAAAGACATATTTGCATGGTCCTATAAGGACATGCCTGGTATCAACCCTAGTTTGGTTGTCCATAATATTACCTTACATCCCGATGCTAAGTTGGTTAAATAAAAACTTAGAAGGATGCATCCTACCATTGCCATCTTGGTCAAAGAAGAGCTACAAAAGCTATTAGATGTGGGTTTCATATTTCCTATCGATTATCTTGAGTGGCTTTCAAACATGGTATCCATTCATAAACCTAATAGGGTGATATGCATTTGAACTAAATTTCGAGATCTCAACAAAGCATTTGCTAAGGATGACTTTCCTCTTCCAAATATCTATACTCTTGTCAACACTTGCACTATTCATGAAATGCTTTAACTCATGGATAATTTTTTAGGATACAAAAAAATTCAAATAAATCATGATGACCAACACAAAACAACATTTACCACACCTTAGCATAATTTTTGTTACAAGGTGATGCCATTTAGCCTCAAAAATGTAGGTGCTACTTATCAATGTGCCATGACATATATTTTCCATGATTACATGCATAATATTATCGAATACTATGTGGATGATCTCTTGGCTAAATCTAAAAACTTGACAAGAGCAAATTGGTGTATTGGAGAATATTTTTGGCTAACTCCTAGAGCATAATGTAAGGATAAATCCTAAGAAATGTGTCTTTGGTGTTGGCTTTGGAAAACTTCTAGGATTCATTATCTGCAAAAGAGGCATTGAGGTACACCATAACAAGGTCAAGGCCATCATGGAGATGCCTACCCCAACTAACTTAAAAGAATTGCGTAGTTTACAAGGAAATATTCAATAAATCCGTAATTTTACTGTGCAAATTTTTGACAAATGTAGGCCATTCAATCACCTAATAAAAAATGGGGTGCCATTATCTTGGACGAATGAATTTCAAAAAGTCTTTGATGACATTAAGCAATAACTAGCTTCTTCGTCAGTCTTAGATCCTCCTCCTTTGAGGGTCCCTTTCTATCTTTACATCTTAGCAATAGACGTTGCACTAGGGATAATGCTTGCACAAAATAATAAGAAACATTTAGAGCGACTTTTTTACTACATTAGTCGCACATTGGTAAGCTATGAAACAAGATACACTTATGTAGAAAAATTATGCTTAGCAGTGGTTTTCGCCACTAATAAACTTCGACACTACATTCTTAGTAACACAACTTATGTCATAGCTAGAGAAAATCCTCTACATTATATGATGTCTTGCACTTACAACAACACCCACACCGCTAAATGGATAATGCTACTTATTGAGTTTGACTTGGAATGCATTAGCCAAAAATCCATTAAAGGTTGGGTAATAGCCTATCAACTTGTGGAAGATCCACTACCTAGTGATCATCCTTTGATTATTAAGCTCCTAGATGATTCACTATTTGTTGTCACTAAATAAGAAGAATATGTCATTCTAGAGGAAGACATCAATATCACACTATTATTTTATAGGGTCAAGGTGATAGAGTCATGTTTCATACACCCCAAGGGGTACCTATCCACTTATCATTCAAACTCAAATTCTAATGCACAAACAATACTATAAAGTATGAAGACTTAATCCTAGGTCTTAAATAATCCATAGCTATGAGCATTAAGCGTATTCAGATATTTGGTGATTTTGAACTTGTCATCAAGCAAATCAATAGAGAATACCAATTCAAAGAACCTTCCATCAAGCTTTATCACAAAGTAGCAACAAAATTTCTCTCTAATTTTGATTGGTATGAAATCAATAGCTTGCATATTCAACTAATAGGTTTGTAGATGCGATGGCCTCCCTTGGATCATTGATTCCAAAATATTCCTTTGGAAAGTACAACCCATTATCATTTCAATAATCTCTATATCAGAAATTGTTCATGCTAAGTCTAAAGATGAAAAGGATATTTTATTTATCCAATTGGATCCATATGATCTTTGGTCAAGCCAAATAGTAGCCTTTATCATGTTTGGAACACTCCCATCTGACATGTCTCAAACTGCTAAATGCACTTTCAAGAAAAATGTAGCTCATTTCATTCTCTTGGGGGATGTGTTGTATAAAAGTGGTTATTATGGAGTCCTCCTTAATTGTATCGAGTCTAGTGAGGCACGAAGAGCTGTAGATAAATCCCATGATGGTAATTGTGGTGGTTATTTTAGTGGAATGGCCATTGCAAAGTGTATTTACGGATGGGATATTAATGGCCTACAATGGAATGTGATTTTTGCACATATGTTAAACATTTCAAAAAGTGTCAAGAACATGCTAATTTAACTCATGTACCATCATAAGCTTTACAACCTATTCAAAGCCTTTGGCCATTTTCACAATGGGACCTAGGTCTAATTGTCAAAATTTTACCTCCTTCCTCGGGATAAATTACATTCATCATCACAACCACTGAATATTTTACAAAGTGGGTTGAGGTAATTCCTCTAACTAGTACGATAGGACCTAGAATTGTGGAGTTTATACTTCACCACATCATTTGTCATTTTGGTATTCCCTTCAAAATCAATTTTGACAATGACAAGTATTTCAAAAATAAGGATGTTGGAACACTTTACGAGAAATATAACATTCAACATATCTTATCGACTCCTTATTACCCACAAGCAAATGGACAAGCTAAAGCTTCCAATAAGATATTAATTGTTATTCTCAAGAAACTTGTTAAATAAAACCATAGATATTGGTATACAAAAATTCCCTTGGCATTATGGGCTTATTGAACAATCATCCTCATGCTTATAGGACACCACTATTTTCATTGGTCTATGGAGCCAAAGAAATCATGCCTCTTGAGATCAAGATACCCTCCTTGCAAATTTCTTTGTAGGAATTCATAGATGACAACACATCTAGATAATAACATCTTGACCAACTCACACTTTTGGATGAGAGAATAATCAATACTTTAGAGCATTTATGAGTTTATCAAGACCGCCTAAAGCGTGCTTACAATGTCAAAGTTCATCTACATGAATTTAAAGTAGGAGATCTTATCCTTAAATAGAATAAATAAAACACCAATGCATTACTGTATCTTCATGATAAATTCAAGACTAATTGGTTAGGGTTATACATTGTTACTCAAAGTGTGGGTAATGGTACTTATAGAATTACCATTATAGAGGGAGAGGAAGAACTTGAACCACTTAATGTTATACACTTGAGAGTATTCTATGCATGATTTGATTTCTATATATGTATATATACATGGATAAAACACAAAAACATTTGCAAACATTTCATTCATAGCATTGCATTTCCTTTACATATACACTTCATTCCAAAAAAATGCATTAACACACATTTCATATGGTATTTTAAATTTCACAAAATTGCATTTCATACATTGCATTTACATCCACATTTCACATGTCGTAGTAGGGATCATTTATTAAGTTTAATATTTTAATTGGTCCACAAAATGTCATGTTGCCTTAATCAAGGGCACCTTCACAATGTCATATACATAATGCCACCAAGTCAAATTGCCATGTGCACAAACCACGTTTTCATAAAATTCCTAGGTTTTTTCCTTCACTCAATGATGCAGGAGCATCCGGTGGCAACAGTGCAATCTTGCATCAACCAAATTTTTTCTAAGTTTTTGCAAGTCGAGAAGGGGAGAGAGAAAGTACAGAGCAAAAATGATCGTGATTTTGCTATGTCGTGAAATCGCGATAGTCAGAAGGAGAGAGAAAATGCCACTGAAAGGGCCACGATTTCACGACATGTTGCGAAATCGTGACCGTCGCGAAATTGCGACAAGAAGGCAGCAAGGGAGGACACTTATGGTAATGTCATGATTTCGTGACATGTCACAAAATTGTGATTGTCACGAAATTGTGACAAGGGGCCAGCCAAAGGGGAGACACTGTGGAATGTCGCAATTTCGTGACATGTCACGAAATCGCCACTGTCGTGAAATCGCGACAAGGAACAGACAGCTGGGGAAGAGCAGTTGGAAATTTCATGATTTCGTGACATGTCATGAAATCGCGATCATCGTGAAATCATGACAAAAGAGAGTAGTTGGGGCAGAGCAGTTGTAAACGTCACGATTTCATGACATGTCATGAAATCATGACAGTCACAAAATCATGACTGTCGTGAAATCACGACTGTCGTAAAATCGTGACTGTCACGAAATCGCGACAAGGGAGCAGAGTTAGAGAAAACCAAGTCGAGTGCTAGTTATTGTAAAGCCTACGGGCTGTTTATGTAAAGGATATTTCTAGTTAATGAATGAAATTTTTTGGAATTGTGTGATTGCATTTTCCCATCCCCCATCAGTGGTATCAAAGTCGAAAGTTCTTGAGTGTGTAAGAGATCGCCAAACATGAGGCAGTTACACCAGGATCTATGGAAGGGCTTATGAGAGAGTGAGCAGAATGCCTCCAAGAAGAAAAACTATTGGTGGCAGAGATATATCAATGACAGAAGATGTACGAGTTTTGCAAAGGCAAATAAAATCCATGCAAGAGGAGCTGCTCATAAGATATTTGCAGAGGCAAGTGAAAGCCATGCAAAAGGGGCTATTCAGAATGGATTTGCAGAGGCAAGAGGAGCGACACAGAAAGTGTGAGGCTAAACTGAGAAGTAGAGGCTAGGAAACTGAGTTGAAGCCATTGAAGGCTATAGACAAAGAGGTGTGCAGCAGTGCTAGGATCTGTCTATAAGAAGGTAAAAATTTATCTGGCCAAGAGATGGAATGTAAGAAAACTATAAATGAGGAAGTGTGCAGCAGTACTAGAACCTGCCTGGAAGAAGGCAAAAATTTATCTGGCCAGGAGTCAGAGTTCAAGAAAGCTGCAGATGAGGAAGCGTGCAGTAGTGGTAGAATCTGTCTGGAGGAAGACAAAAGTTGTTTTGGCCAGGATATGGGGTTGGAGTAGGCTGCAGAGGCAGGTGAATGTCTGGAGGTGTTGTAGAAGACACTGACCAAATAGCACAGAAGTGAAGGTCACTTCTCCATCAACCCCGGGTGTCTGATGCAGGAGCATCCGGTGGCAATAGTGCAATATTGCATCAACCAAAAAATTTCTAAGTTTTTGCAAGTCAAGAAGGGGAGAGAGAAAGTGTAGAGCAAAAATGGTCATGATTTTGCTACGTTGCAAAATCGCAACATTCAACAGGAGAGAGAAAATGCCACTGAAAGGGCCACGATTTCGTGATGTGTCATGAAATCATGACCGTCACAAAATCATGACAAGAAGGTAGCAAGGGAGGACGCTTATGGTAATGTCATGATTTCATGACATGTCACAAAATTGTGACAAGGGAGCAGCCAAAGGGGAGACACTGTTGGAATGTCACGAAATCGCGACTGTCGCAAAATTACAACTATCACAAAATTGCAACAAGGGAGCAGCCAAAGGGGAGACGCTGTGGAATGTCGCAATTTTGTGACATGTCACGAAATCGTGACTATCATGAAATCATGACAAGGAGCAGGAAAGTGGGGGCATCAGAAGGCAAATATTTTGATACTGTGACCCATAGGTAAGAAAGGCAACGATAAAGAGAAGACGTCGCGATATCATGACATGTCGTGATATCGTGACTTGAAGTCAAGAAAGGCAGCGTTGGAGGAAGATGTCGTGATATCACAACATGTCGCGATATCGCGACCCAAAGGCGAGAAATGCGAGATGAAGAGAAAATGTCACGATATCATGACATGTTGCGATATCATGACCAAAAGGGAGAAGGAGCACAAGGAGGCCAAAATGTCATGATATCATGACAAACGACTGGTTCGTGGTTCAAAAAGGGCGCACGTTTCAAGATGGGTATTTCCCGAGGCAATAAAGTGCCTCATAAATGCATGGTTTCGTGCCTAAAATGTGCACTACACATTTATAGGCACTGGAACCGAAGCATCAATATCTACAAAGGATCCTGGAGATCATGGTTTCCATTCACGCATGACACGTAGAGGCCAAGTACATGTAGACGGCTCATCAATGCATCTTCTCGCATTTGACCCAGGTGGCAGTTGGCAGTTTCATGAACAGGTTGAAAACTCAGAGCGTCGAGTTGACGTTGGAGAGTAAGTGCGACAGTGAACGGGAGTCAGGTGGCGATTGTAGTGGGAGTGCAATAATGACTCATAGGATCGAGGTGCAGGCGGTTACAGAGTACTCCACCATTTTGTGATAGAGGGTCGAGGCCTCTATAAAAACCCAAGCATTGTAATAGAATGGTGGTGGATTGGAGATCGCACGTAGAGATAGAGTTAGAGAAAACCAAGCCGAGCGCTAGTTATTGTAAAGCCTGCGGGCTGTTTATGTAAAGGAGATTTCCAGTTAATGAATGAAATTTTTTGGAATTGTGTTATCCGTCCCCCATCACTCAACTACTCCTACTATTTTAAGCAAACTCTAAAATACATGTCGAGTTAGTTTTAGGATCATTACACATCTTCACTAAGAAAATATTGAGTTTTAGGAATTGTCTCCAAAACATTCTTGAACCAAACACAATTTCACATCTTAAAAACATCTTATGTCAAAGAGATATAACACCATACTTGGTTTAAAAATTGAAGTGAAAAGTGTAATCCTTGCTAGTCCCATCATGCAACATAGTCCATAAAAATAGTGGTTCTCACCACTATCACAATTCCAAAAATAAAAGAAATAGTAGGGAAAAATTCCTAACAAAGATTCTAAATCTTTTACATCACACACCACTAATCATTGGGTTGTAAGGATCGTACTACAATTATAGTCATATTGTTAGGTAGTCATACCCAAAATCTAAGAGATAAAAAACACAAATCATAGACTATGGAGTTAGCCTCCATTGGAGCTATAGACGCTTGACTGGCAATGGAGTACACTCATGCATGGAAAAAAGTATCTTTCAAAGGGACCTCTGAACGCTCATACGGACAAGCTAGATTTTTGGTTTCATCCATAACAAGTTTACTCAATTTACTCAAGATGAGTTAATAAACTCACTTGTACACATATTGGTTCTTGATTACCTCAAGTCATTACCATGATATTCATTTCATAAATGAATTAACTACACACACATTTGGTCCTAGAGAGATTAGGCAGTTTTAGTGAGTTTGTTTGATACCACTAGTATGTCTAAGTATCTACAAAATAGTTAGTTTTCCATATTGACATCCATATATTCTTCCATATCAACATCTATATATTCTTCCATGTCAACATCCATGTCATTTAATGAGTCTTCGATCCCGCATCCAACCAATTCTGGTACCCCTAATTAAACAACAATGCTAGAAAACATGGCCAAGAAAAATCTAAACTATAAATTATCATCAGCACATCCATACATTCCACATTGCATTAATCATCCATAACATATCATATTCATCAATCATCCATATAAACATGCGCTACACAAAAGCATTCCATAAAAAGCATTAACACAAACACATCTGACACAAAAACATAAAATCCATGTATATATATGTATAAATATCACATGTACAATGAGTACCAAAAGGCTACATACAATAGAGCACCAAGTCTCAAATATACAAAAAGGGCATCTAAGCACTAGCTATGTCATCCAAGAGGACCCTTGTGACCTAGGAGGATCCCTAGACCTAGAGCTATGCCTAGCATCGCTATGCATAGCACCACTAGAGATAGATGAGGTTGGAGTATCTAGAAGTGGAATATGATGTTCCATTAACCTATCCTCTAGTGCATTGATATATCTATATTAAGAGTAAAGATGTGCTATATTGAAATTATGTTGATGCTCCCTCTCTGCTATATCTACTTGGAGCCTCATAATCTTCACATCTCACTCTGCCACCTACTACTCCAATCGTGCCCAATCCTCCTTGATTTTATCTAGAGTTCCATTTGGAGCCTCCTTCATATCATCTCCATCTCCACCATATTCTCCACCCTCGAAAGCCTGTATTACTACACCCTTACTCCTCCTCCTTCAACTATTCGATCAAATACATCATTGTCACTTGGGGGCCTCCTAGATCCCCTCATACCTAACCTTATCACCGTCCTCATCAACAACTCCTCTAGATGGTGCCCATGTTGGTTATGTAGTAAACCATGCATCGTACTCCGTGATAGTCCTCACATAATTTATATCCAAGAGATCTATCTCCTCATATTACTCATAGGCCAACCTCCATGAATCCACACATGGTAGCCCCATATCCTCTTGATGCCTACTATACCACACTAGACCATACAAAATATCCTATCTTAAGCTAAACTATCAAAGTACTCATTAGAACTGAAAGTACTCAACCTCACTTCAATATCATCCAACCACCCACCTACCTTGTCACACTTGTCGCAAGTGCTCTCCATCCCCAGTCCACCTACAAGATTGCCATAGCCTCCATACCACTTGGGTGGATGTCAATCTAGCCCAATATCCTGGTACCACTAGCTCATCTGCACAAAACAACTTGATTGTACCTCCTCGACCATCACCCATATTCTAGTGTAGGTCTGCTTCCTACCCAAGCCTCCTACTGGTAATCCCTCTAGTAGAGCAATGTTGAAGTGCTCCCATACCAAAAAATGTAGTAGCAAGCTACACCCCAACCCTTTCCTCCCCACCTCATCATATTGTATATCTCTTGGTATACCTACACAAACAATACAGGAGCCCATGCATACACCTGCCACCTAGTGAGCATATTACTCACTACTCCCATCAGGTTCCAAGGGAACCCGCATCCAGTTCTATTCAGGATAATGATTTTTGCCAACATGAAAATTATCAAGGTATGGATGGCATCCAACTTCTTGTCCATGTACATGAAAAAATAAGGTATACCTCCACTCTCCATCCTCATATCCTCCCAAGCATCACCAAAAATCTTCATCATTTATATATTTTGAACATGCCCAACCTCAATTTGTATCCCCTCCACCAATACCTTGAGGATGTGATATACATCCTCTAAGATCATGGTCACCTCTCCCATGGGGACCTGAAAGTCCCCCTATCTACATCCCACATTTCCGCTAAGGTAGAGAAGTACCCCTCATAAGCCCTCACCACATCAACATGGGCTACCTCCGCTATCTGCACATCCTCCAAAAGCTCCCATTACTCATTCAACATCACCTTTCTCATCCCAATAATGTACGATGAGAATCGATGTTGAGCCTCAAAAATACTTAGTTATAGCACAACACAAAACACTTGTCATTGGTTATTTTTCAAAATAAAAAATCACAAAAACACAAAATATTTTGCATAATGTACAAATAGGGAAATGATCTCAATAGCCCACACTTCAGCATCATATTTGGAATTCACACCTCCTCCATTCGCCGCAATAGCTTCCATGATCAAATAAATTTACCTCACTTCACTCCACTCTCCCAAATGTAACTTCTCAAACTTCTAGTGCACAAATGAGCTTGGTTTCTCATATTGGTAGCTATTTATAGCTGCATCAGGTGCCTTGATATGTCCATGTATGTTTCCTGGTGTACTGAAGTACCCATGGATGTTTACATAACACCCAAACATCGGTGGGTAGGGTTATGCATAAAGGGTTGGACTCAAAATGTACTTGTAAAAAATGATAAATCTTAATCAAAATCAAGGAGAATCCTAAGAAAATCAAATCAATCATATTTACACCAAAATTTGGGGTATTTGAAGCCCTAATATGTAAGGTCATCTTTGGGGCCACTTTTGACCCATTAAATCACCTTATAACTTCATAAACATACCTCCATTAGATTAGGCTTGAAAATAGCTTTAAAAAAAGTACAAATATTTCTATGTTGGGATATATATTATGGCAAATTAACCCTAAGAAAACATTAGTTCTAAAAATTTTAGGTGAATGGGCCAATATCGAGGGTCCTCATATTCACTTATTTTCAATTTTGAAAATCCTAATATTCACCCAATTTGTGAATATTCACCTCTATGCATAATCCTATCGGTGGCCATTTTTGTAGGAAAAAAGTGCAAACGGGCGTTTGGCATCAGTTTACACAAAAGACCAAATTTTCACAAAATAGTGGCTTATCCCCACCAAATATTTTCATATTGCATCCAAGCATCTATTCCATTATTTTATCAGGTTTTGTGAAGATTCCAATTAATTTGGATGCATAATTTTTTTTTGCAACCATAAATTGTAAATTCACCTAACAAGTTACGAAAGCACTCCAAAATGGTCCAAATATTTACTAAATGACCACAATCATCAATATCATCATTCATACATCATTTTCACATCATTCCATATTATCATTTGTATATTTGCCAAGATAAACAACATTCAAGTGAACTTTGTATCTAGTGGATTATTCTATATACTTGATGATTGTAATGATTTGCATCCATGCAATTTAGTAATATGAAGAGCCTACCATAAGGACACTTGGTCATTTTAATTATTCCATATGTCATTGTTCAAAATTACAATCAAATTTGGTACTTCACATTTTGAGTGAAACCTTACCAAGAACAATTTGCACAAAAGCTATCATTGATACCCTAGTTCGTGGGGCTTAAAACATAGACATTATCACACTTCATCATTACACAATTACCTAACAATCGTCATGGTAACTGGCTTTAGATAGGGTGATCGATTTTGATCATAGAAATTATCTAATAGTCACTAATTGGTCCTCTAAACATTATTTTTTATATCTTTGCACTTTCATATTTGCATATCAATCATGCTAGAAGGCATATTCTTCAACAACATCGAATCACCTCAAATTTGGAGCAAACACATTAGGTTTTTACTTTCCTACAATGGGATACATATTACATGATCATGGTATCTACACTTAGAAAGAATATCTTCATCTGTTGGGGAAAAAACAAACACACTCTCCATCACATATTTTCACAAAACTCTTCATTTTTTGGTGTAAAAATAGCTGCATCATGTCACATTTTCACCAATCCCCTTCCCAACATTGGGAAAAAAGGGTATCATATTTGCATCATTCATTTGTATAGATTTTTCAATTGGATCGTGAGATTCATCCACAAACTCATTCGTCAATTAAGGGGGTAATGTATGTAAAATTCAAGTTCTTTTATTCTTTTATATTTAAACTCATATTCCACATCCCAAGAGAAGATACTTCTACATCTAGCCAAAATAAGTGTCTCGTATTTTTTCACTACATTGTATTTCATGCAATGCAGTACAAAAAAGGGCATCTATAGACACCAAAACCTAGCCACTTGTCCTCCATCCCAATTTTCTTGCCATTTCCACCATTTATTTAAATATATTTATATATTTATTATATATATATAATATTAAAATTTTATATATTATATTTTATATATTTAATAAATATATTTATATAAGTGAATAAATCACAGCCATATAAATTTATTTAATCCTATCCATCCATCTACATCAATACATGTCACACTCTAGATTTAATATCCTCCCTCTGATATTCTTTTATCTCAACCACACGATTAGTATCGTTGAAACCCTGAGTATGCCCTAGGTTGGATTATAACTAGGAGCCATTTTGATGGCTCAACCCCTAATCAATCCTTGAATTAGAAGCATTTTCTTGAAGTGTTTACTACCAATATTCCTAGAGTATCCAAGTGCTCTTCCCTTCAATACTCACTCACCATAGACCCCGCATCCACCACTGCCTCCCTCGCTCAGCCATATCTGCTTTTGCAGACTTTCCCCTCAGTATTCAAACATATTCGAACACTTTTTGTCACTACTGAGTGCCTCTATATGCTTTCTTCCCCATTGGCAAGTGCCTTTGGGTGTATTCCACCATCACCAAGTGCCCACGGGTGTTGCTTGCAGCCACCAAGTGCCCACGGGTGTTGCTTGCAGCCACCAAGTGCTTGTGGAAATTTTACAACGGATATTTTGAAGTCTCCGTAGCCTCTAGGTGATGCTAGGGCATCGTCATGATGATTCACTGTAATAAACTTCATCATATGAGAGAAAAAAATATGTAAGGTAAATCAATTGTTTATTATTTTATTACATGTATTTTTAGTTCTATCCACGTTATTTACAAAAAATAGTTAAGATTTTGATATTTATCATAGAGGGCCTCATATTGTGGAGCCCTCATAAGTGCTACTAATTCATTTATGGTTTTTATTGTGTGCAGATATAGAAGTGTGACATTAGCATTGGACAACTACTTAAGCTGGAGTGGCCCAGTATTGAATAACTAAAAGTCCACTCACTTCTGTTGGGAGGAAGGATGCATTTGAAGACACCGCTAGTGTTGTTTTGCTAAGGTTTTGGAGAAACATAGCCATTGTAAAATTTGTATCAAAAGGATTCAAATATCCTCATTGTAACAATGCATTTTTTAGGCTCCCCCCATTAATATAAAATCATTCTTTGTGCAATTATGTGTTCTAATTTATGTTTCATATTATTTGGTGTTGCGTTTTTGACTCTTCACATATTATAGATACTCATAATTTAACATAACATGTTTGGCTAGAGATATTATGATATATTTTTAATATGTTTGAATTAAATAAATTCATCAAATTTTACAATATTTATTTTGTTTGGTTGTTACAATATATTAAACTTAGATAAAATTCTATTATGATCAATATAACACACTACAATATGAAAAAAAATAATACAATAGAGATTTAACTTCAACCCTAACAAAAAATATTATTGTTTAGTTATAATTGCTTAAAATTCTATTGAAAGCATTTTTTATTATATTTAAATTAAATAGAATAATCAAATTTTAAAATTTCCCAATTTTCAATGAAACATATATGTTTTAAATGGAAAAATATAAAATAATCTTTTGAGTCTAGTAAAAATAAATTATAAAATTATAAATTTGTTTTAAAATAAAATTATTTTATTGAAATTAATTATACCAAAAAAAACCCTCAATTTTATTATAAATAACATAAAAATACATCTTTAAAATACTTATTTAAGAAGATAAATTTAAAGTTACAATAATTGGCTTGTCACTTTTGATTGGCCCCAAGATCCTAATAAAACTAACTCTAACATATGCTTAGACCACAATGTCTTATTAACATCTAAGGAGTAGAAAATCATATTTTGATTACAATTTTGATTAATACTTTTCCAAAGAATCCAAGATAGTTGGTACCTCTTACCATGAATGGGACTAAGAGTACCACATCCATGTTTTCTAGTAATAACACTTATTGACTGACCTCCGTACAATCTATAATATCTCTATTCTAATCTAATTTCAAGAAGTAAGAAATAGGATGCTTGCTTTACTTTTTAGCCAAAAAATTTTATCATTATATTCCTCCCTCTACCAACATGAACTAGAATGTCACCCTTATTGCCATATGTCTTTGATATAACAAACTATTTTTTTAATCTGCCATGCAATTAGTTTGAATTTCCTAATATTATCTAACAACCCTACCAAAAATTTTGAGTCACACTTCAGTATGATATTTCAAACTTCACTAGCCAAAATATTGAGAGAGACTTTTTTGATTGCCAAAGCCTTTGTTTCATTACACGTTTTCTACTCGTAAAACTTCTAATTCCCAATGAAGGACCTTCCCCTTGTAGTCTCTTATGTGGAAAGAAATGCTTGCTACCCCTAGGATTTCCTTGTTTTCTTTACTATGTTGATGGGCGTGGGGCCTGAAAATTATTTTTAAAAAATTAATAATAAGAAATGAAATTCTACAACTTAGACAACTTATTCAACAATATGTAATTCATATCAAGTGCTAAACCATAGAATATGATATTCCAAATATCTTCACCAAAACCTTAAAATTAAGCTACATTTATCTATCTTAGAGGTCCACTAAGTTTGAAATATATTACATGAGTCTACATAAAGATCTTTTATTACAATCCCTCAATTTTTGATAAGCCTTATGTCATTTTTCTTGGGCTGTGACAAATTTACTTTATTAGGAGGTATGAGAGTTGGAAAATAAGTTATTTTATCACTGACTTGAACCAACCCATGATATTATTGAAAAAAGTAATAGTAACTCCATAGATGCTATGGACACAAATTAATATCTATTTATATGTATACCACCCAAATATATTTTTTACAACATTCCCCTCATTCCTCTTCTATAACATTTCTCAACCTTTCTATTCTATTCATGTCACTCTTCTTTATGCATTCAATTTATCACTAAAATTAAAACCTTTGGTTACGCCTTTAATAACATTATAATTCTATGATGTTGTTTCACCTTGTTTATTGTTGTTATCTTTATTAAGAGATGTATCAATTATTTGATATTCTTTATCATTTTATATTAGAGATTCAATGAAAATTATATCTTAAGGATATTGTAGTAGAATTCATAAGCAATGCCACTGAAAGTTATGTAATTAAAACCAATGTTTTAAAAATTGCAAACATCCCACACGATATATTGCTAAACTTGTAAGTTGAAGAAGATAAAGATTTTTTTTTTTTTTAAATACTTCAAGAAACATGCTGACTGCGACAAGTTTCTTCGTATTTTCTTACAGATTCTTCTGATCAAAGGGCAAATGATAATATTACAAAATATCGTACACGCTTGTTGCCGACAAAAACTAAATAAATATCTATGTTATTAGATTACCTAATTCATTTATATAATATAATTAGTTTACTGTATGAACAATAATTTATCATTTTACAATTTATTTTGAACATGTATTATTAATGCAGTACAAGGCCGCGGCAGCAGCTTAATTTGTATATCTCCCACTATTATGTTCCTATGATCACATCATAATTTGTGCTTGTGTTCAATGATGGTTCTAATGATGACGGGTTTTGGGCAGTTAAAAATATATTTAGGATATGGTTGGTTCCATCCTTCTTGGTTTCAAGTTGAGGTAAGGAATGGAAAAACCACTCACTTTAAATGGATAAGGCTCTAACTTTTTAGCTATAATACTGGATGAAGAAAACCAGACATGCTAAAGGCTGAAATGTTTGATAAAGTGATGTGAGGGTGTAAGACTAGGATTACATGGAGCTTAGGTGGTACCCCAATTTAGGATGTGTCCTTAATTTACTGATTTATAAATTATAATTGTACTTTTACTTATTTTTTTCCAGGTTGTTATTTAATTTAATATATTTTCTTGTTTATTAATTTTTTCCTTTATTCTACTTTTTCCAAGTTACCTCTTTTCCTAAAATAGGCTGTCAATTTTTCCGAAGTTGAAAGTTATAAAACGACGACTAAAACACATCATTGAGCTACTAGAGGGAAAACATATACCGGAGATTCTCGAAGCGCAGCGTTCACCCATTGATATACTCTGTTTTTACATAAATATTTTATTTTGAATCCTTCTGTTTAATGGGACATCACTGAGAGTTGTTATACGCCACCGACTTCAATAATTCATCGATTTTAATGGAGCAGGAAGGCATCTTTTTCCTGTAGGACCCGCATTCTCCTTTATAAGGTTCCAACTACTTGCTTATCTGTTTCTGTTCAGCTCGTTTGAGAAAGAGGTTTATGTGGAAGACTTGGACCACATGGCCGGTGCTCTGCTCATTATCATTTTTGGTACGATGATCTGCAATTTGATGGACCAAATAACCTGTTCTCTATTCAATAGCATTTTTGGTATGTTGATTTGCAATCCATAAAATTATCATTTACAGAGTAGTTGCACTCAGGTTCTATAGAAGACTGTAGGTGGTTGAACTTTACATTGGGAAAGATAAAGGATCAGTGTCACATTTAGCAAGTGATTACTAAAAGCACACAAAAAAATAAAGAGAGCGTGAAGAATCTTCCAGAAATAGAAGTCAATGCTCTTGATCAGCAATGAAAATGAAAAAGGAGAGGTATATTACTATTGTCTTCTCTTGAATCTGGAAGATATGGGTTTGGCTCTGAGGAAAACTTCATAGAGCTGAGATCAAGTAAAAGAGGTAATGAGGCCGTCAGAAGACAAACAGAGAGAAGAAGCATCCAAATCATTTGGTAATGGTGTAGTAGCTAATGGGTGTGCGCCGCCAAAGAAGGTTGAACGGTACAGAGAATGTAGAAAGAATCATGCAGCCAGCATGGGCGGGTATGCCCTGGATGGATGTGGAGAGTTCATGGCAAGCGATGCGGAGGGAACGAGTGGAGCCATGAAATGTGCAGCCTGTGATTGTCACCGCAATTTCCACAGGCGAGAAGTCGAACACGAGACCTTGTGCGAACGTCACCGCGGGTATAGGTGATCTTAGTCACATCCAGACTTTTTATCTCATAGATTGTTTTGTGAGTAATCAACGATTTATTGCCTTATCTGTTCTATCAAATGTTTGTTTTCTGGAAAGATTTATAGATAGTATGTGTTACTTACCTTCGGTGAAGGGCATCTGGGTATCTGGATATCCGAATTTATTAATATATAATTAGATATTATATGCTTTAAAATTGTTTGTTTTCTAGAAAGATTTATAGATAGTATGTGTCACTTACATTCGGTGAAGGGCATGTGGGTATCTGGATGTCGGATATTATAGATATATAGTTAGATATTATAAAATTGTATAGTTATTATGTAAAAGGTTTGGATATTTTCAAAACATTTTTATCTTAAAAAAATTATAATTATTTTATTTAATAATAAATAATGTTTTTCAGAGACTAACCATACTTTAATATTTTGATTAATATATTTATATTTAAAGATCAGTAAAACATTTTAAAAATACAAGTTTTTATCTTTATCTTGATTCTGATAAATGAAAAGCTGAATAGTTTGAAAGATACTTAAAACAAAAAAATTCAAAGCTTTTTGAATGAAGCTAATCATATCTTCCCTAAACGCCAACCATTTGTTATTTCGCTGATATTTTTTCAAAAATTGTATTTGGAAACTCGGATTAAGCCTGATGGATGGCTGTGTGCAGAATATAGCTGCCGGCCATAAATTTCTGTGTATCTCAACTGTGATAATGAATTATTGGAAAGTGACACATCATGAAAGATGGTGAATGGTTGATTAATTTTCTTTGGCATTTTATGGTAATTTAAATTGTAAATTTTGTTTTTCAACTTAGGGAAAATATATTGTTTGACCAATTATAGCCAGATAACAATTATAAATAAATCTTCATAGTTTGAAGCATTTTACAGTTATTTATTTAGAGTTGATGTAAAATCATTTTCCTTATTCCCCTTAAACGACGCACATATAATCAGAGTGATCATATATCAATCTATTATTTAGAAGAGATATTCAATTCTCCTTATGATATCCCCAACTACGAGTTGCTCGTTGCCTAATGTTTTAATCCAACAATAAGTACTAAAAGAAGCATATTCTCCATTACTCTTATATTTTCTTTCATTTATAGTCGTAGTTTCTGACATCCATTAAAAGTTCCGGTTGCTCGTTGCCTAATGTTTTAACTCAACAATAAATACTAAAAGAAGCATATTCTCCATTACTCTTATAATTTCTTTCATTTATAGTCGTAGTTTCTGACATCCATTAAAAGTTCGGTGTACTTTATTGGTAACATTTGTATAAGTAACTTTTATGAGCATTATTAAATCTTTAGGATATAGAAATGATTTAAGAATTTTTGTTTTTAATATCATTCAGGGTTTTTTAATACATCTACCTTCATCAACATTAAACGCAGCAAAATTTTCAAAATCACATATCTTACTTGTTTAGCGATGGGCATGTTAATAATTGCAAAATATATATATATATATATATATATATATAAACCTTTAATTTATACTTAAAAATTTTAAGGGTAAGACTGTTATGTATTGTGTGTTTAATCAAGTAAATTATATATGCTACATTGTGTTAGACGTTCCATTGTTCTGTCTTGCACGTGCTACTTTTATGTATTGTGTGTTTAATCAGGTAAATTATATATACTACATTGTGTTAGACGTTCCATTGTTCTTTTTTAAAAATTTTAAGGGTAAGACTGTTATGTATTGTGTGTTTAATCAGGTAAATTATATATGCTACATTGCATTAGACGTTCCATTGTTCTGTATTGCATGTGCTACATTCACTATATGTGCCACATTTACTTCTACTACTTACTAATATGAAGTATGCTGCCCACTTTTTTCCTTGCCAGACGCCATTGCTACATGCTACATGTTTTACTTGTGTTATTATTTTGGGGTTGTCATCAAACTCTATCTTCATGAAGCTTATCATCTTTAGGGACAACATATTGGGTATTGTAATTGAGGGAGAATAAATTATTAATTTTTTTAAACCATTTTTTTTTTGCTCGATCTCATCTCTAAAGATAATTTATTTTACTTGATTTTTTTGTTGTTAAGGGTCAAGTTGGATGACTTTTGGCTGAATATTTTACATTGTGGAAATCAACCAATAAAAGTTTACCAATAGTCTCCCTTGCTTCCTTGATTTTTCTAACCAAAATCCAGTATTGAATTTTACTTTTCATTGAAGCCTTAAGAATAATTTGACATTTTTCTTCAATAGAAAGTGTATGAGACATACAAAGATATTCTAATATACCCGTCATATTTATTTTTCTTTAGCAAGGTTGTTGGGACAAGGTTGCCACTCCTAGCACCATAAACATTGAGCTTCCAATATACTTGAATAGGCTTAGTCTAGAAAAGATTCATAGTTTTCTCGTCATTATTTTTATTTATTTTGGAGCTAAACTAGTGCTTTTTCATAGCAATTCTAATGGCATACCAAGAGTTTAAAATTCTTATCTCTTATGTCGATGGTTTAATGTGGTTATATTGTACTTCATATACTTATGTAACATGAGTTTTGAACCTTCTCTAGACTTTCTCTTCATTAGATACAATTTTCCTAAAGAACCTCACATTTTTTTTCTTCCATATGCACTAGGTAAGCATGGATGGCATCACGTTCCACAAGAACAAGAGAGCTCTAATGGTTTTTCCACTTAGCCAAAAATAATAAAAAACATAGGCATAACCTAGAAGATTGAGCATTTCTCCAATAATTTTCCCATAGCTCACAAGACAATGGGTAGTGAACAAGAAGATGAGGACTAGTTTCATTTACATTATAACACATAACACATTAAAATATTTTAGGCTAACCCTTTTTTAATTGTTTTCTGAGAGATTTATCATGTACATCTGGCTAGAAGAAAAATATAACTTTTAGATATGCTTTAGAATACCAAACCTTTTTCCACTCTATTGAAGGAGTAGTGTTGATATTTACCTTTGTGAAGAGAGAGTAAGTTGATTTAACAACGTAGTCCATCAAAGGAGTTCTTCATACCAATTCTAGTAGTTATGTACATGTTCTCCCTAGGTCCTCAAAAGAAAACTTTGATTTTTTTTTAACTCATCCTTGAAATGAAAATATTGGTTTTCTACCCATGCATCATTTTAGAAGTTAATTATTGATCATATTCTAACATCTGATTTCAGAAATCTTGGCATTAATTTCCAATCCTTCTTAATGATATCCTATATTTTTTATCCCTAGGGGGTGTCTTTTTTCTTGAATATTATTGTTTATTCATCACCATCCTAATATTCTAATCTAAAGACAATCCTTTAGAGGGATTCAAGATCTACATAGATTATCCAATGATAGCATTGTCTTATTAACTGCTCAAGTATTTCTAATTCCTAATATTTCTAAGTCTTTACTATTACAAATTTTACCCTAGGATACTAGATGAATTTTCTTATCCTCAATATTCTTCGTTCGTAGGAATTTTCTCATGATATTTTTTTTCCTTTTGATGATCTCTTTAGTGAGTCAAAATGCACGTGTCTAAAATATGGATAGAGATCCAAAGATTGCATATATTGTAACAAATATTCCTATCATAAATATCCATTGTACTTTTTAGGAGGTCATATTCCTATGGAATTTTCAAATGATTTGGATCCAAAACTCTCTAATATTTTTATTGCTAAATAGCACCATACCCAAGTAGGTACTAGAGAGAGTACCAATACATATACTAGTTTGAAAAGCATATTATCTAATTTATCTCTCTTTTAGATTGATCCTATACAAGTTAGGTTGTGTCTTATTGATATCTTATTCTAAGTTAATCTCATGCAATAAGTAGATCCTTGAGTATATTGATCTCATTTAGGGTTGGGTTTATGAATTGTATAGCATCATCTACAAATAGAGTTTGAGTCATTGGGTGACACCAATTACTTAGTCATATTATCCATACTTATGACTAAATATACTGCAAGCAACTACCCATGATTTATACAATAATTTTGAATAAGTTGATAGAGATAGTTTCTCCCTACCTGTTGAGTGGTATTTTCACACACTTGTGAAATTACACTCTTCCTTAGGATTTGGGTTCCAAATCCCCTCTTGCAAAGAAGTCAAACTAACAACTTCTCCAAGGTCTCCATTGTATTAGCATTTGCAACTGTGTATTAGTAATCTCAAATAAAGATATTCAATTTAAATGCTTGGAACACCTTAGTGATTGCAAGTAACTGTAAACAAGGGGCAATGTTGGTTTATTTCACCCTAAAATTTAGTGATTGTTCATCATTTTATTATTTTTTTTAGATTTTGTAATTTTTAATGTTCATTAAACCTTTTGGAAAAATAAAATAACATGAACAGAAAAAGAAATACAGAAAATTAAAAGTAGAACACGTTCAGTCTGATGCTATCCTATTCTAACAAAATCGAATACGTGAGAGTTTTGTACATGCAACCTAGCCTATTTGACCTGCAAAAAAAAAACAATCAAAGTAAACTAGGTGCTGGCTTCTAAGGTTTAAAGTAATTTCTAGATTGCAGACATTCACATGAAATAATCCAAAACAATGGCATAAATTTCATATACAAATCTGAAATCTGAAAGGAGGAACATAGAACAGTTAACATGAAGCATGCAAAAAATTTCTCATCCTTTCTTGCCCATAAAATGCAAATTTCTGAACAATTCTGCATTAAATAAATATGTCTTGTTACAACAGCAGAATCTCTGGTTTTTCTCAAAACCAACAAAAGTGGAAGAAAAGCACTCCATAGCAGGCTTAGAATGGCTAATCACCATCAACTCTGCAACCCGCTCGCAGTGATTTTCGACCCCTATGCCTGTCTTTGCTTCTGATTTTATACTTTCTGGTAAATCGCTTCTCCTTCCATGACGGTTCGCTTCGTCTTCCAGATTGCTTCGTTTCACCTTCCCCGCATTTCCATTGCTTTTGATTTTATGCTCGAGATCTTCTTTGTGAACTATAATGCCTTTGCAGCCTTCACACATGTACGCCACATGTTTCACACTTTTTTGCATGTTCTGTAACGGCCCTCATGAAAATCATGACAAAAAAAATAGCATGTCGTAATATCGCAATGTTTTTCTGCATGCAACTTTGTTCCTCTGCCTGCACAGCGAAAATGAGACATGTCACGAAATCATGACGTTTTTTGGCCAATAGCCTTGTCTGCCATCACGCCCAACGAAAACGCGACATGTCACGAAATCACGACGCTTTTCATCTCCGTACGCCTTGGCCGCAACCTGTCATGAAATCGCGACGTTTTTCCCTTGGTATGCCTTCGATCGCAACTTGTCGCGAAATCGCGACACTTTTCTCCTTTCGGGCTGTCTGGCTGCAACTTGTCACGAAATCGCGATGCCTTTTCGCTCTATCCACTTTGGCTGCAACTTGTCACGAAATCGCGATGTTTTTTCTCTTCGGCATGCTTTGCTGCTTCTTGTCGCAAAATCGTGACGTTTTTCCGCTTCGGCATGCTTTGCTGCTTCCTGTCGCGAAATCGCGATGTTTTTTCGCTTTGGCATGCTTTGCTGCTTCCTGTCACGAAATCACGATGTTTTTCCGCTTCGGCATGCTTTGCTGCTTCCTATCACGAAATCGCGATGTTTTTCTCGCCTTGCCTCGTTTGACTGTTTTGACCGTGATTTTGCGACATGTCGTGATTTCGTGACAATTTTCCATTCTATATTTCTCTCTCCTCTCTAGACCGCGACGGAGCAACATGTCGCGATATCGTGACACTTTTTCATTTTCAGCTATGACAGCGCAACACGTCGCAAAATCGTGACAATTTTCATTTTTCGGTAGCGATGGCGCGACATGTCGCGATATCGCGACAATTTTCATTTTTTGGCAGCGATGGCGCGACATGTCATGATATCGTGACACTTTTTATCCTTGTGCAATTTTGCCCCTTTTTCTTGATTTTTAGCATCTGGGTCACTGAGATCTTCTTTGAAAGCATGCAAAAAAGGTGGGTCCCCAATTTTGGGGTGTGTTGTGGATCAGCCACAACAAATGGTGACTCTGCTGTCAAATTCTCTTGAGCATTTTGGTGAGAACCCAACCTGAAACATACAATCTTAGATACAGGTGTCAGCACATAGAAGATAAACAAATACCGACAGATCAAAAATACATGAAACATCAGAATCATTAAGTATCAGCTCGATGTGTGCAATGTGTTCAATTCCATATCATTTGAACTTGTTCAAAATTCCATTGTCAGTTTCACTTATGATTTGTATGCAAGGCTATGAATGATTTGTGCAAGAATTGATGTATGATGAAAATGCTAGAGATGTAACAACCTGCTTTATAAATGCTCAAACCTTCTAATATCATGGATAAACATATTAAAAATTTTAAACCCTCTTAGGACCAAATATATGTATACTGAATTAATTTTACTAGATCCCAAAGTTGGTTATGTGTCACTACCATCTTGAACCCATGTGCAAGTGTGAGTGAAATTAGAACTTTGGGGAATAGGATTCCCAACCTAAGTGAGATGGGAATTTAACCCTATCCTTACTATTCTGATTTGGAGTTCATTACCTCATCTTGAACAAAATAATTTAACCTGTTATGGATGAAATGGTCAAGCTAGTCTATCCATATGAGCAATCAGTGGTCTTGCTTTTAGACAAGACATGTTGCCATGCATGAGCATACTTAACCCCATAATCCATGACTTGGCTTTCATTCATTCTTTTCTTTTTTCTTTGGACCTTTGGGATGACTACCCATCCTTGCTAGGGACATGTAGTACGATCCTTCCAATCCAAGATTCATGAAATGGGAAATATTAATTTTTTATTACTTGGACCTTTGGGATGACTACCCATCCTTTGTAGAGGACACGTAGTACAATCCTTCCAATCCAAGATAGAGATGAAATGGAAAAAATTAGTTTTACTTTATTGCTTGGACCTTTGGGATGACTACCCATCCTTTGCAGGGGACATGTAGTACGATCCTTCCAATCCAAGATTTATGATGAAATGGGAAAAATGGAAGCTTTGGGGAATCAGATTCTCAACCTAAGTGAGATGAGAATTAAGTCCTATCCTTACTACTCCATGTAGGTCAAATCAGAGCTTTGGGGAGTTGGATCCTCAACCTAAGTTCGATGAGGATTTAACCCTATCCTTACTACTCTGGTTTTAGGCTTTAAGCTTGATGGAAATGGTAAAAACCACTTGTTTTAAGGATTATGTTGCATGATAGGACAAACATGAAATATTCTTTTCACCTCACCTTTTCATCCAAGTATGGTTTTAACCATTTTTCTCAAGACTCTTTTTTATGTGCATGGAATGTGCTTGGTTCAAGATAGCTTGGACGGCAGTTCCCAACCTTAGGATCCTTTTAATATATGTTATGCAATAATCCTAAGAGGATTCAACACTTTCTCCATAATTGCCCATGGAATGAAAATGTAACTGAGATGACATGTATATGCAATATGGAATATGACATGAGATATGAATGCATTGCTTCTTTTGGAATATATCATCTAATTTACCATAATGTGCAAAACTGACAACTTTATGCATCACAAGACTCAAACGATATTATTTAAATGTTTGTGTTTCTTGTGGAGCTTTCTACAACATAATTCCAATGTTTCATATTCTCCTGATTTTAGGCATAAGTTGACATCTCAAATTTTCTTCTTCTCTTTTTTTTTTTTTTTTCAAAACAAACCAAACACGTCAAATGAAATCAAACACACAACTTAAATCCTAATCCAAATAGCAATCCCAAAATGAAACTTGAAAACACAGACTCAAACCAAAATCAAAATTTATATACAATATAGTACAAGATGATGCCAGGCTTGGACTATTACTTTCCTGGATCCCAAACATGATTAGAACATCTCAAAAGACATATGTCACAATACACATGCCAAATGTTGTGGGCATCCAACAATAACAAGACTAGACCAAACAATGTAACAAATTTCAACTTGCCATGCTCACCATACCAATTTGATTTAGTTCTATTAGCAACATCATAGGTGAGATTCAAATCAAATTGATTAGACAATGGTTGATATTCAATTTTATCATGTCTATTCTTTAAAATGCAAGTTTCATCATTCCACTCATGATTTAGAAGTAGGCTCTCTTTTTCAAATGTGAGATATTGCAAACAAGAGCCTATTTCTAAAAATCTTGAATTCAAATCATTTTCCAGGATTTTAAAGCAATCAAAATCATTCAAAACTTGACAAGCATCAACAAAATTTGGCATTTCCTCACTAATGATGTTAGCATCCAAAGGGACATCATGTAACCTATCATTTGAAATTTTTGTAGCTACTACCAAAGGTAGAGATTTCACTTTGTCACCCATACTCAACCCATCATGATTAGAATTTATCACAACTTGATGAGTGTTAGTAGCTTTTTCTTTTTCTTCATTGTCTTCTTCATCATCCAACACCTGTTCAAAAACACCAAAGTTAGGCACCCAATCAAACATGCATCCATATTTTTCAAAACAAGAGCCTAGTTTTTCAAGATATGTGTCACGTGACACCTTTCCATGATCAATGGCTTGAGTTGCCTCAAAATCCATATTTTCATTAGGATCATCAATAGTATCAAACCCACACCACTTGGGCTTTGTAATTTCATCATTTTGAGATGGCATAGACATTGTAGAAACAATAGGTGGATCAAGATTTTTTATTTCTTGCCCCTCAAGGGGAACAAAAACAATTGATTCTCCTTCTTCATCCATGGTAGTAAAATCATTATCCTTCTCAAACCTTTGATGAGATTCCAATCCTTCTTCCAAAACACTTCTCGGATTGCACAGGACTTGTAATATCCTCATGTGAAATGGAAATTGTATCATCCTGCATATCCATAGGCACACAAATTTCATTAGCAATTTTGGAGTGAGCATACTCTTCCCAAGAATCATGATGATCATATTTCAAAATCAAATTGTGATGCTCACTTATTTCTTCTTTATCTTTTAATTCATCAACATGTCTCTCATCAAATTTATCTTCACCTTCCTTAGATGGTTCAATTACTTCCAAAATTGGGTTATTGCTTGTATTCAAATTGATAAGGCTATCATAATCCACATGTGTAACCCATGATTCAGTTTTATCACAATTTGGAAGGTGTGGATCCTCTTGGTCATCATTTTCAACAATGTCATCCGAAATAGATTCATCCTCATAGAATTCATCTTTTGGTGAGTCAAGGGTTTCCAATTTGTCACATGCTTCAATACTAGTTGGATCTAGTACTCCTCCCTTGCCTAAAATCATATTCTTATGAAAATCATTAAAATTGATTTTAGAAATATCCTTTGAATCAAGATGAGTATTTTGAAGTTGATTCATACTTAAGAAAGATGATTGATCTTGCATAGTAGGTTGAGGATTTTGAAATTGATTGAAGCTTGGGAATGATTGTTGATTCTGAAATTGATTCACACTTGAATTTGGTTGAGGTGGATAAATCATTGGATGGGTAAAGGATGTATTAAATGATTGAAGATTATACGATCCAAAACCCCCACCATAATTTTGACAACTCAATTGTTGCTCAATTGCCATCGCTTGAGTGTAGGCCTGTGACAAAGATGTGATTTGAGGCATCCCTCGCAAATACGTGGAAATGAGTGGGTCAAGAGTATTTACATATATTTGGAGAGCCATTACTTCTTGAAGAGCATAAAATGTCACTAATTGAGCATATAATCCAAAGAACCTTTTAGAAAATGACTTCACATTTTCACTTGGTCCTTTTTTAATAGTGAAAAACTGCTCATACATGCGGATTGGGTCAACTTGCTTTTTGTTGAATTGATTAAGAAATGCTGCCTCTAGTTGAGCCCAAGAAGTGATAGACCCTAAGGGCAGACTTATAAACCAATCAAATGCCACTTTGTCCAAGGTGTAAGGGAACATTTTACAAACAACATCATCATGCCAAATTGTTAAGTGATTCACAACAAATTTGAATGCTTGAATGTGTTCTCCTGCGATATTTGTCCCATTAGACAAAAATCGAGGAAGACATCTCTCAAAACCAACGGGAAAATAATTTTGAACTCCTGGTATGTTCAATGGGCTACCTGTCATCCACGGTGAAAACATAGCCATTAGTGAATCTTAAAGAATATAACTTTAATACCCAAAAAACAATTTTTATTTATTTATTATTATTATTATTATTTTTTTAAATCAAATCAGATCACATTATTCCTGTATGAACAATCAAAGCGTTAGACCAGTGCATAGCAATTCATGTCCTCCTTTTAACAGTACAAAGTTGTATTATTAAAAGAGGGCTAAAGATAATAACTAATAGGGCATGAAATATTCAAAATTTAAATCCCTATAGCATTTAAATTAATCTAAAATAAACCGGTTCAGGCCCTCCTTCTAGTGCCAAAATGTTGAGTGGTATTTTCACACACTTGTGAAATTACACTCTTCCTTAGGATTTGGGTTCCAAATCCCCTCTTGCAAAGAAGTCAAATTAACAACTTCTCCAAGGTCTCCGTTGTATTAGCATTTGCAACTTTGTATTAGTAATCTCAAATAAAGATATTCAATTTAAATGCTTGGAACACCTTAGTGATTGCAATTAACTGTAAAAAAGGGGCAACGTTGGTTTATTTCACCCTAAAATTTAGTGATTGTTCATCATTTTATTAATTTTTTTAGATTTTGTAATTTTTAATGTTCATTAAACCTTCTGGAAAAATAAAATAACATGAACAGAAAAAGAAATACAGAAAATTAAGAGTAGAACACATTCGGTCTGATGCTATCCTATTTTGACAAAATCGAATACATGAGAGTTTCGTACATGCAACCTAGCTTATTTGACCTGCAAAACAAACACAATCAAAGTAAACTAGGTGCTGGCTTCTAAGATTTAAAGTAATTTCCAGATTGCAGACATTCACATGAAATAATCCAAAACAATGGCATAAATATCATATACAAATCTGAAATCTAAAAGGAGGAACATATAACAGTTAACATGAAGCATGTAGAAAATTTCTCATCCTTTCTTGCCCATAAAATGCAAATTTTTGAACAATTCTGCATTAAATAAATATGTCCTGTTACAATAGCAGAATCTCTAGTTTTTCTCAAAACCAACAAAAGTGGAAGAAAAGCACTCCATAGCAGGCTTAGAACGGCTAATCACCATCAACTCTGCAACCCGCTCGCAGCGGTTTCCGACCCCTGTGCCTGTCTTCACTTCTGATTTTATATTTTTTGGTAAATCACTTCTCCTTCCAGGATGGTTCGCTTTATCTTCTAGATTGCTTCGTTTCACCTTCCCCGCATTTCCATTGCTTTTGATTTTATGCTCGAGATATTCTCTGTGAAATGTAACGCCTCTGCAGCCCTCACACATGTACGCCACGTGTTCCACACTTTTTGCATGTTTCGTAACGGCCCCCATGAAAATCATGACAAAAAAAATAGCATGTCGCGATATCGTGACGTTTTTCTGCATGCAACTCTGTTCCTTTGCCTACACAGCGAAAATGAGACATGTCGCAAAATCATGATGTTTTTTGGCCAACAGCCTTGTCTGCCATCACGCCCAGTGAAAACGTGACATGTCACGAAATCGTGATGCTTTTCATCTCCGTACGCCTTCGGCCGTAACCTGTCACGAAATTGCGACGTTTTTCCCTTGGTACGCCTTCGGTCGCAACCTGTCGTGAAATCGCGATGCTTTTTCATTTCTTTCACTCTGGCAGCTTTCTATCGCAAAATCGTGACACTTTTCTATTCCGTACACTTTGCTATTTTTCTATCATGAAATCGTGACACTTTTCTCCTTTCGGGCTGTCTGGCTGCAACTTGTCGCGAAATCGCGATGCCTTTTCGCTCTATCTACTTTGGCTGCAACTTATCATGAAATCACGATGTTTTTTCGCTTCGGCATGCTTTGCTACTTCCTGTCGTGAAATCACGCCGTTTTTTTGCTTCGGCATGCTTTGCTGCTTCCTGTCATGAAATCGTGACGTTTTTCTGCTTCGGCATGCTTTGCTGCTTCCTGTCGTGAACTCGCGATGTTTTTCCGCTTCGGCATGCTTCGCTACTTCCTGTCGTGAAATCACGACGTTTTTTCGCCTTGCCCCGTTTGACTATTTTGACCGCGATTTTGCGACATGTCACGATTTCGTGACAATTTTCCATTTTGTCTTTCTCTCTCCTCTCTGGATCGCGATGGAGCAACATGTCGCGATATCGCAACACTTTTTCATGTTCGGCCGTGACAGCGCAACATGTCGCGAAATCATGACAATTTTCATTTTTCGGCAGCGATGGTGCGACATGTCACGATATCGCGACAATTTTCATTTTTTGGCAGCGATGGCGTGACATGTCGCGATATCGTGACACTTTTTATCCTTGTGCAATTTTGCCCCTTTTTCTTGATTTTTAGCATCTGGGTCACTGAGATCTTCTTTGAAAGCATGCAAAAAAGGTGGGTCCCCAATTTTGAGGTGTGTTGTGGATCAGCCACAACACTACCCAACACATTGAAAACTTAGAAAAAACCTTTTGATATTCCATTGATTATAACCTATAAGTAGTCCTTATATATGGAGTCTAGCGATTGTCTCCAATATTCATTAAACCAAATCAATTTATCACTTTATCTAAAAAATTCTAGCATTACTTTACTAAATATCATTTTCTTATCCAGCTTCATGAGAAAAACCTATATTTTGTTACTCTTGAAATAGTGTATTAATTTATGGATAATAGAGACTCCATATAATTATTTCCTTTCTTTAACAAAATATTTTTACTCATTATAAATTATGTCTAAGATAATCAATTTTAGTCTATTTGGGATGACCTTGAAAATGATTTTATAAATTGCATTACATAAACATAGATGTCTAAAGGTATTAATTATTTTAGCATTATCAATATTGGGAATGAATACAGGAATTATGTGATTTAACTTACCTAGCATCAATTTTCCCATGAAGGATTTCCAAGCCACAACTACAATTTAATCATTTAACAAGTATGATAATTATTGAATGAATCATAGGAAAATCATGTCAAGGCTAGGCACCCCAAAGCTCTTGATTTAGAACAGTGATTCTTTCACTTCCTCTTCTTTCACTTTAATTTTAAGCCACTATTTTAAGTTGGAGTGATTAGTTATAGGTTTAAATTAAGCTTGTAACTTTAATCATTGTCCTTATTGATATCCTATTTAGATAGTAGTGACTTGAATAATGAGATGATGTGATCTTCCACCTCTCTTTTAGTACATATTCGATGGATTATAAAGCCTTAATATTAATATAAAACTCATAGGATAAATTCCACATGATCAAATGTAATATAACCACAATATACTAGGATCAAGATAATTATTTAAGTAGAATAATATGAGCAAATTAGTATGTAATTCAAGGCTTATACTATATAAACTAACATTATTTAATAAGAAGAAATATGAATATAATAGACTAAATCAAACATGTACAAAGCATGCAACACAACTTACAATATTAATTAATCCTTTATTAGTTATATGTAATCTTTATTACTCTTCTTCCTCTTACACATATAGCACTTGACTATTTATCCTTGATAATTGTATTATGTGAATGATTCTATGATGTTTCTCTATGGAGTAATATATAGCCATAGTAGCCTAACTCTTTGGCTACATGACTATTCCTTTCCTTATGCCAAGTCTCATGAATCTTGAATTCTCTACTGAACACTTGTGTACACATGACCCTATCTTGTATGCACACCTAGACATGAATATTTACTTAGCATACTCTAATATAAAGACACTTGTACACTTACATATAAGATACTTGTGTACACTTACATATAAGATACTTGTGTACACTTACATATAAGACACTTGTGCACATAAACTTACATTACACCTACACACTTACATGACACGTGCATTTCCTACACATACACACTTACATAACACTTGCAAATTTCTTGCATATTATTACATTACATAAAATACTACTCACACTCTAAACTAAGACTCAACCCTAGTCTTTGAGAATCAGATAAAGCACTCTCAATGTTTGGGAGAATGGGGTTTGAAAGATCATATTGGATTATGACACATAACTTTTTGTAGGGTGTCTATATAAGCTTAAGAAATTTAGATTATGTGCATTAAAATAAAAAACTATAGTGAGTTAGATCAAAGTTATATGGTAGCAAGGATGCCATTCTAGTTCATGTCAATAGAGGGAGGAATGCAACAATTGACTTTTCTGCTAAAAATTCAAGCAAGCATTTTATTTCTTACTTGTTGTAATCTAATTAGAATAGAGAAATTATAGATTGGATGGAGGTGGATCAAAAATATTCATTACTAGCAAACACAGATTTAGGAAATTGTGTTTTTTGGACCGAGGTAGTTGAGTATGAATATGAGTCTCTTCTTTGATAGCATGCTACTATTTTTAGCACTCTTAGTCATATTTTGGGGTAGCCCACAAAGTCATGTTAAGACAGATAAGTTAATTCTAGTTATCTAGAAAAATAGTAATCAAGATTGTAATAACAATAGGAGTTTCAACTCTTTGGGTTGAACTATGAAATTTGTGGTCCAAGGAGATGTTAGAGTTTATTTTATTAGGATCTTGGGGCTGATAAAAAAAGGTAAGCCAATAATTGTAAACTTGGATATATATATATATATTCAAATTAAATATATATATATATATATATATATATATATATATATATTAATTTGAATAGGTTAAAAAGTTGGGGGTATATCAGGTCACCCTCCTTGTGAATAGAACTTGGATCTTCTTTAGAAAATCCAAATACCTTTTTTCCATTGTGGTGTTTTTAAATATGGTTTTTAATATTATTTATAATAAAATTGAGGTTGTTTTTTATATAATTAATTTCAAGATTTTTTTATTGATAAAAAGGGGTTTTGAAAGGGACCCCAAACCTTTTATAGTCCAAAATAAAAAATAGGGAATATGAAGCTGGAAACCCTCAACATACATAAAAAACATTGAAAATAAAGGGGAAATGGGTTGGAACTCTAAAAAGAGTCAACAACAACAACAAAAATTAACATATCAACAAAAAGAAACCCACTCCAATATTACCCCTATGTAGTAGGATGATCCTACTCCCTATTGTCTTCATTCTGGGTCACCTTCGAGGTCTAGAACACCACCTTAAGATTCATCATTCGGTTGATGACTTTCTCAACTTGAGTGAGGAAGGATAAATCCAGACTGATGATATCTTCTAGATTGGAGGTGAGGTCATAATAATCAACAAGGGTCATATAATATGAGGTACCACCATGAGATAGAGTGTTACTAGGGATGATATCATGACTCTACTTCTTATGGCTAGAATTAGGAGTATCAGTGATAGGAATTTTCTAATCTAAGATGATGATACCTTTGCATTTATCACCCATCAAATTATTTTTGAATGAGTAATTGCACAAATATGGGGTGGTTTCATATGAGAAGGTCAAATTCTTCTTGCTCACCCTTCCTAAGGTAGCAAACTCAAACTCAGCTTTGAAATTGCTCGACTCCTTCCTTCATGGAGATCCTAGGCTAAGTGTCAAAGTAGCAAGATTATCGTCAACACTCTCACAATAGATAGGGTTGGGTTTTGGGCTTGGTTCTAGACCATATGCTTGAATTTCATTAGGTGAAGCCCCTAGTGCTTTCATTGGAAATATTTTCTTTAGCTTACATTATAAATAGACAGCTCGATCGAGTGGTACACCAAAACATTAATGAAATTTATATCCCTTATATATTTTAAAAAGAATGCAAGATGAAAGTTGCATAAACGTAAATTTGGTTTACCAATAGTAAAGTATTACATTACAGGGATAAGGACCTGTTCTACTAGATAGGAATATTTTTCCTGAACATGCCACTATTATCTTTGACCAATTGTTTGTCCTTATCCCATAAATATCCCAACTCCATCATGATAGAGTTTTTTTCTTAGCAAATAAAACATCTATCATTCAGCAATTCAATGACCTCTGTGATAAAATTGATAGTGATTCAAAAGGACATCCCTATGAGAGTCACATTGTCACTATCCTAGGACTGGATAGGCTCCATGGAAAATTCAATATCACTACCACAAAACTTCCTTAAGAAGGGAAGAAAGCCATGCGAGCCCAAAATTTCTTCAATGGTATCATCAAGTTCCAGGATTTTTGGTACCAACTAAGCCATGTTTAAACTCTCCCAACACTCCTTTATCTCTAATACTCTCCATACCACTTCATGGATGCATAGATGAATGACGAATGCAAACAAGATTGGATTGAATGGAGATCAAATGAAAATAATATTATTTTATTGAAGTGGCCTAGAAATGTGATCCAGACCACTTCAACAAAATAATTGTACTTTCAAGTAAATTTATTATGTAATAGTTTATATTTAATAGAATAAAATAATTATTTCATAAATTTTCTTTTAAAACATACATGTTTTATTTAAAAATGGAAAAACTTAGAACTTGATTCTTGTATTCAATTTTAATATAATAAAAAATACTTTCACCAAATTTTTAAGCAAACACATTTATATAATAATAATTTTTTATTAGGGTTGAAGTTAAATCTCTATGATATTATATTTTACATTATGTAGTGTTTAATCTTAACAAAATATAACACTTCAAATAAAATAATATCTAAGTTTAATCTATAATTGCATATAAAAATAATTAATATATATTCTCATAAGTTATAATAGCGGGTTTTGAAAGGCCCCTTGAACCTTTTATAATGTATTAAATGTGGCTACATAAACCTCAAGCCACTTACAACAAGACAGAGCCCTGAGAAGATGGCTACTAGAGTAACTAAAAATTGAATTTGAACCACAATCTAACAAATCAATATCTAGGAAAAACAAATTGGAAGTGTCGAGGAAATATTAAAATCCACAAAACCATAACATATGACCCCCATAATTGTCCTACACCAACCTAAACATATTCAAATCAACATTACAATTTCCCACCTAAGATAGGAAACGTAGATCTGCACCCAGGAAATTCAAATAAATTCCAAAATATAAATTCGTACCCATAAAGAAAAATGTTTCCATGTGGAGACCCATAAAAAATCCAAGGAATTTTTAAAAGAGAAAATCTCACTCAAATCTCTGAAAACTAGATCCAATATCAAAAATATTGAGATATAGCTCTTCCAGTAGCCTAAAAATAAATAAATTCAACAATACAAATGCACATTCCCATCAAAGCTAGGAAATGTAGAGTTGTACCCAAAAAATAAAAATAAAATAAAAATAAAAATTCCCACCCATAAAGGCCATGGGGGGAGCACCCAAAAAAGCCAAGGAATTTTGAAAAAAATCCCACCCAAATATTTGCAACATGAATTCACTCTCTGAGACCTAGCTCTCCCAAAATACAACCAATATGAGCTTCAAAAAAATCCAACAAATTAAGGTCTACTCTACAATATATAGAAAATATCCAGATTTACAAAAGGATCCCTAAGGTTAATCACAATAAAGCACAGGATAAGAGAACATAAAAAATTTAACCCTAAAAAATAGGAGTGTCCAATCTTCCCTAGCTCAAGATAAAAATCCAACAACTCCAAATTATTGAGCAACCTAGAAACCATATTTTTTATAATTAATCTAGGTTTTTCCTTCTAGCAGTAGACACATAGGATACAACGTAAAAAATATATGGTCAATATTATCCTAAGGAAAAGGCTTGCTCCCACTGCAAAAGAAGTAGGGAGAAACAACCCAATCCCTATGGGTTCTAAACCCACTAGCACACCAAAGATAAAAATAGGGCCAAAGCACCACACTAGCCTTCTACCTAGCATCACAACCTTTTGCTATAGATCCTTTAGACATCAGCATCCTAGCCTTTCATTATGGTTCCTTCGGTTGATCCAAACATCCATCCAACATCCCAACCTTTCATTGTAGTTCCTTCAGTTGATGGAGTATTCCACCCAAAATCATAGGCTTTCACCATGGTTCCTTCAATTAATGTAGCCTTCCACCTAGTAAATCAACCTTTTGTTGTAGCTCCTTCAATATTTCTAGCCTTCCATTTAGCATCCCAATATTTCACTTTGTTCCTTCAACCATTCCAGCCTTCCACCTAGCATTTTAGTCTTTCATTACAGTTCCTTCATCTAATCTAGTCTTGCACTCAATATCTTAGTATTTCACTATAGTTCCTTTAGCTATTTTAGCCTTCCATACAACATCACAACCTTCCTCTATAGTTCCTTTAGCTAATCCAACCTTCTACCTAGCATCCTAGCCTTCCACTATGGTTTGTACAAATATTTCAAACTTTCATCCAACATCCCAACCTTTTGTTGTGCTTCCTTCACTCGATCCAATCTTTCACCCAATATTCTAGCCTTTCACTACAGGTTCTTTAGCCGATCAAACCTTCCACTGAGCATCCCATCCCTTCACTATGGTTCAGGGTGTGAGGGTTTAACACACCATATATATATATAGATTTAGTAATAAGAAAATAAAATAAATACTGTAAAATTTAATGATTTTATTAAATTTGAACTTGTTAAATAAATATATAAATCTAGCTATGTGTATCTATATTTTTATTTTTATCTTTAGGTATGTATTTTTAATTGGAATAAAATAAGTGGCATAATCAATTAGAGATATGTTAATTTTTTTATGATAGGTTTTTGGGGGTTAAGATCGACTAATATGATCCTTCTTTTAAAAAGACTAGCATTGGGTTTCCTTAGTTTATTTATGACATTGCCTCGAGCCAAAAGTGTTATTTTAAATTATTATGTATTTTAGATTTTATAATTATTACTATTATTATCAAGAGAATTAAACTATGTTCTCATATCTTGTACTAGAAAAATGAGGATAGAAGAATATTGCTTATTAACAAATCAATTCTTAAATGACTTACATTCGATATATGGGAATTTTTTTCATTTGTGTAATTTATATTCCCTTTTTTATTTTCATTTCAAATATCATGTTAGTTTTTGTATTAAATGAATTTAAAATATTTTATTTCTTATCATTATATCTCTAAAAATAATTTTCAAGCATTCTACCATGTAAAAAAACTATAAACAATAATACATAAAATTATATATATATATATAAATTAATTTTGAATGATCCACATGCATATGTATTATTACATTATAGGACTATTTAAAGGAATGTTTTTAATAAAATTTATAGAAGTTCCAAAATCTTGATCTCCTATGTTTTTAGGAGGTAAACAATTTAGGGTTTTTGTTGGGTCATTTGGCCAACAATCTATTTCTTCAATAGTGGCCATGATCAGTGTCGATCACCCTCTTCATATGCCTTCATTAGTAACCCCACTTGGTGGCCCACGAGTGCAACCCTACCTCCCATGTGTTATGGATAATTTTTACCATCAATAACCATGCACTCGAGCTAGTTAGGGTTTATGCCTCTAGCTTATTGATTACCTTCTAGTTTCTACCACATGGTTGATTTATAGTGATTTCAACACGATTGAGAAGGTTATAGACAAAAAAGGAAACCACCTAATAGCTTTTGTAGCGGGAGAGTGGGAAACATGGTTCCATATGCATAATAAACTTGTACATTTTATCCTAATATGGGTCATCCTTGAGCCAATTATCTATGGCCCATGTGGTCTAACATGTGAACCAAATTTAATAGGATTCTTAAAAGGCTTTATTGGGTAATATTATATAGAAAAACTATATTTAAGTTTTCAAATCATATTTCCCTATAGGTTGAATATAGTCACAAGGTTTTTTTCTTGGACCACTCACATATTTTTTTTTTGCATCGAATGATTGGGAGGTGGAAGGTCCTCATTTAACAATCATTTTTTTTTTAATATGTCATTGCTCAATCACCATTCCTTATTGATCCACATCTAGCGCACTTGGAACTTGTAGCCATGTTCACTTACTGCCTATAGGTGGATTGGTTGGTGGAATGATGTGATTGAACACACCACTCACTTTATTTATACTTTAGGGGACTAGATAACCCTTTGGTGCCATTTCCCATATAAGGCCCCACCTTGGACCTCCAACGTGACATCCTATAACTAAAAGCTCAAATTTTTTCACCTTCTCTATGACTATAGTTGGCCAAGCTTCAACAATAACAACAAATATTGGATGCCCATGTAGTCCAAGGGGACTATCATTAATATAAATTTTTTTGGCTTAAATATGGGGATCAAGTATCAAAAGAAATTTTCTAGTCTCTTTAAGGAAGGAATATAGCCCAAAAAATCAATTTGATCCATGGAAGGCAACAACTCTTAATAGAGATACCTATTCAAATTCAAACATGTAGGCTA
The DNA here is from genome assembly GCA_028583015.1 of Wollemia nobilis. Taxonomy (NCBI): domain Eukaryota; kingdom Viridiplantae; phylum Streptophyta; class Pinopsida; order Araucariales; family Araucariaceae; genus Wollemia; species Wollemia nobilis. The sequence goes on from JAQPPZ010016931.1 coordinate 5,521,972, forward strand.
GGCTACATTTTTTTGTTTGTTCTATTCTCCTACCTCTCAAAAAATAATGGTTATATATATATATATATATATGTTTGATTTTTTTTTCTCTTTTCAACCATGTAGGCTATGCAATAATATTTTTTAAGAACATGTATGTTATGGATATTGATTAAATAATTTATTATAATTTTCATTCTACTAGGAAATAAAGATGATTTATTCTGATGACATCCTTGGAACCATCGTAGGTATAAATGATCCTCCTATAAGTTTAATACAAAAATTGCTTTATTTAGAACCCCAAATTATAACCTAATAAGAGACCCAATGAGGAAGCATAGGATTAGGAAAAACTTGTTGAATCAAGTATTTATTAAACATTACAAGGACATGTTAGGAGGCATTCATTACATTAAATTCCATTTTATTGGGCAATTAGTGTATGATGTGGACCCTTATCCTAATGTAGATGATATGATTATAAATAAAGTGGTATTAGATTTATACTAAAGAGGCCATAAAAACTGAGCACAAAAGAAAACAATATGCAATGGGACATGGAGTGGGGTCATAGGGCTCCTTTTAAGGGGATGAGGTGATAATATAGGATGTTGGTGCCATGACCAAATAATCTACACTTCGTCCTTGTAATTGACAAGGTAGTGATAGTGGGATTGGGAAAAGTGTGGGACAAGGCTCTAGCACAAGATAAAACATAATTTATAATACCACTTTAAGAAGGTATAAGGTTAAGGAGTTTAACAACTATACCATTTTTTTGGCATTATTACTAAAGTTTCTTCCACTATATGAATAAATCCTATTTGGAAGTTGTAGTGAGGGTATTGAGTGAGTATAAAAAAGGAATTAAGATACCTTTGATTCATGAAGTTCGTGGACCATTGCCAGAGGAGTGTCTCATCAACACATTTACTCTTGTAAAAGAGTAAATAATTATATGGAGAAAAAATGGTTGCATAATTCTTTTTAATGAATCAATCGATGCAAGAAACCACACATTGCTAAAATTCATGGTGGATTTGAGTGGACCCATGGTCTTATTGAAGTTGAGTGATTCTTCATAAGAGGTAAAAACTAGATAGTTATTTTATTGGAGGTTATGGTAGAAGTAGGAGTGGATACTTTTGCTCAATTAGTGATGGATATACAACAACATATGTATCTATAGGTACATTTCTCTAGAAGATGTTTCCCTATGCTTCCTATTTGTCATGACCCTCCCTAGCGGACTATTTGGCACAAAGAAACAATGTATTAACCTATGATGTGGTAATACCTAGTTTGAACGATTGAACCAACTATATGATGTTTAGTTGATTTAGAAGGGCATGTTACCGCTAACATATTTCCAAGTGTGCAGGATCAGGTACGCTCATAGGTGGAGAAGGCAGAAGCATCCACCAGAAATGAGGGTACTTAAGATTAGGGGAATGATGATTAAGGTACTCGGAGGTAACATGGATAGATACCTTCATATAGGTATGCATCATCGAAAGGGATAATCATAAACAACTGATCACCTTGAGCCTTAGTTGATAGCCTAGTAGCTATCGTAAAACCTTTGGCTGAGATAGGTGATTGGGTTGATGGAAATACTCCCTCTTTGCTATTGTATAAATTTGATTGCTCTTTACTGCATCACTTACCATGTCATGGTTTGAGTAACATAATGTTGTAATTCAATAGGATAATATTTTACAAATGTATGTGTGTGCATGAAATAAATGGGTATTTTGAAGTGATGGTAGAGCATCATATTATGAAGAATAGTTGATTAAATTTAAATGATAAATGAAAGTTCATTTAAAATGAATGAATGCAGTTTTAATTAAATGATAAAATAAATTCATTTAAATTCATTAATAAGCTTTATTTAAATGATAAATGAAAATTCATTTAAATAGACTAAAGGAGTTTATTTTAATGACAAGGTGGAGTCATTTATAAACTTTAATTTAAATGAAGGATGTAAATTCATTTAAAACCAAATAGAAATTATCATTTTAAAACAATAAAGGAGTTTTGTTTTATAAATGGAAGAGGTATATTTTAAATGATAATAAAATATCATCTAAAGGATATTTTAATAGGAAGGTACTATTTATATTTAAATATATTAAATAAGTCCTCTTCCTCTATTTAGTGCAGGCTACGTTATATGGCCTGGGGTGCTATGATTTCCAAAGATGGAAATAATGCATAAAAGAATTGCTTGTCACCCTGGGAAGGATAAGATTGGAAGGAAACCTTAAAGAGGGATGGGGCTCAAGATTTGCATGCTCTTCAAGGAAGGGGAGGGCGGTGGATGAGCCATCGAAGATAGGGGGCACGTAAGAAAAAGAAAAAGGAAGAAAAGGACGGGACTTGGACAGAGGAGGGGAAGGTCACGCGGGTGTTTTGGAGAAGACAGATGATTTGGAGGAGATGGGCGAGATGTGGGGAGACGTGAGAGCAACAAAGACTACGAGGTGGTTTCTAGGAGCTTGCGGAGCTAGCCACCTGGGAGTTTAAAGGTTGGAATTATCAACCTCTATTATGCTCGGTTTGAGAGACCCCAACAACTGTCTTCACTTTGTTTTAATGGATGTCTTTGCTATGCTTAAATGGTTGTCTTAAATTTGTTTTAATGGCTCTCTTCGCTATGCTTAAATGGTTATCTTTACTTTGTTTTAATGGCTACCTTCGATTATGTTAATGGAGAGGTTTAATTACCTGTCAATGCATTAGTTTAACTCACGTTTTGCTATGTCATTTTGCTCCATTTTAATTAAGTAACTATGTTGTAGCATAGTGGTTTAGTGGGACATATTGCTTGGGCATTATCATGCTATTGTGTTTCACCTTGCACTGCCTCGATAACACTTTGGAGGTGGGTTTAACCTTTGTCTTAGCTTGAGGCTTTAGGGTTTTAGCAAAACCTTAAAACAAAGCCTGTAAATAACTAGAGATTAAGCTGTGAATACCTCTTATGTCGGGTTGAAGACTTCTCTGGCCACGAATGGTGTGAAGACCCTTTTGTGTTATCAAAGTCTAGATCTTTGTGTAACCATCGAAGCATGTGAAATGCCATAAGGGAGGTTTAGAATCACCTTTTGAGGTCTTATTAAGTCGCCCTTCTACTAGAGATGTCCCAGTTGTGTTTAACAAAACCTGACGTCCTCCTAGTCTTGAAAGCTTGTGTTAAATCTACGTAAGTCGTAGATATCCTTTGGATAATGTTTCAATGGTTAAAGCCATCATGGGAAGGTAGGAGAGTTGTTGGAGAGTTTGAATAATCCTTTGAGCCATGTCGAGCGAACTATGAGTGTCAAACTATGTCCGAGTCATTCACACATATGGCTTTGAGAAAGCCACCTGTGAGCATGATCCCATGTGGGAATGCTCTAGAGTCTATCGAAGACCCATAGGATGTCCTCGTTGAGGCCTTTTTCCAGCTCATTGTTAGGTGTTATTTAAAACTCTACCCTACATGTGTTTTAGGGAAACAACCTTCGGTACCTTGCTAGTAACCCATTGTTGTGTTTGGGTATTGGGATGGTTAATCCCATATTGATTCTATGGGAGCAGGGTGGAGGTTGAACTCGCACCCTTAGTGGAATGACCATCACTCGATGGTCAGGGTGACCATCGGGTGATGGCCATTCTGGGCACGACGGACACCTTGTCTAAGTGTGGACCTATTGGCTGTTAGGTTCCTCCTTTGGGCCATGTGTTTTCGAGTTATCCCTGTGGAAATTGTTGGCTGAGTTGAATTAGCACTCTAAAAGTTGATTAGGGTTTGATTCGACTAGTTATGAGTCGAGTGTCCCCCTTTTTAAAATAATTATTATTTGTAATTATGCTTTAAATAAATTCTTGGCTATTCTTTAATTTTGGCAAGTCTATCTCCATTATATTATAAGCTGATAATAAAGTGAAAAAGAAGCTTTTAGTTATATTATGTGAGTGGTAGACCAAACCCCAAAAGAAAGGATAATTCTAATTTAGTAGATTTATGTAAATAAACCTTATGATGGAAGTTAAGGGAATGATCTAGAGTTAAAGTTGTTAGGCTTTAAAATATGAAGGATTGGAAGAATTGTTTATAAGTTGAGGGTTATGGGACTTTAACTTTATAAATGAAAAGGGATGATTTATTTCTAGAATTGAAGTAAGGAAAAGCTTTAATTTAGTAGATAAATGGAAGAATTGTTTATAAGTTGAGGGTTATGGGACTTTAACTTTATAAATGAAAAGGGATGATTTATTTCTAGAATTGAAGTAAGGAAAAGCTTTAATTTAGTAGATAAGTGGAAGTTTTGTTTTAAAGGTTGAAGATATGGGACTTTAGCTTGTAAAATGAAAGGGAATTTAAATAAGGAATTATGTTATAATTGCTTATCAAATTCAAGTTGAATGAAATTATAATGGTTCATTGAATTAAGGTTGAGAACTTTTAATTTATGAAATTATAATTGTTTTAAAGGTTGAAGGTATGGGACTTTAATGCTTTAAGACATATTTAGATTTTATGGGGTTAAACCTTGATCTAAGTAGTGCATGTTGAATGACTCTCTAAGGGAACCTGAGAGGTGAAAGTAAAATTAAAGGTTCTTTTATGATATTCACTATGCATTAGATGGTTAAAAACCTAATTGAAATTGTATAGTTGCAATTTGGTAAAGTAAATGTTAGATGCATTTAGAGGTATGCCTATCCTGAACCATGAGTACCTTGATCCCCTACTATCCTCAAAGAATCAATGGGAAGCAAGGAGGAGCAAGGAGTTCGATGGAATCAAAGTATAGGTAACTGTATTTATGTTGATTTACTTATGCTCAAATAGATTAGAATTGTGGGGAGATATCCCTGATGCAATCAATACAATACTCTTTGAAGTATGGAGGATTTTCCATACATGATTATATGTGATAACGGATTATTGCTTTAGAGGAGGTACTTTTACTTTATTTCCATGCTTGGTTATAATATGTAATTGATTCTCTTTCCACTGATGATAATCTCTTTTAGTGTTATTTATTCCTTTATTTTTTGTGTGTTTAGTAATTATGCTTTGCTTGTTTTAGTATTTAGATGTATACTTGTTGCTTGCTTAATAACAAAATCAAAAGAGTAGAGTTCTAGGGTGAACTCAGAGGTGACCTAAGGGAATTAAGGACCCCTTAGGGTGAACATAGAGGACCTAAGGGAATTGAGACCCCCTTAGGGAGATTAATGTCTAAGTTACGAAAGGACTACATCTGAGTTAAGATAGCTCATCGTGTAGATGATATGGATAGCTTAACTCGTAATACTCATAGCATACCTACACATAATGACTTGTGTATGATATGGTGATGCGTGTATACCTTTGATTGAACTGAAGGTGATAAGTCTAGCTCATCAAGAGTGATGAGATAGATAGGCTTATTTGCAGTAACACATGATACGCCTACACAGATGGAACTTGTGTTAGGGTACCTCATGAGATGTAGCTTTCAGGAAAACTTAGGGGATTTAAAATCTAGGTAAATATTAGTTTGGTTAGGGGTTTATGAATGGTTCATGAATCTCTCTCCTTAGTAAAAAAAAACTTTTCTATTTTTGTGTTTTTCTGTTTGTGTGTTTTTGGGTCATTACATTTGGTATCAGAGCTCTAGGTACGAGGGTATAGAGCTTCTATGTGTGCTAAAGGGAATTAGATGTCTCCAATGAAGGCTTGCTTAAAGTATAGGCTAAAGCTGGGATGATCTAGAATACCCTATTTGCTAGAATCTAACGAGAATTAACCCCAAGGGTGAGTGGATGTTAGGATGCCTTAGTATGGGCTTCGGTATTGATGACACATCCTATCCTGGGATATTACCCTAGTTAGATTATTAATGCATCTAGCAAGAGAACTCTGTATTGTGGCTTGAATTAGAGATACAACTTAAGATGAAACTGTAATCTAATCTTCTTTTCTTGGATGGAACCAGGTTAAGATGCCACCTAAGACCAGAAGAGGGAGACCTCCACCTAGAAAAACTCGACAAAGCAATGTCGAAGAAGGAAACCATGATGGGGGTCCAATAAGCCCCAATAGGGAGGTAGAAGACCTCACCGCTATGGTCACTACTATGCAAGATCAGATAAGATAATTGCTAGAAATAGCTACGAACCATAATTCGCAAGCTAGAGGCTCAGAGGTTGGTCCAGATAGTGGACTAACTATAGAGCAAGTGCAAGCCAGAGCCCTAGTAGAAAAGGAAATAGCTAGGGACATGAAAAACATTAGTATCTCCAAGTTTTATGGGGAGGGTGAAGGGGATGTAGTGGAAGCATGGCTGAGAGAAGTAGAGGTTCACTTTATGATAAAAGGCTATTCATCAGGAACCTGAACACTTTGGGCTACGATCAACCTAGAAGGGGCTGATCTGGAATGGTGGGAAACCCACTATGAGGAAACTAAGGTTGAACCTATTGACACTCCATGGGAAGAATTTATAAATATATTTAAGAAAATATTCCTAACAGAGCATTTCTATGCCCTAAAGTTTGAGGAGTTTGCTAGTCTGAGACAAGGAACCAACATAGTGGAGGTGTACTACAAAAATTTGGTAAGATTGTTTAAATATGTACCTATGTATAATGAGAAAATGTGGGTTCACAAGTTCACTCATGGATTGGAGTCTAGAATAAAGCATGATGTAGACATGCAGGAGCCTAAATCATTGCAAAAGGCGTATGACCTAGCAAAGAAAGTAGAGTCACACTTCTGTTATAAATATGGCACCTTACCCGAGCAAGCTCGATAGGAACTAAAGAAGAGGAATAGTGATGGGTTTGTAAAATGGGAGGCTGATCAAGATCGAAAGGCTAAGAACCCCCAAAATCTTGAGAAGAAATTTAATGGAAATTAGAAGAAGTTCAAGAAGAACTTTCATAAGAAGGATAACAAACCCAATAATACAAAACCTCAACCACAAAAGTTACAAGCTCTAGCTCTAGTAGTTAAGACAGGGTATCAAAAACCTAAAAAATAGCAAGGACCCAAGGAAGGGTGCTACAATTTTTGGGGACCTCATTTCTATAATCAGTGTCCATATCGATCAGGGACTAGCACAGCTAATGCAAAAGGAAAGGAACCGGAACATCGGATCTATGCCGCAATCAAAAAGCAGAAGCTAGAGGGACAAGCCACCCCATTGCTTGTGAAAGGTAAGGTTTTTAATAAACAAGTAAACATTTTGATAGATAGTGGGGCCACTGATAGTTTTATTTCTTCTAGTCTAGCAAGGACTGTGTCGGAAAGGCCAGGATATTTGGCTCAAGGATGGAAGGTTGAGTATGGTTCTGGGTAGACCTACTCGGTGAACCAGTGTTATCCTATGGCAGAAATTGCTTTATCTAATGGGACCATGAAATGTTGTTTATATGTAGCTCCCCTACATGCCTTTGATGTAATCCTAGGGATGGATTGGCTATAGGATCATAAAGCCTTGATCAATTTTCAAGATCGATGGATTGAGTATTCAGAAGAAGGTGGGAGGAGACTAAGAATTCATAGCAAACAAGGGACATTTAAACCTCAGATGTTGTCGGCTATGCAATTGAAAAGGATCCTAAAGAGAGGAGTAGTGTATGTGGTAAAACTTAATGAAGTAGAAGAGGATAAGAAGAGAGAAGTACTGAGACAACATCCAATTTTATAGGATTTTAAGGATGTATTTCCTGAGGACTTACCTGGACTACCTCTTGTAAGGAAATTTGACTTCACAATTGATCTTATGACAGGAGCTGAACCTATTCATAGATCCCCGTATAGGATGAATCCTATTGAAATGCAAGAACTAAAGGTTCAATTGCAGGGATTATTAGAGAAGGGTTTGATAAAACCAAGTGTGTCACCATGGGGTGCACCAATTTTATTTGTGAAAAATAAGGATGGTTCCTTAAGATTGTGCATCGATTACAGGATGCTAAATAAGGCTACAATCAAGAATCAATATCCTTTACCTAGGATTGAAGATTTATTTGATCAGCTAAAATATGCCAAGGTGTTCACTAAGATCGATCTAAGATCAGGGTATCACCAGTTAAGAATACATGAGGAGGACACTCACAAGATGACATTTAAGACTAGGTATGGGCATTATGAATTTACGGTTCTACCCTTTGGACTGACTAATGCCCTAGCTGCGTTCATGAACTTAATGAATAGTGTGTTTAGAAGACACTTGGACCAATTTGTCCTGGTATTCCTAGATGATATCCTCATATACTCTCGAGATAGAGAAGAGCATGATAAACATCTCAGGATCGTGTTAGAATTATTGAGGAAAAATCAACTATATGGAAATCTGGCTAAAAGTGAATTTTATGTTCCAGAGGTGCGATATCTTGGACATATCATATCAACAAAAGGAATTGATGTGGATCCAGAGAAGATAGAGGCTATCCTGAATTGGCCACCCCCTACTACTATGACTGAAGTGCGAAGCTTCATGGGGTTAACGGGCTATTATAGACGTTACATAAAGGATTACTCCAAGATTTTTGGACCAATAACTAACCTTCAGAAGAAGGGAAAGGAATTCAAGTGGTCAAAAAAGTGTGAAGTTGCCTTTGCATTACTAAAGCATAAGCTTACTACCGCACTAGTACTAAGGGTTCTCGACCCCCAAGGGGACTTTTTAGTATGCACAGATGCATCATTAGAAGGGTTAGGAGGGGTACTCTCTCAAGAGGAGTCAGTAGTGGCTTATACTTCAAGGAAGCTCAAAAAGCATGAAGTTAATTATGCTACGCATGATTTAGAGCTAGCTGCAGTGGTGCACGCTTTAAAGGTTTGGCACCACTACTTGGTGGGAAGACCCTTTGAATTAAATACTGACCATCAAAGTCTATGGTACATATTCACCCAACCTATACTCAATGCGAGACAAAGGAGATGGGTCAAATTTCTCACTGAGTATGATTTCAAGATCGAGTACATAAAAGGAAAGGAGAACAAAGTAGTTGATGCTTTGAGTAGAAGAAAATATATAACAACCATAACTAAAATTCACATGGACTTGATGGATCGGGTGAGACAAGAGCAATCTCAAGATGAGTATTGCCAAGAAATCCAAGCTAAGATGAGCAGGGATCCTAAAGGAAATAAGGAATTTAGTATGAAATATGACCTTCTGTGTTATATGGGAAGGGCCATCATACCAAAAATGGGTGATTTAAGGAAATTAATAATGCAAGAAGCCCATAGATCTCCTTATTCTACTCATCCTGGAGGAGCCAAAATGAGAGAAAACATGAAAAGAACCTTCTTTTGGGTAGGAATGAAAAAGGACATCATGGATTTTGTTGCTCGATGCCTTGAATGTCAAAAAGTTAAGGCAAAATGCTAGCATCTTGCAGGAAAATTATATCTGCATGATGTACCTACGCAGAAGTGGCAGGTTATATCCATGGATTTCATAGTAGGTTTACCCAAAACCCGATATCAACATGATGCCATCTTCGTAGTGGTCAAAAAATTGACTAAGGTTGCACATTTCATACCGGGGAATACCAAAGATGATGCTCAGGTGGTGGCTAGCAGATTTTTCAAGGAGGTATTATGATTGCATGGATTTCCTAAGGTAATCATTTTAGATAGAGACTCCAAATTCACTTCTAAATTTTGGAAATCCCTTCATAGTGTAGTCGGTATGAAACTGAATATGAGTTCAGCATACCACCCTGAGATAGATGGGCAAACAGAGTGGGTAAACCAAGTTCTAGAAGACATGCTCTACATGTACTGCATGGATCACAAGTCTCATTGGGAATATTGTCTACCTTTGGTAGAATTCACCTACAATAACGGACATCACTCCTCACTAGGAATGGCACCTTTCGATGCCTTGTATGGGTGAAAGTGTAGGACACCATTGTCTTGGGATAACCTAGAAGACCGAGTTGTGATTGGACCAGAAATGGTTAGGGTGATGGAGGATTAGTTGAAGGAAATTAGGCAAAGGCTTAAAGAAGTTATGGATAGGCAAAAGAGTTATGCAGATCTAAAAAGGACTCCTAGAGAGTATTCTGTTGGAGACAAGGTGTTTTTAAGGGTTAAGCCAAAGAAAAGTGCTATCAAATCCACAAAGTTGGATCCACATTTTGTGGGGCCCTTCGAAATCATGGAAAAGATCAGTTTGGTTGCATACCGACTTGCATTACCACCCAACCTATCCAAAATCCATGACACCTTCCACATATCCTTGCTTAGGAAATATGTTGCTGACCCTGAACATGTGTGGGATGTTTCTAATTTGTAGATGGCAAATCTAGAGGCCATTGAAGTACTGCTAGTGAATATTCTTGAGTTTCATTCTAAGTCTATGTGGAATCGGACTCTTGAGCAATGTAAGGTCCAGTGGGACCAGTTTTCAAAGAAAAATGCCACTTGGGAAAAGTGGAAGTTATGCAAAAATATTTTCCCTTTTTGTTTGAAGCTATATAATGTAATAATTTTTATTTTCTATTAAAAAAAAGGGGGAGAAACTGGAAACACCGAGGACGATGTTTAATTCTAGCGGGGGAGGATGTCATGACCCTCCCTAGTGGACTATTTGGCACAAAGAAACAATGTATTAACCTATGATGTGGTAATACCTAGTTTGAACGATTGAACCAACTATATGATGTTTAGTTGATTTAGAAGGGCATGTTACCGCTAACATATTGCCAAGTGTGCAGGATCAGGTATGCTCATAGGTGGAGAAGGTAGAAGCATCCACCAAAAATGAGGGTACTTAAGATCAGGGGAAATGATGATTAAGGTACTCGGAGGTAACATGGATAGATACCTTCATATAGGCATGCATCATCGGAAGGGATAATCATCAATAACTGATCACCTTGAGCCTTAGTTGATAGCCTAGTAGCTATCGTAAAACCTTTGGCTGAGATAGGTGATTGGGTTGATGGAAAGACTCCCTCTTTGCTATTGTGTAAATTTGATTGCTCTTTACTGCATCACTTACCACATCATGGTTTGAGTAACATAATGTTGTAATTCAATAGGAGAACATTTTACAAATGTATGTGTGTGCATGAAATAAATGGGTATTTTGAAGTGACGGTAGAGCATCATATTATGAAGAATAGTTGATTAAATTTAAATGATAAATGAAAGTTCATTTAAAATGAATGAATGCAATTTTAATTAAATGATAAAATAAATTCATTTAAATTCATTAATAAGCTTTATTTAAATGATAAATGAAAATTCATTTAAATAGACTAAAGGAGTTTATTTTAATGACAAGGTGGAGTCATTTATAAACTTTAATTTAAATGAAGGATGTAAATTCATTTAAAACCAAATAGAAATTATCATTTTAAAACAATAAAGGAGTTTTGTTTTATAAATGGAAGAGGTATATTTTAAATGATAATAAAATATCATCTAAAGGATATTTTAATAGGAAGGTACTATTTATATTTAAATATATTAAATAAGTCCTCTTCCTCTATTTAGTGCAGGCTACGTTATATGGCCTGGGGTGCTATGATTTCCAAATATGGAAATAATGCATAAAATAATTGCTTGCCGCCCTGGGAAGGATAAGATTGGAAGGAAACCTTAAAGAGGGATGGGGCTCGAGATTTGCATGCTCTTCAAGGAAGGGGAGGGTGGCAGATGAGCCATCGAAGATAAGGGGTACGTAAGAAAAATAAAAAGGAAGAAAAGGATGACATTCGAACAGAGGAGGAAAAAGGTCACGCAAGCATTTTGGAGAAGATAGGCAATTTGGAGGAGATGGGCGAGATGTGGGGAGACGTGAGAGCAATGAAGACTACGAGGTGGTTTCTAGGAGCTTGTGGAGCTAGCCACCTGGGAGTTTAAAGGTTGGAATTATCAACCTCTGTTATGCTCGATTTGAGAGACCCCAATGGTTGTCTTCACTTTGTTTTAATGGTTGTCTTCGCTATGCTTAAATGGTTGTCTTCGCTTTGTTTTAATGGCTATATTCACTATGCTTAAATGGATATCTTCACTTTGTTTTAATGGCTACCTTCGATTATGTTAATGGAGAGGTTTAATTACCTACCAATGCATTAGTTTAACTCACATTTTGCTATGCCATTTTGCTCCATTTTAATTAAGTAACTATGTTGTAGCGTAGTGGTTTAGTGGGACATATTGCTTGGGCATTATCATGCTACTGTGTTTCACCTTGCACTACCTCGATAACACTTTGGAGGTGGGTTTAACCTTTGTCTTAGCTTGAGGCTTCGGGGTTTTAGCAAAACCTTAAAGCAAAGCCTATAAATAACCAAATATTAAGCTGTGAATGCCTCTTATATCGGGTTGAAGACTTCTCTGGCCGTGAATGGCGTGAAGACCCTTTTGTGTTATCAAAGTCTAGATCTTTGTGTAACCATCAAAGCATGTGAAATTCCATAAGGGAGGTTTAGAATCACCTATTGAGGTCTGATTAAGTCTCCCTTCTGTTGGAGATGTCCTAGTTGCGTTTAACAAAACCTGACATCCTCCCAGTATTGAAATCTTGTGTTAAATCTACGTAAGTCGTAGATATCCTTTGGATAATGTTTCAATGGTTAAAGCCATCATGGGAAGGTAGGAGAGTTGTTGGAGAGTTTGAATAATCCTTTGAGCCATGTCGAGCGAACTGTGAGCATCGGACTATGTCCGAGCCATTCATGCAGATGGATTTGAGAAAGCCTCCTATGAGCATGATCCCATGTGGGAATGCTCTAGAGTCTATCGAAGACCCATAGGATGTCCTCATTGAGGCCTTTTGCCAGCTCGTTGTTAGGTGCTATTTAAAACTCTACCCTACATGTGTTTTAGGGAAACAACCTTCGGTACCTTGCTAGTAACCCATTGTTGCATTTGGGTATTGGGATGGTTAATCCCATATTGATTCTATGGGAGCAGGGTGGAGGTTGAAAAGGGACCTCGCGCCCTTAGTGGAATGACCATCACTCGATGGTCAGGGTGACCACCAGGTGATGGCCATTCTGGGCACGATGGACACCTTGTCTAAGTGTGGACCTATTGGTTGTTAGGTTCCTCCTTTGGGCCACATGTTTTTGAGTTTTCCCTGTTGAAATTGTTGGCTGAGTTGAATTAGTACTCTAAAAGTTGATTAGGATTTGATTCGAATGGTTATGAGTTGAGTGTCCCCATTTTTAAAATAATTATTATTTGTAATTATGCTTTAAATAGATTCTTGGCTATTCTTTAATTTTGGCAAGTTTGTCTCCATTATATTATAAGATGATAATAAAGTGAAAAAAATGTTTTAGTTATATTATGTGAGTGGTAGACCAAACCCCAAAAGAAAGGATAATTCCAATTTAGTAGATTTATGTAAATAAACCTTATGATGGAAGTTAAGGGAATGATCTAGAGTTAAAGTTGTTAGGCTTTAAAATATGAAGGATTGGAAGAATTGTTTATAAGTTGAGGGTTATGGGACTTTAACTTTATAAATGAAAAGGGATGATTTATTTCTAGAATTGAAGTAAGGAAAAGCTTTAATTTAGTAGATAAATGGAAGAATTGTTTATAAGTTGAGGGTTATGGGACTTTAACTTTATAAATGAAAAGGGATGATTTATTTCTAGAATTGAAGTAAGGAAAAGCTTTAATTTACTAGATAAGTGGAATTTTTGTTTTAAAGGTTGAAGATATGGGACTTTAGCTTGTAAAATGAAAGGGAATTTAAATAAGGAATTATGTTATAATTGCTTATCAAATTCAAGTTGAATGAAATTATAATGGTTCATTGAATTAATGTTGAGAACTTTTAATTTATGAAATTATAATTATTTTAAAGGTTGAAGGTATGGGACTTTAATGCTTTAAGACATATTTAGATTTGATGGGGTTAAACCTTGATCTAAGTAGTGCATGTTGAATGACTCTCTAAGGGAACTTGAGAGGTGAAAGTAAAAGTAAAGGTTCTTTTATGATATTCACTATGCATTAGATGGTTAAAAACCTAATTGAAATTGTATAGTTGCAATTTGGTAAAGTAAATGTTAGATGCATTTAGAGGCATGCCTATCTTGAACCATGAGTACCCTAATCCCCTACTATCCTCAAAGAATAAATGGGAAGCAAGGAGGAGAAAGGATTTTAATGGAATCAAAGTATAGGTAATTATATTTATTTTGATTTACTTATTCTCAAATAGATTAGAATTGTGTGGAGATATCTCTTATGCAATAAATTCAATAATATTTGAAGTATGAAGGATTTTCCATACATGATTATATGTGATAATGGATTATTGCTTTAGAGGAGGTAATTTTACTTTATTGCCATGCTTGGTTATAATATGTAATTGATTCTCTTTCCATTGATGATAATCTCTTTTAGTGTTATTTCTTCCTTTATTTTCTGTGTGTTTAGTAATTATGCTTTGCTTGTTTTAGTATTTATATGTATACTTGTTGCTTGCTTAATAACAAAATCAAAAGAGTAGAGTTCTAGGGTGAACTCATAGGTGACCTAAGGGAATTAAAGACCCCTTAGGGTGAACATAGAGGACCTAAGGGAATTGAGACCCCTTAGGGATATTAATATCTAAGTTATAAAAGGACTACATCTGAGTTAAGATAGCTCATCGTATAGATGATATGGATAGCTTAACTTGCAATACTTGTAGCATACCTACACATAATAGCTTAGGTACGGTATGGTGATGTGTGTATACCTTCTATTGAACTGAAGATGACAAGTCTATCTCATCAAGAGTGATTATATATATAGGCTTATTTACAGTAACACATGATACACCTACACAAATGAAACTTGTGTTAGGGTACCTCATGAGATGTAGATTTTAGGAAAACTTAAGGGTTTTAAAATATAGGTAAATATTAGTTTGGTTAGGGGTTTATGAATGGTTCATAAATATCTCTCCTTAGTAATAAAAAAAAAAACTTTTATATTTTTGTGTTTTTCTATTTGTGTGTTTTTGGGTCATTACACCATTGCATTGACCTCGTGTTTGAGGATATTGATAAAATATTATGGATGAAGACCATGGTAAAAGAAGAAAATAATATTACATGGTTAATATATAAGCACAGATGGGTGCTCAACTTAACGAGGGAGAAAAATAATATGAATAACATTATTCACCCAAGGATCACTATATTTATCTATAATTTTATCACCTTGTAGGGATTTCTATTAACATCATCCAATTTGAAGTGGATGATTTTTTGTAAGGAATGGTATCCCTTACCATTTCATGCTAAATAGAAGAGGCAATAGATATCAAATAATTTTTATGATAATTCATTTTGAGATAGTGCTCAAGAAATTCTCAAGGTAAATATAATTTGTTTGTTGAGTTCAAATATAAATTTTAAAAACTTATTTTATACTTGAGTGTTACATTTTCTAAATTTTTTATATTTATTTTTTAGTTGTATATGATTGAACACTTGGTAAGGTTTATTTACCTTATAGATAAATAATTGATAATGGACTATCTATATGAGGTAATTTATAGAGCCAAAGAGACCATTCAATATTATTATAGTGGAAACAAACACATTTTTAAAGTAATTATCTGCATTATTGAGAAGATATGGACAATGAAACTATACCAAAAAAAATATTTTATGGGGTGCATTTTAAACCCCCAATTCTTTTACATAAGTAGAATATTCTCTAGTTAAGAGGTCCATGAAGGTTTTCATACTTATGTATAGAGGATGATAGATAACCTTGACAAACATTACTTTATCCCTACTAATATACCATTGTATAAGACTATAATAGGGAGCTTGTTTGTGTTTCCCTTTGGTAAAAAGCTTAGGATCAGGTAATGCATTTAAAATTTTAATGTTTGATATTTTTGTAAAATTTATGTAGTTTATGAATGTAAATTAATACTTTGAAAAATATTTTTTCTAGTAGCTTTATGATAGGATGACTATGGATCGAAAACATCTACTCTATAGCGGATGATTATATACATCTTGAGTCAATCTTGTAGTTCTTTTGGGTGTGAGAAATTTTTTTATTTATTCTAGGTTTTACACACCAAAATGTGTAACATTTTGAGCTAAGAGTACCTCAATGACCCTATGTTTAAACAATAGAATCTTATGATTCATACAAGAGAAGTGGTGGCTAGTGAATTTTATGAGGTAATTCAATAAGATAAGTTAGAGTATTTCCAAGAGTTCTATGGATATTGAATTTGTTGTAGAGGATATTGAGGCACTTGAGGAGGAAGAAAAATATTTAAGAGTATTTGAGGAGACATATCATGATGATATAACTCTTAAGTAGCCTCCAATTTGGCTGCCAGTTCAGAACCAAAGCCAACCATGAAATACAAGGGGAAGAAAGGGAACACAAGTCAATCTAAAAATAGCTTTACATTTTGCATATTTATGTTTTACTTGATCAAAAAAGATATAGAAATACATTAATCTGGAAGATTTGAAAAAAATATAGATATGTGTTTTTGGTAGATTAATGAGGCTAAGATACCTACACCATTGGAATATTTGTGTCACTAGGAGATCTACAAGGTTGGGAGATTTAAGTGATTGGGAGATTTGCATTGCTGGGAGATCTACACCATTGGAAGATATATGATGCAAGTAAATTTGTGCCCCTAAAAGATCTATGAGGCTAGAATATCTACACTACTAGAAGTTTTATGTCCTTGGTAAATCTGTGCTGATAGGAGATCTACACCACTGGGAGATCTATTGAGCTAGGATTTTCTATGTAGCTAGAAGATATACAAGGTTTGATGAACTATGGGGTTGGAAAATATATGTTGTTGGAATATATGTGTTGCTAGGTGATTTATAAAATTGGGATACATATGTTATTGGAAAATCTATGAGGCAAATATATTTTCATCACTAGAATATCTATGAGACAAGTACATTTACATAATTGGAAAATCTACGTTGTTAGGAGATCTATTAGGTTAGTACATTTGAGTCACTAGGAGATCTACAAGAGTACTACATTTTCTTTGTTGAGAGATCTGCAAGGTAAGTACATCTACATAACTAGGAGATCTATGTCAATGTATGATCCATGAGGATGGTAAATTTGCACCATTAAGAGATATACACTACTAGAGGATCGATGTTGTAGGGATATTTGTGTCATTGGAAGATCTACAAGGGTTTATGCTTAGTATCACTAGAATATCTATTTTATTAAGAAATGTATGAGATATCATAAGATATTGATTTTAAATGGAGTTAAATGAAGGTAAAGGGGGTGCACGGGTAGTGTGGAAGGATTATAGAGAGATGCAAGTGGTAATGGTGAGGGGGGCATGGTAGGTGGGCCCTTAGATATTTGTCTATGTTTTGATGTGTTTGAACTAGATGTTGTGGTGTCTAAAAATTTTATTATTTTTTGCGCCTTCTATGGGTGATTCAATTTGTTCTTGGACTTGAGCGTTATTAGGAGTTGGCCCTATTGTTAAGAGTGAATTTGATTTATCTCTAGATTTGGAGGTTGATATTCCTTCTGTATGGATTATTCAACCTATTATTCATAGAACAATAATAAAATTAGTAAACTCTTTGATTGGAAATTTTATAGGTGTCCAATCAAATTTGGACTCTATCAAAAATTGTATTGCTCATAACTGGAGGTCAAAGAGGGATCTAGAAATAGTGGCACTTCCTAGAGGATTTTTGATCTTTTATTTTAAGGCCTCTAAAGACATTCAAGTTGTGGTTATGAAGGGACCTTTTAGGAGGAAAATAAATGAGATATATTGTATAAGAAAGTGTTACAATATATAGGCATAAGCCTGTATGAGGTACATGACAAGTGTCATTGACAACATGAAAATATATATTGTATAAGAAAGTATTACAATATATAGGCAGGAGGCCTATATCAAGACATGACAAGTGTCAAGTGAAGCTGACAAGTGTCAAGAAGGCATAGTGCACATTAGAGATTCTAACAGGACCATAGTTGTTTTGTCATGTAGATCTATTTTTTTAAGAAATGATCCCCAAACTTCAATATACCCATTGAGAATATCATTATGGAACCCCTTAAGGTGAATCTACTTCGGTTACCTATGGTATTATAGGATGATGACATCCTTAAGGGTATTTTTAAATCAATGGGTACATTGATTGTGGTGGTTTCAACCACTTAGATAAAAACAAGGATTCTTTTTGTCAAATTTTGTGTTAATATTGATCTCTCTAAGCCTCTACCATATTATTTTAAGTTTATTTTAGATTATGGATATTGGATCCAAGATATATAATATGAAACGTCTATGCCCATTTGCTTTTACTATAAGAGGGCTGGTCATTTATAGACTAAGCGTCCTAAGATAAAATCTCCTAAAAAGAGAGGTGTAGATCTAGAGAAAAAAAATAAGAGTCCTACTTGAAGATATTGTGTTTTTTTTAATTTCTATGGGCATTCCAAATATCTATAGATGAATCGAAAATATATTTTTTATATTAGGAGAGTTGTTACCTCCTAGTCATGAGGTTGGGCTTGACACTATTCTTGATAAGGAATTTGAGTTCTTCGATCTTCAAGGGGATTAGTATGCTTTGTCTCCTTTGTCCCCTATTTAGGAGGCTTAGGTTGAGATATTTTTTGGAGAAACTACTCCTAGTCCATATACTGAGAAGGTTGGCATCCCTCTTGAGAAAGAAAATAATGAAGTTATCATGAAGTCTCTTTGGGATACAAAACATGGAAAGATATTTGTAAATATATTGGAAGACAAATTAGGTGAGCTCTACTCGTCCTTGAATAAAGATAGCTTTCAAGAAGTTCTAAATAAGTGAAGGATAAAACTAAAGAATAAAATAGCTCATTTGTAGTAGTTACTTCCTTAATCAGTAGGATCAAGCAAGAAGGGAAATATTGGCTATATGTAGACCATCAAAAAAACTAAAAAAATAATAAATCTAGGTAGTGCAAGGGGGTCATGGAGACCAAAAAAGTCTGATATGTCCTTAAAGAAAATGATTCAATATGTGACTAATGGCTCTCATCCTACATTACTTTTGAGCATAGGGAAGGCTTTGCAATCCTAGAAGTAATGAATATAATCTCACAGAATATTCAGGTTCTACATGCCCTGACTAAACAAAGCATGCCAATAAATTTTAGAAAAAGTTTCAATGTTGATATTCTTTTCTTACAAGAAACTAAGATGGGCGATGAGAATTTTGATAGATCATGGAGGTTTGTTTGGGAGGGGTGCAAATGTGTGAGTAAGGATGCTCATGGTCCTTTCAAAGGGTTGTGGGAACTTTGGAATCTTGATTCTATGGAATGCAAGCTCATTCATTAGTCTTATGTATAACTGGAGTAGAAAATTTCATGCTTTTAAAAGAAATCTAAAAGAAAAATTCTTCTTTGAAGCCCTATTAGGTGGTAGGCTAGTCTATGATATATCAATGCATTGTCTCTCTCTTTTGTTCTCTGGGTGGTTGTTGGGTTTTTATTTCTATTCTTTTGGTCTTGGAGGCTGGCCTGTGCTTAATTGACATTATCTTTTCCACCTCCTCTAATGTAAAATGTTTTGGGACCCTTCAAAACAATTTTTCGTCACCATTAATATATATATATATATATATATATATATTAAATTTGAGAATTTTAAATTATTTTTAATAATAGGTCCAAGGTGTAGACCAATTGGTTTGACCAAACCCCATAAGGGGGCTGAGGTCCAAGGTTCAAATCTCAAGCCTTGCTAAACTGAATGCTTTTCCC
Source organism: Wollemia nobilis (assembly GCA_028583015.1). Taxonomy (NCBI): domain Eukaryota; kingdom Viridiplantae; phylum Streptophyta; class Pinopsida; order Araucariales; family Araucariaceae; genus Wollemia; species Wollemia nobilis. The sequence continues at coordinate 5,541,713 of JAQPPZ010016931.1, forward strand.
TTTCCTGGTGCTTTCAGTGGTGTAAAATGTTTAAAATGATTATGGCATGGTGGTTGTAGGTACAAACTGCATGAAAAACTGTGGTGGATTTCGGGGTGGACAACACAAAATACTATTGTAACCATAAAAGTTGGACAACATGCATGGATTCATGCCAACTACCGATTCCACCATGTAAATTCAAAAAATATATATTATTTTTAATAATATTTAACACATTTTAAATTTTGCATCAAAATATTTAAAATTATTTATTTACTATTTAAATAATATTATTAAATGTTACATCCATGTTTATTTGAAGGGAAATATATCAGCATTACTAATGAAATATGTATTATTTAAAGAAAATAAAAAATAAATACACTTCACAAGAGGGTTTTTAAATAAGATCAAATTATTAAATGATGTTTTTATGGTTTGTTCATATGTGAGTTATATTCAAAGAGAAAGATCTAGGACAACATTGTTTTCTTCTATCCCATAACCTTTCAATTATGGAAATATTTCAAAAACATTTTAGATTTATGATTTTGGTGATTCACCTTACTTAAGAAAGCATGGAGGACTTGGTCTAGAGTGAATGTATTAGATAGTTTAGTGAAAAATGACCTTGGTCTTTCTAATGCTCTAGAATATATTGAAAGAAACAAATAAAAGCATTTTAAAATCAATTCACCATAATGTTCAATATATTTGAAGAGAAAAGTAGTCAATATTAGGAAAACTACTTTGCATGCATTGAAGCCCCGCTATATAATATATCAGTAGTGGAATAGTTTATTCTCTAAGACTCATGTCCTTATGGATGAATGGAGATGTAGGTATCCACAAGGTTATCAATCTACTATTGTAAGGAATGGATCATGTAAATACCCTCATAGATGTATGGAATATCAACACTAATGTCATGATAAGAGGTGATCTAAGAAGATAAAATATAGGAGGCATAGGAAGATTATCAGGTGGTACTCATGATTTTATTTTTATAAAAAATATTGGCATCTTATCTAACAATCTAAGAGAAACATGTTCTAACCTTCATGAGTAGTATATAGTTCAAGTATAATTAGACTTATAGGTAACCATTAATTTGTTTAAGGTGTCCATTAAGACCTCTTAATATTGGAATTTACAAAGGATGATTGATAAGATGCATGATCTCCAGTATATATTCAAAATAGTAGAGTTTCTTCATGCTTTTCAAGAACAAATTAATATTGCAAATACTTTGTTGAATTGGAATTTAGACCACAAATATTTGACTTGTTGTGGAGATCCACAATGATGGTGAATGCAAAAAACTAGAGAAAATTTATATCATATACTACATCACAATTTTGATAACTTTGGTTCTTGTATGTTGTCACTTAGAACAAAGTCATAGATTCCTATGTCCTTGTATTAGTAGAATGTGCTCAAGACATAGTTTTTGCTTTTCTATAAAATTTTAGATGAAATACCAATGGCTTTATTATTTTTTATAAGTAATACAAAAACCTTTCCTATATATAATATGTAAGTGTGAGTGTCTTCAATAAAAATAAGAAGGTATAAATGATATTATAAATTTAAATGTTTTATTGAGATTGTATTGACATGGCTCCTTATAACAATTAGAACACTCCTTTGGGTATACCATTTGTAGAGTTTGTGCTTTATAGTTTATCTTCAAAATTTATAAAATGATATGATTTTTTTTAATAAGCTATGTGTGGCTTCTATTGGGGGCCACTCCCATTACAAAAAAAACATTACATTGCTCTCATTAAATTTTTAACAAGTTAATTAAAGCATATCCAAAATTTTATTTCTATCAAAGTATTCTTCACTTTCCATTTTATCAAAAATATTTTTCATCTTCCTCAAATACTAACTTTCCATAGTCAACTCCTTTTATATCAAATGCCTTCAAAAATTTAAATTCTATCAAGATGAAATTCGACACTATGAATGACTAAAATATTTGCTGCCCATATTTTATATCCAAAAATATATTTTATATAACAACCTCACAATTTATTAAAATATTTTTTTTAGGGTTCTTATTCATTCCCCTAATATTCCAAGATATTAATTTCATTGTTATTTTTATTTATTTTTTTTGTGGCTTTAGTCCCACTTCTTGTAACACTTGTGATATTTTATTTTGTTTTCCCATATCAATATCCCTTTGTGTTTCTTTTTATCTTTGTTTTTGCTTCTTGGGTCTTTTTTTTTTTTATTCTCAACAATACTTTAATTTTCATCAATCTCTTCAATCTTCTCACACTGCTCATAGTAATACTTATCATCTTTAGGTTTGCCTTGATCTGAAGGATTTGAAGTGCAAGGAATAACCTTAAAAGCACACTCTTCTTTATATTTCCTTGGAGACCCTAAAGTGCAAGGATGCTCTTCTATAGCAATTATCTTCTTATTTTTCCATAAAAACCCTAAATTGTTATGGGTTTCCTCCAACCTCACTTCTATGTTATTCTACTCTTAAAACTGTAAAGTACAAGGGATACCATCTTCATAACTTTCACTTTTATTACCTGAAGATGATTCTATACTACTTGAAGAAAATGAATATGACTTACTTGGAATAAAATTGACCCTTTTTATTGTCTTTGTTTTGGGATTTATCTCCACATCTTCTTTTACACCTTTAATTCCTTCTAAACTTGTCAATTGATATTGTTGATAGGATTTATTTACCTCTTCTTTTGAAGTAGAATATCCTTGATCTACTTATATCATTGAATAATTTCCTTGCTTTATCTTGAAGTTTATCTCATGGCTAGAATATTTTATCTCTTTCTTCATAGTTTTTAATTTGTAAACTCTTGCCATATGTCCAATCTCAAAATAATTATGGAAACCAAATGCAATATTTTCATAATCTACTTGTTGATCCCATTATCTTGATTTAGATTTAATCTTAATGGATTGTGGAAAAGGTTTTGAAATATCCATAGCAACACATATTCGAGTATATATAATATGATTTCACTCCTTAGTTTTTGGTCCTTCCTTGATGAATTTCCCTAAGGTATTTCCAATATTTTTCAAAACATCCTTATTTATAAACTGATATGGAAGTCCAAAAATCCTAACCCATACTAGAAGCTTCTTAATAATTTTTATCTCAACTAAAAAATTTTCATTCCATGGTCTCAAATAAAGTTCATCTCTTCTCATAAACCATAGGCCACCAACCATTATTCTATCCCTAATTTTTAAAGTGGAAAAGATGATGAGGAAAAACCTTTAGGAAGAAATTTCATAGAATAATTTTAATTCAATCCCCACTTGCACTTGATCCAATTTTGAATCTCCAAAAACCCTAGCCATGATCTATGGAACTTACATATTAGCCCTCTACTTTTAAGAAATATTATATCATGCTCAATCACCTCATCCTTTATACTTAATTTTGGTGTACAATCTACTACCTATACTAAACTTACCATGTATTCCCTCTTTCACGTATCTCCATCTTGGGCCTTCATACTTCCAACAAGGGTATATTGATTTCCTAGCTAGGGCATCCTAACTTCCCATTAGGGATTTCAAAAATGATATTCCTTCCACAATAGCTAATGGAGCTTGCTCTTGGTATGCACTCCCTCTTGGTTCACACTCGCTCTTTCTCCTAACTTGCATTCTCTCTTGCCTCCCACTTGCTCCTAGTTTGCACTCCCTCATGGATCACAAATGCCTATGTCTCTTCTTTTTCTTGGTGTTCCTTCGTTTAATTTTTTTTTGGAAATAATTTTCTTGATTTTCTACATATTTTTGGTAATGGTTTGAATCATTGATGTGTTTTGGATGAACCTATCACTCTTTCATCGTGATTGAATCTTGGTTTGCACTCCCTCTTAGTTCACATTCCATTTTGGTCCACACTCTCTCCTACCTTGCACTTTCTCCTACCCTAAATTCACTCCCAAATTGCACATCCTATTAGCTCACAATTGCCCTTATCTCTTCTTTTTTATAGCGTTCCTTGGCATCAACAATTTTTGGAAACAATGTTCCACACATTCATGGTAAGGTTTTGAAGCATTAATGCACTCTGGATGAACCTACCGCTCTTCTTCCATGATTGAATTCCTGCTCGCACTCCCTCTTGGTTCATACTCCCTATCTAATCTCATTATCTTCAAGCTTGTACACTCACTCCCAGCTCATGCTCACACTTGCTGCTACACTTTCTACTAGCTTGCTCTTACTCTCACTTTTGGATGCACTTACTTGCACTCGCTTTCAGCTGCACTTACTCCTAGATAATTCTGGCACTTTTTGTTGCACTTACTCTTGGCTTGCACTCACACTCACTTCTACCCTTACTCTTGTCTAGCGCTCGCACTTGCTTCTACCCTTACTCTTGGCTCATGCTCGTTGCTACCCTAAAATTAAAAAGTATTTTGAATTATAAAATATAATAAAATTTTATTAAAATTTTATTAATTATTTTAAAAATAATAATAATAAACAAGTTATTTATATTATTTTTAATAATATTTCAAATATTTTAGTTTTTGTTGACCTATTTAAAAAACTAATTTAATATTTTTTCGTATCGATTAAAAGTAGTAGATATATATATATATATATATATATATATATATATATTAAAAAGATATTTTAACAGGGACCCAAAACCTGAAAACAATAGGCAAAAGCTGCCATCAGGAGCACCAACCAAAAATAAGAAAAGACATAGAGACAAAACTTCAGGTAATCCTCAACCATCCAAGAGAATAGAATAAACAGAAGTAAGGCTAACCTTAGCCACAGTGGAGAGAGAAAACACAAGGCACAAGATTCGAGAAAAAATAATAAACATAAAAAGCATAACAGACACCATCCAACCATCATTTCATAGAAGCAGGCTTTGAAATGAGATCGTACATGCTTGCATTTATAAGGTTCACTTAGCATCTTTGCCCTTAGCAGGAGAATCCTCAGTCTTGACCTGCTTGTTCCTCTATTTAGCATCAGGTGCATTATGATCCTTGTCATAGAAAGACCTTCAAAAAAAGTAGAAACTCAGGGCATTGCGCACATCAACAAGTTGAGCAATATTATTTGAATGTGATTTGATAATATACTCCTACAAACAAATATTTGGGTCATACTTGGTATCTTCATCAGAGTCAATGACCAAGTACTCCTATTGTTTGGATTTTCTCTTTAGTCATGCAGAGGCACATAGTGGTTTTTTCTCGAGTTCAAACTCCTGGTCTGAATCATTATCATAATCACCTTCAGAGGAAGCACTTCTAGCCCTTTTCCTCAATTTGGCAATATTTTCAACAATTTGCTATTTTTTAGCATACAACTTTGGGGTTTTGGAATACTAGGGAGTTGACTAGAAAGAGCTAACCATAGGGGGACTCATCTTAGAATTTGGGACAAGGGTCAAGGTTAGGACAACACCTTCAAGGCAATGAATAAAATAGTTCTTAAATAGGACATTAAACAAACCATAGTGAATGGGTAACTTGGAACTTTGTTTATTCCTAGACTCTTCTATGGAATGATTAAAAAAATTTAAAATAAACTTGGGAATGTTTAACACCCTAAACTCATGGAAATGATTATAAAATGCAAAGTGAAAACTCTTTAAGGGATTATCTGGGTCATCGATGGTGACATACTCCATAATTGGCTTGAGGATATTTCCAAAGGGAAAAGGAAGCTCGTCATGGTTCATGCCAAGCTTGGATCTTTTGTAGAGGTATTTATTAGAGATATCCTTCAACTCGGTGTCCCAAGTGTGTTTCTCCATTCAGATAGACCTTCCTTTCGACTGTTGTCAAGTGATATCCACAAGAGTCTTAGAATCTAATACATAGATTTTGCCTCGAATCATGAAAGCCAAAGTAATTTCAGGGTCTTCACCTTTGAACAATTGAAAGAAGGGAAGGAACTTTTTATCATCAGAATCCCTTTTACAATTTCATAAATACAAAGGGTGGAAGGCTCAACATAGGCATCCATGATGTTTAAGAACACAAAGAGCATTATAGTGGGGAACTTCAAGGATGTCCAATGACAGGAAGAAAATAGAGCAAGGCCACTGAAAAGGCAATAGGGAGTTATTTTTAACAACAAACTTGTTGTTATAACTAATTTAATATTTAAAGAATATTATTAAATAATATTTCCTTATTTAATTGAAGAGAAAGATATTTATATTAGTGTAAAAATATGCATTATTTAAAAAAAAAAAAAAACTAGAATTTTATCATTTCATTGAAACATTATTATATTACTAGTAATATAATAATTTTTTATTTTAAAATCAGATATATACTATTTAAAAATAATATTTTTATATCAATATTGAACTTAGATATCTTTCATATTTCTATTCTTTGCTACTAAAAACTTATCTCTCTATATGTATGTGTATCAAATTTTATGAATTTTTTTAATATCAATTTACAAAATAAATATGTGATTTTATAATTCCATCTATGCATCTTTGCATAAAGAAACAATAGGATATGAGTCATGTTCTTGGGTTTTCAGCTAGGAGACCCAAGTTCAATCCCTGGTACAAGAGGATTGAACCCCTTTCAAAGACTTGTGATTTATCCTAAAATATAACTTGAAATAGATAGGCCTAGATGATAAAAGTCCCATTGACTTTGTCATTACCCAATGGGCTAGGGATAATTCATATGCAACAAAAAAAATAAAAAAATCAAAATAAAGTAAATGTTGCTATCTTTTATGATTTTATTTAATGTAAATTTATTGAATAAATATCTTACTATGTAAAACCTTGTATGTTTCTTTTCATTCCCATCTTGGACTTTAGATGTGAACTTATAGTAGGAAGAAAGCAATTTGAGAAAAGTCAAATTACCACTTATATGGATTTTGGGTTTATATCATTGACTATTATATTTAATGTAAATGTGCAGATTAAAAATCTTAAATTATAAACCTAACTATGCATCTTTACATTCTCCTATAAATATTTGACTATGACTTTTTAGTAGGAAGGAAGCAATTTGAGACAAGTGAAATTTCCACATATATAGATTTGGATTTATAATAATGACTATTAAGATGGTACTAAATATTATTTTTAAATTATATTTGTTTATATTATAATTTTAATATTTTTATATGTTTTAGATTTTATAGCTATAACAATTATTGTAACCAACCTTAGAATATGTTCTCAGATCTAACACTAACAAAGGTGTATTAAAATATTTATTGTAAAGAATAAAACCTTTATCTATATTATAATAAAGAGGTTGACAATGGAATGCATGTGATATAACATTTTCTGGAATATAAACATCTAAGAAAAATTAATTGCTATAACATAATGCATTAAATAGCACATAAAAGTTATTATTTTTCTCATCTTACAAAACAAATGAATATTTTAAGGAGATTGTTGAACATTATAGAATGAAGATAAAAAAATTCATAAGATTTAATATAGTGAAAATTTTGAAATGAATTATCTATGGGATATGAGAAAAAATTATTTAATTTATTTTTTCTTCCTCTTTTGATTTCAAAAAAAAGGGAAAAATCACAAAGTAGTTTTTATTATCCATGAGGTCACCACGATAGAGGATGTTGATTTCCCAATATGTGGTTATCCAACTATACTATTGGTTTTAAAAAATAGTGTGCAACACTAGAACCCATAGGGTTTGAACCTTGGACCTTTATTTAGAGTTTAAACCTCTCAAATGTTAGGCCACTTTTGATACCTTGTTAGGTTATTTATGAAAGGAATTAAAAATATTTTATTTCATATTATTAACTCTCATGTTTTATATTTAGAATCAATTTCCAGGTATAGTTTTCATGTGTAAAAATGTGATAAAAATATATTAAATCATAAATACTTCTTAATAGGTTGATTCAAAAGGAGTCCCACACATATTATATCATGATCCTATTATAGTAGTATAAACAATGGCATTACTACAAATTTTGTAATGTAAATATTGAAACACAAAATTCCCTAATGTTATAATTGATTTATTATGACTTTGGCTGCTAACTATCCTTATTACAAATACCATGATAATGTGATACAAATTTATCAACCAACAAGACATATATTTATAGACAATACTAAATGAATATTTCTAGCCAAAAAATAAATTGATGCTTATTTGAAAACCTTCCAAAATAAACCAAAGTTTTTTTTTGTTTCAAAAGCACATGTGAGCATAGTGATAAGTTGCTTCTCAGTAGAAATAAATGATAAGAGAAATTTATATGTTTTGCTTGTTTAGCTCAAGAATTTTAAAAATCAAATTATTATATTCCCTATGAATCAGAGAGGTTGTAATTAAGTATGAATACTATCCCTTGGAATTTAAATATTGTTTTTAAGCTAGAGCAAGTGTGAATGTGATCCATATCTTAGATCAAATTTTGATGATGATTGATTTAAATTTGATTTTTTTATTGTATTACTCATGTAAAATTTACACTATGATAATCATGTGCTTGATATGTTGCACTATGATTTATCTTTTATATTTTTTCTAATGCACTTTGATCTTCACATGGATGTGTACTGGCCTCATGAAATGGTGATGCACTTGTTCTAATTACACTATGACAATGTCTATATGTGTTTATTAATTCTAATGTTATTTTTTCATGGTTATGGTGGTATAAGACCTATTTGTGACTATATTATCATCTAATATGGTAGTAATCAACAACCTTATATTATCATAATTTTGTTTTTCTTGTGATGATTATAGGGAGGAAGGGTGGAAAAGCCTTGGCTCAATTATGGTATACCCTAAATGGATACATATATAAAATACACCAAATAATATTGCTAAATCTAATGAATATGTCATGCAATATTGACATGGTGTGATTTGGGAGCATTTGTGTGATAATGTAAATCCATGTTACAACTATAGACAACTATAATTTCCATACAAAATATTAAATAAGGATGACTAACAAGGAATGAAAAGTTCAAATTCCATGTGAAATATTAAAAAAAAAAATGACTAACATAGAAATGATAGTTTGACCTTTAGGATTAGCTAGATAACTAGGGAAAATTGGAAGTGCAACAACCATGCATAGATATTATTGTGTTTATAAATAGATAGGAGAGAAATAAAGAGCATAGAGGAGATAAGAGAGCAAATATATTATACAACACAATTTTTTTACGTTGTTACCTAAAAAAAATACTCATGTAAAGAGGAAATACTCAACAATACTCATTCTATGACTAAGATTTATATGCCATAGTTTAAGCCCTAAATAAATGGAGGTATTATTTTTCTACCAAAAGAGTTTGTCTTGTTAACTAGTAATGATGCTTTATAGTTTTTTAACAATCAAACTAAATTTAATCAAAGTTATAATAAGTGGGTGGAATTTATATAAGGATGTTAATTTATACTGAAGTTTAGAAGCAATTGTTCAAATATAGTGGTTGATACCTTGAGCAAAAGAAAATTATTGGTGAAAATGATGTAGATTAAAGTTGTTTTTTTTTATGCTATTAAGGAGATTTATGTTGATAATGTAGACCTCAAGGAAGATTAGGAAACATCCATTAATACTACCACAAAGGGTAATATTACATGGTTGGATTATTTCTAAAAAATAAATTATTGTTCAATAGATGATAGTTGTGCATACCATAGAGTTTTATGACAAAGAACCTAATAAGAAAGAAACATTGTGGAGGACAAGTTGAACATTTTGGAGTGGATAAAATAATAAGTAGAAATTATAAAATTTTCTACTAGCCAAGAAGGAATACATATGTAATAAGGTTTGTGTAGTATTATTGAGTTTGACAATATATAAGAGAAGTCAAAATACCAGGTTGTATCAACCATTACTAGTGCCACAAAGGCCATGGGAGGACATGAGAAATGAATTTTTTTCTTTGGTTTCCATGAACAAAAGAGGGTAATGAATCCATTTTTGTTGTTGCTGATAATTTTTGAAGATGGTACATTTTATACCTTGAAAGACAATTAATTATGCTAGCTATATTGCTGATTTGGTCTTCCAAGAAGTTGTAATATGGTATGGTTTTCCAAATAATATTTCATCATATAGAGATTTTAAGTTTGAAGGTAACTTTTGGCATACCTTGTGTAAGAGTCCAGGTACCAAATTAATATTTAGTTCAAATTATCACCTACAAATACATGGATAGACCAAAGTCAAGAATAGAAACCTTAGGAATTTTTTATAATCTAGTTGATACGAAGCCAAATATATGGGATATTGTATTGGTAAAGGTAGAATTTGCTTATTATAATTGAGTAAATAGAAGTGCAACTGAAAACCCATTTCACATTATGTATGGGACTCGTTTTAGAGGAGTACATGAGTGGAAAAGTACACCCAATTTTTAGAAACCTAGTGTTTTGGTGGAGGATTTTGCTAAAAATATGTAAAAATTATATCATGAAGTGAAGGATGATTAGGAAAAAAAATGTCATGAAATACAAGTAGTATACTAACCTCAAGCATTGAGCATAGGAATTCTAGGTTTAGGAATTTTTTTATGCATTTGTGCAAGGAAATATTTCCAATGACACCTACAACAAGCTCAACTGGAAAAATATTAAAACCTTGTAATATCTTGAAGAACATTACCTCTAATGAATATGAAATTTAGCTTCAAGAGGGGATCAATATTTCATTTATCTTTAATGTATATAACTTGTACTCATATTATGAGCAACCTAGTAGTGAGGAGGAAGACCATATTGTTGATATCCCAATAAAGAAATGGATTGCATAGTTGCTAAAAAGAGAATAAGAAAACATTAAATCCATTATATATTATAGAGTAGAAAGAAGAACAAGAGGTAAGGCATATAATGAATATCTAGTTAGGATGAAGAACTAGAATTTTGATGCAACTATGTGACCAGCAAATATTAAGATCACCAAGTATAGAGTATCCATTTAAGAATTTAGCAATGTTCGTGGAACATTTATTTTGTTACCAAGAGAGTATGATGTGAGAGTATTCATGTGGAAACACCAAGAATCTCAACAATAAGAAATATCTAGAATTTCCATACCAAATATTAGATAAGAATGACTAAAATAGAACTAGCAATTAAAATTCCATCTAGAATACTAGATAAAAATAATTAATGAAAATTAGTAGTTAAAACTTGGGAGAAGTTGTATAGTTAGGTAAAATTGGAAGTGCAACCATCATGCATATATATTCTCATTATTATAAATAGAGAGGAGATAAAAAAAGGCATAGAGGAGAAAAGAGAGTGAAGAGATTATTTGACACAAAAAAATCTGCCGTGTAACCTCAAAAAGGAATTAATAAATAAAGTTTGCTATTTAATCCTCATGTCACTCTTGTGAGTGAATTTTTAACCATTCCATAGGAAATATTATATATCTCATTTTTTTCTCATGTATATGTTATAGGAGGTATATTGATGATTTGAAGCACAAACAAAAGATTAAATATTTTATGGTTGAGAAAGGTTGGAAGTACAAGTGAATGCCAAAGAAGTGAGAGATATTGAATTTTTAGAAACATACCATATTGAACCTCATTAAATTAAATAAATGGTCATATGAATAAAATGAAAATAGTAAACCATTCTAAAAAGGAGGGAATTATTATGCTCTTTTAATGTGCAAGAATTTTATTATTATTGGCTAAAGCTTTGATTTTAGTATAGTGTAAATAGTATGCAATGGAGACATAATAAAACTAAAGGTGTGGAGTTTCCAAAGAATAAATCATTGAAGAATTTTATTTACATTTTAAACACCAAAATTCACTTTGAATTTGGATATGGTCATAAACTTGTATGATAGAAAATTATTTAATTGTATGATTATGAAGATTAAAAAATAAATTCGAGCTATTGCACGATTAAGAAAGGATCATACAATCAGATGATGAGCTTGTGGATCGATCGAATGTTGGAAATATTGTACAATCATATGATGGGATTGAATATGCATTGAATTATGGAAGGGTTACACATTCATATGATAAAATAAAGTCCTATAAGTTGGTAGAGGTTGTACAATGGTGCATGCTTCATAGGTTTAATCATATAGTTGTATGATTAAAATAGTACATGTTGGGTATTATTGTATGATAACAAAGGAATTATTATATTAAGAGGATGTGCAATAATCCTACTACATCATACTAAAAAATATATTTGTTATTGTTTGGGCTATGTAGCCATAAGATCTACCTTGAGGAATTATTGTTTATGCACCCTCTTGTGATTATGTGTATAAAACATATAATATTTTTTATTAATTATGAGTTTTGAAGTTCTGACTAGCTTTGTGCTTATATGAAATATGATAAATGGGTATGTCTACTTTAATAGATGGTTTTGTGAATTGGGTTGGAACATGAATACCTTATTCGAAGTAGTATTATTTATGATTAAATAAATATAATATAAACTTGTTATACTATATGCATGAGAAATGATTAAAGGTAGAAAGAATATCGAGTAACTCTTTGTATACTCTATAATTGTGTTTATGAATGAACAAAATGGATATTACATGTTTTTTCAAGTATTTTTCTAAACTTAGTAAATATAATAGAGTTATCCTCTTAAAGGAGTGTTAGAATATAATTTATGAATATGGAATGAACAATAGCTAGTGTCACTAATATTAGAACATTTAGTACTAATTATTTCCATGATAAAAATCTACAATGATGCATCGACATAATGTGCCATTATATATCAATGCATTAACAAAATTAAATCTTGTTAGCATCATTGTACCATGGGATGAGTTTAATATTGACTTATGGCATTCAATGTATTAGAGAGAATGTTTATTTCTTCATATTTATTGACTAGAGTGATTCTAAAGTATAATTAAAATCCTCGTTGAGTTCATAAACCCTTATGGAAACTAAATGGTTGACTTCTTACCAAATTCCATCTAGTGTGTATGAACCCAACTTTGAAAAAGATATTTTTATAACCTTTCTTATTTGTCTTAGTGATATGATCACTAATATGAGAGTTGAAATTAATATCTAATGGAATGGTGTGTTTATATTAAAGTGGAAATTAGAACCAAGACTACTAAGGTTGGTACTAACCCTAGGGGTGTCATTCTATTTTTGGATATAGGGACTGATGTAGAAATGTTAACTTTATCTAGTCACAAAGACACACACAAATACAACTGTGGATAACTATCCACGTCCTCCACTGTAACACTACACCATTGTTCTCATTTCCAACAATTAACCATTGTCATTTCCAACAATTAACCATTATCATTGCCAACAATCTCCCACTTGAAAACTAAAGTGGCACAGTACTTACGCCACTATGTTATTGACACCATTTGAACTTTTGGGAACTCACTACTTTTGTCAAAGCATCAACTGTGTTTAGCTCAGTCTTCACCTTCTTTAGTTTTATTTCACCGTTCTCAATTATTTCTCAGATGAAGTGAAATTGTACCCTGATGTGCTTGGTCCTGTTGTGGAATTTGGGGTTGACAGCAAGATCAATTGCACTTTTTTTGTCACACCACAATGAAATTGAATTCTATTGCACACCAACATCTGAACACAACTGTTTGATCCATACTGCTTCCTTGCAAGCCTCTACTACTGTAATATATTCAGCTTCCATTTTTGATTGAGAAATAACATATTATTTCTTGCTTCTCCAACTAACAGCTCCACCAGCAATTTCAAACACATATGCACTTGTGGACATTCCACCATCCACATCTCTTGCAAAATCCACATCAACATAACCTATTACCTGACTATCACCTGCAGCTCCATAACATATTTCAACATCCTTTTTTGATTGAAGATATCGTAAAATTCTCTTCACAACTATCCAATGTTGCCATACTAGATTAGATATGAACTGGTTTACCATTACTATTGCATGAGCCAATTCCAACTGTGTACACACCATAGCGTACATCAACTTTCCAACTACACTTGCATATGGCACTTTTGCCATTTTCTCATTCTCAATTGTTGTATTTGGGTATTGATCCATTGACAATGTTGCACCCAATGCAAATGGAGTGCTCACTGGTTTACACTTCTCCATTCCAAACTATTTCAATACATCAGCCACATATTTCTTTTGACTGATCCACAAATTTCTTTGTTCTTGGTCTCTCTTGACCTCAATACCAAGAAAGTAGTGAAGTGGTCCCAAGTCCTTCATGTTGAACTCCTTTGACAACTTAGCCTTCACCTTTTGAGCCGATTGTTGATAATTGCTAAGATGAAGTATATCATCAACATACAATGCAAGAATAACAAATCTATCTGAATCCTTAAAATTATAAATGCAATGGTCAACATTACTTCTTATAAATCCAAGTCTAATCACATATTGATCAAACTTCTTGTACCATTCTCTCGATGATTATTTCAGTGCATAGGTGGACCTCTTGAGTTTGCAAACCAGATCACTCCCACTTATTTCAAACCCCTCTGGATGCTCCATGAATATTTCCTCCTTTAACTCACCATGAAGAAATGCAATCTTCACATCCATTTGTTCCACTTCCCAATCGTATGTTGCTACTATTGCCAACAACAACCTAATTGAAGCTATTTTTGCTACTGATGAGAACTTTTCTATGTAATAAACTCCTTCAGTATGTGTATATCCCTTGGCAACTAATCTTTCCTTATACCGCTCCACTATAACATCTGGATTATATTTTTTCTTAAAAATCCATTTACACCCAAAAAATTTTCTCCTTTTTGGTCTAGGATGCAAATCCCATGTCTGATTACACTTGAGGGGTTCTATCTCCTCTTGCATTACCATCCTCTAGAATGACAAATCTATCTGACCTTAAAATAGTAAATGCAATGGTTAGCATTACTTCTTACAAATCCAAGTCTAATCACATATTGATCAAACTTTTTGTACCATTCTCTTGGTGATTATTTCAGTCCATAGGTGGACTTCTTGAGTTTGTAAACCAGATCACTCCCACTTATTTCAAACCCATTTGGATGCTCCATGAATATTTCCTCATTTAATTCACCATGAATAAATGCAATCTTCACATCCATTTGTTCCACTTCCCAATCATATTTTGTTGCTATTGCCAAACAACAACCTAATTGAAGCTATTTTTGCTACTGCTGAGAACTTTTCTATGTAATAAACTCCTTAATTCTATGTATATCCCTTGGCAACTAATCTTGCCTTATACTGCTCCACTATACCATCTGGATTATATTTTTTCTTAAAAATCCATTTACACCCAAAAAAGTTTCTCCTTTTTGGTCTAGGATGCAAATCCCATGTCTGATTACACTTGAGGGATTATATCTCCTCTTGCATTACCATTCTCCATTCCTTAGCATCACTACCACTCAAAGCCTCCTTCACACTAATAGTTTCATCACACAGACTTGTCAGTGCTGAGTACTTGAAGTGACTCGGAATATACCCAAATTTGTCAGGAACTCTCCTTTAGCGCCGACTTCTCCTTAGTTGTTGATCGACTTCATTGCCCTGGACATCTTCATTAAAAATTATTCAATATCATGCATTGTTACTTGATTAGTCGGGCCTATTATTTCACCTGTAATTTCTTGAGGATCATGTGAACCTATTATCTCATGCAGTTCTGCTTCCTGGTATTTGACTCCTTGTTGGCCATGTGGGCTTAGAACTTCTTCAACATTTGTGGCACCCTGCTATTGACCTTAATCACGGTTTGAGGACAATGGACTAGGCTGAATGCATGACTATGTGATTCTATGACTACCATATTGGGGTGTATACTGATGCTATGTAAACATTCATTGGTTGTCCTACATAGCATTGTAAGGAGGAATATGACCGAGTAAAGGTTCATGGTCAGTAGACAACTTTTCGCCATCCTTAATGTCTCCTGCTACATTCTCCATGAAAATTACATCACATCTCACTATGTGGCAATTTTATGATGGAATGAATAGTCTGTAACCTTTCACCCCTTCTTTGTAACCCATGAAAATACACTTAAATTATTTGGTATCCAGCTTCTATAATTTTTCTTTGGGGACATACATATAGGCTTCGCAACCGAACACCTATAGATGTTCAACAGTGGTTTTCTTACCGCTGCACTTTTCCTATGGAGTCACTCCTCCCAAAACTGAACTTGAAGACAAATTATTCACATAATTGGCAGTATGAACTGCCTCAGCCCAAAAATGTTTGTCCAAATATTCATCTTCCAGCATACTTCATGCTTTCTCCATGAGAGTCCTATTCAACCTCTCAGCCACACCATTATGTTGAGGCGTATATGGTTTGGTATTTTGCCTTCCAATTCCATGCATCCTACAGAAAGCATCAAATTCACCTGAGCAATACTAGCCTCCATTATCTATTCTCAGTGCCTTGACCTTTTTACCACTTTGTATCTCTACTTCAGCAACAAAGGTATTAAACTTCTCCAGGGCTTCATATTTCTTTTTCATAAAAAACGCCCATGACTTTCAAGAGAAATCATCAATGAAAGTTATAAAGTATTTGGACCATACTAAATAAGGCACTTCCATTGGTCCGCAAGTATTTGAGTGTACCAATTCTAAAACATCTTCACTCCTATATATACTTTATGAAAAATACACTTTATTTTATTTTCCCATAACACATGACTCACAAAAATATAATTAATCAAGTTTCATACATTCCAAACCATGTACCAGTTGTTTGGAGCACATCTCCTTCAGGCTTCGCTCACCTACATGTACCAATATCTTATGCCATAACACAATTTTTGAAGAGTTTTTACTTGTTGCTACACCTGTAAAACTCACTGTTTCTTCATATAAATCATAGAGAGACCCTTTTATGATCCCTTGAATCAATACCATTTCACCATTCATCACCTTGCAACTACTTCTATTAAAGACAATATGAAATCCATCATCTAAAAATTGTCTTACCAAGATTAAATTTTGTGTTAGTCCAGGAACATGACTAACATTAGTGATGGTCAGCAATCTACCATCCTTTGTCTTGACTATCATTGTGCCTTCGCTTATCACATCATAGTGATAGCTATCTCCAAGAAATACCTTCTCATAATGACCCTCATGATAGGTCTCAAACCAATCTCCGTGAGATGTCATATGAAACGAAGCACCTGAGTCAATCAACCATGACTCATATTGAACATCAATAGTCAAGCCTACAACAAGACCTACCACACCTTCTTCAGTAGCAGTTGTGTTAGAGATACCCTCATTATATTTTTGAGATTCTTCTTTGCACTACCTTTTGATGTGTCCTTTTTTTATGATATTTTCAGCACTCAACTTCTTGCTTCCAGCATTTCCTTGATTTTGACCTATGGCCTTTGCCATGTAGTTTCTCATTGCTTTTGCGTTATCTACTCCTCCATATCACATTAAATGCTTCAACATTATTTGTGGGTTCAACAGTATTCCTTCTCAACTATTCTTGCAAGAGCTGCCCCACAATATTATCCATCTTAAGGTAAGGTATTTTTGTGCTTTCGCTTATTGCAATAATAAGATTATCCCATGAATCAGGAAGATTGTACAATAGATAAATACACTGCTCCTCATATTTGATGTTATCACCCACTGATGCCAACTAATTTATGAGGGTGTTTAAAGTATTAAGGTGCTCATCCACATTCCCACCATCTGCCATCTTCAACCCATAAAATTTCTTCCTCAACAAAATCAGATTCATCATGCACTTGGACTCATACAGTTGTCCAAGCTTGTCCTACATGTCTTTGGTTGTCTTGGTAGTGAGAACATTGGACAACATTGAATATCCAATATTAAAACCAATGAGAGCCATTGCTTTCTCATTCTTCTTGTTCCAATCCTCCTGAGTGATGGCAATGAGCTTCTGATCATGTTGGATTGCCTCCCTATGTTCTCTCTCAACCAGAAGATATTCCATCTTCCATTTCCACATGTTAAAATTTTGGCCTCTAAATTTCTCAATTGTAGACTTCTCCATGCTGGCTCTTCCACAAAACAAAAAGTACACACTGACAAATCCCTACCCCAAGATCAAAGTCCAAGGTTTCTTGAAGCATCTCTGATAAAACTTATTAACTCTATCTAGTCACAAAGACACACACAAATTGAAGACTATTTATAGATCAAGAGAAAATACAACAAATACAACACAGTATTCAGAGAGAAACAAAAACAAAACAACAAATCTAGAACACACACCAAATGCGGGAGAACTAATTTCATTGTATTATTACAATTATTAAATAATACATCATGCAACCAAAAGCAACCAATATTTACAACGTTATATTTAATAATAATAATAAAATATGGCAATGGGCTTCTGATCAAGTTGGATTGCCTCCTTGAGTTCTCTCTCAACCAAAATATATTCCATCTTCCATTTTCACATGTTAAAATTTTGGCCTCTGAATTTCTCAATTGTAGACTTCTCCATACCGGCTCTTCCATAAAACACAAAGTACACACTAACAAATCCCTGCCCCAAGATCAAAGTACAAGGTTTCTTGAAGCAGCTCTGATACAACTTGTTAACTCTAGCTAGTCACAAAGACACAAACAAATACAACTGTGGATAACTATCTGTGTCCTCCACCATAACCATACACCATTGTTGTCATTCCCAACAATTAATCGTTGTCATTTCCAAAAATTAACCTTTATCATTTCTAACAAGAAATAGGTGTTCAAGAGGATAATATGAGTTGGTAAAAAAACAATAATAATGCTATGATCAATGGTAGTCAACATCAAGGGGCAATGAGATTCCACCATCCAAATTGGGTTATTTCTAAGACATCATAAATTCCACAAGTTGATAATGCCTTTATTCCAAAGTAGGTTGGTACAAAAGGTGCAGTAGGTGATATTCTTGATCAACATGCTAGTGTATTAGACCTAAGATTTATACTTAATATCACTCTAGTGTAATAGAATTAATATTGAAAAGCAATATCAAGTTTATTAAGCCTATTTGATATTCAAATATTGATGACATCAATGATGGATGCTTACCTAATTTAGCTAAGGTTTATACCCATGTTGGGAACTTGGTACTACACCAAAAAAGGGCTTTAACAAAAGCTAAAAATAAGGTATTTTTTTATGAAATTAAAAAACCACCTTAATAGATCCTAAGAGGGTGGTTTAAAACCACCCTCTTAGGATAACCACCCTATTAGGGTGACCCTAAGAGGGCAATTATAAACTGCCCTCTTAGACCTAATAGGGTGGTTTAAAACCATCATCTTATGTCACGCTAAGATGATATTTTTAAACTACCATATTAGGGTGACCTAAGAGGGCAGTTTATAATCACTCTTTTAGTTCCAAGAGGGTAGTTTATAACCACCCTCTTAGAGTATCAACAATATATATATATCATGGGAAAAGCATAGAAATGAGCATTTCAACATTTATTTAGATTAGCGTGCAATGAAGGGACTACAAGAATAGTAAATCTAGGGATTTTAGCATTTCAATACTTATTTACAGTAGCATACAATATAGGAACTATTAAAATAGTAGAATTAGGGTCTTGAGAATTTCAACACTTATTTAGAGCAACACGTTATGGAGGGAATACATAAATAGCAAAGCTAGGGCTTTGAGTATTTCAACACTTATTAAAAATAGTGCACAATGGAGGGATTGCAAGAATAACAAATCTAGGGCTTTGAGCATTTTGTAACTTATTTAGAGAAGTGCATGATGAAGAGACTACAAGAATAGCAAAGGTAAGGATTTAAATTAAAAGAGCAAATCTTTTTTACTATATAGAGCAACACCAAACAAGTTTCCATGGCTTCCCATAAGTCAACCCTCATAATTTTTTCTAAGCATATCATTGAAGGTATGATGTTCGCTCTCTAGTCTTTGTTCTTCCATGCAATCTTTCCCCAATTACTCTTAGGAAGACAAACTTCAATGATTTTTGGTCCAAATTTCATTGTTTTGAACTTTATAGCCTATATTTGAAGCTTTCAATGTAGTCCTCTAGTGCTTCACTCTTTTGGGTCTTTTAGAATATCTCATTCCTTGTCTTGCATACCTTGTAATAGTGCTAGTATTTTTAAAATTTTACTTTCATTTGCTCCTAGGTCTATATACTATTACCTCCTAGTCCCATGAACCGACAATGTAGTAGGGAACCGTTTTAACCCCTTTTCAAAGGGCTAAAAAAACTTTTGGAATACTTCTACCTCGTAATATTACTCCATTAAAATAAACCTAAGGAGAGATTTACTCTTCCCCTTGTTTACAAGGAAAAGGTAAAAGCAAAAGTTTTTTGGGATTTTAAAAGGTGCTAAGGGCCTCTCCCTCAATAGAGAGAAAAAATAACTTTCTCTTATCATGTTTATTATAATAGCTCGATATTTAATTTAAGTAGATAGAGATAGCTAAACATTTATTTTATATGTCTCTCATTGCATGGGTCCATTGGGGTGTTGATGATGGTATTTATATCCTCTAACTAAAGGTAGGATGGTTGATCTCTTGCATGTAGAAGGCTTTACCTCTAGGTTGGTGGGTTCATTAACCTTCAGAGTAGTAAGGAATAGTTTTAGCTTCTAGCCATCACACCCATAAACTTTTAAGGGATAGATTATTGCATTACATGAATTGGAATTCTACTACATGGATAAAGTTGGTCTCCAATTAGAAAAACACATACACTAGCTTGCAAATCTCTTCTATGTTAGTTGGTATACATTTGCATAGTTTTTTATGTATATTAGCATAGATTACTTAAATATAATGAGTACAAAATATTCTACAAAAAATACTTACATAAGAATTTGGAAGTAGGTACTTGCTATACATCATCTTCATCTTTGAGGGCAAATATATTTTTTTTAAGAGAGGTAGTGCTAGGACCTTAGGTAATAAACCTTTTTAGTTTTTTTATAATAGTTTTCTTAGTGATATGTGGGAACCCTATTTGAATATAAAGGTGACCCTAGATTATTAGTTATAGGGTTAAATTGTTCCCATAGTTATTATGGCTTAATATATTTTTGGTAAATATTTTAGTATTAGGGTAGGTTGAGTTGTTTTTATATATTATATTATAACATGGGTAAAGGTATCATAAATAATTATATTGTATTAACATTACTTATAATAGAGGTTTCCCCTTCAAAGTGGTATGTGATACAATGCAAAATATTAAGTATATTAATCAAAATATTGTCATTTATGTTCATTCAATAGAATTGTGTTTCCTTATAAGTTTATCTATAAATATAATTAATCCATGCTAGTAAAATACCTGCATTAGAAATAACATTGACCAATTATAATTTTGGTAATTCTAATATTCAAAAATCAAAATTATTTATCTAGCACCATATCAACTCTTAAACCTACCTCTCAAGCTCATTTGTAACACTATAACTACTTACTACTTTAAATAAAGAGGCCATGGGACCTAAACAAGAGGTCAAGCAATCCGGTATCGCAATATGAGATTTGATAATGAGGTTGGATGGCATTAATTTTAATACATTGCTCTTGTATTGCAATCATAGATTTGGTATAAAATCCATTGTCATCTAAGTAATCACTACATTCAAAGAACATATGAATCTCACACATCCATGACCTTGCATACCAGAAGGGAAGAATTATCCCACTCTAAATAATTGTAAGAAATTTATTTTAAAACTAGGATCATATTGCATAAAGTACAAACATAAAGCACAAACATGCAGAAGATCTTGAGCAAATCACATAAAATTCCATACAAGCATCACCTTTGTTTCCACTGCAACTCTTGCTTGATATCATAAAATCCATTTCAAAGAGGATGAAAAAAAATTGAGTAAGCTCATTTGAATTTTGCACTCCAATTAAACAAAATTAATATGTTAGTTAAAAATAATTACCATAAAAGAATGAATTGGGTATCTCTTCAGCAAAGTGATAATTTTCTATAATTAAAAATAGCAATAACCTCTATATTATTATTGCCAATATTTTCCTTAGGGGAACCCTTTCCTGCATTTGTTATTTATCATTAGCAGAGTAACATGTACACCACCGTAAACACAATTATAGCATTTTATTTAATCTCATAGTTACATGTATTTTGAGACTCATTGACATTATACAAACCTCAAGATTTGTGCTTTGAAACCAGTTCTCTTGATCTAAGAGAAGGGGGTATGTACACACAGGCCTAAAAAATGATACAGACTATCACGTAGATATCATAGAGATTGAAAAACATTTAGATTTTATCAAACACTTAAAACTAAATAAAAGACCTAAAAAAATGTATGCTTGACTGCTTCAACTATGGTTGGTCTCTTGTTTATATCTCATGCACAAAGTGACTACAAAATTATTTGAATCTTGCTCCTTTAAATTATATTAATATTTTCTTTAGTCATCTCACTTTTTTAAAAATCAGTTTTTTTTATTATTTATTTATATGACATGCATTAGTATATTAATTTTCTTGATGTTTTGACATAAGTTTATAGATTGGATATTGAGGCATAAGATTCAAGTTGTATGCTTAGGTAAGGATCCATAGTATTTATATTTGAAATTAATATATAATAGTGACAACTATGAATGGTTATTATATTATCATGGATTCAAATTGATATTTCCTATATTTGAATAGGGTATCTCTACAGCAAAGTGATTATTTTCTATCTTTGAATTAACAACCTCTAAAATCTTCTCACCATTCTTTCTGTCAGCCTGCATTTTCTATTTAGCATTAGTAGAGTAAGATGTACACCACCTTCAACAAAACTATACCATTTTATTTAATCTTATAGTTACATGTGTTTTGAGACTCATTGGCATTATACAAACATTAAGAGTTGTGCTTTGATACCAGTTATCTTAATCTAAGAGAAAGGGGTATGTACATACAGGCATAAACATGATATAAAATATCAAGTAAATATCATAAAGAGTGATAAATTTTTATATGTTATCAAACACTTAAAACTCAATAAAAGGCCTATAAAAATGGATGCTTGAGTGCTTCAGATATGGTTGGAATCTTGTTTGGATCCCATGCACAAAGTGATTGTAAAATTATTTGAATATTTCTCCTTTAAATAATATTAAATATTTTCTTCAGTCATCTCACTTTAGTAAAAATCAAAGCTGCTTATTATTTATATTACATGCATTAGTATATCAATTTTCTTGATTTTTTGACATAAGTTTATAGATTGGATGTTGAGGTATAAGATACAAGTTGTATACCTATATAAGTATCCATAGTCTTTGGATTTACCTTTAATATATATTAGTGCCAACCATGAGTGTTTATTCTATTAGCGTGGCCTCAAATTGATATTTCCTATCTTTAGTTTGGATATCTCTCTAGCAGACTGATTATTTTCCATATTTAAATTAGCAAAAACCTCTAAGTTTTGCTTGCTAATATTTCTCTTAGGGGCACCTTTTCTTGCATTTTCTATTTAGCATTTATATAGTAACATGTACACTACCTTCAAAATAATTATACCATTTTATTTAATCTTATAGTTACATGTATTTTGAGACTCATTGGCATTATACAAACCTGAATAGTTGTGCTTTGAAATTGGTTCTCCTGATCTAAGAGAAAGTGCTATGTACACATATGCCTAAACATTATATAAAATATCAGGTACATATCATATAGAGTGATAAACATTTAGATGCTATAAAATACTTTAAACTGAATAAAATACTTAGAAAAATGGATGCTTAAGTGCTTTAGTTGTGGTTGGCCTTTTGTTTGGATCCCATGTGCAAAGTGACACAAAAATAATTTAAATATTGCTCCTTTAAATAATATTAAATCTTTCCTTTAGTCATATCACTTTAGTAAAAATTAAAGTTGCTTATTATTTATTTATATTAAATGCATTAGTACATCAATTTTCTTGATGATTTGACATATGTTTATAGATTGGAGGTTGAGGCATAAGATACAATTTGTATGATTAAGTAAGGATCCATAGTATTTGGATTTACCTTTAATTTAAAATAGTGTTAACCATGAGTGGTTATTATATTAGCATGGCCTCAAATTGATATTTCCTATATTTGAATTGATATTTCCTATATTTGAATTGGGTATCTCTCTGGCAAAGTGATTATTTCCTATCTTTGAATTAGTAACAACCTCATGGGAACCCTTTACTACATTTGTTATTTAGCATTAGTAGAGTAACATGTACACCACTTTCAACACAATTATACCATATTATTTAAGCTTACAATTACGTGTATTTTGAGACTCATTGGCATTATACAAACCTAAAGAGTTGTGCTTTGAAACTGGTTCTCTTGATCTAAAATAAGGGGGTATGTACACACAAGCCTAAACATGGTATAAATTATCAGGTAGATATCATAGAGACTGACAAATCGATGCTTGAGTGATTTAGCTACGGTTGGCCTCTTTTTTGGATCCCATGCACAAAGTGACTACGAAATTATTTGAATATAGATCCTTTAAATCATCTTAAATATTTCTTTCATTCATATCACTTTAGTAAAAATAAAAGTTGCTTATTATTTATTTATATTACATGCATTAGTATATCAATTTGCTTGATGTCTTGACATGAGTTTATAGATTGGAGGTTGAGGCATAAGATACAAGTTGTATGATTAGGTAAGGATCCATAGTCTTTGTATTTACCTTTAATATATAATAATTCCAACCATGAGTGGTTAACCTATTAGCGTGACCTCAAATTGATATTTCCTATATTTTAATTGATATTTCCTATATTTAAATAGGGTATCTCTCCCAAAAAGTGATTAATTCCTATCTTTGAATTAGCAAAAACCTTTGTATTATGCTTTCCAATATTACCCTAAAAGGTACCCTTTCCTACATTTTATATTTAGAATTAACATAGTAACATGTACACAACCTTCAACACAATTATAAAATTTTCTTTAATCTTACAGTTACATGTATTTTGAGACTCATTGGCATTATACAAATATGAAGAGTTGTGCTTTGAAATTGGTTATATCGATCTAAGTGAAGGGGAAATGTTCACAAAATCCTAAACATGATACAAATTATCAAGAATATATCATAGAGAGTGAAAGCACGATGATACAAAAACAAAAAGGAAAAGCCAAGATGCGATGTGAATGGAACAAAAGATAACGCTAAATCCTATGATTTGAAAGTCATGGAGGGAGAGAAGCATAAATGAATCAAAACCAAATAGAAAGCCAATATGGAAGATATCCATTTTTATTAATATGCTTCAGAACTCAGTTACAATTTGCCTCCTCCTTTCTTAGGGGCTAGGAGCGTTAAATGTGTTCTTGTCACATCAATGGATGCTATTCCTTCTTCCGCGTGCCCACATGTAAAGTGGGCGGACCAAACATCGTCACTACTTGCGTTGATGAGTCTTGACTCCTTGCTGCTCCTCTAATGTTGAGACCCTATGTTCAAGGAAACAGGAAACAATCAGTAGCACCTGTAGATAAAATAAAATATGCAATCCCCACGCCTTCAATTAGTACATGCAAAATATAAATAAAATGATAACTAAAATAGATCCAAATGAACTAAAAACTTGATAGGGGCATAAAAACATGATCAAGAAGGCACTACAAATGGAACAGTTAGAAAATATGCCACATATTCATATTTGTTCTAGGGTAGGACGATTAGACCTGCAACAAAACATCAGATAGCACTGTCCCAAATGTCACATCTGGGAAGCTCCAAATCACCTGCAAAGTTGGGGGTTAGCTAAAAGGTGGTATTTTGGGAAGACCCAGAAGGTCATATTTTCCCAATTTGGCCTCTATCACCGGGAATTTGATGATGCTACTTGCATGTTAGTAAAGGCGAGAAATGATAAAAACATGATCAAAAATTCTCAAAACGATGTGAAATTTGAATGACAACCTATCTAAGCAGCATAGAATAAGATGCGAAAATAACAGAAAAGAAATCTACTACAAATTTCTAATCACTCCAAGGCAGGGCGATTAGAACTGCAGCAGTGCGGGAGGCATTCGGGGGCAAGACGCCCATCGCTTAGGGCCCGATTTCAGCACCAATCCACTTAGGATGGGTCCAAAACCTCTTGTGGGGTGTTGTCAAAAAATTTGGTAGGATTTTATGGCCAAATGTCAGGTTTTGGTTTTGGATTTGCCCTTCCAATAATCACCCAATGACCTCCTCTCCAAAAGATATCAAGGATGTGAAAGGCACAAATCAAAAGGTGTGTGTGGATGTAAAATGGTAGCACTTCATTGCTCAAAATGCTCCTTCTATGTATATTTTTGAGGTGAGAAGACTCACCATTTTATAGACCTGATGGTCTCTTTGGATGAGCATGCAAAGGCGCCACTTGGCAATCATGCCTTCACAGGGGGGAGAATATTCCTCCCTGATTAGGGGCTCCATGACTACCCTTTTAACTGCCTCTAATGCTCGAAAATGCTCACTCACACTCCCATGCAATGAAGGAAGAGTTAAGTGGTGAATCTGAGCTACCATTTGTCAATATTTGACTTTTTTCCCGTCAAACCTGCTATTCGCCCCACCTTGGAGCGAATACTTCTAATCGTCCCTGGGTGGGGCGAGTACCAGTTTGTAATCATCCCTAGGTAGAATGAATAAGGAGTAGAGTGCCTGAAGGTGCCAAATTGACCTCTGACCTTCCAAAACTGCTGTGTGAGTGGTTAGGACCATTTTTAACCTCTAGGGGCTGCCCTAGGGGCTGTGTGTGTCAATGCGACCAGTGTTTGCAGTAACATAATCAAATTGGTGCTATTTTGGTGTCTACAGATGCCCCTTTTTAGGATGCGCTATGCGTGGCACTATGCTGAGCAAAAATAGATAACCAAAGCACTAATGATTAGGGTTTCTATGTAACCTAACCAAATTTTGATGCCCCAAGTATGGAAAGGGCATGCATTCTTGAATCCTTGCTTCTGACGAGTGAAGGAACTCAATTCAAGTGTTAACATTTTTCGGTGAGGTGTTACTTGATTTTGGACATTGATCAGTCATGAATAGGCAAAGGGCACAACCTTTTGTCTGTGGTAACCTTGAGTTCATGATTCACGAATGCCAAGTGTTTGATCAGCTTGTGATTATTGCTTGTTTACTGCCCCAAGCAGGAGCGTGATTGTCTTTGTCAATGATTCTTTGAATGCATGCCATTTCCTTAATTGGGTGTGTATTTGTTGATAGGTGACTAAGTGTGACTACCCCCTCAAGCGACGAATGGATGAGGAATGACCGACATGAGAAAAGCGATGAGTCACTTGACCCAAGATGACTTGTGTAAGGGTGCCTTTTAGTTGTTTATCTTTGAATGTGTGTGCAGTTTTCTCGACATTTAGACCTATTTTTGGTGGGTGTTAACCCTTTTTGTGACGCTTTTTGGAGCTAAAATTATCAAAAATCCATCTTCCCGTGGAGTGGTATGGCTATGGTAGCCTTCTTGGGGAGTAGGATAGTGACAATTTGTGACCCCGACATCGGTTTTGTATGCCAGTGAATGACGGGCACAAAGGCACCTTTTTTTGGCAATGTTATTGCTATTTTTGGGTGGGTTTGGACCCTTTTTGGGACGCCGTTTAGGGATGAAATTCTCTGTAAGTCGTCCTCCCATGGAGTGGTCCAGATATGGTAGCCTTCTTAGGGAGTGCGATAGTGACGATTTGTGACCCCAACGTCTATTTTGCATGCCCGAAATGTCAAGTGCAAAAGCACTCTTATTGGACAATTTTATTGCTTGTTTTTGTGCATTTTGGTGTAGTTTTTGTTGTTTTTGAAATTTTTGCTCTGTAATCATCCCTGGGTGGGGTGAATACCAGTTTAGTAATCATTCCAAGGTGGTACGAGCACTAACTAGAGTGCTCATCCCAATGAGGAACGATTATAGGCCTAAAAGCCTACTTAAGGGCCAAAACTAGGGTTTGGGCTCATTTGCATTCGATTTTTTTGGTGATTTGGAGCTCTAAGGAGGAGGAGGTCGATTCTACAAAGCGAAGCGCTGCCAATTTTTTCTTGCCACCATGAGTTCATGAACCAGATCGAGCGGCGGAGCCGAAGCGAGACCGGTAAGTGCTTCTCTTTGTTATTTGATTTTGTTTTATGTTACAGTTTAAAAGCGCAATTTGCCTCTTTTGTATTTGGTTTTTTGAGTTTTTAAAAGTGAAACACTAAAAAAGAATTTGTTTTATTCTGTATGTGTGAATTTGTGTTTTGTATGGCTTCATTAGAACTTATATTGAAACCCTAGTGGAAACCATGTTTATTATTTTGCATTTGTAAACGAAAAGAAACCCTAGTTTAACAAAGATCAAAACGTAGCTTAAAAACTTAGTTTAAAACTTAGCTTAAAAACTTAGTTTAAAACTTAGCTTAAAAACTTAGCTTAACCCTAGTTGTTGTTTTTTTTTTTTTTTTTGTCAGTGTATACTAAGGGTAAACCCTAGTTTAACTGAAAAATTTGTTGTTGTTTGTTTGTTTTGTTTTTGTAGTTATTTGTCAGTGTAGACTTTAGAGTTAAAAACCCTAGGTACTGACAATTTTTTGTTTGACTGTTTTGTTTTTGTAGTTATTTGTCAGTGTAGACTAAGGGTAAACCCTAGGTTAACTGAAAAATGTTTTATTTGAATTTTGTTTTGATTTTGTTTTTATTAATCAGTTTAAATGTAGAGTTAAAAACCCTAGGTACTGACAGACTGTTTTTGACTGTTTGTGTGTTTTTAATTTATCAGTTTGAACTAGATTGAAAGACCCTAGGAATTGAAAAATTGTTTTTGTGTCTTTAATTTATCAGTTTGAGCTAGAATGAAAGACCCTAGGAACTAAAAAATTGTTTTTGATTTTTTTTTTAATTGTGTGTATCAGTTTAAACGTAGAGTTAGAAACCCTAGGTACTGACAAACTGTTTTTTTTTTTTTTTAAATTTTGTTTATCAGTTTAAACGTAGAGTTAGAAACCCTAGGTACTGACAAACAGTTTTTGAGTTTTTTGAATGTTTTGTTTTTTAGTTATCAGTTTAAACGTAGAGTTAAAACCCTAGGTACTGACAACTGTTTGTTGAATTGTTTTGAATTTTGTTGTTTGTTATTTGTTTGTTTTTAGCTGTACATTATTTTATGCATTTCTGTATATTCATGTTGTTATTGTACAGTTTATCATGTTTTTTAATGTTTTTGTCTTGTTTTCTTTGCAGGTTGTGAAGAGTCAGTATCGTGTGCCTACGATTTTCTTGACTTTGGTTGACTGGGAGTGGCTTGATGCCCTTGGGCTCAAGAATGTGACTCGGCTGTAGCCTATGGTCGGGGATCGGGCCTATCTAACGGCCCTGATCAACTTGTGGGATCTCGGGACCAACACCTTCCATCTCCCAACAAGGGATATGACAGTGACCTTGGATGACGTCTATCGGATTCTACGAATTCTTGAATCCTTGCTTCTGACGAGCGAAGCAACTCAATTCAAGTGTTAACCTTTTTCGGTAAGGTGTTACTTGATTTTGGACATTGATCAGTCAGGAATGGGCAAAGGGCACAACCTTTTTTCTGTGGGAACCTTGATTTCATGATTCACAAATGCCAAGTGTTTGATTAGCTTGTGATTATTGCTTGTTTACTGCCCCAAGAAGGAGCGTGATTGTCTTTGTCAATGATTCTTTGAATGCATACTATTTCCTTAATTGGGTGTGTATTTGTTGATTGGTGACTAAGTGTGACTAGCCCCTCAAGAGACGAATGGATGAGGGAATGATCGACATGAGAAAAGTGACGAGTCACTTGACCCAAGATGACTTGTGTAAGGGTGCCTTTCAGTTGTTTATCTTTGAATGTGTGTGCAGTTTTCTGACATTTAGACCTGTTTTTGGTGGGTGTTAACCCTTTTTGTGACGCTTTTTGGAGCTAAAATTATCAAAAATTCGTCTTCTCGTGGAGAGGTCTGGCTATGGTAGCCTTCTTGGGAAGTAGGATAGTGACAATTTGTGATCCCGACGTTAGTTTTGTATGCCATTGAATGACGGGCTCAAAGGCGTCTTTTTTCGGCAATGTTATTGCTATTTTTGGGTGGGTTTGGACCCTTTTTGGGATGTCGTTTGGGGATGATATTATTTGTAATACGTCCTCCCGTGGAGCGGTCCAGCTATGGTAGCATTCTTAGGGAGTGGTATTGTGAGTATTTGTGACCCCGACGTCTATTTTGCATGCTCGAAATGTCAAGTGCAAAAGCACTCTTATTGGACAATTTTATTGCTTGTTTTTGTGCATTTTGGTGTAGTTTTTGTTGTTTTTGAAATTTTTGCTCTGTAATCATCCCTTGGTGGGGTGAATACCAATTTAATAATCATACCAGGGTGGTACGAGTGCTAACTAGAGCGCTCATCCCAAGGAGGAACGATTACAGGCCTAAAATCCTACTTAAGGACCAAAACTAGGGTTTGGGCTCATTTGCATTCGATTTTTCTAGCAATTTGGAGCTCTGAGGAGGAGGA
This sequence comes from Wollemia nobilis, assembly GCA_028583015.1. Taxonomy (NCBI): domain Eukaryota; kingdom Viridiplantae; phylum Streptophyta; class Pinopsida; order Araucariales; family Araucariaceae; genus Wollemia; species Wollemia nobilis. The sequence continues at coordinate 5,572,232 of JAQPPZ010016931.1, forward strand.
GATCGATTCTACAAAGCGAAGAGCTGCCAAATTTTTCCTACCACCATGAGTTCATGAACCAGATCGAGCGACGAAGCCGAAGCAATACCGATAAGTGCTTCTCTTTGTTATTTGATTTTGTTTTATGTTACAATTTAAAAGCGCAATTTGCCTCTTTTGTATTTGGTTTTTCAAGTTTTTAAAAATGAAACCCTAAAAAATAATTTGTTTTATTGTGTATGTGTGAATTTGTGTTTTGTATGGCTTCATTAGAACTTAGATTGAAACCCTAGTGGAAACCATGTTTATTATTTTGCATTTGTAAACGAAAAGAAACCCTAGTTTAACAAAGATCAAAACGTAGCTTAAAAACTTAGTTTAAAACTTAGCTTAAAAACTTAGCTTAACCCTAGTTGTTGTTTTTTGTCAGTGTATACTAAGGGTAAACCCTAGTTTAACTAAAAAATTTGTTGTTGTTTGTTTGTTTTGTTTTTGTAGTTATTTGTCAGTGTAGACTTTAGAGTTAAAAACCCTAGGTACTGACAATTTTTTGTTTGACTGTTTTGTTTTTGTAGTTATTTGTCAGTGTAGACTAAGGGTAAACCCTAGGTTAACTAAAAAATGTTTTATTTGAATTTTGTTTTTATTAATCAGTTTAAACGTAGAGTTAAAAACCCTAGGTACTGACAGACTATTTTTGACTGTTTTTGTGTTTTTAATTTATCAGTTTGAACTAGAGTGAAAGACCCTAGGAACTAAAAATTTGTTTTTGACTGTTTTTGTGTTTTTAATTTATCAGTTTGAACTAGAGTGAAAGACCCTAGGAACTGAAAAATTGTTTTTGATTTTTTTTGAATTGTGTGTATCAGTTTAAATGTAGTTAAAACCCTAGGTACTGACAACTATTTTTTGAATGGTTTTGAATTTTGTTGTTTGTTATTTGTATGTTTTTAGCTATACATTATTTTATGCATTTCTGTATATTCATTTTATTGTTGTATAGTTTATCATGTTTTTTAATGTTTTTGTCTTGTTTTCTTTGCAGGTTGTGAAGAGTCGATACCGTGTGCCTACGATTTTCTCAGAAGCATGGGAGGCACTGACTTTCGTTGACTGGGAGTGGCTTGATGCCCTTGGGCTCAAGCATGTGACTCGGCTGTAGCCTATGGTCGGGGATCGGGCCTATCTTACGGCCCTGATCAACTTGTGGGATCCTAGGACCAACACCTTCCATCTCCCAACAAGGGAGATGACAGTGACCTTGGATGACGTCTATCGAATTCTATAGATTCTGATAGACAGACTACCAATTAGGATGACGTCGTGGGATCAGTGGACAGTAGTGCTGACATGCTGCTTTGGGTATGGGGAGGAGGTGGGTGTGGATAGCCCATTGGAGAGGGTAGAGGGCAACTACCAAATTAGTGGCATTCTAGTACGGTGGTGTCTAGAGAGGGGTGTTTTGGGAGTGAGGCATGTAGTATTGATGGGCCTCATTTCCAACATGCTGCTACCCGACTCTTCGGGTGTAAGGTTCCCATGGAACCTGTTGGAGGTGGTATTTCGATTGGTGGATTATCTGATGCATGAGGCCTTGATTATGAGGTGGGGGTAGACACTACTATCATAGCTCTATGATGAGTTGTATGAGGTCCGATGCCAGAGGTGAAAGGGGATTTGTTGCAGCTATCTATTGCAGATCTAGGCTTGGTAGCACATAGCGATGGAGAGGTCGATGGGGTTGCCAGGGACTAATTGGGCATAGATGGTGGACAAAGATATAGGATATGCGGCTCTATGGCGGCGATATGAGGAGCGGGGGTAGAGTCGGTGGTGGGCAGGTGTTGTAGGGCACTATGCTGATGCCTTTGCTCGGATTACTCCAGGGGAGGTGTTCTGGCACCCATATCGGGACTTTCCAACGTGGCCTGAGGCTAGAGAGTGGCTCAGGTAGGTATGCAGAGGGAGATGGTTGATCGGGTGACATTGGACCAAGCAAGAGTACTTCCCATAGGTCTGAGTGACATGACATTTTGGGGAGCACTAGGGGTTGCCTTGTGAGCCCTTGATCTATCGTCATCGGGGGGACGAAAGGACCTTTTCTTAGCCGATCATCAAGCCATTGGGGGAGGAGGCAGATACATTTATCGATGCACTTGACGTGGACGACGTCGAGGTGACGGTTGAGTATGATCAGTGGTGGACACTACAGTTATGGTGAGGAGAGGGACCACTGGGAGGCACAGAGGTAGCAACAGTAGGCGAGGAGGGTGGAGAGGCACCAAGAGAGGGTTGGGGAGCTCTGCTGGAGGATGCGAATATGGTGGAGGTGGATGATGTGGGTGTGGATTTTGGGGTTTCGGATCAGCCGGAGATGTAGGACATCCCGGAGTAGTGGGAGCTAGAGCAGGCTACTATTTCGGAGATGCCAATGCCTCAGGCAGTCTTGGAGGACACAGAGGTAGGGTTGCATGCTAAGAATGTGCGATTGGAGGGGCTGCTCTATATGCGGGATGAGGAGCTTGGGGATTCACTGCAGGAGAGGGATCTCCTACGAACGTAGCTAGCGGAGCGAGAGAACGCATTAGCAACGTATCACCGACGGGAGGGAGATATTGATGCTATGCAAGATATGTATCTCTTACAGACATAGCTAGCACAGCGTGATGATAATTTGGTGATGTACCATTAGTGGGAGATGGACTTAGTGCGGCATCGATTGGAGCTCGAGGAGATGGATCATGGTGGCCAACACCCTAGGCTTGGGGGTTTTTGATTTTTTGCTTGTTTTTGTGGGGTCAGAGGACTGGTTATTATATCCTACAAGTGTTTTTGATGATATATATATAGATGACTTTATTTTATTTATACACGTGTCATGATTTGATGTTATGCACAATGATTGATGAATGTGTATGTATGCATGTTAATTTATATTGATGGATGCATATGTTATGATGAATGCAAATGTTTCTAATTTATATTATATGCAAATGGAATGGATGAATTGAATTTGTGATTTGTGGCGGTGGCACCATAGACTGTTTAGAACTTATGGCTTTTTGTCCTAGACGTTTGTTGTGGTAAATGACTTTTTATGTATACATGTTATTTTTTTGTATTTTTTGATGGTAATGCGAGGATGAAAGATAGCACAATTGGTTTAGAATGTAGTTAAGGTTTTCTGAGACTCAGATGTTTTAACTAACTAGCCACGACTGTATTTTTATCTTACAAGACTTTTGGACAAGGTATGAATTGGACTTGTCTTTGACCAAGTTATTTCACATCCCTGTGTGTGCAATTGAGTTTATTTATGTGGTATTTGTCAAGATACTGCCAGTGCCAGATAGGCTGTCAACCAAACCTATACTAAGGATCACCTAATTAGCTCCACTAAGTCCTTTGTTGTATTTAGTCAGATTAATCTATGGTGCTATCTAGGATACCATAAGCTAGCTCATCCACATGCAAACATTGATCTGCGCACAAGTTAATGTGATAGATATATCGTCATGAAGGAGGTTTGCCACCAGTGATCGATAGGTTATCCACCAAACTAATACTGAGGCTTACATCATGACCTTCTTAATGCTGAGATTTCTAGGGATTCAAGTTCGACTCCCTTCTTTTCTTGAATTGTATTGGGATACTTGCTCTTCTATAGTGATAAAATCACTATTTATTTTTGTTTTTTGGTTTTTCTTTTGAGCAAGGGATTTGAATATTGAGTTATGAGAATCACTATTGTATGTGCTTTTTTATGTATGCACTTTGGTTGTAATGTCAAATTTTGGAGTATTGACTTTTGCAAATTTTTTAATGTTTGCAACGTTTTGAGAACTTGGGATTCTTGGGGAATTGGATAGGGAAGATGCTTGTCCTTTTTCCAACTCTCAGTATTATTGGGGTCATTCACACAGGGAGATGATCAAGATAACCTTTGCACTAGATGGTATCCTGGATTGCTTTGCAGGTTTCATCTTTCGTTCACACAACTTGGAATTTTTTATGTGTGTTTTAGCTTGTGTTGGGATGCTACGTAACAAGGTGTGATCCAAGTAGAACTCTACCTTCGTAAAATATGTTTGACTTTGTACAATATTTGGCTAGAAATCTAAAGACAACTGAATGACGAAAACTCTAGATACATTTAGAAGACAACTGATGCATGATATGGTGAAACTGTGGATGGCGTTTATTTTTTATGGACTGTTTATAGAGTGTAAAAAATGTGGAGAATGATGGATTTGCGGAGTAATTAATGTCTATGGTGCCTTTGACCTATATGACCAACAAATATGCAATGTATGAATGTGATGCTTAATGTAGCTATTATTTTTGTGTTTTCTATGGAGTGATTTTTGTGAGTATGAAGATGAGATGCAAAAGAGTTCTTTATTGTTGTGATGATTTTGACTATGCATGGAATTGAGATGCAAATTTTTGTTATTTTTGATGATTTTATTGTTTTTGAATTTTCTTATTTTTGACCAAGCGATTGTGGGAGCCCTTGGAGCTTTTGGTTTGACCAAAGGGATGATGGGCACCTTTGGGGCATTTTGGGGTTGACCAAGTGACTTGGGGGAATCCTTGGAGCTTTTTGGTTTGACCAAAGGGGTAATGAGCACCTTTGGGGCATTTTGGGATTGACCAAGTGATTGCGGGAATCCTTGGAGCTTTTTGGTTTGACCAAAGGGGTAATGGGAACCTTTGGGGCATTTTGGGATTGACAAAGTGATTGCAGGAATCCTTGGAGATTTTGGTTTGACCAAGTGATTATGAGAATCCTTGGAGCTTTTGGTTTGACCAAGTGATTATGAGAATCCTTGGAGCTTTTGGTTTGACCAAGCGATTATGAGAATCCTTGGAGATTTTGGTTTGACCAAGTGATTATGAGAATCCTTGGAGCTTTTGGTTTGACCAAGCGATTATGAGAATCCTTGGAGCTTTTGGTTTGGGCTATGGTTTTCTTAGATATGGAATGGACTCAAATGACTGATTTTCAAGGGTTCTAGTTCCTTGATTCTGTCAAGAGAGGCAAGCCGATATGTCCCAGGTCCTAATTTATTGTGGATGACATAAGGACCTAACCAGTTTGCCATGAACTTGTCCCTTATATGGGGCGGCAAGTTAGAATTTTTTTGGTTCTCTTTTAAGACCAAGTCACCAACCTGAAAGTCCCTCAAGTGAACCTTCATGTTGTATGCTTTCTTAAGTCACTCTTGATAGATACATAAATTCTCGAGAGCATTAATGTGTCATTCATCAAGCAACGTAAGCTGGTCTAACCGGTCCTTCTGCACAATGTCATCATCGATAAAATCTTGCATTGATATGCACAAGGAAGGAATTTCCAACTTGAGAGGCATGACAACCTCGGAGCCATACACGAGCAAAAACAGAGTTGTCCCAGTGGGCGTCCGAATGCTAGTGCGATAAGCCCACAGGGCAAGTGGGATCTGAATGTGCCAATGGGATCTAGTTGCTATTAAGGGGAGTAGGGTAGAACAAGGACCCCTAGTTGGCATGATTTAGACAATCGTGGATTCGAGAGAACTTTTCTGAGGATGATTCAATCTGGATCAAGTGGATTCCTGGCATTAAGTCAGAGCTTGCACTCTCCATCGATGATTGCGATAGTGTTCCGCCCTGAATGGTTGTCATATCACCAGAAATGTCTTGCAGTATTAGTGACCTCAAGGAGGCCATAGTATCCACAAAATGATTTGATGATCAAGGGAGTGCCTCGATGTTGTACCATTCAAGATTTTCCAAGAATTTGTCCACAAGGGCTTTGTAGGCCTACAAAACTGAGCATTTACATTGGAATACCCCTTTGAATTGGTTGACAATTAACAATGAATCACCAAATATGTTCAATAATTTGATGTTCATGGTGATTTTTGTCTGAATACCTATGAGCAAGGCTTCGTATTCTGCATTGTTATTGGTGCATGGGAAATCTAATTTAAATGATAGAGGCATTGGAGCCCCTTGCGGTGTGAAGAATACAATTCCCGTGCCACCCCCTTGCTCACATTTAGAACCATCAAAAAATAGGGTTATGTCGGCCTATGACTCAGGCTCATTAGAATCTGGCGATTATGAGACATGGAAGACCCCATCATCGGGTAGTTCTATGGTCAGAGGCTGATCGTCTTCTAGAGGAGCCTCTGCTAGTTGATCGGCTATGACTTGACCTTTGATGGATTTTTGTCCAATGAACTCGATGTCAAACTCCGTCAACAAGATGATCCATTTCACTGTGCAGCTACTATGATAAGTACGAATCATTATGTATCGCAATGGATTCTCCTTAGACACAACATACGTCTTGTTGCTCAGCATGTAATGGCATAGCTTTTTGGTAGCAAACACCACTACCAAGGAGAGCTTCTCAACGTATGCATAGTTAAGTTCATAAATGACCAGGGTGCGACCAAGATAGTAAGTAGCCTGTTCTTTATGTAGTTCATTTTTCTTGGCTAGCATGGCACCTAGTGCCACCTCAGTAGCTGAGATGTATAAGTAGAACGATACTCCTGGTCTAGGTGGTGTCAATATTGGCGATGAAGCCAAGTATTATTTAATGTCATCAAAGGCTGACTGGAACTCATCATCCCATTGAAATGCTACCCCCTTGTGCAATAATTTATTCATGGGTCAACACTTGTCAGATAGTTGCAGTATGAAGCACTTGATTGATGCGACATTTCCCTGCAGGCTTCTGAGTTGCTTGATGGTAGTTGGAGGAAGCATTTCAAGGATTGCCTTGAATTTGTTTGGGTCCACCTCGATGCCTCACTTTAATACTATAACCCAAGATTTTTCCAGATGTGACACCAAATACGCACTTCTTGGGGTTTAGTATGACTTTATGTTCCATGAGGCGATCGAGGATCTTGCTTAAGTCATCGAGATGATCTGGGTGTAAAAGAGATTTGGCCAACAAATCATCCATGTAATCTTCCAAATTTTTGTGCATGTGATCGTGGAATATGTATGTCATGGCACGTTGGTAGGTGGCGCAAGAATTTTTAAGGCCAAAGGGCATACCTTATAACAAAATGTACCCCAAGGAGTTGTGAATGCTATTTTTAGTTGGTCTTCGAGATTGATACGAATCTGATTGTATCCCGAGAAACCATCCATGAGGGAAAGCATTTTATGGCCCGCTATAGCGTCTACCAATGCATCGATACTCGACAAGGGGAAATAATCCTTAGGACTCAATTTGTTTAGATCTTGAAAATCAGTGCATATGCGAATCCTCCCGTCGAGCTTTTTGACGGGCACCATGTTGGACAACCATGGTGGGTAATCCATGCAGATGACAAACTATGCATCCAACAACTTTTGTAATTTGTATTTGACCATTAAGGCCACTGTTGGGTGCATCTTACATAGTTTTTGCTTAACTGGCTTGACTGTCGGATCAAGCATTAGATTATGCGTGACTAGCTGTGGATCTAGCCCCGATATGTCTTTGTAGGACCATGCAAAAACCTCCTTCTTTTCTTTGATAAGGGCAATGTATTTGACTTGCTCTTCAAGGGATAGACTTACCCCCAACTTGATTATCTATGGATTCATTGGATCAGAGCCGATATCTACGTCAGTCGTCTCCTCGATCGACATGTGGGATCTGTCCTCCAACTGGTGTGGAGTTGGGATCAAGTGGATATCCTTTGCTGAGTTTAAATCTGCATTAGGAACCTTGGGTTCCTCTTCAGCATGGAAAATATCATGAGTTGGCCCTCGGGTGAAATGAAGCATCTCACCAAAATTCCAGTACTCTTATGGGGATGGTGGTGAATTGACATGATTCCAGTCTATGGCATCTATGTCTAGATACAATGACTGTGTTGGATCAGCCGAGTTGTGGATAGGGCCGATTAAGTCGATGGAGATCATGTTGATGAAATTATTTTGGTCTCCATTATTGCAGGTGTGATGACTCAAACATTCTGGATGACCTTTGTGCTTCGGATCTGGCTCTAGAGGTATTGGCACGAATGGATCGGCCTTATGTGTAGATAGGAGGATAGGGTCTGCCCTCAGCACTAATATCTCTATAGGGTCTCTAGGCGGTAGGTGCTCTTCGTATGCCCAGAGTGGCAAATTCAACATTTGGTCCCACTGCACTGGGTTTAGGTTCCACTCATGCCCTGGCACTATGTTTAGTTGTTCAAATATGTCATCAATATCCAGGGGGTATTGATGCTGCATCTGTTGCATGTGATTGAGATATGCCATCTCAGTTTCATCTTCATAATCACTATCAGAGATCCAAAGGCCCTCATTGGTTCCAACAATGGTTTGCAACATTAGAGGCTCGCATTGCTCGAGCAAATTGATCTGGCCCCATCGGGGTTGTTTCACTCTCTGTGGGGGGGCCTGATTTTCTTAAGGTGGCACTTGCTCGATTGGAGCATCCAAAGGGAACATTGCCAAGAGGCTTTCTTGATAATCATCCATGGGGGTCACTTGTGAGTGATTGCTATCCTATTCGAAGGGGTCCCATGGTGCTACCTCATATTCTGACTCGTCTTCTGAATATCCTTCTCGACCTTGTCTATACCCCTCTTGTAGGTGATTTTTCAAACTTTCTCCTCTCTCAAGCAAAGGGAAAGGGTTGTTGAGGTCAACAAGGTTGGTTGTCCACAATGTGAGATAATCCCAAAATGTATACGTCGTGTTAGGATTTGCATATGGATCTAATGCCAATCCCCCATTTTTGCCTATCCCTAGGCCTTGCATGTTCTCTATCAAGATGTCCAACAGCAGGGGGTGGTTGAACCCTACTCCTGACTTGTCGCATGGCATCTGATATCTTGGTTGGTAAAGAATGTGCACTCCTTGCTCATATCTGCCTAACCCATATCCATGCCAATTGCATTGGCCAAGGTATCTCAAAGCAAATTTTGGGTTGGACAAATAGTTGACATCTTCTACAAAGGGCTCTTCATCTTTGTCCTCTTGCATGTATGGTTCAATACCATGATCAAGGCCCCCATACACAAAGTTTGTATGATTCGGTGGGTAGCCTAGAGGAACAATGGTATCGATGGGGAGGCGAGGTCTCCCCATGTCCTGCATGGACTCCAGTGTGGGTGTTGCTACAATGTTCCACACCAGGTACTCCCCCAGGCCTATATTTGCCATCTCAACAGTGATTTTTGGAGGTTGAGGGGGAGGGAACATAAGTTCTTCCTGAGTCCACTCCATGTCGAGTGAACTAGGAGCCTCGACTTCCATTCTGCTACGAATCTCCTTAGTAGAGATGGTTGAGACTGATGGCGGTGCCTTTTCTAGAGGTTGTGCCTCTTCCAAAGGTTTCTTCCCTTTGTCCTTCTATGTGGCCACCATAGGTGGAGTCATTGGTGAAGGATCAGATGATGAAGATGGACTCGGTTGGGGATTTGATGGACTTGTCAATGGGGATGCCTAGGGAATTAGACCCTATTTATATGGATTCAGCTAAAAATCCAAATGCTTTGATGGAAGGGTCAATTGCGGCATTAGCTACATCATATTTCAATACTTGAAGGGTTCTAAGTCCATCGGGACTACATGCACCTGCCCTTCAAATGTATACTTTAAGCACTAATGAGCTATCGAAGGGACACACTTCATGTCCCTAATCCATGGCCAACCCAACAATATGTTATAGGCCATATCACCCTCCAAGATGTGGCATAATGTAGGTATAGTCTTTTGCCCCACTTGGATGGGTTGGACAATTGTGCCAACTGTCGAGCATATTGCATCATTGAATACTTGCAGTGTATAGGTGGAGGCCACTATGTGAGATGCGGGTAACTTTAGGTTCTTCAAGGTCACTGTTGTAATGATATTACTCAATGAGCCAGTGTCCACCAATACCCTCTTGTACAAAATTCCATTGACCCACGCAATGATGTGCAAGGGTGGATCCGCCATGTCACTAGCCACTGATTTCAATTCATCTTCTCGAAAGGTGATGACTGGCTCAGTGCATCATTTGACATGTCCCACGAAGTTGTTGAAGGATTTTGCTTCATGGGGCTGCAACTCAATAGCTTCTAGTATCTCCATTATAGCCTCTCGATGAGGTGATGATTGTTGTATGAGCTCGTAGATGGAGAGCCTAGCCGACATGGTCCTCAAACTTTGGGTGAGTTTGGTCTAAATTGTGGCCACTGGTCTAGGTGGAGGAGGTTGTGCAAGGTGTTGTTGCGGTTGTGATGTTGTTGGCACCTCTCCTGTAGCTGCCATGGGGGAAGCTGTGCTTGGATACCTCTTGTTCTGAGTCACTATATTGATCATCCCTACATATCCCTACATGGGCAGTTATGTGTTACCTCATTGACTTGTAGGGTCTTTTCCTGTGCATCATGGGCATGCAAGGGGTCTTTAAAGACCTCCATTTGTTAGTTTCTTGGTATGGTATTATCCATTGCTAATGTCTTATTATCTATTAGGTATTGCACCAAGCCTTTAAACTCCAACATGCATTAAGGTCATGTCCCTTTCGTCTGTGGAACCTGTAGTATAATTCTTCCCTATAGCCCTTAGATTTTGGTGCATTGGGGTCTATGGGTTGAATCTCAAGCAAGTTGATCAAGTTTACCACTGAAAAATGGTCAAACAGGGAATCTCTGGACTCTGTGTAAGTTGTGAATTGTCGCCTAGGGCGACGTTGCTGATTTTTTTCTTGCCTCTGATTTTCTCTGTCATAACTGTTAAGAGGCACTACCTAATAGTTAGCCTTTTGGGGCTGTGTTGCTTGTGTAGGCTTAGGGACGTTTATAGTAACCTCATTGACCACAATGGGTTTTTGTTGCATGGTCCCTTTTTTGGCATTTTTAGACCATTCTTTCTTCTTTGGCTTGGATATCTCGCCATCCTGAATCTTGATCTCCTCAATGATTCTGGATTGCGCCAGAGCTTCTTCTAAAGTTGCATATTTTTGTAGCTGTAATAGCATGGAGATCAATATTAAACAACTCTTTGAGAAAATTTGGGTGAGGTTGAATATAGGAGGGAGGTAGGGTAGCTTTGAAAGCAAATTCCTCCACCGATTCCCATAGGCCACCATGGTTTCTTCCTCATACTTCCTGAGGCTGGCTAGGTCGCTTAGTGATGCCTTCTTCTTGGTGTTGAAGGTGAAGCATTCGAGGAACGCATCCACTAGCTGATCTAAGTTACTAATGTTGTGCTTTGGCAATTGAGTGAACCAATCCGAGGCAGGGCCTGCAAACGTGGTGATGAATGTTCTTAGTAGCAAAGCATCATTATCCTAAATGCCAAAGCATTGGCTTAGGAATCTAGTCACGTGCTCTTGGGCATCCTCCTCACCTCTAAATATTGCCAACTAAGGAAGTTTAAAGTGTTTAGGGTAGGGGTGCCGACACTGATGGATGCACATGATGACTGTGAAGTTGGCATTAAGTGGGATTTTGGTGCCCAGAAGTATTGATCTCCATAGACTCCAAGCGCTCTAGCAGTGCTTTATATGCATCAGAAGATTTAATCTCTTCCTCCTTAGTTAGCTCCCATTGTGGGTTGTGGGAAACTTGAGGCCTATGGAGGGGTGGCCGGATAGCACCCCCTCTACCTTGGTAGGGTGTTTCGGCCTACTCTTCTTCTTGCTCATACTCCTCATAGGCTTCTTGAGGAGTTTATGGACGAGACCTATAACCATGGGTGGGTCCCCACAGAGGGTGCCCATTGTTGTTCCTGGGAGTGGCCTCTCGCTCAGGTCTAGGAGGTCTCGAAGGTAGCACTTGGTAAGGTCGTGGAGACCTATCTTGTACCAAGGGGTTGCGCCTCTCATACGATTCTGCTCTTTAGGTGTGAGGGGTTGGCACCCTCTCAGGCACAGTGTTATGGAGTAGCTCATCTATTTGGCAATGAATGCACTCTTTGCTAAGGCGATATAAATGCTCTAGCTACTATTGGTCTTGCTCAAGCTGTATGATCTATGCTTGGTGGGCGGCATGTCTGGTGACTGCCAGGTTGATTTGTTTTTCCATATTGAGTCTAGGAGGCATAGATGCCTCTCTTATGCATTTATCTCGGTCATGATGATCTGAGATCTCTATAGGTTGCTTCCCTCTATCGAGGTTGGTGGCATTCACTTGAGTCTCTGGCATCAGTAGGTGATTTTGGAAGATAGTAGGTGCGGAGGCGCATTGCTCCCGCATTGTGTATTGCTATTGAGGAATGTAATGGTCTTCCTCGTGCTCCCTTTCATATATGTGAAAGGGGCAGGTAGAGTTGGCTCACTATATTTTAAGAGCCTTGTGCTCTGGATTTGACTTATTATTCCTAATAGTGATGGGGGGTAAAGGAGGGATGACATAATCATGTGGCCTCTCCTCATGGACCCTATGTTGTTCTAGCACTTCATCGCATGGTGGCCACTCATACCGATCTTCTAATGGAGCCTTCCCATTTATATTGAGTGTGACATGTAAGGAATCCTCTTGAAAGGGTCTATGTTGGACGGGAGTGCCCCTCGAAGGGGTGCCTCTATAGTCCCATTCTAAAATGGGACGATGTGGACTCTCTTGTGGGTCGGGCTACCAAGGTGGTATGACCAAGTCCTTGGGGCTATAGCGGAGGTGACTTGTGCCTCCTTGTACACTCTTTGTAGCTCCTTCCCATGATTGGGCTTGGCTACAACTGTACACCATGGTGGCATTTTCATACAAGATGCATAGATTTTTATTTCTTTTTATGATTTTTATGCTACACTAAACAGAAAATATCACACACACAAAGCAATGATTATCTTGTTTAAATATTAAAGGTCTGCCCTAAACCTAGTTTAGTGTGTTTTGATTTATGTTTTGATAGTTTTTTAAAGAACGTTTTGCTCATACTCCTCATAGGCTTCTTGAGGATTTTCTCGACGAGACCTATAACCATGGGTGGGTCCCCGCGGAGGGTGGCCATCGTTGTTCCTGGGAGTGGCCTCCTGCTCAGGTCTAGGAGGTCTCGGAGGTAGCACTTGGTAAGGTCGTGGAGACCTATATCGTACCAAGGGGTTCCACCTCTAGTTCTGCTCTTTGGGTGTGAGGGGTTGGCACGCTCTTAGGCATAGTGTTCTGGAGCAGCTCATTTGTTTGACATTGAATGTGCTCTTTGCTAAGGCGGTATAAATGCTCTAGCTGTTGTTGGTCTTGCTTAAGCTGCATGATCTACGCTTGGTGGGTGGCATGTCTAGTGACTGCCAAGTCAATTTGTTCTACCATATTGAGTCTAGGAGGCCTAGATGCCTCTCCTATGCATTTATCTTGGTCATGATGATCTGAGATCTCTATAGGTCACTTCCCTCTATCGAGGTTGGCGGCATTCACTCGAGGCTCTGGCCTCGGTAGGTGATTCTGGTAGATAGCAGGTGCGGAGGTGCATTGCTCCCACACTGTGTATTGCTCTTGAGAAATGTAATGGTCTTTCTCGTGCTCCCTTTCATATATGTGAAAGGGGCAGGCAGAGTTGGCTCACCCTGTTTAAAGAGCCTTGTGCTCTAGATTTGGATTATTATTCCTAATAGTGATTGGGGGTAAAGGAGGGATGACATAATCATGTGGCCTCTCCTCATGGAACCTATGCTATTCTAGCACTTCATCACGCAGTGGCCACTCATACCAAGCTTCTAAGGGAGCCTTCCCATTTATATTGAGTGCCATGTGTAAGCATTCCTCCTGAAAGGGTCTATGTTGGATGGGAGTGCACCTTGAAGGGGTGCCTCTATAGTCCCATTCTGAAATGGTACGATGTGGACTCTCTTGTGGGTCGGGTTGCCAAGGTGGTATGACCAAGTCCTTGGGGCTATAGTGGAGGTGACTTGTGCTCCCTTGTACACTCTCAGAAACTCCTGCCCATGATTGGGCTTGGCTATGGGTGTACACCATGGTGGTGTTTTCCTACAAGATGCATAGATTTTTTTTTTCTTTTTATGATTTTTATGCTACACTAAATAGAAAATATCACACACACAAATCAATGATTATATCATTTAAATATTAAAGGTGTGCCCTAAACCTGGTTTAGTGTGTTTTTATTTTTGTTTTGACAGTTTTGTAAAGAACGTTTTGTAGCAGATGCAATTTGATGGCTCTTATGACTCCCAAAAATGGTTGCCCCTTCGATATACCATTGCTAGGCCAATATACCAACCTCTCTATATACCCGCCCTTATGTGAGGGAAACTATTGGTACGTGAGAGCAGATGGTACATGGAACATAGGCGGTACGGAAGGGGAATCACCCTATTTTTGACACCTACCATAGAATAATTATCCTCATGCGCTAGGAATCACCCTAGCTACACTTGGTCAGCTTTTGTTAGGATTTATGTCTAGCAAAAGTAGCGATCAGGGTTATGGATGCAAAAATTCAAGCCAATGTGGTGATGAAATCCACCATTGGTCTTGATCAAGGGCTGGGGTTTTAAGACCACATCCTTGGTTTTTATATTACTACGTGGTGTGTGGGGTTCTTTTTAATTTACATAGATGAAGAAAACATGTAGTAAAACTTTCCCTAAGCAAGCAAATAACCAAAAAATAGAAAATAGGAAATAGAAAATGACAGGAGTTCAAGACCTCTACCTCTTCTTTGCCCAAATCTGCTGGTTCTGAGTTTTTGTCCTAAAACAACATAGAGAACTATTTGTCCCTAGGTGGGATGAATAAAAAAATTGTATTCATCACAGGGTGGGGCGAATGCCCATTCGTCCCTGGGTAAGACGAGTTCTAGCTCTGTATTCGCCACAGGCTGGAACGAACAGCAGTCCAGCTTTTGAAAACTTGGTACCTGCAAGCAAAAACAATCAAGTTTTGATCAAATTTATGATCTTAAAAATAGAGGACAAGGTCCCACCGTGATCAACACTTAAATCATGAGGATACGGAAACAAAAAGGAAAATCCAAGACGCGATGTGAACGGAACAAAAGATAACGCTAAATCCTATGAATTGAAAGTGCATGAAAGGAGAGAAGCATAAACAAATCGAAACCAAATAGAAAGCCAATATGGAAGACAACCCTTTTTATTAATATGCTTCGGAACTCGATTACAATTTGCCTCCTCCCTTCTTAGGGGCTAGGAGTGTTAAATGTGTTCTTGTCACATTAATGGATGCTATTCCTTCTTGCGCATGCCCACATGTAAAGTGGTTGGACCAAACATTGCCACTACTTGCATTGATGAGTATTAACTCCTTTCTACTCCTATAATTTTGAGACCCTATGTTCAAGGAAACAAGAAACAGTCAGTAGCACCTGTAGATAAAATAAAACATGTAATCCCCACGCCTTCAATTAGTACATGCAAAATATAAATAAAACGATAACTAAAATAGATCCAAATGAACTGAAAACTTGATAGGGGCATAACGATTAGAAAATTTGCCACAGATTTGTATTCGTTCCAGGGCAGGACGATTAGACTTGCAACAAAATTTCAGATAACAATGTCCCAAATGTCACATCCGGGAAGCTCCAAATCACCTGCAAAGTTTGGGGTTAGCTAAAAGAGGGTATTTTGGGAAGACCCAAAAGGTCATATTTTCCCAATTTGGCCTCTATCACCGGGAATTTGATGATGCTACCTACATGTTAGTAAAGGTGAGAAATGATAAAAACATGATAAAAAATGCTCAAAACGATGTGAAATTTGAATGACAACCTATCTAAGCAGCATAGAATAAGATGTAAAAATAACAAAAAATAAATCTGCTACAAATTTCTAATCGCTCTGGGGCGGGGCGATTAGAACTACAGCAGTGCGGGGGGCACCCGGGGGCAAGACGCCCATCGTTTAGGGCACGATTTCGGCACCAATCCACTTGGGATGGGTCCAAAATATCTCGTGGGGTGTTTTTAGCAAATTTGGTATGATGCTATGGCCAAATTTCAAGTTTTGGTTCTGGATTTGCCCTTCCAATAATCATCCAATGACCTCCTCTCCAAAAGAGATCAAGGATGTGAAAGGCACAAATCAAAAGGTGTGTGTGGATGTAAAAATGTAGCACTTCATTGCTCAAAATTTTCATTCTTTGTATATTTTTAGGGTGAGAAGACTCACAATTTTATAGACCTGACGGTCTCTTTGGATGAGCATGCAGAGGCACCACTTGGCAATCATGGCTTCCAAGGGAGGAGAAGATTCCTCCTTGATTAGGGGCTCCATGACTGCCCCCGTAACTGCCTCTAATGCTCAAAAATGCTCACTCACACTCCCATGCAATAAAGGAAGAGTTAAGTGGTGGATCTGAGCTGCCATTTGTCAAGATTTGACTTTTTTCCCATCAAACCTGCTATTCGCCCCACCCTGGAGTGAATACTGCTAATCGTCCCTGGGTGGGGCGAGCACCAATTTGTAATCATCCCTGGGTGGAACAAATAAGTAGAAGAGTTCCTGAAGGTTCCAAATTGACCTTTGACCTTCCAAAACTGTTGTGTGAGTGGTTAGGACCATTATTTAACCTCTGGGGGCTGCCCTGGGGGCTGTGTGTGTCAATGCAATCAATTTTTGCAGTCACATAATCGGATTGGTGCTATTTTGGTGTCTACAGAGAGTGACACACATTTAGATGTTATCAGACACTAAAACCTAAATAAAAGACCTAGAAAAATGGATGCTTGAGTACTTCAGAAGCAGTTGGCATCTTGTTTGGATCCCATCCACAAAGTGATCATAAAATTATTTGAATCTTGGTATTTTAAATCATATTAAATATTTCCTTTAGTCATATAACTTTAGTAAAAATAAATTTTGCTTATTATTTATTTATATTGCATGCATTAGTGTATCAATTTTATTGATTTTTTTTCTTTAGTTTGTAGATTGGAGTTTGATGCATAAGATACAGGCTGTATGATTAGGTAAGGATCTATATTCTTTGTATTTTCCTATAATAGATAATAGTGCAGACCATGGGTGGTTATTCTATTAGAATGAACTCAAATAAATATTTCCTATCTTGGAATTGAATTTTTTTTTGTCTTTGAAATGGGCATCTCACTGGAAAAGTGATTATTTCCTATTTTTGAATTAGCCACATCAAAAAAATATTCTTAGTAATATTTCTCTCAGGTGCACTCTTTCTTGCATTTTCTATTTAGCATTAGCAAAGTAACATGTACACCACTTTCATCATAATTATACCATTTTCTTTAATCTTATGGTTACATATGTTTTGAGATTCATTGGCATTATACAAACCTAAAGAATTATACTTTGAAAATAGTTATCTTGATATAATAGAAGGGGTATGTACACACAAGCCTAAACATGATACAAAATATCAGGTATATATTATAGAGAGTGACATACATCTAGGTATTATGAAATACTTAAAATTGAATAAAAGACGTAGAAAAATATATTCTTGAGTGCTTCAACTATAGTTTGCCTCATGTTTGGAGCCCATGAACAAAGTGATTGAAAATGTATTTGAATATTACTCATTTAAATCATATTAAATTTTTCCTTCAGTCATCTCACTTTAGTAAAAATTAAAGTTGCTTGTTATATATTTATATACATGTATTAGTATGTCAATTTTCTTGATGTTTTGACATAAGTTTATAAATTGGAGGTTTAGGCATAAGAAACAAGTTGTATGTTTAGGTAAGGATCCATAGTCTTTGGATTTACCTTTAATAGACAATAGTGCCAACCATGAGTTGTTATTCTATTAGTAATTACTCGAATTGATATTTCCTATCTTTGAATTGGGTATATCTCTAACAAAGTGACTATTTCCTATCTTTGAATTAACAATGACCTCTATATTTTTCTTTTCAATATTTTCCTTCGGGATATCATTTCCTACATTTGCTATTTAGTATTAGTAGAGTAACATTAACACCACCCTCAACACAACTATACAATTTTATTTAATCTTACAGTTATATTTACATGGCCTCAAATTGATATTTCGTATATTTGAATTGATATTTCCTAACTTTGAATTGGGTATCTCTCTGGCAAAGTGATTATTTCCTATATTTGAATCAGAAAAAACCTCTAAATTTTTCTTACCAATATTTCCCTCATGGTCACCCTTTCCTGCATTTGATATTTAGAATTTTTAGAGTAACATGTACACAACCTTCAACACAATTTTACCATTTTATTTAAACTTATAGCTACATATGTTTTGAGAATTATTGGTATTATACAAACCTAAAGAGTTGTGCTTTGAAATGGTTTCTCTTGATCTAAGAGAAAGGGTTATGTGCACATAAGCCTAAACATGATACAAACTATTAGGTATATATCATAGAGGGTGATACACATTTAGATGCTATCAAACACATAAAATTGAATAAAAGACCTAGAAAATGGATGCTTGAGTCCTTTAGCTATGGTTTATGTCTTGTTTGGATACCAAGCACAAAGTGATTGTAAACTATTTTGAATATTGCTCCTTTAAATCATATGAAATATTTCCTTTACTCATAAAACTTTAGTAAAAATCAAAGTTTCTTATTATTTATTTATATTACATGCATTAGTTTATCAATTTCTTGATTTTTTGACATAATTTTATAGATTGGAGGTCGCGGTATAAGATACAAGTTATATGCTTATATTAGGATCTAGAGTCTTTGGATTTACCTATAATAGACAATATTGCCAACCATGAGTGGTTATTCTATTAGCATGATCTCAAACTGATATTTTCTATCTTTGAATTGATTTTTGCTATTTTTGAATTGGGTATCTCTCTAGAACAACATCCTATATTTGAATTAGAAAAAACCTCTAAATTTTTCTTACCAATATTACCCTCAGTGGCACCATTTATTTCATTTGTGATTTAGCAATTACATAGTAACATATACACCACCTTCAATACAATTACACCATTTTCTTTAATCTTACAGTTACATGTATTTTGAGACTCTATGACATTATACAAACATAAACAATTGTGTTTTGAAACTGATTATCTTGATCTAAGAGAAAGGGGTATGTACACACATGCATAAACATGAAATAAAATATTAGGTAGAAATCATATAGAGTGATAAATATTTAGATGTTATAAAACACTGAAAACTCAATAAAATACATAGAAAATGGATGCTTGAATGCTTAAGTTACGGTTGGGCTATTGTTTGGATCCCATACACAAAGTGACAGTAAAACTATTTAAATATTTCTCCTTTAAATCATATTAAATCTTTCCTTCAGTCTAATCACTTTAGTAAAAATTAAAGTTGCTTATTATTTATTTATATTAAATGCATTAGTATATCAATTTTCTTGATGTTTTGACATAAGCTTATAGATTGAAGGTTGAGGTATAAGATACAATTTTTATGGTTATATAAGGATCCATAGTCTTTGGATTTTCCTTTAATATATAAAAGTTCCAACCATGATTGGTTATTCTATTATCATGGCCTCAAATTGATATTTTCTATTTTTGAATTGGGTATCTCTCTGGTACAGTGATTATTTCCTATCTTTGAATTAGCAACAAACTCTGAATTTTGCTTGTCAATATTTCCATCAGGGGTACACTTTCTTGTAAATTCTATTTAGCATTTACATAGTAACATGTACACCACCTTCAACACAATTATACCATTTTCTTTAATCTTACAATTACATGTGTTTTGAGACTCATTGGCATTATACAAACCTTAAGAGTTGTATTTTGAAATTGGTTCTCTTCATCTAAGAGAAAGGAGTATGTACATACATGCCCAAACATTATACAAACTTTCAGGTAGATATCATAGAGAGTGATAAATATTTAGATGTTATCAAACACTTAAACTTGAGTAAAAGATCTATAAAAATGGAGTCTTGAGTGCGTTAGATATGATTGACCTTTTTTTAGATCCCTTCTGCACAGTGACTATAAAATTATTTAAATATTACTCCTTTAAATCATATTAAATATTTTCTTTAGCCATATCACTTTATTAAAAATCAAATTTGCTTACGTTTTATTTATATTAATGTATTTGCATATTAATTTTTTTGATGTTTTGACATAAGTTTATAGATTAGAGGTTGAGGTTTAAGATATAAGTTGTAATCTTAGGTAAGGATCCGTAGTCTTTGGATTTACCTTTAATAGATGATAGTTCCAACCATGAGATGTTATTCTATTAGCATTGCCTCAAATTGATATTTTCTATATTTAAATTGATATTTCCTATCTTTGAATCTGGTGTCTTTTTGGCAAAGTGATTATTTCCTATATTTGAATTAGAAACAACCTCTAAATTTTACTTGTTAATATTTCCCTTATGGAAGGCTTATGCATAAGGGGTTGGACTCAAAATTTACTTATAAAAAAAAGGTGAATCCTAATTGAAATCAAGGCTAACCAAGACAAATCCAAATAAAATCAATTCAATCATTGTCACACCAAAATTTGGGGCATCTGAAGCCCTAAAATGTAAGGTAATATTTGGGGAATATTTTTACCTATTATATAACCTTATAACTTCATAAAAATACCACCATTATATCACGCTCGAAATGAGATTTCCAACGAGTATAAATATGCCTATGTTTGGATATATATTGTGGCAAATTGACCCTAAGAAAAAATTAGTCCCAAAAATTTTAGGTGAATGGGTTGACATCAAGGGTCCTTATATTCCTCAATTTTCAATTTTGGAAATCCTAATATTTATCGGTTTTATGAATATTCACCACTATGCATAACCTTACCTCATGGGAACCCTTTCCTGCATTTGCTATTTAGCATTAGTAGAGTAACATGTACACCACATTCAATATAATTATACCATTTTATTTAAGCTTACAATTGCATGTATTTTGAGACTCATTGGCATTATACAAACCTAAAGAGTTGTGCTTTGAAACTAGTTATTTTGATTTAAGAGAAGGAGGTATGTACACACATTCCTAAACATGATATAAACTATCATGTAGATATCATAGATATTGACAAACACTTAGATGTTATCAAAGACTTCAACTAAATAAAATACATAGAAAATAAATGCTTGAGTGCTTTAGTTGTGGTTGGCATCTTGTTTGGATCCCATGCACAAAGTGAATATAAAATTATTTGAATCTTACTCCTTTAAACCATATTAAATCATTCCTTACTTCATCTCACTTTAGTAAAAGTTAAACTTGCTGATTATTTATTTATATTACGTGCATTAGTATATATATATTTTCTTTATCTATTGACATAAGTTTATAGATTGGAGGTTGAGGCATAAGATACAAGTTGTATGATTAGGTAAGGATCCATAGTCTTTGTATTTACCTTTAATAGATAATAATTCCAACCATGAGTGGTTAATCTATTAGCGTGA
Organism: Wollemia nobilis; assembly: GCA_028583015.1. Taxonomy (NCBI): domain Eukaryota; kingdom Viridiplantae; phylum Streptophyta; class Pinopsida; order Araucariales; family Araucariaceae; genus Wollemia; species Wollemia nobilis. The sequence continues at coordinate 5,593,535 of JAQPPZ010016931.1, forward strand.
CCTCAAATTGATATTTCCTATATTTTAATTGATATTTTCAATATTTAAATTGGGTATGTATCTGGAAAAGTGATTATTTCATGTCTTTGAATTAGCAACAACCTCTAAATTGTTCTTTCCAATATTACCCTCAAAGGAACCTTTCCTACATTTTCTATTTAGCATTAACATAGTAACATGTACATCACCTTCAACACAATTATACCATCTTCTTTTATCTTACAGTTACATGTATTTAGAGACTCATTGGCATTATACAAAACTAAAGAGTTGTACTTTGAACTTGGTTCTCTTGATATAAGAGTAGGGGGTATGTACAGATAAGCCTAAACATGATACAAATTGTTAGGTAGATATCATAGAGATTGACATACATTTAGATGTTATGAAACACCTAAAACTGAATAAAAGACCTAGAAAAATGGATGCTTGAGTGCTTCAGTTATGGTTGGCCTCTTATTTGGATCCCATGCACAAAGTTATAATAAAATTATTTTAATATTGCTCCTTTAAATCATATTAAATCTTTTTTTTATTCATCTCACTTTAGTAAAAATCAAAGTTGCTTATTATTTATTTATATTACATGCATTAGTATATCAATTTTCTTGATGTTTTGACATAATTTTATAGATTGGAGGTTGTGGCATAATATATAGGTTGTATGCTTAGGTAAGGATCCTTATTCTTTGGATTTTAATTTATAATACAATATTTCCGACCATGAGTGGTATGGCCACAAATTGATATTTCCCATATTTGAATTGATTTTTCCTGTATTTGAATTGAGTATCTCTCTAGCAAAGTAATTATTTCCTCTATTTGAATTAACAACAACCAAAAAAATCTGCTTAGTAATATTTATCTCAGGTGTACCATTTCTTTTATTTTCTATTTAGAATTCGTAGAGTAAAATGTACACCACTTTCATCACCATCATACCATTTTCTTTAATATTACGATTACATATGTTTTGAGACTCATTGTCATTATACAAACCTAAAGAGTTGTGCTTTGAAATTGGTTCTCTTGATCTAAGAGAAGGGGGTATGTACACACAAGCCTAAACATGATATAAACTATCAGGTATATATCATAGAGAGTGACAAATATTTAGATGTTATCAAAAACCTAAAACTAAATTAAAAAAACATGGAAAAATGGATGCTTGAGTGCTTCAGTTACATTTGGAATCTTGTTTGGATCATATGTGCAAAGTGATTATAAATTTATTTTAATCTTACTTCTTTAAATCATATTAAATATTTCCTTCAGTCATCTCACTTTAGTAAAAATTTAAGTTGCTTATTATTTATTTATATTACATGCATTAGTATATTAACTTTGTTGATGTTTTGACATAAGTTTATAGATTGGAGGTTGAGGTATAAGATACAAGTTGTATACTTAGGTAAGGATCCATAGCCTTTGGATTTACCTTTAATAGACAATAGTGCCAACCATGAGTGGCTATTATATAAGCATGGCCTCAAATTGATATTTCCTATATTTTAATTGGCTATCTCTTTGGCAAAGTTATTATTTCCTTTCTTTGAATTAGAAACAAACTCTAAATTTTTCTTGCCAATATTTTCCTCAGGGGACCCTTTCCTACATTTTCTATTTTAAATTTATGGAGTAACATGTACACTACATTCAACACAATTGTACCATTTTATTTAAACTTACAGTTACATGTATTTTGATACTTATTGGCACTATACAAACCTAAATAGTTGTGTTTTTAAACAGTTTCTCTTGATCTACGAGAAATTTGTATGTACACATAGGCCTAAATATGATACAAACTATAAGGTAAATATCATAGAGAGTGATGAACATTTAGATGTTATCAAACATTTAAAATTGAATAAAAGACATAGAAAAATATATTCTTGAGTGCTTCATCTATTGTTGACCTCTTTTTTGGATCCCATAAACAAAGTGACATAGAAAAATTATTTGAATCTGGCTTCTTAAAATCATACTAAAAAATTTCTTTAGTCATATCGATTTAGTAAAAATCAAAGTTGTTTATTCTTTATTTATATTACATACATTAGTATATCAGTTTTATTGATGTCTTCACATTATTATTATGTAAAGATGGATAGTATTTGGATTTAACTTTAATAGACAATAGTGCCAACCATGAGTGGTTATTTTGTTAGCATGGAATCAGCTTGATAGTTCATATCTTTGAATTGATATCTCTAACCTTTGAACTGGGTATCTTTCTAACAAAGTGACTATTTATTATATTTAAATTAGCAAAATTCAATAAAATATGCTTGCCAATATTTCCCTCAGAGGTAGCATTTCCTGCATTTGCCATTTAGCATTAGCATAGTTACATGTATACCTTCTTCAACATAATTATACTATTTTATTTAGTTTTACAATTAAATGTGTTTTGAATCATTGGCATTATATAAACCTGAAGAGTTGTGCTTTAAAACTTGTTATCTTGATCTAAGAGAAGGGAGTATCTACACATATACCAAAACTTGATACACATTATCAATAATATATCATAGAGAGTGATAAACATTTAGATATTATCAAACACTTAAAACTGAATAAAATATATGGAATAATAGATGCGTGAGTGGTTCAGCAGTGATTGGACTGTTGTTTTGATCCCATGCACAATGTTACTCCAAAATTATTTGAATATTTGATATTTTGAATCATATTAAATATTTCCTTCAGTCATATTACTTTAGTAAAAATCAAAGTTGCTTATTATTTATTCATATTACATGCATTAGTAAGTCAATTTTCTTGATGTTTTAACATAAGTTTATAGATTGGAGGTTTACGCATAAGGTACAAGTTTTATGCTTAGGTAAGGATCCATAGTCTTTGTATTTGCCTTAAATAGATAATAGTTCCCACCATGAGTGGTTATTATATTATCATGGCATCAAATTAATATTTCTTATCTTCTAATTGATATTTCCCATATTTAATTAGGTATCTCTCTGGCAAAGTGATTATTTCATGTCTTTGAATTAGCAACAACCTCTAAATTATGCTTACCAATATTTCCCTTAATTAGGGACACCCTTTCCTAAATTTTCTATTAGCTTTAGCAGAGTAGCATGTACACCACCTTCAACATAATTATACCATTTTTATTAATCTTACAATTACATGTGTTTTGAGAGTCATTGACATTATATAGACCTGAAGGGTTGTGCTTTGAAACTAGTTCTCTTTATCTAATAGAAAGGGGTATGTACACACATGCCTAAAAATGATACTAACTATCAGGTATATATCATAGAGAGTGACATACATTTATATGTTAATAAATAATTAAAACTAAATAAAAGTACTAGAAAAATGCATGCTTGGGTGCTTCAATTGTGGTTGGCCTCTTGTTTTGTTCCCATGCACAAAGTGACTAGAAAATTACTTGAATATTACTCCTTTAAATCATATTAATTTTTTCCTTCATCCATATCACTTTACTGAAAATAAAAGTTGCTTATTATTTATTTATATTAAATGAATTATTATGCCAATTTTCTTGATGTTTTGACATAAGTTTATAGATTGGAGGTTGAGGCATAAGATACAAGTTGTATGCTTAGGAATGGATCCATAGTCTTTGGGTTTACCTTTACTAGAAAATAGTGCCAACCATGAATGGTATTTCTATTAGTGTGGACTCAAATTTATATTTCCTATATTTGAATTGGGTATCTTTGTGGCAAAGTGATTATTTCCTATCCTTGAATTAGAAAAAACATATAAATTCTTCTTTCCAATATTTCCCTTAGAGGTACCCTTTATTGCATTTGCTATTTAGCATTAAAAGAGTAACATGCACACCATATTCAACACAAATATACCATTTTCCTTAATTTTAAAGTTACATGTATTTTTAGAATCGTTGGAAATCTACAAACTAAAGAGTTGTGCTTTGAAACTAGTTCTCTTGATATAAGAGAAGGGGGTATGTACACACAGGCCTAAACATGGTACAAACTATCAAGTAGATATCATACAGAGTGATAAATAATTAAATGTTATGAAACACATAAAACTGAATAAAATATAGAAAAATGGATGCTTGACTTCTTTATCTAGGGCTAGCCTCTTCTTTGGATCCCATGCACAAAGTGACTACACAATTATTTTAATCTTACTCATTTTAATCATATTATATCCTTTCTTCAGTCGTCTCACTTTAGAAAAAATGCAAGTTGCTTATTATTTATTTATATTACATGCATTAATATATATTTTCTTGATGTTTTCACATAATTTTATAGATTTGAGGTTGAGGCATAAGATACAAGTTGTATGCTTAGGTAAGGATCCATAGTCTTTGGATTTACCTTTAATAGACAATAGTGGCAACCATTAGTGGTTATTCTATTAAAATGACCTAAAATGATATTTCCTATCTTTGAATTGATATTTCTTGTCTTTGAATTGGGTATCTCTCCAAAAAATGATTATTTCCTATATTTTAATTAGAAAAATCCTCTAAAGTTTTCTTGCCAATATTTCCCTCATGGGTACTCTTTCCTACATTTGCTATTTAGAATTAGTATAGTAACATGTACACCCCTTAAACACAATTATAACATTTTATTTAATATTATAGTTACATGTCTTTCGAGACTCATTGGAATTCTGCAAACTTGAAGAGTTGTGCTTTTAAAGTGGTTCTCTTGATCTAATATAAGGGGGTATGTACACATAGGCATAAACATAATACAAAGATTTAGGTAGATATCATAGAGAGTAAAAAATATTTAGATGCTATCAAACACTTAAAACTGAATAAAAGACCTGGAAAAATGGATGCTCGAGTGCTTCAGTTGTGGTTGTCCTCTTGTTTGGATCCAATACACAAAGTGTGTTAGACATTTTGACATCATTTAGTTGTCATTGATTTCAAGGTAAAAATTTGTCATTGATTCCAAAGTGAATACATGAAGCTATCATTAATACCATGGAGTACATCATCATTAACACTACGAAGCAATGCAAATAGATGGAGAAAAGTTATCCAAATATGTTTATATAAGGGTTTTTGTTAAAACCATGGTGGCACATTAAAAGGTTTTTTATTAAAATAATAATGATAGTTTCTAATATTGTGATGGTAGAATTAAGGTTTTTATTAAAACCAATATGGAGGAATTATTTTTCATCAATCCAGTCAAGTGCAAATGATAATTTGATATTAACTCAAAGAGGGATTTAATTTTTTATTAAAGTCTAAAGTTTATAAATTAAATTTATAATATTTAAATTATTTTGAATTTAAATTAATTATAAATTATAATTTATACAAGCCGATGTCATCAAGTCCAATCATCCGTCGATGTTGTATGTAAAGCAAATGAAGGGTATTTAAACCCTAATAAAAAGCTTTGGCAAGGATGTAATGAGAATTAATATACAACAAAAGATTCGGAGCCTCCGAAAATTTGTGAGCGGTGTATTTATGAAGCAGGACAATGCATTGTAATCAGGACAAGGCATCGTGATTGAGGCAGCGTATGGTATTTGAGCGAGGAACAAAGAAAAGGGAGAAGCACTCATAGACTAGCTTGGTTCTAGATGTAGGAGAAAGCCAAAGGCTTTGAAACATTTTTGAAAAGGCTTAAGCAACATTAGGGATTAAGCTAAGCATGTGGAGCACTTAGCTCACATGACTATGAAGCCGTAGCTAAGGTTCCTACCGAGGGAGAAGATGCAGGTTCGAAACTTCAAAAAACATGGAAGGGGGTTTCATCAAAGTTTTTTATGATTTAATTTTGATTTTTGCATAATACTAAGGTTTAGGAGGCATAAGGGAATGTTATGTGATATTTGATCATTGTGCTAAGGTTTTTAAGGGTGTTTGTGGAATTTGATTAATTGTGCAAAGGTTAGGGAGTTATAAGGTGATATTAATTTATTTACCTAAGTGGTAAATAGGTGTTTTATTAAGGTAAATATTATTTTACCGTAGGAGATACAAATAAAATTTGAATATCAATTTTGTGAAATTAAGAAATTGAAGGTGTGTTTTGAAAAAGAAATTTCTATGAAGATATTATTGTCAAATATTGCTATTGAGATGGAGTGACAAGGTGTAATTGAGTTTTATATTACGTTGTGAGAAATATTTATCTTCTAACCTCTTTGAGCTTGGTATAGAAGTGTTTGTGGTTGTGACAGATTTATGAGATCCCTTCATCATCAAGAAAAAGGTATGAGCATATTCTTCCATAGTTGAATTGATTGATTGGTTTTCTAAAAAATAAGTTTGGAGTGAAAAGGACTTGATTAGGTTTTCCTATTGAGTGTGTTGAGTGAATGCTTCAAGGTTTTCTTGAATAAATAAGTGTTGTTAAAACCTTGTTTGATAAGCATTGTTTTTTAAACTATTGGTTGTGTGAAGAACTTGAACAAGGATCTGAATAGAACATGAATATCATTGTTATGTGAGAGTTGTTTTATAATAATTGTTGTTGAAGTGAGTTTTTGAGCAAATAACTTGAAATAGGGTTTGAAAAGAACATGAGTATCATTGTTATGTGAGAGTTATTTTATAAGCACTATTGTTGAATTGAGTTGTTTACAAAAGAACTTGAAATAGGGTTTGAAAATAACATGATTATAATTGTTATGTGAGAGTTGTTTTATAAGTATTGTTGTTGAAGTGATTTGTTGAGAAAAGAACTTGAACTAGGATTTAAAAATAACATGAGTATCATTGTTAATTGAGATTTATTGTTGAGCATTTTTTAAAACATTTTGAGTGAGTGATCATATGCTTGGACTAGGGTTTGTGAGCAAGTATTATTTCATAAGTTATTGGTTGAGTAGAGTTGGTTGAGCCTAGTCAAGTGAATGTGTGAAGTGATTTTTCAAGTTCCATAAAACAAACTATTCTATATTCCGAATTAAGTTGAGAAAGTGATTGAGCATTGAGTTGAATTTGAATAATATTGAGTCTAACAATTCTCCTTATGTTTCTAAGAGAGTGATTGAAATAAATTGATCATTATGATTAGTATAGAACATATTGAGTCTATAACAATTCTCTTTATGTTTCTATAAGATTGAAAAAGTTTTGTGTGGACTTTTTGAGCTTATCTGAGGCAAGTCTTTGAGAAGACTAGTGGATAGATTTGGTGTGAGCTTTTGTGGAAGCTTACAATACAGATATTGAGCAGATTGGACAAGTTCTATGTGGACTTGTTGAGCATATTGGACAAGTTCTGTGTGGACTTGTTGAGCATATTGGATAAGTTTTATGTGGACTTGTTGAGCATATTGGACAAGTTCTATGTGGACTTGTTGATAAGATTGGACAAGTTCTATGTGGACTTGTTGAGAATATTGGACAAGTTCTATGTGGACTTGTTGAGCATATTGGACAAGTTCTGTGTGGACTTGTTGAGCATATTGGACAAGTTTTATGTGGACTTGTTGAGCATATTGGACAAGTTCTATGTGGACTTGTTGATAAGATTGGACAAGTTCTATGTGGACTTGTTGATAAGATTGGACAAGTTCTGTGTGGACTTGTTGAGCATATTGGACAAGTTTTGTGTGGACTTGTTGAGTAGATTGGATAAGTTCTGTTTGGACTTGTTGAACAGATTTAAGCAAGTTTTGTGTGGACTTTTTGAACATATTTAACCAAGTTCTATTTGGACTTGTTGAGCAGATTTAAGTTCTATGTGGACTTGTTGAGAAGATTTAAACAAGTTTTGTGTGGACTTGTTGAGCATATTTGAGGATAGATTTTGGTGTAGATTTGAGGATAGATTTATGCCATACCAGAGATAGATATTGAGAAAATTTATGCTAGACCAAAGGACTATGTTAAGGACAAATTTGAGACATATATTTAGAGGTCACAAAGCAGAGAAGACAATAGTCTATAGTGGATAGAGATCCATTAGCCAGGGTAGTGAGGACAAGTCTTCTGAGTGGGGACAAGAGTCTTCAGTGGAGAGATATCCACAAGCAAGTGCAATGGAGGCAATAGTCTTCTAGAGGATCACCAGCCAGAGTAGAGGAGGAGTTCTCCTATGGATAGAGATTCATGAACTTGATTTAGGGGATTGGTGTCTCCTTTGGATAGAGGTCCATAAATATTGTAATAGGGAAAGGATTCCCAAGATATTGATTGAGAAAATTTTAGTGAAATATTTTCTCCGTGGAGTAGCCCACATTGGGTGAACCATGTAAATTGTGGTGTCTCTATTGTGTGTGGTGATTTATGAATTGCTTTGATTACTGCTATTTATATAGCTATATTTACATTGCATAATATTGATTGGGAAATAAAAAGCAAAAAGTGGTCTTATACTGTTCATCCGCATCTCAGTATAAGCTTGTATTCTTCAAAGTGACTGTAAAATTATTTAAATATTGATCCTTTAAATCATATTAAATCTTTGATTTAGTCATATCACTTTAGTAAAAATCAAAGTTGCTTATTATTTATTTATATTACATGCATTATTATATTAATTTCCTTGACGTATTGACATAAGATTATAGTTTCGAGGTTAAGGCATAAGATACAAGTTGTATGCTTAGGTAAGGATCCATAGTCTTTGGATTTACCCTTAATAAACAATAGTTCCAACCATGAGTGGTTATTCTATTAGCATGGTCTCAAATTGACATTTCATGAATTGATATTTCTTGTTTTTTAATTGGTTATCTCTTCGACAAAGTGATTATTCCCTATCTTTCAATTAACAACAACCTCAAAATTCTGCTTGCCAATATTTTCTTTAGGAGTACCTTTTCCTAAATTTTCCATTTAGCACTAGTAGAGTAACACTTACACCACCTTCAACATAATTATACAATCTTATATAATCTTAAAGTTACATGTGTTTTGAGACTCATTATCATTATACAAACCTAAAGAGTTGTGCTTTTAAATTGGTTCTCTTGATCTAAGAGAAGGGTGTATGTACACACATGCCTAAACATGATATAAAATTTTAGGTAGATATCATAGAGAGTGATAAACATTTAGATGTTATCAAACACTTAAAATTGAATAAAATACCTAGAAAAATAGATTACTAAGTGCTTCACTTGTAGTTGGCTTCTTATTTTGATCCCATGACCAAAGTTACTACAAAATTATTTGAATCTTACTCCTTTAAATCATAATAAATCTTTCTTTCATTCATCTCACTTTAGTGAAAATCAAAGTTTATTATTTATTTATATTACATGCATTAGTAGGTCAGATATCAAAAATGAAGTCTCACTCATGAGCTCCTATCACGAATAAAAGAAACAATGTGGACCTAGGGTTTTTCACGTTTAGATTCTATGTAAACAATCATTCTTCCAAATTAGACATCTAAACTTTGCTTTATGATAATGCCTATTTGGGTTGGGGTTTCATACAACTGCTAGTGTGAGGGTCCTAATCAAACAAAAATAGGGTTTGTTTGTTTGGATGAAATTAGGGTTTATTCAATTATGGGATGGAGGGTTTCAATAAATATGCATACACTGAGCCAAAAATAAATTTTAAAGAAGCTATCCATGGAGGACCACCTCAAATAGGAGGGAAAAACAATGAATGATTGCCAAGGAAACCATTGAGGATGCCAAAGGTTGATTCAAGGAAAACATATATGGGTTGCATGAATGACATGGATCCCCATTAGTGAAGTTGGAAATAATAGATATCTAGGAAGGAATAGCCGAAACATAGAGGAGAGAACTAATTTTTCAATTCATGGGATTTCAATTGACTCTTGCCACCTTCAAGCAATGGGCTACTAAAAACTGGAGCACTAAAGGTGATTTCTAAATTAATACTTACCCTAATGGCTACTTCTATAATTTTTTTCTAATAAATAATATAGGAGGAATTTTTTTAAGGGGAACCTTGATTTTTTGGTAGGGCAGGGCTCTTCATGAAGCCTTGGCATACCAAGTTCAAATCTGAGTAAGAAATACCATCAACTGCTCTTGTTTGGGTCTGTTTATTTGGTCTTCTGGTAGAATATTAGAGTCCAAATATATTTACAATAATTGGCAATTCTTTAGTAGTTTTCATGATGAATTATGATAGGAATTTACACTTAGAGCATATCATTTATGCAAGGATATATGTTTTGATTGATTTTGATAACCCACTTATAGAGAATAATACTTTGCAATATGGGGAAGAAATATGGGAGCAAGTAGTAGATTATGAAAAAATTCCATATAGATGCATGATCTATCATGAATATGGTCATCTAGCCAAGGATTATCCACATAAGGTCCCTAACAAAGAGAAATAGGATGGGGATTTGGCAAGGTTTTAAATCTCTTAAAAAAAAGTACAAACAAAAAAGCAACAAAAGATAAAATAGTAATTTCACCAAACACCTTTGAAATTCTCTCCATGGATGAGCAAGCATATGATGAGGATGGTCAAATAGAAACAATAATTTTGGAGACATAGTTGGATGAATAGAGAGAATAGGAATGATTGCATGATGAGACAACACTAAAAGAGATTGCCCTAATTCTGAGAAATAACAGCCAAAAAGAGCCATCTCAGTCAATTTTAAACTATACAAACAGAGCAATGTAGAAAATCAACCCAAGTACAAAACCAACGGGTAAATTCAAACTACAAAAAAAATGGATCCTTAAAAATACCATACAAATTGCAATATTAGTGTCATGGTTCTAAGTAACCATCCTATAGTCTTAGCTGGAATGAAGCAAGATACAAATAAAAGGATGAGGATCCATTAATCCTAAGGGTTTATAGGATGGGTGTTATCCTATAGTCTCTTGATGGCAATGTCGGAAGCTATGACTAATTTTATTAGCAATTTCTATTTTTAAAGTAATTTGTTTAGATATGGTTTAGTTTTAGTGTTATCTTACATGGTATAATTTATCAATAGCTCCATTGGCTTTTTTTTCTTCACATTCTTGTATGTGGCGTTTCTGTCTCTTTTTATTGTTTCTGTTTTGTTTGTGTTTTGTTATGTTGTTTTTTGTGGTTTTATCTGTGTGGTTCATGTTTTTTTTTTGTAGTGTATTTGTTTCATTCGGTTATTTTTGTTATGGTAGTGTTGTGTTTTGCTTTCTTTTTATGGTTTTTTCTATGTTTCGTTTTTTTTTTTGGGAGGTTGTTTTTGTTTATGTCTATGTGTTCTTGTTTTTTTTTTTATGCTTTTTTTTGTATTTTAGGCATGCTCCTTGAGTGTTCCGGAGGTGGTAGGCTAGGTGCAAAACCTAGGCATTTTTGGTGAAAGAGATACCCTTGCCTCCATGGGTCTTACCTGAACTTAGCATCCCTTTTGGGACGTTTTCCACAAACAAAAAAATATTACATGCATTAGTATATAAATTTTCTTTATGTTTTGACGTAAGTTTATATATTGAAGGTTGATACATAATGATACAAGTTGTATTCTTAGGTAATGATACATAATATTTGTATTTTTCTTAAATAGACAATAGTTCCAACCATGAGTGGTTATTCTATTAGCATTTACTTGAATTGATATTTCCTATATTTGAATTGGGTATCTCTCTAACAAAGTGATTATTTCCTATATTTGAATTAGCAACAATATCTATATTCTATTTGCCAATATTTCCCTTAGGTGTACCCTTTCCTGCATTTGCTATTTAGAATTAGTATAGTAACATGTACACCACCTTCAACATAATTATACCATTTTATTTAATATTATAGTTACATGTGTTTTGAGACTCATTGGCATTATACAAACCTGAAGAGTTGTGCTTTGAAATTGGTTCTCTTGATCTAAGATAAGGGGGTATGTACACACAGGCCTAAACATGATACAAACTATCAGGTAGATATCATAGAGAGTGATAAATATTTAGATGTTATCAAACATTTAAAATTGATTAAAAGACCTAGAAAATGGATGCTTGAGTGCTTCAAATACAATTGACCTCTTGTTTGGATGCCATGCACAAAGTGACTACAAAATAATTTGAATCTCACTCCTTTTAATCATATTAAATATTTTCTTTAGTCATATCACTTTAGCAAAAATCAAATTTGCTTGTTATTTGTTTATATTACATGCATTAGTATATCGATTTTCTTGATGTTTTGACATAAATTTATATATTGGATATTGAGGCATAAGATACAAGTTGTATCCTTAGGTAAGGATCCATAGTCTTTGAATTTTCTTTTAATAGACAATAGTGCCAACCATGAGTGGTTATTCTATGAGCATGGCCTAAAATTGATATTTCCTCTCTTTGAATTGACATTTCCTATATTTTAATTGGTTATCTCTATGGCAAAGTGATTATTTGTTGTCTTTGAACTAGCAACAACCTCTAAATTATGGTTGCCAATATTTCCCCCAGGTGCACCCTTTCCTGCATTTGGTATTTATCATTAATAGAGTAACATGTACACCACCTTAAACACAATTATACCATTTTCTTAATATTAATGTTACATGTGTTTCGAGACTTATTAGAATTATACAAACCTAAAGGGTTGTGGTTTGAAACTATTTCTCTTGATCTAAGATAATGGGATATGTACACACATGCCTAAACATGATACAAATTGTTAAGTAGATATCATATAGGATGACAAACATTTAAGTATTATCAAACACTTAAAATTGAATAAAGTCCCTAGAAAAATTAATGCTTGAGAGCTTCAGCTATGGTTGGTATCCTGTATGGATCCCAAGCACAAAGTGATTGTAAAATTATTTGAATCTTGCTCCTTCAAATCATATTAAATTTTTTCTTCAGTCATTTCACTTTCATAAAATTTAAAGGTTCTTATTATCTATTTATATTACATGCATTAGTATATCAAATTTCTTGATGTTTTGATATAATTTTATAGATTGGAGGTTGAGGCATAAGATACAAGTTGTATAATTAGGTAAGAATCCATAGTTTTTTATTTACCTTTAATAGACAATAGTGCAAACCATGGGTGGTTATTCTATTAGCATGGGCTCAAATTGATATTTCCTATATTTTACTTGATAATTCTAATATTTGAATTGGATATCTCTTGAAGAAAGTTATTATTTTCTGTCTTTGAATTACCAACAACTAAATTCTCCTTTTCAATCTTTCGCTTAGGGGTAATATTTTCAGCATTTTCTATTTAGCATTAGCAGAGTAACATGTATACCACCTTCAACACAATTATACCCTTTTATTTAATCTTATAGTTACATGTATTTTGAGACTTATTGGCATTATACAAACTTGAATATTTGTGCTTTAAAACTAGTTTTATTGATCTAAGAGAAGGACATATGTACACACAAGACTAAACATGATATAAACTATCAGGTGGATATCATAAAGAGTAAAAAATATTTAGATGTTATCAAACACTTAAAATTGAATAAAAGACCTAGAAAAATGGATTCTTGAGTGCTTCAGTTGTTGTTGGCTTCTTGTTTGGATCCCATGCACAAAGTGACTGTAAAATTATTTGAATCTTACTCCTTCAAATTGTATTAAATATTTCCTTCAATCATCTCACTTTAGTAATATCTGAAATTGCTTATTATTTATTTATATTACATGCATTAGTAAATCAATTTTCTTTATGTTTTGACATAAGTTTATAGATTGGAGGTTGAGGCATAAGATATAAGTTGTATACTTAGGTAAGGATCCATAGTCTTTGGATTTTACTTTAATAGACAAGAGTTCCAACCATGAGTGGTTATTTTATTAGCAAGGCCTCAAATTTTTTAGCACCATTTGATGTCATCACTTTTGTCAAAATTTCTTCAAAACTCATCTCCTCAAATAGAAGACATCATAACTCTATATATCATTATCATTTTCTATAGACACTATGTAATCATTACATTAGCATAACCTTTTAATTTAGTTAAATCTTTTTCATAAAATTAGGTCTTTTGGATATGTCAAATTAATTTGTTATTTTCTATTATATACATTTGATCAACTTGAATATCTTTTAAAATGAGTGGTTTCATTCCTAGTCGTTTGCTCTCACATAAAATTTAATCAATAATATATCATAATCTCTAGGTTCATTATTGCATATATAATTTGATAAAAAATTGCTTTATGATTTTTTCTAACCTATTGTATATTTGTTTAATTTTTGGAACACAAATATTTATGGTATTGAAACTAACCATTTTTTAAATTTCTAGTATTCTTTCTTAATCATATTTTTCATAGTAATGTTGTCATAAATATATTCAAGCCTACTAGTTTTTTCTAAAAATATATACATATATGACCCTAGTCTATGTCAATGTCATTGTGTGCATGTTAGACTATGAATATGTTTGATGAAGAAGCAATATTCATTTGTGGTGCTCTAAAATGTTTTGCATTTGAAAGCATTGATATAATCAAACTAATGCTAATGGAGATAAGTTTTTATGGCTATTTATTTTGTTCTGAAACTAATTCTTTTATTTCAACTGACTCTTCTAGTTTTTTTTTTAGCTAAGGGTTCTTCCTTTTATTTTGTAGCAGCTTCTTCTACTTTTTATCTTAGGATTTGTTATTCAAATTCTCTCCTTTTTCTCGCTACCTCCTCTAGGTATATTTCTATTTTAGTTTTATCTAGTACTTGAGTGTTTGAATCTTGTCTCATATAAAACTCAAATTCAATAGATTCCTCATTTCATTATTTTGATTGAACTAATTTAACCTGATAGTTTTGAATTCTTTTCATGGCCTCTAATGTTTCATATTTGTTCCATCCAATTTTATTCAAACATTTTTGTTGTTTTAGACCATTCATCCAATGTTCATTTGATAAATGCCTAGATTTTATTTGAGCTACTATTTTTCACTTGATTTTATTTCTAAAGTTTTCTACTAACTCTATTTTTGGAGTTTTCTTGACTCTTTTTAACACACATTGATCATGAATTCAAAATATATTTTCAATATTTAATTAAATGTATAAAGGGTTTATATTGTTTATTATGTATGAATTAAAAATTTTATTAGTAGTAAATTGTTACTTTGTTTAATTTTTCTTCATTGTTATGGAAATGATTGTGTAGTGGCAACTATTAGAAAATGATGTATTTATTTATCAAAATGCTTGTCCCCTCATACTGAGTGGGGTTTGAACCTTGGACCTCTCAAAGAGAGGTGAAGGCCCTTACCATTATAGTAATATTGCAACTTATATGTACATTTCATGTTGCATTATATCAAATTTTAGTTTTTATGTGTTTACATTTTTTTTTTTTTTTCAAAGTGGTAATATGTACAAAAAACAAGAAATATGCCATGAGTAATTTAGTCTATCATAATAAATCAAAAGTCAGTGATAGATACCTTGCACGCTAGTAAGTACTTGAAAATTTATAGTTTTGTTCAATTGTGGTTGACCTACACATATTAGAATTGATCATGGTTTTGTCATCGACTATGGTATATTGTAGCAATTGGTGAAATATACTAGCTATGAAGTTCCATGAATGAGGAAGATAAGGAGGTGATCCTTAACATAAAATAATCTCATGGTGAGATTACTCGAAATGAGGCTAACAATGATTTGGCTAATGAAGAAGGCACATAGATCACACAAGAAATTTACTCATGATTTTGAGTTACTCGTTGTTGTCATACTATATTATATAATCATGTTTGGATGGTGATAATATTATTGGTGTTGATGCTAGGTCATCACACACTTAAAACACTGAATATTATAGAAAGAGAGGTCCAACAAGATGTGTAGGAGAGTCAAGCAACATAGATAAGGTGGAGATAATTTATAATCTAAATGGATATCCCATAGGAAAAAATTCTATTAAGTTTACATCTTACTTGGGGGTGATTGTGAGGGATATTTTCCCCACCACCCATATAGATTGGAGATCAATCTAAGTGGAAGTTAAAAATCAATTATGGACACTCATTACGGTAATTTTCTAGATGATGGAGTTCATAGTGCCCATTTTTTAATACTTATATAAATGTTGCATCTAATAAGACATTGGTTTTATGTAGCAAAAATATATCATTTCGAACACAATGAATAAATGGGTCTTCATGATCATGGACAAGCAATGGTGTGAATATAAGCATTGACTTATGAAAACACTATGATAAGTATGATAATGATATAGATAAAATTACTAATATCCCACCTCGTGTATCACAAAAATATTAGGAAGCCTTTGTAAATGGTAGGAGCAGTGCTGACTTTAAGAAAAGTACCAACTAATCTACTATGGTAGTTAATATCATTGTTATGTTCATGTGAATTTTTTTGACCTTGTTCTCCCTAATAAATTTATATATTGGTTTCTTCATTGCGTTGTAGGTGGTGAGGCAAAGGAAAAAACAAAACAGATCTTATCAATCCATCATGCACACTTGCAGTCAAAGAGGATATGGTCGACTAGAGCATGAAATGATATTCTATCATACTCATCCATTATATGTGACAAAAATAACTATATTATTTTTTCGTATGACTAATCCCTATATCTATCTAACTATATATATTGTAGAGGAAGATTCAACCAAATGTGGAAACTTCACTACCAAGGGTAACTATGTGGGTGATAGCTAATACAAATAATAATGGGGCTCCTATTTCATCAAAATTTTTGGATACAATCGTAAGTGACATTCCCTTGGAAATAACAATATGTTGAACATCAAACCAGTGTTATATCGATTGTTTTTAACATATTACTAGTTAACTATGCATGTGATGTTGCTAGGAAAAAATGGATGATGAAATATCATATTTTAGCTCTGTAAATAAATATATTAAGGATGATGCCCACACCAAGGTTTTAGGACATGAAATATCAGGTTGGTTTAGGGATGTTGGTAAAGGAGTATCACCAACGACTCTATTTTTTGTTAAGGATTGCATACAGAAGTTGCACTAGATGCAAGAGCATACGATAGAGAAAGATCAAAAGTTGGAAGAGAAGCTTGTAGAGAATGAAAAAATTTGGAAGAGAAGCTTGCAGAGAAAGATAAAAATATTGAAGAGATTTTGACATGGCTTTCATAGATAGAGGTGTGTCATTTTTTCATGATTTCATATTTGAAATATTTACATGTTTCATCACTAAAGTTGTAATAATCGCTTTTATAATTCCATATGCAACATCTGTATATGCTACCCCTATAGGTGGATACAAAATTGGTTGTGGTGATCAAGGCACATGCATTTGCTCCATACCTTCTACGCAAGAGTCATAAATGGTATGACTATTACTTCAAATATAAAATTTTTGACCTAGTTTGTATTATACATTATGTAGTGAATTTATCTAGGATGGTTTTTTTATGTAGGGACTAAGAATGAAACTAATAACTTAAACTAATAGAAATGAATGCTACTTTACTTATATCTATAAGGATAACATAGTGGTTGAAGGCATGGTGATTAGTACCGACCCTGGAGACCTTGTACATGATCAAAGTTTGGGTGAAGGTTATTACAACAAGGTGATACCTTTTCTCCATTTATGTTGATCATATTTGCAAAGACCCTCAATAATATAAATACTCTAATAGTAAATTCTGCAAGGCTACAGGGATTCAAGACAGCTTCAACAACCAATCTAGTGTGGCATCAATAATTTTTTGATGATACTATAATAGCTTCCACATATTCAATTCCACAAGTATATGAAATTAAAATTATCTTGATAATGTATGAATGGGAGGTACGAAAGAAGTAAACTTTATAAAGAGTAAAATTTACTTCATCAATACCCCTAAGATAAGACAAATAAGAATCTATTGGATATTTGGGTGTGAAGTAGGTGATCTCCCTACTACCTATTTAGGTATGCCACTTTTCAAAGGTTGAATAGAATTAGAACTTAAGAACCCAGTGATTGATAGTTTTATAAAGAAATTGACAACGTGGAGAGGTAGCCTCTTAAGCTAGGCTAGGAAGGTATAGCTAGTTTAGTCAAAATTTCAAAGTATTCCCATATTATTATATTTGTATTTAAAAATCTATCCAAGATCAAGAACAAAGTAGAATAAATCAAATGATCCTTCCTTTGTTCAGGATTTGAAGATAATAAAATAACTTCATCTAGTGGTTTGGGAGCAAGTGTGCTCCAAGAAAGAATATGGAGGTCTAGGTTTCAAATGGCTAAAGGTGATTAATGAGGGTCATATTTTTAATATGGAATAGAAACTATTGAAGAATGAGCATTTGAGTTGGGTAAAAATCATTAAAGATAAGTATGTGAGAGATAGAAAATAATTCCTTAATTTAGGATATCTTCCAAGAGGGTCCACTTTTTGGAATACTCTAATCAATTTCAAGATCCTTTTGAGGAAAGGGATCATATTACACATAGAAAATTCAAAAAGAGTGGAATTTTGGAAGGATATTTGTCTAAATAAGACCCTTTTTGAGTGTGATCGATGATTAAACATCCTAAAGGTAAAATATACATAAACCTATGGAAGAAAGGTTAATAAATTTTTTTATATTAGAGAAGGTATCTAACACTAGAAATGTATAAATATGGCAGGCCTAAATGAAATCAAATTCAAAGCTCAAAAATATTTGATGGATCTATTGAGTGTGTTCCCCACTAACCTAGTGTTGGTCAAATATCTGCCTAATCAACAAACACTGTGTTTATGCACCCTAGATACGTCCAACATTGAAAGGCAAGAGGAAAGAGATGTCCTCCATGCCAATCTCTAGAGAGGGCTCATTCCTGAACTAAATCCTACAATGGTAAAATGCTAGGGATGCAGGAAAGAAATTGGAAATAACAGAAAGAGATGGGAAATATGGCCATAGGCCGAAGTGCAGGACTGATATTAGCCTAACTAGTAGGAAAAAACCCAAGCACAAATTAATATTTATGAAAGCAAACATAATAGAATAGGATCATAATATTGCCATAGAAACTCTCAAAAATGGTACTCCAACATTCACCTTCTCATTAGCAACTTTAAATCCAATGACAAAATTTAAAACAATAGTAAACCAGATAGAAAAATGGAAATAGAAGAAAATTGTACAAAAAGTAAACACACACAAGACCACTCACGAATTCAAAATTTGGATGCCTTCTATTAATACAGAGAGCTTAAATAAATATCTCACAAAATGTCTAACTCCTTTTTTACAATGAAATTTGCCTAGTATTTATAGAGGTTTTCACCTCTATCAATTAATACATATGAGAGAATAATGTCTTGGTATCAAAGACATAATTAGAAAAATCCCCCTCGAATTCTTTGAAAATCCATTAGCCTAGGGAACAAATTCCTGAAAATCTAAACTTCAGATGGAGGTGCGCATGTTAGTAGCAAACATTAAATTATTTAGATTGCTTCTGATACATTGGAAATCATGAAAGCTTGTTTCTCTTTTCCTTCGTCTTCGTGATCCACAAAATGGAGTAACTAAGGGTTCCCTTCATTAAATTCTAAATTCAACAACTTGACCAAATTCTTGTTCACCCAAATTTTCTTTGTCCTAGCATTAGATTCGTCCCTTCGTAGCTTAGCAAACACGCATGATCTTGATAAAAACATGTTTTCCCAATTAAAGGGTGAACGACACGTTCACCCCTAGGGAAGGGAGAACGTGATCTTCTATCATAACTAGGTGGTTCACCCATACGAGGGGTGAACATCATGTTTGGGTGCATAGGCCATAAAATGTTTCCAAGGCGCGTTCACCCCTAAAAATGACAAGTGATATGCTTACCCCTAAGAAAGGACAAACATGATTCTATGCTCAAATAACTTCACCTTTATAGATTAAAAATAAATTCACCCCAAGAAAGGGTGAATGGGGCGTTCGCCCCACCTCAAGGGCGAACATAAATATATATGAAGATCTTTGCCAAATTTTCTCTGAAACTTATTTTCTTCACTCCTTTCGTATTTCAATGGATATTTCTTCTTGATTTTTATAAAGGATAAATTCAAAGGAGAATTCCTTCAAAATACATCATATTTCTACACCGAATATTATCCAAAGTATTAGACTATATACTATCGCTCCATACAAAATTTTTATTTTAGGACTTAAACAAAAATTTCCCAATGAATACAAAATGGCCAACACCTAGTAGGATGGACTGACTTGATGATTTGGAGTAGGGATAGTAAAGGTCTGTATATAGTAAAAATTGGATACTCTATGATTGATAAATATGGGTTGGATTGGGTTAAGAAATTAATTCCTAAAATAGCCATTATTTTTGGTTTGTTGTTCAAAACAAAATACTGACTATTGATAATTTTTGTAAAAGGATCTTCAACATTTTCAATAAATGTGCTCTCTATGAGAAAGATATTGAAATTGATCATCATATATTTATTGGGTGTGAGTTTTCTTCTAAATAAATTAGTCTTCTTCTAACTAGATTTAATATCTCCTAGGTTTTCTTGGATATTATGGTTGATGTGTAGCTTTAGTGGATATCACTCTTCAAGAGGAAGCATCTAGGGGACATATGGTAATATTATCTTCCACACTTCCTTTGTGGGATCTAGAGAGAATGCAATAACCATATATTTAAGGATAATATAAGGGATTCCTACTCAGTTGAGGCCCATATTGGTAATGCATTAGTTGAAAATATTAAAGTCATAAGCATTATTAAGAGAATATTTCTATCTAGGAGCACGATATTTTCAAATCTTGGTATTTATATTTTAGTTCTCTACCTATTTGCTCCAAAACTTCTAGGGAAGAGGTCATATGGAAAGTCCCTCCTAAATTTTGGATTAAGTTGAATTTTTATGAGGTGACTAAGGGTAATATGGGTTTTTTTGGTGTAGGAGGAGTAATAAGAGATGATAAAGGAACTAATACTATGTTGAAACATTGGGAAAAAAATAAACCACTTTGTAGAGGCAAGAACCTTATTGTTGGAACTAAGTATATTTTACAAATAGGAGATACAAATGTGATAATTGAAGGAGACCCATTAATAATCATCAAGGCTTTTTAGAAGGAACATGAGTCTAGCTATTCCATTGTTGAACTAATTTTAGGGAGTCATCTGAAAGCACGAGATTCTGGAAATAAAAAGAAACGCTAATTGCTGCAATGCAAACTAACTAGCTTGATGCACGAAATAAAGCGGATATAATCGAATAAAAAACAAACATAAAAGAGAAAGCAGGAGCACAACCCTTTTTATTAATTTGATTCCAACTCGGTTACAATACATCTCCTCCCTTTTTAGGGGCTAGGAGAGTTAGCATGTTTCCATTACAAAAGTGAATAGTGATCTCCTTTTCGCGTGCCCACATGCAAAATGGGTGGGCCAAAGCATTGCCGCCACTGGTGTTGATGGGTCTTCGATATTTTCTGCTCCTCCTGCATTCAAAGAAACAACAAAAAGAGTTAGTAGCACCTGCTGCAAATAGGAAAAGTTTGTTCCTTGAAATTAATGAAAGATGTATGCCTAAGACTGACTAAAATGATGCATGAAATGATCCTAAATGACTGGAAAATATTACAGAGGTCAAAAGACATTACCAGAAGGCCACTGCCATTGAAACAGTCGGCCAATCTTCTTTCAACTGTAATTCATCCCTGGGTGGGACGAATTCTGCTGTTATTCGTCCCCGGGTGGGACGAATTCGACTGTGTTAGGAAATCCAAAGTGATCCGTCTAAATGTCAAACCCCAGGGTCTCCAAAACACCTACAGAAAAAGGGGTTAAGTAATTAGGGCCATTTTGGGACGACCCAGATGGTCGGATTCTCCCAATTTGGCCTCTATCCATGGGAATTCAATGCCGCCACCTGCAAGTTAGTGAAGGCCACAAAATCGAAAAAGCATGATAATATTTGATAAATGTCTTCTGAAATCCAGATTGTGAGCTATCTAAATAGCATAGAACGTAATGTAGGATAAACAAGCAATAATAGAATAGACTAAAATGAAACTAACAAAAAGTGTGGGGTGCCCAAGCGGGCCGCCCTGTTAGAACTTGATTTTGATGCCAATCCACTAGGGATGGGCCCAAAATCTCTTGGGATTGTGTTGTCGGCAAATTGGTGGATTGAGGTGGTCAAATGTTGGGTTTGGGTCAGATCCACGCTTCCAAAATCCACCCAATAACCTCTCTTGTGAAATATATTAATGGATGTGAAAGGGTGACGAAAAAGGGTGCAATAGGGTGTTCAATTTGGCAGCACTTTGTTGCTTGAAAATGCCTCTCCTATCCTTTTTGGATGGGAAAGTCCACCATTTTATAGACCCAAGGGGTATCTTTAGAGGGGCATGCAGGGATGCCATGTGGCGGCCATGCCTTCCCAAGAGGGAGGAGACTCCTCCCTGACTTGGGCTTCCATGACTGCCTTTGTGATAGTCCTCTAACTGCCAACCTACCTACCTACACGCGCATGCACGACAGGAGACAATAATTGATTGTCCTTGGCTGCCACTTGGCGACATTCTTATTTTTGCCTGTTAAACCTGGAATTCATCTTGACCAAAGATGAATTTAGAATTCGTCCGTGGGTGAGACGAATCCCAGTTAGTATTCGTCCCTGGGTGAGACGAATACTGGGCAAAGTGCCTGAATGTGCCAAATTGCTTCTTGACCTTACAAAATTGCTATGAAAGTGGTTAGGACCACTGTTTAACATCTGAGGGTTTTCGTGGGGGCTGTGTGTGTCAAAGTGATCAGTATTTGCAGTCACATAATCATATTGGTGCTATTTTGGTGTCTACAGATGCCCCTTTTTGGGATGCGCTATGCATGGCGCAACACCGAGCAAAAATAGATAACCAAAGCACTAATGATTAGGGTTTCTTGGTAACCTAACCAACTTTTGATGCCCCAAGCATGGAAAGGGCATGCATTATTGAATCCTTTCTTTTGATGAGCTAAGGAATTTGATTTCAAGTATTAAACTGTTTTGGTGAGGTGTGACTTGAGCTTGGACATTGATCAGTCATGATTAGGCAAAGGGCGCAACCTTTTATCCACAGGGGAAGCTTGTGTTCATGCTTCGGGAAAGCCAAGTGTTTGATCAATTTGTGATTTTTGCTTGTTTGCTGCCCCAAGCAGGAGCGTGATTGTATTTGTCAATGATTCTTTGAATGCATGTCATTGCTTTGATTGGGTGTGTGTTTGTTGATTGGTGACTAAGTGTGACTACCCCCTCAAGCGACGAATCGATGAGGGAATGACCTTCGTGAGAAAAGTGACAAGTCACTTGACCCAAGATGACTTGTGCAAGGGTGCCTTTAGATGGTTAATCATTAAGTATGTGCAATTTTACCAACATTTAGACCTATTTTTGGTGGGTGTTAACCCTTTTTGTGACGCTATTTGGAGCTAAAATTGGCAAAAATCTGTCTTCCCATGGAGCGATACGGCTAAGATAGCCTTCTTAGGGAGTAGGATAATGAAAATTTGTGACCCCAACATCTATTTTGTATGCCCGGGATGTCAAGTGCAACAACACTCTCATCGAGCAAATTTATTATCGATTTTAATGCATTTTTGCCCAATTTTTGATGTTTTTGAAATTTCTGCCCTGAATTCGTCCTAGGGTGGGACGAATTCTAGCTTTAGAATTCGTCCCTGGGTGGGACGAGCGCTAACCAGAGCGCTCATCCTAGGGAAGGATGAATTGCAGATCAAAAGGCCTATTTAAAGGCCAAAACTTGAGTTTGGGCTCATATGCATCTAATTTTTCTTGCAATTTTGGAGCCCTAGGGAGGAGGAGGTTAATTCTGCGAAGCGAAGTGCTACCAGATTTTCTCTGCCATCATGAGTGCACAAACCGGGTTGAGCGGTGGAGCTAAAGCGAGACCAGTAAGTTCTCCCTAGAGTTTATTTTTGTTTTAAACTATAAGTGTATTGTTTTTCTGTACAGTTCTTTTCCATGATTTTTGTAGATTAAAGATACAACGCCAAACAAAAGATAAAGAAATCACGATAAAAAGTAATGCAGAACACAGTTGTACAAAACAAACGATTTTTATTAATCAATGGAGTTTAGAAACGCCTTTTGAGTACAACGAGGCACTGTAACCCTTTTCGTGATACAAGATTACAATTTGTGCTAGGGTTCTCCGAAACCCTAGCTGGCACAATATGGTGGCATCTCCGAAGAATGTATCCTTAACCTCAACGGAATGAGTGGGCTTCGTTGTATCCTTTGGCTCGGACCACTCCAGCTTAAGCAGCTACTATCATCCAATCAAATCTGCCATTAAAATCCTGCACACATGAAAACTACAAAAAGGTTAGAAACTAGTAAGAGGGCTCCACTGTGTGAGCCCTCAAAAATAGTCTAAAACCCTAGAAATGAAATAAATAGAATGCAGAATCTAACGACAGATTAATACATAAAAATATTACTTGTTTTAGAATCTATACCTCTTTTTGTGTTAACGCGGCAAGACCAGGCGGCACCTGGAAGTGATGTAACTATCAAATCGGCTGCGGAAGGCGCCCTAGTGCGATCGCTGAACGCCCGCGTGCTTCTGGATTGGGTTTGCAGACACCTGTCTACGTTTGTGGCTACGGGTAAACGCCCGTAGGCACTTGCGACAAGAATGGGGGATTCTGCAGAATGCTACAGAAGGGATGGCGGCAAAGTTGGTGACGGATGCGGCGATAGATGCGACGAAAAGGGACGGCGATGGATGGGTACGTTTTAGCTGAAGAAGAGATAAATAGCGATAGATAACAAAAGAGAGATAGTAAAAGAGATAGACAGCATTTGAGCCATCAAGGTGACTCAATTTATAATCTACTCTTAGGGCACACTTTAGGGTTTTAATGACACTTTGAACGTGTGGCTAAGATTAAAGTGGATCCAAGGGTAGAGAATAAATCTAGGTTGCGAAACGGATTAAGATGGATGGACGGATGATATTAAATGAAGGATGGACGACTCAGATTAAATCACTTAAAGTATTTTTATATATATATTAAAATATTAAAAAATATATATAAATATTAATTTAAATAAATTTGGGAATGAAAAATGGCGAGAAAAGGGTGAAATTGGGCCAAATAATGGCGGGAAGGTGTGGATTTGGGCCAAATAATGGCAGGAAGGTGGATGAATGACATGTGGCTAAAAATAAGGTATAGATGACTTACAAGTGGCTGGATTTTGGTGTCTATAGATGCCCCTTTTTGAGCTGCTTTGTGTGAAGACACAATGCAGCACAAAAACTTAAGACACCTGAAAAGCTGGATCAGATGCAACTCTCTCTCAAGACTAAAGCACAACTTTGAAGACCAAAGAATAAAAGAATATTTAAAATTTTATCAGCTTACCCCCTCAATTGGTGAGCGAGAATGGTTCTCACAAGCAAATTGGAAGAAATTTGGAAGAAAATGAACCATTTTTGCCCCAACGGTGAAAAAAGGGGTTGGTGTATGAACCATCTGTTTATGTCCCAACAGGAAAGGGGTTGGTGTACAAACCAGAAAATAATATGATTGAAGACGATATGAGTGATGTGAAAGATGAACCGTTTTACTGCCCAACGGTTATAAAGGGATTTTTGCCAAATTGTAAGTTCCATGATCATGTAAGATGAATTCCACTATAGGAAAATTAGAAATTGATAACAGATGTCCCAACTCCTGTGTGTGAGTCCATACTGTTAATGAAATTGTCTTTTTGGCGCCATTGATATGCAGAGATGAAAGATGCATGAAAAGAGTCCAGAACTCAGAGATGCTCCTAGTGACTGTATGGATAATTCCTCAGGTCGGAACCAATCAACCTAGGTAGCCTCAATATCTAGCAAGACTCAAAATAATGACGATATGAAAGATTGTCCATGTTTATGGCCCCATGAACTAGGCCATCAATGACAACTGTTGAGCAAATTAATCTTGGTATGAGGTCACTTGAAAAGTAGAATACCCAAAATTGATTTCCAATTTTCAAACAATAAAATAATTGATGATGATAAATGGTAAGTGTCCTTATGGTGGTTTAATCCTCTTACCGAATTGCATGGATTCAAATCGTTGCAATCGCCAAGGTGATAGAATATACCACTATATACGAGGTTTACTTAAATTTTATTTGGCAAAAATATGCATGATGAAAGAAGAATGAAATTGACAATAGAT
The DNA here is from genome assembly GCA_028583015.1 of Wollemia nobilis. Taxonomy (NCBI): domain Eukaryota; kingdom Viridiplantae; phylum Streptophyta; class Pinopsida; order Araucariales; family Araucariaceae; genus Wollemia; species Wollemia nobilis. The sequence continues at coordinate 5,619,616 of JAQPPZ010016931.1, forward strand.
CAGAAGAATTGATGAATGTGGTTAATTTTGTGAAGGTTTTGAATATTTTTAACCCAATTTGTAAAACAATGATGAATGATGTGCTTTTTGAGCGAAATGACAAAATTTGTGTCCAAAACTGTTGTAACCTTCACAAAATGTTTTATTATGATAAGAAGAATGGATGAATGCAATTTGATGAAATTTGGAGGAGGTAAGCTTCAATTTTGTAAGTTTTGTTCCTTTATTCAATACTGACACCAAACGCCGGTTTGTGTTTGTGGTTGGCAAAGATGCCCGCCAGTGTTTAGGCGCTCTGCAGACGCATGACTATGTCTAAATGCACCATGAAACACCCCACTGCATTTAAGGGCGCCAAAACCAGCTATTTAAACAGTTTCAACGAGAATTTCACTCATTTGTGCATTTGAGCTTGAGAGAAGTGCGTCTGAGGGAGTGGAGTGAAAGGTTTGTGTGGGAGCTATGGCGGAGATAGGAGCGGACGTGCCAGTGCAGCCAGCTGAGGTATTTGTTCATTTAAGCAAGTACTTATTATGTGTTTTTTTTTTTTTTTTTGCAGTTTTTTTTTTTTTTGGGAAAAATTTGTAACAAATTTTTGTTTTGTTGTTTTGCAGCTTAGGGTGTTAGAGGCACGATACCGGTTCTCCCCTATCATTCCGGGGATGAGGAGGTCGTTGTCCCAGGCAGACTGGGAGATATTGGAGGTAGGGGTCCTCTTTTGATGGTTAGCTTAGTGCTTAGATGCACTATTTATGAGCCTTGGTGCTCTATTGTATATTGTAGCCTTTTGGCATTCATTGTATAGTTTGACCTTTATACATATATATATACATGGCTTTTTATTTATTTGGTGTTTTACTCTCTTTTGTGTGAATGCTTATGTTTTTGTGATGCATGTTTTTATATGTTTTAATGTTTTTAATGCATATGTGATGGAATGGAATGCAAACTTATAGATGATTAATGTGAGACTAAGTAAATGAAATATGCACTAAGAAGCACTCATACTTTTAGATAGTTAGATTTAGTGAACTGTTATCATAATTGTTTAATTAGGGGCACCGAACTTGGTGGCTTGTGAATGGATGACGTATGGAATGACATGAATATGGAAGAAGATATGGAGGGTGATATGGAGGTTGATATGGAAGACTATTTTACAAAGACTCAAACATGCTAGTGGTATCAAACAAACTTACTAACACTGCCTAATTCAACTAGGACCAAATGTGTGTGCATGTGAGTTCATTAACCAAATCAGAAGCATGGTAGTGACTCTAGGCAATCAAAAACTCGTGTGTGTGCAAGTGTGTTCATTAACCTCATCTTGCATAAATTAGGTAACCCTGTTATGGATAAGACCCCAAAGCTAGTTTGTCCGTATGAGCATTCAGAGGTCTCTATTTTGAGGAGAGACATGTCGCCACGCAATGAGTGTACTCCACTGCCAGTCAAGCGTCTATAGCCCCGATGAAGGTTAACTCCATAGTCCATGTTGTTTTAGACCTTTGTAAGCCTTGGGTATGACTACCTATCCGTCTGACTGGACAAGTAGTACAATCCTTACAACTTATTTGGGATCAGTGGTGTGTGAAAAATGTTCATCTCCTTAGAGCTTTGGAGAATCGGATTCTCAACCGAAGTATGATGAGAATTTTACCCTATCCTTACTACTCTGTTTATATTTATATTTTGTGATTGCTTGTGATAGTGGTAAGAACCACTGTTTTATGGACTATGTTTGCATGATAGGACAAACGAGGATTACCCTTTTCACTTCAAGGCACAACCCAAGGATGGTGTTATCTCTCTTTGACACAAGATGTTTTTAAGATGTGAAAATGTGATAGGTTCAAGACCGCTTTTGAAATCATTTCCCAATACTCAAGATTTTATTTAGTGTAATTTGTGATATGGCCCTAGAGAACTTTGACATGCATTTTGAAGTTTGCTTAAAACACTAGGAATGGCTGAGTGACTGAAAACATTTTGGCAATGTAAATATGTGCAAATGGAAAATGGGTGTACGAATGACAATTCGGTTTGATGGATTTTATGAAGGTGCCCTGATTAAGGCAACATGACTTTTGCTTGACCAAATTTTATATCTAAAAGATAGAATGGTCTCTAACATGATATGCAACTATGGCTAAAAATGAAATGTTATGGTTTTGAATGAGATGTATGCACATGAAATGCAATGTTTTTGAATGAGATGTATGCAACTAGCAATGAAATGCAAATTCTTTTTATTTTATTTGTTTTTTTTTTTTTTTTTTTTGTACAAGCCATGTATATATGTACATATAAAATTCAAACTATGCGTAGAATGCCCTCAAGTGTATAAAATTAAGTGGTTCGGGTTCTTCCTCTCCCTCTAAACTGGCAATTCTATAAGTTCCATTACCCACTCTTTCAGTGACCATATATGGACCTAACCAATTAGCCGCGAATTTATCTCGAAGATGCGGCAATGCATTGGTGTTTTGTTGATTCTCTTTAAGGACAAGATACCCTACTTGAAATTCTCTTAGATGAACTTTGGCATTGTAAGCACGTTTCAATCGGTCTTGATAAAATCGTAAATGCTCTAAAGCATTGATTCATTTTTCATCTATGAGTGTGAGTTGATCAAGACGTGCTTGTCTAGCAGTATCATCATCGATAAATTCCTGCAAAGAAATTCGCAAGGAAGGGATCTCGAGCTCAAGAGGCATGATTGCTTCAGCTCCATAGACCAAAGAAAATGGTGTTGCCCCAATGGGAGTTCTGATGCTTGTTCTGTAAGCCCATAATGCTAAGGGGATTTGTGTATGCCAATCTTTATGATTTTCTTTAACAAGTTTCTTAAGAATAGCAATTATGGTCTTATTGGAAGCTTCAGCTTGTCCATTGGCTTGTGGGTAGTAAGGAGTTGAGAAACTATGTTGGATATTATACTTTTCGCAAAGAGCTTGAACATCCTTATTCTTAAAAGACTTGTCGTTATCAGAAATAATTTTAGAGGGAATACCAAAATGACAAATGATATGGTGAAGTATAAACTCCACAATTCTAGGACCTGTCAGTCTTGGTTAGAGGAATAGCTTCAACCCACTTTGTGAAGTATTCGATGGCTGTAATGATGAAAGTATGTTGTCCTGAAGAGGCAGGTGAAATCTTGCCAATTAAATTGAGACCCCATTGTGAGAAGGGCCAAAGGCTTTGGATGGGCTGTAAAACTTGTGATGGTATATGGGTTAAATTAGCGTGTTCTTGACACTTTTTACATTGTTTAACATATTTGCAACAATCTTGTTCCATAGTGGGCCAATAATACCCCATACGTAAAATACGCTTCGCAATGGCCATTCCACTAGAATGACCACCACAAGTACCATCATGGGCTTCAGCAATAACTCTATGTGTTTCACCTACTTCTAGACAGCGGAGGAGTACTCCATCATATCCACGTTTATACAACACATCTCCCAAAAGAACAAAACGAGCTGCATTTTGCTTAAAACAGTGACAGGCAGTTTGAGACAAATCAGATGGGAGTGTTCCAAACTTGAGGAAGGCTACTATCTCACTAGACCAAGGCTCATATGGATTCGAATGGATAAAGCAAACATCTTTTTCATCCTTAGACTCAGCACGGACAATTGCAGACTTAGAGAATGTGGAAATGATTAGGGGATGTACCTCTCCAAGGGAGTCCTTTGGAATCAATGATCCAAGAGATGCCATGGCATCCGCGAATCTATTAGTCAAACGATGCAAACTAGTGATCTCATACCAATCAAACTTAGAGAGCAACTTCATTGCTACATCATGATAAAGCTTAATGGTAGGTTCTTTGGCTTGGTATTCTCCTGTAATTTTTTTAACCACGAGTTGAGAATCCCCAAATATCCGAATACGCTTAATGCTCATAGGTATGGCTGATTGAAGACCTAAAATTAAGGCTTCATACTCTTCTGTATTATTGGTGCATTGGAAGTCTAGTTTGAATGATAAAGGGATGGGAATCCCTTGAGGTGTATGAAACACAACTCCAGCGCCTTGACCTTTCGTGTACTTAGAGCCATCAAAAAAATAGCGTGATGTCAACATCTTCCTCCGGAATGATGTCCTCTTCTTGTTCAGTGATAGCAAATACCGAATCATCTGGGAGCTCAATAATCAAAGGATGATCACTAGGTAGTGGAGCTTTCGCAAGTTGATCGGCTATAACTTGACCTTTAACGATTTTTAGCTAATGAATTCAAGATCGAATTCGGTAAGCAACATTATCCATTTAGCGGTACGAGTGTTATTATAAGTGCGAGACATCATATAACGCAGAGGGTTTTCTCTAGCTATGACATATGTTGTATGGCTAAGCATATAATGATGAAGTTTCTTAGTGGCAAAAACCACTGCTAAGCACAAATTTTCCACATAAGCATATCGGGTTTCATAGCTTACCAATGTTCGACTAATATAATAGACAGCTTGCTCACGATTTTGTTCATTCTTTTGTGCAAGCATTGTCCCTAAGGCAAAGTCCGTTGCTGAGATATAAATATTGAAAGGGACCCCTGGACGAGGCGGAGCTAAGACTGGCAGAGACGCTAAGTATTGCTTGATGTCATCAAAGGCTTTCTGACACTTATCTGTCCATGAAAATTGTACGCCCTTTTGTAGTAGGTGGCAAAATGGCCTACATTTATCAGAAAGTTGTGCAATAAAGCGACGGATTGAATTAATATTTCCTTGCAAACTACGCAACTCCTTCAAATTAGTTGGGGGACACATTTCCGTAATGGCTTTGACCTTGTTTGGGTCCACCTCAATACCTCGTTTAGAGATAATAAAACCTAGGAGTTTGCCTGAGGTAACACCAAAGACACATTTCTTAGGGTTCAACCTTACTTTATGCTCTAGAATTCTATCAAAAACTTTTTCCAATACATCAAAATGCTCTTGTCAAGTTTTAGATTTTGCCAATAAATCATCCACATAATATTCGATAATCTTATGCATATAATCGTGGAAAATATAAGTCATGGCTCTTTGATAGGTTGCACCTGCGTTCTTAAGGCCAAAGGGCATCACCCTGTAACAAAAATTTCCCCAAGGTGTGGTAAATGCTGTTTTGTGTTGATCTTCAGGGTTTATTCGAATCTGGTTGTATCCTGAAAATCCATCCATGAATGAAAGCATTTCATGACCAGCGCAGGTATCGACAAGAGTATCAATGTTTGGAAGAGGAAAGTCATCCTTAGGACACGCTTTATTTAGATCTCGAAAATTGGTGCAAACATGTATCCCCCCGTTAGGCTTACGAACAGGTACCATGTTAGAAAGCCACTCAGGATAATCAATCGGGACGACAAATTTAACATCCAAAAGTTTTTGAATCTCCGATTTAACTATGAGGGCCACGGTAGGATGCATTTTCCTAAGTTTTTTTTTGACAGGTTAAGAATCTTTTTGTAAGGTGAGGTTATGGACAACCAAATTAGGGTCTAGGCTTGGCATGTCTTTGTAAGACCATGCAAATATCTCCTTCTTCCGCTTAAGTAGAGCAATCATTTGCTCTTGTTCCTCTGATGATAGACTTTTAGCTAGTTTCACAATTTGGGTGCCATCTTGGTCTGGACTAAGGTCTACATCGATAGTTTCTTCAATAGACATGTGGGAACCTTCCTCAAGCTGATGGGGAGTAGGGATCAGATTTATGTCATCTAAAATGTCATCAGGCTCCTGCGCCTTGCTCTTGTCTATGTCTGCCTGGAAGACCTTTGGCTTAGAAGATGAAGGTGAATGTGGAGGTGAAGGAGGAATTTAGTTGGCGGAAGCCCTTAACAATTCCTCAAAAAGGATGAACTCTGAAATAGATGGAGGAGATGAAATCCGATCCATGTCAATCAGGTTTGGGTTGATCGAGATTGGCTTATCCGGATCATATGGATTATGGAGCGGGGTGAATAAGTCTTCAAAATTCATTTTCGACTTATGAAAGAAAGGATGGGCGGAATGGAAGGGAAAACCGATGAAGACCTCGGAAGACCTGAAATGCAAAACAACATAGTTTTTCAGTTTTTTTTTTGTAGTTTGAGTTTTTTTTTTTTTTTTTTTGTTGTGGTGAAAACCACTATTACACACATACATAAAGCAATAAAGTATTTTTATATATTTTGATTTTTTTTTTTTTTTTTTTGGGAATTTTCTGATTTTTTTTTTTTTGGTAGTGGTGAAAACCACTATTTTAGTATATACATATAATACAGGTTTGGATCATGGCTTATGGATGTGGCGGAGGGGGTGCTTCACCTCGTTATTGTGGAAGAAGCAAGCGAAAGATGGCCTCTTGGAGAGGGAACAATTGGAGATAAAACTTGTCTTGTTTAGTGAGGGGAACAATGGGCGTTGACTCTTATTCAGATTCATCACCATTTGACATGACGTCAAATTCTTCATAGGCTTCATCTTCGGATTCGTCGAGGTGGAGGATTTCTTCTTCTGAATTAAGATTAATGCTTTGAAAAGCTCGTTCAAAAGAAGAAAGGGATGGAAGTGGTTGGTATCCTAGACCAAAAAGCTCAGTGGGTCTCTGATATGGCATATCGATGCGTTCAGTTACTCCTTGCTCGTATCGACCTAGGCCAAATTGCTGCCAATTATGTCTGTGGAAATAGCGAGAGGGAAAACCCTCCATCCTTTTGATATTGGCAAGGACTGGATGCTTAGGTTCTAGTATGGTGGTAGGACTAGAAGATGACTCTATTCCCCCATATACAAAATTAATGGAATTTGGCATAGAACCCATGTTATAAACCGATCCAATGGATAAATGTTGGTCATGTGGACGACCAAAATCTTTAACTATTTGCACATTGAACGGTGTGATGTGGACATCTTGGATGGCATACTCACCAATACCTGCATCAATGAGATGGACCTTGACTTGGGAGGGAGAAAGACTAGATGATGGAATAGAAGAATGTGGGATAGAAGAATTGGAAGGATTTGGTTGGGTTGATGCTTCACTAACTTGTGAAACATCAGCTGGTGATGGTTGGGAAGATGGAGGAATAATAGGTGATGTTGAAGAAGGTGTAGAAGAATGGGGTAATGACATGGAAAGAGATGATTGGTCATGGCCACATGTGCATGTGGTCACTGATGAAGAAGAAGGAAGATTAGGATATGAAGAAAGTGGTGAATGAGATGGAATAGCGAAAGAGGAAGATGGTTGCGATATGATAGGTAGCCCCTCAGGAATGGGAGCTTTAGAAGAAGATGGTATAGAAGAAGTAGATGGGGTCAAGAAAATATGAGTGGATGGCAACACAATCTCATAAGGATTTGAGACATAGTTGAAATGTTTGAAGGGTTCAGTGTTAGCAGGTACACAATGAACCTGTCCCTCATATACATACTTTAGACATTGATGCAGTATAGAAGGGACACATTTCATCTCCCTAAGCCAAGGCCGTCCAAGCAATACATTGTATGCCATGGACCCTTCCAAGATGTGAAACAAGGTATGCAAAGTTCGGGACCCTACCTCAATGGGCAAGATAATCGTGCCAACAGTGGAAGATAAAGCATCATTGAATGCTTTAAGAGTAAAAGTCGACTTTGTGATAAGGGATGGCGACGACTTTAGATGACTCAACGCCGATGTTGTAATGATATTGATTGAGGAAACGGTGTCAATTAAGACTCTCTTGAATGGCTTGTGATCGATCTTGGCCATGATATGCAGTGGAGGATCTATACTTTCTGTTGACAAAGGTTTGATTTCAAAATCATAGAAAGTGTTGGAGGGCTCCATGCATGTTTGAATACTCCCCTAAAAGTTGTTGAAGGCATTAGTATCTTGAGTTTGAAGCTCGATTGACTTTAATATTTCCATTAATGCCTCTCTATGCGGGGGAGATTGTTGAATGAGGTCATAGATCGATAACTTGGCAGAAGCCATTTTTAAACTGGTAGTTAATCAACTACTCAATGATATGATGGGTTGTTGGCATTGAGTAGAATGATTTAGCAGTTTTCAAGAAGTACTAGCACGTTGTTGGGTCACTGTTACCTGAGGTGGACTGGGGGTTTGTACAGGTGGCTGTGGTTCAGCCTAATTTGGTTGGTTCACCCTTTGACCCCGGGTTACTACGTTAATAGTACCCACAAAACCTTGGTATTGTTGTATATGGTTGACTTGATTAGGAGTTACCTGAGTTACTCCCCCGGAAGTTGTTGGAGCTTCCTCCCGATGTGGAAGGGGTGTTTGAAATACACCAAGATTTTAATTTTGTTGGGCTAAGGGGCTATCCAATTTAATGGCTCCAATCTCAATAAGATCTTGGATCACATGTTTGAAAGCTGTACAATTATTGATATCGTGTCCATTTTGCCTATGATAAGGACAAAATAGGTACTCCTTGTAATACTTCCCCCTTCTATATGGTTCTAAAGGTTTAAACTCAGGTAAAGTTAATCGATTTGTGCTATATAACTTGTTGAATATGACCGCATATGGTTCATCTAAAGGTGTGAACTGTCGCTTGGGACGATTTTGTTGCCAAGGTCGAGTTTCCATGGTTGGCCCAGTATTGTGAGCTGGTTGAGGAGGGGCAGGTACCGCATGATAAGCAATTTGTTGCGGTTGACTTTGCATTACTTGTTGTTGTTGAGCCATTACGGGCTGAGCTCGCCACCACTTGATTAACTTGGTTAACATTTGAGGTTGTACTAGCCTTGTGCTTGTTTGTTTTGGCCATAATTATTATTTCGTTGTTGGCCCTTTGGTTGCCATTCTTTTCTACGGGGTTTTAAAACACCCTCTTGGACTTTAATGTCTTCTATGATACTTGCTTGGGCCAAAGCCTCTTCAAAAGTCCTGTATTGTTGTAATTGGAGTAACCAAGAGATAGGTTTTAGACAACTCTGGGTGAACATTTTGGTTAACTCCTCCATTGGTAGGGAGAATGGCAAATTATTAATGATAGCCCTCCAATGGTTTCCAAAGTCATAAACAGTCTCATTGTCATGTTGCTTGAGCTTGTATAAGTCGGACAATGAGACTTTCCTTTGTACATTTAGGGAGAATCGTTCTAAAAATAGATTAATCAATTGCTCGTAAGCATAAATGCTATGGTGAGGTAAATGATTGTACCATTGTACATCATCTCCTCCTAATGTCTGAGGAAAATTTTTGAGCATAAGAGCGTCATTATTTTGGATTCTGAAGTAGGCATGCATGAATGAGCTCACATGTTCGTGAGGATCCTCAGTTCCTCGAAATTTGTCAAACTTCGGTAATGTGAAATCAGTCGGATATGGCGATGAAGGTACCGAAGGATGAATTGGTTGATTGATCAATAACCTTAGCATAGGTTTTTGACTAGATGAGCCAGGCATGTTGAGCATAAGGTTTTCAATCTGTTGTTGCATAGCATGGAGTTGAGAATCTTCATGAAAATTTTGATTCGTTTGATGATTATGATGATGCAATGGAGTTGAAAAATGATGAGATGGGATGAAATTGCCTGGATTAGGTGGTGTGGAATGGACAGGTTGTTGGTATGGATGATACCGAAAATAAGGTGATTGGTTTGAATGATGAACTGGACTGGGTTGGGAGAAAGGTGGGGTAGGAATGGACACCACCGAATATTGGGGTACCCAGGTGGGGCCTGAGCTAAGAAAAGCTGGCTGGGTAGAAATTGGTTGAGGTGTAGGATTTACTACAACAGGTGGTTGAGCATTTTGTTGTTGTTGTTGCTGAAGCAACTTGTCGAGGTACTCCCTAACCTTATTGATTTATAATCCAAGGTATGTGGGATGATTGGATGAAGGTGGAGGGCAGGATGCCATGGTAGTCATAGGAGACTGCATAGCAGGGGCAATGAAGGTAGCTGAAGTAGGCGGTACCTGGGAAGAAATAGTAGACTGTGCCCTAGGTAGGGTGAAACCATAAATGGTTTGGGAAGAAGAGGGTTGAAATTGGTCATGGCTAGAGCAGGTTCCACCAGCCTCATAGAGAGAATTGGTGTACACCCGGGTAAATGGAGGATAAAGTGGTCTAGAAGACACTACATTTGTCTCCAAAGGAGGACAATTGAGCATCTAGGAAGATTTTGGAGATGAAGTCGGCTGAGAAGATACAACATTAGCCTCAAAAAAAGGGTTAATGTAGACCTGAGTGAAACTAGCGGGTATGGTTGATGCAATATCCTGTTGAAAAACAAAATATTGCATAGGGGAATCTTGGATTGGCTCAAGGACATAGCCAGTGCCATTTCTTAAGTGAGTTTGCACTTGGGTCATATCAATGTGAGTAATATGACAGGAATTGTCTTCCTCCATGGGCATGGCCATGTGATAGACGGTAGAAGGACGTGAAAGACACTGCGAGCGAACACTGCTCGAAATTCACTAGGATAAGTGACCATGTTGGTGGTGGGGATGTTCTGTGAATTACCCATTTGATTATTTATATTTAACATTTTAGATTGATTCCTTGTTAATACCATGAAGCAAAAAATCTAAAAAAATTCAGAAAAGAAGAATGCAAAACTTAAATGATAAATTTACACTAAAGAAATTATCAGAAAACAGTCACAACCTAGGTTTCAACCAATATGTCTTACCTGCGGTTAATTAATTATTTTCCGATCTTAATCTGCAGTAAATTTTAAGTGTCCGGTTTATGAGTTTTGCATGTGATCTAATCTTGAATTATTCACAAAAAAGGTAAAAACTATGGCTAGAAAAGGACAACGAGATTCTTACTGGTGATGAAATCTAGCAAGTTTGCTCGGGGGTGACCTATGGTGTCTAAGGCAGAAGTTTAATAGATGGAGATGAATTCCACCGTCACTAAACTTCAAGCAATACCTTGTGATGAAATCCAGATATTACTATTTTAAATGCAATATGAAATGTAGTGAATTTTATTTTAAGTGTTTTAGTTGTCTAATGTATACATACAAAGCTATAAATCAAAATTTCTAATGATCTAAGCAAGAGGCCACTGAAAATATGCAATTTCCTCTGAAGAAGTGGAGTATACCATTTAAAACCCCCTACCTACCAATGATATCAGATATCAAAGGAGAAACCTGAAGGTTTGTCCACTTCTCTGCCTGGAATCACCCAATGGCAGGAGTACTATTGACATCCAATCAATAGTCCTACTTAGATAACTAAAACAAATAATTCGTAGCTATTCTAATATGCAGCTAGGTATGCAATTTTTTTTTTTTATGCAACCAATAATGCAATGTAAAAAAAAAAATGTAACTAAAAATAATTGTTCTTTTCCAGATTACTTAGTTTTTGTTCATTTTAAAGTAATGATCTGAAAAAGAAACAGAATACAGCAGAAAAACCAAAAACGTAAAAAGTACAGTTTAACAAAGAAAAAAAAAAACGCACTTACTCGGAAGCCTACGCTTTCTCTATGAAACTGCCTTCAAACGCCCAAGGGAGTCTGCGTAGGCTGAAACACCCCTCTGCATTTTGAATCGGACTTCCAGACGCCGCTCTACGTCTGCTGCATTTTCTGCAAACTCCTCAGAAACCCTAGTTCACTGGAACAGCGAATTTCATGATTTTTGGAACCTGCAAAATAAAAATAGAAAACAGGAATAGATCAGTAAAGCAAGTATTAAAAAAATGAAACCCTAGGGGGTCCCACCGTGATCGCCATTTGTAGATTAAAGATACAATGCCAAACAAAAGATAAAGAAATCACGATAAAAAGTAATGCAGAACACAGTTGTACAAAACAAATGATTTTTATTAATCAATGGAGTTTAGAAACTCCTTTTGATTACAATAGGGCCTGTAACCCTTTCCGTGATACAAGATTACAATTTGTGCTAGGGTTCTCCGAAACCCTAGCTGGCACAATATGGTGGCATCTCCGAAGAATGTATCCTTAACCTCAACAGAATGAGTGGGCTTCGTTGTATCCTTTGGCTCGGACCACTCCAGCTTAAGCAGCTGCTATCATCCAATCAAATCTGCCATTAAAATCCTGCACACATTAAAACTACAAAAATGTTAGAAACTAGTAAGAGGGCTCCACTGTGTGAGCCCTCAAAAACAGTCTAAAACCCTAGAAATGAAATAAATAGAATGCAGAATCTAATGACGGATTAATACATAAAAATATTACTTGCTTTAGAATCTATATCTCTTTTTTTGTTAACGTGGCGAGACCAGGCGGCACCTGGAAGTGATGTAACTGTCAAATCGGCTGCGGAAGGCGCCCTGGTGCGATCGCTGAATGCCCGCATGCTTCTGGATCGGGGTTGCAGACGCCGGTATGCGTCTGTGGCTGTGGGTAAACACCCGCGGGCACTTGCGACAAGAATGGGGGATTCTGCAGAATGCTACAGAAGGGATGGCGACGAAGTTGGTGACGGATGCGATGATGGATGCAACGAAAAGGGACGGCGATGGATGGGTAGGTTTTAGCTGAAGAAGATATAGATAGCGATAGATAACAAAAGAGAGATAGTAAAAGAGATAGCCAGCATTTGAGCCATCAAGGTGACTCAATTTATAATCTACTCTTAGGGCACACTTTAGGGTTTTAATGACACTTTGAACGTGTGGCTAAGATTAAAGTGGATCCAAGGGTAGAGAATAAATCTAGGTTGCAAAACGGATTAAGATGGATGTACGGATGAGATTAAATGAAGGATGGATGGCTCAGATTAAATCACTTAAAGTATCTTTATATATATATTAAAATATTAAAATATATATATAAATATTAATTTAAATAAATTTGGGAATGAAAAATGGCGGGAAAGGGTGAAATTGGGCCAAATAATGGCGGGAAGGTGTGGATTTGGGCCAAATAATGGCGGGAAGGTGGATGACTGACACGTGGCTAACAGGAAGGTATAGATGACTTACAAGTAGCTGGATTTTGGTGTCTACAATTTTAATTAATTTTTTTGGTGTGTTTTCTTTTGCAGGTTGTTAGGAGTCGATACCGTGTACCCACTGCTTTCACTGAGGTGCGGGGGGCGCTGAATGAGGTTGACTGGGAGTGGCTTGATGCCCTTGGGCTCAAGTAGGTGGCTCGAATAGAGCCTATGGTCCTGGATCAAGCCTATTTGATGGCCCTGATAAAACTTTGGGATCCGCAGACCAACACCTTCCATCTCCCGACAGGGGAGATGACTGTGACTCTGGAGGATGTCTATCGGCTTCTTCAGATTTCGATAGATGGACTGCCTATCAGGACATTGCCACGTGATCAACGGACTGCTGTATTGACAAGATGCTTCGGTATTGGTGATCGACCGAGGTGGACTGCCAGGTTGGCGGGATTTTGGTTGGATGGTGGCAGGAGAGGGAGGTGTTAGGAGTGAGGCACACATTCCTTATGGGCCTCATTTCTAACATGTTATTACCTGACTCGTCAGGTGCAAGGTTCCCATGTAACTTGTTGGATTTGGTGTGGCAGTTGGTAGAGTGCCCGATAAAGGCACCGCTGATCTTGAGATGGGGACAGACACTATTGGCATAGCTCTACGGGGAGCTGTATGGGGTCCACTGTCGGCAACGAAAGGGGGTCAGCTACAGTTATCTATTGTAGTGCTGGGGTTGGCAGCACATAGCAGTTGAGAGGCCAACCGGGTTACCATGGATGACTCGGGTGGCGATGGAGGATAAGGAGATAGGTTATGCAGTTTTGTGGCGATGGTCTGCAGAGCAGGGGCAGAGTCGATGGTGGGCAGGTGTCATAGGGCACTATGTTGATGCCTTCTCTCAGCTCACTCCAGGGGAGGTGGTTTTGTGCCCTTATCGGGACTGTCCAGCCTGGCCGGAGGCTGGAGAGTGGCTCCGACGGGTATGCAGGGAGCGATGGCTGATTGGACGACATGGGATCGAGCATGAGTTCTCATATATCCGGGTTACATGACAGTTTGGGGTGCACCAGGGGTTACCTGGTGAGCCCATGGTCTATCAACATCGGGGAGATGAGATGACTCTAGACCGACCAGTCATCACGCCACTGGGCGAGGATTCAGACGTGGTGATCGACGTCCCGAACATGGATGACGTTGGGACTACCACTGAGTATGACTCGTGGTGGGTACTGTAGCAATGGCGAGGAGAGGGACCACTGGGAGGCACAGAGGTGGCAGCGAAGGGTGCTGAGGCACCAAGGGATGATTGGGGAGATCCGTTGGAGGATGTGGACATGGTTGAGGTGGGGATGAGGATGTAGATTTAAGGGCTCCAGATCAGCCAAAGATGTAGGACATGGCGGAGCAGTGGGAGCCAGAGCAGGCTACTATTCTAGAGAGTCCCATGCCTCAGGTGGATGCAGAGGAGATGGAGTTTGGGATATGTGCTAAGAATGCATGATTGGCAGAGCTACTGCAGATGCGGGATCAGGAGCTGGGGGACGCACTGCAAGAGAAGGATCTCCTGTAGGCTCAGCTAGCAGAGCGGGATAGGGTTTTGGAACAACGCGATGATGCAGTAGCTTACTACCATCGACAGGAGGCATAGTGGTGTCGAAACCAGCTAGACTTGGAGAGGGAGGTCATCCACCTCGGTGGGTGGCTACCTGAGCTGTCGGGAGGTGGATCTTCACGTTGGACAAGGGATAATGCTACTGAGCAGTCAACATCATCTTGTTGTAGGCGATTGGATGAGGGAGGCGGTAGTAGGCGTGATGTGGGGGCTAGCAGTAGCCATCCTGAGGGGTCCCATAGGACCCACACCATAGGGGGTAGTTCCTGTCACACCGATCCTGTGTGATCATGGTGGTCGATGCCTTAGGTTGGGTGGTTTTGTTACATGATTGCGGGGTCTGAGGACCAGTTTTGTAGCCTATGGGCATTTTTTTGATGATATATATATATACCGGATTTATTGTGGTTATGCATATGTGATGATTTGATATTATGCATTATGGCTGATGAATATGGATGTATGCATGTTTATTTATTTTTATGGATGCATATTCTATGATGAATGCAAATATTTTTTATTTGTATGTGATATGCAGAAATGAAATGGATGAATGGGATTTGTGATGTTTGGCTATGGCACCATAGACTATTTAGAACTCTGTTATTTTGTTTTTTTTTTTTTTTTAGGCGATTGCTGTTATGCATGACTTTGTATGTATAAATGTGGTTTTTCTCTTTTTTTTTGTATTTTCTGATGGTATTGCAAAGATGAAAAGTAGCGCAGTTGGTTTAGAAATGTGGCTAAGGTTTTCTGAGACTCAGACGGTTTAAACTTACTAGCCACGACTGTACTTTATCTTACAAGACTTTTGATCAAGGTATGAATCGAACTCATTTTTGACCAAGCTATTTCACATCGCTGTGTGTGCAATTGAGTTCATTTATGTGGTATTTGTCAGGATACCACCAGTGCCAGATGGGCTCTCAACCGAACTCGTACTCGAGGATCACCTAACTAGCTCCACTAACTCCTTTGTTGTATTTAGTTAGATTAATCTGCAGTGTTATCCAAGATACCATAAGCTAGCTCATCCTTATGCAAACATTGGTCTGCATATACGCAAAGCGAATGTGACAAACATATCGTCATGTGGGTAGGATACCACCATTGCCAGATAGGTTGTCAACCAAACTTGTAATGAGGATCACCTAGATGGTTTTCAAATGCCGAGAATTCCAAATATTCAAGTTTAAGTTATTTTATTGGCTGAATGATTTGGGATACTTGCTCGTCTATATAGTGATGCAAATCACTATTTATTTTTCTATTTGTTTTTCTTTTTGAGCAAGGATTTTGAATAGTGGTGATAACCACTATTACTTGATTTTGTATTTTGAGCGGTTGTGAGTTTGAGCTTGTGAATGGCTTTGATCCTTGTGGCCTTGGGGATGACTACCCATCCTGGTTAGGGGTGGATAGTATGAATCCTTACGACGTTGGGGACTAAGGGGATGATGGAGATTATGAAGTAAGGGCATTGATCTTTTAGGCCTTGGGGATGACTACCCATCCTGGTTAGGGGCAGATAGTATGAATCCTTACGACTTGGAGACCAAAGGTGAATGGAAAGTGTTAGGATGATAATTTTTTGGAATTTTGTTCGTGAATGGCATTGATCCTTTTAGGTCTTGGGGATGACTACCCATCCTTGGCAGGGACGTGTAGTACGAATCCTTACAAATTTGGGAACCAACTATGATTGGGATTTGGTAGTGGTGAAAACCACTGTATATTAAGGTGAATGGATAGGGAAGAGCTCGTCCTTTTATCAATTCTTATCATTCTAGAACCATTCGCACAAGGGGATGAACAAGATAACTGTTTCACTTATGATGAGCTGGATTACTGTGCAGGTTTCATCTTTCATTCACACAACTTTGGAATTTTTATGTGTTGTAATTTGTGTTGGGATGCTACGTAAAAAGGCGTATTTCAAGTGTAACTCTACCTTCGTAAAATCTGTCTGACTCGGTATAGTATGTGGCTAGAAAGCAAACTGACAACTAAATTACGAAAACTCTTGATACATTATAAGACCTGTGACTCTATTGTGGTAAACAACAGTAAATGGCGTTTGTTTACTGTTTTGTAAAATGGAAAAGTGTGGAACAAGATGGACTAGCAGAATAATTATAGTCTATGGTGCCTTTGACCTTTTCGACCACAAATATGCAATGTATGGATGCAATTCTTAATGCAGCTATATTTTTTTCATATTTTTGATGGATTGATTTTTGTGAATATGAATATGAGATGCGAGAAGAGCTCTCTATTGATGAATTTGAGCATGCCTAGAAATGAGATGCAAATTTTTTGTTATTTTTGATGATTTTTTTGAATTTTGACTTTTCTTATTTTTGACCAAGCGATTGTGGAAATCCTTGGAGCATTTTGGGATTTGACCAAGTGATTTTTAGAGATCCTTGGAGCATTTTGGGATTGACCAAGCGATTTTAGGGATCCTTGGAGAATTTTGGGATTGACCAAGCGATTTTAGGGATCCTTGGAGCATTTTTGGAATTGACCAAGTGATTTTAGAGATCCTTGGAGCATTTTTGGAATTGACCAAGCAATTTTAGAGATCCTTGGAGCATTTTTGGGATATGGCTCTCTTAGATATGGAATGGGCGCAAATGACTGATGTTCAAGGGTTTTGTTTCCTTGATTCCGTCAAGAGAAGCTAACCAGTACATCCCGGGTCCTATTTTTCTATCAATGACATATGGACCTAACCAATTTGCTGCAAATTTGTCCCTAAGGTGGGACGACAAACTAGAATTTTATTGGTTTTCCTTCAAAACCAAATCACCAACCCGAAAGTATCTGAGGTGAACTTTCATGTTGTAAGCTTTCTTAAGTCGCTCTTGATAAATGCGTAAATGCTCGAGAGCATTAACGCGTCGTTCATCAATCAACGTAAGCTGGTCTAACCAATCCTACCACGCAGTGTCATCATCGATGAACTCCTACATTGATATGCGCAGGGAAGGAATCTCCAACTCTAGAGGCATGACTACCTCGGAGCCATACACTAGCAAAAATAGAGTGGCCCCAGTGGGCGTCCGAATGCTAGTGCGATAAGCCCATAGGGCAAGTGGGATTTGGATGTGCCAATCCTTATGACTATCTACGACTGTCTTTTTAAGGATGGCAACTAGCATTTTGTTTGACGCCTCTGCTTGCCCATTCGCCTGTGGATAATAAGGTGTCAAAAAACTATGCTGAATTTTGTACTTTGTGGTCAAAGCACGCACGTCTTTGTTCTTGAAATGCATCCCATTATCCAAGACTATTTTGGATGGAATACCAAAATGACATATGATGTTATGCAAAATGAACTCCACAATGCGGGGTCCTATCATAGAGGTAAGCGGAATTGCTTCCACCCACTTGGTAAAATACTCTGTGGTTGTTATGATAAACATGTGACGGCCTGACGACGTAGGGGAGATCTTTCTGATTAGATCAAAGACCCACTGCAAAAATGGCCAAGTAGACTATACTATCTGCAAGGCCTAGGAAGGTACGTGCATAAAATTAGCATGATGTTGACACTTCATGCACTTCTTGACATATGCACAATAATATCGCTCTAAAGATGGCCAATAATAGCCCATGCGAAGAATGTGCTTTGTGATGGCCATACCACTGAAGTGGCCACCACACGTACCATCGTGCGCTTGGGCGATTGCCCAAGTGGACTCTTGCTAGTCCAAGCAATGAAGGAGGATTCCTTCATAGCTACGATGGTACAAAATGTCTCCTATCAAGACATACTTAGCCACTTTCTACTTGAATGCTCGTTTTACGACATGTGTCAATCCAAGTGGGAGATTACCTAGCTTGAGGTAGTCTCTAATGGGTAAATACCAGTCCTGTTGATTAGAAACCTCGACGGTATGAACAACCAATCCATCTTGAAGTTCATCCCTAGAAAATGTTGAATGGGATAGAACTTGTAAGAATAACGTTGTGTTGCTATTAATGGGAGTAGGAGAAAACAATGATCTCCAATTAGCATGTTTCAAACGGTCATGGATTTGAGAGAACTTATCCGAGGATGGTTCAATCTAGATCATGTGGATTCTTGGCATCAAGTCAGAGCTTGAACGCTCCATCATGGATTGTGATAAGGTTTTGACTTGAATGGTTGTCATATCACCGAAAAGGTCTTGCGGAATTAGTGACCCCAAGGAGGCCATTGTGTCCGCAAAATGATTCGATGATCGAGGGAGTGCCTCAATGTCATACCACTCAAGTTTTGCCAAGAATTTGTCCACAAGGGATTTATAAGCCTGTAGAACTGGGCATTTGCATTGATATACCCCTTTGAATTGATTGACAATTAACAGCGAATCACCAAAGATGTTCAGTCATTTGATGTTCATGGCGATTTCTGTCTGAAGACCTATGAGCAAGGCTTCATACTCTACATTATTGTTGGTGCACGAGAAGTTTAATTTAAATGACAGGGGAATTGGAGTGCCCTACGGTGTGAAGAATACTATTCATGTGCCACCACCTTGCTCACATTTAGAACCATAAAAAAATAGGGTTATGTCGGCCTTTGACTCAGGCTCATCAGAATCTGGAAATTCTGAGACATGGAAGACCCCATCATTGGGTAGTTCTATGACCAGAGGCTGATCGTCTTCAAGAGGAGCCTCTTCTATTTGATCAGCTATGACTTATCCTTTGATAGATTTTTGTCGAATAAACTCTATGTCAAATTCCATCAACAACATGATCCATTTTGCCGTGCGACTACTATGATAAGTACGACTCATCATGTATCACAATGGATTCTCCTTAGACACAACATACATAGTGTTTCTCAGCATGTAGTGGCGTAGCTTTTTGATAGCAAACACCACTGCCAAGCAGAGTTTCTCGACGTATGCATAGTTAATTTCATAACTGACCAGGGTGCGGCTAAGATAGTAAGTAGCCTGTTCTTTGTGAAGTTCATTCTTCTGGGCTAGCATGGCACCCAGTGCCACCTCAGTAGATGAGATGTATAAGTAGAACGACAATCCTGGTCTAGGTGGTGCCAATACTGGCGACGAAGCCAGGTATTGTTTGATTTCGTCAAAGGCTGACTGGAACTCGTCATCCTAGTGAAATGTAACCCCCTTGTGCAATAATTTGTTCATGGGTTGGCACTTGTCAGATAATTGCGCTATGAAACACTTAATTGACGTGACCTTTCCCTGCATACTTTTGAGCTGCTTGATGGTAGTTGGGGGAACCATTTCAATGATTGCCTTGACTTTCTTTGGGTCCACCTCGATTCCTCGCTTTGAGACTATGAAACCCAAGAGTTTTCTATATGTGACGTCAAATACACACTTCTTGGGATTTAGTCTAACTTTATGCTCCATGAGGCAATCGAGGATCTTGCTTAAGTCATCGATATGATTTGAGCGCAATAGAGACTTGGCTAACAAATCATCCATGTAATCTTCCAAAGTTTTATGCATGTAGTCATGGAAGATGTACATCATGGCACGTTGGTAGGTGGCACCAGCATTTTTGAGGCCAAAAGGCATGACCTTATAACAAAATGTCCCACAAGGCGTTGTGAATGCCATTTTTAGTTGGTATTTAGGATTGATACGAATTTGATTGTATCCTGAGAAACCATCCATGAGGGAGAGCATTTCGTGACCTGCTGTAGTGTCTACCAACGTGTATATTATCGACAAGGAAAAATCATCCTTAGGACTCACTTTGTTTAGATCTCGAAAATCAGTGCATATAAAAATCCTCCCATTGGGCTTTTTGATGGGTACCATGTTGGATAGCCATGGCGGATAATCCACGCAGATGACAAACTATGCATCCAACAATTTTTGTAGTTCATCTTTGACCATCAAGGTCACTTTTGGGTGCATCTTACGTAGGTTTTGCTTTATAGGCTTGATTGTCAGATCAAGCGTTAAATTATGCGTGACTAGTCGCGGGTCTAGTCCTGGCATATCCTTGTATGACAATGCAAAAACCTCCTTCTTGTCTTTGAGAAGGGCAATGTAGTCGGCTTGCTCTTCAGGGGATAAACTTACCCCCAGCTTGATAATCTGTGGATTCATTGGATCCAAGCCGATATCTACGTCAATCGTCTCCTCGACTGACATGTGGGATCCATCCTCCAACTGATGTGGAGTCGGGATCAAATGGATATCATCAGCTAAATTTAAATCTGTGTTGGGAACCTCGGGTTCCTCTTCAGCCTAAAAAATATCCTGAGTTGTCCCTGGGATAAAATGAGGCATCTTACTGAAAGGCCAGTACTCTGATGGTGAGAGAGGTGAATTGACGCAATCCCAGTCGATGGCATCTGTGTCTAGATGCAATGACCGTGTTGGATCGACCAGATTGTGGATGGGTGCGATCAAATCAATGGAGATTATGTGGATGGAATGAACTTGGTCTCCATTACCGTGGGTATGATAACTCAAACATTCTGGATGCTCCCTATACTCTGGATCTGGCTCTAGGGGAATGGGCATGAACGGATCTACCCTATGTGCTGATAGAAAGACAAGGTCTTCCCTCGACACTGATGTCATTATAGGGTCTCGGGGTGGATGGTGCTCATCATAGATTTGGAGCCACGGATCCAACACTTGGTCCCACCCCACCGGGTCTACGTACCATTTATGCCCTAACCTTATGCCTAATTGTCCCATCAGATCTTCATGAGTTAAAGGGCGATTGTGCCGTCACGCATGATTAAGATAGTCCATCTCAGTTTTGTCTTTGTAATCATTGTCGGTAATCCAAAGGCCCTCATTGGCCCCGACAACTGTTTGTGACATATTATGCTCATCTTGTTCGAGCAAATTAATCTGATCCCATCGTTGTTGTTCCACACTCGATGGGGGGACCTGATTCTCTTGGCACTGTGTTGGCTCAACTGGAACCTCTAAAGGGAACAGTTTCAAAAAGATCTCTGGACACCGTTTATGCTCTCCTTGGGAGTTAGTGTCCGAACTTTCACCTCTCTCTAGCAAAGGAGAGGGATT
Organism: Wollemia nobilis; assembly: GCA_028583015.1. Lineage (NCBI taxonomy): Eukaryota > Viridiplantae > Streptophyta > Pinopsida > Araucariales > Araucariaceae > Wollemia > Wollemia nobilis. Next base: position 5,641,125 of record JAQPPZ010016931.1, read on the forward strand.
ATTGATGTTACCAAGGGTGGTTGTTGACTATGGGAGGTAATATCCCAATGTATATTCTGTATTTGGGTTGGCATAAAGATCTGATGCCAATCCACCCTTGTTGCCTATTCCTAGGCCTTGCATGTTTTCCACCAAGATGTCTAAGGGTAGGGGGTGGTTGAACCCTAATCCCGACTTATCATACAACATTTGGTATCTTGACTGGCAAAGGACACACACCCCTTGCTCATACCTGCCTAGCCCGTATCCATGCCAATTGCATTGGCCGAGATATCTTAGAGCAAAGTCTAGGTTTGACAGATAATTGACATTTTTGGCAAAAGGCTCTTCGTCCTTGTACTTTTGCTTGCATGGTTTGGGACCATGATCAAGGCCTCCATACACAAAATTAGTCTGGTTTGGTGGGTAACCTAGAGGAACAACTGTCCCTATGGGAAGGCGAGGTCTCCCTATGTCCTGCATAGATTCCAGCGTGGGTGTTGCCACCACATTCTACACTAGATACTCCCCCAGGCCCGTACTGGCCATTTCAACAGTGATTGTTGACGATTGGGAGGGAGGGAATGGGAGGCATTCCTGACTCCATTCCATGTTGGGTGGATTAGGAGCCTCAACTTTCGTTGTTCTAGGTATCTCTTTTGTTGAGACAGTTGATATTGTTGGCAACCCCTCTTCTAGGGGCTGAGCCTCTTCCAAAATTTGTTTTCCTTTGTCCTTCTGTTTAGCCATGACAGGTGGCATTGGTAGTGAAGGAGTAGATGATGAAGACTCACCTAGCTAGGATTTTGATGATTTATTCACCAATGGTGTCTGCGGCATCGGACCCTATTTATATGGATTTAACTAGAAATCCAAGTGCATTGATGGGAGGGTTGATTGAGGCATTAATTGCATCGCATTGCAATATTTGAAGGGTTCTAAGTCCATCGGGACTACATGCACTTCTCCTTCAAATGCATACTTTAGACACTGGTGAGCGATCGAAGGGACACACTTCATGTCCCTGATCCATGGCCACCCTAGCAATATGTTATATGCCATCTTGCCTTCCAGAACATGGCACAATGTAGGTATCATATTTTGTCCTACCTGGACGGGCAAAACAATTGTGTCGACTATCGAGCATATCTCATCGTTGAATGCTCGTAGTGTGTATGTGGAAGCCGTGATATGAGAGGCTAGCAACTTCAGATGTTTTAATGCTGCAGTGGTAATGATGTTACTAGACGAGCCAGTATCTACCAAAACTCTCTTGTACGGGATCCCGTTGACCCATGCGATAATGTGCAGGGGTGGATCTGCCATGTCATTCAATATTGTTTTAACTTCATCCTATTTGAATGTAATGACCAACTCCATACATTGTTTCACATGTCCCATGAAGTTATTGAAAGAATTTGCTTCATGAGGCTGTAACTCGATGGCTTTCAAAATTTCCATGAGAGCTTCTCTATGGGGTGTTGACTATTGAATAAGATCGTAAATGGAAAGCCTAGCCGATGTGGTCCACAAAATCTACGTGATATTTGTCTGTATCGTGACCTCGTGTCTAGAAGGAGGCAACTACACAGGGCGTTGTTGAGGTTGCGACGTTGTTGGAACTTCTATTGTAGCTGCCTCGAGGGCAACTCCTGGGTACTTTTTGTTCCTGGTCACTATGCTGATCATTCCCACAAATCCTTGCATGGGAAGATTCTGTCGCACCTCATTGGCCTGAAGAGGTTTTGCCTATGCCTCATGGGCAGGCAAAGTGTCCTTGAAAACCCCCATCTGTTGATTATTTGGCGCTATGGGGTTGTCCACTACCAATGTTTTATTGTCGATCAAATATTGTATTAATCCCTTGAATTTCCAACATCCATTCAGGTCATGTCCCCTTCGCCTATGGAACCTACAATATAATTCCTCTTTGTATCCCTTAGGCTTGGGAGCATTAGGATCTACGGTTTGGATTTTTGGAAGGGTGACTAAATTTGTCGTTGACAAGCGGTCAAATAGGGAGTTCCTAGACTCCGCATAAGGGGTGAATTGTCGCCTAGGGTGACGCTGCTGATTTTGCTCCTATTTTTTATTTTCTCTTTCATAAGTAGGAGGCACTGCCTGATAATTAGCCTTTTGGGGCTGTATTTCTTGCACAGGCTTGGGGACATTTATTGCAACTTGATTAACCGCAGTGGGTTGTGATGGCATAGTCTCGGTCTTAGTGTTTTTATTCCACTATTTCTTTTTAGGCTTGGATATTGCGCCCTCCCCTATTTTGATCTCTTCTATAACTCTGGCTTGCGCCAAAGCTTCTTCTAGGCTGGTGTATTGCTACAACTGTAATAGCCCAGAGATCGATTTCAAGCAACTTCGTGCAAACATTTGTGTGAGGTCAGACATAGGGGGAAGGTAAGGTAGCTTAGAAAGCAAAGCCCTCCATCGGTTCCCATACGCTGCCATTGTCTCTTCCTCATATTGCCTGAGGCTAGCCAGATCACTCAGCGATGCCTTCTTCTTGGTGTTGAAGGCAAAGCGTTCAAGGAACGCATCTACTAATTGATCTAGGTTATTTATGCTGTGTTTCGGTAACTGTGTGAACCAATCCGAGGTAGGGACCGCAAATGTGGTTATGAATGTCCTAAGAAACAATGCATCATTATCTTGGATGCCGAAGCATTGGCTCAAGAATCTTGTGACATGTTCTTGTGCATCCTCTTCACCTTTAAAGACTGCCAACTGGGGCAACTTGAAATGTTTGGGGTAAAGAGGTGTGGGCACTGAGGGATGCACTGGATGACTACGGAGTTGACGTAACGTGGGCTTTTGATGCCCAGAAGCTTTTGTCTCCATAGACTCCAAACGCTCTAATAGCGCTTTGTATGCATCGAAAGATTTAATTTCTTCCTCTTTTGTTTGCTTTCGTTGTGAGTTATGGGAGACTAGAGGCCTATGCCTTGATAGGGCATTTCGACCTGTTCTATTTCTAGTTCATATTCCTCATGAACTTCTTGAGGAGTCTTTGGGCGAGACCTATGGCCCTGAGTGAGTCCCCGCTGAGGGTACCCATCATTGTTTCGGGGAGTGGCCTCCATATCGGGTCTATAAGGTCTTGGAGGCAAAGCTTGACAAGGTCGCAGAGACCTGTCCTACACCAAAGGATTATACCTCTCATATTGTTCTACTTTTTAGGTGTGAGAGGTTGGCCCTCTCTTAGGTAGTTTATAATGTAGCTCATCCGCTTTGCGCTGCATGCACTCTTTATTGAGGCGGTATAAGTACTCAAACTCCTGATGACCTTGCTCAAGCCATGTGATTCAGGATTGGCAGGCGACATGTCTAGTGACTGTCAAGTCAATTTGGTCTACCATATTTTTCTCAGGAGTCTTGAATGTTTCTCCTATGTATTTGCCTCGATCTTGATGATCTAAAATTTTAATGGGTCGCTTCCCTCTGTCGAGGTTGGCGACATTTACTTGAGCCTCTGGCCTCGATGGGTGACCATGATATCTAGTAGGTGCAAAAATGCAAGGTTCCCATGCAGTATGTTGTTCCCGAGGAATGCGATGGTCTTCCTCGTACTCCCTTTCATGGTTGTGAAAGGGGTGAGCGGAGTTAGCTCACCCTGTGTGGAGAGCCATGCACTCTGGGTTTTGTATTTTAGTTCTAATGGGAGGCAAAGGAGAGGTGTGAGATTCACGCTATCTCTCCTCATGGACACTGTACCTCTATAGTGCTTCATCGCGCTGTGGCCAATCAGATCTAGCCTTGAAAGGCGGTTTTATATTTTCGTTGAGTGCTACATGTAAAGCTTCTTCCCAAAAGGGGCTTTGTTGAATGGGCATACCCCACAGATGGGGGTCCCAATAATTCCTTCTTGATGTGGCCTGATGTGGACTCTCTTGTAGGCCAGACCGCCAAGGCGGTATGGCCAAGTCCTCAGGGCTAAAGCGAAGGTGACCAGCGCCCTCTCTTTGTGCACCTTTTGCAAAATCTGCCCTTGATTGGGCTTGGCTACGGGTGTACATCATTGTGGTGCTCTTCTACTAGCTAAGCAGATTTTTATCTCGTTTATGATGATTTTTTTTTTTGTTACACTAAGCAGAAATGAACACACACATACACAAATAATGATTATCTCTTTTAAAGATTAATGGTGTGTCCTAAACTGGTTTAGTGCATTTTGATGTTTTGTTTTGTTTTTGAAAGTTTTGAAGAACATTTAAATGCAGAATGTTGGCTCATATGACTCCCATAAATGGTCGCCCCTTCAATATACCATTGCCAGACCGATATACCAACCTCTCTATATACCCGCCCTTACGAGAGGAAAACTATAGGTACGTGAGAGCAGATGGTATGTGGAACATAGGCGGTACGGAAGGGGGATTGTCCTATTAATGACACCTACCATAGAAAAATTATCCTCGCACGCATGGTAATCACCCCAGCGACACTCGGTTAGCTTTCATCAGGATTTACGCCTAACAACAGTGACAATCGAGGAAATGGATGCAAAATCAAGCCAAGGTGGTGATGAACCCACCGTTGGTCTTGCTCAAGGGCTGGGGTCTTACGACCAAATCCTTGGTTAAAAACGTGCCACATGATGTGTGTGTGGTTTATTTTACTCCAAATTGAAACATGCAAGCAACCACTATTTTCCTTAAGCACGCAAGAATTGATAGAAAGTGAAAGTAGAAAACCAAAAAATGACAAAAATAGTTTTGGAACCCTTACCTCTCTCTGCCCATACTTGTTGTTTTTGATCTGTGGCTCTGAAAATTTATAGACATAAATTTGTCCCTCTATGAGACGAATTACAGAACCGAATTTGTCCCTGTCTGAGGCGAATTTGAATTCGTCTCAGGGTTAGATGAATTACACTAAAGTATTCATCGCAGTCAGAGACGAGTAACAGTCTGCTTTAAAAAAAATTGTACCTATCAAGCACAAAACACAGAAATGGACCAGTTACTTGATCTTAAAAACCAGGGGACAGGGTCCCACCGTGATCGCCACTGAAAGCATGAGATTCCGGAAATAAAAAGAAACACTAATTGTTGTAATGTAAACTAACTAGCTTGATGCACGAAATAAAGCGGATATAATCGAATAAAAAACAAATGTAAAAGAGAAAGCAGGAGCACAACCCTTTTTATTAATTTGATTCCAACTCGGTTACAATACATCTCCTCCCTTTTTAGGGGCTAGGAGAGTTAGCACGTTTCCATTACAAAAGTGAATAGTGATCTCCTTTCCACGTGCCCACATGCAAAATGGGCGGGCCAAAGCATTGCTGCTGCTAGTGTTGATGGGTCTTCGATCTTTGCTACTCCTCTTGCATTCAAAGAAACAACAAAAAGAGTTCGTAGCACCTGCTGCAAATAGGAAAAGTTTGATCCTTGAAATTAATGAAAGATGTATGCCTAAGACTGACTAAAATGATGCATGAAATGATCCTAAATGATTGGCAAATCTTACAGAGGTCAGAAGACATTACCAGAAGGAAACTACCATTGAAACAGTTGGCCAATCTACTTTCAACTATAATTCGTCCCTGGGTGGGATGAATTCTGCTGTTATTCGTCCCCGGGTGGGACGAATTCGACTGTGTTAGGAAAGCCAAAGTGATCCGTCTAAATGTCGAACCCCGGGGTCTCCAAAACACCTGTAGAAAAAGGTGTTAAGTAATTGGGGCCATTTTAGGATGACCGAGATGGTCGTATTCTCCTAATTTGGCCTCTATCCATGGGAATTCAACGTCGCCACCTACAAGTTAGTGAAGGCCACAAAATCGACAAAGCATGATAATATTTGATAAATGTCTTCGAAAATCTAGATTGTGAGCTATCTAAATAGCATAGAATGCAATGTAGGATAAACAAGCAATAATAGAATATACTAAAATGAAACTCACAAAAAGTGTGGGGTGCCTAAGCGGGCCGCCCCGTTAGAACTTGATTTTGATGCCAATCCACTAGGGATGGGCCCAAAATCTCTTGGGATTGTGTTTTTGACAAATTGGTGGATTGAGATGGTCAAATGTTGGGTTTGGGTTGGATACATGCTTCCAAAAGCCACCCAATAACCTCTCTTGCGAAAGAGATTAATGGATGTGAAAGGGTGAATCAAAAAAGGGTGCAATAGGGTGTTCAATTTGGCAGCACTGCGTTGCTTGAAAATGCCTCTCCTGTCCTTTTTGGGTGGGAAAGTCCACCATTTTATAGACCCAACGGGTCTCTTTGGAGGGGCATGCAGGGATGCCATGTGGCGGCCATGCCTTCCCAAGAGGGAGGAGACTCCTCCCTAACTTGGGCTTCCATGACTGCCTTTGTGATAGTCCTCTAACTGCCAACCTACCTACCTACACACGCATGCACGACGGGAGGCAATAATTGACTATCCTTGGCTGCAACTTGGCGGCATTCTTCTTTTTTACCGTTAAACCTGGAATTCGTCTTGACCAAAGACGAATTTAGAATTCGTCCCTGGGTGAGACGAATACTGGGCAAAGTTCCTGAATGTGCCAAATTGCTTCTTGACCTTACAAAATGGCTATGAAAGTGGTTAGGACCACTGTTTAACCTCTGAGGGCTACCCTGGGGGCTGTGTGTGTCAAAGCGATCAGTATTTGCAGTCACATAATCGGATTGGTGCTGTTTTGGTGTCTACATCATCTAAACCTAAAGAACCTTAGGCAGGTGAAAATATAACATATCTACCATGAAGGAAATCAAACAACTGATAGGATGGTGAATTTAGGAGTTAGAATCAAGAAAAAAAAAAGGATTAGTATGTAGAGTTTTCTATAGCTTTTATGGAATTGGCACTAAAGGATCATACAAAGGATGAACACCTATTGGAGTAGTAGGAGGTGAATAGACCCAATGAACTAGTCACTTTATTCCCATCTGGAAAACCAAAGTATACCTACCATGCTGGTGGATTAAAGTTTCACATGTCGGATTAAAGGAGGCAATGGACACCCTTAATTATCTAGAATAGGCTCACTAAGTTTCCTCTATATTATTCTTCTATTATGGTATTATTATTTTGTTTTGGTATTGGGTTGTTTTTTCCTTTAGTGTTGTCTATGTTTATTATGGTTTTACTATTATGTTTGGACTATGTATTGTGTTAGTAATACCTCTAGTAGGAGTGTTTTATTTCTAAGGGTATTTTTGTGGAACCTAAATATATCACTATATCCTAAGATTCAATTGATATTAGTATCTTGGTTTTGCTTAGGTTGTTGTGCCATATCATAATACTTTTTGTCATCTAGATGTAAGGGTTTGGGGTCTTGAAAATCCCTATTACCTTAATTTAAATATATAAAAAATAATATGAAATAAAATAGCCAATGTCATTCATGAAATAACATAAAGAAAACTTAAAATATAATAATTATTATTTTTTTTGGTAAATAGGGATTTTGAAAGAATCCCGAAACCTTTTATAAAAGGAGAAGGTTGGGAGAAAATATCCCAACCACAAAATAGCTAAAGAAATAGACTCTCTATGGGCTATTGGATAAAAATAGCTGAAAAAAAGAAAGATAAGCCGATGCAAGATCAAGAGAGAAAGCCACACCAACTGAGAAGAGAAGCCCTTGTAGGGGCAACAGGGAAAACCTTAAAGGTAAACATAAAAATAAAAAGTGTTTTTTGTAAAGGAAAAAACTTACATCCAAAAGAAAAGGGTTTTCCCACATAGGAGAAAAACTCAGACTTAGAAGGCTAGCTACCACTAAATTAATACTATCCATAGATGAAATAGGACCACACATAAAGACAAAATAGGACCACTGCAAAAGAATCAGGAGCAACTAAAAACCACACAGGACCATCTACAAATGAAACAAGACCCTCCACAACATAATAGGGACCATCCAAAAACTAGCATAGGGCCATCCATAAATAGCCTAGGTCCATTAGTAAACCAAATTGAACCATCCACAAAATCCCCCATGCAAACTCCTAGAGAAGAAGGTGAAGCACAGTTGAAGACAAACCATGGAAGGAGGACACCCATATCAACAAGAAATCCTAACCCTACCACCAGCAAAGAAACCACAAAATCCTTCTGCCATACATGGTCCCCCCTAAGACCAAATAAATATGAGAAGGAATCCAAAAAAAACCCCTGGATATGAACCCCGAAACACTAGCCACAAGAACCACTCAACTATGAATCTGAGGACGCCTCAAGCCTAGAGAAGGTAGTGAATGACCACCCAGGCAAGTAGAACAAGAAACACATTTGTTGTAAATCCTAAAATAATAGCCATAAACTATGAATGATGGAAAAATCTCAACTAGGAATAAAAGGGGCCTCCTCCAAGCCCAAAAACTAGTGAAAGGTCATCTCGATAAGCAGGACAACCAAAACAAATCCACCAAAAATCCTAAGCCATCAACCATGAACTGTAATCGTGGGAAACACTCAACTGAGAACAATTAGGGCCTCCCCCAAGCCTAGAAGCCAATGAATAACCCTCTCAAGAAGCAAAATAAAAGAAACTAGAACCCAATATGAAGCAAATCCAACCCCCACACCTATACCACCAACCAGGTTTGCCCAATCACACAATACAATCCAATAAGACTTCCAAGAAGATATCAGGAAGAAGCAGAGAAGGCCTTGGAGACCCTCCTGGCACCAAAAAATGGTAGGAAGGGCAAGAAACCCTAGAAAATCTAGGATATCTACCTAGAAACCATAGCAATAAATAAATCCATAAGAGAACCCTAGTAAGATCCGAGGAGGGAGCAATAATATTAAGATATTACCTCCCGCCCATAATGGGATATCTCTTACTCCCGCACTAGGGCATCTCCTAAGCGTGCTCTAGATTCACCAAAATAAAATAAGATCTTCCTCCTCAAACCTAGAACACCTCAAGAAAAAGCAGAAAAGGGCTTGGAAACCTTCTAGGTACCAAGCAATGGTATGAAGGGACAAAAACCCTAGGATAACTAGGATATATGCCTGGAAAATTATAACAAAGAAAAAAATCTACTAGGGAGCCCAAGGAGGAGCTCGATAGGGAGCAAGAAGATGAATAGGTAGCCTCCCACCCATAGCAGGAGGTCTCTTGCTCCTGCATCGGGGCATCTCTTACTCTACGGATCTGCCAAAATAAAAAGATATTTGCCTCTTCTTTCATGTAACACCATAGGAAGAAGCAAAAAAGCCATGGAAACCCTCTAGGAACCAAGCAATGGCAAGAAGAACCAGAAACCCTAGGAGAACGAGGATATATGCTTGGAAATGCACAACAAGGTAAGAAATATACCAGAGAGACAAAGGAAGATCCAATGATAGATAAAGAAGATGAAGTGGTGACCTCCTATCCAAAGTGGGAGGTCTCTTGCTCTTGCATCAAGGCATCTCTTGAGCATGTTACGAATCTACCAAAAACATATATCTACCTCTACTTTCCTGGAACACCAAAAGAAGAAGCAAAAATGACCATGGAGACTACCAAGCACTAGGCAGTAACAAGAAGGGCCAAAAATATTAGAAAACAAAGAGATCTTCCTGGAATTTGATAATGTAGCAGGAGATCAACCAAAAATCCCTAGGAGTAGCCGATGAGGGAGCAAGAATGCTAAAGGGTGACCTCCAACCTAGAGGGGGAGGTCACCGCCTCCCAAATCTAAAATCTAGTCCTTAAATATAATTAATTAAACTGTATATTAGCTTCAATATTATAATTTCTTGAATGAGTTATTCAATATACAACATGAATTTTATATCCTTAATATAACCTTAAAAAGGTGACTTTTGGACTCTTTTTCTATTAATATCCTCACATATCTAGGAGATGTATTTTTTCCTATTTCATACAAAACATAAAGCCTCTCATATCTTTTGGCTTCTTATCTTGTTACTTGCATACATGAATCTTGAGTTACTATTTACTCTTGCACACATTATGACATATTGCACACTCTGCACGCTATACTACATGACACTTTTGTACATCCTACACATGAACACATACATAAAGGATAAATATAAATTGTGCTCCTAAACTATAGACACACATCCTAACTATTATAAATTTACATTTGTACCAATAAGATACTATATAGGTACATTAGCATGTACCAAAAAATGTAACATTCTCCAAAAATATTATCTTTTATATGCAAAATGAAATATAATGCTAAATGTGCTAAAATTATCCTTTGTAATCTCTCCCTTTATTTTTAGATGTTGAACCTAATGGTTCATACTATTCCTATGTTCTTGAAATTTCAAAAGATTCTTACTCTTGATTAGTTGTATCTCTTAGTTCATTTATGGGTGGTAAAAAAAAATTGTTGTACGACTCCACAAATATAAAATCATTGAACGAAATTCAAATCTAAGAAGGATAAGACCTAGGGGATCAATATTAAAGCTATGTATTCAAGGAAAATGAACACCACTTGTAGATACTATAAGAGGAAGGGACATCCAACAACAAATTTATTGCTAAAATTTTAAATGGTTGAAGCTAACTTCTTAAAGATCAATAAACATCTTCAAAATAATGAGGGAAATTGTAAAGGATCAATCTCAATTGTAGAGGCTCACTAGAGCATCCATTATGGAGAGGACAATATTATTTTCACTAATTTCTTTTCTTCTTGGCATATCAGTTTAGATTATGGGTGTGTTAAAATTATGATATGATTCATGATCAACAATGGCATATTGTGATGTTTGGGATAGTCCTAAGGGTATTTTATGTACAATGTGCTAATTATTTGAAATAAATTAATTTATAAACCTTATGGGTTATGGTTAAATTTTTATGGTTAAACACTTTTTATAACAAGTAATTAACATATAGCCTTCTTTTTATAATGGCTAAGGTTAGACTTTTATATTTTGTTATTTCCTCCTCTATAACAACCCAATTTGAACCATCCAAGGAGAGGATAACTTTTTTGTTACAAGTAAGGTTCACCAAAGATGTTATAGATAGATTCAATAGAAGCTTTCAACTATATTCTAAGTTGTAGATGTTGCAGCATCACTCAAATGGACAAGAATGGTCAGTATCCTACATTAACTCTAGGGATTCACCTTGCACACTACCCATATAGCATAAAGGATACATCGATTTGGCCTCTCCATTTCCTTACCTTCCTTTGAAGGATATTTTGACCATGGCATAAGATTAATCCTATCCCGTTCAATTCATAAGGAATGCCAATTCCACTAATAGTTTTATTTTATTTTCACTAGTACCCAGGTGTAAAGATTCTTATAGTTTTAACCACTACACCATGTGTAAAACTATTGTACTCAATTAAACCATCACCTTGACCCATGTGACATCTATCACCTAGGTACGCCATAGTCAATCAGAGTTTCAAATGAATGTCAAACCTAATGATATCGTGTAAACTCAGCTACAAGACACCAACAAAATGGACTCCAATCACATAACACAAATGCAATATAATGGAAGAAACCTTCAAATCGATACTCTTCTCATTCCTAAACTCACACCCCTTCTCCAAGAGAATACAATTCGTATTATAGCAAATGAAAACCAAAGAAACCCTAAAAACATTTTTTTTCTAAAAATTGTTAAAAATAGAAATGAGTTGGATTACACCCAAATTTGGTGCACACATCCCTCTTACAATAAGGAACCTTAATTTAAAATATTCGGTCTCAACTTAATGTATAAAAAAATATAATAAAGTTCTAACATTCAAAAAAACCTAAAAATCCCAAGAACCTATTCTAAAAGCTAATTTTGGGACACTAGGTGGAGTTAGGTCCCAAAAATATGATTTTTGGAGTTTCAAGTGCATAAAAGATGAGCCTGATGTAGAACACACATGTGGAACCACTTGTTAAAGTTTAAGGTAAATGAACATACAGTTCACAAGTTATGGCTCCGACAAGGTGCATAATGATATCCCTCATATTTTTTTTCTCATTCAAGTGAGTACCTATGAATATCATTTGCATGACATATCTCACATGGATACCTCATAGTCCATCAAGGTTCCATCACACAAATCTAGTTACGATGAGATCTAAGTGTATCCTACCCTTTAGGTTTCACTTCGATGATCCATTACCGATGTACCCATTATAACCCTAAGGGATTGCTACACCACAATTCCCTTAGTTTTGGTACCATCCTTTAGGGTCAAGCTAAGTTGATTTCCTATGGATAATCCCTCCTAAGGAAGAACCCCAAACCCCAAAGTAACTAAGTTCAAGCTCCTCTCTTTATTTTGTATATTACATTTATATAAACCTTACTCTATTGCAAGTGTAAAAGAAATACTTAATATTCATATTAATATACTATAGCATAAATACTTCAATTATAAGCATAACATAATTAAGCATACAATTTCACTTTCTCTTCATATACATCTCATATTAGCTCAAATAATCAACTAGATACTTACATGCATATAATAATTCTAAGGAAATATCGATAAATGATACACATATAACACATCATATATCATTGAAAACCCTTACAAGAAAAACCCAACCTTGAAACATCTATTTTTACTGCATAATCCTTGCTGTCATCAATACATATATGTAAAGGAATCTCATTATTCCTTTTTCCAACACTTCAATGCCAATATAATTACATAAGAAGTCTATATTTCTTATTTTTCAATAATATGCATATTTGTAATTTTATTTTAAAAAAGTAGTGATTGAACAACATAATTCTCTTGAATGAATCCCACATTCATTCTCCTAATCATGGATACTTAAGAATCCACCTTAAGTATTTTCCAAGTATAATGACAATGGAACCACCATAAGTTCCAATCTATTTATTGGGTTACATACCCAATGATCAAGACATATATTTCAACTTTCAAAGGTATTTTTATGAACTCATAAAAGAATTTTAATCCATCTAATATTTTACTTATTTTCCTAAAGTATAGATTTTCAAAAATACAACATTAATATTTCCTCCATATCATCATGCAAAACCAACTTCTTAACCTTTCTAAAGATATGTATACCATATATCTTACTTATTTATTTTGTTTTTTATAATAAAAATAGATCAATAAAACAAACTATCTATAATTCAAATATAATAGACTTTTTTTTTATAGTAGATTGATTTCCAATAGGAAGCATATTTGGAACTCTAATATTCCAAAGGTAACTTCAAAATTTACAAATGAAAGTATAACTCTTTTAATCAACTTAAAGTATTCAAAACCCTAAAAAAAAAACTATCTTTACAAAACAATAATCCATTTCATTACTATACAATAAAGATAGATTAAATTTTTTAATATAATTTATAAAGCATCTTAATCAATAAGGAATATTTATTTTATGAACAAAGTACTAATATAACCTTCAATTTCCCCTTATTAAGCTCTAACACAATCTAAAGGGTCGTTTTAATTCCACTCTACTATATTTTGTTTATCATCCAAAGGATGATAGACACTTATGAATTGAATGAGTTGCACCATACATTCATTAATCCAAAATCCTCTTATTAAAAATGGCATAAGTCAACATTCACTTAAAAATCTAACAACTAACCCTTACAACAAAGTCAAACAACCCAACATATTTTACAAATTTAACATTTCCTCAAATCAACATGGGGGTGTTCAAGTACCCTCCTATGGATACTCTGAACTAAAAAGGTATAGTATTTTATTCAAAAGGTAATTAAATGAAGTTTGACTACCCTCCAAATCTTATGTTATATCCTTCAAAAATTAAAACTTGCATAAAATTATATATATATATATATATATATATATATATATATATATATATATATATATATAATTTGGTTATTGTGAAAAACCCCTATAACCGATGTACAAGGCTAAGCAGTCTCCTCCCAACCATAACCCCTGGTAAATCTAAGAGCTATACTTACCAATATGGAATTCAACACAAATACACCACACACCCACCCCCTTACACACTAGCCCACTCCATGGTTTGAACCTTGGACCTCCTGAAGAAGAGCCAAAGCTCGAACTGTTGTGATGCACCCCAAGGTGCTAAAATTTTAATATTTTGAATTTTTATTTAGGGTTTAACTAAGATGTCTTTGACATCATGCAAAAATTAATCAAGGCACATGGCCTTCCTAACTAAGATTAATTAAATCTAAAACCTCCTAATATATGGAAATAATCTCTCTATCATACATTCATAGGAAAATTATTGTATGCCCGATCCTATGCACAGATCGTCTATGTCCCTCACAACATCATTTGCCATAGATTTCTACTGATGATGATGCATATAAAATGAAGGATATTGTGAGGTTATAGAGGTCAAACTCAAAGTTTTGCATTGTACAATACAAAAGATTGGGTTTATGTGCACATCACACATATGGGTCTTGTTTTGATATAGACTCATTAAAGGTTTCCTCTAACTTAGATACTCCAAAATATAAGTGCACTTAAAGCAATATGGTTTCCAGAAAGTACTTTCTAAAGTACTGAGGCAATAATTTCATATAAAAGGAAATATTTACAGAGGACCTTCATGGTTGTAGAATTATTTTTTTAGAGAGGATTTAGGTTCATAATATCAGCACAAATCCTTCAATGCTTGTGCTTTCATAAACCTCCAAAATATCTCTATATCTACCATCATCAAAAGAAATAATTTCTTTCCAAAAACAAAGCAATTGTTCCCTCCTTCCCCATAAGGGTTTTTAAGTGAACCTGAAGAGAATTCACTCAAAAAAATAAACACACAACTACTCGTAATACCATTTATTTGAGTTAAGTTTTCAATTGAAACAATTTCAAAGTTATTTAATAAATGTTAATATTTTCATTTATTCTAAGGCTTAGCACATTAGTTTCATTTTCTTCTTATTAATAAGTCTTTTTATTAAAATACATTAGACATTCCTTCCATAGTCCAACATAAAGCATGTTAGTATTGCAAATATGATACCAAATAAAATGTAAATACAAAAATGATATACTAGGGCTAAATGCAGATATCATATGCCAGTTTGTTTGGCTATTTAACCATTATTTTTCTGCCCACTTGTGAAGATACCTATTCATGCAACATATAAATTCATTAGTAGCATCACATTCATCAATAAGACAAATAACTAATCACCATATAGCCATTTAATCTATCATTAGAACAACATATATAAGTCCATTGTATGAAAAAGTTAGGCAATGAGGGTCGTGACATCCTCCCACTCCTCAATTATTTAACAAAGTGTTGTGTAATTTTATTTGTCAATAATAGTGAATATTTGTAATACTAATGGGAATCCCAATATCTATGTCTTTTTTCTTTCTTTTGTCTCGTACACTTTTGTATAAGGTTTGAGTAGATGGGCTACTTATGTCCATTTCCAAAAAATATTGTGAATTGCAATAGGTATATGATATGATAGGCAGTGGACTAGATATATTCATGACCTGATATAAAACATATTACCCAACAATAATAAGTGATAATACTTGGGTTATTTGTGCTTGCATTTGGTTTTTATGTTGTAATTATGTTGCATGTGCCATATAATTGGTTCTTCATTTCACTAGTTTAGTGTGAAGGTTGTTAAAAATCAGTTTTGGTTTAGTTTTATATAATGACGTGGATTCTTAAAAGACCATTTCATAATTTTATGTTGATAAAGGTGAAAGATGCATATAAAATATTACAATAAAAAATATGTTATAGTATTGATTAAGTTTGTATCATGCAATCAATAAAACTTTTTAAAAATAAGTTAAAGTCATATCCTCGTACTTAATTTTGCAACCACACTTATTTTTTCCAATACACCAATTTAATAGTTATAAACAAAGAATTCTCTTGTATACAAATAGTATTAAACATATGACCCCACATTATTTCAATTTTATAAGTCTCCTTCCTAAAGCTTAGAAAGTGATTCATTTTAGTTTTAATTTTTGAAATTTATATAATATTATTTTAATTTATATAATATAATATAACATTTTTATAATAGTGATTTTCTAGTTACCTCAGCAATAGTTCTTTATTTTATTTTATTTATTTTTAATTCTTAGAGAAAATCATGAGAGGGCTACTTCTATAAACCCTGCTATCAATTAGCCTATCCCCTTGTGAGTATGCAGTAGTTTGAACCTTGGACCTCCACAAAAAAATATTTTTTCCAATCAGTTTACACAGAACGGTCCTAATCCCTCATATAATTTTATTTTTTTCAAGATTTTTTTTGTGAAGGTCCTAATTTCTCGTAGAAAGTGAAATAATTCCTTATTTATTAATAAACATAAATTTTATTGGCCAAGTATTTCTTTGTCGTTTCTTATGATTTGACCTGACAGCTTAGAGATTGAAGTTTGAAATTTTCCTAGAATCTTTTCGGACGATGTCGTCCCCACGGGATAGTGATGTCTTGGACCGAGAAAAAGCTATGTGACCACTATGTGACCCAACAACCAGACGTAGCTGGTGCTATTTTCAAAGGGTATCTATATTTGGCTGATGGTGATGTCGATCCGGGAATAATAGATGAAATTTGGGGCTAGATGATCACGCAAAAGCATTCATCGTTCAAAGAAAACTGTTATTGTTTTTTCTTTTTCTTTAAATGTCAAAAGAAAAAGTTTGAGATAAAAGATATGAAAACATTCACAGATTAGAGGACGAATTTTATTGGATTCTATTGTTTCTAAATACTCATATACCATTCAAAGAAACTTGTCTTAAACCAGACCCTAAGGTCTTGGGATAGTGGCGAAAGAGTGTTTATTAGGAAAAGATCAAACGTTTTAATCTATAAATATTTGGTAACTCCTTTAAATCTTAAATATTCATGCGATCGCTTTGTGAGTAATGAGGAATATAGGTTGGAAAAGGGCAAATCGTTGAGATTTTAAATATTCGATAGCATCCCTTTCATCTTAAGTATTTATATAAGGGCATCTTCGTTAAAAATAAAAAGTAAGAGTAAGAAGTATGATTTATAGTTTTCCATATATTATCTTTATTCTTATCATTGTAAAAATATAAATCTGATCAAATTTTTATTAGTTAAAAATAAAATAAAAGGTAATGTACTAATGTATTGAATTTTATAATGTTTTTTTATTGACTTTGTGAATGTACTGTGACATGTTAGAGTTGTTACAAAAGGTTGTCTTTTAATAAGCTTTTTCCTCTACACTATATCAAATAATGCTAAAGCTTAAATATGATGTAGTTGTACTTGTCAATAAAATATACCCAAAAGTTTGATGAATGATGGGGATGCTATGTTTGTGGCATGCATTGGATGAAAAGAGGAAGATTACCGACAAAAGAATTCAGCTTTGATTTTTTCTTTGTTTCTGACAGAGCTACACAAGCTTTCACTAACACAATTCAAATATTTTAAAGTGAAGGCTTACTTTAAGGTAATTGAATTTTATGAGAAATTGAGTAGCCATGATGGAATATTGAAGTAATAATTTAGCTAGTATTAGTCAAACAAATATCAAAATGAGTGGTAAATATTTATAAAGAATGTGGAGATGGAATTTTGTTTGAGATATCATTATGCAGTTTTTTTGGTATAGATATTAACACAGTGCAGTATTTTAGTTTAAATGCCATAATATTATGCAAAATTTTCCTATGGGAAATATAATTTGATGGTTTTTTTATTTTTATTATTTTGCAAAAATATTTGTTTTGGAATTTGGAAGTTTTCAATTTTAAATGGCTAGGATTTGGATGTCACCAAGGTTGAAGTTTTCATAATAGTCACATAACTAATGTTATAGATTTTTGTTAGATAATTCTGAGTTTAATAATAGTAGATGACCAAGATATCATTTGAGATGACCAATATTCTCGTTTGCTAAAATCACTACTTATTGTTTAATGTTTTTTTACTATGCTATGATGTATGTGTGGATTAAGAGTGGGATAATATACTTTAGTTTGACTTTTTAAAAATAGAATAATGATAGGGAAAGAATAACAAAGACAAAATTAAATATTTAATAAAAAAATAAAATAATGGTAAATGCCAAGATAAGAATTTTTTTACAAATCAATATTTATCGATTGGATGTGAGGAATGCTCTATTGATGACTAGGCAAGAATTATGGTGTGACTGAATGGATAAGTTGCAATCAATGATATTCTTGGCAATGAGGAAAAGATAACCAATTTGTAGAGGTTAAATCATATTTTGTTTAAAGAAATTTTGAGCCTAAAGGAAGAAAAGTGTGCTTTTTTGAAGAAAAAAAGTTCCAAGATTATGAGACAAGGGTGAAGTATTATGAGGGGAAATTGAGCAAAAATATGGCAATGTTGAGAGTTGTAAAAGGAGAGGTAAATATAGAAGATTAAAAAATAATGATAATGGGAAAGAGGTGGTTAACCCATGTCACTAGTAGTAGTGATGATGAAGACAATAGGACACTTTCTACTTTCATTTTGAAATCATATTGGAGTGGCACTATAAACAAAGAGAAAGAGAGAAAAATAAGGATAAAGAGACAAGAGAATAAGAGGTATGAAGAAACAAGTAGAAGATCACATTGTAACATTGGCATACAGACATTATGGTCAGCATCATGATGTCATTGATTACTATGATAGCGATGACCGTAACAACCCACCAACTCAACCTAAGGGAGAGATATTTTTCTTTTTACAGGGATTGACTCACAAAGAAGAATCAATATTTTCATCAGTATTAAGGCATAACCACTTTTTAGTTCAATATCACTACAAATGACACTCAAATGGACAAGAGTGACCAACTTATCATACTTTTACGATTCACTTTTCTAAACCTTATAGTTTAGAAAAAATGTCTTCAGTGGTCCCCCCACTTTTTATATACACTCACCTATATAATATAACTTGACCATGATGTAGGCATTATCCTTTAATATCCATAATACTTAAAGGGGGGCGTTTATTCCCTAACCATACATAATTTTATCTATGTAGGATTAATTTAACATGATGTCTTAGTGATTAGTTAACTTCACCTCATTATGAGCTAACTAAAACCATTAATACTCACCTGGTAATGATCATGGTCACTCTTAACTCACCATAAGGTACCATCACTATATTATATTGTAAATGATCTGGTGGATTATCCCATACTAATCCATCGTTAATATTCCTAAGCCTCATCACTAGAAATAAATTCAACACTTATTTCTTAGGAATTATCCAAGCCTCACCACTTTGGACTACCCAAGCCACACTACTTTGGGCCTCCCAAGCCTCATCGCTTATGATGTATCATTCACGAATACTTAGTTAATGCCTCATTGTAACTCAACTAGGATTGGTTATATCGATTCAAGGTATTATAATATGGATCTAAATTCATGCCCAAAATATGATCCCCTTCCAACACAAGAGTCTTAACATTTAAAAAAATATCTCTCCAAAAGGAAATATAAATGCTAAATCATAATTAAATATCACATTGCTAAGGATTAAGAATTGAAATACTTATTCAACCATAACACTAGAATATAGCATTTCACTTATTTATAATGATAATATGAAAGCAACATCTAAAATAATTATAACTATATTCCATCAATTAGATTTTTTTATTCACATCAATAACTTATCCTTTCTATTTTTTAAATAAACAACTTTTTTCAAGAAATTTGCATGAAGGAAAAGCATTAATACATTTTTATTCTTTTGAGGAGATCTAGATAATGACAATATTATTTATAAAAAATATATCCCTCAACCATTTTAATAGCATATATTTATATATGATAATCATAATACATATCATCTAAAATAATATTACATTTCAATATTTTAATACATAAATGGTTTCTTGATCTTGAATCTTCCTTAGGGTCTTCCACTAGATAGGTCTTCTCCAATTAAATTTAAAGTAATTTTAGTTATCAAGGTAGCTCTTGAATGCATATGCAATCTTAACATGCACTATGCAAGAAAATATACAAAATTACAAGAGCATGCATAAAGAAAAATAATACCATGGAAGATCATTGAGAGAATCCCATACTTGTCATAAATATAGATTCCCTAGCTACACAAGCCTTATCAATTTATTTAAAAAAAAAAATCTCATTTCCTAGAATATATACATTGTCCCATTTTTTTTAATTATACTAATCCTAATATCATAAATAAAGCTTTCCAAAAACCAAACTATAGTCTTCTTAATATTCACTAAATAAAAATTGATTATTTAATCCATTTTAATTAGAAAATATCTTCAAATTAATTCCATTAAATAGAATTACAACCCTATGACTTAAAAAAAATATTAATTAGATTAATCAAATTATATTGATAAATAAACCAATGCACTATTTTATCAATATTAAGTTCCTCCCCTTTAATCTCTATTCATTAAATAATTACACAAACAAGATAACATATTAATATAAATATCATAAAGTTGAGAATGGATTATAACCTATCCTTATAAAATAGAAAAGTTACAAATCAAATGTTAAACATAAATTGCAATCTATAGGTTATATGTTGTAACATAATGTATCATATAAAATCAAGAGCAACCCAACATTATAGTCATCAATTAGGATTTTAGCCCTTCCACTTCTATTTCTTATGTAATAGGTCATTACCAAGTTTTAAAGAATTATAAAACATACTTGCTAGAGATGTACCAAAATAATAAAATATTATGAATAAATGAACACAAGATTACTTAATATTTGAGTTATATATACAAATATTGAACTTATTGGTTTTATTCTATGATTTCCCAAACCCAAACTTATTTATTAATCAAAACATAATTCAAAAAACTTCAATAAAAGAAATAAACTTAAGTAACTATGTAAGATTTTGATGTCAATAAAAACCCTCATATCCTAGATATATGGAATGGGTAAAAATGATGGATTCACTAGCTCAATGCTTGAATAATAAAAAATGAAATGCTTCTAAAGGTTATTAATATAGCTCTCTAGTGAAATATTGAACATGTCTAAAATTAAGTGACATAAATATATTTTAAAATTGAGGTTCTTCTATAGCCTTCTCAAAAAACATATGTAGGTATAGACCTACTATGCATCCAATACTAGTGGATGCAACCATAATACTAGCAAAGCAACAAGATAGAAGAGAAAACTAAGTCAAACATTTGTGATTGAGAAGATCACCATAGATAAGCATATATCAAATATACAATAAAATATATATAACCATGGTGATGATTCCTTAAAATACATCAAGTTATAAATCTGTAACTAACTATTCATCATGGTTTTTAAGGAGTATAATAACATTATGCCCATAGCTTTATGAATGGAAGTCTACATCATAATTCAATATAAAAGGAGAATATTAAACCTCATACTGGTTTAATGGAACCTTACCCAAATCCTATCCATTATTTAAAATACACACATACATAACAAACAACATAAAAATATAAGATTAAATGGAGAATCCAAGTATATAAAATATGAAATACCAACACGCATTCAACCAAAATGAAATACCGCTATAGTAGCAACTCTAAGTCTCTTTCCTTCACAATTTTGTTACCTTACCATTATTTCTTTCCGCTAGCAACTAACACCAAGAATTTAGCAAAAAAATATCAAATAATGCTTTAGGGAACAAAAGGAAGATGAAGGGTTGGAAGTGGCTTCTCCATTCCTCCAAATTCATTATTTCCACCCAACCACCTATTCTCTCTCACCAGAGAATTGTAAATCTAGGGTAACATTTCAAAATTATATGTTGAAAAGATTGCCAAAATTACTAGCATTCCAACATGAACTTTATTCATTATTTATATAATGAGCCCCATTTTATGCAAGGTTTAACTTATTAATATTAAAAATTACCTATTAATACTCAG
This sequence comes from Wollemia nobilis, assembly GCA_028583015.1. Classification (NCBI taxonomy): domain Eukaryota; kingdom Viridiplantae; phylum Streptophyta; class Pinopsida; order Araucariales; family Araucariaceae; genus Wollemia; species Wollemia nobilis. The sequence goes on from JAQPPZ010016931.1 coordinate 5,662,967, forward strand.
AATGCATGTATTAACTATTAATTCACTCACAAATATCATTAATTCATATTACTCCCTAATGTCAGTGTTAGTTACTAACATCTAAGTAATATTGTAATAGTTAAAATAATTTATCACCTAATTAATTTAATTAACATCGAATGTTAATATTAACCATTAACATTGATATTTAATAATTTAAGTATTAATAATATCAACATAATTATTAATACCTAACTTGATAAAATTATTAACCAAACCATTTCCATGCTTCAAAATACATGCATAAACACAAGAGCTATTGCAAATCAAAATATGTGCAAATAATATTTTCCTTGAATACAAGGCTTTATGTTAACTACAATGTTATCACCTACCTATAAAATATTCCTTAAGTACAAGGTAAGAGTTCTTTTAATTTTATAGTAAACTCCTTGCCCAATTATGCATTTTAATCAAACATATACAAATGAATATGCATGAGGGTTTTGCCTATGTGGATATTGATTAGAATTCATCCATCATTTTATTTTTCTCTCAACCCTGATGGTTGTCCCATACCAATCCACCCATGAGAGTACCTAGTCTTGCAACTACAAATTTCATCAATAGTACCATATTCTAAAAATTGCATAATCCTAGTTTCTAAAGCATAAAGTATAACTATCATCTCATATTTAATAAAATAAAAGAGAATCATTCATTTGATATCCATAAATCAATACATAAATAAAAAAAAAGGGAAAAGTCTTACAAGGGTGGGCCATTACATACTCCTTTATAGGACTCGATAGAGTTCTTTGTGTTGTTTCAAAATAAAATATTTTTTATTCAAACAAGGATAGGAATTGCTTCCTCATTTCCTCAACCTCTTCTCAAGTTACACATATTTTTGAATAATCGTCCCACAAGACCTTACATAGATCTAGGGTATATTTTCTCAAGTATTTAGAATAAAATATTAGAATATTGAAAGGATGCACCTCAATGGTTGTGGGATCTACTATCTATAATTTTGATATAATCTAAACATGAGGAGGATCAACAACATACTTTCTAAGTAGGGATATGTAGAAATTATCATGGATATTTGATAGGTTGGTCAGTAAAACAAGCCTATAGGCTACTATATTAGTATTATCAATGATTTCTAAAGGCCCAATAAAATAAGGATCCAAATTAGTTGACATGATAGCACTTTTCATTGCGTCTCAATATTAAGAAGAATATGTCTCCAGTAGAAAATTATCTTGGTGATATTTTTATATCAAAAAACTCTTTTGGTGATGGATTGCTTTCTTGAGCCTTTATTGAATACCTTGAGAAACTCCTCCATATATTTGATAGTTTTTGGTCAATCACCACTTGATCTTCTAGATTATCATAAGATAGAGGTGTTTTTCACCTTCTTCCATTCATGGCCTCAAATGGAGCCATTACCAAATATGAATGGTATCCATTATTAAGTGCAAACTCAACCAAATGCAAAGAGTATTCCCATTTAGAATTTTAATCCATGCAATACATGTAAAGCATATCTCCAAGAACATGGTTAAACCTCTTCATTTTCCAATTTTTTTTTGGATGATAAGCAAAATTGATATTCAATTTAGTGCCCAATGCATGTTGAAGAGCTTGCTAAAGTTACATAAATCTGGAATCTCTATCTCATATGATCACCTCAAAAAACCTATGTAACCTAATTATTTCATTGGTAAACTTATTTTCCACAACTAGCGTATTATCCCTAATGTCCCCCTATATAAAATATGTAACTTTAGCCAACTTGTATACCAAAATAATTATTGCATGATGTTAGTACCTTGTTTTAGGTATATCCACAATAAAATCCATGGATATAACTTACCACTTCTAAGTAGGTATATCGTGTGGGTAAATTTTTCCTACTAGATAATAAATTTTTGCCTTTACCTTCTACCATTAAAAACATCTAGCAATGAAACTATTAACATCCTTTTTCATTCCATGCCAATATAATATCTTCTTCATTTTATCTCTCATATTTGCACCTCCCTTATGAGAAGAATATGGAGAATAATACACCTCTTGTATAATAATTCTATCTAAATTACCAATGTTGGGTATAAGAACCATATCTTTGAAACGTAAAAGTCCATTTTATGTTAAAATTCTCATTTTCATTTGGATTTTCCTCAATTTTAGCTCGGATTTCAATGTAATACTTGTCTTGTAACTATATTTCCCTGACTTTATCAATCAAGTCAACATGACTTTAGGTTAATTCTGCTATATGTTCTTCTCCTAGTCAAGGTATCAAAAACTTATTTTTCTTTCTTTTGATATACTCTATACCAAAGTCATACTCAAGTAGGAACTATATCCACCTTATTTGCCTTGCATTCAATATTGGTTGGGTAAAGATATAACTTAGGCTTTAGTAATCCATTACTAGGTCAAAATATTTTTGCACCAAATATTATATCTAGACCTTAATAGCATGCACAACCATTGCTAACTCTAGGTCATGTGTAGCATAGTTCATCTCATGCTCTTTGAGTTTCTTGGATTCATATCAGGATTATGCATAAGGGGTCGACCCCAAATGTATTTATAGAAATTGGGTGAATCATTTTCAAAATCCAAGAAAATAGTGTCCAAAATCATGTAGAAGGTCCACTATTATTAGGCGTAATACTAGAAATTTAAACTTAAAATGGTCAAATTTGTTAGAATAAGTGAATATTCTCTTAAGTTCACTAGGATACACACTTGAGTTTCTACTCCTTCATGTGTCAAGAGTACTCTCAGTGGTGTCTTCATCATGTTTTATGAGTTGTTGTAATCCAAAGGATCTCATTGATCAACTCTGCTATTTATAAAGAATTGATCCTAGAGATAAATCAATCAGTTCCACTCTTCTCTTCATCTTTTGTGTAATACTTTGCATATCTATTATTGTGTAATTCTAACATGGTACCATAGCAAGATAGATTTTGCTAGTATTCTCTCTTAAAGGTTCTAGGATCTGATTCATTTACTTTGGATATTTTTTTTGGGCTATCTAACTTCAAATTTTGCATTAGTATACTTTTATCCATTGTTATTTTTTCAGCATTATTTTTTATGTTGCATATTCTTTCATTTCTATATTGAATTCGTGTTCAGGAAGCCATCCATTCCATGGATATGCAAAATTCTCCTTCCATGTTCATTCGGTAAGACTTATCCAAAGTTTATGACAGAGTGGATTGGCACTTCCTTATCAAAGTTTTGAGGCAATTTGGTTTCTCTAAGGATTGGATGGATTGGATTATGGGATGTATCTCTTCAGTTTCCTACTCAGTTCTTATCAATGGCAGGCCTTCTCAGTCTTTCCCAGCTTCCAGAGGTATTAGGCAAGGTGACTCGCTATCCCCTTATTTATTCATCATTCTTGTTGAATGCTTGGGTAGGACTATAACCAAAAAGAGGGAAAACAAAACCCTTGAGGGAGTTACCATTGCTCATGGAGCTAGACCTATCTCTCATCTTCAATTTGTGGATGACTCTACTATTTTAGGTAAAGCTACGGTTAAGGAAGATTCTAATATTAAGCAAATCATTAGCTATTTTTCTAAGGTCTGTTGGGCGATTGATCAATGAAGACAAATCTAAAGTTATTTTCTTTCACTGCTCTGCTAGACAGGAATCCATGGTCTTGGATAAGCTAAGATATAAGAAGACCTCTCTTCCAATAACTTATTTAGGTATTCCCATAAATATTCAAAGGTAGAAAAATAAATATTGGAATTGGTTGTTGGACAAAGTCAAGAAGAAAATTGGAAAGTGGACCAACAAGTGGCTTTCTTATGCGGGTAGAATCACGTTGCTAAAATCAGTCCTTCAAGCTATTCCTATTTATGTTTCTTCCATTTTGAATATTCCAAAGGATGTTCTTCGAGAATTGGATTATATTAGTCATTGTTTCCTTTGGAGTGGTACTAAGGAGAAAAGAAAATGGGCCTTGGTGAAATGGGATACTTTATGTCTTCCTAAGAGTGAAGGGGGGTTAGGTTTATGGTCTTCAATTAATAACAACAAAGCTTTAGCTGCTAAATTATATTGGAGGATGTTGCATAACCCCAATGCTCTTTGGGCCAATAATCTTCGTGCTAAATATGCTGAGAACAAAAGTCCTGAAGACCTTGTTCGCTATCAACTTCCTACCAAAGGTTCTCCTATTTTAGCAGTTCTTAAGACTGGTGAGGATTTGATAAAGAAAAAATTATTTTGGATCATTCATAATGGTTAGCATGCAAATTTCTAGACAGATTCTTGGGATGGTCACAAGCATTTGATAACTCAATTTTCTTGTTGGAGGCCTTGGATGGAGGAGTTTCATCGAGCTAATTGGATAAATGTGGTTAATTACTTTCGGTACCATACTGGTAATTCAAAGTTTGGTAGATATTGGATCCCTATTGAGGACTGGCCTATTCAAATCCCATAAAGGCAAAGACAAGATATCCAAGGCATCCTTCATATGAGATCCCTCTCTTGGTCCCATGAAAAAGATTGTTTTGGATGGAACAACACTACTAAGGGTGAGTATTCAATTGCTCAAGGTTATTTGACCTTATGCCATAATAATCCCAACCATTCTTCTCACATATTTTCTCAATTGTGATCTCAAAATCTCTGGCCTAAGGTGAGGTTCTTTAATTGGCTTTTATTACATCGTAGGGTGCTTACTGGTGAGCAACTTATGAAGCATGGTTTTCATGGCCCTTTTAGATGTGAAATGTGTGAAGAGAATGTAGAAAATATCAACCATATTTTTATTGAATGTACTTTAGCCTCTGAGCTGTGGAGGAGAATGGCCACTTTACTTGGCTTACAGTGATCCAATTTGTTTACTTTTGAACATCTTTGGAGGGATTGGCCTAATCAAGAGGGTGTTGATCATTTTATTAGGTAGTTAGTTTGGATGGGTTCTACCATTCTTGTTTGGAATATTTGGAATGAAAGGAACAACCAAATTTTTAATCAAGATAGGAAGGATATTCACTATATTTGGCAAAAGACCATAGCCAACATAGTTGAATCAGTCCATCATATCCTTAATCACCCCCAAAACTCCCACCAAATATGGGATCAAGTGATGCAAATATTGAAGATTAAACCTTCTAAGGGCAACCATCTTAAAAGGAATGTGAGTATTAGTAAATTGGATAAGAATAGAAATTGGCAACCTCCTCCAAAGGATTTTGGAAAAGTCAATACTGATGGAGCCTCTAGAGGGAACCCTGGAAAATCTAGAGTGGGAGGAATTGGTAGAATTTCAGATGGCTCCCTGGTTTTTACTTTTGCTGAGAATTTGGGTATTCTTTCCAATAACATTGCTGAGGGGTATGGTATCCTCAAAGGTCTTTAGGAGGCTACTAAAGTTGGATGGGAAAAGGTGTTAGTTGAGTCTGAATCTCAACTTATGATTAATCTATTGAAGAATCCTTCTAAGAATCATAAGGTGGATTGGAGAATAAAATGAATTATTGAGAAGATTCAGTTAATCCAGATGGGATTTTTGAAAGTTGATTACAATCATGTGGTCAGAGATAAAAACAAGAGTGTTGATGCTTTAGCTAATTGGGATTTGGACAAAGGTGATCTTACTTGTTATGGCCACCCTCCTATTTGGTGGGTTTCTCAAATTAGGGAAGCTCTTCTTTCTATCATTTTTTTGGTTGGCTCCAGTTCTGAAGGTACCTAGTTTCTTCTTGTTTTTTATTATTTTTTTGCTTCTCTTTGGTTCATTCAGTTTTTTTTAGTTCCCTAGCTCATTCTATTCTTTATTTTGTTTCCTCTATTGATTCTTGCCTTAATAGTCTTCTGGTCTAGATAGGTCTTTGTTTTATTCATTTTTTATTTCTTTTTTCCTTTTTGTATTTTTTTTTGTTTAGTTTTTTAAGGTGGGTGGGTTTTTCTATTTTGTTTTGTTTTTGTGTTCTTTGTGTTGTTTTTTTTTGTTCTTGTATTTTTGTTGTTTTGTTTTTTTTTTTTTATGTTTTTTGTTATTGTTCTTGTGTTTTTTTTTTCGTTCTTATTCTTGGGTTTCTCTTCATTTGTGTTATTTCGTGTTTTTATGGGCGAGTGTTTTCTATATATATATATATATTTTTTATTGTCTGTTGTTGGTTGTTTTTTATTTTTATTTTTGTTTTATTTTTATTTTTGTTTTATTTTTTAATTTTTCAGGTTTTGGTTGTGTTTATTTTTCTTGTTTTTTTTTGGGTTATGTCTTTGTAGTGTTCTGTTGTTTTTGTCTTGTTATGTGTTTCTTGTGTTGTTCTATGTGGTTTGTGTTATGGTTTTTTTATCTTATTGTGCATGTTTGGTTGTGCTTTTGTTTTTGACACACTCAAGGAGCATGTTTTTTATTTTATTTTATTGTTTTTTTTGTTATTTTCTTATTTTTAATTGGGTTTGTGTGTTTTTTTGCTCCTTGAGTGTGTCAAAGGTGGTAGGCCAGGTCCGAGTCATGGGAATTTTTGGCGGAATGGATACCCCTGCCTCCTTGGGTCTTACCCGAAAGTGGCATCCCTTTTGGGATGTTTTCCACAAATAAAAATATATATATTGAATTTATGTTGGAGGGAAACTTTTAAGAAAATATAGCTATTTTACCTTGTGTGAAGGCGCTGGTTTCTCACCCTTCCTTTTAAAGGAATTAGCCTATTAATTTTCTTTATTTATTCCTTTTTTCCCTCAACGTATTCATGTAAAACTAACACTTGGTTAAATCATTTATTTTTCGGCTTTCTTCAAAGTGAAATCTCCGATTAACTCCAAGTGTAAATTAGGAATATTTTTTTTGAGTTTTATTTTGAATTAAACTCAAGATATCTGGCACTTTCATCATTGGCACTCACGATATAGATGTTTGAGGGGGTCGGAGCTCTCATTGTTATGCTCTCGTTGGTGCTCTCATTGGCAATCTCCTTTGGCCCATTACAACGTCTCATATCCCTTTTGGCGCACTCTTAGATGACCAAAAATTCCCCGTCTAAAATGTTGTTCAACTCGGACTCTTTTCCAACGATGCTATCACCTCAGATGGTATTTAAAACCTCTTCCTTTCGGTTCATTCAATAGTATATTGCTTTATAACTTTATATTCTAAAGCAAATGAGATTTGTGCTCCGTGTTTTTTAGAAAGTTTTGTAGGTTCATCCGGGCACTCTGCCTTCCGCCCATTGGGGCCTTTGGAAGTCCCTCCTTCTAACGATTTCTGCAGGTTTCCCGGAGCAAAATATTTTTTTAGTTCTACTCTTCAGAGATCATCCGGGTGCTCTGCCTTCTGCCCATTGGGGCCTTTGGAAGTCTTCTCCTAACGATTTCTGTAGGTTTCCCAGATATTAATATTTTTTTATCAAAACGTTTGGTAAAACTCTGTTCCATTTTAAATTTTTTGCCTTCTAACGTATTCTGCAGGTTTAGTTCAACTCTTCAGAGAATGGTATTGCTCAGGTTTCCTGGAGCAATATTATTTTTTCTTGTTTTTCAAAATGTTCTTTTCAAAAAAATTTAGTAAAACTCTGTTTCGATTTACATATTCTACCTTCTACGTATTCTGCAGGTTTAGTTCTACTCTTCTGAGTTCATTTGGGGCCTTTGGAAGTCCCTCCTTTAATGATTTCTACAGGTTTCTCGAGGTAGCAAATTTAATTGAAGTAATATTTCAACTCATTTTTCAAAAATGCTTAAGTGGCGCTAGAGGAGGCGTCGGGCACACCATACTAGAGTCTTTGGCAGTTTCATCTTCAGCCTCTTGCTATTTCATGGCAAAATTATTGTATTTTATTTTTTTTGAATTTCTCTTTACGCATTCGATTCATTCGAATCACCAATTTCAAAGCCTTTTGTCTTCGTTTTTTTTTTGGCAGGCCACATAATTTAATTGTGGCTTTCCAAAAAAATGACGAAAGATAGGTATTGTAAATTTAATAATAAAATATTCCCTTTTTGGGGGGGTTCTTTAGTGCAATTTTTTGCACTCTTGTGTGTCAAGGGGGGGTTTATTTTCTTTGCATACTCTCCTTAAATAGTTTACTTCATCTAGATATCTATCTTCTTGATTTAAATTTAAAATTAAATAGGGGTTAAATTATATTACCCATTAGAAGGTAATTTGTTTAAAGTTCAAATTTTTATTTTCTTTGGTTTTACCTTTAAAGCAAAATAAAAACTTTTTTTCCTAAGTAAATTCATATATAATTTCTTTTCAAAAAAATTTAATTACTTTAAAGGCCAAATTTTAAATTACTATAAGTTTCAAAATATCTTTTGTCTACGTTCCATGTATCAAACTCCTTAAAACTAAAAGTCTCCCTCACGTAAGGGTGGGTTTTTTGGACACTTGGTATAAAGGCCTGACATATATTTTCCTATTAATAGTTTTCTTGGAAAATCTCTAAACTTATAGTCTCCCTCATGTTAGGGCAAGTTTTGAGACAACCATTTAAACTAATTACCCCTTGCATTTCACACCAAAACCCTTCTTATGCTCACATTACTTATAGTTTCCCTCAAGTAAGGGCGGGTACTATGACCATTAAAGGATTTGCCAAATTAAATTAAACAATTATAGGCCTCATTATACTTATAGTTTCCCTCTTATAAGGGCGGGTATATTTGGGTTACCTATTATTGAACAAGCTTCATTTCTTCTTAAAATATCTTTCATTTTTTGAAGTTTTAAAGGGGGGAATACTAACAATTTTAAATCCTCAAAAATGAATTCAATTGAACCTCTCACCCCTCATAATTTTCACACTTGGAAACCTAAAATTTTAAATATCATCTCTCAAAAAGGTCTTACTCATTTATTAGAAGAAAAGCAACCATAATTTGATAAAGAATATGAAATCTTTGTTCATAAGGGAAAAATGCACGAAACTATGGGTATTATTATCACCAATGTTCATGAAAGCTTGTGGTTTCATATTATAGATTGTAAAACTCCTCATGAAAGTTGGGAGAAACTTAAAACCTTGTTTGGAAAAGTAGATCAGATGAGATCAATGCAACTAGAAGCCGAACTAACTTCTTTATCTCTTGAAGATTTCAGTAGTATTATTGATTTCCTCACTAAATTCAAAGAAGTCCTCACTCAATACAAATGTAGTGGGAATACTAAGATAGAAGAAGAATGTATTTATCTAATCCTTTCTAAGCTAAATGGTGTTTTTCAAATATTTGCAACCACCTTCATATCTACTAAAGATGCTCTTGGTGCAAACTTTAAAATGCCCTCTTTAGAAGAATTTTGTGATAGATTAACTAGGGAAGAAACCAAACTTGCTAGATATGAAATCTCTTCTTCTTCTTCAAAAGCCTTAGTAGCCTCCACCTCCTCTAAAGAAAAATTTAAAAAGAAGGAAAAGACTCCCATTACCTATACTCACTATAAAAATAATGGTCACTCTGCTAACAAATGTTGGAAAATATTACAACAACTAGAAGCAGCTATAAAGGATCAAAATATAGAAAATAATAAGCAAATAGGAAAATCCCTTAATGTTCAAGGAAAAACCTCCAATTCTTCCTCTAATTATTGGGTCCTAGATTCTGGAGCAACTCATCACATGTCTACTTCGGACAAGTCTTTCTCTTCTATCTCCTCTAGCTCTACTCATAGCATAGAAGTAGGGGACTCTTCCTTCATCCCTATCAAAGGGAAATGGGATATAACCATTGATGGTGGCTCTATAAACAATATTCTCTATGTTCCAGACATTGCCACCAATCTCCTATCCATTTATCAAATTTGCACTTCTAGAAATGGTAAAATTATTCTCTTCTCCCCAATAGGAGTTGAGATAAGAGATTTTCAACTCCCTCATTCTCTTATAGCTAAAGGGAATATTGATCATAAATCTCGTCTTTTTCACTTCAAAGGAAAATCCATAAGGGGCCTCCTATTTTGTGGCTCATAGTAATCTTTAAAGTCAAATTTGGCATGAAAGGTTTGGCTATCTTAATTATAACTACCTAAAGGATTTGTGCACCCATAATATGGTTAAAGGATTACCTCAAGTCTCTTCCAATGATGGGGTTTGTCCTGGATGTGCTCTTGGAAAGCAGCATCAAGACCCTTTTCACCCAAGTAGTTCTCTAAAAACCTCATCGCCTCTAGATTTAATCCATAGTGACTTAATGACCTTTCCTGAAACATCTTTTAAGGGAGCAAAGTATGCTCTTACCTTTATTGATGTTTTTTCTAGAAGGTCCTGGGTCTACTTTCTCAAATATAAAAGTGATGTGTTATCCCACTTTAAAGTCTTTAAAGCCTTAGTTGAAAATCAGGCTTCTTGCAAAATCAAGAAGATTCGTACTGATAATGGGGGAGAATACTGCAGTAATGAGTTCTCCATATTTCTTTCTAATCATGGTATAATACATCAACATTCTATCTCCCATAATCCCCAATAAAATGGCATTGTAGAAAGGAAAAATTGTACATTAAAAGAGATGGCTAATTGTATGCTCCATTCAAGAGATCTTCCAAACATTTTTGGGCAGAGGCTATTAACTGTGGAAACTATATTAAAAATTTCACACCTCATAAAGCTCTTGACCAAATAACCCCTGAAGAAGCATGGTCTGGCTTAAAACCAGATGTTTCCAATTTCAATATTTTTGGATGTACTGCTTGGGCTCACATCCCAAAGAAGAAAAGGAAGGCTCTTGATAAGAAAAGTAGAAAGCTCATCTTTATCGGTTATTGTGAATAATTGAAAGCATACAGGCTTCTTTATCCCTCAACTCATGAGGTATTCTTTCATAGGAATGTCCAATTTGATGAAACATTCCCTCAAAGAGATCCTCCAAAGGCCTCTTCCTCCATTGAGCCTTCTCCTATAGTAGAACCTCAATATTATGAAGAGCCAACCCTTGAAGTTAATTTGGTTATTGATAATCAATATGAAGAACCTGTAACTCCTTCTCAATGTCTTTCAACTCCTTCCACTCCTTCTTATATGCCAAAATGGGCCCGCACCATTGTTAAAGAAGCTACTCCCTACACCCAAAATCTTGCTTCAAACAGATCATCCAACCCCATAGGTACTAGTCTTGTATGTCAATCCATTTCCTCTCGATCCTCAATCCTTCAAAGAAGCCTCAAGTATAAAATAATGGGAAGATACCATGGATAATGAATTTTCTTCCTTGATAAAAAATGATACTTGGGATTTAGTTCCCTTACCTAAGGGAAGAAAATTAGTTCGATGTAAATGGATCTTCAAAACCAAATATGGGCCTAATGGAGAAATAGATAAACACAAGGCTCGTCTTGTAGCCAAAGGTTTTTCTCAAATAGAGGGTATTGATTATACAGAAACCTTTGCTCTTGTTGCTAAAATGGATTCTGTTAGATTGGTTCTTTCTCTGGCCGCTTCCCATAAATGGCCAGTCTATCAAATGGATGTAAAAAGTGCCTTCTTACATGGAAATTTAAAAGAAGAAATATTCATGGAATAGCCCACTGGTTTTACTCAAGACTCCTCTCTTGTTTGTCGGCTTAAAAAATCTCTATATGGCCTTAAAAAAGCCCCTAGATCTTGGTATGAAAATATGGACTCCTTCCTTATTTCAGCAGGTTTTTCTCATTGTGAGTCTGATAATACAATTTACATTTGGATAAGTAAAGGAAATATCACCATTCTTGTTCTTTATGTTGATGATCTTCTTCTCACTGGATAAAAACTAGTGCAAAGTTAAGTTGCATGATTAAGAGCTTGGATTTATTATTGATAATTTAACCAAGAAAAGGAGAGAATTATCTAGCAAGGAATAAAACATCAAATCATAACTTGCCACAAAGGAGTAGAGCAAAAAATCAACCTCATCAAGGAAGAAGAAATATTACAAAAGAAGACTTAAAGAAATCAAAATATAGGTGCAAATTTAAGGTATTCTATTCTAACTATAGTAAAGAATTATGCATTATATTATTTCACCATAGTATTCTTTTCCTACATATAAAAAGAGGATAAATCTAGAGTGTCTCAAAGACACTACACCAGCTTGCAAAGCACATCTACAAAGTGGCCATTTTAGCAAAGTAAAGGAGCATATTTCAAGCTAAGGAAGAGATCCAAATAAGGGCTAACATTAGCCAATTTTCAAGGTGTTGAAAGATACCATATCCATAAATGAATCTAGCACACATAGAAGCATTAACCTATAATAACAAGACCTATGTAAGGAGCTCATCATATATCGCATATCAACATAGAGAGGATAATGCTAAAGATAACACATTAGAAGCATAAAGAAGCAAATTACAAGGTGAAAACAAATGTGTATTACCAAAGCTATAGCTTGGATGAATTTCCAACTGAAATGAAGCTCCTAAATCCATCATTGGAGTGACATAGAACCACCATTGTAGCACTCTTGAATCACCATAGCTAGAGCCAACTCCATAGCATCACTATTCACTTGTAAATAAAGTGTTGAAGATAAGACTCAAAGGGCAACCACTGGCAAGAAGTATTCAAAGAATAAGATACTTTGACGGAAGTCTTATATGAATGAAATTGGAGTGCCATTAACAATTTATATCCCATGTATATTGTGCCACATGACACATCCAAACAAGGCACCCCCATATATTCCTTAATGTATGCCTAGGAAAGAAGCGCTCAAAGAGAAAGTAATACCTATTCTTGGGCATTCAATAACATAATTTGTAGGTTACAAGGTATAAACATTATAAGGGATAAATGAGCATTGAAATAATCTAAACCAACACCTATGAATAATTTAACTCTCAAGGCACCACTTGTATAATGTTTCAAGGAGAATCCAAGGTATTTAAGTGCCTAGTATTGAAGAAGAACATAGGAAGAACAAAAGTGCATAGTAAAACATTAAATAAGGAAGTCAAAGTTCCATTAAGTAGAAGTAGAAGGCACCCTTGAATATTGGTTTCTCTTCCATACATAGTGAGAGGTGGGCACACATTCTTCAAACAAAACTTGATCGTTGCAAATCTATGAGCAATGAGCATATTCATTGAACCTTTGGGTTTAAAAATTCTAAAGCCAAAGACATCAAAATAATATTGACATTGAAGGAGGATAGATAGAATTCGGTTCTAATTTTGAGCACATAAAACATTAATTGAACCAATACAGTGAACAACGAATAAATTTTCAAAGAGGGCTTAATATAGTCCAAGGTGTGCAAGAGAAGAATGTTTAATACACAAGCATCATATGTTGGAGACTGGAGATAATCAACACGTACATATTGCAATTAAGGTATAGTTTTATGGGGAAAAAACCCTAGACATTTTTCACAGGACTGCCCAAACTGCCAAACTCGTTTCGGCCATATCTCACTCATCCGGACTCGGATTGAGCTAAAATTTTGAGGGTAGATGCCTGAAAAACCCTAGAACGTCTCCACCAATTTTCATATCATTTGGAGCAACACAGATCCTAGCACATCCCTATGTGTGAACGAGATATTTGGCAAGCGGCTATGCGAGGGTTTCATCGGGGTTGAGTGCAAGCAGCTCCAGAGGTTGGTTTTTAGGGCCTTCGGGCCCTAGCGGCCAATATTTTTGTGGTTTATGCTCAATATTTTAGCAGGAAATGTTGCAGGGGATCCAATATGGGTTAGAAATTTGTCTTTCAATAGATCATACTATGAACTTGAGTGACAACGGCTTCCAATTTGCTGCACAAAAGAAAAGTGAAAACCATACCTTTCCACGACGTCTAGGGCAAGGATTAAAGAGATCACGAAACAAGTTTCAAGAAGTTGATCAAAAAATGGCTCATATCTCAAGTGAATCTGGTGCTAAGGTGCACCCACAAAATAATTCTACTGTGAAAACCCCTGTCAAGGGTAAGAATTTCGAAGACTCAGTCCCAAAAATGAATTTTAGGGATGCCCTTCATGGTGGACAGCCTCAGCCCAATGCTAATATCAATCTTAGGGCTTCCCATAAACCTCTAAGAATGCCTAAGATTGATCCCAGGAAAATGGAGTCAGGATGTCTTAAAGCAAGCTGATGGAACTCCTATTGTTAAGCTTGATATGGGTAACATTCAGACTGGCATTGAAGATTTGGAAAAAAGAGGACTAATTTGTCGGTTCGTGGGTTTTCGTCCGAGTCTATCTGCTTTCAAAGTCTGGGCTGCAAAAAGCTGGAAAACTAAAGGTGAGTTACAAATCTCTATTTATCCAAATGGTTATTTTCTTGTTTTATTTGCTAATAATGAAGATAGAGAGAAAAATTTTCAAGGGGGTCCTTGGTTTTTTGGAAGGGCGGGGCTTTTCATGAAGCCCCGGCATACTAAATTTAAAGCCGAAGAAGAGATGCCTTCTATAGCTCCCGTGTGGGTTAGACTCTTTGGCCTCCCTATTGAATTTTGGAATCCTACTATTTTTTCTTCAATTGGAAACTCTTTAGGAACTTTTATGATGATTAATGATTGTACTCAAAATTTTGAACATATTATTTATGCTCGAATTTGTGTTTTAATGGATTTTGACAAACCCCTACCTAAAAATATCACATTACAATTTGGGGAAGACACTTGGGAGCAAGTAGTGGACTATGAGAACATTCCTTTTCGTTGTAGAATTTGCCATGAATATGGTCATTTGGCTGGTGCTTGCCCAAATAAAATTCCTGATCAAAAGAAAGAAGATATAAACTCAGCAGGTTTCCAAATACCTAAGAAGAAGAACACTCAGAAAAAACTAGTTATGAAGGATCAATCAAAGTCATCTGCTAATATGTTTGAAATCCTTTCCACAAATGATGTCCCAAGTGAGGAAGAGGAAATAATGGAAACTAAAATCTTAGAAACACAATTTAAATATGAAGGGAAGAACTCAAGAGACAAACCAACAAATCAAAGGTTTTCAATAGAAAAAAAGGAGAAAATTTACACAAGAAAAACAATCTTTCAAATGTCAAAACTTCAAATAATGCAGGTCCCAATATAGACTCCGTTGAACCATCTAGTAAAATTTTGGCTGTGTACGAGCATTCTTCAAGGTTAGAAGCCATCTCAGATTCAATTGGAATAAGTCAAGAAACAGGGAAAAAAAATTGAAGATGGATTCTAATCAAAAAGCAGGTCGCAAGACCAATCAATATCATATGGTAAAAGAAGGTGAAAAGCTTGTAGAGGAAGGTAAGATTAATGCCCTTCCCAAATTTTTTAGCCCTGGTATTAATGAAGATCATCACTTGGAATATTAGAGGACTCAAAGGGAGTCTTTCAAAACAAAATGAAATTAGAAGAATGATTCAGATAAATCATCCACATCTTGTTTTCCTTCAAGAAACAAAGATGTCAATGGAGGATATGGACTCAATTGCCAGTAAAATTTGGCCAAGCTGGAAAAGTGGTTTCCCTCAGTTCCCAAGGGACTTCGGGTGGCATTGCTTGTCTTTGGGACCCAAAAGAGGTAGTTATTCACCATATGGTTGGCAGTTGGGGTTTGTTGGCTATAGCTATTCAAAGTAGACATTCCAACCAGATTATGCTCTGCATTACTATTTATGCTCCGACTTCTTTGGAGGAAAAAAGAAGACAGTGGAAGGATATTACTCATATTATCTCTCATTTTCCTAAAGCTTGGATCTTGATCGGAGGAGATTTCAATACCATCCTCTCTCTGGATGAGAAAAGGGGGGAAATAGAAATTTGGACAAAAGCACCGACCTCATGAGCGAATATATTGCAAACCTCCATCTTGTGGATATCCAACCGAGATAATGGCCTTATGACTTGGTCTAACAGAAGGCAAGGCTTAGCTTGTATAATGGAGAGATTGGATAGGTTTTTGCTCTCTGAAAATTTCTTAATCCATGGTCACATTCCTAAAGTGAAGACTCTTAATAATGTTGGTTCGGATCATTGGCCAGTCATGGTGGAAATGTGGAAAACCAATGTGAGTTTCTCTCCTTTTTGTTTTCAATTAATGTGGCTTAGAGACATTTCCTTCAGACCTCGTGTGCAACAATGGTGGAAGGAAGGTAAACCTAGGCATGGGACTAAGATGTTCTGTTTTGCCAAAAGACTGCAATACATTAAATCCAAAATCAAGACTTGGAACTGGAAAGAGTTTGGGGATGTTCATAAAAAAAACATGAAGTTATTGCTCATCTTGAAAATTTGAATAAGAAAATCCATTTAGATGGCCTCACAGAGAAGAGAAGTGCAGATGAAATTAAACTCACAACTCAGTTAGAGGAATGGGAAAAAAGAGAAGAAATCTTATGGAAGCAAAAATCTAGAATTCAATGGCTCAAAGAAGGAGATCGAAACACAAATTTCTTCCACAAATCTCTTCTAGCTCGAAGATCTCACAACTTTATTTCTTCCTTAAAATCAGATTCTGGAGATGTTGTTTATACTTGGGATGGCATGAACTCTATTGTTGTTGATTACTTTTCCAATAATTTTGTTGCTACTCCTCTTGACTCAACTTCACAACAAAATGTTCTTCAAGCAATCCCTTCTCTTATCACTTCTGAGGAGAACTCTATTTTGACTGCTCCTGTTACTATCAATGAGCTTCAACAAGTAGTTTTTAAAATGCAAAAAGGGAAAACCCCAGGTCCTGATGGTTTTCCCATTGAGTTCTACCAAGAGTTCTGGGATATCCTTCATGTTGATTTATTAGAGGTGGTGGAAGAAGCCAGGAAAGCCAAAGAAATTTTGAAGGTTATCAATAAAACTTATATTACTCTTGTTCCAAAAGCTCAAGAGGTTGATCATATCTCAGCTTTTAGACCTATTGCTTTATGTAATGTTCTTCTCAAAATCATTACTAAAATCATGGCAGAAAGGTTGAAGCCTCTTTTGCATAAGATTATTTCCCCAGAGCAAGGGGGTTATGTGGAAGGACGTCAAATAGTAGATGAGATAGTTCTTGCTCAGGAAGCCATCCATTCCATGGATATGCAAAATTCTCCTTCCATGTTCATTCGGTTAGACTTATCCAAAGCTTATGACAGAGTGGATTGGCACTTCCTTATCAAAGTTTTGAGGCAATTTGGTTTCTCTAAGGATTGGATGGATTGGATTATGGGATGTATCTCTTCAGTTTCCTACTTAGTTCTTATCAATGGCAGGCCTTCTCAGTCATTCCCAGCTTCCAGAGGTATTAGGCAAGGTGACCCGCTATCCCCTTATTTATTCATCATTCTTGTTGAATGCTTGGGTAGGACTATAACCAAAAAGAGGGAAAACAAAACCCTTGAGGGAGTTACCATTGCTCATGGAGCTAGACCTATCTCTCATCTTCAATTTGTGGATGACTCTACTCTTTTAGGTAAAGCTACGGTTAAGGAAGCTTCTAATATTAAGCAAATCATTAGCTATTTTTCTAAGGCTACTGGGCAGTTGATCAATGAAGACAAATCTAAAGTTATTTTCTTTCACTGCTCTGCTAGACAGGAATCCATGGTCTTGGATAAATTAAGATATAAGAAGACCTCTCTTCCAATCACTTATTTAGGTATTCCCATAAATATTCAAAGGCAAAAAAATAAATATTGGAATTGGTTGTTGGACAAAGTCAAGAAGAAAATTGGAAAGTGGACCAACAAGTGGCTTTCTTCTGGGGGTAGAATCACCTTGGTAAAATCAGTCCTTCAAGCTATTCCTATTTATGTTTCTTCCATTTTGAATATCCCAAAGGTTGTTCTTCGAGAATTGGATCAAATCAGTCATCGTTTCCTTTGGAGTGGTACTAAGGAGAAAAGAAAATGGGCCTTGGTGAAATGGGATACTTTATGTCTTCCTAAGAGTGAAGGGGGTTAGGATTCCGGTCTTCTATTAATAACAACAAAGCTTTAGCTGCTAAATTATATTGGAGGATGTTGCATAACCCCAATGCTCTTTGGGCCAATAATCTCTATGCTAAATATGCTGAGAACAAAAGTCCTGAAGACCTTGTTCGCTATCAACTTCCTACCAAAGGTTCTCCCATTTTAGCAGTTCTTAAGACTGGTGAGGATTTGATAAAGAAAAAATTATTTTGGATCATTCATAATGGTCAACAGGCAAATTTTTGGACAGATTCTTGGGATGGTCACAAGCCTTTGATAACTCGGTTTCCCGATTGGAGGCCTTGGATGGAGGAGCTTCACCGAGCTAATTGGATAAAGGTGGCTAATTACTATCGGTACCATACTGGTAATTCAAAGGTTGGTAGATATTGGATCCCTATTGAGGACTGGCCTATTCAAATCCTAGAAAGGCAAAGACAAGATATCCAAGGCATCCTTCATATGAGATCCCTCTCTTGGTCCCATGAAAAAGATTGTTTTGGATGGAACAACACTACTAAGGGTGAGTATTCAGTTGCTCAAGGTTATTTGACCTTATGCCATAATAATCCCAACCATTCTTCTGACATATTTTCTCGATTGTGGGCTCAAAAGCTCTGGCCTAAGGTGAGGTTCTTTAATTGGCTTTTATTGCATCGTAGGGTGCTTACTGGTGAGCAACTTATGAAGCGTGGTTTTCATGGCCCTTTTAGATGTGAAATGTGTGAAGAGAATGTAGAAAATCTCAACCATATTTTTATTGAGTGTACTTTAGCCTCTGAGCTATGGAGGAGAATGGCCACTTTACTTGGCTTACAGTGGTCCAATTTTTTTACTTTTGAACAACTTTGGAGGGATTGGCCTAATCAAGAGGGTGTTGATCATTTTATTAGGCGATTAGTTTGGATGGGTTCTACCATTCTTCTTTGGAATATTTGGAATGAAAGGAACAACCAAATTTTTAATCAAGATAGGAAGGATATTCACTATATTTGGCAAAATACCATAGCCAACTTAGTTGAATCAGTCCATCAACTCCTTAATCACCCCCAAAACTCCCACCAAAGATGGGATCAAGTGATGCAAATATTGAAGATTAAATCTTCTAAGGGCAACCAACTTAAAGGGAATGTGAGTATTAGTAAGATGGATAGGACTAGAAATTGGCAACCTCCTCCTAAGGATTTTGGAAAAGTCAATACTGATGGAGCCTCTAGAGGGAACCCTGGAAAAGCCAGTGTGGGAGGAATTGGTAGACTTTCAGATGGCTCCCTGGTTTTTACTTTTGCTTAGAATTTGGGTATTCTTTCCAATAACCTTGCTGAGGGGTATGGTATCCTCAGAGGCCTTCAAGAGGCTACTAAGGTTGGATGGGAAAAGGTGTTAGTTGAGTCCGACTCTCAACTTATGATTAATCTCTTGAAGACTCCTTCTAAGAATCATAAGGTGGATTGGAGAATAAAAAGAATTATTGAGAAGATTCAATTAATCCAGATGGGATTTTTGAAAGTTGATTACAATCATGTGGTCAGAGATCAAAACAAGAGTGTTGATGCTTTAGCTAATTGGGCTTTGGACAAAGGTGATCTTACTTGTTATGGCCACCCTCCTATATGGTGGGCTTCTCAAATTAGGGAAGCTCTTCTTTCTATCATTTCTTTGGATGGCTCCAGTTCTGAAGGTACCTAGTTTCTTCTTTTTTTTTTTTGCTTCTCTTTGGTTCATTCAAGTTTTTTTTAGTTCCCTAGCTCATTCTATTCTTTATTTTGTTTCCTCTGTTGATTCTTGCCTTAATAGTCTTCTGGTCTAGATAGGTCATTGTTATGTTCAATTTTTTTTCTTTTTTCTTTTTTGTTTTTTTTTTAGTTTTTTAAGGTGGGTGGGTTCTTTTGTTTTGTTTTGTTTTTGTGTTCTTTGTGTTGTTTTTTGTTGTTCATGTGTTTTTGTTGTTTTGTTTTTTTTTAATGTTTTTTGTTATTGTTCTTGTGTTTTTTTCATTCTTGTTCTTGGGTTTCTCTTTGTTTGTGTTATTTCGTGTTTTTATGTGTGAGTGTTTTCTATGTTTTTTGTTTTTGTTTATTGTCTGTTGTTGGTTGTTTTTTATTTTTATTTTTATTTTATTTTTTAGGTTTTGGTTGTGTTTATTTTTCATGTTTTTTTTTGGGTTATGTCTTTGTAGTGTTATGTTGTTTTTGTCTTGTTTGTGTTTTGTTATGTGGTTCTTGTGTTTTTCTATGTGGTTTGTGTTGTGGTTTCTTTTATCTTATTGTGCGTGTTTGGTTGTGCTTTTGTTTTTGACACACTCAAGGAGCATGTTTTTTATTTTATTTTATTATTTTTGTTGTTATTTACTTATTTTTAAATTGGTTTTGTGTGTTTGTTTGCTCCTTGAGTATGTCAAAGGTGGTAGGCCAGGTCCGAGTCCTGGGCATTTTTGGTGGAATGGATACCCCTGCCTCCTTGGGTCTTACCCGAAAGTGGCATCCCTTTTGGGATGTTTTCCACAAATAAAAAAAAAAAGTAATATTTGTTTTAGGAAGTTATAACGTGCCTAATATAAGGTTGAAAGTGACTTATTAATGCATTGAAATATCAACCTTAGAGAGCAATAAAACAATTTTTAGCAAATGGAGTATATCCTAGAAGATATTATAATTTGCTTGATATTTAAACATTACAATATTTGCAAACATTTAATTTAGGATATATAAGGGTTTATACCATGGATAATTAAAATAATATTTTGCAAATATTATTATTTTCTAAAATTCCAAATTAGGAAGTTAGAAGGTATACTACTTCAAATTTTAGTTTCATGGAATTTAGAAAAATTAAAGCATTCAAAAGGGAAGATTAAAGGAGAAAAATATTAATTGCTTATAATTTGGAAATATTAATTTGCATTAGTCTCTTACATTAATTTATGAGACATTAATCCAACAAAAAGGTCTTGAAATAAAATAACCTTATTAAAACTTGAAAGTGCGTCAATATTTATCTTTAGATTTCTACTTGCTAATCAATAGGGAGACATAATGCAAGAAAGTGATGTTGAAAATTAGGGAGACAAAAGGAATTCAAATTAAATAAAGAAATATAAGCATACTATCAGGTGTCAAAGTGCATTCAAACACTTGCTAGATAGAAGCACTTTACAAAACTTGCTAAATTAGAAATTTCTTACCAAGGTTGAACCTATATTTGAAACTAGAGAGTCTTAAGGTAGACTAGTACAAAGGATATATCAAAAGTATTCTTAAAATACTAAAGAGCTAAAAGAATTCTACACTATCAACATTCGATTTAGCCTAGAATTCAAATAGAAAGATATAATATCCTCAAGTGACAATAATCTATTAAAACTAAGGAGGTAGAAATATGTCAACTTCAAGGAATACAATGAAAAATGATATGGACAACACTATTATAAAGGAAAGTTCAAGTGTTATTAAAATTGGAATCAATAATTTACTTATAAAATATGAAGGAAATTTAGATCTTACTTCAAAAATAATTCATAGTGAAGCTTTAGAAGAAAACTTTGAAACCCTAGAATATTATCTACATGCTCAACTCACTAAAGCAATTGATAATGGATAGAATGATATTCAAATTATTTTAGACATTGGTAGCATATTATATATGGTATTACTTACATTAAAATGTTACAAGGATGAGAATGCAGAACAAAAACAATTGATTGAATCACTGAAAAATAAAACAACGCTGGATAAATTTATATTAGATAAGATATTTCAATCCTCATGTAGTATTGATACTTCAAGTTCTACTAACTCAAGATTTTATCATGATGCATTAAATGTGTGTTTAGAATTCTCTATACACAACAATAATAGTACTAATGACAAAGGCAAAGAAAATTTACTTTTGCAAGAATCAGGTGATAACAAAACCACTTATGAAAGTGCAAAAGTTAGATCCAAAGACAAGAATAAAGAAGAAGAATAATAATTATATCAAGGAGGGATATAGTGTAAAGTAAACTAGAGGTAATATAAATGGTTGGATCAAGCTGAAGAACATCTGAAGGATGAAGATCCATATTGAAGACAAAAGTTTTCAATACCCAAATAATGTAATATAGTGGGGTGTTAAAGTATATTACATTACTTGGTACATGCTAATGTACCACCTTCGGTACATAACTATAGTAAGAGTTTATGTTAGAGTAAATTTTTATTTACTTCATGCAATGTAATAAATGCACAAGTTTTAGTATGTGCAATGATGTAAATGTACATGTAGTCCACATATACATGAGTGATAGGATAAAGCAGGGTGTGACTTCGTTTCAATGAAATCATGCCCTTGGAAAACCAAGCTCGATTTTGTCAAATAAAGGAAAAATAGAAAACAAAAGAAAAATTAAAGAAAGAAATGAAGAAGGGAAAGGAATAAAGCATGCAAGAAAGCAACTTGGGAGATGTAAAATTTAATTATGCAAAAAAAATTGATTTAATATTAACATAATTAATTAATTAATTTTGCTTTTTAAGTTTTTTAATTAAATTTACTGATGGATTTTTTATTTTTATTGTAGTTTAGGGTAATCGAGAGCCATGAGTGAAGAGACAACTCCCTAGATGTGGATCTAGATGCATTCATATAGGTAGATAGGGATACACTGGTAGTGGTGGGATAAACCACCTGGCTGGACTATCATGGGTAGAGATAGATAGGGCTCTGTTGATAGTATTAGCAGATAGATGGTACTCAGAGTCATCTACTTTTTGGTTTCCCACAAGAGAGATGACCATCACACTAGAGGATGTGTGGTGCATATTACAAATCCCTATAATAGGGACAATAGTTCATAGAGTGCAAGGGAGACCAGTGATCTTGCAATAATGTTTGAGAGGTTGGACCCACTAGGTATATGAGAGCATCATAGTCGTAGATGACCTGATGGGGTGGTATGGGGAGGACACATTGATAACCATACTCTACAGGGTGGTTGTAGGTATGCTTATATGTCATACTATCTGGAAACATCTTCAATGTGTTATGATGGGTGTAATGGAAGATATACAAGACCAGAGAGTTAGTTTCACATGGGGTTCATATGTTGTGGTCTGCTTGTACAATACATTATACAATATCGTGTATAAGTGACATATAGGTATAGTGTGCATGAATTTGCTCCAAGTATGGAACTAGGAGTACATAGTAGTGCAAATACCGAATGCACTACTAGGACCATTGCCTAGTCTAAAGTGACCAATAACATATAGATTTTCTAGATTCCTAGAGCAAGCCATGAGGACCTACACCGAGCATCTACCACTAGCGTGAGGAAGATAGTAGATGATCTAAGGGAGGCTAAGATAGTATGGCAATCCTGACATCTACACCCATGATAGGCTGAGGATAAGATAGAGTTGGTGAGATGAGGATGATCAAGTGGTTGACTATGGAGAAGATGGAGCTAGAGGTATTTTAATTTAACTGAGTCCTAAGTCAGTTCATGATCTTTTAGGACATCCTAGACCTGAAGGATTACTAGTATCGAAGAGTCTATCAAGACCCAGTAGGAATAAGAGGTAAAACTGACATAATTAAGTGGGTCGAGGAGGACTTATACAATCCTCCTTACATGAATCCCAGGACAGATGATGTGAGAGTGGCCTTCGACTATCGGTGGTGGTATAGAGGAGTCATGCCCCGTAGGGTCTCCTTGCTAGTTTTGATATAGATGCACCAAGTGATGGGCCTAGGTCTACAATAACCTTTTTAGGAAGTAGCTTGCATAGACACAAAGAGGGTACAATAGGGCCCTACAACTTTAAGATAGAGGTAGGCTCAAGTTTAGATTGATCTAGTGATGGATGACACCAGTGCTGTAGGGACGAGGGAGATAGGGCCATCCAAAGTTACCCCTATAGAGGAAAAGGTACTACCATGTGGAGGATTGGTAAAGGCCTGCACATCAGTATTAGCTAGCTAGGATTAGGCTTTGAGACAAGGGGATTTGATGGAGGAGGCAAAGGCACTACGAGCATAGGTGATGGCTCTACAAAGGTAGGTGGACCTTCTCCAAGAGGATAGGTCCAAAAGCATTGAGGGACTACGGGGCTCACTAAGTAATGTAGAGAAAAAGAGGTTTGTGGCCTAAGTAGAGGTTGATCATCTCCAAGATGAGGTAATCCATCTGGATACAGAGTTCCAAAGGTATTGGGTAGAGGGGATGACTATTATTGGGAGAAGCGAGGCTAGTGACGGAGTCCACCTTAAACAAGAGGAGCTATAGAGGGCAAGGCAGAGGTTGTAGAATGCTATTTATTGAGACATGTTTTATGAGACTATGTACTACCAGGTAGTACCAGAGGGGTAGAGAGTGGCACTTTATCCATCCCTCAAGTTAACTAGTAGGTCATAGTCTCAATCATGATTTTTATTATCTTCATTGTCTATGGGTATGCGGTTGCATGGAGCACATCCTCCTCTAGGTAGAGCATATGAGATATGCTCTTAGAGCTATGTCTAGGTATCAAGATGACATGCTAATTTTATTTTTGGTATGCATCCCTAGGGATTGGTTGAGTGTACCAAGATTGGACTATGGTACACCAACCAGACACGACTGTATATCTCTCTTTTTCATCAAGTAATACATAGCTATTTATTTTTTATATTTTGTGAATGTGTGCATGTGATTTTTATTGTTATATTGGATGTTTTTTAATTTGATTTTTTATGCATGCAATCAATCTTAAATACAATGCTATATGAAATGCATGGATGAAAATTTATGGAAGAATGGAGAACATGAGAAAAGACAAGAAAATATGACCAACAATACGAAGAAGAAGAAGAGAGAGAATATGAATAAAGAGATGAAGAAGAAGACAAAGAAGAAGACAATACAAAGGTCAACCATTTGAAATAGATAAGGATAGGTAAAAAAATAGTATTGAAATCAATGTAGGTCACAAGGGACCAATGTGACCAAATACTATGAATCATACCAAAAAAGAAGGGAGCTAAACCTGCTATTGGTGTAGTGTTCGCTAAAAGGGATGAGGTATTGGAGTCATACTCACTATGGATGGTTGCTCGCTTATTGACTACTGTGGGGTGATTACCCACTATGATGTATGTCGAGGCCTATTGAAAATGGCCAAGGAGCTTATCCTATAACGGGGTGTTGAGTCCACTGAATAAAAAGGGAGTATAAAAAATTGAATATCATATCCAATAAGATACCTACTAGGATGTATAGATATCCCATGTGGAGCATAATATAAGGATAAAATACATATATTATGTGAGTTCTACCCTCAATAGGGGTTTAGAGAAGCGAACAAGACAATGAGTGTGTGCAATTGTACTGAGAAGACAACTTAATAAGGACAAAAGGAAGAAGCAAAACCCATGTATCTCCTTGGTAAATATAAAGGAAGACAAATAAAAAACCTAAGAGATGCTCTCACTATTTTCAAGACCAATGAATATAAAACTTGAAGAACAAACAAAACCTAGAAAGAAGACTAAAGAAGAAAGCCCTAGGTGGGATCATACTAGGCATAAAAATCCTTGAGAGAGTGCAATGCATGTGAGATATGACCTAACTACGTAATATAATATGTCATTATCACAAGATTACTAAAATATATATGATAAAGCAGTCATGAACAAGAAATCATGCAAAATATGACATACAAGCATGCAAGTTGAATTAAATGTTAGACTGACAATGTAAAAGTATGACAAGAAACAATGTAATATGAGCAAGCATATGGATGCATCGAAAATGCAAATGCATAGCTAAATAATGATTAACTTATTTGATAAAATTTTTATTTGTTTTTATGATTTATTATTTGTTGGACATTTTGAGTAATTGTGTTGTCATTGATGTCAAGAGACAGTGTCAGTGATGTCATAAGTCAGTGCAAAGAATTGGAAAAAGGAGGGTTAAAATATTTATATTTTAAGCCCAAGAGATTTGGTTTAAAGCTTCACATGATTGGTCAAAATATTGACAAAAGACCCTGAAGGAAGGAGATACCTAGGCTCAAAGGAAATAATATTATAATATTTATTATTATAATATTAAAGGTTCTCAAATAAATTCTAAGGTTGGAAAAGGAAAATACCTAGGCCCGAGGGAAATAATATTATAATGTTTATTATAATATTAAGAGTTTAAGTTAAGCCTAAGGTTAATTAATTATAATATTTATATTATAATTAATAATATAAATTAATTTAATTAAACCCTAAAGTTAGGGTTGGGTGCAAAATATTTCATTTTAATATTTTCCCATCGACATCGAGCAAAAAATAAGATATGGTATTTATACCATATGGTTTGGATGCAATAAGGCAAGTCTCCAAAAATTACATTGCGCATGCGAAGGGCTAAGAAAGATTTCAAGCGATTTTTGTGAGCAAAGAAAAGGTTTTAATTTTTATAAGGTTGAAGCGGACGATGAACAAATAAAGGGGAGTGAGGGTTTACTCCCATCACCATCCACTCGGATGGTCTAGTGGCAAGGTCTGGCATGTATGTTGTTGGTAGGATAGAGGTCCCACGTTCGATTCTCGATGGCAATGGAGGTTAAAGGTTTTTGGTGTTTTGTTTTTGGTACCGATGAGGAAGATAAGAAGCGGAAGGTGCTTCTTTGGTGTTGTGAGGGCACGTAGCCCGCGTGGTTGCCAAAGCCATGGCTAAGGCACTTGGAAGGCAGGTGAACGCGAGTTCAAATCGCGTGGGGTGCTTTGTGGAGTCTAAGGCACGTGAAAATTAATTTTTGCTTGTGGCTAAGGTATGAATAAATATTTTTTATTTTTGCCAAGTGTTAATTAAAGTTTGGAGTTTATAAGGGTTTCCAAGGATCTTTGTTGGCATAATTTGGAATTAATGTTGGATTGAAAGTTGGAGAGGATAAGGTGTATTCAAGGACTTTTTTATTGTAATTTGAAATTTATTTTGAGGGTTGAAATTTGATTAAAATATTTTATTGAGTTGGAGTTAAAAGGAGTTATAGGAAGATTGCCATTATAATTATTTTTGTGAGTGAATGATTCATTGATTGAAGATTGATTTTTAAGGAAGGAGTAATAAGGTGTATTTGTGATTTGTCATTTTATGTGTATTACTTGAATGGTGAAATATTTGTTGGGATAAATATTTCTGTGGATATTTTGAGATAGGTTGTTGCTATCTAACCTAGAGTTGGCAAAAGGTTTTGGTTGTGAGTAAAACAGGTTTTGAAGATATATCTCCATCAAAACAAAAGGTATGGGCACATCTTCCTTATGATTGAAATGTTGTTGGATTGAATGTTGTGAAATGCAAAGGTGGAGTGAAAAGGATTGTTTGATAAGCATTGTTGGAAATGTTTGAGTAAGTTTTCATATGCATGATTGGTGAATGATTAAGAGAATATTTGAGTTAGATATTGAGGATTGTTTGAGTTAGGGTTTGAGACCCACATTATGCATTTTGGTTGGAAGTAGTGTGAAACACTTGATTAGGGTTTGTGAGCAAGTTGTGTTTCATTGATTGAATGATTGAGTGAAATTCTTGAGCATTGGTTTTGAGTGATATTGAAAGTGAATGTGCAAACATTAGAAATAAGATTTGTGAAAGTGATAGACTTAATGACTGAGTAGAACATATTGAATTTTTGATAGAGTACATCATTCTCTATATGTTCCAGAGGTTAAATAAATTCTGAATAGAATATGTCTAAACTGCTTCAAGTTAAAGGAATTACTTTGAATATTAGACAAAGCAATTGATAGCATTGTGTGCAATATTTGAGATTGATTGAGCATATCTTGTGAGTTGTTTTGAGCATGTGTTTGAGCATATTTGAGTAAGATTATTGAGAGAACTTGAAGGTAGGTTTGAGGTAAGTCTTGGTGAAGTCTTGTAGGTAGTTTTGAGGCAAGTCTTAGTGAAGACTTGAGAGAAAATTTTAGGTAAGTCTTGATGAAGGCTTGTAGGTATATTTGAGGTAAGTCTTGGTGAAGGCTTATAGGAAATTTTGAGGTAAGTATTAGTGAAGACTTAAGAATAGATTTAAGTCAAGTCTTGATGAAGGCTTGTAGGCAGATTTGAGGTAAGTCTTAGTGAAGACTTGTAGGCATATTTGAGGTAAGTCTTAGTGAATACTTGAGAGCATATTGAGCAAGTTCTTGAGAGAAATTAAAGGTAGATTTGAGGTAAGTCTTGGTGAAGACTTGGTACGTAGATTTGAGAAATTCTTGGTGAAGACTTGAAATAGCATTGAGATCTGATTTGATTGATTTATTTGCTCAATATTTATGTTAAGTCTTGGGGTAGATCTAATTAGAGTTGATTGAGTGATTTATTCAAGCTTTGTGTTAAGGCTTGGAGAAGATCTAAGTGGAGTTGATTGAGTGATTTGTTCAATCTTTATGTTAAGGCTTGAAACATATCTAAATAGAGTTGATTGAGTGATTTTAGCTTGTGTAAGGGGAAGAGAGAGAGAGAATGATTGGGGATAAGTAGAGTTGATTGAGTGATTTGTTCAAGATTTGTGTTAAGGCTTGGGGTAGATCTGAGTAGAGTTGATTTGTGATTGGATCAAGCTTTGTGTTAAGGCTTGAGGACATATTTGAGGATAGAGTTTGGTGTATATTTGAGAGAAGATTTGTGCTAGACTTGAGATAGAGTTAGAGTAGATTTGTACTAGATTGAGGATAGTGTTTGGTGTAGATTTGAGATAGAGATTATGAGAGGATAGAAGCTTTAGAGGTGATAGAGTAGAGGATAGTAGTCTCTAGTGGATAGAGATCCATTAGCTAGGGTAGTGAGGATAGAGGTCTTTTGAGTGAGGACAGAGGTCTTATATGGAGAGAGATCCACAAGCCAGTGTAGTGGGGATAGTAGTCTTCTAGAAGGTCATCATATAGAGTAGAGGGGAAAGAGTTCTCCTATGGATAATTTTATCCATAAAGCATCTAGGAAGATAGATTTATTTTGTGGAGAGAGATCCACAAACTAGTTGAGGGGATATAGTTCTTCTAGGTCAAGTTCCACGAATTAGATAAAAGGGGAAAGAGTTCTCCTGTGGATAGAGTTCCAAAAATCAGAGAAAAGGGGAAAGAGTTCTCCTATGGATAGAGATCCACAAATCAGAGCATTAGGGGATTGGTGTCTCCTTTGGATAGAGGTCCATAAATATTGTAATAGGGAAGTGATTCCCAAGAGATTTGTTGAGAAAATTTTAGTGAAATATTTTCTCCGTGGAGTAACCCAATGAGTAACCCACATTGGGTGAACCATGTTAAATTGGTGTCTCTATTGTGTGTGATGATTTATGCATTACTTTGATTACTATTGTTGATATTTGCCATTGATTATATTGGATAATATTGTTTGGGAAAGAAAATTAAAAGTTGATCTTATACTTATTCAACCTCCCATCTTAGTATAAGCTTGTGTTCTTCAATTGGTATCAGAGTGGGTTCCTTAGAAAGAGTTTAACAGCTTGAAGGAAAATCTTACAAGAACACAGATGGATTCTCAGAGTGGATCTTTAGGAAATAAGGCACCATTGTTCGATGGGAACAATTATGCATTTTGGAGTGTAAGAATGAAGATTTATCTAATGGCACAAGGAAATGATATATGGCAAGCAGTTGAGGATGGATACACACCACCAACAACTCCACCTACAGATAAATATGGTAAGCTCCTACATATAAATAATTCAAAGGTAATAAATGTAATATTAAGTGGTTTACATGAATCAAATTTTGTAAAATTTATGCATTGCACATCAGAAAAAGATATTTGGGAAAAGTTGAAGAAAATATATGAGGGAGACAAAAAGGTCAAGATGGCAAAATTGCAAAATCACAAGAAAAATTTTGAAAACTTAAAAATGAAGGATGAGGAAGACATTGCTACCTACTTACTTCATGTGGATGAGGTTGTTAACTCCATGCAAGGACTTGGGTTTAAAGTTGAAGAATCAGATGTTTGTCAAAAGGTTTTAAGGTCACTCCCTAAGAGGTATAGTGAAAAGGTTTCAACCATAGAGGAAACAAGAGATATTGAAACTTTGACTAGGGATGAGCTACATGGCATACTCATAGATTTTGATATAAGAATAGATTTTGTGTGATCTTGCTTCTTCATCACTGGATAACTCATTACTTGAATCTAACTTTTTTCTTTTGTCTTATTTATAACTTAGACACAAGAAAGGTAATAGGTATTGAAAAGGTTGCTTCTTTATAGGGAATAGGGAACAAGGACACAAGAAAGCATAAAGGTACAAAAATAGTTAGATGTTTTAATTGTGGTAAATATTTTCACTATGCATATGATTTTCCAAAAGTTGGAAATAGCAGTGGTGAAGAGAAACATGATCATAAGAACAGTGAAGCAGGAAAATATAGGTATCAAAATAAAAGCAGGGATGGACAAGGCAAGCAAGGAAAGAAGTTTTTCCAGAGGTATAAGAAGAGTTTCTATGCAGATAAGACAGGCAAGAGTTCAAGTGATAGTGATGAAAGGTCCTCAAAAAATGAAGAAGAAGAAATTCTATTTCTGATAGTAGAAAAAGAAGATGTTAAGAAAAAGGTAAAAAGGGAACCAATAATTCTCAAGTGTTTTAGGTGTGGAAATTTTGGTCATCTTGAAGATCATTGCACAAGGAATGGGTTCAATTTTAGTGAAGATGAATATGAAGATGCTCTTGAAGATCTAGAAGAAGAAAGTCTCCTCTTGGCAATAGAAGAGGAAGGAAGTGCTTCTAGTGGAAATAAATCAGAAAAGAATGAAGAGGATATTGAAGATAAAAAGGTAGAGGAAGAATCAGAAAGTGAAGAGGAAGGAGAATTTGATCTTGAAGGTGAGCTTATTTCTGCTCTTAAGGAATTAAGAAAGGTAAGAAAGAAGAACTCAAAACTCAAGCTTCAATTTTAGGAATGTGATGAAGAGAAAGGAAAGCTTATACAAGATCTGACAAACTCAATAGCTAAGACAAGGATATTTAAAGAGAAGTTAGAGGTAAAAGTTTTAGAATGTGAAATATTAGAGCATGAGGTAGATTCACTAAGGAAGGAAGTGAAAGATTCTAAAGACAAGCTACACAGGTTTGGGAGAAGCTCAAAGACCTTGGATAAGATCATCAAGGTACAAATATCTTCATCAAACAAGATAGGACTTGGTTTTGAAGAAGAACAAAGAGAACGAGGAGAGGAGTCAATCTCAAGCTCCAAAGAAGAAGAAGCTTTAGAAGAAGAGAGTGAAAGAGAAAGTGAGACTTCTGAGGATAATTTGGAAAATAGAAAGTTCAACAAGGAAAGGAACAATGCACAAATAAGGAACATATGGAACAGGAAACATCACAGGGAAGAAGAGACTAAGAGACCAATGGGGTCAAGGCAAGGTTTCTTCAATGGACGTTGCTTCTCATGTCACAGGTTTGGACACAAGGCTATGCAGTGCAGGACACATGAAAGACAGGGATATGGTGTCACTAAAAGGAATTTCAAAAATGGGTATCTATTTCAAGGGTATTTTTACTCTTGTAATCAGTTTGGTCATAAGGTAGTAAATTGTAGGGTTCATGACAGGAATGGATATGGCTTCACTAGGAGGAACTTCAAGATATTTGCACCTTCTAGGAACCACAACATTAAGTGTTATAAGTGCAATAATGTTGGGCATATGGCTAAGTGGTGTAGAACAAAATTTCTAGAGACCAGCAGGAACAAGAATATTCAGAGAAATTAGAAGGATCAATTGAGGAAGAAGGTGGAAAAAGAAAAAGAGCATTGTATGCTGGGAGTAGAAATACTCCCACCCCAAAATTAACCACCTCAAGGAGAGGAGGTGGGGAGGGGGCTGAGCTAAGAGTCTTATATTTAGACCCAAAGGTGGCCCTTTGCCATTGATGTCAAAGGGGGAGAGATTTGAGTTAATATTTGAGTTAGGGGGAGAGCATTCAGTTAGGGGGAGTAGTTTCTCAAGGGGAGAAGAATTGAAAAAGGAAAAAGGAATGGTTAAGGAAAAAGGGTTGCCATCAATGACAAAGGGGGAGATTGTTGGACATTTTGAGTAATTGTGTTGTCATTGATGTCAAGAGATAGTGTCAATGATGTCATAAGTCAGTGCAAGGAATTGGAAAAAGGAGGGTTAAAATATTTATATTTTAAGCCCAAGAGATTTGGTTTAAAGCTTCACATGATTGGTCAAAATATTGACAAAAGACCCTGAAGGAAGGAGATACCTAGGCTCAAAGGAAATAATATTATAATATTTATTATTATAATATTAAAGGTGCTCAAATAAAGTCTAAGGTTGGAAAAGGAAAATACCTAGGCTCGAGGGAAATAATATTATAATGTTTATTATAATATTAAGAGTTTAAGTTAAGCCTAAGGTTAATTAATTATAATATTTATATTATAATTAATAATATAAATTAATTTAATTAAACCCTAAAGTTAGGGTTGGGCGCAAAATATTTCATTTTAATATTTTCCCACTCGATGTCGAGCAAAAAATAAGATATGGTATTTATACCATATGGTTTGGATGCAATAAAGCAAGTCTCCGAAAATTACATTGTGCATGCGAAGGGCTAAGAAATATTTCGAGCGATTTTTGTGAGCAAAGAAAAGGTTTTAATTTTTATAAGGTTGAAGTGGACGACAAATGAATAAAGGGGAGTGAGGGTTTACTCCCATCACCATCCACTCGGATGGTCTAGTGGCAAGGCCTGGCGCGTAGGTTGTTGGTAGGACAGAGGTCCCACATTCGATTCTCAGTAGCAACAGAGGTTAAAGGTTTTTGGTGTTTTTTTTTCATTCTAGCAATGAAGATAAGAAGTAGAAGGTGCTTCTTTGGTGTTGTGAGGGTGCATAGCCTGCGTGGCTGCCAAATCCATGGCTAAGGCACTTGGTGGGTAGGTGAACGCGAGTTCGAATCGTGTGGGGTGCTTTGTGGAGTCTAAGGCATGCGAAAATTAATTTTTTCTTGTGGCTAAGGTATGAATAAATTTTTTTATTTTTGCCAAGTGTTAATTAAAGTTTGGAGTTTATAAGGGTTTCCAAGGATCTTTGTTGGCATAATTTGGAATTAATGTTGGATTGAAATTTGGAGAGGATAAGGTGTATTCAAGGAATTTTTTATTGTAATTTGAAATTTATTTTGAGGGTTGAAATTTGATTAAAATATTTTATTGAGTTGGAGTTAAAAGGAGTTATAGGAAGATTGCCATTATAATTATTTTTGTGAGTGAATGATTCATTGATTGAAGATTGATTTTTAAGGAAGGAGTAATAAGGTGTATTTGTGATTTGTCATTTTATGTGTATTACTTGAATGGTGAAATATTTGTTGGGATAAATATTTCTGTGGAGATTTTGAGATAGGTTGTTGCTATCTAACCTAGAGTTGGCAAAAGGTTTTGGTTGTGAGTAAAACAGGTTTTGAAGACATATCTGAAGAACACAATATTATAATGAAATGGGGGATGAATAGTATAAGACCACTTTTTACTTTTCTTTCCCAATCAATATTATGCAATGTATAGATAGCAATGTCAAAAATAGTAATAAAAGCAATGCATAAATCAGCACACACAATAGATACCCCAATTTAACATGGTTCACCCAATGTGGGCTACTCCACAGAGAAAATATTTCACTAAAATTTTCTCAATCAATCTCTTGGTAATCCTTTCCCTATGACAATGTTTATGGACCTCTGTCCAAATGAGACACCAATACCTAAATCAAGTTCATGGATCTCTATCCATAGGATAACTTATTTCTCCTTAACTCTGACTGGTGATCTTCTAGAAGAATTGTTACCCCCACTACTCTGGCTAATGGATCTTTATCCACTAAAGACACCTTTCCTCACTTCCCTATCTAATGGATCTCTATCCACTAGAGACCTTCGTCCTCTATACTCTATCACTTTCAAAGCTCTATCTCAAATCTACACTAAACATATTCCTTCAATCTACAACAAATATTCTCAATATATGTCTCTGGTCTGGCACAAATATATCCTCAATATATATCCTTAAACCTTAACACAAAGCTTAAATCAATCTCAAATAAACTCTGCTAGATCTGCCCCAAACCTTAGCTCAAGGTTTGAACAAATCAATGAATAAAATCTGCTCACATATCTTTTGAAAGACTTGTCTCAAATCTGCCTTGTAAGCTTTCACAAAATCTCACACTAATATGTCCACAAGTCCTCTTTAGAACTTGTCCAAATCTACTCAACAAGTCCTCTCTATAACTTGTCCAAATATGCTCAATAAGTCCTCACTAGAACTTATCCAAATTCAAAGAAACATAAATAGAATTGTTAGAGACTCAATATGCTTCTCATTCATCACAATGCTAAATTAATTTCAATCACTCTTTTAGAAACATATAGAGAATTTTTAGAGATTCCATATGCTTCACATTTACGTCAATGCTCAATCACTTTCAATCACCCTTTTGAAACATACAAAGAATTATTAGAGACTCAATATGCTTCACACTCACAAACTCTCAATCACTTTCAATCTATATTTTATAATAGAAATATATAGATAATTGTTAGCGACTCAATATGTTTCATACTCATAAACACTCAACCTCTTTCACAAATCAATTCATAATATAGAATAATTTGTTTCATAGAACTTGAACTATCACCTTAACACATTCACTTTACTAGGATCAATCAACTCTACTCAACCAATCACTCAATAAAATAAATCCTTGCTCACAAACCCTAGTCCAAGCATATGAACACTCACTCAAATATTTTCAACAATGCTTATCAACCAATCTCACATAACAATGATACTCATGTTATTTTCAAACCCTAGTTCAAGTTCTTCACTCAACCATTCACTTCAACAAAAATGCTTATAAAACAATCTTCACATAACAATGATACTCATGATATTTGCAAACCCTAGTTCAAGTTCACTCAACTTAATCACCTCAACAACAATGCTTATAAAACAAGGTTTTATCAACAAATATTTATTCTAGAAAACCTTGAAGCATTAATTCAAAACACACTCAACAAGGAAAACCTTAACCAAATCCTTTTCACTCCAACTTAGCATTCACAACATTCAACAATCACTCACTAGGAAGAATATGCCCATACCTTTGTTTGATGAGGAGTAGACCACACAAATATGCCATAATCATAAACACTTCTTTGCCAAACTCAAGGAGGTTAGAAGATAATAATCTCTCTCAAAGAATAACAATATAAAATAATATCAGACACATACACCTTATCACTCCATATTTTTAAAATAAAATCCAACACCCTAAAAATATTAGAAAAATTACTTTCATAAAATCAAATAAAATCAAAACTTTAAAAGGTGTACTCCTCCAATATGCAAATATGGTTGTAAGTTGTAGTCCCATATTGAGAATTAAATATTCATATATTTTTCCTTACAAGGTATTGTTCCCTTATTGGAAATCATGAATTCAAATCTAGAGCTTGGATACACATAGTAATCTAATATTTCGAGAATTAGAGGGTCTAACATATTATCAGTACTATCATTGTCTATGAGAAAAGTGATGGAATGCTTGTTGAAGTACCCTTCAACCTTCATGGTTTTAGGTGTAGTAATCCCTAGATGTCCCACTCATCCCCCCTATCCTTTGCATGTTTATCTTTATGTAGATCATAGTGTTCAGAAAGAAGAGATGACCCCACATCTAATAGATATAATTTTGTTTCACACATTTAGGTAGAGGGGTGTACTTTTCATCATAATTATAACATAGTCCTTTATAATATTTAGTCTTGATGTCAATATTTTTTAAGAACTTGATAAGTATCATGTGCATGTTCTGATTAGAAGTATGAATATGTAGTAGAATTATGAGTGGTGGTGGTTTATAGGTATGCCACTAAGTAGTAAATTTATCTTTAGCTAATATAGCTAAGCCAATAGAAAATATCATATATCAAAAGTTGAACATTTTTACTTCTCCATTGATTCCCTTATTCAACCCACTAATTAAGAAACTATAAAATAAGGTATTATTTAGAACTTCTATCCTATTTTACATTTTTTAAAATGGGTTTGATAATCACAAACTAATCCAATATATCAAAGCTTGGTAAATGTGCTTGTGAAATATTTATATGCATTTGGCCCAAAATGAACAAGCATATTCCTATATATTTCCTCGCAAGTAGGTGTGCCAAATATCTTCTAAAAAACTAAAACCACTAAAAGGCTTCATAATCTAAATTAAAAGAAAAAAATAATATATTTTGCTATATTTGGATGTGATTTAACAATAAATATTGTTTAAACCTATAAATTCAACTAGTCGGTTCATCTCCATCAAACCAAGGGAAGTATAACATATTGATCATTGGTAGGGTGGCTAAAATGTAGGCATACCAATCCCTAAAGTGTGTCCTTGTCTTGAACCTAAAAGTAGTCCTTATCTTGAACTTGAAGTCGATCCCTTTATTTAGATCTACATAGCTGAAGAAGAGTAGCTTAATGATTTGAATAATTTAATATGTCTATAACTACTTTTAGCTAAAAATGTGAATAGTTGAGTAATGGGCCCTAGACTATGGATACCTAAGGTACCTCTATCTAGGTACCAATAACTTATCCAATCTAGCTAGAACTATTGATAATCTAGCCACTAATTTACCTCCACATGTTAGGTCTTTGTACGTACTAAAAAAAAACATAAACTAGAAATACGGTATAGGGTTCTTGAGTCTTTCCTCTACTAACACACTTAGATCCAACTACTTGGGGGTTCTTGGTGTACTCCTCAAATTGAGTTTTTGGGCAGATTTTGGCCAAAGTACTCCCCTTAGTTGAGCGGTTAGTACTTACATTTGATCCTACAAAAATATATTAAACTATTGCATGCACTATTTAAGCACCATAATGAGTTTACTTTTCAAATATGTGGTTGCTTCTATTGCATAAATTATATATGTGATGCTATGAAAAGTATCCTTAGAAATTTGCTTTGGTATCAAATGAAGAAAATTTATCTACAATAATAAAATTACCATAGCAAATATACACCAAAATATGAAATGAAGAACAAATTTTATTAATTTCTTGAAATGTTACACTATCATTGGCCACTTCAAGGGTAATTCCTCCTTTAGAACTCCCAATACAAAAATACAATTTTCTCTTTGTTCTCTCATTACAATCCAATATATAATAACGAACTATACAATGTATTGCAAACCCTAAACCTAAATCTAAATAGGTATTGGGTCCCACTATCTAGTCACAACACTAACTACTAGTAGTAATATAAGGGTCCTAACATAAGAATATTTTTAGTATGACGACAAATATCAAGATGAAAGTTTACTATTAGAATAAAATGAAAAGAAAGGACTATGTAATCTAGCCTTCCATATCCCACATTCTTCTTCCTTTCCTAGAAAATCATAAAACGAGGGTTTTTCTATAGTCTTACTTTGTTTCATAGTCATTGCTAAGGTAGAAGTTGATAAAATTCTTGACTTGTGTGGTCTATTTATGCTCTTATTTTAAAAAAATCATTTGTTTGAGCTTATAGACAATGTATTCATACTAACTTTGTGTAGTATAAGATATCACAAAAAAATCTATGGGTTTTTTTTCCATAAAGTGTTTACCCACATAAACGATTATGTTATTTCTAGTTTCAATGGTTTAGATTTTATTCCAACTAGTTGTTACATAATTATATTAAAAATATAAATTATTCGGTTGTGTTTCTTCCTTTGCTTTAATGTATTGGGTAAGCTACACTAGATTATTTTAATTTTATTATTGAAAAATATGTGTGAGTCACCTAGTTGAGGATTTTCATAAATAACATATGATATCAACATAAAATATTAGTTTTATAGTATATTTGAAGTTGTATTAGCATTGCATCAACCTCTTTATGGATTATCCATAGTCTATTCTTCACATATTTGAATGTTTCAACATCAAATAGTAGTTTTGATACCAAATAGAGGGTTTTACAAGTGAGTAGTGATAATTTTAGTGATAATGTGCAACCAATGCAAGAAGCATCTTAATAGTTTAAAATGGTTTGCTTAAGGTTTCATTTCTAAGGATTTTTATATCACACTTTAGAAATCTATGATTTTTCACATATGGATTCCTTCATAGTTAAACTTTTAACTTTTTGGAATTTGACTTATCCTAAAATAATTGTGAATGTAACAATGATATACAATTAGGTGTATTCTTTGATAAAATTTTATTTAAAAATTCTTGCATGGTAGGATGATTGCTTCACCATTTTCTAATTTATTGAACCTAATTTTTTTTAGTTCTCACATCTAACTATCATCATGTATACCTTTTTGCAACCTATATTTTTCATCCAATAAATATAAACACTTTTTAATTGTATAATATGCTTATTGATTTCATGTTCTATATCTATTTGTACATAATTTATTACATAGAAACTCTTATAATAGAGGGGAACATGTGCTTAAAATCCCTTACAATGTCTTTTTACTATTTGTACATTGTTTATCTTCAACATTTATAACTTGTCAAATTAACACTTATTCTAGATGGTATTCATTGGTTGATAAGTAGGTTCCATGTAATAGATCTAATACAATATTATGATATACCATGATGAAAAGTTATGTCTAAAAAAAATAAAACAAGGGAAAAGAACATAAAAATGGTGGTAATTATTAATGCCATTGTATGATGGTGATATTAGCCTTACTTAAAAGAATAAGGATGTCATGAATTTGTACATTGGTGTAAACTTAGCTACAAGAGACCAACAAATAGGGATTCCAATCACATAACACAAATGCAATATAATGGAAAAAACCTTGAAATCGATATTCTTCTCATTCTTGAATTCATACCCCTTATCCAAAATAATACAATCCATCATATAGCCACCAAAAACCAAAGAAACCCTAAAAACATCTTTTTTCTAAAAACTACTGAAAATAGAAATGAGTCGGATTGCCCCAAAATTCGGTGCATACATACCTCTTACAATAATGAACCTTACTTTAAAATATTAGGTCTCAAATTGAGGTATAACAAAAGATAATAAAACTCTAACATGCAAAAAAACCCAAAAAACCCGGGAACCTATTCTAAAAGCTAATTTTGGGACACTAGATGTCGAAGTTAGGTCCCAAAAACATGTTTTTTGGAGGGTCAGGTGCATCATAGATGAGCCTGATGTAGAACATGCACGCGGAACCACCTGTTAAATTTCAATGCAAACGAGCGTACGATTCACAAGTTATGGCTCCAGCAAGGTGCATCATTATCCTCTAGTGAAAAAGAACTGATCTCCTGCGAGTTCAGCTGAATTGAAATCCTATATCTTATGGTTACTAATTTTCTTTAGATCTGACTCTGAAAACCAAGTGTTATCTGACTATGGTAATCCTTCCCATTGAACCAGGTATCTATTGTAGCTCCCATGTCTAGTGGTGATCACCTTCTTATCGAG
This sequence comes from Wollemia nobilis, assembly GCA_028583015.1. Classification (NCBI taxonomy): domain Eukaryota; kingdom Viridiplantae; phylum Streptophyta; class Pinopsida; order Araucariales; family Araucariaceae; genus Wollemia; species Wollemia nobilis. The sequence goes on from JAQPPZ010016931.1 coordinate 5,702,277, forward strand.
CACCTATGCAACTCTATATTTTTTCTTCTTAGGTATCTGTCATGCCCAATTTACTATCTCCTGTAATTCGCCATCCTCGGAAGTACCAAGATACTAAAATTAATCAGAAACACTAAAAGCAGGCAAAATATCAAATTCATCGGGTAGCTCCACTTTATAGATACTATCATTGATCTTCTTCAAAATATTACATGGCTCAATTTTCTTAAGTTTTATTTTGTTATACGTCCCCTTAGGAAATATTTCTTTCCTAAGATGAACCATGACCATATCACCCTCTTCAAACACTTTCACCCTTTTGTGTGCATCAATAGACTCTTTGTATTTAGCATTACTACTCTGCAATTTTTCCCTCACTAACTCTTGCACTTTCTGGATATTCTTAGCAAATGCTTCTACATCATCACAAACTTGTTCTCCAATTGGTAAATCAACCAAGTCTAATACACCTCTAGGATTTTGACCATAAATAATTTTAAAAGGAGATTTACTTATTGACCTGTTCACTGAAATGTTGTATGCAAATTCGGCTTGTAACAAGGATAAATTCCACTGTTTTAGTTTTTCTCCAACTATGCATCGTAAGAGGTTTCCCAAGATTTTTTTCACTACCTCTGTGGATGTGAATTCAAGAATGAGAAGAATATCGATTTGCAGGTTTCTTCCATTATACTGTATTTGTGTTATGTGATTGGAATCCATTTTATTGGTCTCTTGTAGCTGATTTTACACCAGACATGCATATTTATTTTTAGAGCTCAATGCTTAAAATAATATATCAATCAATAAATTATAGCCATTCACATTGATCAACAAAATAATCCATGATATGAAGGTAATGAATCTTAGAAGTCAAATGTACATGAAATCTAGGTAGACCTATGTTGGAAATAATATCTTAATGGTTAGGGCTTTGGGTTCCTTTTGAGATACTTAAGATCAAACCATGGCTAGGGTTTATAGTGGTTGGTGTTGATTTTTTAATGGTTATATATATATATATATATATATATATATATATATATATATATATAACCATTAACCTAATATATTAATACTTTTAAAAAACTATTTTAGAACTAGGAAAAAGAACTAAAATAGTAATTTTAAACAAGATACTATCATTACTTCCAAATTAATGAAAAATTTATAAAATTATTATTATTATAGTTGTATAAGGGGCGTTGAAAGTTCCTTGAACCTTTTACAAGAAAGTCAAAGATTTTATATTAAGCTCAGAGTTGCAGCCTACCAAAAAAACATCTATGCAAATCAAAACAACTATGAACCAAAATAGCTTAAAAAATTATATGTCACAAATACTAAAAACATTCTATCATTACTACAAACATACATAAGCAATAAAGTAGAAGCACCACCCCATAAATGAGTAACAAAAACCATCCTATAGGAAGGAAGGAAACTAAGCATGTGAAAGGTGTTTGTTAACCATTTCTGTTTGGTTCAGTTTGCCACCTATTTTATCCCTTCCATATCAATTATTTAATAGCTTCTATTATTTGTTGATCCACTTTGTTTTCTTCGAGTAGAATAATATAAGGATTTTTATCACTTCTCAATGTATACACCAATATTTCTTAGTTATGCCAATCAATATTTTTCTCCCACCCAAGGATAAACTAGATTGTGTTTCATTTACAATTTCAACCACAATCTCTCATTATCTGATCTCTTGATTAGTTGGCTTTCCATATCTTATTTCTACCCCTACATCAATCCCTCCCTTCTAATATTTTGTCTACCAACTTGGGGTTGAGCCTCTGTTATTTAAACCCCCTAGATTCTTAGTTTGTTTACCCTCTTCTTGTTTTATAGTATCTAAATTTGGATGGTGTTTTTTATCATTTGAATCATCATTTACTATCAATTGTATGTTTTCATCAATGTTCATTTCATTGTGCTTTTGTGAAATTAAATCAGGAATAACAATATCTAAATGGGTAAATGAATTAGATAGTGGTATTTCAAACTACTTCAGAAGTGATTTTTAAATACATACCTCCTAGGTTTCCTCCAAGATTAGATCCTCCTTGAGAACCTCCTACTGATCTAGTTTGACCCTGTGGATCAAAATTTATTCTTGGTCATTCTCTAAAGTCTTCTTCACAATTTCCATATTCTGCTTGGAGCTCTCACCCAACCTTTCCTTATTTTTTAATACCTTCTATTTTTATGTCGATTTCCTTTGATTTGGACACACATTGGATGAATACCTTAATTTGTTACAGATCCCATATTTCATCGAGATATTTTCATATTCAATAATTTTATTGCATACCTCATGTTTGGAGATAAGTTTAATTAACCCTGATAAATCGTTCTCCATGTCTATGTTTATGCAAATTCTTGCGTATATTAGTCGTGGCCATGCTAAGGTTGTAGGGTCGATGGCAATAAGATGACCTACTTTCTTGGCAATGCTTGCTAGGATTTTCTCATTCCAGTATTGAAACATTGAGTTTGAAGTATAAATTTGGGCTTCACCTACAAAAAAATATCCCTCAACATCCATAAAACAATGGACCACCTCATAGAATATAGTAAGTATCCTCACTAAAATTAAGTAGAAATTGTTTGGCATTGCCACAACCTCCATGTAGCCTTGGGGTCTCCATTTAGTCATTCCCAATTTCCTCACACTATGAAAGTCTATTCGTGCTGCCAAAATCCTCCCCACAAGATTCATTGCTCCCTATGTGACTCTTAGGTCCACCAAATTATTAGGAATAATTTTTTTTCTTTCTTCGACTACAAATCAAAGTGTAATTCTAGGTATTTCTACTTACCTCATACCACATATGACCAAGAGCAAGCTCCTAGGTCAAAATGATGCTTTCTCAGGTATTCTACATTTTGCCTTACCCCAATATTTGCATTATCAAGCCTAGAATTAAGGCCTAGCCCAATCCTCCACTATCATATTTTTGTTAATATCCTACTCCTATCATTATATTTTGAAATCTTGATCTATAGTGTGAAACTCTTTGCTTCTTGGTAGCACTATGCAAAAACCCTAGAATATCTCCTAGTGACACTATGGAAAAACCTTAGTAGATCATCCAATGATAATATCCATAAATTCTTGCAAATATCCTAGCATCATTGTGCGTAAACCCTAGTAAATTTCCAATATCACTATTTGCAAACCCTAGCAGCTCTCCTAGTGGTATTGAGCACAAACCCTAATAGATCTCCTGAATATACTATGCATCAACCCTAGCAAATCTCTCGACAACACTTTACTTAAATACTCATAGGTCTCCTAACGATACTATGCATAAACCCTAGCATATCTCATGGTAGTAAGCACAAACCTCCATAGATATCTCGATGAACGTAAACCTTAGAAGACCTCCCAACAACACTATGCTCAAACCCTCGCAAATATCTTGATGGGAGTGTGTAAACCTTAACAGATCTTCCAATGACACTGATCACAAACCCTCACAGATATCCTAGAAGCATTGTGTATAAATGCTGACATATTTCACGATAGCACTATGCTCAAACCCTTGTAGATCTCCTGACAACAATGTATATAAACCCTAACAAATCTCCTAGCAACACTAAGCAGAAAGTCTCACAAATCTTGTGATAGTGTTGAGCACAAACCCTCACAAATCTCCTGAGGGTATTGAGTGCAAACCCTCGCATATCTCTTAGTGGCATGTGCATAAACCATAGCAGATCTCCGAATACAATGTGTAATCAAACCCTCATAAAAAATTATAGTTAATAAGTTAACAATATTATATAAATATTCATTGTTATTAATTTTGACTTTTTAAGGTCCAAATAAATTGACTGTTTTTTTTCTTTCTTATCCAATTGTATTTCATTTCAAAATAACTTAGCTTTCAACGTATGCTCCAACTCCAAGCGAACAGTTGGTTTTGGCAGTAAACTTACCGTCGTTGTATCCCATAAATACTTCTGATTTCTTTTTGATAAATCTCTTACTAATTTGGATACCAATTTTCATAATGAAAAGACGATTCCCTAGAAACGTACTCTCGAAGCCGTACGTGACCAAGGCGGTCTGGCAGATGAATGACAGGGCATCTCCACTTTTGTATATTTACTTTTGATGGATACCATTTTCATCTTTCATTCCTGTCATGACAGGCGAGTTGAATGTTTTGATGGACCGTTGAAACAGCTTTAATGAAGCACTATAATAATTTCAGGGTGTAATCTTTAGTCCATATAATATTTGGTCAGCCGGTAATGATAAACCAAGACAAGCATGTGGGCCATAATGGTTCAATGGTAATTTACGATGGACAAGGAACCAATTGCTGCGTATTGGAATCTTTTCAGCAGTTTGCAAATATAGATATTTTGGATGGGAGTGGAGATTTGATGGAGTTTTAGAACGGTAATATTGCTCTTAAGATTTATGTTTATTTCTGTAAAGCACAGGTAGATATCTATTTCCTATGAGCAGCTATCTTTTCAAGTATGAAGTAATGAGCTAATGAGCTAGACTGTTTTTCAATTATAACGATAGCATGAAATAATAGTACATCACTTATAACAGCGCAGAAGGACATCTTTCTTAGCAGCTATCTTTTCAAGTATGAAGTAATGAGATAATGAGCTACAGTGTTTTTCAATTATGACGATAGCATGAAATAATAGTACATCACTTAATGAAGTAATGAGCTAATGAGCTACAGTGTTTTTCAATTATGACGATAGCATGAAATAATAGTACATCACTTGTAACAGCGCAAAAGGACATATTTCTAAGGAGGCCATGTTTTTCTTTATGGGTTTTCGTCCGGATGCTTCTCGATTTCTCTTATTTGAAAAGGTGGTTATCATTCTTATTTGATTTTAAAACAAAAATAGGTATCGGACTAAAATTTTATAGTAAGAATATATCATTAAAAAATCTTATTCAGTAAGGATATCACTTATATTATCGGTGGATCATGTGATTCGGGTTCAATCCCCACATCCACAATGTGACTCCGGACAGTTGTGTATAAGAAGTATTAAAAAAACTATCCTAAGGTAACCCAAAATGTTAGCTTTTTTTATGATTTGTGGTGCTGTGCGATTATTATTAAGCGAAAGCGTTGCGCTGTTGATAACGACCCTCGTTTAATTTCACATTGGGTATTATACCGGATTAGTACCCCTAATTAGTAAGGGTCTAGGAAAATATCCAAAGAGAGGAGAATGGGAATAGGGTTATGAGCTTGAATACATGTAAGCTGAGGATAGATCTGTCAATATTCCCTTGAAAGTGCTAGTCTAGGGCTTGGGTAGGTGCGCTAAGATCTGTCTTCGTAGATCTGAAATCAGAGATCGGTGCAGACTGATAAGGTGGAAAAGGAATGAAGCAGTCAGAAATCCCACACGGCGAAGAAGCCTCGAGAAAATTAGTTAATCGCAGAATGGTTAATGACACTCCGTCTATTGGAATCGTACGTTACGGAGAATGTACGAAGAATCAAGCAGCCAGTCTAGGAGGGTATGCTTTGGATGGATGCAGGGAATTCATGGCCAGTGGCCCGCAAGGAACGAGTGCAGCCATGAAATGTGCGGCCTGTAACTGTCACCGCAATTTCCACAGGCAAGATATAGACAACGACGGCTTATGTGAATACCATCGGCGCTACAGGTTATCCGCCGATCTACTTACTTAAATATATAACCCAGGTTGTAGTTGTTTCTAATGTAGGGCTTATTTATTTCTTGTGTTTTGCTATGAAATTATGCTGAATGGAAGTCTTGCCGATTGGTCGATAGTGCCGATTGGTGTAGACTTGCTCCATTTTTTTGTCAGGTTTGAAGAATCTCTTTTTATATGCTATCCATCTTTTAACATGTTTCCCTTTGTTCTGGTTTTAATATTTGTTTAATTTTACTCATGCTTGTTAAGATCTCAACTACAGTGTGCAATAGTTCACGGTAAGAACAAAACCGTATTAAATCTCATTATTGTGCAACATATTTCACTTTGAATTTTACAGTCCAGCCATGTCATACACATGATATTAATACATATGAAGTTTTCTTTGAAATACCTCTTTAAAATTATTAATTTTTTAATTGATTATATAAAATGAAATAGTACCCATTATATTATATACAAGCTTTACAAAATTAATTTGAATCTTCTTAAAAATAAAATTTTATATCTATTTAAAATTTAATTATTAAATAAGTATTAAATGTTAAAGTTCACCTCCCAAATATAAAAGTAGTTGGACTCAGTATGACGACATTTTTTGCAAACCATAAATATGGGCAAGGTAAAAACGATAGCAATCGTGACATTTTTTCTGGTCTATGATCACTGATTCGTTAAAACCTTTTACCTTTGCAAGACAAAAATCACTATCTCAGTCATATGTATCCTATGTGTACTATGCGGCAAAATTTGCAGTTTGAATTTTATTGCTTGAAAATTGTTATAAACTAAGTCAGATTTCATACAGATCTGTAATAGATCTTATCTTTCAAATTTGTTTGTGGCACTTTAATGTGTCCAAAGTTATTATTGGTGTCCCAAGTTATTACTGCTGGTTGAAATTATTGGACGATTGGATAGACACCATATTTCTTAATTTGATACATGTCAGAATGGTAGTGAGCTTTTTCCCATTCCCAACAATAAATATGATCCTTTGGTATCCATTGGTATCATTTTGTGAGAGAGATAAGAGTTGGAGAAAACGCAGACGAATAAGGTGAATGCCAGAGAACCGAAGGTTGAAGCAGTCTTCAAAATCTTTTTGTTAGTGTAACCTGCAATCTTTCTAAATTGCAGATGTATGTATGTGGATGTATTTCCATTCTGATCATGAATGGATTTGTTCTTTCTAGGGTTGGATAAGTTAAATTCCGTAATACATTTGCCTTTGTTAAAATTTTGGCACCTCACTCCTTTGTAAATCTTCACTCAAGTAAGTTTTCGCTCCATGTGTGTGTCTTATTAAATTTCGGTGATCTTAACCATAGTAAAATTTTGGATAATCAAATTCTTTTGTTAAAGTCGGCTCGCAAAAAAGTTTCGCTCGAGCATCTTTCAGTTGAAATCGTGAAATTAGGTTTGAGCGGATTTCACATCCTTTGTTAAAATCCACTCATCAATTGTTTTGTTAAAATCCGCTCGTCCTGATAAATTTCAAATTCCACTACTCGTTTCTCCGATAAAGCATTTATGGAATTTCAAATTAGGGAATTTGTATTCCGCCTTGTCCATTTCTAGATAAATTTTGCTTTTCGATTTTTAGGAAGGTGCTTGCAAAATTTTTAAGTTGCGAAATTCTTAATTTCACCAGAATTTTCAAAGTATTTTATCACGCTCCTTTGGTGCTTCGTATTTATTATGGTATGCATTCTTTATTTAAAATTGGTATCACATCTAGTGCAATTAGTGGAAGGTTGAAGATGCAATGGCTTTTGGAGGCAATTCTTTGCAATTGCAAATCAAATGATTCAATTGTAAATTTACGATTATTGGAGCATTAAATAAAGATTTTATTTGTGTCTCAGGAGCTATAGGACCTGGTGGAGAGTGGTTACCCAGAACCTGTAGATGCAACAATATTGAGCATTTTATCCCAAGTAGAGTCAGACTTGTTGAAAGAGAATCAGAAGTACCAAAAGGTATTATAATACATAATGCATATAGTTGAGGAGACTATCTTCCAAATAATTGTAGCATCAACAAAATCAAAGGAGGTATAGGATATATTATCCAACTCCTTCTAGGACACCAACAAAGTGAAGTTAGTAAGGTTACAGATGCTGAGAAGGGAGTTCAAAAATTTGTAGATGAGTAAATCATATTTCATAAGTGACTTCTTTACCCGCACTATGGGTATCATTAACTAGATGCAATTGAATGATGAAAATGTTGAGAACTAGAGAATAGTGGAGAAAATACTAAGGAGCCTACCAGAAAGGTTTGACTTAGTGGTGATAGCAATCGAAGAATAAAGGGATTAAACAACTCTCTTAGTAGATGAGCTCATGGGTTTTCTACAAATACATGAGAAAAGGCTGAGCCAGTCATCTCAGTCCTCATTACAGCAAGCATTCAAGATGCAGGTCTCATTTTAAGACAACAACAGAAGAGAATATTTCCACAAGTCTGCCTCAAGTTCTCAAGGAGGAAGAGGATATAATACCAGAGGCAAGTGTGGAAGATACCACAAGAGACGAGGAAAGTCAAACTTTAGTGAAGCAGATACTAGCTGTAAATTTTATCAAGTAAGAGGAAGAGATAATGGTAGAAGTTAACAAGGAGGATAAAATTAGAGGTATGATAAATATAAGATCAAATATTATTACTGCAAGAAATCTAGCCATTACATTAATGAGTGTAGAAAGAAGCTAGCTAAGGAAAACATACAGAAAGCCCACTATACAAATGAAAATGATAATACAAACAATAGAGATGTATATGGGTCTATGATGCTAATTTGCAGCACTGAGTAAGAGAGCTAGAGGAATACCTAGTATCTTGATAGTGGTTGCAGTAACCACATGTGTAGGAACAAAGAGATGTTCTCATAGTTGTATGAAACCAACAAAGTTTGATGTGAAGGGGGAAACAACAACAAGGTACCTATCATGGGAAAATGAAGTATTATAATCCAAACCAAGGAAGGTAAAAGAAGTCACATCCCTAATGTGTGTTATGTTCCTGGGTTGAAACATAATTTGTTGAGAATTTGATAACTTGTATATAAGGGGCACAATGTATAATTTAAAAATGGAGCTAGGATAATTAAATACATAAAATGGGCTAATAACAAATGTGTCCATGACAAAGAACAAGATTTTTCCCCTATAGATTCAAAATGAATTGTTGCTCTCATTTAGTGCAATTATTATATATGTTATATCGATGTGGCATCTAAGATTTAATCACTCGAGTATTAGTGGTCTGAACCTGCTACACAAGAAACAAATAGTGAATGGTTTACCCCTCATAGAGCAACCCAATAAAGCATGTGAAGGCTACCTAGTTGGTAAGTAGTACAGGGATGCATTCCCTATAGGATAGTCATGGAGAGGTTCACATCCATTGGAGCTAGTGCATTTAGATATTTGCAGTCCTATGCAAACCAACATATTTACTGGTAACAAATACTTTTTGAATTTCATAGATGATTTCAGTCGAAGGACATGGGTATATCCCATCAAACAAAATTTATAATCTTTCGATAAATTTAAGGAGTTCAAATATTTGGTTGAAAAATAAAGTGGCTTCTATGTTAAGACTTTCAGAACAGATGGAGGAGATCAGTACATCTCCAATGATTTCCATAATAAAGCAAATAGAATTAAAAGGCATTTCACAACCACATACACACCACAATAGAATGGTATTGTAGAGAGGAAGAACATAACCATAATGGAGATGGCAAGGAGTATGCTAAAAACAAAGGGATTACCACATGAATTTTGAGCAGGAGTTGTATGTTGTATAGTTTATCTACTTAATAGATGTCCCACAAAGAGTGTGAAGGGCATGATCCTTCAAGAAGCATGGAGCAATTAGAAGCTGAGCATTGTTCATTTAAGAGTTTTTGGGTGTATAGCATATGCACCTATTCTAGATGAGAAGAGAAAGAAGCTATATTATAAGGCAAAAATGTATCTTTATTGGGTATAGTGAAGAATAAAAGGCTTACAGGTTGTAAAATCCTATCATAAAGAAATTGATTATAAGCTGAGATGTAAAGTTCATGGAAGGAGATAGAGTGCATCCACATGTGTCTTCAAGTAATAATACTAGTGCCAACAATAGTAATACCTCATTATCACAATCACCTCCACTTGCAAGAAGGATCTCCAACATGAAGACACCATCAAAGATAAGGAGCTTGCAAGACATATATGAGGTTACTCAAAAAAAAATTGAAGAGGAAGAACATTCAAATTTTGCTTTCTTTTTTGAGTGTGATCAAATTCTATTTGAAGAAGCAATTCAAAATAGAACTAGGGTGAAAGCTATGGATGATGAGATAGAAGCCTTAGAGAAAGATCAAAACTAGGAATTAATAGCAGGTAAAAAGACCATTGAAGTGAAATGGGTATATAAAACTAAGTTTAATGCCCAAGGTGAAGCTAAAAGGAATAAAGCCATGATGGTTGTAAAAGGTTACAAATAAAATTCATGGATTGACTACCATGAGATATAAACACCTGTAGAGAAACTTGACATAGTCAAATTGATTTTAGGATTGACAACACAAAAGGGATGAAATGTGTATCAGATGAATGTCAAGTCCACTTTTCTGAATGGAGTGTTGGAAGAGGAGGTCTACATAGACCAGCCATCCAACTAATTGTTGGAGGGTAAGAAGGCAAGGTCCTAAAACTAAAGAAATCCTTGTATGGATTGTAGCAAGCACCCAAGGCTTGGTACAGTCATATTGATGCTTATTTTTAGGAGAATGGGTTCATAAAATACCCATATGAGCACACTCTCTACATGAATACAAATTAAAATGGGGAGATGATAATAGTGTGCTTATATGTAGATGATCTCATTTATAATGGCAATAGTAATATGCTATTTGAACAATTAAAAAATACCATGAAGAAGGAGTTCGAGATGACGGACATAGACATGATGGAAATATATTCTTGGTATTGAAGTTACCCAATCTATGGATGGTATTTTAATTTCTTAAGGTAAGTATGCAAGATGTCTTGAAAATGTTTAAAATGGAGGACAAAAAACCCACCATTACCCCTATTGCAATAGGCCTGAAACTGAGCAAGAATGATTGTGGAAATAATGTTGATCCAACTTTCCATAAACGATTAGTTGGAAGCCTGATGTATTTGACTACAACCAGACTAGATTTAATGTTTATAATGAGTTTGATTAACCAATTTATGGAGTCCTTAAATAACACTCACTTATAGTTAGGGAAAAGAATTTTGCGGTATGTCAATGAGACCAAAAACCATGGAATTTATTATGCAAGAAAAAACCTGCTTGAACTTGTTGGCTACAAACATAGTGATTGCGCTAGCAATATAAATGATAGGAAGAGCACTTCTGGTTATGGTTTCCATATTGGATTAGGTGCAGTTTCATGGTCACCAAAGAAGCAACCAATTGTTGCATTATCTACTATTGATGCAAAGTATGTTGCTCTGACCTCAACCGCATGATAGGTAGTTTGAATAAAAAGACTTTTAGGTGAGCTAAACCATCAACTACAAGGGGCAACAACCATATTTTGTGATAATAATAATTATGCCATAACACTGTCAAAGGATCTAGTGTTTCATGGGAGGACCAAGCATATCGACATCCGCTATCACTTCAGCAGAGAACTAGTAAAATCTAATGAAATTGAATTATTGTTTTGTAGGTCCAAAGACCAAGTAGTAGATATTTTCACAAAACTTTTGAAAGAGGAAGACTTAAAAAAATTAAAGGAAATACTCGGTGTCAATTTTTTTGGGAAATCTAATTTAAATGTGGATATTAAACATTAAATCAAATTTGACCTAACAAATCTCTAATAGATCGTAGTTTCCAAATTTGTTTGTCGTACTTTAAAATGTTCGAAGAAGTTATTACTCGTGGTTGAAATTATTCGATGATTAGATAGACATCATATTTTTCAATTTAATGCATTTGAGAATGCTAATGAGCTTTTCTCCCATTCCCGACTATAAATATGATCCACTAGTATCATTTTGTGAGAGAGATAGGAGTTGGATAAAATGAAGACGAAGAAGGTGAATGCCCTAGAACCAAGGGTTGAAGCAACAGTCTTCACAATCTTTATGTTGGTGCAACATGCAATCTTTCTAAATTTCATGTATGCATGTGGATGTATATACATTCACATCAATATATAATACAATATTGATAATTTCAACGTATTTATATTTGCGTGTGATATTGAGTAAATCAACATTGCAAAGTTAGGTTTTGCTCACTTTATTTCTTATTCCGCTGACATTTTATTCGGTTAAATAGATTTATTCTTTCTAAGGTTGGATAAATTAAATCCCAGATACCATAAACCTTTGTTAAAATTCTGGCACCTCACTTTCATTGTAAATCTCTGCTCAAGTAAGTTTCCACTCCATGTGTGTGCCTAGTTAAATTCGGGTGAGCTTAACCATAGTAAAATTCTAGAATATCAAATTCTTTTGTTAAAGTTCGCATCCTTTGCTAAAATGGGCTTATCATTTGCTTTGTTAAAATCGCCTCCGGTCCTAGCAAATTTCAAATTCTACTACTCGTTTCTCCGCTAAGGCATTTGCCGAATTTCATATTGCGGAATTTGTATTCGGCCTTGTCCATTATCGGATACGCCCGGTCCATTATCGGATAATTTCCGCTCCAGTCAAATTAATTTCAATTTCCGCTCCTCGATTTTTGAAAAGGAGCTTCCAAAATTTTTAAGTTGCAGAATTCTTAATTCCACCAAATTTTTCGAAGTGGTTTATGACGCTTCTTTGGTGGTCCAAATATATTCGGCTGTGCGTTCTTTCTTTCAAAAATTATTTAATCTGTTCATACCACTATTTATAAGGGTAAGGAAATTTGAAAAAATTGATAGTAGGAGGTGGAAATTATAGGAACATGTGTGGACTAAGATAGACTGTTACGCCATTAAAAATAAATAGAAATATTTTAACTAGAAGATTAACTAGATACCAAATATGTGTAGTGTCATCACCGGTTGGTTTTAACTCATTAAAAAATGTTATTTTTTTTCTTCTTCTTCGATGGGGAGCAAATTCGCTTAATGGACTTTAATCCTATTCACGTTATTTGATTAGCCTCTATCCTTAAATACCCCATATTTTTATTAATTAATATTAAACTTGTATAATGTTATTTAGATTTTTTATATTTAAATAGGTCAATATGATTGAAATATATTTTAATCATATTACATAATCGTATAATAATATTATAAAAAGTTTCATAAATATTATATTATAAAAGTTTCATGATTATTATATGTATTTTCCATAAAAGTTTAAAAATTTAATCAACGAAACATATGGTAATGTCTCTTATATTAGCCATTTAAAATTATAACAACACATCACAAGTTTTTTAAATCTCAAAAATAAATGTTAATAAAAACTTATAAAAAAATAATAGACATAATATTTATATTTTTTATATGATCCTATTTTTTATATATTTTTATATTTTCTTATTATTATCAAGTCACATTATAAATTATTCTATTTATAATTAATTTTACTTTGTCATGTATAATAATATGCAGTTTGGGGATCATAAGTGTCACATTATATGACTTTTCATAAAAAAATAAGTTTTATATAAGGAATTTAAAAATCAAACCACCTTGGCTAATATTATTTCAACTTTGACAAAGATGACTACAACAAAACATAGAAACAAAAATAATAAATTATAAATTTTATAAGTCAAATGATGTGAGACACCAATTAGGAGGAATCCTCATGCAATGAAAATACATGACACTAAAATCATAGGAAGATAATATACATCTAATTTTAAATTTCACATAAAGGATTTATTAGGTTATTAGGTTATGGGCCAGAGTCTCTAATGAATATCTTATAATTTATTTTATATTTTAATATATACTACCCTAGGTGAGTTGGAGAGGAGAGGGCAATCCTCTAAGGGAGGTCCTAGGTTCAAATCTCCACCCTACCAAAAAGTTGAATTGGGTATCCAAAATTCAATTGATAATGTTGGTGCAGGTAGGATTGGGTGCCACTCTCGGGTGATTTTGATGGTGTAGAACCACCTGTTCCTGCTCTCTCAGACCAGGTGGTCCCACCGCAAGAGGTTTTTTGCTTTAAAAAAATATATATTTTTTAATATATACTGGGCATGCCTTCTTTGTTTGAAATAATTATTCTAATCTTAGGATCAAGGGATAAACTAAAATTTTGAAGACATACAATAAAAAAAATTAAGGAAGAAATGAGAAAGAAATATACTTGAGTATGTTTATATAGTCATTTTTTAAGGGATTTTTAGCACTACAGGAAAGAGAAATGCAAAAATTAAAAATTGGTATTAACATTAGTATAGATTATGTTATTTTAATAAGGTTTTGAAAAGGAAAATAAATTAAAATGTTAATATTTTTGTGAATAATTATAAACTTAAGAGTAAAGATAAACTTGATCGATATCTCCTTCAAGCATATTATTTATAGCAGATAAACAAATACCTTCAAAGTGGCCATACTTAGACTCAATATTGACATAGCACATAAGTTAGATGATGAAATTCTATCATAAAATATGATTTAAATGCTAATCAAAGGAAAGCACTAATGAAAGATAGATTTGGGAATGCTATTGCAAGAATAAGGACTATAATAATTATGAATCTAAAGGTAATTATATCAAGACTCATCATTCTTTTTATGTTGTTATGTTAAATAAAAAATTGAATATTAGATTTTAGATGCTAGGTTGATTGTGAAATTGGATATGAGTTATAGAGTTGATAATTAGCATGGATATTTTATAGTACTCGAAAAGAGGATGTAAATTTATATGGATTTTACACAAGTATACCTAAAAATAGTATATAAGTTTTTGATGTAGTGATTTGGGATAGCATACTTGGATATTGTGCATAGTTATTAAAGAGCTTGAAGAAGAAAACATTATCTATATCTATATATGTATATACTTATTTAAATTAGCATTTGTTATGGTTGTATATTTAAAAATTGTTATTATCCTCGTGAATGTGGTTTACGGGCAAGGACACCACTTGCATTATGAGTGACCCGATTTCAATCCCCATAGTAGATGTGTATAAGAAGTATTACTCAAAAAAAAAGAAATTATTATCTTAACGTCAAAATTTTAGGTTTCCTAGAGAGAAACACAATGTTTCTTATGGAAGTGGTTATTCATGGAACAATGCATATACCATCACATAGTCCAATGAAGTATTTCTATTACTTATTGGATACTTTTAATGATAGTGTTTAGTTGCTACTTTTAAAATATTTTAGGCTTATCTAGGAAAGTGTATTTGAAACTTTAATATGATTGTCATGAGGAGTAAACATTCAAAATACTTAATGCACTCTATGAATAGAATTACATAAAAAATGATTGTATAGGATTTGATATTCTATAACAAAGTGGTATTTAAAGAAAGGAAAATAATGATATTATGGAAAATAACAAATTTATGTCAAAAAATACAATCAAATGAAGTATTTTGAAAATTCGACATATTTTTATGAAAGGATATCCACAAAATCGTTATATTAAAGAAATATTTATAAAAAATGGAATGATTGAGATTTGACCACTTTGTAATCATAGGTTATTTGGTATCTATTGATTTATATATGCAATATCAAAAGCATGAGATATTTGATTTAAAAGGTATACAATTCACTAGGTTTTTTTATTAGGTAGATGAAGGGGTTTTGAAAGGGTCCCTAAACCTTTACAAAGGGGTTTTGGAAGGGATCCCAAACCATTACAAAGCCAAATAGTATTCAATAAGCTCAAAATAAATACATCAATGGGATTGAATCCAAATTTTGACAAGAGGATCTAACATCAAATAAATAATGAATCCAATAATATTATCTTAACTCCAATTTAAAATTCAAATTTGAAAAAGAGCGCCAAAAGAGAAAACCATCGTGAGTTTCGAGGCACTCAAGAAAGACTAGGCAAACTCAAACAAAATTTTCAACAAATATTGAATATAAAAAACCTACCCAACGAGAGTATTATGAACTAGTGATCTATGACCAGTTATCAGTGGACTACAGATAGAGCATGAAAAGGAAAAACTGGATAACAAGAATGAGGTGCTGACAAATATCGACAAGAGAGATGAAACAAAAGTGTTTACTTGAAAAATAAAATTTCCTTATTCACTCAGCAGAAATAAGAGCGAAAGGAATTAATTATTTTTTTGGGCTTGCTATGAAGCCCTTGAATCACACCCAAAATTCAAATGAAATAAAACATAGCGCTCAAAGAAGAAAAACTGTAAAATCCTAAGAGCGCTTAGAAAAAAATACAATCCCACCCAACTGGAAAAGACTAACGATGGAACCCAACCTTTTGGAGACATGCGACCTAGGCAATAGTTGAAACCTTAGACCGAGGGGCCAATAGCAAACTACTTCCTCAAGATCCATCAAGCACAAGGTCTTCCCTTAGAATATGGTCAAGGAAGGAGCAAGACCGAAAAGAATTACAAAGAAGGAACCCTCTGATCAACACCCACATCTAGCAATAGCTCCCACACACCCACATCTAGCATTAGATTAAAATACCACACACCCACTAATCAGAGTGACCATAAAACACAAGAATATATCCACTAACATTGAAGGAATAAGGTCTCCCCCAACCAGATAAGGGGTAAGAACAAAGAATTTTGTAGAGAAAAACTTGATTGTACATCACTAGCAACCAACATAAATGACTTAAGAGGGAAAAATATCAACCAAACTAGAGAACATTGTAACCAAAAATGAATAAAATCAACCAATATCCCATCTTCACGACTAGTTGAAGTGGATCCATCATCTGTCCAACTATCCCTCTAGCCCCTACCTAGGGTTACAGTTGACCCAACATTCCTCTAGGCTATAGATTGACAAGTAAAAGCAAGGCCATATTCCAAATTCATTCTCTACGCAAAAGGGTATCCACTAGGTTGCAAAATCACATTTCTAAAAATGCAGGCTTAGGCCCTCTCTTCCATGGTGAGGCTCAAGTCCTATCAAGACCTCTGTGCCATGGTGAGGCTTAGGCCCTATCAAGCCCTCTCGACCATGGTTTTGCTTAGGCTCTCTTTACCATGGATAATTCATTATGTTTTAGTAGGATTGTATTGCAAGTATTTATAGGATTTATAGTCAAGAGAAAAGAAAACTAACTAGAGATAGAAAGTGATATATTTAGAGTATAAAAAAGCCATAATTTTCAAGAAATTGATATGTTTAGAGATAAAAAGAGTTATTGGAAAGGATACTCAAATGTATGATTTGTTGATAAGAATATTTTGATGGTTATTTGAAAAAAATGGTAATAACTTAGAAATACTTCATTGATATGGAGTAAACTAAAGTGTGCTAATGAAAAAAAATTATAGTTATAAAAAATTTATAACTAAAAAGAGAATTGATCTCAAACCACAACATTTTCTAACCAATAGGATTAAAAGTACGTAAATTGCTTGAAGAGTATGCAGTAATTTCAAAAACAATTATTTAGAACTAATTTTTATCAAATATGTGTTTTAGAGTAATAGAGCAAGGCACTAGGAGAAGGAAATCAATCAATAGTTTAAATTATTATAGGGAAACCACCATTAGAAACATTTAGAGGTAATAATGGTGTTGTAATTGGCCAACCTGAGAAAATGATCCAATACAAGGAACTAGTATATCTAAAGAGACATAAATTTTGAGATAATTTAACTTAACATGGAGGGTGAGTAGGAGATCAATATAGAAAATGATCATTATAGAAAAATATATTAAATGATCATTCATATTGTTAACATAGAGAATGACTAGAAGATCATTATAAAACATGATTTATGTAAAGTACAAGAAAATATTTGAGTAGAAAAAACTTCATCTAATGAGTCAATTTACAGGGATCACTTTAGATGGTTAGTTATTAATTCACATAAAAGAATCCCTTAAAATAGAATATTATCCTTAGGAGAAGTAGAATTATATTCTATTGATGAGGTGATAGAGGTTGGAATAGGTCTAAAAAATATATTATCCTCAATAATAATTCAAATAAGTTGCTAAAATAGTTGTAGTTCCTATTAGTCCTAGCATGAATTATCTTCAAAAGAATATTCTCAAAAAAACTATCATTAGTTATTCAAATACATTGTATGTTATAGATGTTATTGTATTTGATAGAGTGAGGAATGAAGACAATAAGGATGATGATGATATTGACATATTCAAGAAGAAAAGAAATCACTAATCATTAAAGTAAGTCAACCATGAAATAATGATAAGGAATAAATTTCCAATGATACTATATATGTTGAAGTTTACATATAGTGTGAACGCAATTGTAATTTTACGTAGGTTAGGTTAGCATATTTCTTGTTGAGAGAGATTATAAAAAGAAGGTTAGACAAAATCTATGTTTAGAGTATGCGCTTCAGTTTATGAAAATGATGGAGCTTCAACTGTGTTGAGCTCAAATTAGATTTCTCCCATCCTATAAATTGTAATTGTGTTTACAAATCAGTTAGAATGAATTAAATTTACATTATGGCATGAGAGAAAGGACATAATACTTCATTTTTTGGATTTCCCATAATTTTTGAGTTTAGTCCAGGAGAAAGTAGCTGTGTTGAGAGTTGTGTTAAAGGAGAAGTCATACCAGTGCTCGTAAGGTGTCATACTATTGAAGGAGATCACCTAGTGAGGAGATGCAACAAATCGTGTAGAGGTGGTATTCTACAAACCTTGTACAATAGAGTAGAACGCACTACGACTTGACGTGTGTGATTGGGCGTAAGTGATTTGTTTAAATCGCTACAAAAGAAAAAAATGATGTGCTTTATTTAGAGAGACTGTGATCTAGTTTGGTATTGATCGTTGGAGTTTGGACAAGCAGAGGTGAAGTGTGAGCATGGAGGAATGAAAGCCATCAATGTCACATCTCGTGCTTTGGAGCTTGTGCTGATTGGAGCATTTTGAATGTGTTTGACTATGTTTGACATAAGTTGGCTCGAATTCATTTAAAGTAAGGTGGATCGATCCTTGTAAGGTAAGATATCAATCCACAATTTGAAAGGATGGATGTTGGAAATAATGATGCATCCACATGAATTTCGATCTATAAGGTGGCCCGATCATAGGAAATAGCGATGAATTTCATTGCGTAAAGGAATTAGTTTCGCCAGAACGTGCTATTTATTTCAATTGAAATAATATACGTTAACGCAACTCCTATGAGAGGATTCACTTCACTAGACATCGTGGATAAATGCTTGGAGATCATCCTGAGGAACAAGGAAAGTTTTGAGAATGATTAACAAGGTCTTATTTTAAGTTTTAGAGTACGTTGCATTTGATATTAAAAATATTTCTCTAAGTGTTATTCATTGGAGGTTGTGTTAACCAATGCACTATGGTTTTGATTGCATTAATAAATAGTTCACTATTGTTACCTATTTTTTAACTTGACGGAGAATTTTATGGTGAGACAAAATTGTACTAAAACTCATAGTAAGTTAAGAAATATAGGAGAAAGCTAGTTTTTGATGCAATTAAGGCATTGTGCTAAGAGAGTTATTGTTTGCATTCAGTTTAATTCTTATTTGTTACTAATGGCTACTAACAATAATTTTCCTATCCTTGAATTCAACAGTCTGGATTATGAGTAATGGTCTATCAAGATGAATAACTTACTCATTGGCAAAGGATTTTGGGAAATTGTAGAATAATGGTACAATGAACCTTAGGATTGGATAACCTTAAGTTAAGTTTATAATACTGCTAATAAGGATGCCTATAAGAAGAATTTTTTTGTTCTCTACCATCTCCAAGCAGCCTTGGAGAAGAGCATATTTTCAAGGATTGTTGCTTGTTCAACAACACTCAAAGCATGGAAAGCCTTAAAATATAGCTATCAAGGGAGTAATCAGGTGAAGCAATTAAGGCTTCAAACCTTAAAGTGAGATTTTAAGAATATCAAGATGTAGGAATATTAAAAATTTGGTGACTATTGTGTGAGAGTTAAAGCAGTTGTCAATAAAATGGAGACACTTGGAGAAGACATAAAAGCTGAAGTGGTTGTGAAGAAAGTGTTGAGAACACTTCTTCATAAGTGGAACCATATTGCAATAATTATTGAGGAATATAAATATATTTCTAACCTCACTTTTGATGCACTAATAGGTTCTTTGATGTCTCATGAAGAAATATTGTAGGGTGCTACATCTTCAATATTTGGAGGTGATGAGAAAGAACTTTCATCCAAGGAAAATGATAATGCACAAGGATGAGGAAAATGAAGAGGCCAAAGGAGAGGTAAAGGAATAGGAAGAGGTAGATCAAGAGGTGGCAATCAAGGAAGAGGAGGTGACAAATCAAAGAAATCTTATTTCAATTATGGCAAGGTTGGTCACTTTGCTAGATATTGTTGGTACAAGACTTCTCAATAAGGTAGAATTAATAACTGTGGAAAATATGGAAAAATGGAAGGAACATCTTCAAATTTATTCCTAACATATGGAAAATTAGATTAAAATCTTAATGAAACTTGGATTTTGGATACTGGTTGCTCAAATCATATGAGTGGCAAAGAAGAGATTTTTGCTACAATGGATTCCACCTACAAGTCAAAGATCAAATTAGGATATGACAATGCACTACAAGTTGAAGGTATGTGAGCCATGGAGGTTCCAACAAAATAAGGGACAAAGAAGGTAAAAAACATCTATTACACCCCTAAAATACAACATAATTTTCTTAGTGTTGGACAAATAATGGAAAAGAACTAGAGGCTTGTTTTTAAACATGGAAAATGTGTAATTTTTGACAAAAAAAATTGTAATGGGGTTGTTACACAAGTACCTATGACAAAGAATATGTTTTTTCCTCTTAATATTGGGGAACAAGGAGGTGTCCAACTTGCTAATGTAGGCATAGAAAATCCAAGTGTGTTTTGGCACTTGTGATATGGTCATATTAACTTTGCAAGCTTGAAGTTGTTGACTTCTCCAGCTATGGTGTGTGCATTACCAAAAGTTGAAGAGCACAAGGAGGTGTGTGAAAGATGTGTTTTGGGAAAATACTCAAGAACAAATTTTCCAAGAGGACAAGCATGGAGATCAAGCCATACACTACAATTGGTACATTCGAATATTTGTGGTCCCATGAATACCAAAAGCTTGGGTAACAATTCTCAATTTCTCATTTTCATTGATGATGTCTCTAGAATGTGTTGGATTTATTTTTTTAAAAATAAATATGAAGCTTTTGAATGTTTCAAGGATTTCAAAAATAATGTAGAGAATCAATGTGAGTATGTTGTAAAGAGATTAAGTACTAATAGAGGAGGAGAGTTTTGTTCAAATATATTTCTCAAATTTTGTAAATATTGTGGGATCAAAAGGCAATTAACTACTGCCTACACCCCACAACAAAATGGTGTGGCTCAAATAAATAACCACACTATTGTAGAAAT
Source organism: Wollemia nobilis (assembly GCA_028583015.1). Taxonomy (NCBI): domain Eukaryota; kingdom Viridiplantae; phylum Streptophyta; class Pinopsida; order Araucariales; family Araucariaceae; genus Wollemia; species Wollemia nobilis. The sequence goes on from JAQPPZ010016931.1 coordinate 5,723,490, forward strand.
GTCTAGATCAATGCTTCAAATAAAGAAACCCAGTAAAATGTATTGGGTTGATGTTGTTAGAACAAGTGTTTACATTTTGAATAGGAGTCCTACTTCTAGTTTAGATGGGATGACTCCTTATGAGGGATGGTATGAAAAAAAAGCCAAATGTAAAACACTTCAATTTTTTTGTTTGTCTTGCATATGCACAAATTCCTGATGACACAAGCAAGAAACATGACCGCAAAAGTCAAGCATGCATTTTCATTGGGTATTGTGAGTCTTCCAAGGCATATAGGGTCTACAATCCAAAAACACACAAAATTATAATCCGAAGAGATATAATTTTTGATGAAGGGAGAGAATGGGATCATCAAAAAAAGTTTGTTGATGATGATCAAGATACAAGTTCCTGTCAAGTGCAGCCCAAAAACAACAAAGGAACTCCTCCTTTGAGCCCAAGTATGATTACTACTTCAAGTACAACAAATGCTACTCAACGTCCTTCTCCACAAAGATCAGTAAGTTCTTCACCAATGGATTTGATTCTCCATCAAGAGGTAAGAGTAAACTTTAGCACCATCCTTCTTTTCAAATTTTGGATAAGAATTTCCAAAAAAGGTACACTAGAAGCTAAGCTAGTGAGATGAATGGAATTTTGAAAAGACTTAAAAATTTACACATGTATGGCGATGATGATTCTCAAGAGACTAAGGGAGATGTTGTAAACTATGATTTAATTACTAGTGTAGATCTAGAGCCGTCTAGTTATGAAAAATCATGTGCTCATGATGTATGGCAACAAGCCACGAAAGAGGAAATGACCTCTATAAAATAGAATGATACTTGGGATCTAGTGAAGCTTCCTAAGGGCAAGAAATGTGTTGGATGCAAATGGGTCTACAAGACCAAATTCAATGATGATGGAAGTATTGAAAGACACAAGACCATCGGGGTAGTCCTAGTGGTTGTTTAACTCATGCCAAGTCACTATGAGGAAGAAGGTGTGAGGTTTGAAACTCACTACTAATAGTTTTGATGTGTTTTATTACCTTGGAAATCACAAAGAAGGAGACAAAGCGATAGTTCTGTATATTTTGTTTCAATCAGGTGGCTAGCTCCGTTAGTCACAAAAATAACACTAAGGCAATGGGGGCAGGAATGTCGCAAGGTAAAATTCGAGTAGGTTCTATTTTCCCTGGCAGATTGGAAAAACACTTTTGGACAAATGAGTGCTTTAAATATTTCATGTTGCATTGTGGTTACTACCCACTATGGTAGCCCAGATGGTTATCAAGCCTTGGCTTGGGCACTGCATTGGTAGAGGTCATGGTTTTGATTCTGCTTATGCTCGTGGGGCTTGTTGGTTGAGGTATGGGTACCAAAATTTTGATTTATTTTTTTACGAAATGATATAGTTCGTTGGTCTTGTGTTGATTAAAATAAGAACAATTTTTTTGAGAGAAGGAGATAGTCGCTAGTTAGTTGTTAATTAAACAATGGTAAATGTTTTATTTTATCTAATAAAATGATTTATAAGGTGTATTAAGGACTAGTTGACTGTGTAATTTTTGGCATCTGAAAATTAGATAGAAGGCGTTTTTGGTATCTTTTGAAAAGTGCAGTTGTTGCATGTTAGAAAAGAGGATATAAGATGTATTGTGGATTATTTGAAAATTGTAATATTGCATAGTTTAAAGGGAGATATAAGGTATTATTTTTAAAGCTTTATAGTGCACATTTTTTAAAAGGTTAATGTGGATGATTTGAAAAGGATATTTTCTAACCAGTTCTTGAAGTGGCACTAGAAAATAAAATTATTTTGTTAATACAAGTATTGAAGGCACATCATCATCAAGGTAGTTTTAGAGGTATGGTGATCTAACTCCTTCTCTAGGTGGTTTTTGCTTGAATAAAATATATTGAGTTGTCATATGTTTAGAGGTATAAGCATTGATTTATTGTACAATTGCTTAAATTAAATTGGGAATATATGTGAGAGGGTTTGAGATCAAGGATGTGCATAGGTTATGTTTGAAATTGGAAATAAATTGATGAAACTTATAGATCAGTTTTGAGAGTAAACTTGTGCAATGGTTTTGAGTGATATTGGAAATTAAAGTGCAAGAGTTATATATAAGTTTTGTGAAAGCAAATTTGTGCATCTTCATCATTGACTTTGTGAGTAGATAAAAAGAACAGACTTGTGTATTATTCATGATTGATTTTGTGAGTAGATGTATTTTCTCCATGTCATTGACTATGTTATATTATGAAGATTGCTCCAATGAGGCAATAACTACATCTTATTTAGAACCATTTTGAGGGACTACTACTTCTCGTGATGATCTATATGTCATTTATTTCTTGCGTTCACATGTAGCACACTATATGATGTATAAAAATATCTATAATATATTGAATATATTTACATTGTTTCATATGTGATATTGTTTTACTTATGACAATGTTTTCATTATGTTCACATGTTAAATGATTGAATTATCCATTTCATTAAATGTTCTCTCACGTAAATATATTTTTCTATGTGAGAGTTTTTCAATATCCCCATAGGTGAATGATCTAAATACTCAATTTGATCAATGCTTTCACATGTGTCACTATTTCTCATATGATAGATGTTTTAAGGTGCTCACATAAAACACTCTTTTAGACATGATAAATTCTATAGATAGGGTATCATGAAAGTAATTACATAAACTATAGTGCATATATATTTTCCACTATATATTTACAGAGATGCCACAACAATATTTCTCAATAATTTAACTCATGCCTCAAGCAATCACTCTATATACATTCTATACAAATGCACTACAAAATTATATTTTAATAAAGAGAACTATTTTATTTGTAAAATTAATTGTGTTTATATTATATTTTGTTATGTTATGTTCTCCAATTAGTAACATAAAATTTCATAACTTTTTACCCCATCTATATTTTGTAATATAATTGATATTAGTAGTATCTATGGGACAAATCTAAATTATATTACAAAACAAATATGGGACAAAGGACAAATCTAATTTCTCCAAGATAAAAAATATGCTTATCATTGATCTTTCAATGTTTCTAGCTAGCCCTAGCATTACAAAATAGTGGTCCTTAAAAATAAATGGGAAGAATATTCAAATACTCTTAAAGATAGTGGGGTTAAAATTTAAAAGAGATACACCCAAATTCTAGAGATATTTTACTAGGACATTATGGACTACTAAGGTCTCACAAATATATTATAGGATAAGTAAAATTTATCTTAAAAATTTGCTAGAAAACTTCCTGAAAGAATGGGTTAATTTTACATGAGTCCCTTTAAAGTCTAGTAAATGGTCTATGTAAGTAAATCTTGTAGAATTAATTTTGAGGGACTTAATGTTAGATTTTTATTTTTAATAAGTTATATGTGGCTTCTATTGGGGGCCACTCCCATCAAAATACAAAAATATTACATTTGTTGTATCATATATTTTTATCATGGTTTTTTAATTTATTTTCTTTTTTAAATATATTATTCAACTTCCTCGAAGTGCTATGTTTCCAAAATCATCTCCTTGACATCATTTTTATTAAGACATAAAATATCACTTAGTCAATTACCTTCTAAAATTTGAATTTCACTAGGATGAAGATCAAAACCATAATTTGCTAATTTATTTGTTACTCAATTTCCTTATCTATAAATATGCCCATACTACAAGGAGATTACCTCTAGTAATATATGATGAACATAAACAATAATATTTTTTTTTTATCCAATCTCAACATACATTTTTTTAGTAGCATTGATGATAATTTGTGAGTCTCCCTTAATTGAAATATATTTCCATCATTTTCTTGCTACAATTTTTATCCCTATAATAAGTTCCCAACATCTCCATAGTTGTTAGTTCAAGTTCCATATGATTATAAATTAGCGAGGATAATTTTTTCATCACTATTTCTAGAAACACCACCTCCACTAGTTTTTTTGGGGTTTTCTATAGAAGCACCATTAAAATTAATTTTTATAAACCCAATTTTTAGACAATTCTATTTTACCATAGATCGAAGTATATCATTTGTTTTTATTTTGTTGTTGCAAATGACTCTTCCATGTATGTTTAAATATTGTAGTCAATTTCTTAGCACTTCTTTTTCTAAAATTAAGGTTTCCCATGATGAGTTCCATATTTGTAGACATTTTGCAAGAGAGGCACTAATACGGTTCCAAACCTAGGCATGATTGTGATATTTATTTTTCAAAATTATATTATTACTTTCAAGCCAAAAATTCCAAAAAATAATGGCATGACCAATACTCCAAACAATACCTAATGCTTTAGATTTAAAATTATTTATCCAACATTTTATTAATTATTTCAATGTTGATGGAGCTACCCAATATAATTTCCTATTTTTAAAAAAATTACCCCAAATGGTGTGAGCAAATGGACAATGGTGAAGTAAATGGTTTGATGTTTCTAAATCCTTCTCACACAAGGCACATCTGAATATTCCATAATGTTCTCTTCTTTGTATAATCTCTCTCATAAGAATATTACTTTGAAATAGTAACCAAATAAATATTGATGCCTTTGGGAGAGCCTCTAATAGCCAAACACTCTTCCAAGAAAAATATTTGGGAGAAGGAAATATTGATTGTTCTAAATCCTCATATCCCAAATTCACCGAGTATCCACCATCCTTTGATAAATTCCAATCCAACTCATCCTTTCATGTAAAAATCGGTAAATAAAACTCTAAAAACATCTTTTGAAGTTCATCTGTATCTTTGAGTTTCTCTCCTTCAACCAAGTTAATAAAATAAATCTATGATGTGGAATTTTTGCTCATAATAATATAATATTTAACCTCTGGATCTTTACATGCTAGGTATGCTTGAGGTAATGGTTTTTGTTTTGAGTCAGAGATAATATGATATGACTTCTACCAACCATTAGATAAAAATTTTGCATAACTCCCCTCAGTGACTAACTATCTAATATATTTCTTCATCAATTACAAACTTTGTGATATGAAATCCCATGTTGATGATCCTTTAGGTAGATTTCTTTTCCTAAACAATTTCATTGTATTATGAGAACCTATATATTTTTGAAGTAATATTTTTACCCAAATCTTCCCTTGCTCTCTGAATAATCTCCACCCAAGTCTTTCTCCTAATTCCAAATTCACAATTTTGTAATTCTACAAGCCTACTCATCCAATATTATTTATTTTGAAAACCCAATTCCACTTACAAAGAGGAAACCTAAAATTTTCCTCACAACATTTCCATAGAAAGTCTCTTTGAATTTTAACAATTTTTTATGCAATGCCTACTAGCAATCTAGAAAATGACATCATATAAATAAGAATGGATTGCAATGTAGCCTTTATGAGTTGTAGCCCTCTTTCCATGGTTAAGAACTTACCTTTCCAACCTACCAAGAAAGATTTCATTCTATCCAAAAACTAGATCCAAAGATAATTTTTTATTTCCTTTATTTGACAAGGGAAAACCCAAGTAGGTTGATGGAAAATTTTCAATTTTAAACCCTAAAATATTCAGAATAATTTTTTGTAAATCTAGATCAGTATTAATAAAAAAATATTGGATTTTGAAGTATTTACAAACTATCTAGTAGCCTTATCATAACATGATAATATTGATTTAAACTCCATGGCCTCACTGACTAAGAGATGACCCAAAATAAAAGTATCATAAATAAATTGGAGATGAGATTAAAAGGTACAATTCTTTGCAACTTGAATACCCTTGATGTTTCCTTCAATTTTTTCCTTTGAAAAGGATCTCCCTAATGCTTCTTCCATAATAATGAATATATAAAGAGAAATATGATCACCTTGATGAAGTTCACAACATGACTTGAAGTACCCAATAGGAGAACCATTGATAAACATAGAAAATTTAGTAGTGCTATAATAACATTTAATCCACTCACACCAAGTATAGTCAAATCCAAACATTCTAAGAATAACTTGTAGAAAATTTTAGGAAACCCTATCATATGCTTTGTCCATATCTAATTTCCAAAACATATGTTGTTTTTTCATGGAATGAAGAGAATGTATGGCCTCTTGTGCAATAATTATACCATCAATAATTTGATTACCTTGAGCAAAACCACCATGTTGATATGAGATAAGACACCCTAGAATTCCCTTCAACATGTTTACCATAATTTTTGAATTGATCTTATAAATCATATTACAAAGGATTTTTTGACAAAAAATATCAAAATATTTTATGTTTCCTTTCTTGGGAACCAAGGTAATAAAAGTAGTATTGATCTTTCTTTTTATAGCCTTCCTTTTTTGGGCCTCTTCAATCAAATCTAACATATCATTCTTCAACAAATCTTATTTTTTTAAAGTAAATTATAGGAAATATGTCGAGCCTAGGTACCTTGTTAGGATGGAATGATAAAAGTGCATCATGGATATCCTCCAGAGATATATTCTTCATCAAGCTTTCATTTTGTCCCTGAGTGATAATTGATGGAATATTTTACAAAAAAAATTCGTGTGCATCCTCATCTTCCCTAAAATCTGATAAAATAATTTTAAAATAATTTGTTGCTTCCTTATATCTTCTTCATCTTCAATATTTATTCCATATATATTTATGATATTTTTCATACAATAAATAAAAAAAATTGTTTTTGCTATAGTATGAAAATTTTCATATTTCTGTCTCTTTCCTTTAGCCATTTCTCTCTAGAGTTTTGGAACCAATATGACTCCTCCTTTTTCAATGCATTATGATAAAACAAAGTAATTTTTTTTCTTTCACATAATAATATTGGTCCATTCCATTAACTTCTACTATCTCTTATAAATTTTTGAGTTTGGATTCGATTTTTTTTTAAATGTTACCAAAATATTTGACATTCCATATATTCATTTGCTCATTTAACTATTTCAACTTTTGAACAAACTTGTACATACACGATCCTTCAAATTTTTATTCTTTCCACCTTAGCATAACCATATGGAAAAAATAAGGTTCTTGGAAACACATAGACTGCAATAAAAATGTCTTTGTATGACCATTGTTAGGTGACTCACTAGTTAAAATAACGGGTTTATGATCTGATCATGCTTGTAATAAAATATTTGGAGAGATTTTATACTTTATTTACAACTATTTATTGGATAACATGAATCTATCTTGTATTTATGCTATATATTTTTTCCCAATGTGTCGTTTATCCCATGTGTATTGAAATATTGAGGGACTAACATATCAAAGGTCATTTGAATTGACAAATGAACCAAAATATTGTATTGATTTAGACTATCCTAGAATGCCAAACTTATTTTGTAAAGTAGATATAACAATATTAAAATCACCCCAAAAATCTATAGATCAAAATGGATCATCATTGTATTTGACAAAAATATACTAAGGTCCTTCCAAAATATTTTACGAGGAGTAACTATAGTTGGAGCATATACATTTATAACTCTAAATTTGATGTTTTCTTCTTCCATAAAAAATAATATAGCAACCTAATTACTTTTTACTTCTAATAGTTGTCCATACCATTTGCATTTATTCCATGTTATTGCAATACTGCTTGAAGCTCCTGTAGAAGAAATTGTTAAACAATCATCTATCCTCCAAATCTTCTTCAAATCATCCTTACATTCCTCACTACTTATTTTTTTTCTTGTATAAAAATAAACTCACGGCTATAACAACATATTAATTCCTTAATATGTCCTTTTCAACATTTTTTATATTTATTAGTGGGCTTAGCCCCACTTCTTGTTTACACCTTGTAGACACCAAAACAGCACCAATCCGATTATGTGACTGCAAACACTGATCGCATTGACACACACAGCCCCAAGGGCAGCCCCCAGAGGTTAAACAGTGGTCCTAACCACTCTCACAGCAGTTTTGGGAAGTCAGAGATCAATTTGACACCTTCTAGGCACTTTGCTCAGAATCCGTCCCTCCCTGGGATGAATTCAAAATGGGATCCGTCCTCCCTTGGGACGAATACAGAATCCGCTCTAGGGTAGGACGAATTCCAGGTTCAACGGGCAAAAAGAAATATCTTGACAAGTGGCAGCTAAGGACAGTCAATTAATTCCTCCTGCCTTGCATGCGCGCGTAGGTGAGCAAATTGAACGTTAGAGGACTATCACAAGGGCAGTCATGGAAGCCCAAGTCAGGGAGGAATCTCCTCCCTCTTGGGAAGGCATGGCCGCCAAGTGGCGCCCCTGCATGCCCATCCAAAGAGACCCCTTGGGTCTATAAAATGGTGAGCTTCCTCACCCAAAAATAAGAGTTGGAAGCATTTTTCAAGCAACGAAGTGCTGCCAAATTGATACCACACTTTGCCTTTTGATTCACCTCTTCCACATCCTTGATCTCTTTCGCAAAAGAGGTCATTGGGTGGTTATTGGAAGTGTGAATCCGGATCCAAAACCCGACACTTGACCACATTATCCCACCCAATTTGTCGACAACCCATTACAAGAGATTTTGGGCCCATCCCAAGTGGATTGGTGCCGAAATCAAGTTCCAACGGTGGGCGGCCCGCCCGAGCGCCCCACACTATTGCGAGCCTAATCTTCCTTTTTAGGAACGATTGGGGATTCATGGCAGATTGTTCTTTTTGTCATTTTTTTATTTTGCATTCCATATTATGCTGCTTAAATAGCTTGTAATTCTGATTTCACAATGCTTTGATCAAATCTTATCATGTTTTATCGCTTTTGTAGTCCTCACTAACTTGCAGGTAGCAGCATCAAATTCCCATTGATGGAGGCCAAATTGGGGAAATCTGACCATCTGGGTCTTCCCAAAATGCCTCCAATTAGCTAACCCCAAGTTTGCAGGTCTTTTGGAGCTCCCTAGATGTGACATTTTGGGCAGTATCACTTCGGCGCTTTGTTGCAAGTGAATTCGTTCTACCCCGGAGCGAATTACAGTCGGATCCATCCCGCCCCGAAGTGAATTCAAATCGGTGAAGAATTTCTTGACTATTTCATTTGCAGTGACCTTCTTGGTGATGTTCTCTTGTTTTTATCAAATTTGCAGGTTATTTGGAGTCATTTTATTTATCAATTTAATTCATATTCATGCATCCTCCATTGCTTTAGAGATCAAACGTTTTATCTTTTTCACAGGTGCTACTAATGATTTTGTTGTTTCTTTGAATGTAGGAGGAGCAGCAAGGATCAAGGATTCTTCAACATCAGCAGCGGCAACACTTTGGCCCGCCCATTTTACATGTGGGCACGCGAAAGGAGGATCACTATTCATTATTGTAACCAAAACCATGTTAACGCTCCTAGCCCCTAAAAAGGGAGGAAGCATATTTGTAACTGATATTAAGAGAGTATAAATAAAAAGGGTTGTTCTTTCTATACTTCTTTCATTTCGTCTCTCAATTTGTCTCTTTTCCATTTCATGCATTCTCAAATTTCTAGGACTTAAAGTTTACATTTCGTTTTGCATTGCATAGCTTTAGTGTTTCTTTTCAACTTTCGAAATCTCGTGTTTTCAGTGGCGATCACGGTGGGACTCTATTCCCCTACTTTTTGAGATCAAGAAACTGATCAAAATTTGTGTTTTTGTGCTTACAGGTACCATTTTTTGAACACTATTGTTCATTCCAGCTCGAGGCGAATACATCATAATTCGTCCGACCCTGAGACGAATTGGAATTCTCTCAACCAGGACGAATTCCACTGTAATTCATTCCTCACCAAGAGACGAATTTTTGTCTATGTAATTTCAGGGAAAATCGAACACAGGTCTAGGCAGAGAAAAGGTAAGGGTCCTAAACTATTCCTATCATTTTCTACTTTTCTTTTTTATTTTCTATCAATTTTGCCTTCTTAGGGAAAGTAGTTCTGCATGTTTCATTTTTCTAAATAAAAAGAATCACACACACTTCACGCAACATTTTTAAACCAAGGAGCTGGTCGTAAAACCCCAGCCCTTGATCAAGACCAACGGTGGATTTCATCACCACCTTGGCTTGATTTTTGCATCCATTTACCCCGATTGTCACTGTTGCTCGACGTAAATCCTGATGAAAGCTGACCGAGTGTCGTTGGGGTGATTCCCAACACACGAGGATAAGTCTTCTATGGTAGGTGTCATAAACAGGACAATCCCCCTTTCGTACCGCCTACGTTCCATGTACCATCTGCTCTCACGTACCTATAGTTTCCCTCTCGTAAGGGCGGGTATATAGAGAGGTTGGTATATCGGCCTGGCAATGGTATATCGAAGGGGCGACCAATTATGGGAGTCATATGAGCCTTCATTATGCATTTAAACGTTCTTCAAAACTTTCAAAAACAAAAACAAAAATCATCAAAACGCACTAAAACCAGTCTAGGACACACCATTAATCTTTAAAAGAGATAATCATTGCTTTGTGTATGTGTGTGTTCATTTATGCTTAGTGTAACAAAATAAAAAATCATAAAAGAGATAAAATCTACATAGCTTGTAGGAAAGCACCACCATGGTGTACACACGTAGCCAAGCCCAATCAAGGGCGGAAGCTACAGAAAGTGTACAAGGGGGGCACAAGTCACCTCCGCTATAGTCCTAAGGACTTAGTCATACCGCCTTGGTGGCCTAACCCGCAAGAGAGTCCGCATCAGTCCAGGTCAAGATGGAATTATAGGGACACCCCATTGGGGGACATGCCCATCCGTCATAGCCCCTTTCGGGAAGAGTCCTTACATGTGGCACTCAACATAGATCAAAGGGCTCCCTTAGAAGCTCGATATGAGTGGCCACCATGCGATGAAGCGCTGGAATGATAGAGGGTCCATGAGGAGAGGCTTCAAGATTATATCATCCCTTCATTGCCTCCTCTCATTGTCAGAAACAATAGGACAAATCCGGAGCACAAGGCTCCTCTGACAGGGCGAGCCAACTCCGCCCGCCCCTTTCACACTTATGAAAGGGAGAATGAGGAAGACCCCTATCTTCCTCAAGAGCAATATACAGCATGGGAGCAATGCGCCTCCGCACCTGCTATGTACCAAAACCATCCTTCGAGGCCAGAGCCTCGAATAAATGCCGCCAACCTCGATAGGGGGAAGCGACCTATAGAGATCTCGGATCACCGTGACCGAGATAAGTGCATGGGAGAGGCATCTAGGCCTTCGAGACTCAAGATGGTGGAACAGATCGACCTGGCAGTCGCCAGACATGCCGCCCGCCAAGCATAGATTACGCAGCTTGAGCAAGATCAACAACAACTAGAGCATTTATATCGCCTCAAAAGAGCGCATTAGGCGCCAAATAGATGAGCTATTGAATAACACTATGTCGAGAGAGGGTTTCGACCCCTCGCACCCAAAGGGCAGAACCATATGAGAGGCGTAACCCCTTGGTACAAGACAGGTCCCCGTGACCTAACCAAGCGCTGCCTCCAAGACCTCTTAGACCTGAACGGGAGGCCACTCCCCGGAATAATGATGGGCTCCCTCCGTGGGGACCCACTCATGGTCATAGGTCTCACCTAGAGACTCCTCAAGAAGCATATGAGGAGTATGAACAAGAAGAAGAGCGGGCCGAAATGCCCTATCAAGGCGGAGGGGTTGCTATCCGGCCACCTCTCCACAGGCCTCAAGTCTCCCACAACCCACAATGGGAGCAAATTAGAGAGGAAGAGATTAAGTCTTCTGATGCATATAAAGCGCTGCTAGAGCATTTGGAGTCTATGGAAACCAAAGCTGTTGGGCCCCAAAAGCCCATGTTACGTCAACTCCATAGTCATCCGGTGCATCCGTCCGTGCCTGCACCCCCTTATCCTGAGCACTTTAAGTTGCCTCAGCTGGCAATCTTTAAAGGTGAGGAGGATGCCCAAGAGCATGTGATGAGGTTCCTGAGCCAATGCTTTGGCATTCAGGACAATGATGCTTTGTTGCTGAGGACCTTTATAACCACATTCGTAGGCCCTGCCTCGGATTGGTTCACCCAATTGCCGAAGCACAACATCAACAACTTGGATCAGTTAGTGGATGCGTTCCTCGAACGCTTCACCTTCAACACCAAGAAGAAGGCGTCACTAAGTGATTTGGCCAGCCTTAGGCAATATGAGGAAGAGACTATGGTGGCCTACGGGAATCGATGGAGGACTCTGCTTTCCAAGCTACCCTACCTTCCCCCTATGTCCGACCTTACACAAATGTTTTCAAGAAGTTGTTTGAGATCGATCTCTATGCTATTGCAGCTGCAACAATATGCCACCTTAGAAGAGGCTCTGGCGCAAGCCAGAATCATCGAAGAGATCAAGATACAGGATGGCGAGATCGCCAAACCTAAGAAAAAAGAATGGAACAAAAACACCAAAATAGGGACTACGCAACAAAAACCCGCTACGGTTAACCAAGTTGCTATAAATGTTCCTAAGCCTGCACAAGAAATACAACCTCAAAAGGCTAATTATCAGGCAGTGCCCCCTAACAATTATGAAAGAGAAAACCAGAAACAGGGGCAAAATCAGTAGCGTCACCCTAGGCGACAGTTTACACCCTACACGGAGTCTAGGGACTCCCTATTTGACCGCTTGTCAATGGCGAATTTGATCAACCTCCCAAAAATTCAAACCATAGATCCCAATGCACCGAAGCCTAAGGGGTACCGGGAGGATTTGTACTATAAATTCCATCGACGATAGGGACATGACCTTAATGCATGTTGGAAATTCAAAGGCTTGATACAAGACCTGATTGACAACAAGACATTGGTTGTAGACAACCCCGTAGCACCGAACAACCAACAAATGGGAGTTTTTAGAGACCCCTTGCCTGCCCATGAGGCGTAGGCAAAACCCCTTCAAATCAATGAGGTGCAACAGAACTTCCCCATGCAGGGGTATGTAGGGATGATAAGTATAGTGACTAGGAACAAGAAATACCCAGGAGCTGCTCCTGCGGCAGCCACAAGAGAAGTTCCATCAACGTCACAGTCTCAACAGAACCCTACGCAGCTGCCTTCGCCTAGACCCATGGCCATGATTCGGACTAGACTTACCCAAAGTCTACGGACCACGTCGGCTAGGCTCTCCATATATGAGCTAATTCAACAATCAACGCCCCATCGGGAGGCTCTTATGGAGATATTGAAGGCTATCGAGTTGCAGCCCCAAGAACCGAATTCCTTCAACAACTTTGTGGGGCATGTCAAAAGATGCACCGAGCCAGTCATCACTTTTTGGGAAGATGAAGTGAAGTTAGTGGCTGATGACATAGCGGATCCACCCCTGCACGTTATCACGTGGGTCAACAGGATCCCCTATAAGAGGGTGTTGGTAGACACTGGCTCGTCTAGTAACATCATTACTACAATGGCATTGAAACATTTGAAGTTGTCGACATCTCACATCATGGCCTCCACATATACACTACGAGCATTTAACGATGCAATATGCTCGATAGTCGGCACAATCGTCCTACCCATTCAAGTAGGACAAAAGACGATACCAACATTGTGCCATATTTTGGAAGGTGAGATGGCTTACAACATCTTGTTAGGCCGGCCATGGATCAGGGACATGAAGTGTGTCCCATCAATAGCACATCAATGTCTGAAGTATACATTTGAAGGGGAGGTACATGTGGTCCCGGTAGACCTAGAACCCTTCAAGTACTGCAATGCAGTGCAGCTGATGCCGCAATCGACCCTTCCATCAACGCATTTGGATTTCCAGTTGAATCCATCTCGATAGGGTCCGATTTTGCAAGCATCCCCAAAGGCAGATCCACCAAAACCCCAGCCAGGTCCATCTTCATCAGTTGGTCCTTCATCAACGATGCCACCTATCATGGCCAAATAGAAGGACAAAGGGAAGAAACCCCTGGAGGAGGCACAACCTCTGGAAGAGGCGCCACAATCAGTCTCAAACATCTCTACCGAAGAGATGCCTAGTAAAATGGAAGTGGAAGCTCCTAGCCCACCCGACATGGAGTGGAGTCCGGAAGAGCTTTCGTTCCCTCCCCCTCACCAACAATCACTATTGAAATGGCCAATACGGGCCTGGGGGAGTATCTGGTGTGGAATGTTGTAGCAACGCCCGCACTAGAGTCCATGCAAGACATGGGGAGACCTCGCCTCCCCATTGGTACAATTGTTCCTCTAGGCTACCCACCAAACCAGACTAACTTTGTGTATGGGGGCCTTGATCATGGCACCGAGCCATGCATGCAAGAGGACGAGGATGAAGAGCCTTTCGCAGAGGATGTAAACTATCTATCCAACCCGGACTTCGCTCTGAGATATCTTGGCCAATGCAATTGGCATGGATACGGGTTAGGCCGGTATGAGCAAGGAGTGCGTGTCCTTTGTCAACCAAGATACCAAATGCCTTATGACAAGTCAGGTGTAGGGTTCAATCACCCCCTACCCTTAGACATCTTGGTCGAAGACATGCAAGGCCTGAGGATAGGCCACAAGGGTGGATTGGCATCAGATCCATATGCCAACCCAAACACAACATACACATTGGGGGATTATCTCCCATGGTCAACAACCACCCTTGGTAACCTCAATCGCCCTTCCCCTTTGCTAGAAAGAGGCGAAAGTTTGGGGACCCACTTTCAGGGCAGATATCAACAGTGTCAAGAAGGATCTTCGGAGGATGAGTCAGACTATGAGCCAACATCATATGACCCCTTCGAATCAGATAACAATCACTCACAAGTGATTCCTATGGATGACTATCATGAGAATATTTTGACAATGTTTCCTCTAGAGGCTCCAGTCGAGCCAGTGATACGTCAAGAGAATCAGGTCCCCCCACAGAGAGTGGCACAACCACAGTGGGGCCAGATAAATTTGCTTGAGCAAGGTGAGCCCTTAATGCCGCAAGCAGTCGGAGCCAATGAAGGCCTTTGGATCTCCGATAGTGATTATGAAGATGAAACAGAAATGGCATATCTTAATCACATGCGACAGATGCAACATCGATGCCCCTTGGAGATTAATGACATATTTGAATAGATGGGCATACTGCCAGGGCATGAGTGGTACGTAGACCCAGCAGGGTGGGACCAAGTGTTGGATCCATGGCTCCAAGTTTACGATGAGCACCGTCCACCCCGAGACCCTATAATGACATCAGTGTCGAGGGTAGACCCTATCTTCCTATCCACACATAGGGACGATCCATTCATGCCCATCCCTCTAGAGCCAGATCCAGAGCATAGAGAACATCCAAGATGTCCGAGTAACCACACCTACGGTAATGGAGACCAAAATCATTCCATCAACATGATCTCCATTGATTTAACCACCCCCATCCACAATCCGGCCGATCCGACATAGTCATTGTATCTAGACATAGATGCCATAGACTGGGATCATGTCAATTCCCCTCCATCCCCATCTGAGTACTGGCCGTTCGATGAAATGCTTCATTTTACCCCTAGGCCAACTCAGGATATCTTCCATGCTGAAGAGGAACCTGAGGTTCCTAACGATGATCTTAACTCAGCAAATGATATCCATTTGATCCCGACTCCACACAGTTGGAGGATGGATCCCACATGTCGGTCGAGGAGACGACTGACGTAGACATCGGCTCAGATCCAATGAATCCATAGATTATCAAGTTGGGGGTAAGTTTATCCCCCGAAGAGCAAGCCGACTACATTGCCCTTCTCAAAGAGAAGAAGGAGGTTTTTGCATGGTCATACAGAGATATGCCGGGGCTAGATCCATAGCTAGTCACGCATAATTTAACGCTTGATCCGACAGTCAAGCCTGTTAAGCAAAAACTATGCAAGATGCACCCAACAGTGGCCTTGATGGTCAAAGATGAATTGCAAAAACTGTTGGATGCACAGTTTGTCATCTGCATGGATTATCCGCCATGGCTGTCCAACATGGTGCCCGTCAAGAAGCCTGATGGGAGGATTCGCATATGCACTAATTTTTGTGATCTAAACAAAGCGAGTCCTAAGGATGATTTTCCCTTGCCTAGCATCGATGCATTGGTAGACGCTACAGTGGGCCACGAAATGCTATCCCTCATGGATGGTTTCTCGGGATACAATCAGATTCGTATCAATCCCGAGGACCAACTAAAAATGGCGTTCACAATGCCCTGGGGGACATTTTGTTACAAGGTCATGCCTTTTGGCCTTAAAAATGCTGGCGCCACCTACCAACGTGCCATGACGTACATCTTCCATGATTACATGCATAAAACTTTGGAAGATTACATGGATGATTTGTTGGCCAAGTCTCTCTTACGCCCAAATCATCTCGATGACTTAAGCAAGATCCTCGATCGCCTCATGGAGCATAAAGTCGACTGAATCCCAAGAAGTGCATTTTTGGCGTCACATCTGGAAAGCTCTTGGGTTTTATAGTCTCAAAGTGAGGCATCGAGGTGGACCCAAACAAAGTCAAGGCAATCCTTGAAATGCTTCCCCCAACTACCATCAAGCAGCTCAGAAGTCTGTAGGGTAAGGTCACGTCGATCAAGCGCTTCATAGCACAGTTATCTGACAAGTGCCGACCCATGAACAAATTATTGCATAAAGGGGTAGCATTTCACTGGGATGACGAGTGCCAATCAGCCTTTGATGACATTAAGCAATACTTGGCTTCGTCGCCGTATTGGCACCACCTAGACCAGGAGTGTCATTCTACTTATACATCTCAGCTACTGAGGTGGCACTGGGCGCCATGCTCGCCCAGAAGAATGAACTTCACAAAGAACAGGCTACTTACTATCTTAGCCGCACCCTGGTCAGCTATGAACTTAACTATGCATACGTTGAGAAACTCTGCTTGGCAGTGGTGTTTGCTACCAAAAAGCTATGCCATTACATGTTGAGCAACAAGACGTATGTTGTGTCTAAGGAGAATCCATTGTGATACATGATGAGTCGTACTTATCATAGTAGCCGCACGACGAAATGGATCATGTTGTTGATGGAATTTGACATAGAGTTTATTGGACAGAAATCCATCAAAGGACAGGTCATAGCCGATCAACTAGCAGAGGCTCCTATCGAAGACGATCAGCCTCTAGTCATAGAACTACCCGATGATGGGGTCTTCCATGTCTCAGAATCGCCAGATTTTGATGAGCCTGAGTCACAGGCCGACATAACCCTATTTTTTGATGGTTCTAAATGTGAGCAAGGTGGTGGCACAGGAATAGTATTCTTCACACCGCAAGGGGCTCCAATACCCTTGTCATTTAAATTAAATTTCCCGTGCACCAACAATAATGCAGAGTATGAAGCCTTGCTCATAGGTCTTCAGACAACAATCACCATGAACATTAAATGATTGAACATCTTTGGTGATTCGTTGTTAATCGTCAATCAAGTCAAAGGGGTATTCCAATGTAAATGCCCAGTTCTGTAGGCCTACAAAGCCCTTGTGGACAAATTCCTGGCAAAGCTTGAATGGTACGACATCGAGGCACTCCCTCGGTCATCGAATCATTTTGTGGACACTATGGCCTCTTTGGGGTCACTAATCCCGCAAGACCTTTCTGGTGATATGACAACCATTCAAGTCAAAACATTATCGCAATCCATGATGGAGCGTGCAAGCTCTGATTTAATGCCAGGAATCCACATGATCCAGATTGAACCATCCTCGGATAAGTTCTCTCGAATCCATGACTGTTTGAAGCACGCCAACTAGGGGGCCTTGTTCTCCCCTACTCCCCTTAATAGCAACACCACGCTATTCTTACAAGTTCTTTCCCACTCAGCTTTTGCTAGGGATGAACTTCAAGAGGGATTGGTTGTTCATACCGTCGAGGCTTCTGATCAGCAGGATTGGTATTCACCCCTCAGGGACTACCTCAAGCTAGGTAACCTCCCACTTGGATTGACGCATGCCGCAAAATGAGCATTCAAGCAGAAAGCGGCAAAGCATGTCTTGTTAGGAGACATTTTGTACCATCGTAGCTATGAAGGGATCCTCCTTCGATGCTTGGACCAACAAGAGTCCACTTGGGCGATCGCCCAAGCGCACGATGGTACGTGTGGTGGCCACTTCAGTGGTATGGCCATCGCCAAGCGCATTCTTCGCATGGGCTACTATTGGCCATATTTAGAGCGAGATTGTTGCGCATATGTGAGGAAGTGCATGAAGTGTCAACATCATGCCAATTTGACACACGTACCTTCCTAGGCCTTGCAACCGATCCAATCGGCTTGGCCATTTTTGTAGTGGGGCTTAGATCTCATCAGAAAGATCTCCCCTGCATCGTCAAGTCATCATACATTTATCATAACGGCCATAGAGTACTTCACCAAGTGGGTGGAAGCGGTTTCGCTAACCTCTACGACTGGACCCCGCATTGTGGAGTTCATTTTGCATAACATCATATGTCATTTTGGTATTCCATCCAAGATAATCTCGGATAATGGGACGTCATTCAAGAACAAAGACGTGCATGCTTTGACCACAAAGTACAAAATTTAGCATAGTTTTTTGACACCCTATTATCCATAGGCAAATGGGCAAGCAGAGGCGTCAAACAAAATGCTAGTTGCTATCCTTAAAAAGATAGTCATAGACAATCATAAGGATTGGCACATTCAGATCCCACTTGCCCTGTGGGCTTATCGCACTAGCATTCGGACACCCACTGGGGCAACTCCTTTTTTGCTTGTGTATGGCTCCGAGGCTGTCATGCCTCTTGAGTTGGAAATTCCCTCCCTACGCATATCAATGCAAGAGTTCATCGATGATGACACTGCACGGAGGCCCGGTTAGACCAGCTTACGTTGCTCGATGAACGACGCGTTAATGCTCTTGAGCATTTACGTATCTATCAAGAGCGGCTGAAGAAAGCATACAACATGAGAGTTCACCTGAGGGACTTTCAGGTTGGTGACTTGGTCTTGAAGGAAAACCAGTAGAACTCTAGTTTGCCGTCCCATCTCAGGGACAAGTTCATGGCAAATTGGTTAGGTCCATATGTAATTGATAGCAAGATAGGACCCGGGACGTACCGGCTAGCTTCCCTTGATGGAGTCAAAGAACTCGAACCCTTGAACATCAGTCATCTATGACCATTCCATATCTAAAGCAGCCAATCCCAAAATGCTCCAAGGATTCCCACAATCGCTTGGTCAATCCCAAAATGCTCCAAGGATTCCCGCAATCACTTGGTCAATCCCAAAATGCTCCAAGGATTCCCCAATCACTTGGTCAATCCCAAAATGCTCCAAGGATTCCCTAATCGCTTGGTCAATCCCAAAATGCTCCAAGGATTCCCGCAATCACTTGGTCAATCCCAAAATGCTCCAAGGATTCCCCAATCACTTGGTCAATCCCAAAATGCTCCAAGGATTCCCCAATCACTTGGTCAATCCCAAAAAGCTCCAAGGGTTCCCACAATCGCTTGGTCAAAAGAAAAATAAGAAATATCAAAAACAATAAAATCATCAAAAACAACAAAAACTTGCATCTCATCTCCATGCATGCTCAAAATCATCACAAAATTAAAAATCTCTTTTTACATCTCATTTTCATACTCACCAAGATCAATCCATCAAAAACACAAAAATAATAGCTGCATTAAGCATCGCATCCATACATTTGCATATTTGTGGTCATACAGGTCAAGGCACCATAGACTGTCATTACTTGGCAAAGTCCATCTTCATTCCATATCTCTCCGCTATATAAACAATCCATCAAAATAAAATGCTATCCATATTTCCACCATACTATAATCAGTTGTCTTCTAATGTATCGAGAGTTTTCATCATTCAGTCATCATTAGCTGTCTAGCCACATACTGTACCAAGTCAGATAGATTTTACGAAGGTAGAATTTTACTTGGAACACACCTTGTTACGTAGCATCCCAACACAAATTAAAACACATAAACATTCCCAAGTTGTGTGAACGAAAGATGAACCCTGCAAAGCAATCCAGGTCACCATAAGCGAAATGGTTATCTTGCTCATCCCCCGTGCGAATGACCCCAAAGAATGTCGAGAGTTGGCAAAAGGACAAGCATCCTCCCTACCCAATTCCCCAAGAATCCCAAGTTCTCAAAAGTTGCAAACATCAAAATTTGCAAAAGTCAAAACTCCAAAAATTTGACATCACCCTCAAAGTGCATACATCAAAAGGCACAAACAATAGTGATTCTCGTCACTCCATATCCTAATCCCTTGCTCAAAAGAAAAATTAATACAAAAATAAATAGTGATTTTTATCACTACAAAAGAGCAAGTATCCCAATACAATTGAAGAAAAGAAGGGAGTTGAACTTGAATCCCTGGAACTCTCAACATTCAGAAGGTCATGAGATAAACCTCAGTACCGGTTTGGTTGATAGCCTATCGGTCACTCGTGGCAAACCTCCCGCATGACGATATATCTACCGCATTAACTTGGGTGCAGATCAATGTTTGCATGTGGATGAGCTAGCTTATGGTATCCTAGATTGCACCGTAGATTAATCTGACTAAATACAACAAAGGAGTTAGTGGAGCTAATTAGGTGATCCTCAGTACAGGTTTGGTTGATAGCCTATCTGGCACTGGCGGTATCCTGACAAATGCCACATCAAATGAACTCAATTGCACACACAGGGATGTGAAATAACTTGGTCAAAGACAAGTCCGATTCATACCTTGTTCAAAGTCTTGTCAGATAAAAGTACAACCTTGGCTAGTTAGTTAAAACATCTGAATCTCAGAAAACCTAACTACATTCTAAACCAACTGTAATATCTTTTCAGCTTTACTTCACCATCAAAATACAAAAATAACATACAAGAAAAGACATGTATGCCTACAAAGCTATTCACTGTAATAATCGCCTAGGACAAAAAGCCATACAGTTCCGAACAGTCTATGGTGCGACCTCCAAACATCACAAATTCAATTCATCCATTCCATTTTCGCATATCACATATAAATCAAAAACATTTGCATTCATCATAACATATGCATCCATCAAAATAAATTAACATGCATACATCCATATTCATCAAACCATCATGCATAAAATCAAATCATCACATGTGCATAAACAAAATAAAGCCGTATATATATATATATCATCAAAAATGCCCTAGGCTACAAAGAGTTGGTCCTCTGACCCCGCAACAAAATCCAAAATCCCAAGCCTAAGGCGTCGACCACCATGATCACGTAGGATCGGTGTGACGGGAACTACCCCCTATGGTGTGGGTCCTATGGGACCCCTCAGGGCGGTTGCTCGCTAGCCCCCGCATCATGCCTACTCGCCCCCTCATCTAGTCGCCCTGATGAGAGGATGCCGACCGCTCTCCACTCCCTCTCGAGCATGAAGAGCCACCTCTCGAATGTAGGGACCCACCCACCAAGGTGACTAATCTCTACCTCCATCTCTAACCATTCACCATCTCCCTCTCATCCAAGCTCTCCTCCCACAAACCATAACCCTATCTCTCCACTCTCATAGGAGATCCTCTCTCTCTCTCATCACCCCATCCTATCCAGAAAAAGCTAATGCATTCTCTCGCTCCGCCAGCTACATCCATAGGAGATCCCTCTCCTACAGAGCCTCCCCCAACTCCTCATCCTGCCTCCGATAGCAACTCTGCCAACCATGCATTCTCAACACGTAACCCTGCATCCATGTCCGTCGCATCTTCTCGAGGCATGGGCATCTCTAGAATAGTAGCCTGCTCTGGCTCCCACTGCTCCGTGATGTCCTACATCTCCGGCTGATCTGGAGCCCCAAGATCCGCATCCATACCATCCACCTCCACCATCTTCGCATCCTCCAACGGAGCTCCCCAATCATCACCTAGTGCCTTGGCACCCTCCCCACCCATGAATGCTATCCCCACGCCTCCCAATGGCCCCTCGCCTCGCCATCATCATAGGATCCACCACTGGTCATACTCTGTAGTAGTCCCGACGTCGTCCACATCCGGGACGTCAATCATCATATCTGAATCCTCGCCAAGTGGCACGAT
Organism: Wollemia nobilis; assembly: GCA_028583015.1. Classification (NCBI taxonomy): domain Eukaryota; kingdom Viridiplantae; phylum Streptophyta; class Pinopsida; order Araucariales; family Araucariaceae; genus Wollemia; species Wollemia nobilis. Next base: position 5,745,446 of record JAQPPZ010016931.1, read on the forward strand.
GACTGGCCGATCCAGAGTCCTCTCATCCCCCGACGTCGATAGACCATGGGTTCACCAGGCAACCCCTGGCGCACCCCAAACTATCATGTCACCCGACTGTATGGGAAGAACTCATGCTCGGTCCCATGCCGCCCAATCAGCCACCGCCCCTACGTACCCATCGGAGCCACTCTCCAACCTCGAGCCAGGTTGGACAGTCTCGATAGGGGCGCCAGAACACCTCCCTCGGAGCAAGCCGAGCGAAGGCATCGACATAGTGCCCTACAACACCTACCCACCATCGACTCTGTCCCTACTCCTCAGATCGCCACCATAGCACCATGTAGCCTATATCCTTATCCTCCATCTCCCCGAGTCATCCATGGTAGCCCCTCTGGCCTCTCAACTGCTATGTGCTGCTAGGCCCAGCTCTGCAATAGATAACTATAGCTGATCCCCTTTCACTTTCGATAATGGACCTCGTACAGCTCCCCATAGAGCTATGCCAACAGCGTCTATCCCCACCTCATGATCAATGGTGCCTCCGTCGAGCACTCAACCAACCGCCAGACCACATCCAAAGGTTCCATGGGAACCTCGCACCTGACGAGTCAGAACAACATGTTGGAAATGAGGCCCATAAGTAATGAGTGCCTCACTCCCAACACCCCCCTCTCCAACCACCATCGAACCAGAATCCCGCCCATCTGATAGTCCATCTCGGCCATCTCCACTGGGCTCTCCACGCCCAGCTCCTCCCCATGCCCAAAGCACCATATCATATTGTCCGTTGGTCATGTGGTGATGTCCTGATCGGTAGTCCATCTATCGAAATCCGTAGAATCTGATAGACGTCGTCCAGTGTCACTGTCATCTCCCCTATTGGGAGATGGAAGGTGTTGGTCCGGGGATCCCATAGATTGATCAAGGCCATCAGATAGGCCCGATCCCCGACCACAGGCTCCAGTCGAGTCACCTGCTTGAGCCCAAGAGCATCAAGCCACTCCCAGTCTACCATAGTTAGCGCCCCACGTGCTTCGGCAAAAGCAGTAGGCACCCGATACCGGATTTTCACAATCTGCACAAGAACAACGAAAAATATTAAAACAAAAACATGAATATACAACACTACATAAAAATGTACAGCCAAAAACATCACAAAATTTACAAAACTTAATTTGTCAGTTCTAGGGTTTCTAATCCTGACTGATAAATTTAAAAACAAAACAAAAATTTACAAAACTTAATTTGTCAGTTCTAGGGTTTCTAATCCTGACTGATAAATTTAAAAACAAAAAAACAAAATTCAAAAATTAATTTTTTAGTCCTAGGGTTTCTAATCCTAACTGATAAATTTAAAAACAAAACAAAATTAAAAAATTAATTTGTCATCCTAGGGTTTTTAAACTCTAAACAAAAAAACAAAAATATTTTAAACTAGGGTTTTCACACTACGTTTAAAACAAACAAATTTTTTAATTAAAATAACATTAACTAGGGTTTCATTTTAAAACTAAAAAAACAAAAATTTTCACCTAGGTTTTAGCTACGTCTTCCATTCAATCTTCAGCTAAAGTCTTGGTTTGTGTCCAGTTAAGTTTTTAGGGTTTTCATTTTTATTTCAAGAAAACAACATCACAAAAGAAAAATAAACAAATAACTTGCAATTTCAAAAACACATAACAAAAAGTAATAATGCTAAAGAGCACTTACTGGTCTCGCTTCGGCTCCGCCGCTCGATCCGGTTTGTGCACTCATGATGTCGAGAGAAATTTGGCAGCGCTTCGCTTCGCAGAATTAACCTCCTCCTCCCCAGAGCTCCAAATCGCAAGAAAATTCAGATGCAAATGAGCCCAAACCCTAGTTTTGGCCTTTAAATAAGCCTTTTGAGCCTATATTCATTCCTACCTAGGATGAGCACTCTGGTTAGCGCTCGTCCTACCCTGGGACGAATACTAAGCTAGAATTCGTCCCACCCCAGAATGAATTCAGGGCAAAAATTTCAAAAAACAACAAAAATTGAACAAAAATGCACCAAAAACAGCAATAAACCTGTCCAATGAGAGTGCTTTTGCACTTGACATTCCAGGCATGCAAAATAGATGTCGGGGTCACAAATCCTCACTATCCTACTCCCTAAGAAGGCTACCATAGCTGGACCGCTCCATGGGAAGACGGATTTTTGAGAATTTCATCCCCAAACGACATCGCCAAAAGGGTTAACACCCACCAAAAATAGGTCTAAATGTCAGAAAACTGCACACACATTCAAAGATAAACATCTGAAGGCACCCTTACCTAAGTCATCTTGGGTCAAGCGACTCGTCGCTTTTCTCATGAAGGTCATTCCCTCATCGATTCGTCGCTTGAGGGGGTAGTCACACTTAGTCACTAATCAACAATTACACACCCAATCATGGAAAATGGCATGCATTCAAAGGATCATTGACAAAGACAATTACGCTCCTGCTTGGGGCAGTAAACAAGCAATAATCACAAGCTGATCAAACACTTGGCATTCATGAATCATGAACTCTAGGTTACCATAGACAAAAGGTTGCGCCCTTTGCCTATTCATGACTGATCAATGTCCAAGCTCAAGTAACACCTCACCGAAAAAGGTTAACACTTGAATTAAGTTCCTTCGCTCGTTAGAAGCAAGGATTCAAGAATGCATGCCCTTTCCATGCTTGGGGCATCAAGAGTTGGTTAGGTTACTAAGAAACCCTAATCATTAGTGCTTTGGTTATCTATTTTTGCTCGATGCTGCGCCATGCACAGCGCATCCCAAAAAGGGGCATCTGTAGACACCAAAACAACACCAATCCGATTATGTGACTGCAAACACTGATCGCATTGACACACACAGCCCCAAGGGCAGCCCCCAGAGGTTAAACAGTGGTCCTAACCACTCTCACAATAGTTTTGGGAAGTCAGAGATCAATTTGACACCTTCTAGGCACTTTGCTCAGAATCCGTCCCTCCCTGGGACGAATTCAAAATGGGATCCGTCCTCCCCTGGGACGAATACAGAATCCGCTCCGGGGTAGGACGAATTCTAGGTTCAATGGGAAAAAGAGAAATCTTGACAAATGGCAGCCAGGGACTAGCAATTAATGCCTCCTGCCTTGCATGCGCGCGTAGGTGAGCAAATTGAATGTTAGAGGATTGTCACAAGGGCAGTCATGGAAGCCCAAGTCAAGGAGGAATTTCCTCCCTCTTGGGAAGGCATGGCCTCCAAGTGGCACCCTTGCATGCCCATCCAAAGAGACCCCTTGGGTCTATAAATTGGTGAGCTTCCTCACCCAAAAGAGAAGAGGTTGGAAGCATTTTAAGCAACGAAGTGCTGCCAAATTGATACCACGCCTTTCCCCTTTGATTCACCTCTTCCACATCCTTGATCTCTTTCGCAGAAGGGAGGTCATTGGGTGGTTATTGGAAGTGTGAATCCGGATCCAAAACCCGACACTTGACCACATCATCCCACCCAATTCGTCGACAACACATTACAAGAGATTTTGGGCCCATCCCAAGTGGATTGGTGCCGAAATCAGGTTCCAATGGTGGGCGGCCCGCCCGGGCGCCCCGCACTGCTGCGAGCCTAATCTTCTTTTTTAAGAACGATTGGGAATTCATGGCAGATTGTTCTTTTTGTCATTTTTTTATTTGGCATTCCATCTTATGCTGCTTAAATAGCTTGTAATTCTGATTTCACAATGCTTTGATCAAATCTTATCATGTTTTATCGCTTTTGTAGTCCTCACTAACTTGCAGGTAGTAGCATCAAATTCCCATTGATGGAGGCCAAATTGGGGAAATCTGACCATCTGGGTCTTCCCAAAATGCCTCCAATTAGCTAACCCCAAGTTTGCAGGTCTTTTGGAGCTCCCTAGACGCGACATTTTGGGCAGTATCACTTCGGCGCTTTGTTGCAGGTGAATTCGTCCTACCCCGGAGCGAATTACAGTCGGATCCGTCCCGCCCTAGAGTGAATTCAAATCGGTGAAGAATTTCTTGACTGTTTCATTTGCAGTGACCTTCTGGTGATGTTCTCTAGTTTCTGTCAAATTTGCAGGTCATTTGGAGTCATTTTATTTATCAATTTAGTTAATTTTATGCATGCATCCTCCATTGGTTTTTAGGATCAAACGCCTTATCTTTTGTCATAGGTGCTACTAACGATTTGTTGTTTCTTTGAATGCAGGAGGAGCAGCAAGGATCAAGGATTCATCAACACCAGCGGCGGCAACACTTTGGCCCGCCCATTTTACATGTGGGCACGCGGAAGAGGGATGACTTTCCATTGATGTGACCAAGAGACAAGTTTGATGCTCCTCGCCCCTAAAAAGGGGAGGAAGCGAATTGTAACCGAATTTGAAATACATCAATAAAAGAAGAGGGTTGTTTCATTCCATTTGGGTTCCAATTTGTCTATGCTTTCTCCATTTTACGCATTTTTAATTTGTAGCATCAAGTTTAGTTTCGTTCTTGCATCGTGTTTGGAGTTTTTCCCTTTTTGTTTTCGTATCCTCGTGCTTCCACACCTATGATTTTTTTATTTGTCTTCCCATATAATTATCCTTAGAGTTTATTTTTCTCTTAGTTCTTGATTCATGGCCTTCCTCTCCTTATTTCATTCCCTCCAACACCATCATCAACATCAATCTCTTCCATTTTTTCATATTGTTCAAAATGAGACTTATCTTCTAAAGATTTATGTTGCCCTAAAGAGTCAAAATTTCAAGGAATAGTCTCATTAGAATTTTATTTTTTATGTTGCCTTGAAAACTCCAAACTGCATAGATGATCCTCCATACATGAATTCCTCTCAACAACAAGTTTCAAATATATATAATTCACACACAACACAATTGTATCAAACTATGAAGATAACTATATCAAACATATGTTCTAATATTCCTAACTAGTTTTGTCAGCTATTTTATATAAACCAGTGTTTATCAAAATATTATGCTTTATATAATTGGAAAAACTAAATCTTCATTTCGTTAAATTATTGTTCAAATACAAAAAATTTTGCTTATGAAAAACAAATAACTAAAATTTCTTGATAACTTATTCTTAATATCTAATTAGTTACTAAATTTCACTAATTATAAATTTCCCTTTACAATATTTACTTTGAGAATATAAAGGACCATGAAAAAAAACAAAGTAGAATTTCAAATGCTTTCAACTAAGGAGGTATTGGTAGTTCACAAGATCACTGAGAATGGGATCCATCAAACTCCATTCCTTTGGTATAATTGTATTAAATTTTGATTAAATGTTCAACTAGCCACTAAGAAAATCCAAATTTGGTTTATCCACACTATGAAACCTTAAATTGAACATATTTTCCTCATCTCAAAGTTTTTTTTTGGTAAGTAAGACACTATTATAATTAACACCAGGATTTAACTAGTTGACCCAAAACCATTTTACAAAATAGGGTCCGCCAACCAAATGGACAAAGGCCAAGCCTTACAAATTTAATCTGATAAAAACAAGGGCCAAGCCCTACTATTTCATATGAGGACAACCAAAATAAACTATGGAAGCCTAATATTGTAGCCATAAGAAAAGAAAGACTCAAAACAGAAACAACAATGAGAAAAACTAATCATGCAAGTGCCACGCAGGGTCGCTTGTGCCCATACAAAAAATAGCAGAATATAGTCAAACAAACATCCCATAGAACGGATAGCCAGGAGGCCAAGCAGTCAGTCTTCCTTGTAGTCCTCATATGACTCCTTATCATCCTCATCCTTATATTCCTCCTTGCCATCAACTTCAGATTCTACCTTCGACTCCTCGCACCCCTAGAACTGCTAGTTGTAAAATAGAAGATTTAGAGAATCATGCAAACAAAAAAAACACTAATGAGGCCAAACAAACTCTATAATTGGTTGATAATATTGGAGGCTGATGAAATCACCATATTATTCAAGACTATTACAATGGGGTCCCGTACCCCATCATCAGGGTCCTCATCTCCAAGTTGATCATTATATATGTTCATGATTTTTTATCATCCTTAGTTTCAACAACCTTAAATTGATGTCCATGATTGGGAACATTATCGATCAATTAGGTATAGCTTTAAATAGTTTTTTCTAATATTTTTAAATATTACGTTTACTTTAATTATCCATAGTAAAGGACTCTAATATATTTTTAAATACTAAATTCATACTTTAGTGCATAATACTTGTAGTGGTTTACAATATGGATTATACTTCTCCATTTCTCCTCAAGATTCTTCATCTTGATTTTCTAGATTGATTTGAATTATTTTCAAAACATATAAATGTTATCTAAATGAAAAAATATTTTATTTTTTATTTTTTATTTTTTGATTGGTGGAAGGGGTTTTGAAAGGGTCCCCAAACCTTTTACTAAGTGAGAAATAAAAATAAGGGACAGTACTAAACAACATATGGAGAGCAACATTGAACTAAATAAGAGATACCAACCAGGAAGAGCAAGAGAAAGGGTTCGTAAACCTAAAAATGGAAAACAACAAATTTTAGGAAACCAACACAACAAGCCTCACATAGGTTTATGTGTAAGGGGTAGGCCCCAAAATGTATTTATAAATATTTGGTGAATCAGTTTTGAAATTCAAGAAAATAGTGTACAAATGCATATAGAAGGTTCACTATTATTAGAGGTAATGTTGGAAATTTAAACTTAAAATGGTCAAATTATTATAAAATTGGGGTGAATCAACCCCTAACAAAATTTGCACCCATAAATTTTTGGCTAATGGGCCCGGTCAAGGGTCCCAAATATTAGTCAATTCCAAATTTTGAAAATCCTAATTTTAACAAATTTGGTGATAAATAGCCGCTATGCATAACCCTGGCCTCAAGACTTTTTGCCTCATCTTAAATTTTTCTTCATCGAAGCAAGGAGTTCATAATCCAGGGAGGGTTCATCATCAAATTTTTGAGAATACCTGATCACCATCGTCACCTCCACCTGATGAGTTGATACCTTGAAATTTAGGAATTTACATCATGGCTCTAGCCATATTTCAAATAGGGTCTGTCACTCATATCCTTTAGAACGCAGACCCTTTTTGGGTAAGCATCCTTTCTTATTAACACTACCATCGTTAGTTGAGTATTTCTTCTAAAGTATCTCAAAATCTAGAGTAATAGAGTAATAGGATATGGAGCCTCAAGAGTAATAGATTCCTCACTCACAAGATAAGAGACTTGATTAGGATTAGTGGAATATTTTATACTATTCAAAATATATCTAATGCCATGTGAGGACTAACCTTTATTTTTATTGCTGCCCATATCAATCTCAAAATTTTCCTAACACCTAGTGTTGGACTAGGGATATGAGGGACTAGATCTAATAGGATATGGAAGGGCATCATATAATTGGTCCGAGTCTTCATTAGAGATACTGGGGGGATCAGGGGATCTAGAAAACTTGTAACTATGGTTTTTGTGACTTGGTCACTTAGAGGTAAGAAAGTATTAGGACTCTCAATTAAGGGGCATACCTGATTGGGAATGTCCTCAGTATGTGAAGGCACCCGAGGCTGAGTGGATGCTTGCTTGCCCTTATCAATCTGGTTCTTTCTTTGGAAATGTTGCATAGTATGACCACTTTATGGGCATTTTCTATCATGGAGTCCATCCCTTTTCATTTATTTCCTTAGAGAACAACATTGATTTTTGAGGTGCTCGTATTTTTTTTATTCAAAACAAAATGTTGGTTTATTCTCATACTCCACTACTTGTCGCCTGCAATAGGACCCTAAAGTGATATCAACATACATGGGGAGCTCTGAGTACTCATTTGTAGTAACACAAATGCATGTATAAATTAGTTGAGTTATTACTTTAGTATTCGAATCTATGGCAACGAGTTATCCAATGGTTTGAGCTATACCTTTAAGAATCCTAGTGTGCCAAAATTGAGCTAGTAGACTAGGAATTCTGATCCAAATTGGTACCATATTTATGCTCTAAGTCTTAGGGTCAAAATATTCTTCCCACCTTCTCAAGAAGAGACTTCTTCGATTGAAGAACCAGGGTCCTCCAATGAGGATTTGACCTGTATCCTAAGGGTTATTTAACTTGATCATGAAAAAACCTCTAGGAAGGGCAACCAAATCCAAATTGCCACTGGGTCATAATTTTATAAAATCTCATTTCTAAATAGACTCAATTTTTGGATGCACACCAACAAACTTCCCAACCAAAGATAAGGATTATTGAAAAATCAAAGGTTCCATTATCTCAGGTGGAACTATAACCTCTCTACCAAATGTTTTGAAAGGGATTGAGTCTTGATTTATGGGTATGTATGGACCTAAATTGAATCATACTTTATTCACAAAGGAAACAATAGTGGTATTCCAAGGAGAGTTTGATGGGGGTTTCCTCCCAACCCCAAAGGTTTCCAAATCCCCATACATATTTTCAATATATTCTCCATCATTGACATCCTTGTCATTGATTGAAGTTATGCCATGGTTCTTAGCCCCTCCAAGTTGGCCACCTAGTAGTCTGTATGATTTCTCACCCTCAAAAAATTCAAAATTTCAAGAGTCCCATGCTCCTGGAAAACTGCTTGACATGCTAATTTCCTAGAGAATAATATATTCCTTTTTAAATTTTGTGGTTAGTGTGATAAAGCAATATGAAAAACACATAGGTTTGCTAAGTCCTCTAAATAAAACAAGCTATAAAGAGAGGGGGGGATGATTATAAGATAAAACTTTTACTTTTCTTTCCAAAGTAGTATAATATAATATTATCAATTGCAATAATGAAACAACACACTGATCATCACACACAAAAGAGACATAGATTAAATCTGGTTCATCCAATATGGGCTACATCCATGAAAAAAATATTTCTTATAAATTTTCTCAATAAATATCTTGAAAATCAATTACCTATTACAATGTTTATGGGTACCAAACCAAAAGAGACACCAATATCCTATGCTGAAGTTCATGGAAACCACTCCACAGGATACATCAATCCCCTCTACTTTAGTTTTGTGGACGCCACTCCACATGAGACAACAATCCCTCTACTTTTGGTTTTTTGGACACCACTACACGTGAGAAATCAATCCCCTATACTTTTGGTTTTTTGTAAACCACTCCATAAGACACACCAATCCCCTCTACTTTTGGTTTTGTGGACACCACTCCACAGGAGACACCAATCCCCTCTACTTCTAGTTTTGTGGACACCACTCCATAGGAGACACAAATCCCCTCTACTTCTAGTTTTGTTAACACCACTCCATAGGAGACACCAATCCCCTCTACTTTTTATTTTGTGTACCTCTATCCATAGGAGACACAAATCCACTTTACTTTGGTTCATGGACTTCTATCCACAAGAGACACCAATCCCCTTTTCTCTGGTTCATGGAACTCTATCCATAGGAGACACCAATCTCATTTTCACTGGTTTACTCCAAATCATGCTCATATTTTCTCTAATCCCACTCATAAGGCTTTCTTAAATCTACTCCAAAACATTCTATCAACTCTTATCAAATCTACTTCAAGACTACAAACAAGGCTTGCTCAAATATTCTCACCAAACCTACTCAATATGCTCCACACAAGGCTTGCTCAAGTCTACTTATCAAACCTGCTCAAATTTGCTTACCAATCTTGCTCAAATCTACTCCAAGCCTGTACACAAGGCTTGCTCACCAAAATCTACTCTCAACTCTTATCAAATCTACTCCAAGCTTGCACATAAGGCTTACTCACTAAAACCTGCTCTCAACTCTTCTCAAATCAGCTCCAAGCCTATACACAAGGCTTGCTCAAATCTGCTCATGAAAACCTGCTCAAATCTACTCTCAAATCCTGCTCATATATTGTATACAAATAATTTTCATCTATTTCCAAATCTTGGATAATGATGTCATCAGGTGCTTTATCTAATCTTCAATGTGATTTCTTCAACTAAAGTAGTTTAGACATATTCTACCCAAAATTTGTTTAACCTCTTGAACATATAGAGAATTATATGCACTAAAAAATGCTTTGTATGTTCTTCACATACATTAAATTTATTTCTTTCACATGTCTCACATTTATTGCATTCTAAAGGTAGATCTAGTTTAACTCTTGATAAGTGACCTGGTTATTTTTGAGTTACACCTTATATTAAAACCAATCACAATGCACAAGTCCTCATATACTCACAAAATCAATCCTGAATAATGCACAAATTTTCTTTCACAAATTTGATCTATAACTCTTGCACTTTCACTTCCAATATCACTCAAAACCAATGCACAAGTTTCCTCTCAAAACTGATCTATAAGTTTCATCAATTTATTTCCAATTTCAAACATAACCAATAAACATCCTTGATCTCAAACCCTTGAACATATATTCCCAATTTCATCCAAGAAATTGCGCAATCAATCAATCCTTATGCCTCTAAACATATGATAACTCAATATATTTAATTCAACCAAAAACCATCTAGAGAAGGAGTTATATCACCGTACCTCTAAAAACTCATTTATGATGATGTGCCTTCAAATCCTATCCTAAAAAAATAATTTTTTTTCTAGTGCCACTTTAAAAACTGATTAGAAAATTCCCTTTTCAAATCATCCACATTAACCTTCCCACAAATGTGTACAATAAAGCTTTAAAAACAATACCTTATATCTCCCTTTAAAATAATCCCCAATACAATATTACAACTTTCAAAATAATTCCCAATACACCTTATATCCCCTTTTCTAACATGTAATAATCACACTTTTCAAACAATAACAAAACCACCTTGTATCTAATTTTCACATGCCAAAAATTACACTTTCAACTAGTCCTTAATACACCTTATAACTCCTTTTCTTAGATAAAATAAAAATTTTCCCTTTGTTTAATAAAAAACTAACCAACGATTATATCCTTCTCTCAAATATTTTTATCCTTATTTTTAATCAATACAAGTCCAACCAACTATATCATTTCATAAAAAATCTAAATCAAAATTTTTGTGCCCATACCTCAACCAACAAGTCCCACGAGCGCAAGGAGAATTGAAATCGTGACCTCTACCAATGTAGAACCAAAGCCAAGGCTTGGTAACTAGCTGGGCTACCCTAGCGGGTAATAACCAAAATGCAGCATGAAATATTTGAAACCTCATTTTTCTAAAAGCATTTTTCCACTCTGCCAAACAAACTAGAACCTGCCTAAATTCGACCCTATGACATTCCATCCCGGAACACCTTAGAGCTAGCTCAATGACCAATAGGGCTAGCCATCCTATTGAAACAAAATATGCAACACTACCAATTTATTTCCTTTATTGCATTTTCCAAGGCAATAAAACACCCTAAGGCTACATGGAGGTTGTGGCAATGCCAAACAAGTTCTACTTAATTCTAGTGAGGATACTGACTATATTATATGAGGTGGTCCATTTATTTATGGATGTTGAGGGATATTTTATTGTAGGTGAAGCCCAAATTTATACTTCAAACTCAATGTTTCAATATTGGAATGAGGAAATCCTAGCAAGCATTGCCAAGAAAGTAGGTCATCTTATTGTCATCGAACCTACAACCTTGGCATGGCCACGACTAATATACGCAAGAATTTGTATAAAAATAGACATGGAGAATGAGTTATCAGGGTCAATTAAACTTATCTCCAAACATGAGGTATGAAATCAAATTATTGAATATGAAAATATCTCGATGAAATATGGGAGTTGTAACAAATTAAGGTATTCATCCAATGTGTGTCCAAATCAAAGGAAATCGACATAAAAATAGAAAGTATTAAAAAGAAGGAAAGGTTGGGTCAGAGCTCCAAGCAGAATATGGAAATTGTGAAGAAGAATTTAGAGAATGACCAAGAATAAATCTTGATCCACAGGGTCAAACTAGATCAGTAGGAGGTTCTCGAGGAGGATCCAATATTGGAGGAAACCTAGGAGGTATGTATTTAAAAATCCCTTCTGAGGTAGTTTGAAATACCACTATCTAATTCATTTAACCATTTAGATATTGTTATTCCTGATTTAAATTCACAAAAGCACAATGAAATGAACATTGATGAAAAAATACAATTGATAGTAAATGATGATTCAAATGATAAAAACCACCATCCAAATTTAGATACTATAAAACAAGAAGAGGGTAAACAAACTAAGAATCTAGGGGGTTTCAAGCATATTTTCTATTCTATTTTATATCAATTTGCTCAAATATTACCTCACCTTTAGAAACATTTGTAACACATTCAAAATGGCATAGAAGGACTTGTGCATTGTGATTTTTTTTGAAGTAATATGCAACTCAGCAATAACTTGGTCAGTTATCAAGAGCTAGACTAGAGGTACCTTTAGAATGCAATAAATGTGAGACATGTGAAAGCAATAGAATTATTGTATGTGAATAACACATTGAGTATTTGTTAGTGCATATAATTCTCTATATGTTCAAGAGGTTAAAATAATTATGGGTAGAATAGGCTTAGATTATATTTGAGTAGATTTGAGAGAAAGTTGTAATGAGCAAGCCTTGTGTGCAGGCTTAGAGCAAATTTGAGTAGAGTTGAGAGTATGTTTTCGTAATAAAACCTTGTGTACAGGCTTGGAGAATATTTGAGAAGGTTAAGTAAGCATATTTGAGCAAGCCTTGTGTGGAGAAAATTGAGTAGGTTTGGTGAGAATATTGTAGCAAGCCTTCTGTGTAGGCTTGAAGTAGATTTTAGCAGAGTTGAGAGCAGGTTTTAGAGCAAATTTAACAAATCCTTATGAGTAGGCTTAGAGTAGATTTGAGTAAGATTTGGATTAGACCATATCAAATGGGATTGGCATATCATGTGGATAGGAGTCTATGAACTAGAGCAAAGGGGATTGGTGTATCCTGTGGATACAGGTCCATGAACCAGAGCAAAGAGAATTGGTGTTATTCCTGTGGAGTGGTGTCCAAAAAATCATACGAAGAGGGGATTGGTGTCTCCTATGGAGTGGTGTCCACAAAATTAGAAGCATAGGGGATTGGTGTATCCTGTAGTGTGGTGTCCACAAAACTAGAATATGAGGAGATTGGTGCCTCTTGTGGAGTGGTATCCACAAAACTAGAACCAGAGGGGATTGGTTTCTCTTATGGAGTGGTGTCAACAAAACAAAAATAAGAGGGGATTGGTGTCTCTTATGGAGTGGTGTCCACAAAACAATATCATAGGGGATTGGTGTCTCCTAGGGAGTGGTTTCCATAAACTCTAGCATAGGGGATTGGTGTATCCTTTGGGTTGGTTCCCATAAACATTGTAATAGGGAAATGGTTAACAAGATATTTGCTGATAAAATTTATAAGAAATATTTTCTCTGTGGATGTAGACCACATTAGGTGAACCATGTTAAATCAATATCTCTTTTGTATGTGATAATCTGTGGATTATTTCATTATTTCAATTTATAATATTGGTTGATACTACTTTGGAAAGAACAGTAAAAGTTTGATCTTATATTGTGTTCTTCAACTGGTATCAGAGTGGGTTCCTTCGTGAAATCCTAATAGCTTTAAGGAAGATCTTATAGGAACACACATGGCTCATAAGAAAGGGTTTTCATAAAATAAGGCTCCATTGTTTGATGGCACTAACTATGCTTTCTGGAGTGTGAGGATGAAGACTTATTTTATGGCACATGGATATGATACATGACAATCTGTTGAAAGCAAATTTACATCATATACAAATCCTCCTTTATAAGCAAGTGGTAAGAAACCATATGAAGATAATGCTAAGGCAATGAATGTAATTTTGAGTGGGTTATGTGAATCAGAGTTTGTAAATGTCATGCAATGTACTTTAGGAAAAGAAATATGGGATAAGTTATAGAGAACATTTGTAGGACATGATATGTTCAAAATGGCAAAACTTCAAACACATAGAAGGAAGTTTGAAGACTTTAAGATAAAATATGATGAAGATATTTCTATGTATCTACTTCGTGTTGATGAGGTTGTCAACAATATTCATGAACTTGGAGAAAATATTGAGGTCACTACCTATGAGGTAAGATGCAAAGGTTTCAACAATAGAAGAGATGAAGGATATCAAAAATTTATGCATGGATGAGCTACATGAAATTCTCATAGCCTATGAGATGAGGACAAACAAAGAGCAAACATAAAAAATAGAGGCAACATTCAAAGCTTCAAAGAAGAAAAAGGATAAAGAACAAGAATCAAGTAATAAAACAAGTAGTGAAGAAGAGGCTAACTTTATGAGAAGAAATAAGAAGGGTCTAAGAAAACACAAAAGTATGCAGACTATGAAATATTTTAGTTTTGGTAACATTGGTCACTATGCAGCTAATTGTCCACAAAATGGAGGTAGTAGCAGTGTAGAAGAAAAGGATTACAAGAAAAATAAGGAAAGAAAATTTTAATATGAAAATAAAAATAGGCATGGTCAAGGCAAGCATGAGAAGAATATATTTCAAAGGCACAAGAAGATATTTTACGTTGAAGAAGCAAGTAGTGCTTCAAGTGATAGTGATGATAAATTCTTTGATAGCGAAAAGGAAGAAATCCTATTTTTGGCCATAGAAGAGAATGAAGATGCTCCTGATGTCAAAGACTAATAAGAAGAGAAAGAATATGCTCTTGTGATTAAAGACCTAGAAAAAAAAAAATATTAAAAAAATGGAGAAGAAACCATGGTTAACATAGAGGAGGAACTTATTGTTGCTCTTGGAGAGTTGGAAAGGGTTAGAAAGAATAATTCATAATTGAAGGCTCAAGTTCAAGAGGATGAGGAAACAAAGACAAAGCTCCTAAAATATCTCATATACTTAAAAGTGAAGGTTGAAGAGGCAAAGAAAGTTGAATAAGATATGGTTGAATAGTCAAAGGTAAAAGAACTAGAATATGAAAGACTAGAACATGAAGTTGACATTCTAAGGAAGGGACTTGAGAAATTCAATAATAAGATATATTAGTTTATGAAAAGCTCAAAATATTTGGATGACATAATCAAAGTACAAAGATATCCATTTATGAATACTAGACTTGTTTATGAGGAAATTCAAGAAGAGGACTAAAGCTCAAAATAAATAGAAGCATCAAATAAGGTATTTGTGGAAGAGCGTAAGACCTATACTAATAAGTTGAGAAGTGGTAGTATCAAAGAGGAAGAAAATCAAGAACCATTAAGGAACAAGGACCATCACAAGAAAAGCAAAGAAATAACCATGGGATCAAGACAAGATGAATATTTTTCCCAAGTTTATTGTTTATAATGTAATAATTTTAGTCATCAAGCTATACATTACAGGGTTCATGATAAAAATGATTATGGCTTCAACAAGGGAAATTTCAAGTCACTTGTACTTCCAAGGACTACAACATCATGTGTTTCAATTGCAATAATTTTGGTCATAAAGCTATACATTGCATGGATTATGGTAAGAATGATTATTGCTTCACCAAGAATTCATTTGCACCTTTCAAATACTAAAACATCAAGTGTTACAATTACAAGAAT
The DNA here is from genome assembly GCA_028583015.1 of Wollemia nobilis. Lineage (NCBI taxonomy): Eukaryota > Viridiplantae > Streptophyta > Pinopsida > Araucariales > Araucariaceae > Wollemia > Wollemia nobilis. The sequence continues at coordinate 5,760,954 of JAQPPZ010016931.1, forward strand.
TTTAGGCATAGAGAAAAATGGTGCAGAACATAATTTTCGAAGCTTCCAAAGACAAGCAAGAAGAAGAATGGTCAAAATGTTCAAAGATGTTTGACTTAAAAAGTTTAGAAATAGATTAAAAAATAAGAAGAGCATTGTAAGTTGGGAGTAGATTTTCTCCCCTCCCATAATTAATCACCTCAAGTAAAGGATGTGGTGAGGGGGCTATGCTAAAAGTATCTTATTCATAGTCCCAATGAGCCCTTTTACATTGATGTCAAAGGGGGAGAGAATTCAGTGAAAGGGAGTAGCTTCTCAGGGGAAGCAGTATTGGAATTTAGTTGCAACAAAATAAGATTTTTTATTTGAAGGGTTGCCATAAATGACAAAGCGGGATATTGTTGAAAATATTGAATTGTCATTGGTTTCAAAGGTGCATGATAGTCAAGGCAAAAATATTCTCCATGGTTTTAATGAATAGCAAGCAATGGAAAAAATTCAAAAGCAAGGTATATCTCCAAAGTAATTTTTCCAAGAGAAGGATTAATAATATTTAAATGTAAAATTTAAATATTATGAAGAAGGACAAGGTTTAAAAGGTTTTATTATAATTGGTTGAAAAATATTAAAATACCACAAGAGGAGGCAAAGTTTTAAAGACAAAGATTTTTTTCCAAGAGCCAAAGGATTAAAGACTATAATATTTAAATCTTTTAGATTTAAAATAGTATAATAAAAATAAGGCTTAAAATAAAAGAGCACCATAATTTATAAGTAAAATATGAGCACCGACATCATTGTGAAAGGAGGCATATGCATATAAATAATGCACTAAAAATTGGTTTGGATTAGGTCAAAAAGCATGCATTCTAATATCGTTCATTGTGTTGAGTGTGAATGGCAGTAAATAAGGAGGAGAAGCATATCCCCTTGATGTCATCCACCGGGTAGCCCAAGCGGTGGTTTGACTTGTGCCAAGTCACTACGAGGAAGAAGGTGTGAGGTTCAAATCTCACTAGTGCCATTTAGTTGTTTCCCATTTCCTCACACTATCAAAGTCTATTCGTGCTACCAAAATCCTCCCCACAAGATTCATTGCTCCCTATGTGACTCTTAGGTCCACCAAATTATTAGGAATAAATTTTTTGCTTTCTTCGACTACAAATCAAAGTGTAAGTCTAGGTATTTCTACTTACCTCATACCACATATGACCAAGAGCAAGCTCCTAGGTCAAAATGATGCTTCCTCAGGTATTCTACATTCTGCCTTACCCCAATATTTGCATTATCAACCCTAGAATTAAGGCCTAGCCCAATCCTCCACTGTCACCTTTTTGTTACTACCCTACTCCTATTATTATATTTCGAAATCTTGATCTATAGTGTGAAACTCTTTGCTTCTTGGTAGCACTATGCAAAAACCCTAGCATATCTCCTAGTGAAACTATGGACAAACATTAGTAGTTCATCCAATGATAATATCCATAAATCCTTGCAAATATCCTAGCATCATTGTGCGTAAACCCTAGCAAATTTCCAATATCACTATTTGCAAACCCTAGCAGCTCTCCTAGTGGTATTGAGCACAAACCCTAATAGATCTCCTGAATATACTATGCATCAACCCTAGCAAATATCTCGACAACACTCTGCTTAAATACTCATAGGTCTTCTAACGATACTATGCATAAACCCTAGCATATCTCATGGTAGTAAGCACAAACCCCCATAGATCTCCCAATGAACGTAAACCTTAGAAGACCTCCCAACAACACTATGCTCAAACCCTCGCAAATATCATGATGGGAGTGTGTAAACCTTAACAGATCTTCCAATGACACTGATCACAAACCCTCACAGATATCCTAGAAGCATTGTGTATAAATGCTGACAGATTTCATGATAGCACTATGCTCAAACCCTTGTAGATCTCCTGACAACAATGTATATAAACCCTAACAAATCTCCTAGCAACACTAAGTAGAAAGTCTCACAAATCTTGTGATAGTGTTGAGCACAAACCCTCACAAATCTCCTGAGGGTATTGAGTGCAAACCCTCGCATATCTCTTAGTGGCATGTGCATAAACCATAGCAGATTTCCGAATACAATGTGTAATCAAACCCTCTTAAAAAATTATAGTTAATAAGTTAACAATATTATATAAATATTCATTGTTATTAATTTTGACTTTTTAAGGTCCTAATAAATTGACTGTTTTTTTTCTTTCTTATCCAATTGTATTTCATTTCAAAATAACTTAGCTTTCAACGTATGCTCCAACTCCAAGCGAACAGTTGGTTTTGGCAGTAAACTTACCGTCGTTGTATCCCATAAATACTTCTGATTTCTTTTTGATAAATCTCTTACTAATTTGGCTACCAATTTTCATAATGAAAAGACGATCCCCTAGAAACCTACACTCAAAGCCGTACGTGACCAAGGCGGTCTGGCAGATGAATGACAAAGCATCTCCACTTTTGTATATTTACTTTTGATGGATACCATTTTCATCTTTCATTCCTATCATGACAGGCGAGTTGAATGTTTTGATGGACAGTTGCAACAGTTTTAATGAAGCACTATAATAATTTCAGGGTGTAATCTTTAGTCCGTATAATATTTGGTCAGCCGGTGAAGCACTATAATAATTTCAGGGTGTAATCTTTAGTCCATATAATATTTGGTCAGCCGGTAATGATAAACCAAGACAAACATGTGGGCCAGTAATGGTTCAATGGTAATTTACGATGGACAAGGAACCAATTGCTGCGTATTGGAATCTTTTCAGCAGTTTGGAAATCTAGATATTTTGGATGGGAGTGGAGATTTGATAGAATTTTAGAACGGTAATATTGCTCTTAAGATTTATGTTTATTTCTGTAAAGCACAGGTAGATATCTATTTCCTATGAGCAGCTATCTTTTCAAGTATGAAGTAATGAGCTAATGAGCTAGACTGTTTTTCAATTATAACGATAGCATGAAATAATAGTACATCACTTATAACAGCGCAGAAGGACATCTTTCTTAGCAGCTATCTTTTCAAGCATGAAGTAATGAGCTAATGAGCTAATGAGCTACAGTGTTTTTCAATTATGACGATAGCATGAAATAATAGTACATCACTTATAAAAGCGCAGAAGGACATCTTTCTCAGCAGCTATCTTTTCAAGTATGAAGTAATGAGCTAATGAGCTACAGTTTTTTTCAATTATGACGATAGCATGAGATAATAGTACATCACTTGTAACAGCCCAAAAGGACATATTTCTAAGGAGGCCATGTTTTTCTTTATGGGTTTTCATCCGGATGCTTCTCGATTTCTCTTATTTGATTTTAAAACAAAAATAGGTATCTTTAAATGGACTAAAATTTTATAGTAAGAATATATCATTAAAAAAATCTTATCCAGCAAGGATATCACTTACATTATCGGTGGATCGATGTGATCAGGGTTCAATCCCCACGTCCCTAGTGTGACTCCGGTCCAATCCCCACGACAGTTGTGTATAAGAAGTGTTAAAAAAACTATTCTGCATACGGCAACCAAAAATGTTAGCTTTTTTTATGATTTGTGGTGCTGCGCGATTATTATTAAGCGAAAGCGTTGCGCTGTTGATAACGACCCTCGTTTAATTTCACATTGGGTATTATACCGGATTAGTAGCCCTAATTAATAAGGGTCTAGGAAAATATCCAAGGAGAGGAGAATGGGAAGAGGGTTATGAGCTTGAATACATGTAAGCTGAGGATAGATCTGTCAATATTCCCTTGAAAGTGCTAGTCTAGGGCTTGGGTAGGTGCGCTAAGATCTGTCTTCGTAGATCTGAAATCAGAGATCGGTGCAGACTGATAAGGTGGAAAAGGAATGAAGCAGTCAGAAATCCCACACGGCGAAGAAGCCTCGAGAAAATTAGTTAATCGCGGAATGGTTAATGACACTCCGTCTATTGGAATCGTACGTTACGGAGAATGTACGAAGAATCAAGCAGCCAGTCTAGGAGGGTATGCTTTGGATGGATGCAGGGAATTCATGGCCAGTGGCCCGCAAGGAACGAGTGCAGCCATGAAATGTGCGGCCTGTAACTGTCACCGCAATTTCCACAGGCAAGAGATAGACAACGACGGCTTATGTGAATACCATCGGCGCTACAGGTTATCCGCCGATCTACTTACTTAAATATATAACCCAGGTTGTAGTTGTTTCTAATGTAGGGCTTATTTATTTCTTGTGTTTTGCTATGAAATTATGCTGAATGGAAGTCTTGCCGATTGGTCGATAGTGCCGATTGGTGTAGACTTGCTCCATTTTTTTTGTCAGGTTTGAAGAATCTCTTTTTATATGCTATCCATCTTTTAACGTGTTTCCCTTTGTTCTGGTTTTAATATTTGTTTAATCTTACTCATGCTTGTTAAGATCTCAACTACAGTGTGCAATAGTTCACGGTAAGAACAAAACCGTATTAAATGTCATTATTGTGCAACATATTTCACTTTGAATTTTAAAGTCCAGCCATGTCATACACATGATATTAATACATATGAAGTTTTCTTTGAAATACCTCTTTAAAATTATTAATTTTTTAATTCATTATATAAAATGAAATAGTACCCATTATATTATATACAAGCTTTACAAAATTAATTTGAATCTTCTTAAAAATAAAATTTTATATTTATTTAAAATTTAATTATTAAATAAATATTAAATGTTAAAGTTCACCTCCCAAATATAAAAGTAGTTGGCCTCAGTATGACGACATTTTTTGCAAACCATAAATATGGCAAGGTAAAAACGATAGCAATCGTGACATTTTTTCTGGTCTATGATCACTGATTCGTTAAAACCTTTTACCTTTGCAAGACAAAAATCACTATCTCAGTCATATGTATCCTATGTGTACTATGCGGCAAAATGTGCAGGTTGAATTTTATTGCTTGAAAATTGTTATAAATTAAGTCAGATTTCATACAGATCTGTGATAGATATTATCTTTCAAATTTATTTGTTGTACTTTAATGTGTCCAAAGTTATTATTGGTGTCCCAAGTTATTACTGGTGGTTGAAATTATTAGAGGATTGGAGAGACACCATATTTCTTAATTTAATACATGTCAGAATGGTAGTGAGATTTTCCCCATTCCCAACAATAAATATGATCCATTGGTATCCATTGGTATCATTTTGTGAGAGATATAAGAGTTGGAGAAGACACAGATGAAGAAGGTGAATGCCAGAGAACGGAAAGTTGAAGCAACAATCTTCAAAATCTTTTTGTTAGTGTAACCTGCAATCTTTCTAAATTGCATATGTACGTATGTGGATGTATTTCCATTCTGATCATGAATGGATTTGTTCTTTCTAGGGTTGGATAAGTTAAATCCCAGAATACATTTGCCTTTGTTAAAATTTGGCACCTCACTCCCTTGTAAATCTTCACTCAAGTAAGTTTTCGCTCCATGTGTGTGTCTTATTAAATTTCGGTGATCTTCACCATAGTAAAATTTTGGATAATCAAATTCATTTGTTAAAGTCGGCTCACAAAAAAGTTTCGCTATACATTTGCCTTTGTCAAAATTTCGGCACCTTACTCCCTTGTAAATCTTCACTCAAGTAAGTTTTCGCTCCATGTGTGTGTCTTATTAAATTTCAGTGATCTTCACCATAGTAAAATTTTGGATAATCAAATTCATTTGTTAAATTTGGCTCACAAAAAAGTTTCGCTCAAGCATCTTTCATTTGAAATCGCGGAATTAGGTTTGAGCGGATTTCACATCCTTTGTTAAAATCCACTCATCAATTGTTTTGTTAAAATCCACTCCATTCCTGATAAATTTCAAATTCCACTACTCGTTTCTCTGATAAGGCATTTACAAAATTTCAAATTATGAAATTTGTATTCCGTCTTGTCCATTTCTAGATAAATTTCACTCCTTGATTTTTAGGAAGGTGCTTGCAAAATTTTTAAGTTGCGAAATTCTTAATTTCACCATATTTTCAAAGTGTTTTATCACGCTCCTTTGGTGCTCCGTATTTATTCTGCTATGCATTCTATATTTCAAGTAGTGGAAGGTTGAAGAAGCAATGGATTCTGGAGGCAATTCTTTGCAATTGCAAATCAAATGATTCAATGGTAAAATTACGATTACTAGAGCATTAAAATAAAGATTTTATTTGTGTCTCAGTAGCTATAGGACCTAGTGGAGAGTGGTTACCAAGAACTTGTAGATGCAGCAGCATTGAGCATTCTCTCCCAAGTAGAGTCAGACTTGTTGAAAGAGAATCAGAAGGACCAAAAGGTATTGTTTTACATAATGCATATAGTTGAGGAGACTATCTTCCAAATAATTGTAGCATCAACCAAATCAAAGGATGTATGGGATATATTATCCAGCTCCTTCTAGGGCACCAACAAAGTGAAGTTAGTAAGGTTATAGATGCTGAGAAGGGAGTTCAAAAATTTGTAGATGAGTAAATCAGAGTTCATGAGTGACTTCTTTACCCGCGCTATGGGTATCATTAACTAGATGCATTTGAATGATGAAAATGTTGAGAACTAGAGAATAGTGGAGAAAATACTAAGGAGCCTACCAGAAAGGTTTGACTCAGTGGTGATAGCAATCTAAGAATAAAAGTATTTAACAACTCTCTCAGTAGAGGAGCTCATGGGTTCCCTACAAATACATGAGCAAAGGCTGAGCCAGTCATCTCAATCCTCATTAGAGCAAGCGTTCAAGATGCATGTCTCATTTTAAGACAACAATAGAAGAGAATATTTCCACCAGTCCACCTCAAGTTCTCAAGGAGGAAGAGGATATAATACCAAAGACAAGTGTGGAAGAGACCACAAGAGAGGAGGAAGGTCAAACTTTGGTGAAGCATATAAATTTCATCAAGTAAGAGGAAGAGATAATGGTAGAAGTTAACAAGGAGGATAAAATTAGAGGTATGATAAATATAAGATCAAATGTTATTACTACATTAAATCTAGCCATTACGTTAATGAGTGTAGAAAGAAGCTAGCTAAGAAAAATAGATAGAAAGCCCACTATACAAATGAAAATGATAGTACAAAAAATAGAGATGTATGTGGGTCTATGATGCTAATTTGCAGCACTGAGTAAGAGAGCTAGAGGAATACCTAGTATCTTGATAGTGGTTGTAGTAACCACATGTGTAGGAACAAAGATATGTTCTCATAGTTGGATGAAACCATCAAATTCTGAGGTGAAGGGGGAAACAACAAGGTACCTATCATGGGAAAAATGAAATATTATAATCCAAACCAAGGAAGGTAAAAGAAGACACATCCCTAATGTGTGTTATGTGCCTAGGTTGAAACATAATTTGTTGAGCATTGGATAACTTGTGTAGAAGGTGCACTGTGTGTAATTTAAAAATGGAGCTAGCATAATTAAATACATAAAATGGGCTCATAGCAAATGTGTTCATCACAAAGAACAAGATGTTTCCCCTATAGATTCAAAATGAATTGTTGCTCTAATTTAGTGCAATTATTAAATATGTTATATGCATGTGACATCTCAGATTCGACCACCTGAGTTTCAGTGGTCTGAACCTGTTACACAAGAAACAAATAGTGAATGGTTTACCCCTCATAGAGCAACCCAATCAAGCATGTGAAGGCTATCTAGTTGGTAAGTAGTACATGGATGCATTCCCTATAAGATAGTCATGGAGAGCTTCACATCCATTGGAGCTAGTGCATTTAGATATTTGTAGTCCTATGAAAACCAACATATTTATCGGTAACAAATACTTTTTGACTTTCATAGATGATTTTAGTCGGAGGACATGGGTATATCCCATCAAACAAAATTCAGAAGCTTTCGATAAATTTAAGGAGTTCAAATATTTGGTTGAAAAAGAAAGCGCTTCTATTTGAAGACTTTCATAACAGACGGAGGAGATGAGTACATCTCCAATGATTTCCATAATTTTTGTAAACAAAATAGAATTAAAAGGCATTTCATAGCCAAATACACACCACAATAGAATGGTATTGTAGAGAGAAAGAACATAACCATAATGGAGATAGCAAGGAGTATGCTATAGACAAAGGGATTGCCACATGAATTTTGGGTAGGAGTTGTATGTTGTATAGTTTATCTACTTAATAGATGTCCCACAAAGAGTGTGAAGGGCATGATTCTTCAAAAATCATGGAGCAATTAGAAGTCGAGCATTGTTCATTTAAGAGTTTTTGGGTGTATAGCATATGCCCATATTCCATATGAGAAGAGAAAGAAGCTAGATTATAAGGCAAACATGTATCTTTATTGGGTATATTGAAGAATAAAAGGCTTACAGATTGTAAAATCCTATCATAAAGAAATTGATTATAAACTGAGATGTAAAGATCATGGAAGGAGATAGAGTGCATCCACCTGTAGCTTCAAGTAATAATACTAGTACCAACAATAGCAATACCTCATTATCACAATCACATCCACTTGCAAGAAGGATCTCCAACTTGAAGACACCATCAAATATAGGGAGCTTGCAATACATATATGAGGTTATTCAAGACAAAATTGAAGAGGAAGAACATTCTGATTTTGCTTTCTTTTATGAGTGTGATCAAAATCTATTTGAAGAAGCAATTCAAAATAGAAATTGGGTGAAAGCTATGGATGATGAGATGCAATCCTTAGAGAAAGATCAAAACTAGGAATTAATAGTAGGTAAAAATACCATTGGAGTGAAATGGGTATATAAAACTAAGTTTAATTCGCAAGGTGAATTTGAAAGGAATAAATCCATGATGGTTGTAAAAGGTTACAAATAAAAGTCAGGGATTGACTATCATGAGATACATGCACCTGTAGAGAGCCTTGACATAGTCAGATTGATTTTAGGATTGACAACCCAAAAGGGGTGGAATGTGTATCAGATGAATGTCAAGTCCACTTTTTTGAATGGAGTGTTGGAAGATGAGGTCTACATAGACCAGCCACCCGACTATGAGTTGGAGGGCAAGAAGGCAAGGTCCTAAAACTGAAGAAAGCCTTGTATGGATTGTAGCAAGCACCCAAGGCTTGGTACAGTCAAATTGGTGTTTATTTTTAGGAGAATGGGTTCATAAAATACCCATATGTACATACTCTCTACATGAATACAAATTAAAATGGGGATATGATAATAGTGTGTTTATATGTAGATGATTTGATTTATAATGGCAATAGAAATATGCTATTTGAACAATTCAAAAATACCATGAAGGAGTTCAAGATGACAAACTTAGACATGATGAAATATATTCTTGGCATTGAAGTTACCCAATCTACAGATGGTATTTTAATTTCTCAAGGCAAGTATGCAAGATGTAGACACCAAAACAGCACCAATCCGATTATGTGACTGCAAACACTGATCGCTTTGACAAACACAGCCCCCAGGGCAGCCCTCAGAGGTTAAACAGTGGTCTTAACCACTTTCATAGCAATTTTGTAAGGTCAAGAAGCAATTTGGCACACTTGGACACTTTGCCCGGTATTCGTCTCACCCGGGGACGAATTCAAAATAGAATCCGTCCCACCCCAGGATGAATTCTGAATCCGTCCCCGGGTGGGACGAATTCTAAGCTTAACGGGCAAAAAGACAAATGGCGCCAAGTGGCAGCCCAGAACAGTCAGTTGATGACTCCTGCCTTGCACGCGTGTGTAGGTGGACAGAGGGGCCGTTAGAAGACTGTCACAAAAGGCATTTATCAAAGCCCAAGTCAACGGAGGACTCCCCTCCCTCATGGGAAGACAAGGCGCCACATGGCGCCTATGACCAACACATGGCATTTGTGCTTCCCTCCCAAAAGAGACCCCATGGGTCTATAAAAGGTGGGACTTTTCTCACCCAAGATATACAGGTTGAAGGAGTTTTCAAGCAACGAAGTGTTGCCGAGTTGAAGACCCACTTGCATCCCTTTTGGTTCACCTTCCCACATCCACCAATCTCTTTTGCAAGGGAGGTTGTTGGGTGGCTTTTGGAAGCTTGAACCGGACCCAAATCCAACACATGGACACCTGAACCAACCAATTCGCCGACCCCCCAATCCTAAGAGGTTTTGGGCCCATCCCTAGTGGATTGGCGCCGAAATCAAGTGCCAACGGTGGGAGGCCCACTTGGGCACCCCCGCACTTTCTAGGTTTTAGAGCATTCTAGATTACTTTTTCAGGTTGCATTTTGTGTTATTATGTTTGGTTAACTCATAGCTGCAATTTCGTAACTTTTGGTCAGATTCTAGTATGTTTTGTGTCGCTTTGTTGTTTCACTGACTTGCAGGTGGCGAGATCAAATTCCCGAGGGTAGAGGCCAAATTGGGAGAATCCGACCATCTGGGTCGTCCCAAAATGGCCCCAATTACATAACCCCCTTGTTTGCAGGCATTTTGCAGGTCTCGAGAATCGACATTGGAGCAGCGATAGGTCGGCTTCTTCAACACAGAAGAATTCGTCCCACCCAGGGACGAATTGCAGTCAGAAATCGTCCCACCCAGGGACGAATTCCGGTTGAAGGTAGATTGGCCAGCTGTCTCAGTGGCAATGGCCTTCTGGTAACATTTTCTATCTTCTGTCAAGTTTTCAGGCTATTTAGAATCATTTTGTTTACTTTTTTAGATAAATGTTTGCATGCATATTTCGATGATTTTAGAAGAACGAACACTTTTCACTTGCAGCGAGTGCTACGACATATTGGTTGTTTCTTTGTTCGCGGGAGAAGCGGCGGAGGTAAGGACTCATTGACATCAGCGGCGGCATCATATTTGCCTACCCATTGCAATCGTGGGCACGCAGAAAGAGGAAGACTAAGTCACCATTGTAACGAATTCGATTTTAACGCTCCTAGCCCCAAAAAGGGAGGAGACGTCAATGTAACAGAGGATCAAGATATTTGAATAAAGAGGGCTGTGTTTTCTTTACATTTCTTGTGTCATTTTCAAATTGTCTCTTTTCCTTCATTTTGTGTTCTAGGACTTAAGCGTTACATTTCGTCTTATGTTGCATAATTAGTGTTTCCTTTGCCGGAATCTCGTGCTTTCAGTGGCGATCACGGTGGGACCTGTTCCCTATTTTTAAAATCATAGAAACTGATTAAATTTTTGTGTTTTGTGCTTGACAGGTACATTTTTTGTTGCAGTGCTATTCGTCTCGCGAGGACGAATTCTATTACGCAATTCGTCGACCCAGGACGAATTCAAATTCATCTCTAGGAGGGACGAATTCTATTCTGTAATTCGTCTCCCAGAGGGACGAATTCCTGGATTTTTAGAGCAGAAATTCAGAAGCAACTGGAGCAGGCAGAGAAGAGGTAGGGATTTTTATAATCTCTATTAAAATTTTTATTTCTGTTTCTGTTTCTTTGACTATTTTCATTTTTATCCTGCATTGCATAGGAAAAATCATTCATGCTTGTTTCATTTTCGTTAAATAAAATGAATCTCACACACTCCACGCAACAATTTTAAACCAAGGAGCTGGTCGTAAGACCCCAGCCCTTGATCAAGACCAACGGTGGGTTCATCACCACCTTGGCTTAGCTTTGCATCCATTTCCCGATTGTCAACTGTTGTTAGGCGTAAATCCTGACGAAGACTGACCGAGTGTCGTTGGGGTGATTCCCATGCGTGCGAGGATAAGTTTTCTATGGTAGGTGCCATTAACAGGACAATCCCCCTTCCGTACCGCCTACGTACCATGTACCTTCTGCTCTCACGTACCTATAGTCTCCCTCTCGTAAGGGCGGGTATATAGAGAGGTTGGTATATCGGCCTGGTTGGTATATTGAAGGGGCTACCATTTTGGGAGTTATATGAGCCGTCATAATGCATTTAAACGATCTTCAAAACCTACAAAAACAAAACAAAACACCAAAATGCACTAAACCAGTTTAGGGCACACCAATAATCCTTAAAAGAGATAATCACGGTTTTGTGAATGTGTGTGCTTAATTATGCTTAGTGTAGACAAAAAAAATCATAAACGAGATAAAAACTTATTTAGATAGCATAGAAGCACCGCAATGGTGTACACCCGCAATCAAGCCCAATCAAGGGCGAAGCTTCGGAAGGTACACAAAAAGCAGGCACAAGTCGCCTTCACTTCAATCCTGAGGATTTGGTCATACCGCCTTATAGGTCTAACCTACAAAAGAATCCAATTCAGAATCCTCGGTGGGGTATGCCTATTCAAAGCAGCCCCTTTCGGGAAGATGCCTTACATGTAGACCTTGACATAAATAGAGAATCACCTCTTGAAGTTAGGCATGAGTGGCCACCGCGCGATGAAGCGCTAGACAGGCACACCGTCCATTTGGAGGGGCAACGTGGATATGGCGTCCCTTCTTTACCTATCATCAGAACAGAGAGACCAAATCCGGAGCGCGGGGCTCCTTACATAGGGCGACCTAACTCCGCCCACCCCCTTTACACCCATGAAAGGGAGTACGAGGAAAGCCATCGCATTCCTCGAGGGCAACAAACAACGCGGGAACCTTGCATTTCCGCACCAGCGGGATATCATGATCACCCCTTGAGGCCAGAACCTCGAGCACATACCGCTTACCTCGACAGAGGGAAGCGACCCATTGAAACCTTAGACCAACAAACTCGAGGTAAACACATAGGAGAAACATTCGAACCTCCTGAGAAAAATAGGGTAGACCAAATTGACCCAGCTGTCGCCAGATATACCACCCGTCAAGCCCAAATCATGCGGCTTAAACAAAGTCATCAGGAGATAGAGTATCGACACCGCTTGGATAGAGAGCGCATGCAACGCGAAGCGGATGAGTTACGCTATGAAATACCTGAGAGGGGGCCAACCCCTCGCATCCAAAGAGCTGAACAGTATGAGAGGCGTAATCCGTTGGTGCAGGACAGGTCTCCACGACCTCGTCAAGCTCTGCCTCCAAGACCTCATAGATTCGAGAGGGAGGCAACTCCCCGAAACAATGATGGGTACCTTCAGCAAGAGCTTGATCGGGGTCATAGGTTTCGCCCGAGAGACTCCTCAAGAATTTTACGAGGAGTATGAACCGGAAGAGGAATATGTTGAAACTCCCCATCAAGGCGGGGAAGGATGCCATTCGGCCACCCCTCCATAGGCCTCCAGTTTACCGTAACTTGCAACAAGAGCGAACAAGAGAGGAAGAAATAAAATCTTCCGATGCATACCAAGCGCTATTGGAGCGTTTGGAGTCTGTGGAGACAAAAGCTGCTGGGCATCAAAAACCCACATTACGTCTACTCCGCAGTAATCCGGTGCATCCCTCAGTGCCTACACCTCTTTACCCCGAACACTTCAAGTTGCCTCAATTGGCGGTTTTTAAAGGTGAAGAGGACGCACAGGAACACGTTACACGATTTCTAAGCCAATGCTTCGGCATCCAAGATAATGACGCATTGTTGCTTAGAACATTCATAACCACATTCGCAGGCCCTGCCTCGGATTGGTTCACACAATTGCCCAAACATAGCATAAGCAATTTAGATCAATTAGTAGACGCGTTTCTTGAACGCTTTGCCTTCAACACAAGGAAGAAGGCATCACTAAGTGATTTAGCGAGCCTCAAGCAATTTGAAGAGGAAACAATGGCAGCGTACGGGAATCGATGGAGAGCTTTGCTTTCTAGGTTACCCTACCGTCCTCCTATGTCTGATCTCACGTAGATGTTCGCAAAAAGTTGCTTAAAATCAATCTCTGGTCTATTGTTACTGCGACAATACGACAGCTTAGAAGAAGCTTTGGCGCAAGCCAGAGTCATAGAAGAGATTAAGATAGGCGAAGGCGCAATTGCCAAGCCTAAGAAGAAAGAGTGGAATAAAACCACTAAAACTGGGACAACGCAACCACAACACGCTGCAGTCAACCAAGTTGCGATAAATGTTCCCGCGCCTGTGCAAGAAACGTAGCCTCAAAAGGCTAACTACCAGGCAGTGCCTCACGCTTATGAAAGAGATAATAGAAGACAGGAGCAAAATTACCCGCGTCGCCCTAGGCAAAATTTCACCCCATATGCGGAGTCTAGGGACTCCTTATTTGACCGCTTGTCAGCGGCAAATTTAGTCACTCTATCGAAAATCCAAATTATAGACCCTAACATTCCCAAGCCTAGGGGGTACAGAGAGGAATTGTATTGTAGATTCCATAGGCGCGGAGGACATGACTTGAATGGGTGCTGGAAATTCAAAGACCTAGTCCGAGGATTTGATCGACAACAGAACATTGGTTGTGGACAACCCCATCGCACCAAACAACCAACAAATGGGGGTATTCAAGGACCCCTTGCCAGCCCACGAGGCACAAACAAAACCACTCCAGATTAACGAGGTGCGACAAGATCTTCCCACACAGGGATTTGTGGGAATGATTAGCATAGTAACAAGGAACAGAAGGTACCCGACAGCTGCCCCCGAGGTAGCTACGAAGGAAGTTCCGGCAACATCGCATCCTCAACAACGCCCAACATTACCTCCGCCTAGACCCGAGGTCACGATACGAACCAAACTCACGAAGAGTTTGCGGACCACGTCGGCTAGGCTGTCCATCTACGAGCTTATTCAACAATTGGCTCCCCATAGAGAAGCTCTTATGGACATTTTAAAAGCCATTGAATTACAACCCCACGAGGCAAATTCTTTCAACGCCTTCGTGGGACATGTGAAACAATGTACGGAGCCGGTCATCACATTCAGAGAAGATGAGGTCAAAACGATATCAAATGACATGGCAGATCCACCCCTGCACGTTATCGCGCGGGTCAACGGGATTCCGTACAAGAGAGTGCTTGATAGATACTGGCTCGTCCAGTAACATCATAACCACTGCAGCCTTAAAGCATTTGAAGCTGCCAGCCTCTCACATCACAGCCTCCACGTACACACTGCGAGCTTTTAATGATGCAATATGCTCGACAGTCGGCACAGTCGTTCTGCCAGTCCAGGTAGGACAAAAGTCAATACCTACACTGTGCCATGTGTTTGGAAGGTGAAATGGCTTATAATATACTTGCTAGGGCGGCCTTGGATCGGGGGATATGAAATGTGTCCCTTCGATCGCCCACCGGTGCTTGAAGTATGCTTATGAAGGAGAAATACATGTAGTCCCAATGGACTTAGAGCCCTTCAAGTATTGCAATGCGGTACAATTCATACCTCAATCGACCCTCCCTTCAACGCATTTGGATTTCCAATTAAATCCATCTAAACAAGGTCCAATACCGCGAGGCACCACCGGTGGCCAACAAGGCAAAATCCCAGCCAGGTGAGACTTCATCATCGGCTCCTTCATCATCAACGCCACCTATCATGGCCCAACGGAAGGACAAGGGAAAACAAATCATGGAAGAGGTTAAGCCCTTAGAAGAAAGGTTGCCCACAATTTCAACAATAACAACGGAGGAAGCGCCCAACGCAACGAAAACCAAGATTCCTGAACCACCAAACATGGAATGGACTCAGGAAGGACTACCATTTCCTCCCACCCAATCATCAACAATCACTGTTGAAATGGCCGGTACGGGCACTGGGGAATACTTAGTGCAAAATGTTGTGGCAACCCCCACACTTGGAGTCGGTACAAGACATGGGAAGACCTCGCCTTCCCATTGGAACAATCGTCCCTCTAGGCTACCCACCGAACCAGGACAAATTTTGTGTATGGGGGCCTTGATCATGGTCTTGAACCATGCCAACAAAAGGAAGCAGACGAAGAGCCTTTTGTTGAAAACATCAATTATCTGTCAAACCCAGAATTTGCCCTAAAATATCTCGGCCAATGCAATTGGCATGGATACGGGCTCGGCCAGATATGAGTAAGGGATGCAGATCCTTTGCCAACCAAGATATCAGATGCCATATGACAAGTCGGGGGTAGGGTTCAACCATCCCCTGCCATTAGACATCTTGGTTGAAAATATGCAAGGCC
This sequence comes from Wollemia nobilis, assembly GCA_028583015.1. NCBI lineage: Eukaryota > Viridiplantae > Streptophyta > Pinopsida > Araucariales > Araucariaceae > Wollemia > Wollemia nobilis. The sequence continues at coordinate 5,776,877 of JAQPPZ010016931.1, forward strand.
TAGAAATAGGCAACAAGGGGGGATTGGCATTGGGTCCTTATGCCAATCCGAATACAGAATACACATTGGGAGACTACCTCCCATGGTCAACAAACACCCCTAGCAGCAACAGTAATCCCTCTTCTTTGCTAGAGAGAGGTGAAAGTTCAGAGATTAATCCTCAAAGAGAACATCAACGGCTGCCAGACATCTTTCTGAAACTGTTCCCCTTAGAGGTTCCAGATGAAATAACACAGTCTCAAGAGAATCAGGTCCCTCCACTAAGAGTGGAACAACCGCAATGGGACCAGATTAATTCATTGGAACAGGAAGAGTCCTCAACGTCGCAAGCAACAGATGCTGAAGAGGATGAACAATTTTGGATCTATGAAAGTGATTCAGAAGATGAGACTGAAATGGACTATCTCAGACATGCGCGACGACATCACCGCGCTCTAACTCATGAAGATCTAATGGGACAGATGGGCATACTTGTTAGGACATGAATGGCATGTAGACCCAGCGAGGTGGGACCAAGTGTTGGATCCATGGCTCCAAATTCAAGATGAGCATCGTCCACCTCGAGATCCCATCATGACAGCAGTGCCGAGGGAAGACCCTGCCCTCCTTTTCGCAAAATTTGCACCTAGGAAAGATCCATTCGTGCCCGTACCTCTAGAGCCAGATCCGGAGTGCAAAGACCATCAAGCTAGGGGTACCTCTATCCCCTAAAGAACCATAATTCAAACCCAAAATGCTCCAAGGATTATCGCAATCTCTTGGTCACCCAAAAAGCTCCAAGGATTATCGCAATCTCTTGGTCAACCCAAAAAGCTCCAAGGATTATCGCAATCTCTTGGTCAATCCAAAAAGCTCCAAGGATTATCGCAATCTCTTGGTCAATCCAAAAAGCTCCAAGGATTATCGCAATCTCTTGGTCAATCCAAAAAGCTCCAAGGATTATCGCAATCTCTTGGTCAACCCAAAAAGCTCCAAGGATTATCGCAATCTCTTGGTCACCCAAAAAGCTCCAAGGATTATCGCAATCTCTTGGTCACCCAAAAAGCTCCAAGGATTATAGCAATCTCTTGGTCAACCCAAAAAGCTCCAAGGATTATCGCAATCACTTGGTCAAACCCAAAAAGCTCCAACGATTATCACAATCGCTTGGTCAAAAAATCAATCAAAATTCAAAAAACAAAACAACAAAAATCATCAAAAACAACAAAGATTTGCATCTCAATTCTAGGCATACTCAAATTCATCAAAAAATTCATATTCTAGCACCTCATCTTCACCTTCACCAAAAACAATCCATCAAAATTACAAAAATACATAGCTGCATTAAGCATTGCATCCATACATTGCATATTTGTAGTCATACGGGTCAAAGGCACCATAGGCTGCAATAGCTATGATAGTCCATCTTGTTCCGCATTGTCTCATGTTACAAAAACAACAAAAACACCAAGCATAACTTTTACCACACTACGAGTCGGTGGTCTGGGAATGTACCAAGAGTTTCGATGATTCGAGTCATCATTTTCCTCTTTAGCCATGTAGTGTATCAAGTCGAACAGATTTTACGAAGGTAGAGTCATACTTGAAATACACCTTGTTACGTAACATCCCAACACAAATCAAAACACTAAAATTCCCAAATTGTGTGAACGAAAGACGAAACCTGCAAAATAATCTAGGTCACCACAAGCGAAACGGTTATCTTGCTCATCCCCCTGTGCGAATGACCCCTAGAATGCTGAGAGTTGGCAAAAGGACAAGCATCCTCCCTACCCAATTCCCTAAGAATCCCTAAAGTTCTCAACAGTTGCAAAACACAAAAAATTTGCAAAATGTCAAAACTCCAAAATTTGACAAACTACAGTGCACACATCAAAAGGCACAAACAACAGTGATTTTCGTCACTCCATAACCCCAATCCCTTGCTCGAAAGAAAAACAAATCAAAATAAACAGTGATCTCATCACTACAATGAGCAAGTATCCCAATACAATTGAAGAAAAGAAGGGAGTTGACCTTGAATCCCTGGAACTCTCAGCATTCTATAGGTCATAAGGCAAGCTTCAGTACCAATTTGGTTGATAGCCTATCGGTAACAGAAGTAAACCTCCCGCATGACGATATATCTGTCACATTAACTTGCGTACAGATCAATATTTGCATGTGGATGAGCTAGCTTATGGCATCCTGGATTACACCGTAGATTAATCTTAGTACATACAACAAAGGAATTCGTGGAGCTAATTAGGTGATCCTCAGTACAGGTTCGGTTGAAAGCCCATCTGGCACTGGCGGTATCCTAACAAATACCACTAAATGAACTCAATTGCACACACAAGGATATGAAATAACTTGGTCAAAAACAAGTCTGATTCATACCTTGGTCAAAAAGTCTTGTAAGATAAAGTACAGTCATGGATAGTGAGTTAAAACCGTCTGAGTCTCAGAAAACCTTACATACATTTCTAAACCATCTACGCTACTTTTCATCCTTACAATACCATCAAAAAAATACAAAAATAACATACAAGAAAAAACCATGTATACATACAAAGTCATACATCACAACAATCACCTAAAAACAAAATAACAGAGTTCTAAACAGTCTATGGTGCCATAGCCAAACATCACAAATCCCATTCATCCATTTCATATCTGCATATCACATATAAATAAAAAACATTTGCATTCATCATAGCATATGCATCCATCAAAATAAATCAACATGCATACATCCATATTCATCAACCATCATGCACAAGATCAAAGAAAATCAAAACAACAAAAACAACAAATAAATGCAACACAAAAACAAAAAGCAATAAACATTGCCAGACACAAGTGCTCTTGCACTTAACCTCTTGGCATAGAAAAACTGATGTCAGGGTCTACATTGTCACTATCCTACTCCCTAAGAAGGCTACCATAGCCGGACCGCTCCACGAGAAGACGGATTTTTGACAATTTAATCCCCAAATGGTGTCACAAAAAACAACAAAAACAACAAAAAATGCAACACAAAAACAAAAAGCAATAAACATTGCCAGACACAAGTGCTCTTGCACTTAACCTCTTGGCATAGCAAATCGACATCGGGGTCACAAATTATCACTATCCTACTCCCTAAGAAGGCTACCATAGCCGGACCGCTCCACGGGAGACGGATTTTCGACAATTTAATCCCCAAATGGTGTCACAAAAAAAACAAAAACAACAAAAACATGCAACATAAAAACAAAGCAATAAACATTGCCGGACACAAGTGCTCTTGCACTTAACCTCTGGGCAAAGAAAATCGATGTCGAGGTTCAAATTATCGCTCTCCTACTTCCCCAAGAAGGCTACAATAGCCGGACCGCTCCACGGGAAGTTAGGTTTTCGATGATTTCACCTCATTACGGCATCACCAAAAGGGTTAACACCCACCAAAAATAGGTCCAAATGTTGGAAAAATTGCACACGCTTAACGGTAAACCCTCTAAAGGCACCCTTGCACAAGTCATCTTGGGTCAAGCGACTCGTCGCTTCTCTCACGAAGGTCATTCCCTCATCGATTCGTCGCTTGAGGGGGTAGTCACACTTAGTCACCAACCAACAATCACACACCCAATTAAGGAAAATGACATGCATTCAAAGAATCATTGACAAAGACAATCACGCTCCTGCTTGGGGCAGTAAACAAGCAACAATCAAATCAATCAAACACTTGGCATTTCGTGAATCATGAACACAAGGTTCCCCACGAGGATAAAAATGCCCTTTGCCTGTTCATGATTGATCAATGTCTAAGTTCAAGTCACACCTCAACAAAACAGGTTAATACTTGAAATCAAATTCCTTAGCTCGTCAGAAGCAAGGATTCAAGAATGCATGCCCTTTCCATACTTGGGGCATCAAAAGTTGGTTAGGTTACCAAGAAACCCTAATCATTAGTGCTTTGGTTATCTATTTTTGCTCAGCATTGCGTCACCCGCAGCGCTTCCCAAAAAGGGGCATCTGTAGACACCAAAACAGCACCAATCCGATTATGTGACTGCAAACACTGATCGCTTTGACAAACACGGCCCCCAGGGCAGCCCTCAGAGGTTAAACAGTGGTCTTAACCACTTTCATAGCAATTTTGTAAGGTCAAGAAGCAATTTGGCACACTTGGACACTTTGCCCAGTATTCGTCTCACCCAGGGACGAATTCAAAATAGAATCCGTCCCACCCCAGGACGAATTCTGAATCCGTCCCTGGGTGGGACGAATTCTAAGCTTAACGGGCAAAAAGACAAATGGCGCCAAGTGGCAGCCCAGAACAGTCAGTTGATGACTCCTGCCTTGCACGCGTGTGTAGGTGGACAGAGGGGCCGTTAGAAGACTGTCACAAAAGGCATTTATCAAAGCCCAAGTCAACGGAGGACTCCCCTCCCTCATGGGAAGACAAGACTGCCACATGGCGCCTATGACCAACACATGGCATTTGTGCTTCCCTCCCAAAAGAGACCCCATGGGTCTATAAAAGGTGGGACTTTTCTCACCCAAGATATACGAGGTTGAAGGAGTTTTCAAGCAACGAAGTGCTTGCCGAGTTGAAGACCCACTTGCATCCCTTTTGGTTCACCTTCCCACATCCACCAATCTCTTTTGCAAGGGAGGTTGTTGGGTGGCTTTTGGAAGCTCGAACCGGACCCAAATCCAACACATGGACACCTGAACCAACCAATTCGCCGACCCCCCAATCCTAAGAGGTTTTGGGCCCATCCCTAGTGGATTGGCGCCGGAATCAAGTGCCAACGGTGGGAGGCCCACTTGGGCACCCCCGCACTTTCTAGGTTTTAGAGCATTCTAGATTACTTTTTCTAGGTTGCATTTTGTGTTATTATGTTTGGTTAACTCATAGCTGCAATTTCGTAACTTTTGGTCAGATTCTAGTATGTTTTGTGTCGCTTTGTTGTTTCACTGACTTGCAGGTGGCGAGATCAAATTCCCGAGGGTAGAGGCCAAATTGGGAGAATCCGACCATCTGGGTCGTCCCAAAATGGCCCCAATTACATAACCCCCTTGTTTGCGAGGCGTTTTGCGGGTCTCGGGAATCGACATTGGAGCAGCGGCAGGTCGGCTTCTTCAACACGGAAGAATTCGTCCCACCCAGGGACGAATTGCAGTCAGAAATCGTCCCACCCAGGGACGAATTCTAGTTGAAGGCAGATTGGCCATTGTCTCAGTGGCAATGGCCTTCTGGTAACATTTTCTATCTTCTGTCAAGTTTTCAAGCTGTTTAGAATCATTTTGTTTCCTGTTTTAGATAAATGTTTGCATGCATCTTTCGATGATTTTAGAAGAACGAACACTTTTCACTTGCGGCAGGTGCTACGACATCTTGGTTGTTTCTTTGTTCGCAGGAGAAGCGGCGGAGGTGAAGAACTCATCGACATCAGCGGCGGCATCATCTTGGCCCGCCCATTGCAATCGTGGGCACGCGAAAGAGGAAGACTGAGTCACAGATTGTAATCGAATTCGAATTTAACGCTCCTAGCCCCTAAAAAGGGAGGAGACGTCTATGTAACCGAGGATAAGATATTTGAATAAAGAGGGCTGTGTTTTCTCCATTTGCTTGTGTCTCTTCCAATGCGTTTCTTTTCCATTTCATGCACTTTACGTTTCTAGGACTTAAGCGCATTTGGTTTTGGTTATATTGCAATTAGTGTTTCCTTTGCCCGGAATCTCGTGCTTTCACAAGATATCTTAAAAATGTTTAAAATGGAGGACAACAAACCCATCATTACCCCTATTGCAATAGGATTGGAACTGAGCAAGAATGATTGTGGAAATAATGTTGATCTAACTTTCTACAAATGATTAGTTGGAAGCCTGATGTATTTAACTACAACTAGACTATATTTAATGTTTACAGTGAGTTTGATTAACCAATTTATGGATTCCTCAAATAACACTCACTTGTAGTTAGGGAAAAGAATTTTGTAGTATGTCAATGGGACCAAAAACCATGGAATTTATTATGCAAGAAAAAACTTGCTTGAACTTATTGGCTACACATGAAGAACACAAGCTTATACTGAGAGGGGGGGTGAACAATATATGACCTATTTTTACTTTTTCCTTTATATTACAAAACAATAAAGCGATATACCCACAACAATATCAAAACAATGCATAAAAACATCCACAAAGTGACAACAATCTTAACGTGGTTCACCCAGAATGGTTGGGCTACGTCCACGGATAAAATATTTCACTAAATTTTATCAATCCAAATTCTAGGAATACCTTTCCCGATTACAATGTTTATGGGCACCAACCCAAAGGAGACACCAATCCCCTAATCTCGAGTTCGTGGGCACCAACCCACAGGAGACACCAATCCCCTAGCTCTACTCTGGCTGGTGATCCTCTAGAAGACCTCTGCCTCCGCTGCCCTTAGCAAATGGAACTCTATCCATAGAAGACACCTGTCCTCCCTGCTCTGGCTGGAGACCTCTGTCCTCAACTCTATCACCTCCAAAGTTGGTCCTCGAATTTGCACTAAACACAGTCCTTCGGTCTAGCACAAATGTCCTCATTCGTCTTTGCCTATCTACTCTCTATGCCCTCTTCTCTCTCTACACAAACACACCCACACTTGGTCGAACTTCAACCCTTGCACTATCTGCGCACACTCTTCTTCCTTTTTGATCTTTCACACTCAGAATGATTTGACGAAATGCACTTTGCACACTACAATCAAATTCGCACTCTGCTCACAGCGATCGAACTTCTTGCACTATGCACTATCTCCGAACGTCGCACATCAACATCACATCCAATCACCCAAACAACCCTCCTTTTATATCAAAATTTTCAAGATGAAAACTTTAATCTTAGTCGGCTGTTATACCAAAAACAAACCCTAATCTACGTCGACTGCAAGCCCTAATTTTTGTCGGCTAAAATTTAACTTTGTCGGCTTCACTGCCTCTGGAACTATTCTGTAGCTTCTGCCATGAAACTACAACATGTCGCGATATCGTGACACCTTTGCAACCGTATACTTTCTTTTGGCTTTTGTCGTGATATCGCGACACTTCAGCCTTTGTCGACTTCAACTAAGCTCTTGTCGTGATATCGTGACACTTCTGACTTAGTCAACATCAACTTTGCTTTTGTCATGATATCGCGACATTTCTCCCTTCGTCGACCTCCTTTCTACTTTTGTCGTGAAATCGCGACACCCAAGCCGCAAAATCATGACACTTCTATCTTCATAGCCTTCCTCTCTGCTTTTGTCATGAAATCGTGACACTTCTCCTATAGAAGACCTGCATTCTATTTCTGTCACGAAATCGTGACACTTTCTCCAACCAAACGCTGCCATCTCAATCTGTCATGAAATCGTGACACTTTCTCTTCCTTGCACTCTTGTCTGCTTGCACTAGCGAAAATGGAACATGTCACGAAATCGTGATGCTTTCACCTTTGAGCTCTTCCTCCTTGAATTTGTCACGAAATCATGACACTTCTAGCTTTCGTACATTTTCTTTTCAGCTTTCGTACGACTTCTCTTCAACCTGTCATGAAATCGTGACGCTTCTCATTTCAGACTCTTCCCTTTACTGTATGTCACAAAATCGTGACAGTTCTTACTTGGAACATTTTCATCTGCAACATGTCGCAAAATCGTGACACTTTATCTTGCTTCCACTTTGTCTTTTGACTTGTCACGAAATCGTGACACTTTTTCTCCTTAGCGCTTTTCTTTTCTTCGGGTCGTGAAAACCTGACATGTCATGATATCACGACACTTTTTCTCCCGGACTCTCTCTCCTGCATTATGTCATGAAATCGTGACATTTTTTCTTTCGGACTCTCTCTCCTGCAACATGTCGTGAAATCGTGACACTTTTTCGTCCGTTCAACCTTCCTTGCAATATGTCACGAAATCGCGACATTTTTGACTCCAAACATTCTCTCTCCTCTTTGAGTCGTGAAACTACGACATGTCGCGATATCGTGACACTTTTCTAAAAAGCTTTCTCTCGCCTGCTTAAGTCACAAAAATGCGACATGTCGCGATATCGCGACACTTTTCTAAAAAGCTTTCTTTCGAACCTGTCATGCCGAACCTTCATCAAAACAAATTATTTTACATCAAATCAAATTCCTTCAAAAGCTTCTTGACATCAATGACAACTTATACACTTGAGAAAATGCAATGTACCCAAGGTACCCAAAATTGCCAACAATCTCCCCCTTTGTCATTGATGGCAAACCTTTACTAAAAACGCTTCTCAAGAGCCAAAACTGAAACCAACTGTGCTTAACAACTGACGAACTGTGCCCACAACTGAGAATATTTCTTTGAAGTTTTGCTCCCCCTGACTTGAAGCTTTCCTCTTCACTTTGAAGCTCTCCCCCTTACTCATATCTCTCCCCCTTTGTCATCAATGGCAAAGGGCGACCTTTGGGACTCGAGACTAAGAATTAGCCTCTTAGCTTAGTCCCTCCCCCACCTCCTGATGAGGTGATTAATTCTGGGGTGGGAGTAAAACTCCCATTAGGCACTGATCATCATCAGCATCTATAACTTCCTTGTCGGGCCTTCTCTTGAACTCTTTGCCCATATTCCTATTCCTGTCACTGTTCTTGTTCCTGTTATCATTCCTGTTCTTATCCATGCCTTGATCCTTGGACCTGTTCATACCACTATTCCTGTTCCTGTACCTTGGAAGTTTAGCTCTACACTGTCTAGCTGTGTGACCTTCATTGTTGCACTTATAACAAGTAACAATGTTATTTCTTTTAGGCATACCTGTTCTTTGAATCCACCTGTTCTGACTAACCTTGTTCTGACCAAACCTGTTCTGGCCGAACCTATTTTGATCAAACCTATTCCTATAATTAACCTTGCAATAGACTGCCTTGTGCCCAAACTATTGACAAGAGTAGCAATACCCTTGAAAGAAACTAGCACTTCTGAAATTGTCGTTTACCTTCTTCACTTGAGCCATGCAATGTGCAGCCATGTGACCAAACCTGTGACATGCAAAACATCTATCGTGAAATTTTCTTTTATTCGACCTCTTGGGTCCTGAAAACTTCTTTTTCTCATTCTGAATTTTTTTTCTATTTCTGAGCATCTATCATTCAAGGACTCATGATCTGAAATACTTTCCTCATCAGAACTCTCTTCCTTTTGGAGTCTCTTACTAGACTCTCCAACTTGTTCCTTGTGTGGCTTAACAAAACCAAGGCCTGTTTTATCTGTTGTCTTTCTTTGACCTTTGATGAGTGACTTAACCTTTTTGGAGCTATCTTGAAACCTGTAAAGCTTATCCTTGTACTCTTTAGTTTCCTCTTTCAAAGAAGCCATTTTCTATTCTAACTCACTATACTCAAGAACCTTAGACTCTAACTCATCCTTGAGTTCTTGTGTCTTAGCCATAGAGAAGTCAAGACTTTCTATAAGATCATCTCTCTCCATACAACATTCATCTAACTTATCCTTGAGTCTAGCATTCTTCTTTCTTTCCTTTTTCAAAACACTAAGAGCGTTAGTAAGTTCACTTTCAAGATCCTTTATTTGTTTGCTTTCTGAATCATCAAAGCCTTTTTCAGATTTCTTATCACTAGAGGTGCTACCTTTTTCAAAAACCATACACGCATCTTCCTTATAGTTTTCTGAAGCATCCTCATACATACTAGAAACCAAATCATTATTTGTACAATCATCCTCAAGGTGACCAAAATTTCCACATCTAAGACATTTCATGATAATGAATCTATGTTTCGGTTCTTCCTCTTTTTTTGATATGAACAACATCTCATTTTCAATATCACTTGAAGAACTTTCACTATCACTACTAGAACACTTACTTGCTTTGTCTAGGTAGAAACTCTTCTTGTGCTTGTGAGAATACCTCTTTCCTTGATTGTTGTGCTCATCTTTGTTCTTTCTGTGATGCATGTGCTTTTCAGAATCCTTGCTCTTAGAATTTTGTTTATCTTCATCACTTTCATCCTTGGGAACAGTACAGTCTGTAGCATAATGACCAAACTTTCCACAATTGAAACATCTTATATTTTTCATGCTTTTGTGCTTTCTAGAGAACTTGCCTTTCTTGCTATAATATGCCTCTTCATCACTAGAAGACTCATCACTCTCTTGAAGCTGTTTACCCTTGGATTTCTTGGTAGCCTTGAAAGCTGCCTCTTTCTTGACATCAACCTTCACTTGAGTTCTCAACTCAAATGCTACAAGTATACTATGGAGCTCATCCTTTTTCAACTTATCCAAATCTTTAGCTTCCTCAATAGCAGAAATATTTTCACTAAATCTATTAGGAAGAGATCTTAAAATCTTATCACAAACATCATTTTCAGCAAGCTCAAGACCTAAGTCTTTCATGGAGTTAACAACCTCATCCATACGAAGCATGTAGTCACTAATATTTTCATCATCATTCATCTTGAGTTGTTCAAACATACCTTTGAAGTGTCTCAACTTGGCCTTTCTGACATTTGTATCACCTGTATGAACCACCTGCAACTGTTTCCACATTTCACTAGCTGTTTTGCAGTGAATTACTTTGGTGAGATCTGCTTTCTGTAAGCCTTTTAGGATTGCGTTCATTGCTTTTGAATTGTTGTGATGTAGGAGCCTTTCTTCTTTAGTATTTGGACCATGTACAGGAATAGTGTACTCATCTTCAATCACTTCCCATACTTCATTACCAAGTGCCATTAGATGAACCTTCATCCTTGCACTCCAAAGACCAAAATCTGACCCATCAAGAATAGGTGCTGCATTGCCACTTGAATAATCCATTGTGTTCTTTACTAGCTTTTCCTTCAAGTTGTTAAACTTTTCGAAGGCACCCGCTATGATACCAATTGAAGAACACAAGCTTATACTGAGAGGGGGGTGAACAGTATAAGACCTATTTTTACTTTTTCCTTTATATTACAAAATAGTAAAGCGATATACCCACAACAATATCAAAGCAATGCATAAAAACATCCACAAAGAGACAACAATCTTAACGTGGTTCACCCAGAATGGCTGGGCTACGTCCACGAATAAAATCTTTCACTAAATTTTATCAATCCAAATTCTAGGAATACCTTTCCCGATTACAATGTTTATGGGCACCAACCCAAAGGAGACACCAATCCCCTAATCTCGAGTTCGTGGGCACCAACCCACAGGAGACACCAATCCCCTAGCTCTGCTCTGGCTGGTGATCCTCTAGAAGACCTCTGCCTCCGCTGCCCTTAGCAAATGGAACTCTATCCATAGAAGACACCTGTCCTCCCTGCTCTGGTTGGAGACCTCTGTCCTCAACTCTATCACCTCCAAAGTTGGTCCTCGAATTTGCACTAAACACAGTCCCTCGGTCTAGCAAAAATGTCCTCGTTCATCTTTGCTTGTCTGCTCTCTATGCCCTCTTCTCTCTGTGTAAACAAACCCGCACTTGGTCGAACTTCAACCCTTGCACTGTCTGTGCACACTCTTCTTCCTTTTTGATCTTTCACACTTAGAATGATTCAACGAAATGCACTCTGCACACTACAATCGAATTCGCACTCTGCTCACAGTGATCGAACTTCTTGCCCTGCGCACTGTCACACATCAACTTCACTTCCAATCACCCAAACAACCCTCCTTTTATATCAAAATTTTCAAGATGAAAACTTTAATCTTAGTTGACTGATATACCAAAAACAAACCCTAATCTACGTCAGCTGCAAGCCCTAATTTTTGTTCGCTAAAATTTAAATTTGTCGGCTTCACTGCCTCTGGAACTCTTCTGTAGCTTCTGCCGTGAAACTACATGTCACGATATCACGACACCTTTGCAACCGTATACTTTCTTTTGGCTTTTGTCGTGATATCGTGACACTTCAGCCTTTGTCGACTTCAACTAAGCTCTTGTCGCGATATCGCGACACTTCTGACTTAGTCAACATCAACTTTGCTTTTGTCGTGATATCATGACATTTCTCCCTTCGTCGACCTCCTTTCTTCTTTTGTCATGAAATCATGACACTGTCTTCATAGCCTTCCTCTCTGATTTTGTCGTGAAATCATGACACTTCTGTCTTCATAGCCTTCCTCTCTGCTTTTGTCATGAAATCGTGACACTTCTCCTATAGAAGACCTGCATTCTATTTTTGTCATGAAATCATGACACTTTCTCCAACCGAACACTGCCATCTCAATCTGTCACGAAATCGTGACACTTTCTCTTCCTTGCACTCTTGTCTACTTGCACTAGCAAAAATGGAACATGTCACGAAATCGTGACGCTTTTGCCTTTGAGCTCTTCCTCCTTGAATTTGTCATGAAATCGCGACACTTCTAGCTTCCATACGTTTTCTTTGCAGCCTGTCACGAAATCGTGACGCTTTCAGCTTCCGTACGACTTCTCTACAACCTGTCGCAAAATCGCAACGCTTCTCATTTCAGACTCTTCCCTTTGCTATATGTCATGAAATCATGACAGTTCTTACTTGGAACATTTTCATCTCCAGCATGTCACAAAATTGCGACACTTTATCTTGCTTCCACTTTGTCTTCTGACTTGTCACGAAATCGTGACACTTTTTCTCCTTAGCGCTTTTCTTTTCTTCGGGTCGCGAAAACCCGACATGTCGCGATATCGTGACACTTTTTCTCCTGGACTCTCTCTCCTGCATTATGTCACGAAATCGTGACATTTTTTCTTTCGGACTCTCTCTCCTACAACATGTCGCGAAATCGCGACACTTTTTCGTCCGTTCAACCTTCCTTGCAATATGTCACGAAATCATGACATTTCTGACTCCGAACATTCTCTCTCCTCTTTGAGTCGCGAAACTATGACATGTCGCGATATCGCGACACTTTTCTAAAAATCTTTCTCTCCCTGCTTAAGTCGCGAAAATGTGACATGTCGCGATATCTCGACACTTTTCTAAAAAGCTTTCTTTCGAACTTGTCATGCCGAACCTTCATCAAAACAAATTATTTTACATCAAATCAAATTCCTTCAAAAGCTTCTTGACATCAATGACAACTTATACACTTGAGCAAATGCAATGTACCCAAGGTACCCAAAATTGCCAACAACACACATAGTGATTGCGCTAGCAGTATAAATGATAGGAAGAGCACTTATGGTTATGCTTTACATATTGTATTAGGTGCAGTTTCATGGTTATCAAAGAAGCAACCAATTGTTGCATTATCAACTATTGATGCAAAGTATGTTGCTCCGACCTCAACCGCATGATAGGTAGTTTGAATCAAAAGACTTTTAGGTGAGCTAAATCATCAACTAGAAGTGGTAATAACCATATTTTGTGATAATAATTCTGCCATAACACTGTCAAAGGATCTAGGGTTTCATGGGAGCACCAAGCATATCGACATCTGCTATCACTTCATCAGAGAAGAGTATGTTGCTCTGACCTCAACCGCATGATAGGTAGTTTGGATCAAAATACTTTTAGGTAAGCTAAACCATCAACTAGAAGGAGCAACAACCATATTTTGTGATAATAATTCCGCCATAACACTATCAAAGGATCTAGGGTTTCATGGGAGGACCAAGCATATCGACATTTGCTATCACTTCATCAAAGAACTAGTAAAAGCTAATGAGATGGAGTTATTGTTTTGCAGGTCCAAATACTACGTAGTAGATATTTTCACAACCTTTGAAAGAGGAAGACTTTAAAAAATTAAGGGAAATGCTCGGTATCAAATTTTTTGTGAAATCTAAATTAAATGAGGATGTTAAAAATTAAATCAAATTTGACCTAACAGTTCTCTAACATATTTTAGCTTCCAAATTTGTTTGTCGTACTTTAAAATGTTCGAAGTTACTTGTGGTTGAAATTATTCGATGATTAAATAGACATCATATTTTTCAGTTTAATGCATTTGAGAATGCTAATGAGCTTTTCTCCAATTCCCAACTATAAATATGATCCGCTAGTATCATTTTGTGAGAGAGATAGGAGTTGGATAAAATGAAGACGAAGAAGGTGAATGCCCGAGAACCAAGGGTTGAAGCAGCAGTCTTCACAATCTTTCTGTTGGTGTAACATGCAATCTTTCTAAATTGCATGTATGCATGTGGATGTATTTACATTCAGATCAATATATAATACTATATTGATAATTTCAATGTATTTATATTTGCGTATGATATTGTGTAAATCAACATTGCAAAGTTAGGTTTTGCTCACTTTATTTCTTATTCCGCTGACATTTTATTCGGTTAAATAGATTTATTCTTTCTAGGGTTGGATAAATTAAATCCCAGATACCTTTGTTAAAATTCTGGCACCTCACTTTCATTGTAAATCTCTGCTCAAGTAAGTTTCCTCCATGTGCGTGCCTAGTTTAAATTCCGGTGAGCTTAACCATAGTAAAATTCTGCAATATCAAATTCTTTTGTTAAAGTTGCATCCTTTTTCAAAATGGGCTTATCATTTGCTTTGTTAAAATCCCCTCCGGAAAATTTCAAATTCTACTACTCGTTTCTCCGCTAAGGCATTTGCCGAATTTTATATTGCGGAATTTGTATTAGGCCTTGTCCATTATCGGATACGCCTGGTCCATTATCAGATAATTTCCGCTCCAGTCAAATTAATTTCAATTTCCGCTCCTCGATTTTTGAAAAGGAGCTTCCAAAATTTTTAAGTTGCAGAATTCTTAATTCCACCAAAATTTTCGAAGTGTTTTATGACGCTCCTTTGGTGCTCCAAATATATTCGGCTGTGCGTCCTCTCTTTCAAAAAAAACATTTAATCTGTTCATACCACTATTTATAAGGGTACGGAAATTTGAAAAAAAGGATAGTAGGAGGTGGAAATTATAGGAATATGTGTGGACTAAGATAGACTGCTACGCCATTAAAAATAAATAGAAATATTTTAACTAGAAGTTTAACTAGATACCAAATATGTGTAGTGTCATCACCGGTTGGTTTTAACTCATTAAAAAATGTTTTTTTTTTTTTCCTTCTTCTTCGATGGGGAGCAAATTCGCTTACTGGACTTTAATCCTATTCACGTTATTTGATTAGCCTCTATCCTTAATTACCCCATATTTTTATTAATTAATATTAAACTTGTATAATGTTATTTAGATTTTTTATATTTAAATAGGTCAATATGATTGAAATATATTTTAATCATATTATAATAATATTATAAAAAGTTTCATAAATATTATATTATAACACTTTCATGATTATTATAGGTCTTCCCCATAAAAGTTTAAAAATTTAATCAACCAAACATATGGTAATGTCTCTTATATTAGCCATTTAAAATTATAATAACACATCACAAGTTTTTTAAATCTAAAAAATAAATGTTAATAAAAACTTATAAAAAAATAATAGACATAATATTTATATTTTTTATATGATCCTATTTCTTATATATTTTTATATTTTCTTATTATGAGCAAGTCACATTATAAATTATTCTATTTATAATTAATTTTACTTTGTCATGTATAATAATATGGAGTTTGGGGATCATAAGTGTCACATTAAATGACTTTTCATAAAAAAAGAAGTTCTATATAAGGAATTTAAAAATCAAACCACCTTGGCTAATATTATTTCAACTTTCACAAAGATGACTACAACAAAACATAGAAACAAAAATAATAAATTATAAATTTTATAAGTCAAATGATGTGAGACACCAATTAGGAGGAATCCTCATGCGATGAAAATAACATGACACTAAAATCATAGGAAGATAATATACATCTAATTTTAAATTTCACATAAAGGATTTATTAGGTTATGGGCGAGAGTCTCTAATGAATATCTTATAATTTATTTTATATTTTAATATATACTATCCAGTTGTTGTAGGTGATTTGAAGAGGAGAGGGCAATCCTCCAAGGGAGGTCCTAGGTTGAAATCTCCGCCCTACCAAAAAGTTGAATTGCGTATCTAAAATCCAATTAATAATGTTGGTGCGGGAAGGGTCGGGTGCAACTCGCAGATGATTTTGATGGTGTAGAACCATCTATTCCTAGTCTCTTAGACCAGGTGGCCCCGCAAGAGATTTTTTTCTTAAAAAGAATTTTATATATATATATATATATATATATATATATATATATATATATATATATATATATATATATATATATATATATATATATTATATATATATATATATATATATTAATATATACTTGGGCATGCCTTCTTATTTTGAAAGAATTATTCTAGTCTTAAGATCAAGGGATAAACTAAAATTTGAAGACATACAATCAAAAAAAAATTAAGGAAGAAATGAGAAAGAAAGATGCTTGAGTATGTTTATATAGTCATTTTTCAAGGGATGTTTAGCACTACAGGAAAGAGAATGCAAAAATAAAAAATTGGTATTAGTATAGATTATGTTATTTTAATAAGGTTTTGAAAAGAAAAATAAATTAAAATGTTAATATTTTTGTGAATAATTATAAACTTAAGAGTAAAGATAAACTTGATCAGTATCTCCTTCAAGCATATTATTTATAGCGGATAAACAAATACCTTCAAAGTGGTTACACTTAGACTCAATATTGACATAGCACATAAGTTAGATGATGAAAGTATATTCATAAAATATGATTTATATGCTAATAAAAGGAAAGCACAAATGAAAGATAGATTTGGGAATGTTATTGCAAGAATAAGGACTATAATAATTATGAATCTAAAGGTAATTATAACAAGACTCATCATTTTTTTATGTTGTTATGTTAAATAAAAAATTGAATATTAGATTTTAGATGCTATGTTGATTGTGAAATTGGATACGAGTTATAGAGTTGATAATTAGCATGGATATTTTATAGTACTTGCAAAGAGTATGCAAATTTATATGGATTTTACACAAGTATACCTTAAAATAGTATATAAGTTTTTGATGTAGTGATTTGGGATAGCATACTTGGATATTGTGCATAGTTATTAAAGAGCTTGAAGAAGAAAATATTATCTATATATATATATATATATATATATATATATATATATATATACTTATTTAAATTAGCATTTGTTATGGTTTTATATTTAAAAATTATTATTATCCTCATAAATTTCAATCCCCATAGTAGATGTGTATAAGAAGTATTACTCAAAAAAAAGAAATTATTATCTTAACGTCAAAATTTTAGGTTTCCTAGAGAGAAACATAATGTTTCTTATGGAAGTGGTTATTCATTGAACAATGCATATACCATCACATAGTCCAATTAAGTATTTCTATTACTTATTGGATACTTTTAATGATAGTTTTTAGTTACTAGTTTTAAAATATTTTAGGCTTATCTAGGAAAGCGTATTTGAAACATTAATATGATTTTCATGAGGAGTAAACATTCAAAATACTTAATGCACTCTATGAATAGAATTACATAAAAAATGATTGTATAGGATTTGATATTCTATAACAAAGTGGAATTTAAAGAAAGGAAAAAAATGATATTATGGAAAATAACAAATTTATGTAAAAAAATACAATCAAATCAAATATTTTGAAAATTCGACATATTTTTATGAAAGGATATCCACAAAATTGTTATATTCAAGGAATATTTATAAAAAATGGAATGATTGAGATTTGAACACTTTGTAATCATAGGTTATTTGGTATCTATTGAGTTATATATGCAATATGAAAATCATGAGATATTTGATTTAAAAGGTATACAATTCACTAAGTTTTTTTATTAGGTAGATGAAGGGGTTTTGAAATGGTCCCTAAACCTTTACAAAGAGGTTTTGGAAGGGATCCAAAAATATTACAAAGCCAAACTGTATTCAATAATCTTAAAATAAATACATCAATGGGATTGAATCTAAATTTTGATAAGAGGATCTAACATCAAATAAATAATGAATCCAATAATATTATCTTATCTCCAATTTAAAATTTGATTTTGAAAAATATTGTCAAAATAGAAAACCATCGTTAGTTTCGAGGCACTCAAGAAAGACTAGGCAAATTCAAACAAAATTTTCACCAAAGATTGAAGATAAAAAATCCTACCCAAAGAGAGTATTACAAACTAGTGATTCGTGACCAGTTATGCGTGGACTACAAATAGAGCATGACAAGAAAAAACTGGATAACAAGGATGAGGTGTTGAAAAATATTGACAAGAGAGATGAAACAAAAATATTTACTTGAAAAATAAAATTTCCCTATTCACTCAGTAGAAATAAGAGCAAAAGTAATTAATTATTTTTTTGGCTTGCTATGAAGCCCTTGAATCACACCCAAAATTCAAATGAAATAAAACATAGCACTCAAAGAAGAAAAACTGTAAAATCCTAGGAGCGCTTAGAAAAAATAAAATCCCACCCAACCGAAAAAAACTAACGATGGAACCTAGCCTTCTGGAGACACGCGACCTAGTCGACGGTTGAAACCACCAAAAATCCCATGGAAAAATAAGATCCTACCTGAACACAACCCCATATTTACAATAATCCATGAAGAATAGGGGCCTTCCAAAAAAATCCCATCAAAAAATGGAGCTTTGAAACCTTGGGGTCCATCACAACCAAAGAAGATGGATTTTTCAACTGATCCACTACCAACAACCCAAAAGAACTAGGAGACCATACCATACCAAGGGGCCAATAGCAAACTGCTTACTCAACATCCATCGAGCACAAGGTCTTCCCTTTGAATATGGTCAAGGAAGGAGCAAGACTGAAAATAATTACAAAGAAGGAACCCTCTGATCAACACCCACATCTAGCAATAGCTCCCAAAAATCTATTAGATTAAAATACCACACACCCACTAATCGGAGTGACAATAAAACACAAGCATATATCCACTAAAATTGAAGTAATAAGGTCTCCCCCTATAAATTAACCAGAGAAGGGATAAGAACAAAAAAAATTGTAGAGAGAAACTCGATTGTACATCACTACAACCAACATAAATGACTTAAGACGAAAAAATATCAGCCAAACTAGAGAACTTTGTAACCCAAAATGAATAAAATCAACCAATATCCCATCTTCATGACCAGTTGAAGTGGATCCATTATCTGTCCAACTATCCCTCTAGCCCCCAACTAGGGTTCCAGTTGACCCAACCTTCCTCTGGTTTACATATTGACAAGTAAAAGCAAGGCCATCTGCCAAAGTTATTCTCTATGCAAAAGGGTATCCACTAGGTTGCAAAATCATGTTTCTAAAAATGCAGGCTTAGGCCCTCTCTTCCGTGGTGAGGCTCAAGTCCTATCAAGACCTCTATGCCATGGTGAGGCTTAGGCCCTATCAAGCCCTCTCTACCATGGTGAGTATTAGGCTCTATTTACCATGGATAATTCATTATGCTTTAGAAGGATTGTATTGCAAGTATTTATAGGATTTATAGTCAAGAGAAAAGAAAACTAACTAGAGATATAAAGTGATATATTTAGAGTATGAAAAAGCTATAATTTTCAATAAATTGATATGTTTAGAGATAAAAAGAGTTATTGGAAAGGATACTCAAATGTATGATTTGTTGATAAAAATATTTTGATGGTTATTTGAAAAAATGATAATAACTTAGAAATACTTCATTGATATGGAGTAAAATAAAGTGTGCCAATGAACAAAAATTATAGTTATAAAAAATTTATAAGTAAAAAGAGAATTGATCTCAAACCACAAAATTTTCTAACCAATAGGATTAAAAATACGTAAATTACTTTAAGAGTATGCGATAATTTTAAAAACAATTATTTATAACTATTTTTATCAAATAAGTGTTTTAGAGTAATAGAGCAAGGCACTAGGAGAAGGAAATCAATCAATAGTTTAAATTATTATAGTGAAACCACCATTAGAAACATTTAGAGGTACTAATGGTGTTGTAATTGGCCAACCTTATAAAATGATCCAACACAAGGAACTATTATCTCTAAAGAGAGATAAATTTGTAGATAATTTATCTTAATATGGAGGGTGACTAGGAGATCAATATAGAAAATGGTCATTATGGTTCATATTGTTAACATATAGAATGACTATAAGATCATTATAAGACATGATTTATGGAAAGTACAAGAAAATATTTGAATAGAAAAAACTTCATCTAATGAGTCAATTTACAGGGATCACTTTAGATGGCCAGTTATTAATTCACATAAAAGAATCCCCTAAAAGAGAATTTTCTCCTTAGGAGAAGTAGAATTATATTCTATTGATGAGGTGATAGAGGTTGGAATAGATCTAAAAAATATATTGTCCTCAATAATAATTCAAAGAAGTTGCTAAAATAGTTGTAGTTCCTATTAGTCCTAGCATGAATTATCTTCAAAAGAATATTTTCAAAAAAACTATCATTAGTTATTCAAATACATTGTATGTTATAGATGTTATTTTATTTGATAGAGTAAGGAATGAAGAAAATAAGGATGATGATGATATTGACATATTTAAGAAGAAAAGAAATCACTAATCATTAAAGTAAGTCAACCATGAAATAATGATAAGGAATAAATTTCCAATGATACTATAGATGTTGAAATTTGTATATAGTGTGAACGCATTTGTAATTTTACGTAGCTTAGGTTAGCATATTTCTTGTTGAGAGAGATTATAGGAAGAAGGTTAGACAAAAGCTATGTTTAGAGTATGCGCTTCAGTTTATGAAAATGATGGAGCTTCAACTGTGTTGAGCTCAAATTAGATTTCTCCCATCCTATAAATTATAACCATGTTTACAAATCAATTAGAATGAATTAAATTTTCATTGTGGTATGAGATAAAGGAGAGAATACTTCATTTTTTTGATTTCCCATCATTTTTGAGTTTAGTCCAGGAGAAAGTAGTTGCGTTGAGAGTTGTGTTAAAGGAGAAGTCATACCAGTGCTCGCAAGGTGTCATACTATTGAAGGAGATCGCCTAGTGAGGAGATGCAACAAATCATGTAGAGGTGGTATTCTGCAAACCATGTACAACAGAGTAGAATGCACTATGATTTGGCGTGTGTGATTGAGCGTAAGTGATTTGTTTAAATCGCTACAAAATAAAAAAATGATGTGTTGTATTTGGAGAGACTGTGATCTAGTTTGGCATTGATCGTTGGAGTTTGGACAAGCAGAGGTGAAGCGTGAGCATGGAGGAATGAAAGCTATCAACGTCATGACTCATGCTTTGGAGCTTGTGCTGATTGGAGCATTTTGAATATGTTCGACTATGTTTGACATAAGTTGACCCAAATTCATTTAAAGTAAGGTGGATCAATCCTTGTAAGGTAAAATATCGATCCACAATTTGAAAGGATGGATGTTGGAAATAATGATGCATCCACATGAATTTTGATCTATAAGGTGGCCCGATAATAGGAAATATCAATGAATTTCACTGCGCAAAGGAATTAGTTCCACCAGAATGTGCTATTTATTTCAATTGAAAGAATAGACGTTAACGCAACTCCTGTGAGAGGATTCACTTTGCTGGACATCATGGATAAATGCTTGGATATCATTGTGAGGAACAAGGAAAGTTTTGAGAATGATTAGCAAGGTCTCATTTTATATTTTAGAGTACGTTGCATTTGATATTAAACTTATTTCTCTAAGTTTTATTCATTGGAGGTTGTGTTAACCAATGCACTATGGTTTTGATTGCATTAATAAATAGTTCGTTATTGTTGCCTATTTTTTCACTTGACGGAGAACTGTCTGGTGAGAAAAAATTGTATTAAAATTCATAATAAGTTAAGAAATATAGGAGAAAGCTAGTTTTTTATGCAAGTAAGGTATTGTGCTAAGAGAGTTATTGTTTGTATTCAATTTAATTCTTATTTGTTACTAATGGATGCTAACAATAATATTCCTATCCCTAAATTTAACAATCTGGATTATGAGTAATGGTCTATCAAGATAAATAACTTACTCATTGGCAAAGGATTGTGGGAAATTGTAGAAGAAGGATACAATGAACCTTAGGATTTGATAACCTTAAGTTAAGTTGATAAGACTGCTAATAAGGATACTGAAAATAAGAATTTGTTTGCTCTCTACCATCTCCAAGCAGCCTTGGAGTAGAGCATATTTTCAAGGATTACTTCTTGTTCAACAAAACTCGAAGCATGGAAAGCCTTAAAATATAGCTATCAAGGGAGCGATCAGGTGAAGAAATTAAGGCTTCAAACCTTGAAGTGATATTTTGAGAATATCAATATGTAGGAATATTAAAAAGTTGGTGACTATTGTGTGAGAGTTAAAGAAGTTGTCAACAAAATGGAGACACTTGGAGAAGACATAAAATCTGAAGTGGTTGTGAAACAAGTGTTGAGAACACTTCTTCATAAGTGGAACCATATTTCAATAATTATTTAGGAATCTAAATATATTTCTAACCTCACTTTTAATGCACTAATAGGTTCTTTGATGTCTCATGAAGAAATATTGTAGGGTGCTACATCTTCAAGATTTTGAGGTGATGAGAAAGAATTATCATCCAAGGAAAGTGATAATGCACAAGGATGAGGAAAATGAAGAGGCCAAAGGAGAGGTAAATGAAGAGGAAGAGGTAGATCAATAGGTGGCAATCAAGGAATAGGAGGTGACAAATCAAATAAATCTTGTTACAATTGTGGCAGGTTGGTCACTTTGCTAGAGATTGTTGGTACAAGACTTCTCAATAAGGTAGAGTTAATAACTATGGAAACTATGGAAAAAAGGAAAGAACTTATTCAAATTGATTCCTAACATATGGACAATTAGATTAAAATCTTAATGAAACTTGGATTTTGGATACTGGTTGCTCAAATCATATGAGTGGCAAAGAAGAGCTTTTTGCTACAATGGATTCCACCTACAAGTCAAAGATCAAATTAGGATATGAGAAGGCAATACAAGTTGAAGGTATGTGAGCCATGGAGGTTCCAACAAAATAAGGCACAAAGAAGGTAAAAACATCTATTACACCCCTAAAATACAACATAATTTTCTTAGTGCTAGACAAAAAATGGAAAATAACTATAAGCTTGTTTTTAAATATGGAAAATGTGTAATTTTTGACAAAAAAATTGTAATGGAGTTGTTAAAAAAGTATCTATGACAAAGAATATGTTATTTCCTCTTAATATTTGGGAACAAGGAGGTGTCCAAATTGCTAATGTAGTCATAGAAAATCCAAGTGTTCTTTGGCACTTGTGATATGGTCATCTTAACTTTGCAAGCTTGAAGTTGTTGACTTCTCAAGCTATGGTGTATGGATTACCAAAAGTTGAAGAGTACAAGGAGGTGTGTGAAAGATGTGTTTTAGGAAAATACTCAAGAACAAAGTTTCCAAGAGGACAAGAATGGAGAGCAAGCCATTCACTACAATTGGTACATTCGGACATTTGTGGTCCCATGAATACCAAAATCTTGGGTAACAATTCTCAATTTCTCACTTTCATTGATGATGTCTCTAGAATGTGTTGGATTTATTTTTTGAAAACTAAAGATGAAGCTTTTGAATGTTTCAAGGATTTCAAAAATAATGTAAGAATCAATGTGAGTATTTTGTAAAGAGATTAAGTACTGATAAAGGAGGGATTTTTGTTCAAATATATTTCTCAAATTTTATAAATATTGTGGGATCAAAAGGAAATTAACTACTGCCTACTCTCCACAACAAAATGGTGTGGCTCAAAGAAATAACCACACTATTGTAGAAATGGCTAGATCAATGCTTCAAACAAAGAAACCTAGTCACATGTATTTGGTTGATGTTGTTAGAACAAGTGTTTACATTTTGAATAGGAGTCCTACTTCTAGTTTAGATGGTATGACCCCTTATGAGGGATGGTATGAAAAAAGCCATATGTAAAACACTTCAAAGTTTTTGGTTGTCTTGCATATGCACAAATTCCTGATGAGACAAGAAAGAAACATGACCGCAAAAGTCAAGCATGTATTTTCATTGGGTATTGTGAGTCTTCCAAGGCATATAGGGTCTACAATCCAAAAACACATAAAATTATAATCTCAAGAGATGTAATTTTTTATGAAGGGGGAGAATGGGATCATCAAAAAAAAATTGTTGATTATGATCAAGCTATAAGTTCCTCTCAAGTGCAGCCCAAAAACAACAAAGGAACTCCTCCTCCAAGCCCAAGTATGATTACTACTTCAAGTACAACAGATGCTACTCAGCGTCCTTCTCCACAAAGATAAATAAGTTATTCACCAATGGATATTGATTCTCCATCAAGAGGTAAGAGTAAAATTTAGCACCATCCTTATTTTTAAATTTTGGCTAAGAATTTCCAAAAAATGTACACTAGAAGCCAAACTAGTCAGATGAATGCAATTTTGAAAAGACTTAAAAATTTACACATGTATGGTGATGATGATTATCAAGAGACTAAGGGATATGTTGTAAACTATGCTTTAATTACTAGTGTAGATCTAGAGCCTTATAGTTATGAAAAATCATGTGCTCATGATGTATGGCAACAAGCCACGAAAGAGGAAATGACCTCTATAAAAGAGAATGATACTTGGGATCTAGTGAAACTTCCTAAGGGCAAGAAATGTGTTGGATGAAAATGGGTCTACAAGACCAAATTCAATTCTGATGGAAGTATTGAAAGACACAAGACCATCAGGGTAGCCCAAGTGGTTGTCTGACTCATACCAAGTCAACGCGAGGAAGAAGGTGTGAGGTTTGAAACTCACTACTGCTAGTTTTGATGTGTTTTATTACCTTGGAAAGCACAATGAAGGAGACAAAGCGATAGTGCTGCATATTTTATTTCAATCGGGTGGCTAGCTCCATTAGTCATAAATCTAGCGCTAAGGCAATGGGGGCAGGAAGGTCGCAGGGTCAAATTCGAGTAGGTTCTATTTTTCTTGGCAGAGTGGAAAAACACTTTTGGACAAAGGAGTGTTTTAAACATTTCATGTTGCATTGTGGTTACTACCCACTGTGGTAGCCCAGATGGTTATCAAGCCTTGGCTTGGGCACTGCATTGGTAGAGGTCATGGTTTTGATTCTGCTTATGCTCGTGGGGCTTGTTGGTTGAGGTATGGGTACCAAAATTTTGATTTAATTTTTTTATGAAATGATATAGTTCATTGGCCTTGTGTTGATTAAAATACGAACAATTTTTTTGAGAGAAGGAGATAGTCGCTAGTTAGTTGTTAATTAAACAATGGGAAATGTTATATTTTATCTAATAAAATGATTTATAAGGTGTATTAAGGACTAGTTGAAAGTGTAATTTCTGGCATCTAAAAATTAGATACAAGGTGGTTTTGGTATTTTTTGAAAAGTGTGATTATTGCATGTTAGAAAAAGGGATATAAGGTGTATTGTGGATTATTTGAAAATTGTAATATTGCATATTTTAAATGGAGATATAAGGTATTATTTTTAAAGCTTTATAGTGGACATTTTTTAAAAGGTTAATGTGGATGATTTGAAAAGGAGATTCTCTAACCAGTTCTTGAAGTGGCACTAGAAAATAATTTTTTTTTTTTTTTAAAGTATTGAAGGTACATCATCATCAAGGTAGTTTTAGAGGTATGGGGATCTAAATCCTTCTCTAGGTGTTTTTTGGTTGAATAAAATATATTGAGTTGTCATATGTTTAGAGGTATAAGCATTGCTTTATTGTGCAATTGCTTAAATTAAATTTGGAATATATGTGCGAGGGTTCGAGATCAAGGATGTGCATAGGTTATGTTTGAAATTGGAAATAAATTGATGAAACTTATATATCAGTTTTGAGAGTAAACTTGTGCAATGGTTTTGAGTGATATTGGAAATGAAAGTGCAAGAGTTATAGATCAGTTTTGTGAAAGCAAATTTGTGCATCTACATCATTGAATTTGTGAGTAGATGAAAAGAATAGACTTGTGCATTATTCATGATTAATTTTGTGAGTAGATGTGTTTTCTCCATGTCATTGACTATGTTATGTAGACACCAAAATAGCACCAATCCGATTATGTGACTGCAAACACTGATCGCTTTGACAAAAACAGCCCCCAGGGCAGCCCTCAGTGGTTAAATAGTGGTCTTAACCACTTTCATAGCAATTTTGTAAGGTCAAGAAGCAATTTTTCACACTTGGAAACTTTGCCCAGTATTCGTCTCACCCAGGGACGAATTCAAAATAGAATCCGTCCCACCCCGGGATGAATTCAGAATCCGTCCCTGGGTGGGACGAATTCTAAGCTTAACGGGCAAAAAGACAAATGGCACCAAGTGGCAGCCCAGAATAGTCAGTTGATGACTCCTGCCTCGCACACGTGTGTAGGTGGACATAGGGGCCATTAGAAGACTGTCACAAAAGGCATTTATCAAAGCCCAAGTCAACGGAGGACTCCCCTCCCTCATGGGAAGACAAGACTGCCACATGGCGCCTATGACCAACACATGGCATTTGTGCTTCCCTCCCAAAAGAGACCCCATGGGTCTATAAAATGTGGGACTTTTCTCACCCAAAATATACAGGTTGAAGGAGTTTTCAAGCAATGAAGTGCTACCGAGTTGAAGACCCACTTGCATCCCTTTTGGTTCACCTTCCCACATCCACCAATATCTTTTGCAAGGGAGATTGTTGGGTGGATTTTGGAAGCTTGAACCTGACCCAAATCCAACACATGGACACCTGAACCAACCAATTCTCCGACCCCCCAATCCTAAGAGGTTTTGGGCCCATCCCTAGCGGATTGGCGCCAGAATCAAGTGCCAACGGTGGGAGGCCCACTTGGGCACCCCCGCACTTTCTAGGTTTTAGAGAATTCTAAATTACTTTTCCAGGTTGCATTTTGTGTTATTATGTTTGGTTAACTCACAGCTGCAATTTCGTAACTTTTGGTCAGATTCTAGTATGTTTTGTGTCGCTTTGTTGTTTCACTGACTTGCAGGTGGCGAGATCAAATTCCCGAGGGTAGAGGCCAAATTGGGAGAATCCGACCATCTGGGTCATCCCAAAATGGCCCCAATTACATAACCCCTTGTTTGCAGGCATTTTGTAGGTCTCAAGAATCGACATTGGAGCAGCAGCAGGTCGGATTCTTCAACACAGAAGAAATCATCCCACCCAGGGACGAATTGTAGTCAGAGATCGTCCCACCCAGGGATGAATTACAGAATTCGTCCCACCCAGGGATGAATTACAGAATTCGTCCCACCCAGGGATGAATTGCAGTCAAAAATAGTCTCACCCAGGGATGAATTCCAGTTGAAGGCAGATTGGCCAGCTGTCTCAGTGGCAATGGCCTTCTGGTAACATTTTCTGTCTTCTGGCAAGTTTTCAGGCTGTTTAGAATCATTTTGTTTACTGTTTTAGATAAATTTTTGCATGCAAATTTCATTAATTTTAAATAACAAACTCTTTTCACTTGCAGCAGGTGCTACTGACATATTTGTTGTTTCTTTGTTCGCAGGAGGAGCAACAGAGGTAAGGACTCATCAGCGTAAGCGGTGGCATCGTCTGGGCCCGTCCATTCAAACGTGGGCACACAAAAATAGGAAGACTAAGTCACATATTGTAACAAATACTAATTTAACGCTCCTAGCCCCCAAAAAGGGAGGAGACGTCTATGTAACCGAGGATAAGATATTTGAATAAAGAGGGCTGTGATTTCTTTACATATTTTCTTTCATTTTCAAATTGTCTCCTTTCTTCATTTTTATGCATAGGATTAAAGCATTACATTTCGTCTTATGTTGCATAATTAGTGCTCCCTCTGCCCGGAATCTCGTGCTTTCATGTTATATTATGAATATTGCTCCAATGAGGCAATATCTACATCTTATTTAGAAATATTTTGAGGGACTAATACTTCTCATGATGATCTATATGTCAATTATTTCTTGTGTTCACATGTAGCACACTATTTGATGTATAAAAATATCTATAATATATTGAATATATTTACATTGTTTCATATGTGATATTGTTTTACTTATGACAATGTTTTCATTATGTTCACATGTTAAATGATTGAATTATCCATTTCATTAAATGTTCTCTCATGTAAATATATTTTTCTATGTGAGATTTTTTCAATATCCCCATAGGTGAATGATCTAAATACTCAATTTGATCAATGCTTTCACATGTGTCACTATTTCTCATATGATAGACGTTTTAAGGTTCTCAAATACAACACTCTTTTAGACATGATAAATTCTATAGATAGGGTATCATGAAAGTAATTACATAAACTATAGTGCATATATATATTCCACTATATATTTATAGAGATGCCACAACAATATTTCTCAATAATTTAACTCATGCCTCAAGCAATCACTCTATATACATTCTATATAAATGCACTACAAAATTATCTTGTAATAAAGAGAACTTTTTTATTTGTAAAATTCATTGTTTTTATATTATATTTTGTTATGTTATGTTCTCCAATTAGTAACATAAAATTTCATAACTTTTTATCCCATATATATTTTGTAATATAATTGATATTAGCAGTATCTATGGGATAAATCTAAATTATATTACAAAACAAAGATGTGACAAAGGACAAATCTAATTTCTCCAAGATAAAAAATATGCTTATCATTGATATTTCAATGTTGCTAGCCAGCCCTAGCATTACAAAATAGTGGTCCTTAAAAATAAATGGGAAGAATATTCAAATACTCTTTAAGATAGTGGGGTTAAAATTTAAAAGAGATACACCCAAATTCTAGAGAAATTTTACTAGGATATTATGGACTACTAAGGTCTCACAAATATATTATAGGATAATTAGAATTTATCTTAAAAATTTGCTAGACAGCTTCCTGAAAGAATGGGTTAATTTTACATGAGTCCCTTTAAAGTCTAGTAAATGGTCTATGTAAGTAAATATTGTAGAATTAATTTTGAGGGACTTCATGTTAGGTTTTTATTTTTAATAAGTTATATGTGACTTCTATTGGGGACCACTCCCATCAAAATACAAAAATATTATATTTGTTGTATCATATATTTTTATCATGGTTTTTTAATTTCTTTTCTCTTTTAAATATATTATTCAACTTCCTCGAAGTGCTATGTTTCCAAAATCATCTCCTTGACATCATTTTTATTAAGACATAAAATATCACTTAGTCAATTACCTTCTAAAATTTAAATTTCACTAAGATGAATATCAAAACCATAATTTGCTAATTTATCTACTACTCAATTTCCTTATCTATAAATATGCCCAGACTACCAGGAGATTACCTCTAGTAATAGATGATGAACATAAACAATAATATTATTTTTTTTATCCAATATCAACATCCATTTTTTTTAGTAGCATTCATGATAATTTGTGAGTCTCCCTTAATTGAAATATATTTCCATCATTTTCTTGCTACAATTTTTATCCCTATAATAAGTTTCCAGCCTCTCCATAGTTGTTAGTTGAAGTTCCATATGATTATAACTTAGTGAGGATAATTTTTCCATCAATATTTCTAGAAACACCACCTCCACTGGTTTTTTTGAGCTTTTCTATAGAAGCACCATTAAAATTAATTTTTATAAACCCATTTTTTAGACAATTCTATTTTACCATAGATCGAAGTATATCCTTTGTTTTTATTTTGTTGTTGCAAATGACTCTTCCATGTATGTTTAAATATTGTAGTCAAGTTATTAGCACTTATTTTTCAAAAATTGATGTTTCCCATGATGAGTTCCATATTTGTAGACATTTTGCAAGAGAGGCACTAATAAGGTTCCAAACCTGGGCATGATTGTGATATTTCTTTTTCAAAATTATATTATTACTTTCAAGCCAAAAATTCCAAAAAATAATGGCATGACCAATACTCCAAACAATACCTAATGCTTTAGCTTTAAAATTATTTATCCAACATTTTATTAATTATTTCAATGTTGATGGAGCTACCCAATATAATTTCATATTTTTTAAAAAATTACCCCAAATGGTGTGAGCAAATGGACAATGGTGAAGTAAATAGTTTGATGTTTCTAAATCCTTCTCACACAAGGCACATATGAATATTTCGTAATGTGCTCTTCTTTGTATAATCTCTCCCATAAGAATATTACTTTGAAATAGTAACCAAATAAATTTTGATGCCTTTGGGAGAGCCTCTAATGACCAAACACTCTTACAAGAAAAATATTTTGGAGAAGGAAATTTTGATTGTTCTAAATCCTCATATCCCAAATTGACCGAGTATCCACCATCCTTTGATCAATTCCAATCCAACT
This sequence comes from Wollemia nobilis, assembly GCA_028583015.1. NCBI lineage: Eukaryota > Viridiplantae > Streptophyta > Pinopsida > Araucariales > Araucariaceae > Wollemia > Wollemia nobilis. The sequence goes on from JAQPPZ010016931.1 coordinate 5,807,073, forward strand.
CATCCTTTCATGTAAAAATCAGTAAATAAAACTCTAAAAACATATTTTGAAGTTCATCTGTAATTTATTTGAGTTTCTCTCCTTCAAACAAGTTAATAAAAGAAATATATGATGTGGAATTTTTGCTCATAATAATATAATATTTAACCTTTGGATCTTTACATGCTAGGTATGCTTGAGCTAATGGTTTTTGTTTTGAGTCAAAGATAATATGATACGACTTCTACCAAGCATTAGATTAAAATTTTGCATAACTCCCCTCAGTGACTAACTATATAATATATTTCTTCATCAATTACAAATTTTCTGATATGAAATCCCATGTTGGCGATCCTTTGGGTAGATTTATTTTCCTAAACAATTTCATTGTATCATGAGAACCTATATATTTTTGAAGTAATATTTTTACCCAAATCTTCCCTTGCTCTCTGAATAATATCCACCCAAGTCTTTCTCCTAATTACAAAATCATAATTTTGTAATTCTACGAGCCTAATCTTCCAATATTATTTATTTTGAAAACCCTATTCCACTTACAAAGAGGAAACCTAAATTTTTCCTCACAACATTTCCATAGAAAGTCTCTTTGAATTTTAACAATTTTTAATGCAATGCCTACCGACAATCTAGAAAATGACATTATATAAATAAGAATGAATTGCAATGTAGTATTTATGAGTTGTAGCCCTCCTGCCATGGTTAAGAACTTACCTTTCCAACCTACCAAGCAAGATTTCATTCTATCCAAAAAATAGATCCAAAGATAATTTTTTATTTCCATTATTTGACAAGGGAAAATCTGAGTAGGTTGATGGAAAATTTTCACTTTTAAACCCTAAAATATTCAGAATAATTTTTTGTAAATCTAGATCAGTATTAATAAAAAAATATTGGATTTTGAAGTATTTACAAACTATCTAGTAGCCTTATCATAACATGATAATATTGATTTAAACTCCATGGCCTCATTGAGTGAGGGATGACCCAAAATAAAAGTATCATAAATAAATTGGAGATGAGATTCAAAGGTACAATTCTTTGCAACTTGAATACCCTTGATGTTTCCTTCAATTTTTTCCTTTGAAAAGGCTCTCCCTAATGCTTCTTCTAGAATAATGAATATATAAAGAGAAATATGATCACCTTGATGAAGTTCACAACATGATTTGAAGTACCCAATAGGAGAACCATTGATAAAAATAGAAAATTTAGTAGTACTATAATAACATTTAATCCACTCACACCAAGTATAGTCAAATCCAAACATTCTACGAATAACATGTAGAAAATTTTAGGAAACCCTATCATATGCTTTGTCCATATCTAATTTCCAAAGCATATATTATTTTTTCATGGAATGAAGAGAATGTATGGCCTCTTGTGCAATAATTATACCATCAATAATTTGATTACCTTGAGCAAAACCACCATGTTCATATGAGATAAGACACCCTAGAATTCCCTTCAACATGTTTACCATAATTTTTGAATTGATCTTATAAATCATATTACAAAGGCTTTTTTGACAAAAATTATCAAAATATTTTATGTTTCCTTTCTTGGGAACCAATGTAATAAAAGTAGTATTGATCTTGCTTTTTATAACCTTCATTTTTTGGGCCTCTCCAACCAAATCTAACATATCATTTTTCAATAAATCCTATTTTTTTAAAGTAAATTATAGGAAATATGTCGAGGCTAGGTGCCTTGTTAGGATGGAATGATAAAAGTGCATCATGGATCTCCTCCATAGATATATTATTCATCAAGCTTTCATTTTGTCCCTGAGTGACAATTGATGGAATAGTTTACAAAAAAATTTCGTGTGCATCCTCATCTTCCCTAAAATATGATAAAATATTTTTAAAATAATTTGTTGCTTCCTTACATGTTCTTCATCCTCAATATTCATTCCATCTATATTTATGATATTTTTCATACAATAAATAAATAAAAAAATGTTTTTGCTATAGCGTGAAATTTTTTATATTTCTGTCTCTTTCCTGTAGCCATTTCTCTCTAGATTTTTGGAACCAATATGACTCCTCATTTTTCAATGCATTATGATAAAATAAAGTAATTGTTTTTCTTTCACATAATAATATTGGTCCATTCCATTAACTTCTACTATCTCTTGTAAATGTTTGATTTTGGATTCGATTTTTTTTTAATTGTTACCAAAATATTTGATATCCCATATATTAATTTGCTCATTTAACTATTTCAGCTTTTGAACAAACTTGTACATACATGATCCTTCAAATTTTTATTCTTTCCACCTTAGGATAACCATTTGGAAAATATAATGTTCTTGGAAACACATAGACAGCAAGAAAAATGTCTTTGGATGACCACTGTTAGGTGACTCACCAGTCAAAAGAATGGGTTTATGATCTAATCATGCTTGTAATAAAATATTTGGAGAGATTTTATACTTTATTTACAACTATTTATTGGATAACATGAATATATCTTGTATTTATGCTATATATTTTTTTCGAATGTGTCGGTTATCCCATGTGTATTGAAATCTTGAGGGACTAACATATCAAAGGTCATTTGAATTGACAAATGAACCAAAATATTGTATCGATTTAGACTATCCTAGAATGCCACACTTATTTTCTAAAGTTTGGCATTCTAGGATAGTCTAAATCGATACAATGGATCATCATTGTATTTGACAAAAATATACTAAGGTCCTTTCAAAATATTTCACGAGGAGTAACTATAGTTGGAGAATATACATTTATAACTCTAAATTTGATGTTTTCCTCCTCCCTAAAAAATAATCTAGCAACCTAATTACTTTTTACTTCTAATAGTTGTCCATACCATTTCCATTTATTCCATATTATTGCAATACTGCTTGAAGATCCTCTAGAAGAAATTTCTAAACAATCATCTATCCTCCAAATCTTATTCAAAGTATCCTTACATTCCTCACTACTTATTTTTTTTCTTGTATAAAAATAAACTCAAGGCTATAACAACATATTAATTCCTTAATAATTCCTTTTCAACATTTTTTATATTTATTAGTGGGCTTAGCCCCACTTCTTGTTTACACCTATATTTTTTTATTTGTCTTCCCATATAATTATCCTTTGAGTTTATTTTTCTCTTAGTTCTTGATTCATGGCCTTCCTCTCCTTATTTAATTTCCTCCAACACTATCATCATCATCAATCTCTTCCATTTTTTCGTATTGTTCAAAATGAGACTTATCTTCTAAAGATTTATGTTGCCCTAAAGAGTCAAATTTTCAAGGAATAGTCTCATTGCCTTGAAAACTCCAAACTACATAGATGATCCTCCATACATGAATTCCTCTCAACAACAAGTTTCAAATATATATAATTCCCACACAACACAATTGTACCAAAATATGAAAATAACTATATCAAACATATGTTCTAATGTTCCTAACTAGTTTGGTCAGCTATTTTATATAAACAAGTGTTTATAAAAATATTATGCTTTATATAATTGGAAAAACTAAATATTCCTTTCGCTAAATAATTGTTTAAATACAAAACATATTGCTTATGAAAAAAAATAACTAAAATTTCTTGATAACTTATTCTTCATATCTAATTAGTTACTAAATTTCACTAATTATAAATTTCCCTTTACAATATTTACTTTGAGAATATAAAGGTCCATGAAAAAAAAACAAAATATAATTTCAAATGCTTTCAACTAAGGAGGTATTGGCAGTTCACAAGATCACTGAGAATGTGATCAGTCAAACTCCATTCCTTTGGTATAGTTCTATTAAATTTTGATTAAATGTTCAACTACCCACTAAGAAAAAACAAATTTGGTTTATCCACACTAAGGAACCTTAAATTGAACATATTTTCCTCATCTCAAAGTTTTTTTTTGTAAGTAAGAGACTATTATAATTAACACTGGGTTTTAACTGGTTGACCCAAAACCATTTTACAAAATAGGGTCCACCGACCAAATGGACAAGGGCCAAGCCCTACAAGTTTAATCTGACAAAAACAAGGGCCAAGCCCTACTCTTTCATCTGAAGACAACCAAAATAAACTATGGAAGCCTAATATTGTAGCCATAATAAAATAAAGACTCAAAAGAGAAACAACAATGAGAAAAACTAATCATGCAAGTGCCACGCAGGGTCGCTTGTGCCCATACAAAAAATAGCAAAATATAGTCAAACAAACATCTCACAGAATGGATATCCAGGAGGCCAAGCAGTCAGTCTTCCTTATAGTCCTTATATGACTCCTTATCATCCTCATCCTTAGATTCCTCCTTGCCATCAACTTCAGATTCTGCCTTCGACTCCTCACACCCCTGTAACTGCTAGCTGTAAAACAGAAGATTTAGAGAATCATGCAAACACTAATGAGGCCAAACAAAATCTTTAACTGGTTGATAATATTAGAGACTAATGAAATTGCCATATTCTTCAATACTGTTACATTGGGGTCCGGTACCCCATCATCAGGGTCCTCATCTCCAAGTTGATCATTATATATGTTCATGATCATCCTTAGTTTCAACAACCTTAAATTGATGTCCATGATTGGGAACATTATCGATCAATTAGGTATAAATTTAAATAGTTTTTTCTAATATTTTTAAATATTACGTTTACTTTAATTATCCGTGGTAAAGGACTCTAATATCTTTTTAAATACTAAATTCCTAATTTAGTGCATAATACTTGTAGTGGTTTACAATATGGATTATACTTCTCCATTTATCCTCAAGATTCTTCATCTTGAGTTTCTAGATTGATTTGAATTATTTTCAAAACTTATAAATGTTATCTAAATGAACAAATATTTTATTTTTTATTTTTTGTTTTTTTATTGGTGGAAGGGGTTTTGAAAGGGTCCCCAAACCTTTTACTAAGTGAGAAATAAAAATAAAGGACAATGCTCAACAACATATGGAGAGCAACATTGAACTAAATAAGAGATACCAACCAGGAAGAGCAAGAGAAAGACAAGGTACGTAGACCTAAAATTGGAAAAAAAAAAAATTAGGAAACCAACACAATAAGCATTACGTAGGGTTATGTGTAAGGGGTTGGTCCCAAAATGTATTTATAAATATTTGGTGAATCAGTTTTTAAATTCAAGAAAATAGTGTACAAATGCATATAGAAGGTTCACTATTATGAGAGGTAATGTTGGAAATTTAAACTTAAAATGGTCAAATTATTATAAAATTGGGGTGAATCGACCCCCAAAAAAATTTGCACCCAAAAATTTTTGGCTAATGGGCCCTGGTCAAGGGTCCCAAATATTAGTCAATTCCAAATTTTTAAAATCCTAATTTTAGCCAATTTGGCGATAAATAGCCACTATGCATAACCCTGGCCTCAGGACATTTTGCCTCATCTTAAATTTTTCTTCATCGAATCAAGGAGTTCATAATCCAGGGAGGGTTCATCATCAAATTTTTGGGAATACCCGATCACCATCATCGCCTCCACCTGATGAGTTGATACCTTGGAATTTGGGAATTTACATCATGGCTCTAGCCATATTTCAAATAGGGTCTATCACTCATATTCTTTAGAACGTAGACCCTTTTTGGGTAAGCATCTTTTCTTCTTAACACTGCCATCATTAGTTGAGTATTTCTTCTAAAGTGTCTTAGAATCTAGAGTCTTGGACAACAAGGGAATGACAGGGGATGGATACTCAAGAGTAATAGACTCCTCACTCATAAGATAATAGACTTTATTAGGATTAGTGGAATATTTTATACTATTCAAAATATCTAAAATATCTAGTGCCATGTGAGTACTAACCTTTATTTTTATTGTTGCCCATATCAATATCAAAATTTTCCTAACACCTAGCGTTGAACTGGGGATATGAGGGACTAGATATGATAGGATATGGAAGGGCATCATATAATTGGTCCGAGTCTCCATTAGAGATATTGGGGGGATTAGGTGATCTAGAAAACTTGTAACTATGGTTTTGGTGACTTGGTCACTTAGAGGTAAGAAAGGATTAGGACTCTCAATTAAGGGGCATACCTGATTGGGAATGTCCTCAGTATGTGAAGGCACCTGAGGCTGAGTGGATGTTTCCTTGCCCTTATCAATGTGGTTCTTTCTTTGGAAATTTTGCATAGTCTGACCACTTTCTGGGAATTTTCTATGATGAAGTCCATCCTTTTTCATTTATTTCCTTAGAGAACGACATTGAGTTTTGAGGTGCCCCTATTTTTTGTATTCAAAGCAAAATGTTGGTTTATTCTCATACTCCACTACTTGTCGCCTGCAATAGGACCTTGATGTGATATCAACATACATGGGGAGCTCTGAGTCCTCATTTGTAGTAACACAAATGCAGGTATAAATTAGTTGAGTTATTACTTTAGTAGTCGAATCTATGGCAACCAGTTCTCCAATGGTTTGAGCTATACCTTTAAGAATCCTAGTGTGCCAAAATTGAGCTAGTAGAATAGGAAGTCTGATCCAAATTGGTACCATATTTATGCTCTAAGTCTTAGGGTTAAAATATTCTTCCCACCTTCTCAATAAGAGACATCCAATTCTCCAATGGTTTGAGCTATACTTTATTCACAAAGGAAACAGTAGTGGTATTCCAAGGAGAGTTTGATGGGGGTTTCCTCACAACCCCAAATGTTTCCAAATCCCCATCCATATTTTCAATATCTTCTCCATAATTGAAATCCTTGTCATTGATTGAAGGTCTTCCATGGTTCTTAGCCCCTCCAAGTTGGCCACTTAGTAGTCTGTATGATTTCTCACCCTCAAAAAATTCAAAATTTCAAGAGTCCTATGATCTTGGAGAACTGCTTGACATGCTAATTTCCTAGAGAATAATATATTCCTTTTTAAATTTTGTAGTTAGTGTGATAAATCATTACAAACAACACATAGGGTTGAGAAGTCCTCTAAATAACACAAGCTATATTGAGAGGGGGGATGATTATAAGATAAAACTTTTATTTTTCTTTCCAAAGTAGTATAATATAATATTATCAATTGCAATAATGAAACAACACACTAATAATCACACACAAAAGAGACATAGATTAAATATGGTTAATCCAATATGGGCTACATCCATGAAGAAAATATTTCTTATAAATTTTCTCCATAAATATCTTGAAAACCAATTACCTATTACAATGTTTATGGGTACCAAACAAAACAAGACACCAATCTCCTATGCTCAAGTTCATGGAAACCACTCCACAGGATACATCAATCCCCTCTACTTTAGTTTTGTGGACACAACTCCACATGAGACACCAATCCCTCTACTTTTGGTTTTTTGGAAACCACTACACATGAGAAATCAATCCCCTATACTTCTAGTTTTTTTTAAACCACTCCATAAGACATACCAATCCCCTCTACTTTTGGTTTTGTGAACACCACTCCACAAGAGACACCAATCCCATATACTTCTATTTTTGTTAACACCACTCTATAGGAGACACCAATCCCATCTACTTTTTATTTTGTGTACCTCTATCCATAAGAGACACCAATCCACTTTGCTCTAGTTCATGGACTTCTATCCACAAGAGACACCAATCTCTTTTTCTCTAGTTCATGGAACTCTATCCACAAGAGACACCAATCTCATTTGCACTAGTCTGCTCCAAATCCTGGTCATATATTCTCTAATCCCACTCATAAGGCTTTCTTAAATATGCTCCAAAACCTTCTCTCAACTTTGATCAAATATACTTCAATCCTACACACAAGGCTTGCTCAAATCTACTCACCAATTCTACTCAATATGCTCCACACAAGGCTTGCTCAAGTCTACTTATCAAACTTGATCAAATTTGCTTACCAATCTTGCTCAAATCTGCTCCAAGCCTGTACACAAGGCTTGCTCACCAAAATATACTCTCAACTCTTATCAAATCTGCTCCAAGCTTGCACATAAGGATTACTCACCAAAACTTGCTCTCAACTCTTTTGAAATCAATTCCAAGCCTATACATAAGCCTTGCTCAAATCTGCTCATCAAAACCTGCTCAAATCTACTCTCAAATACTGATCATATATTGTATACAAACAATGTTCATCTATTTCCAAATCTTGCATAATGATGTCATCAAGTGCTTTATCTAATCTTCAATGTGATTTCTTCATCTAAAGTAGTTTAGACATATTCTACCCAAAAAAAATTTAACTTCTTGAACATAAGATACAAGCCAACAAAGGGCTCAATATCCACCATTAGTGCAAGAGCAAATATCCATCCTAAGGCTCAAAATCCAACTCACATTGAGGTTTCCTAAGACACCCTATAATCCACCACATCAAGCATCTATAATACCGACTATCTACAAGCATCAAATCCAATGTAAGGACAATATATTAGGGAATTTATTATCTATATGTCATTAAAATGAAGAGAAGAGAGCTTTAGCCAATATAAAAGGTGAATTACTAGCCAAGAGTATCACCATAGAACAATATTCATGGAACTAGATCCAACACTTGCAAAAGAGAGATCATTCTTTCACCTAAAGGAAGCATTGAGAGAAAGAAAATAGTTGTGTATTCATTAAAAAGGAGTTTATAAGATTTAATATAAGTTAGAATAGGACTCTACATGTAGGAAACCACTTGTCACAGTCAATATATTACCCTATATTTTATAACATTCAAAAAATAAATGCTTAAGATAATGTCTAAGTCTTAGATGTTGAAAGGCATTATTATCATAGCTCATAAATTGAATAAGGAATGAGAATTAATCAAGAACAAAGTATTATTTAGTAATTCCTCTCAAGTGACATGTAGGTGCAACTCACATAATAATATAAGGTACTTAAATGCAACACAACAATATCCAAGAATAGCATAGTGATGTCCAAGTAGAGTGTAAGCAAAGTCCAAGGGGAGTGTAAGTGAAGTTTTATCCTACATTAAAGCAAAGGAATTTTCAAATTAGTGTGTTTTAGTGATTACAATACCCATCAACCATTCAAAATTTAAGGAGTTGAATTCTTAAGTTAAAAAGATACAATCAACACCATCTAGAGAGAGTACCGAATGCTCATCAGCATCCTATTTTAGAATACTCTCTATCATCCAATCCACTTTTGTTGAGGAAATGTAAATACTTATATCACTCAATTATTTGCTTTTATCGAATTAGGAGTTATAAGCTATTAAGCATAAGGTTGGTTATTGTTAATATTATTATTATCATCAACCTTAAGAAGCAAGGAAGCAATCTTGAAAAATATAGAAGGAATTATAGAATTGCTTACATTAAAATATTTACAAATCACCAAGTAGGATATGTAAGGTTGTCAACCTTGGTAAATTCATTATCAATTTATAAATACTATTATTTTCTAACATTTTTAAAAAGTAGGAAGTTATAAGGTATACTACACCAAACTATAGGTAATTGAAAATTAGACAATTAATTTATTGAATAGAGAAGAAAATCTATTGCTGACATATAAGGTTGGAATTAATTGGTAACACTTGTCTCATTAGAGCATACTTTATTAGGAGAGATGAGGGAAAATTGAAAGTTGATTATTATTCTTAAAACATTACAAAATCAACTCAAAGTTGTACTAATTATTTCTAAGCTTATTATCATATCCTATAACATATTCTAATTCTACTAGAGAAACATAAGAAATTCTACAAAACTTGATAATAATAGATTTTATCAAGTTTAGGAGAGATAAAATTTTCTACAAAACCTAATCTTGAAAGGATTTATCAAATTAGTTCATATATTTTTATGTAGGGAGCTATAAGGATGTCTACTCCAAAGAATACAACTAGAAACAATATGAACAACACCATTAGAAAGGAAATAGCAAGTGTCATGAAAATTATAATCAAGAATTTACTTATAAAGTCTAAAGTAGATTTAGACCTTACCACAAAAATGATTCATAATGAAGCTTTAAACGATAACTTTGAAACCATGGAATATTATCTACATACTCGACTCACTAAAGTAATTGATAATAAAAAAAGTGAAATCAAAATTCCTTCAGAATTTGGTAGGATATTATACATGGTTTATGGTTTGGCAGCATCCCATCAAATTAAGGTAAAGAGAGAAAAACAACATATATTATTGATAATGGAGTGATACAAACTGAATGTAACTATGAGACCCTTTGTATAGGAATATGGATTCCTTGGCAAACACTATACCTAGTCGTACAAGGGGACACATTGCACATTTACAACTTGCACATGAACACTTGTGCATATGTTACTTCTTCCCCAAGTAACTCCTAATATAATAATGTATCTAAGGTGGTACATAGACATGTACCTAAATAATGTAATATACTCTAACTCTAACACTCCCTTGTATTACATTATTTAGATATTGAAGACTTTAGTCTTCAATATGGATCTTTGTATTTGTCTTCATTCTTCAAGTGGTCTTCAAATTGATCCTTTACTTGAGCTTCACCCTTTTTATTGACTATGTATTCTAATTTTGGTATTGTTACTATTTTTCTTCCGATTCTGTTGTAGAAGTAGCTCATACCTTTCCTACACCCATATATACACCTTGAGAAGTATATTTGAGAGAATTTGCTGATAAATTTTCTTGTCATTATATATACCCAATCAAAGAAATGATTTTATTTGTACCAACAATGTCTTTGGGAATGATTAGTTCCTTAATAAATTTTACAGCTATGAAGATTGCAGCATCTCTCTATCATGTACCCTTATCTGTTACAATTATTACGCCTATTTTCTATAGCCAAATCTCTCTGACCATTTTGTCCTTCACAACAAATATTTCTACTAACCTCTATCACATCTTTTGTTCCTTGATTATTGCTGCTATTTTCACTTGTATATTCAAGACCTTCATATTTTGATATGATTATTGATGCTATTCATTGTTTAAATCCCTGTTCATATTTTTTGATCTTGTATCCTCATATATTATCATCTTTGAACGATAATCATTATTATAACCAATACAATAATTAGAATGATATTTGTTACCGTCAATATGATCTTGTGCATCATTGTATCTATCATCACCTATAGCTATACCTTCATCAATTTTAGTAACATGAACTTTTTATGAGTAATTATCAGTTGTATACAAATCAATTCTATTGCATGTAGCATCAATATTTATATCAAATTCTTATTTCTTAGTCAATAATTCTAGATCACTAGTACCAATGCTTGCATTACAACATTTATTTTCATTTTGACTAGAATTATAGTTTATGTCTTTTTTTCTTTTGAGGTATATCACTAGTGTCATCACATGCATCAGTCATCAATGGTTTTGATTCTATAGTATTGCAACACGAATCTACCATTATTGGAATTAAATAATCTGTATCACTAGAAGCATCTTTCATCTCTATTTTTACCTATTCAACCTTTTTTGAATGTTTCATCTTAGAAATGTTAAGAGTGACAATTCCTTTGTAAATTATTCTCCATAGAATTATACATATAATAACAAAATATTAATTAGCTTTTTTAAGAATACTTTGCATATATTTTTGAAGTATAGAATAATCTCCTTTTCTACTTCACTAGTAATATCACCAATCCTGTTGTTCAAAGCATTTGTTTCACCAATATGCTTATTCTTCAAATCTTCTATCATGTCTTCTTGTCTTCTATTTTTATCTTTTAGAACTTCATTGGAAAGTAATGCCATATATATCATGTCTCCTATATCACTTGGTAATATGAAACTATTTTTAGAAGCTTTATATGTCTCATAAAGATTTCCATTCATATAATCCTAAGTGCTAAGAAATTTTTATTTTTGATTTCCTTTAACATTGATTGTGAGGCACCATTTTCAGTTTCTTCAATCAAGTGTTGTGCATGGCATTTTAATCTTTCCAATATTTCTTAAATTTTCTAAATATCTAATTGTTTTCCTTGGTTTTATTGAATGTAGATTTATTCAAACTAAAATTCTAAGTCTTCTCCAATGTAGATTAGGTCTTCTTGTAGACATAGGTTTTCTTCTTCACCAAATTTTATCAACTCATGAAGTTCTAGTTTCTGAGTTTCTATTTTTGGATTGCTTTATTTCTTTTCATCTACTTCTTCTTTGTCATGTTACGTTGATGTAGTCTACCTTATGTCTCCCTAGATAAGATATTTAGAGTTTTGTAAACTATATTTACGAAATTCAATATCCTAATTTGATGTACTAGACCTTATCTCTCCAATATTATTTAATTTACAACTATTAAATCTGAATCATAAAATCTACTTGATTGATTAAAAAATTTGTAATACTTTAAGCAAATACCTTTAAACTCCAAAGTAATTTAGTAAAAGATCAAGTTTACTAGGATCTTTCCAATTCTTCACTTTTACCAAATGACTTTGAGTGCAATATGTTTTGAAGATATGTTTAACCTTTTTTTTTGAGTTGAATCCCTTTTATCTTCCTAATAGATTAGTTAGACTTTCTATATTCCAATCAATTATGTTAGATGTAATAATCCTTATAACTCTCCAATTTAGAATTTTAGAAATTAATAATAATAACCATGTAGAAACCCTTATATCTCCTAAGGTATTGTTTGCAAATGCAATTCTCTTCTAATTTTGTAATTTTGCTTAAGTTCCCTTCTACTTCACTAAGGTTGGTTTTCTAATGTAGTAATTAGCTTTAACCTTATGTTAAAAAAGCCTCTTACGGCTCCTTGATAAAAGTAAGTATTAAGTAACACTTTACCTTCTCCACTGATTAAATTTAATTTTTGACTACTATAATCTCCTTTTGAATTTGACCGTTATCAATGTTCCTTCGTGCTTACTTCCAATGACGCTGCGATAACGGCTAGTTTGCGCCGTATAGTGACTCCTCGATGTGCGCACAACCTGAGATCACTGTTGGTTGTGTAACTCAATGCCCAATTGGCTAACTCCTGTGTTCGCTTCGCTATCAGATTATGCACATAACAATGGTAGGAGTTATAACTTGACAAACATGAAAAGGCGAAACGAAAAAACTAGTTCCAATTGCCCTCTCGGATTCCCTTGCTTTCTTTTGCGTCTGCCAAGGAGGGACGCCAGGTCATGCTTTGTAACGGATTCGAGTCAAACCCTTGAGTAGAAGGCCATGCAGTCAGCCAGATACGCCACAGTGAGCGCTTCTGTTTGTGAGGCCGTAGAGTCAAATTTATGAAATCTAATCATAACCAGGTTACCAAATCTGTAAACAATTAATGAGCTCACTGTACTGTATTGTGTTTCTCCCTCACGAGCGGTGCTGGTCGTGCTGGCGGTGCTGGTCGGATGTGCTAATACCAACTCTGCCTGTATTCTGTGCTTGGTCGTGTAGATAGATCTCTCCTTTCAAGAAGAATCAATCCGATGGTACTGTGATGATGCAAGTCTAATAACATATTCCACCATGAAATTTGACTCACATTAATAGCTACCTATCTATCTCTAGGTGTGGGTCCCACAGTTAAATTTACGCTCAAATAAGGATATGTCCTCAGATTTCTCCTCGCTGGTCTGCTTTTGACTTGGTGTTCACCTTGTACCTTTGTTGAGGTTTTAATGCTCAAATGATTTCACTTGGTGCTGTCGTTTGACCTTCGAGTAACCCTCACGCTGGCTAGGAACTGGATAGTAACTGCGTCGTAGATAAAATGGAGACTATTTTTTTTTCTCTCAAGAATTCTATGCAGTGTTTGAATCTGTGTGGACTCCAACTCAATGCTTCTCTCCCGTGTAACATTCAAATTCAGATCTTTTTGCGTGTGCCCAGCGAGTGTATTCTTCATTGTAATGAAACGATTAATCTTCAGCCGTCAACTTTGGTCTCGATGTGCGTGTAGACTTTTGCCCAACGACTATATTCCTCCAATGCTCTTCCGACGGTGGTTGTTCGTGAGTCTCCTTTACGCGACGTTTTGTAAGGATGCTCGATTTTTTAATGATTTCCTGTGTTGGACTTTGACCTCAACAGTCCCCTTCAGGCTGTCTTGCCTCGTCTGACGCTGGCTGGGTGAAGATGGGTATGCAAAAAATTTGATGCGCTCCTTGTAATGTCTCGATCCTATCACCCTACCTATTATACTTCGCGAATGACCATTTCCATTCAGAAAAGGTGCGCTGCTACTACGGCTACGAGCTACGAGCTGTATCTCCATGCATTAATTCTATATGTCAGCTGTGCAGGTGTTCTTCTACCTTGGCAGAAGTTGACGCTTTTCTTTGATTATTAATACCCTTTAGGGGTGCAAGATTTGAGCGTTATTTTGAGAGCTCATTTGAAAGGTGATAGGGTTTCTTCAAAGGTGACAAGTGGAACGCTTTCTCTTTTGCATGTAACTTCCTCATCAACGTATCTAGATGCCTCCTTAACATGTTTTTGGAAGCTTCCTTTCTCAACATATTATTACCAAGTATTGCTTTGTTGTATATTCTCCTTAATGCTTAGATGACACTTGGTATGAGAGTTAGTTCCAGCTAGGATAATGAGCAAAGATTTGATGGAGGTTTTGTGACACTCCAATGGTGGCTTCGAGTGCTCCTTGTGGACGGACGTCTAGCTCCTGGGTATTGTTTTCTTTATGCTTTGATTTTCTCTTGCTTTCAAGCTGCTTCATTTTTGCCTTTGTAGATAATAGCTCCTTCCTTTTGCTATGCTATGTATGCTTGCAGGTTGTTAGTTGTGGCTGTCCAAAATTGTGGATGATGTGAGCTTCTTGAACTCTTTTGACCTTGCTTGGATAGTAGCTTCTTTACCGCCATTTTGAGATGATCCTTGCTTGTGAACGATGTGTCTTTATGACACTTAGAGATTATCATTTTTACTGCGTAGGACAGAATATTATGGTGTGATGCACCTTGTCGGAACCATAACTTGTGAACCGTACGCCCGTTTGCCTTGAAATTTAACAGGTGGTTCCACGTGCGTGTTCTGCATCAGGACGTTCTTTGATCCTCCTAACCCTCCAAAAATCATGTTTTCGGGACCTAACTCCGACATATAGTGTCCCAAAATTAGCTTTTAGAATAGGTTCCCGGGTTTTTGGATTTTTTTGGCTGTTAGAAGTTTATTATCTTTTGTTATACCTTAATTTGAGACCTAATATTTTAAATTAAGGTTCATTATTTTAAGAGGGATGTGTGCACCGAATTTGAGCACAATCTAACTCATTTCTATTTTTAGCAGTTTTTAGAAAAAAACATTATTGCAAAACTATTATTATTAAACATTAACCATTCACCAATATGCAGAAATATCAAATCATTCATCCACAATACATTATCCACAATAACAATCCACAAATGAGAGAGAGATAGATAATACCCTTAAGGTAGGGCAACACCAATAATAATCCTTAAGGAAGGAATAACTCCACAAGATCTCCCAAGATGAGAGGCCACTTCATGGGCACGACGATTACATAAGATTCTTCTTCAATGATATGAATATCCTTACAATGACAAATATCTCTTCTTTATATATCCATATTCTTATTCTACTTTGGAGAGCCTACTACTAATATTATATTATATTAAAATATAATATAATATTATAATACAATCAACCTTGGGTTATGTGTGGCCCATGCCAACCCTTATACAATATAATAATATATCCCCAAATATCTATTCCTAGGTACCCTACCATGCCACCCTCCTTAAAAATATTTCGTCCTCGAAACATATGAAGAAACCTGATAGTATGATTTGCTAAGCAATGTTAGCAATTGGTACCAATCTCGCTCATCCATCCATCCAAGTGAAACCCGATGATGCTGGTACGCCATTTTGTTACTTGAGTATCCAAATGCGCTTCGTTGGCTCCATGCTTCTGCTTTTGTATTTTGATAACATGAATGATGGGTCCACTTGTTCATTGATGTTGATGAACCATGCTAAAAACCATGATCACTATGCTTTCTTTGCCAAACACTGCCATAGTTGGTGCCCTGTTGATTACATGTAGAACCATAATATTTTTGCCTTGAACCATGCCTCCAATATTGTTTCCACTCATGGTGGTGTGGATGGCGATATGGTGCAACCTTTACTTGATGTTCTACCTTGATTGACTTTTCAACCTTTGGCTTCATTGTTTTAAATTCTTCTACACCTTGTTCTTTCATGTTATCTTTGTTTGGTGTGTCCTTGTGCTCTTCTATCAAATATTCCTTGGACTTTATTACTGCTATCGCCTTCTTGGATTCTATTTCATGTTCTTCAATTTGTTCTTCTACAACCACTTTTTGATTTTCCTTGTATCCTTGCTCGTCAAGCTGAGAAATATCCTGCAATGTTATTTCCACTAAATTAGTTACTGCTACTTCTTTCATGGACTCTGTTGCTACTATTGCCTTCTTGGATTTTGTTTCATGTTCTTCAATTTTTTCTTCTACAACCACTTGTTGATTTTCCTTGTATCCTTGCTCCTCAAGCTGAGAAATATCCTGCAATGTTATCTTCTTTTTTCTGTACCATAACTTCATAAACTTCTTTTGAACATTAATGTTAACAGTACCCAAAGAATCTAACCAAGGATAACCAAGAACAATATCCTCATCATCCATATCAATAGCATAGAAATCTGAATGTAAAACATATTTATCCATGGTAATTTTCAAATCTTCAAAAATCTGAACATTCTCACCCTCTAGTTGTATGTCCTTAATTTTTGTTGCTTGAACTTGCAACTTCTTAGCCAAAACAATATTAATAAAATTATATCTGCTACCAGGGTCAATGGAAATAATAACCTGTTCCTTTTGAATGCTTCCATGAACCTAAAAAATAGACTTTTTAGATTTAAACAAATTTCTTTGTCCATTTTCTAATTTATCTTCCACCAAAGGTATGGTTTCCTCTGTCTGCATACTGACATCTTTTTTATCTTCCCTGACCTTTTCCTCTTTCTTCTTGAGTAATTTTATTTCTTTTTCATAGTCGTTGATCAAATCCTTTAGGCGATCTACATAATATGGGTCCCATTTACTCAAGAATGCATGCTTCACTTCCTCCAAAGTGTATTCATCATTTGTTTCTTGACAAAAATTTATCAACCACAACAAATATTTCCCTTGAAGAGAGAAATTAAGGGAGTATTTCCAATAAGGATTACTATGATGTCGATAGACAAACTTTTTCCACCATTCCATAGCATCAATATCATCTTCTCCAGAAAAAATTTGGAGTGCCATTGTGCATGCCCTAATGCAACTAGGGTTTTTTGATAATAAATATCATATCATGCCCTAATGCAAACTAGGGTTTTATGGAAAAAAATATATCTTCCCACCAAGTTGAAGCTAAAAATCCCAAAGACAACTACATCTGCAACTTTTCTTCAAAACAAAATAAAGTGCAACTGATTTGCTTACCCAAACTAAACAAATTATCTTTTGAAAATTTTGCGACTTGAAAATTCATCACTTTCCTTGTTCCAGATGGCTGACTTCAAAAGGTCATATCTCCCTCAATACTGCTCGGATTCCTTCATATGACCACTCATTTTAAAGTTCTTCAAATTCTACACAATCTGATCCAAGAATCGCCTCAATCGAATTAGCTGTCGCAAATATATGGCTTCTGAAATATGAGACATTTTTCTAGAAAAAATCTGTGAAATTCGTCACTATCTTATTTCGGATGACTAACTTCAAAAGGTCGTATCTCCATCAATAATACTCGGATTCCTTCATATGACCACTCATTTTAAATCTCTTCAAATTTTGCACAATATGATCCCAGAATCGCTTGAATCGGATAGACTTGCGCAGAGATATGGCTCCTGAAATATGAGATGTTTTTCTAAAAAAAAATTTGCCCTAATTCTAGGGTTTCACACAAAAATACCCACTTTGCCAAAATCATTGCTCTGATACCACTTGTTGCAAAACTATTATTATTAAACATGAACCATTCACCAATATGCAGAAATATCAAATCATTCATCCACAATACATTATCCACAATAACAATCCACAAATGAGAGAGAGATAGATAATATGCTTAAGGTAGGGCAACACCAATAATAATCCTTAAGGAAGGAATAACTCCACAAGATCTCCCAATATGAGAGGCCACTTCATGGGCATGATGATTACATAAGATTCTTCTTTAGTGATATGAATATCCTTACAATGACAAATATCTCTTCTTTATATATCCATATTCTTATTCTACTTTGGAGATCCTACTACTAATATTATATTATATTAAAATATAATATAATATTATAATACAATCAACCTTGGGTTATGTGTGGCCCATGCCAACCTTTATATAATATAATAATATATCCCCAAATATCTATTCCTAGGTACCCTACCAAACATTTTTAAGATTTCTTTGGTTTTTGGTTGCTATATGATGGATTGTAATCTTTTGTAGAATGGGTGTGAATTTAGGAATGAGAAGAATATCAATTGGCAGTTTTCTTCTGTTACTACATTTGTGTTATGTGATTGGATTCAATTTTGCTGGTCCCTTGTAGTTGAGTTTACACCATTTGGTATCAAAGTGAGTGTGATCTTGCTAGTGAAGGGAAGATGCCACCTAGAAAATATGCCCAGATGAATAGACAAATCGAGGATCTAAATGCAAAAATAGCATGATTGACTGGTGTAATTGATCACATAGGAGAGAGATATCCCAAGGCACGTGCAAATAAAGGATCTGATGATGAAAATATACCTAAGGAACATGGATATGAGGTCCATGCAGAAGTAGAACCAGAGGGCCAAGAGGAATAAGGGCACGGTTTTGAAAATTGACTGATACAAGCTCTGGAGGGGCTTAAGTGGAATCAAGATGGGATAAAGATCAAGGTTTTTAAGTATGTTGGTGGGTTGAAACCAAAGGAGTTGATCGATTGGATCAGTAGCTTAGAAAAATATTTTGAATGGAGTAACCTTACTGAAGAGAAGAAGATTAAGCTTGCATGCACAAAGTTGAAAATATATGCATTGATTTGGTAAGATCATTTACAGACTACATGATAGAGGAATGGAAAGGAAAATATCAAGGATTGGACAAAGATGAAGGAGAAGTTACAAGAAAAATTTATACCTATAAACTACTCCCAAACCCTATTTTGTAGATTTCAGAATCTCCAACAGAAGGATCAAAGCATTAAGGACTACACTAATGAATTTTATAAGCTATACATTCGAGTGAAGCACAATAAGACAGAGGACCAAAAGGTTGTCAGGCATGTAAATAGCCTAAGTTTTGTTGTTCAAGATGAGATGAGCATGCATCACACTCTTACAGTGGAGGATGCGTATCTAATGGCCCTCAAGGTGGAGGAGAAATTAAAAAGGATTAATGGAAGAGGTAAGAAGGGATTCACACCCTCTTTAGGTCAGGGTCAAAATAAATCTAATTTTCTCAAAGGAGAATCCTAAATACCTGCTAAACAAGAAAAATATGGGCAGAATATGAGAGGAAGAGGATACCAACGAGGTAGATGTTACGGTTGTGGATAAAATAGGAATGATCCTAGGAGCTCGTATACTTGTTAAGGATGTGGTGAGGAAGGGCACAGAGAATTTGAGTGTCCCCAACATGATTTTCAATAAAGGGGTCAAGGAGGACAAGGAAGGGTTAATCTAGTTGAGATGGAAGCGTAGGATGAGGATGAAGTTGCTTCTGACATGGTGGAAGCACTTATGATAAGAAGGACATTGATTTCTCCTAAGAAAGAGATGGTGTAGAGTAAAGCAAAGGGGTAGACCATAGATGGTGAATATTTTTGGTTGTGAATGAACATATTTCGAACAAGGTGTACATCAGGAGGGAAGGTATGTAACATTGTCATTAATGGTGGTAGCTATGAGAATATGGTATCAAATGTCATGGTTGATAAAATGCACCTGAAATGTGAAAAATATCCTTATCCATATTGTATATCATGGGTTAATAAGGGGAATGAGGTAATAGTAGATTAGAGGTGTTTAATTAAATTTTCAATTGGGAGCACTTACAAGGATGAAGTGTGGTGTGATGTGATCTCGATGGATGCATGTCACATTCTATTGGGAAGACCTTGGCAGTACGACAGGGATACTACCCATAATGGGAGAAATAATACTTACACATTCTGGAAGGATGGTGTAAAGGTAGTTCTTGTACCCTCTAAAGGAGGATGGGCCGAGTAAGAGCTTATTGAAGATGAAGGATTTTCTTGCAGATATGAGGGACGCTAGCTTATGTTATGTCTTAACATCTAGGAAGCTAGAAATAGAGGAAGTGGTTATGCCTACAGTAGTATCTAAGTTGCTAAGTGAATATAAAGATATCACACCAGAGGAGTTACCATATGGGCTACCACCACAAATGGATATCCAACATCACATGGATTTGATTCCAAGATCAGCACTTCCAAATCAGACAACTTATTAGTTGAACCTGACAAAGATGTAGAGTTGAGTAGGCAAGTGACAAAGTTGATAAATAAGGGATTAGTTAGGGAGAGTATGAGTCCATGTGTGACTCTAGCATTACTGACCCCGAAGAAAGATGGTGACTGATGAATGTGTGTAGACAGTAGATCCATAAACAAAATCACAATAAAGTATCAGTATCCTATTCTGAGAGTGGATGATATGATGGATGGATTGGCTGGAGCTAAATACTTCAATAAAATTGATCTACGGAGTGGCTATTACCAGATCAGAATTTGAGAAGGGGATAAATGGAAGACAACTTTTAATATAAAATATGGATTGTATGAGTATATGGTGGTGCCATTTGGGTTGTCTAATGCACCCAGTACATTTATGCAGTTGATGAACAGAGTACTACGAGAATATAATGGTAAGTTTGTGGTTGTGTATTTTGATGATATTTTGATTTATAGTAAGTGAATAAGACCATTTGTTACACCTAAAACTAGTGTTAGACGTGTTGAGGAAGGAGAAATTGTATGTCAACCTAAAGAAATGTAGGTTTATTCAAGATAGTTTAGTGTTTTTGGGATTTGTAATCTTGAGAGATGGCATCAGGATGGATGATGAGAAAGTGATGGTGATTTTGGAATGGCCTCTTCCATGATCTATAATAGAAGTAAGGATTTTTCATGGACTAGCTACATTTTATAAGAAGTTCATTAGGAACTTCAGTAGTATAGCTACCCCTATAACTGATTGCATGAAGGGGAAAGATTTTTTATGGACTACGACAGCAATAATGAGTTTTGAAATATTGAAGAAGAAGGTATCAGAAGCCCCTGTTCTAGTGTTACCAAATTTTAGTAAGGTGTTTGAGGTTGATTGTGATGCCTCATTTGTTGGAACTGGTGGTGTATTAAGTCAAGAGGACCAACCTGTAGCATTTTTAGTGAGAAGCTAAATGATGCAAAGAAGAATTATTCTATATATGATGTGGAATTTTATGCAATTGTGCTAGTATTTCAACATTGGAGGCACTACTTAATCTCAAAGGAGTTTATGTTGTTTAATGATCATGAAGCATTGAGGTATGTCAATTCTCAAAAAAAAATTAAATAGCATGCATGCCAAATTAGTTTCATTTTTGCAACAGTATACATTTTTCCTACACAAGTTAAGAAAATAGAATAAGGATGATGATGCATTGTGTAGGAGAGTCTTTTTGTTGACCACTATGCAGAATGAAGTGGTAGGATTTGAGAGGATTAAATATCTGTATGAATATTATGCATATTTTGGGAATATTGTGCAACAGTGCAAAACTATGGTAGGGGGCGAGTCCCATACTATTTTTGAAGAGTATTTTTTATAGAATGGTTACTTGTTTAAGGGTAATATATTATGCATTCCCAATGGCTCTATGAGAGATAACATCTTGAGGGAATTACATAGTGGGGTTTTGGCTGGTCATTTTGGAGTAGCCAAAACTACCACTCTTGTAGAGAAGAAGTACTATTGGCCAAAAATGAAGAGAGATATAATCAAGTTTATCTCTAGATGCAGAGTATGTCAAATGGCTAAGGGCCATGCGCAAAATATAAGGTTGTATATGCCACTGACAATTCCTACAGGACCATGGACTGATCTAAGTATAGTTTTCATGTTAGGGTTACCCAAGATATAAAGCGGTAAGGATTCAATTTTTGTTGTGGTAGACAAATTTTTAAAAATGTTGCATTTCATTGCTTGTCAAAAAAATAATTATGCAACTAGGATTTTAGTCTTATTCTTTGATGATATTGTGCGGTTTCATGGTGTTCCAAACACTATTACTTCTGATCGGGATACTACGTTCTTGAGTCACTTTTGAAGGACATTGTGGAAAAATTTGAATACTAGGTTGTAGTTCAGTAGTGCTTACCACCCACAGACCGATGGATAAACAAAGATAGTTAACAGAAGCTTGGGAAACCTCTTACAATGCATAGTTGGAGAAAAACCAAAACAATGGTATTTAGCCTTATCACAAAGACAAATTTGCATACAACAGTTCAATGAACAGGTTAATAGGTAAATCTCATTTTCAAATTATTTATGGTCAAAATCCTAGAGGTGTATTATATTTGGTTGAGTTACCAACTGGATAACAAGTTAGTGATGATGCAGAAGCATTTGCTGAGCATATCCAAAAAGTGCAAGAGTCAATGAGGGAAAAATTGCAGAGTAGTAATGCTCACTACAAAGAGTCTACTAATGCACACAAAAGGGTGAAAGTGTTTGAAGAGGGTGATATGGTCATGGTTCATCTTAGGAAATAAATATTTCCTAAGGGGACGTATAACAAACTAAAACTTAAGAAAATTGGGCCATGCATGATTTTGAAGAAGATCAATGATAATGCCTATGAAGTGGAGTTGCCCGATGAATTTGATATTTTGCCCATTTTTAATGTTTTTGATTTATTTCAGTAGCCTCGTACTGTCGAGGATGGCAAATTATAAGAGATAGTAAATTGTGCATGATAGATGACTAAGAAGAAAAAATATAGAGTTGCACAGGTGCTCGATAAGAAGGTGATCACCACCATACATGGGAGCTACAACAAATTCCTAGTTCAGTGGGAAGGATTACCATAGTCGGATAACACTTGGGTTTCAAATTCAGAGCTAAAGAAAATTTATAACCAAAAGCTACAGGATTTCAATTCATTTGAACTCGTAGGAGTTGAGTTCTTTTTCACTAGAGGAGAATGATGCACCTTGTCGGATCCATAACTTGTGAACCGTACATCCATTTGCCTTGAAATTTAACAAGTGGTTCCATGTGCGTGTTCTGCATTAGGAAGATCTTTGATCCTCCTGACCCTCCAAAAATCATGTTTTTGAGACCTAACTCTGACATATAGTGCCCCAAAATTAGCTTTTAGAATAAGTTACCGAGTTTTTTGGATTTTTTTGGTTGTTAGAAGTTTATTATATTTTGTTATACCTTAATTTGAGACATAATATTTTAAATTAAGGTTTATTATTGTAAGAGGGATGTGTGCAACGAATTTGGGTGCAATCAAACCCATTTATATTTTTAGCATTTTTTAGCAAAAAGATCTATTTTTAGCAGTTTTTAGAAAAAAAAGAGATTTTTAGGGTTTCTTAGGTTTTCGGTTGCTATATGATGTATTGTAATATTTTGTAGAAGGGGTGTGAATTTATAAATGAGAAGAATATCAATTGGTAGTTTTCTTCCATTATTGCATTTGTGTTATGTGATTGGAGTCCATTTTTTTGGTCTCTTATAGTTGAGTTTACACCATGGTGCAAGACAATGTAAATAAACTTGTAATAGAATACCTTATTTTTGCACCTTCTCTTGCATGATTTTTTTTCTAGTTTTAATGGCAAATTTCTTTTAGGCAAGGGCTGATTAGACGTTGCCTCCTTTCCTTATTTAATCTGTAAAGAATGATTAGTGCACCTTGAATCTGAGACTCACTAAGTCTTGATTTGTAGATTCTTCTACTGATATTTATGGTGGCTTCTTTTGGGTCACAAAATGTTGCAGGTTTTATGAACCAAATAGTGTTTCTAGACATTTTGATAGTATGCTGGTTTTTGTGCCCTTTATCTTACCAATCAATGCACAAAACAATTTATTGAGAGTAACTGGTTTAATGAACAACTAGTATAGTGCAATGAATCAATAATATTTCTAACTTAATGCACTTTAAATGTAACAATAATCTCACCTTGTTGTTGTTGTAGATAAACTCTAAAAGTAAAATGCACTTAATAATCTCTCTAACTTACTATAATCCTTTTTTTTTAAGTAGATGATAGGAAGAATATATCTAACTCATGTTAGTGTGACTCTTGGTAATGTGACTATTTTTAATAATCCTTAATAGAAACTATATTTTGCACTCCCTTTGAAGACTCAATATGCAACCCTTTAATTTTCAACTTCTGAATCTCAATAAGATGCTTAATGAATCTAAGTAGTAATATGAATAAGTGTTCAAGTAATGAACCCTTTGCACCTTAAGTTGCTTACCTTTGATGTCCTTTGAAGATGATGAATATCTTGATGATTTGATTCACCAAGTTTCTATCTAAATGGAGGTTTCTCGTAGCTATGAACCTTTCTAGTATTTTGTTGTAGAATCCATTAGTCTTCCATTTTGGGCTTGTTGTCGGATGGTGATAATTATCCCAATTATTTTATTATCAAAAGCTTCTCCTTGGTAGCCTTCAATCAACAAATGAGATCACAAATATCATGTTCCTCATGGATTTTTCTATGGACTCTCTCCTTAAATATTACAACAAGGCTTCTAGGACCTTCTATTTTCTCAACCCCTCTTCTAGAAGTAGTGATTTATCTATTAAATAATTTCTAGTATCAGTGTTTGGATTTAGTGGTACACAAAAATGCTCTCTCTATTAAACAATTCATAGTGGTAACATTTACATGCAACGACACACAACAATATGTTTGATTTACAAAAATGTAGGCCAATAATAGCAATGGTTCTAATACCACTGATGGTTTTGGCACCATCCCATCAAATTAAGAGAAAGAGAGAAAAGCAAAATATATTATTGAGAAAGTACTGATACAAACCGAATGGAACTATGATGCCCTTTATATAGAAATATGGATTCCTTGGCCAACACTCTACCTAGCTATACATGGGGACACCTTGTGCATTTACAACTTGCACATTTATACTTGTGCATATGTTACTTCTTCCTCAAGTAACTCCTAATTTGATAATGCATCTAAGGTGGTACATAGACATGTACCTAAATAATATAATATACTCTAAATATAACAATGGTACTACTTACATTCAAATATTACAAGGATGAGAATGTAGAATAAAAATAATTGATAGAATTACTCATACTAAAAACAAAAATGGATTAATCATACCTGGAGAAGATATTTTAATCCTCATGCAGTATTGGTACTTCAATTTCTACTAACATAAAATCTTATCATGATGTCTTGACTATCTAATATCCGTAATTCAATTTCTATTAACACAAAATCTCATCATGATATCTTGAGTATTTGTTTAGAAGATTATATACAAAACCTAGAAAATTATTAAAAGAACAAAGACAAAGAGAATATACTCTTGCAAGAATCCTATGATAGGACATCCACATATGAAAGTACAAATTCCAAAGATAAGAAGAAAGAATAAGAGGAACCTGATCAAGGAGGTGTGTAGAGCAATGTAAATTGAAGATAATACAAAGGATTGAATCAAGCTAAAGAACATTTAAATATTGAAGATTAGTATTAAATGCTAAAGTCTTCAATACCAAAATATTGTAATATACAGGTGTGTTAGAGTATATTACATTATTTAGGTACATATCAATGTATCACCTTGAGTACATTGTTAGACTAGGAGTATAGCATAAGTTAATTTAGGGAGAAGTAATAAATGCACAAGTATCAATGTACAATGATCTAAATGTACAAGGAGACCACTTATACATAAGCCATAGGAAAGGTAGTTATGAAGAGTAAGGGTCAAGCAACCTATATTCTTATATATAGGGCCCATAGTGAGTGAGATAAACACACATATATAGATATAGTGATATAGATTAGATAAGAGTGAGTTGCAGAAGTGTACTCACTACTATGTAGTGAGTAGGTACAATTTAGTTTCCATTAGAGTTTTGGAGTGTTTATTTCCTTCATTATATTATATTGTACTATTTTTATAACATTATATTAATAGTATATTTTAGTCATATTGCATAATTCCATTATCTTACTTTTTATGAATATTCTACATCTTATGATTGCTTTTTCCATGTTGTACATTATCAAAAGTTAACAACAATGAGATCTTCTTCTCGAATCTCTAAAATTTATTTCTTGAGGAATAGGAATTTTACTAGTCATTTTCTATCTTTTCCAAAACTAAAATTTCTTCAATGATATCTCTAATATATCTCTTTAGATTCTCAGTCTAATTTCTTCCACTCCTTCAAAGTGAAATCTTCAATATTCATATAGAAATCACCAATATCCTATTTTCACTAGGATACTTCTCTAGAGTCTCTTCAATCTCCCATTTGTAGTCTTCAATGAAGAGTACCAACCTTCAATTTTCTCCTAGACTCTTATTTGGAGTCTCTACAACTTCTATTTGCAGTCTTTAATGGATATGACCAATGTTCAATCTCCTCTTGGACTTTTCTCTAGAGTCATTTCCTCCTCAAGTCTGCAACAAGACTCTTAAGGACTTTTATTCTTCTACTCTCTATAGGTCTACAATATTTAGCAATAGGATATTTTCTATAGGCCTCCAAATATTCTATCTTTCATTTGGTACTTCTGGTGTTGGATTAATTCCAATGAAGATATTCTTTCTAGCTCTATGTAGAAAGCTTCCCATATTTTATTTGAATCTCTTTTTTATTGCAATAAAATATTAGAATTATAATGGAATAAATTCTAAATCTTGATATGATCAATCTTCACTAGTTGATTTTTCAATCTAGTGGAATCCTTTTTGAGTCCTAGTATTCATGAGTTTTTCTACAACCCTGAGAAAAGTCTCTCACCAAATACAATCTCAAATATTTTATAAATCAGATTTTTAGATTTCTCTCACTCTTACTTGTGGCTCTTCCTATTTCCTATTGATCTATCATGTGCTATGATACCACTATTATATTTTTATGATTATATGATATAGGAAATACAACCACAAAATGTAAAATAATTAAGTTATGATAACTATATGATAATTGTACTATAATATACAAGATAATGATAAGATAAATTTTTGCAATACCTAAAAAATATGCCATTAATGAAAGCTTCCAAAAATAGTACAATGGAGTATAATGGAAGACATGAATACTCCATAAATTATTTTGAAGAGATATATTATACCACACTATCAATCTATACTATGCACTCTTTATATTCTCTCCTCTCTCATTTCACTCACTGTAAGACCTTTATATAGGAAGATATGTTCTTTGGCCCTTACTCTAACTTTTACTCTAGTCTATGACTTATGTACATGTGAACTACATGCAAATTTACATCATTGCATATTCTAACACTTGTACATTTATCACATGTTGAAGTAACTACATAACTTTAATCTAAAGTAAAATCCTACTCTAGTAATGCACCCAATGCGGTACATTAGTATATACCTAAATAATGTAATATACTCTAACTCTAGCATGGAACTACTTGAACACAATACATAGCAATCATTACAACACCCTATTGAACACAAATGAAAATATAAAACATTAGATTAAGATGTAAAATGAATATTAATTTAGTTTTTAATACAATAATTGAAATGATATAATCTAATATACCTTTTTTTGGCAACCAGTTTCTCAAGAAAAAATATAAACTTACTAAAGTAATATTTTTTTCAAGGTAATAGACATGTCTACAAAAATAACACTATTACAACCTTGTAAAGATATATTTTATGAAATATTTGCAACAATAACACTATTATAACATTACATAGAAGGCTTCACAAATTGGATTAAACACTATGATAGCCTTGTAAATATATGTTTTAAGGAAAATTTTAAATAACAATATTATTACAACATTATAGAGACGTGACTCATAAATATTTGGAGGAACAACATTATTACAACCTTGTACATTTAGGAGATAATTACAAAAGCAATACTATTATAGCATTGCATAGAATTCTTCACAAACTAAAGTAAACACTATTATTATGACAACTTGTACATTGTAAATTGTGCTCTAGGGAACTTCACTTCCCAATTATAGCCACAAACCTCCTCAATATCCATATAAATTCACTATACTTTGTATACCTACTATAAATAGTCCATAGAGCATTGAGTATTTGGTTTCAATGCTCTTTTTATTTCTCAGTATTATAACTATGTATGCATATTTATAAGCATAATAATAACCTAAAACTTTGTGCTAAAGACATGGTCTAAAATTACATAGAAAACCCATGGTCTAAAACCATGCACCAAATCCATGGTTTAAATCCATATATCAACACCATGGTATAAAATTAATATTATTATTTTCCCCTTATTGGTCCCTTTAATGGACCAATTAGATGCTCCTGCATTAGTCATATGGATTATAGGAAATGTGAGTTTTTGCTCACAAATATCTTGAGATTAGGTTTGTGGGTTTCTCTTGTAAGCAAACTCTACATTCATCAACCACTCATCCTCTTTGGCTCTTTTTCCTTTCCATATAAACACATAATTTTGTACTTCTTCTTCCTAGTCTTCTTCATAACTATCTTCTACAATGCTTATTCAATATCCTTTCTCTTCTACCTTTGTCATAGATATTAGCTACAATATTTGTAGTATCATCATCATCTACATTAGAAATATTCTTACCTATATAATTAAATTAACAGCATTAAAAATTAGTGAAATATTAGTACTCAGTATAAAATCAACCTCATAAGTGAAATTAAAGAATTTCTACAAAATCTTGTAAGGTGTAAATTTCTTAAACTTCAACATGTTATAGGTTCCCATGAAGAAAATATATTTCTATAGAAGATCCATCATTAAATCATCAACTATGAATAAATCCACTCTCCTTTTCTCATGAATACTTTCTTGTGCTTCATATTGCTCTTTTGTAATTGCTTCTTGATCACTTCACGTAATTACCTCACGTGTTAAATGAAGTCCTCTACTTTACATTTTTTATATTGGTAAATACCTTCACCATATCCATTATGGATATTGAAGGTCTTCTATATACTAAATGAAATGGGAAACACATAGTTATCTACTAATAGAATTATTGTAAGAAAAAACAACTTGGGAAAAAACTGTGTCCCACTAAGTTGGTTGATCTCCATTTAAACTTCTTAGTAGGTTTTCTAGACTTATGTTAACCACCTTGGTATATCTATCCATTTAGGAATGGTGGGCAAAACTCAAGTCTAATATAGTACCTAAATATTTCCACAACATCCTCTACAATTATCTAATGAACTTGGTCTCCCTATCCTATATTATGCATATTAAAAAACTATATAATATCGCCACTTATTAGTAGAACAATTTTTTATGTTTGAGGTATCACTGGTATTCTTGTATGGAATGAAATGCATTATCTTTGATATTCTATCCACCACCATAAAAATTATATATAATTTCCTCTCTATGTACATCATACGTTTATCTTAAATTCAATGCTTATGTTATCATATAGGCTATTATGAACATAAAATGGCTTATAGAACCCTATATTATGGCTAGTCCATTTTTCTAACCAAAATTTTCTACACCTTGAGACACATTTCTGTACATACCTCTATAATATTAATCAATAATATTACTCCAACTACAACAGATTTTTTTCTTTACCAAATTTCCATCAAAATCCTCTCCATGTATATCTCCTTTGTGATTATCTCCCATAGATCCTTGTGGTATACACAATAATTGGTTCTTAAATATGAATCCTTCTTAAATAAGAAATTATTTCTACATCTTGGTGTATTGGAACACCTCCAACATATTTGTAAAATTAGGGGTTCTTTTACAAATCCATCATGTGATCAAAACTAATTACTTTAACCTCCATCATATTCAGCATAATATTCTTTAGCTTAATGTATTAACTATTTAGTTTGATTGTCTTCACCTATACTTAAAAATAAATGAATAGCTCCATAGGTACTCTACCAACTTTTTTTACCTCAAATGGAGTTCAACATGGCTACTCACATATTATAATACCTTTATTTGCATAGATGATAAAATTATTAGATGACAAGTATACTAGTAGTACATCCACTTCTTCAAGGCTTAGACAATGAAATAAAATTCTTGATCATAGACTATGTATTTTATTTTTACCCTTCTTAGTTTATTACTAGTGAATACTATGGGTTTTCCTTAATGTATTAACATAGCTATAATTGACTTATTTCTAGAATTAGACTCCATTTGAAATACCTTTTCAAAATTAGGTGCTATCAACATTGTTTATATAGTCATGTTATTCTTTAGTGGCTCAAATATTAGTTCTACTTTACCAATCCACATTCATATTCCCTTATTTATGCAAGAGGTTAATGTGCATAAATGTTACTAAAATTGCTTATAAAATTTTAATAGGCATTCACTAAACCAAAATATAGTTTTACCTCTTTCATATTTATTAGGTTTGGACATTCCTTAACTACAACTACCTTTGTAAATTCTATCTTCAAACCTTCTCTTGAGATCACAAATCCCATGTATACATCTCCTTATTCATGAATGGGCATTTTTGGTTGAAGAATATATCTAATGGAAAGTTTTGTACACCCAAAGACCTTAACCAACATTGAATGACCGAGGAGCTATGAAAACTATAATAGTCAATCTCTGAAGGAGACGAGTTCCTTGAAGCCCTAGCTAATTATTTCTAAAAGTGGGGGGGAGGGTGCTAAAAGAAATAAAATAAACTAAAGCTAAAAATTAAAGTGGTATAGATTAAAACACATTAAGACATACGCATATCAAGATATTTCATGACCAAACTAAGAAAATACCTAACAAACTAGCTAATTCTATTACCACTCGTAAAAAATTAGTCATAATGTTTGGTATCTAATCAAACTACAAATTCCAAAACCAATAAATGAACATGAGCACAAATTCAGAATTCAGAGTAAGTCCCATGAGCATCCAATAGGATTAAATTAGATACATCCTCTGCAAATAGAATTAACTAGAATCTAAACAACAAACCCTTTGTATTGACTAGTAAAAATATATTCATTACATAGAAATTGTAAAAGTCGAATACATATTTTTATTTATAGATACTTTAAAATATCAAGTCATGATTGCTTTCAAAGTGGATTTTTGCTATGTTAGAT
The DNA here is from genome assembly GCA_028583015.1 of Wollemia nobilis. Taxonomy (NCBI): domain Eukaryota; kingdom Viridiplantae; phylum Streptophyta; class Pinopsida; order Araucariales; family Araucariaceae; genus Wollemia; species Wollemia nobilis. Next base: position 5,838,352 of record JAQPPZ010016931.1, read on the forward strand.
ATTATGTGAGCTTGTTATACTTATTAGAAGTATGACCAACCCAATGTGGTTGATCAACATGTCCTGGATGTGAACCATCTTGAGTCATGCCCTACTTGCTAGCTACAATTGGTTCCTTGATCTTTTTTTGCCTAGCTGCCCTATCATCAACCTGACAGTTTATACCGTTGAGATCCTCTAACATGGAATCCTACATAACGGACATAGTGGGAAAAAGACCCCTTTGAAAAGTTATTTTCCATTTCTTCTTTGTGTTTATGGTTTGCTTATTTATTTCTCATATAGCCTTTTATCATATACTGGCCTCTCGATGGATTCACTTCTTGGTTAGACATCTCTTATCTACTTCTCTTTGCACTTGATATTTAGAACCTTGGTGGGCCCTGATCAGGTGTAATTATTTAGGCACCCTCAAAACTTTGATTGCTTTCAACTTCTACATGCACAGGGTATTCGAGTATCGACTAGGTTCTGGTCAGGCATAAATGCTCTAGTGCCTTATAAACTTAGCCATTTATCCAATTGGGCCTTTAGGGTGCAACCAAGTTCTGATCATGCATAATAGTTTGAGCATATTTTTGACTTAATATCCTTCCTATCTCAATGAAGGTCAAGATTTTGGGACCCCTCCTTGTTCTGATAAGGTACAATTATTTTGATAATCCTCAGTCTTAGCCATTTTACTCCTCTTTGCTTCTTCTAGCACTGGGATATATCTTTGATATTTTACCAGGATCAGGGTCTCTACAATTATTATAGCACTCTCTAGACTTGGCCATATTTTTATTTAACTTTTGTTTGCTTCTAGCCAATAGATAGAGGATTGGCATTATCCCTTGCTTTGGTCAAGCGCATGTATTTTGATATATTTGAGAGATAGCCAATTTGAGAAGAAGTTTCTCTTTTGGTAATAAGATCAAGCTTATATTTTTGAATGCATCATCTAGGTACCAATATTCCAATGGCTTCATGCCTTAGCCAACCCATGCCGTAATTATATTTCAGTGTATTAGTTGATATCAATGAGTTTTTGGTTGGGTATAGGTGCTAGAGCTAGTTTGAGGTCAATCTTCCTCATCCTCTTCTTTGATTTTTTTAAATATTTGGTAGGTATTTTGAGCTAACAATATTTTTGGTAATATCTATTTTTATTTACAAAAATAAAATCTAATTTATAGTTTCTAATAGCTAGGTGTGGGTGGATACAAAAATACCCATATTCTAGGTGACTCATAAGGGAATTTTTCTTTACAAAAAAAATGAGCCTAGAAGGCCTAATATTTCTTAGATTTAACACATTTATAGAGAAAGAGATGGGAAGAAGGATCTAGAAGAAAATATGGTGAAAATACAATCGGTAGGGGTTGCAAGAAAATATCATGATGGTACATATCAGATAAAATAAAAGAAGGGGGATAACAAGAGAAAACAAAAAGCAATAAAATATGAAAACAAGATGACACAAGAGGAAAGGATAGGTAATAGAAAATAGTGGAGGTAACATTAGAAAATCCACTAACCAAAAATGTCAGTGACAATGAGAAACAAAGGGAAAACAAAGGAAGGAGAATGATGAAGAAAATAAAAACACAAAATGGAAGACAATATGAGGGCTATAACATAAAAAACTTAGATTAGATATCCTAGTCCATGGGATATTCCCATAGATTACACTCCCATAAACATAACCCACTATAGCCCAAAAAAATTCAAAGGGGAGATAGAATGCCATAGATATTTATCCATATTACTATAGCTATTTTTTCTAATGCTATCCAACAAGCATCTTCTCTACTTATTATCATTGACCCTGGGGATGCTTAGATCCCACTGCGCTTTGAGACTCATATTTCCTAAAAAATTATGCAACTATGTATGGGGTCTATTTATAGGATGTCTATAAAAATTTTGGATAGATTTGGCAACATCAAATTACACAATGCTCTGATTGGCACATGAGTCTAGGTCCTTTTTCTTAGGCGTTTACTCCATTGGTTATATCATGTTCATATAGGCATGTCATATTATATAGCTTACATGAGTTCCAAATTTTACTCCATGTGATCTTATATTTCCAAGGACATCATATCAAGCATTTTATATTTACCGAGTGTTATCCATTAGGTTATGGAATCACAACAACAAAAAATAAAAAAGAAGAAAAGAGGAAGAACAAAATAGAATAAAAGGATCCAGAAGAGGACGTGTTAAAAATCCAAGACGTGATCTAGGAAACATTATTATGGTTTTAAGTTCATAGCTTATGGGCCATATTACAATTTCTTGTTAGAGCATTTTCCTACAAGCCATGAATGGCCATATACTACTGCATGTTTTATTTACTTACCTATTATTTGCATAAAAGTTTGGTATACCTAGTATGCTTAGGCAATAAATGCTACATTTCATCCTATATCTCGAACCTGAGCTATTCTTAATGTTGATTCTAATACTACCTATGGCCATTCTCAGATCTCACAAGGTATCATATGCTTCCAGTATTCTCCCTTGGGATCAATAAATCTAGATTATAATCAATCAATGAGGGATGAATGTTGATCCAATTATCTTCATTTCTTAAGTCATCCATGTAAGGGTGTCGATGTTATCTTCCACTTGACTTCATTTTATTCAAGGTCCATACCCCATTTTGATTTATTCCTACCATATCTTGAGTTATTATCCAATCACCAATATTGTAATGCATTGATTACCAGGGCATTGGAAAATTTATAGCTAGTCTTTCAAAGAGTGTTGTAGCAGGAAATGTGTCATGTGGCCTGGGGTGGTGTATCCAAGCCGATTTCTCCTCATATGAGCTAGAATCATTCCACAATTTCATTGGCTAAAGAGGAGGTCCTTGGAATAGATTGTGGAAAAGTGTCGACCTTCACCATATTTTCTTAGGTTTAGGGGTTGAGAATAATGGCCTCTTGATTTTTATCAAACTCTACTGACTCATGGTAAAATTTAGAAGTTGTGAAGGCACTTGTTCCCAAGTACTCATGTTCTGCATTGATCGAGGCAAAACTATGGTACTAGTTTCTTGCTCATAAGGAAAGGTCACCTTGTGTGCATCCTTTTATATGAGAGTCAAAAATTTTAGCAATGCTTCCCATTATATTAGAGGTTTTCTTTCATAGTAATTAATTGGAAAGGTTTTCCCCATAGTCTAATAATGACATGACATATATTCTTCAAGGGAAATAATTGGGGATATTTTTGATAAGGTTTGATATAAATAAGGGACATCCCTAGGAGGTATTTTTTGTACATGAATTAACATATTTTCCAGCTAGTTTAGCCTCCTTTTAAATCTCTTTAAACCTCCTCTCTCTGAACTACTATAAAATAAGACTTATATCTGAGAAGAACGCCTAGGTATAATATAGATATGCCTAAGTAGGGGATGGCCAAAGCTAACAAGGGATCCTTTTCCATGTTATTTTAAAATGGATGTTAAAATCAATGATATTATCTTGAGGGTCACATTTGATGAATGAGAACTAGTTTATCATATAAAAATGATCTCTTACATCATCAAAAGTGTCAATGAGTGCTCCTACCAAATCAAACCATGTACAAATACTTCCATCCTGCAAAAATTTGTACCATAGTTGGGCCCTTACCTTAAGAGAGAGAGTGAGGAGTCTGAGCATCACATCTTCATGTATGATATTATGAATTATTGCTATGGAAGCAATGTCTTGGTAATTCTCAAATGCAATTTTTCCTATCCCCTAAAAATTTGGCAAGGAATTTAAGGTAGCTTTGGTAATATCATGAAAATTTTGAATATTCAAAGGGCCTACAAAATTCCAATAAGGACATTCAAATTAAGCCATTGATGTAGCTACTGGACTGGTACTTCAAAATATTTAGTCATCAAATGATAATAACTTCTATACTAATGAGATCAAGGCTACTCATCAAATATTGATTTCTCTAGGAGATAAATCTTTGATAACTTTACAAAAGGACAACCAACCATGAACCTTGGTTGAATCTTTAATAGAGTTGGTATATGAGTTGAATGTAGGGTAAATCCAAACTCTATCTAACTTTTATATGTAACCAATCATAAAACATAGGCCTCTAGATCTAAGTGAAGTCACCATGTGATAGAAATTTTAGACTAAATAGAGTATAACCAAGTTATATTTAGGTTTAAAATACAATTGATCATATGATATATATTTTTGGATTTGAGCAGAGTCACCAGGTGACTTTGATAAGATATTGTGATAAAGGAAATCACTGGTCCTATACTATCAAAATATGGGATCCTAGTGCCCCATCGAGCATGCCAAAACTTTTGGTTGGAGAATATATCTAATGGAAAGGTTTGTGCACCCATGGACCTTGACCAACATTGAATGACTAGGTATTTATGAAAAATGTAATAGTCAATCTTCGAAGGAGGCCAATTCCTTGAAGTCCTAGAAAATTATTTCTAAAAATGGGGTGGGGGAAAAGGTGCTAAAAGAAATAAAAGAAACTAAAACCAAAACTTAAAGTGGTACAAATTAAGATGCTTAAATATATACACATATAAAGAGATTTCATGACCAAAATAAGGAAATACCTAATAGACTAGCTACTTCTATTACCACACGCAAAACAGTTTGTCACAATGTTTGGTATCTAATCAAACTATGAATTCCAAAACTAATAAATGAATATAAGCATAAATTCATAATTTAGAGTAAGTCCCATGAGAATCCAATAGGCTTAAATTAGAAATAAGCAGTTATCATACATACATGCTCTACAAATATAATAAACCAAAATCCAAATAGCAAGCCCTTTGTATTGACTAGGAATATCCTCTTCATTACATATGAATTATAAAATCCTAAGATTTGACCTATTTTCCTTATACATATTTGTATTTATAGATATTTTATAATATCAAGTCATGATTACCTTCAAAGTGGATTGTTGCTATGTTAGAGATTCTACAATCTCATTGGACTACTTGGAAGTATGGTCATCCCAACATGGTTGATCAATGTGGCCTGGATGTGCATCATCTTGATTTATGTTGTGCTTGCTAGCTACATTTGGTCCCTTGATATCTTTTTTTTTAGCCACCCTATCATATGCCAGATGGTTTGTGTCATTGAGATCCTTTACCACAAAATCCTACCTAACAGACACAGTGGGAAAAATACCCTTTTGGAAAGTAAATTGATATATCTTCTATGTGCTTATGGGTCACTTATTTATTACTCAGATAATATCTAATCATATACTAGCCTCTTGATGGATTTACTTCTTTGTTGAACATATCTTATCTACTTTTATTTGCATTGGATCTTTAGAACATTGGCAAGCTCGACTGGACGAAAATATTTTGATGCCATCAACACTTTGCCTATTTTCAACTTCTATGTGCACTGTGGCTTTGAGTTTCGATTAGGTTTTTACTGGGCATTAATTTTCTAGTGCCTTATGAACTTAACCATTTATCTAATCGGTCTCTTAGGGCGTTGTCAGGTTTTTGTTAGGCATAATTATTTTCAGAATCTTTTGGACTTAATATCTTTCCTATCCTAGTGAAGATCACACTTTTGGGACCCCTCTGAGTTTTGGTTAGGTACAATTGTTTTGGTAATCCTAAGACTTAGCTATTTTACTCTTCTTTTCTTCTTTTGGAACTATGATATATATTTGATATTTTATCGGGCCCTAGCTATTTGTAATTGTTTTGGAACTATTTAGACTTGGCCATATTTTAATTTTAATTATGTTGGATTTCAGCTAATGGATGGAGGATTGGTGCTATCCCATGCTCTGGTCAAGTGCATATCTTTTGGTATCTTTGAGAGAAACCTGATTTGCATAGAAGTCCCATTGCCAACAATAGAACCAAGCTCATATTTCTAAATGCATCATTTGGGTACCAATATTCCAATGACTTCACGTCTTAGCCAACCTATGCCTTAATTATATTTTGGTGTATTGATCATTATAAATGAGTTTCTAGGTTGTAGTTGTATCAAGTCAAGCCTCCATATTTGTTCTAAACATCATTTAGGAATAGGTACTATACTCAATTCAAGGTCAACCTTCCCCATCCTCGTCTTTGGCTTTACTTTATCTTTGATAGGGCTTCCAAGATGACAAAAATATTGGTAATTTTTGGTTTTATTTACAAAAAACAAATCTAATTTATAGGTGCTAATAGATAGGTGTGGGCGGATACCAAAAATACCCACAGGTATTTATTGAAGATTATCAACAACCTCTCTTCCTGTAACTTTTTTAAAACTTGTTTAGATATCATGATTGATATTTCTTACTCTTATTATATATTAGCATAACATCTAGATACACTACAATTCTACCTAGGAATGGATTGAAACTATATTCATCAATCTTATAAACACGCTGTGCATGTTCATTAATAAAAAATTCATAAATAACCACTCATAGATTTTTTATTTATTCTAAATATGATCTTCCACTCATCACCCTCTCTTATTATGATTTGGCAAGAGACAATATTTAAATATACCTTTAATAAGTATGTAGCACCACTTAGATAATCGAAAAATTCATCTATTTAGGGTATGGTAGACATATTTTAAATGGTAATATTATTGATGGTAATGGAATTGGTGCACATTCTTCATTATCCATCCTTCTCTAGCATCAACATTATTGGTACTACATAAGGGGATGTACCTCTTCTTAAATAATTCTCTATCCAATAATTCTTGAATGTGTTAGTTTAAATCTACCATCTTCTTAAGATCCACCTAGTGTGGTGCCTTTTTGGGTAAACTATCTCCAAAAATCATGTTAGTTAAGTGAAATATTTGCCTCATACATTGTATTATTGCAATAAAATATTAACATATAATATCTATATAATAATATAGTATGTCTACTACTTTAGTTGGTATGCTTTCTTACCCTTGTTCCTTTTGAGGAAATATATTATAGAACACTTGAGTATTCTTGGCTTCCATTAAGAATTGTTTATTAATCAACATTACTATTCCACTCCTAGCCTCATAGGTTTCTTATTTTAGTGGCAACAACTCCAATTTATAACTATATTTTGATATTATGATTGTATTCTTCCTCCTTTATTATATTTATTATTTTAACCAATTCTATAACCAAGATTGTTCTATATCTATCATTTTAGCTCATAATAGAACCAAAAATAGTATAACCTACATAAAATGTTTGAACAAGTGTGTCCTTTAATAAATTTATAATTTTAATTCATCTAATTATTAAACTAGAGGAAATTCATGATATAGGCTTTATATCTATGGTCCATCACCAAGAATTAATAGTTGTTATGCTCTTCCCAGAAGAACATGGAAAGTGTCCGTGGAGATTTCATCACACTATACTTCATCATATTAAGGACCAATATTAAAATTAATATTATGTTGGTCTATAACCATTAATTAATGGCCTTTTTATATACATCTAATCTTGTAAGGGTTTTAATGTGCTATAGTCTCCAATGTGAGCTTTTATTCCATCTTGATTGATACCAAATTATTAATGCTATCATTATCTACAATCACTTTATAGAACTTCCCTCTAAACTTGTATACGATGCTAAATATTATTTTCTTTTAATCCTTACTACCACAAAATATCACAAGTTCCAATATAAAGAAACCACAACATTAAAGTCCTAAATATTAATAATTAAGAGTAGAATTATATATGTGAGCAATAAAATATATATCTAGGAAAATAAAATAATGAAATAACATTCATTTAATATAAAATATGAATGAAATATGGCTAAAAACAATTCATGTACATGCATGAAGAATACTTACAAAATGGATTGGTCAAAATCTATATACAAGCTTTATTATCAATGCTTCTCTCATACCTGTATGTTTGTATTTTTTTATGTTACATTATATGGATATTTTATCCATAATATAAACATAGAATATGACTCTTCATGTATGTGACTATTGCTCTCCATATGGAAATTCCCATGATATTTGGCTTATCATCTTATCACTTGCGTACTGGACTCTTCACTTTCTTCTTCCATGCACACTTGACTCTATGATACTTGCACACTTCTACATGCACTCCTAATATAATACACATATGTACATCTTCACCTTATATATTTGCACACTTATATACATAACACTTGTGCACATTCTCAATACACACTTGTACTCTCACTTACCTAACACTTGTGCATTTCCTACACATTCACACTTACATGAAAGAGGAAATATAAACCACTCATCTAAACTATAGACATAAATCCTAATATATTTCTTATTTATATTTTTAGCATGGTGGTACATTTACATGTACCAAATAATGTAATATTCTTCAACATCATCCCCTATTACATTATTAGGTAATTGAAGACTTTAGTCATTAATTTTGGTCTTCATATTCAGTCTTAATTTATGAGTGTCCTTGCATTGTTCATGAACTTTTGTTTGACATTTTTCTTTAGCTTCATGCTTCAATCTAATTCCTTTATTTATCTAAATCTTCAATGTGTGTTACTTCTTTGACTTTTTCTTCATATCTTCTATTCTCCTTCTTTTTGTGTTTTCTTATATTCTTTTTTTTTCTTCATATTTATTTGTGATGTACCTGATGGTATACTTTCTAAACACTTACATAGGTGATGAATTTCAATGATTTCTCATTGAAGCTATCACAGGCTTCATTCAAGTCATAGGTGTCACAATTTAATTTCTTCTTCTCTTGTATTTTTCCTTGAAATATATCAATGGTAAGTATTGAAAAATAAATCATTAAGCGTTCTTCTAAGGAAAAAAATAGTATTTTGAGAATTCCACCATGTTTAAAAAACAAAATCATGAAAATAACTTACAAGTGTTGTAAAATTTTCATCTTTCACATCCTTGAGAAATAAAGATACTTTTTCTTTTAAAATATTTGATATTTCCATCAAAGTCATTTATTATGTTATAAGAATATAACTTTAACTTGATCATTAAGTCCTCTCTATCTTCACTAAATGCATTTTCAATAATTTATTCCATAATAATCAAAGTTTACAATTCAATTTATTTGAAGTTGTAATACCAGTTTATAATAGAGTCCTCTAATATTCCAAGTGATGATATTCATTAATACCAAAGCTAAAAAAATTGGAAAGGGCATTAATATTATATTCCTCTACAAGCTTTCCACCTTCTTTTACCATATGATATTGATTGGTCTTGCGAAGAATCCATCTTCAATTTTTTTTCCCTGTTTCTTGAATTACTCCAATTGAATATGATATGGCTTCTAACCTTGAAGAATGCTCGTACACAACCAAAATTTTACTAGAGGGTTCAACAAAGTATATATTGGGACTTGTATTATTTGATGTTTTGACGTTTAAAAGATTGTTTTTCTTGTAAAAAATTTCTCCATTTTTTTTGTTGAAAACCTTTTATTTGTTGGTTTGTCTCTGAGTTCTTCCCTTCATATTTGAATTGTGTTTCTAAGATTTGTATTTACATTATTTCCTCTTCCTCACTTAGGACATAATTTGTGGAAAGGATTTCAAACATATTAGCATATGACTTTTATTGATCCTTCATAACTGGTTTTTTCTGAGTGTTCTTCTTATTAGGAATTTGGAAACCTGCTGAGTTTATATCTTCTTTCTTTTGATAAGGAATTTTATTTTTGCAAGCACTATCCAAATGACCATATTCATGGTAAATTCTACAATGAAAAGGAATGTTCTCATAGTCCACTACTTGCTCCCAAGTGTCTTTCTCAAATTGTAATGTGATCTTTTTAGGTAGGGGTTTGTCAAAATCCATTAAAACACAAATTTGAGCATAAATAATATGTTCAAAATTTTTTGTACAATCAACAGTCATCATAAAAGTTCCTAAAGAGTTACCAATTGAAAAAATATAGTAGGATTCCAAAATTCAATAGGGAGGCCAAATATTCTAACCCAAACGGGATCTATAGAAGGCATATCTTCTTTGACTTTAAATTTAGTATGCCAAGGCTTAATGAAAATTCCTATCCTTCCAAAGAACCAGGGACCCCTTTGAAAGGTTTTATCTCTATATTCATTATGAGCAAATAAAACAATAAAATAACCATTTGGATAAATAGAGATTTCTAACTCACCTTTATTTTTCCAACTTTTTGCAGCCTAGACTTTGAAAGCAGATAGCCTCAGACGAAAACCCATGAACAAATAAATTAGACCTCTTTTTTCTATATCTTCAATGCCAATTTGAATGTTACCCATATCAAGCTTAACAATAGGAGTTCCATAAACTGCTTTAAGACATCCTGAATCTATTTTCTTGGGATCAATCGTAGGCATTCTTAGAGGTTTATGGGAAGCCCTAATATTAATATTAGCATTGGGGTGAGACTGTTCACCATGGAAGGCATCCCTAAAATTCATATTTGGGGCTGAGTCTACAAAATTCTTATCCTTAATAGGGGTTTTCATAGTATATTTATTTTGTGGGTGCCCCTTAGCACTAGATTCACTTGATAATTGAGCCATTTTTTATCAGTTGCTTGAAACTTATTTCGTGATCTCTTTAATACTTTCCCTAGACATCATGGAAAGGTATGGTTTTCACTTTTATTTTGTGTAGCAAATTGGAAGCCATTGTCACTCAAGTTCACATCATGATCTATTTAAAGATAAATTTTTAACCTATCTTGGATACCCTATAACATATCGTGCTAAAATCTTGAGTAGAAACCACAAAAATACTGGCCACTAGGTCCCAAAGGCCCCTAAAACCAACCTCTAGAGCTGGTTGGACTCAACCTAGATAAAATTCTTGCACATATTCTTACCAAAAATATCATTCACACATAGGGATGCACTAAGATCTGTATTTATCCAAATAATATAATTTTTTTTTGAGACATTCTAAGGTTTTTCAGGCATCTACCCTCAAATTTTCATCTCAATCTGAATCCGTATGAGTGAAATATGACCAAAACAAGTTCGATAGTTTGGGCAATGTTGTGAAAAACATCCCTTCTCAATAATGCATCAATTTCTCTAGGGATCCCTTAACTTAGAAAAAATACTAGCCAACTCTATAATATAGTTATTATTAATAAAAATTTAAAATAAATCACCAAATACACACACACATGATCAAGTAGCTTTAATAGGTATCCCAAATATAATGAATTAAAACCATGAGTCTTATTATTCTTATTATCCTTATAGTAATTGGTTGTTTATGTTTTGTAATACTCAATTCCACAAGATGATAAATACAAATAAAGAAAAATCAACAACACTCAATAATAATAAACAATAAAATCACATTGGGAGTAATAATGGCCTTCTCTATCACGAATATTATTATTATCTCCCATAATTTATCTCGAAGAAGAGGTATGGTTCTATTTTTTAAGCGTATATATTTTAATTCTATTTTTCAAAGCTACTATCTACTTGAAAATGTTAATTTATTTAAATAGAAAATATTATTGGTTTCTTTTTTTTGCTTAATTTAGTTTTGTAGCTATTTGAAGATTAAACAAAAAAATCTATATTAGTAAAATATTTATAATAATAATATTTACGAATAAACATTCCTTTCTCTTCATGTTACCACTTGCAATAATCAAAATTTTTAAAGGGAACATGTTATTTCATCTCCTAATTCATTAAATCAATTCCAAATATCATTAGGCACATCTCAATTAATATAATATATATCATCATATTAATCATATTCATACATCTCTTATCTCTTCTAATTCAATTGTTAACTATGAAACCAATTATTATACATGCACATATTTAACTAAAAAATCCATTATCTATTCAATATATAAGAGCTCAATGGAATGAGGAAACCAACCTAAACTTTGCTAGTGTGAGCTTCAATATTTTCTCTTTTAGTATTTACATATCTTGCATGAAATATAAATGATATATTTTTGTATTAGTTTACATGAATTACACAATGAAATCAATGGCAATGTACGTGAAATCATCTTCACTAAAAGAGATAATAAATTTGATATTATCTTTATATACAATAGACACATGAGACAAATTTATTGGTAAAATGATCTAATTATCATTCATATTATTATAAAAAATCACTAATAAAGTAATCTATTTATTCCTATATTTCTTAATGAATATTTATTTCTTGATTAATATTAATCTAGTCACTTAATTTATTGTAATATTGAATAAGGAATGCTACCACCATCGCATTAAGAATTCCTCTAATTGTCCCCTCAGATTTATATTCTTGATACTATTTTTTTTCATACCATACATTGTACACATATTGGTCACATAACTACATATGATTATTAGTAACATTTTTAGCAATGAAAATGAAGTTTCATATTGAGAACATTCTTAAAATCAATGTACTATTACCAATAGCTACATGTATATTTCATGCTACTCCTCTTATCATGTAATATGTTTCATATTCATATGATATTCCTATGTATATAAATCATTATTTTCATAATACTATGATGTCTTCATTGTTTTATATCATTATACTATTGGAAACACTCCATTAGGGGTTGAAATATTAAGTCAATACTTTTAAAACTCTTTTAAAATATAGTTTTAATTTTAAAATTTTTATTTATGTTTCATGTATCAAGAGATAATAATTTAGTGTTATATTACCTACAATTTAATACATATCCTTATAACCACAACTTTATATCTACTCAAGGTTATGCATAGTGGCTATTTATCACCAAATTGGCTAAAATTAGGATTTTCAAAATTTGGAATTGGCTAATATTTGGGACCCTTGACAAGGGTCCATTAGCCAAAAAAATTTGGGTGGGGTTGATTTGTCCCAATTTTATAATAATTTGACCATTTTAAGTATAAATTTCCAACATTGCCACGAATAATAGTGAACCTTCTACATGCATTTGGATACTATTCACCTGGATTTCAAAACTAATTCACCAAATTTTTATAAATACATTTTGGGGCCTACCCCTTATGCATAACCTCTGTATCTACTCTCAATGACATAAAAAAGTTGGTTTATATCTCAAATTTAGGGAAAATGATATTGGTATCAAGTGGTGCTAGGAAAGTCCAAGTCCCCAAAGACCAAGTTTGTTCTACTTTCAAAAATGGGCTATATTTTTATTTTAGATGACCTGGTTAATATGGCCATTGAAAAATGTTCCCATAACTTGGTAGGAATATTTATGGGGGTTAGACTTGACATAGATATGGTCAAAAAATGGATTGTTTCTAAGTGGATCTTGAATGGTCATATGTATATTGTTACCCTCTAGGGTTTTTTATGGTGAAGCTGAACTATTTTGTTGATTCAGAGAGAATTTTACTAAGGTAATTGGAAGGCATGGCCTTTTACTATGGATATGGGGACCTGATTTCAATCTAAAGATCCAAAAACAAATGTAGGCGCCATTTTGGGTGAGATTACAAAAAATCCCCTTTCACTACTAGAATGAGGAGGCTTTTACTAGTATTTCTAGCAAAATGGACCATCAAATTATTGTGGATACAAAAACCAAGTCCAAATGTCACCTTGTCCATGATAGGATATGTGTTAATGTGGAGTTGGGGGGAAATTTATCAAATTCAATTTAGTTGGTTTTGAGATTAGGTGTTTGGAATCAAAATTTAGAATATGAGAATATCCTTGTTAAATTTAGGTTTTTAAGATATTAGGGGACTTGACTCAGGCATGCCCAAACAAAAATCCTCCTTCCCAAGGTCATAAATATTGAAAAAAAAACTAAATTGAAGAAGAGTGTTCTGGGAAGAAAGATATCTTGGAAGCTAAAAACCATGAAGGAGAAAATTATAAGGTCTCATCCTTAGAGGGTTCTAGAAAGGAAGATATCTTGGAAGCTAAGATCCCTAAAAATGAAGCAAGTAAATATAATATGTAAAATGATTCTTCCTTTAAGAAACAAGTTATGGTAAATAAGATAAAGGTATATGATACTTTACCTTCCTCAAAATTAATATTTTTCTTTCTCAAAATCTCTTTGATATGCTTCAAGAGATTACTTTATAAGATGAATACAATGGCCTCTTAGAAAAAATGAATAAGAAAAATATTCTGAGAGAAATTGAGAAAGGTGAAGATGAATAACAACAAATAGTTTTGGAAAAGTTGATGATCAAATAAAAAAACCTAGAAAATTTAGCTAAAACTGCCCAAAATTCAAAAACCATATATCAAAAGAATTTAGTAATTGATGTGGGTAAATTTATATCTCAAGGGAGACCATCCAATCCAGAAATTAGAGAAAATGAGATAGAGATAGATATTGCCAATGGAATCCAAACAATAATATCCTTAGACAAGGGAAGTAAAAATGTGCTCAGGGTAGGAGGAAACAAATGATAATGTAGGCCACGTTGAGTCTGAGAACAAATCACATGTGGTGTTATGGGATTTAAATCTAGTTTCTTATAGGTATTTTGTACTTTTGGGTTCCTATTCAGTTTTTTCCTAGAAGACCATTTCACTTTGTGGACTGTTGCACTTTGAAATGTTTTAGTCTTATGGGTTGTCTTGTTTGTGATATCTCAATTTCGAGATTTTTAGTTTATTTGTAGTTTATTTATTGTAAAAGGTTTGGGTGTACCTTTAAAAATCCCTTCGTACATCCTAATAAAAAAATAAGTGATAATATTTATATACTCAAACCATTGTTATTTTTTATTTGAAGGGTATTATTTATTGCACTATCTTAAAATTTTATAATAAGGAATATATTATTGGTTTATTTTTTAATGTTTTAATTAATATATTTTTAATATGTCCTTTAGATGGGTTATTTGTATTTTTTTTACATTTACCCTAGATTTTTTCTTTTTCATTTAATGATTGAATCTCTTATAAAAGGTTATCAGTTTTGTCTTAATTTTTTTTTGTTATTGGGTGAAAATAGTGTTTTGAAAAGGGCCCTAACCATTTTACATGAGAGGCTTGATCATATTGGAAAAAATAACCATAGGCTAACATAAGATATCCTAGCAAAAACCACACACCTTTCCTCCTAGGAATTATGATGCTAAAGAAACACTATCAAAAGAAAAAAAATTACAAAGATACCACCTAGATAGACTAGACATAGATTAAGGATTATTTTTTAGCTCAATGTTCTTGATAGAAATTTTCAACCCCCTTAATTTAAATTTTTATATTATTCATTATAATAGGTTGACCTTTAGCCTCTAATGCAACTATTATTTGTAATGGAAGTGGAAAGTTGTCATCCAAGTATTTTTTTTGACCACTATCCACACCCATATTGGCCATAACATCAGCATGATGATTGTGTTCTCTATATATATGATTAATTACAATATAAATCATCTCTTTAAAGATCCTTGAAGTGTCCTTTATAATGTTTAGTATAAAATTATTTTTGTTTCTCCTCATTTCAAATCTCTAATAATTTTTAGAGAATCCTATTGGACCATAACTTTTCTTTAACCTCTATCATATAACTATTGAAATCCTAAAAAAGAGTTTTGGAGTCTATGATATGTTTGGTCTAAATTCTATAATCCTCTACATAAGCCAATAAAATTTATCCTTTATAATTTATAATCACATCATCCTCCCCTGCTCTTTCCAGATTTCCTTTGGCTACCCCATCATAGTTAAGGATTATCCAACCTTGTCTTGGTTTCATCCATATTGTGTTCAATATTTTGGGTTGAGTCCATTATACATGGTTTGAATTGTTTTACATTCCACCCTTCAAAAATTATTATTTCTCCTCTATTTTCATACCCTTTAACCTATGGGATAATGAATAGATTATCTTCAACAATAGCTTTTATTCTTTTGAAGATATATACTTCATACTTCATCTTATTCCTAACTATATGTTTATTCCTTTCCCACCATATACCCCATTTATAGTGAGGGAGGATTAGGCTTCATAATATATTTAGACTCTCACTTAAAAAGAGAGATCTACATTGGTTAAAAAAATATCTAAAGGTTTGTGGCATGATTTACTTAACTAAAAGAGAGTTCATTATAGCATAGAAAACTTTATTTGGACCCTCACAAGGGTTAAATAAGTGGTCTACTGACTTAGCATCCTTCTATCATAAAAAACATATATTTGTCATTTGGAACACTCTTCTGCATAAATTATATATTGTTAAAATATTATTATAAAGGCATAACAAAAGAAAGAAACCATTACTTAGCACAAAATTAGGGGACCAATCTTTCTTGACTAGATAAGATCCTCCTCTAAGGAGAATATAGGCTTCATAAGATCATTTGACTGATAAGAGACCCTTTGGATTATGGATCCATATCAAAGAGTCCTCCTTGTTTATTTGGGAGATGTGGGAGTTCCTAATTATTTGGTTTGTATTTAGGATACCCTATTGAATATGAACTTCATCTGAATCTAATGAAATATATTTCCATTTATTTCTACCATGAAGACATTCTATATAATCCTTGACTTTTATCCCATATTTAGTTGGTAGTGGAACTCACAACTCCTGAAAATCATGTTTATTTATAAAATTTTCTTGAAGGATCCAAGAATGTTCACAAAATAAAACTTCCTTCCATTGTCCTACATACCATCTTATATTACTCCTTTAGAAAACTTATTATTTTTAGTACTACATTCCATATGGTTGATACTCTAGGATAAGTTGTACTTCTAAGAAAGGGAATGTGATTTTCCAAATACTTAAATTTCATAATCATTTGCCACAACAAACATTATTTTGTGCAAAGTCACCATGTAGTTGTTGAGATTAAGGTATTGTTAAAGTACTGTAATTTTTTTAGGCCTAACCCCCAAAATTTCTTTGGAGTGCAAACTCTATCACAAGAAACTAAAGGAAGTAATTACTTGTCTTCAACCCTAGTCCATAGCAACCTTTTAAATATATTCTCCATAATTTCTCTAACATTAGAGGTCATTTTAATCAAAGATAAAATAAATTGGCATACTTTGTAAGGTTGCTTGAAGTAGCTATATTATTCCTACATGGCTCAGGAGGTTGCCTTTCCACCCAGCCAAATTCCTTTGAATCCTATCCAACACTAGAGACCACATTTCCTCCTTATGCATCCTAAAAAATGTGGTATACCAAGGTAAATGTATGGGATATTAGTTATATTACAACCATTTTTTTTCAATCCTCAATTGTAACTATCTCTTTGTGTTCACAAAATAAATGTTGCTTTTAATGAATTTTATCAATTGGTTTGATGCCCTTTCATAAATATGGAGAATCTCTTTGATTTCCTTTGCCTCTCTACATATAACTTCTCCCATAATAAAAGTATCATCCACAAACTACTGACATGAAACTGATTTCAAACTTCTTGTTGATTTAATACCTTTTATTCTACGAATAGTTGTGGATACTTGCATTTATATTCCTAATACTTCAACCATTAGAATAAAAATATAATTGGATAGAGGACCCCCTTGTATTATACCTCTTTGGATTCCAAAGAAACCACAAGGTTTTCCACTTTTAATGACTAAAATATTTTTTGAAGCAATACTTATATTAATCCATTTCCTCCATTAGTCACTCAAACTAAACTTATGTATAACCTTATCAAGGAAATTCCATGAGACTTGATCATGGGATTTATGCATATCTAATTTAAGTAAAATAGTTAGGTCTTCTCTCATCTCTATCGAATGAATTATCTCATGAACAATGATTATTCCATATAATATATATCTTCGCTATACAAACCCTCCTTGAAGTATAGAGACAAAAATATGTAGTAGACTTTTGATTCTACTTTTGATTCTATATGTCAAATTTTTTTCAGCATTTTGTAGAGTGTTACATAAGCTTATGGGCCTAAAATACTTCAAACATGATGCACCATATATCTTTAGAATTACAACTATATATATTATACTCCATTATTGGAGCATTAGATGAATGAAATTCCCTTAATGTGTCTAAAATATTTTTTTCCTATTACATGCCAATATATACTAAAGAAGCTGGTAGAGAATACATCCAGTACTAGTGCCTTATTGTTCATCATACCAAATATAGTATTCTTAATATTCTCATATAAATATGGGATCAATATTTTAGAATTTATTTCTTAAAACATAAAGGTAGGAATATTCAATAATAGATCTTCTATATCCTCCAAATATTCCACTCTATATTTGGGAATTCTTTTTTGGAAAAAAGATATTATGGCCACTATAATCTCCTCTTCTATCTTTAAAACTTCACCTGTCTCAAAAATTATTTTCTTAATCCAATTTTCTCTCCTATGTTTCACTATGGACATCTAAAAAACATTGTATTTCTATATCCATCCTTAAACGATAGAGATATTTATTTTTACCACCAAAAGGCCTCCTCCCTAGCAAGTAAATTATAAAATTGATCCAATCTACATTTCTCCATCTTGTCTAATTTCTTTGATATTCCTTCATTCTATTAATTCTCTTCAATTTCATGTAACTCTTTCATAATGGAGATCTTTATTTGAAATATATTTCCAAATTCTTCTCTATTCCATTTCTCAAAAAAAAAAAAATTATTTTGAGTTTCTTTAATACCTAAAATATATTCATATCATACACATTTCATGACCACCATTCCATAATTAAATATTCTAGATCCTAATAACTAAACCACATAACCTCAAATATAAAATTAAATCCTCTTGATTTCCTTTTCTCCATAAATTCTAGCAAAAGAGGGCTATCCTTTGATGCTCCTCTTGGAAAAGTCTTCAAGTTCCTACCCTTGAGCATTCAAGATCCACCTTACTAAAGCTAGGGCTTGGTCTATTCTATATTGAATCAATCCTTATATAATTCTTCTATTAGATAAGGTATATTTTGATCCTTGAAGTTATATATCCATCAACCCTAAGGAAGTGATGACCTCACCAATATCCTCCATGCTATCAAATAAAAGATTACACCCACCTTGATTCTCACCTGGAGAAAGAGTAGAGTTAAAATCTCCCAAAAGTATCCAAGGTACATCCATAATAATACTTAAGGAATTTAGGTATCTTCATACCCTCCTATCTATACCCAAATTAGGAGCATACACATTCATGACCATCCAAGAAAAAATTGACTTCTTACATGTAAATAGGACTGATAGAAACTTGTTTGCTTCTAGGATTAAAATGCCTTCTACTATTATTGGATCCCATAGAATTCACAACCCACATATCACTTCTTGAGCTGCTCTACCAACTCCAAATTTATTCCATATTTTTTTTTTTACAAAATTATTGATACCTACTTTGGTTTACTGCATAAGAAAAGTATCAATTCTAAAATTCTTACTGTAGTCCTTTATTACCCTTTTATTTTATGGGGCATTCAATCCTTGAATATTCCATGATATAATATTCATATTATAGAATATTTTAGTACTTTCCCTCCACTCAATTCCAATATCTATTGTGTACCATTAACTACTTCTTAGGCTGCTTTCCTCCTCCTCACCTCTACACTTTTAGATCTTTCCCACTTTTTTCCACTCCTTAAATCTATTGTGTTTCTAGTAATTATTATTATTCACATATATATTTTATCCTTACTGTTATGTTTCTCTCCTGAAGACTGGATTTATTATTTCTTGGTCCCTCCATTGCTCTTCTTCATTTTATTTGTATGCACAACCTCTTTGAAGCCATCTTCTTCTTATGAAGAGCACCAAATATCTTTTTACTCACTTTTATATTTTAATTAATATAGTTTTTTTACTATTTATATTAACCAATAATATCTCTTGTTTGTATATTTTTATATTAACCTAATTGTAATAAAAATCAGTTATACTATGATTACTAGTCTAACAAGAATGAATTCAAATATTTATTTAGTTTTTATAGAAAATATTTATTACCTATTATTATCATATTTTAATGGTTATATCGGATGGACATGGCCACTCATGTAATATATCCTCATATATTTCATGGTAGTTAAGAAAACCACATAGTTTTGTTACAAATTGTAATTATGTGTATATGAACAAGCATACTTTAAATAATTATCCCTACATTGAAAAACCATATTTCTAATTTATTTATTTTCCTATATAGTATTAATTTTATATTTAATTTTTATAGTTTAATGATTTTCCTTTTGTTTATCTACTATACTGAATACATAATCCTCATTTAATTATCTTTCCTTTATCTCATTCTTCTCCTCTTTTTTATAATTTATTTTTTATTGATCCTATTGCAAATATGGCATGGCTTTGACTTTCACTTACCATATTTCTATTAGAGTGTAGATTGTACAAGGAGTTCAAGATGCATATATTCAATGTTATTATAATATAGATCCCACATTTTGATCTTAATTGATATCATAAAATACGATAAATGAATATATTATTCATGGTAATAACCCATCTCATGACTTTGTGTTAGCATATATTGCATAGCATATTTAAGAGATGTATTTATGGAATTGTATGGATTTAAAATTAGAATAATTTATAATTTTATATTATAATAAGTCTCCTTCACTCAACCCATAATGTTATGTCATCTATACCATTTGTTTTGCACAACATAAAAAGACAACTTTGGGTACCTAGCTATTTGTTTTGCTTGATTATTAATCAATGACTCTATTTTATTCCTACTCTAATTTCTATATTTTAGAAATCTAAAATATCCATTGCTAATTGTTATGGAGGAGTTAATACCTCTTGATAGATTTGGTATTTATCCATTAATAAAATCATGCACAAACTCAAATTCTTTTTCAAATTTTAATCCAGACAACAATAAAATTTACATTTCCTTGTGTATATTCAAGGAAGGATAGTATGCCTATTAAGTTTATTTATTATTTATATTATGTATGAGATAAACCATGGTCATAATTATGTCAAATTATTTATAAATATATTGGATTTACTTATTATATAGGTAAGTGCAAAAAGAAATGTTCTAACAATTCAAAACATGCATGCATGTTACTAAAATACATAACTACATTTTAAAAATACATAACCACAAATATAGATAGTTATTGGAGATAATTAAAATACCAATTTTACATGCCAAAGAGAAGTGCAACCATGTATTAAATTTGAAGAACTATTTTTTAAATATTTAGTTTTAAATATTAAAAATCCCACTTATACTATAGATAAAAACAGTCTCATAAATTAAATATTTCCCGTATTCTATGTCTATCCCTTGATATATATTACTCAAAAATCCATACATATACCTTTGGTTAACAATACTAATAAAATATAGGCATGAAATATCCTTATGTAGACACTAACTATTCTCTAATATTTTATAGTAAGTTGTCTCAAAAAGTACAAGTTCACATTTTTTGTATTTTTCTAGTCTATGGAAGGATCAATAATTAATATAATTTTCTTTAGAAAGAAAAAGTATTAAGATAATAAAAATAAATAAATAAATAATTAAATAAAAACTATTATATCTAATATCTATTTAGAAATAAAAATATATTAATTTATAATATTTTTATTTTTTACAAGTATTGAAAAATCTTATTGTAACATATACACAAAATAATCCATAAAATAATTACTCTCTGTATTCAATTATGATGCATGCTATTAACGATAATGTAGGGTGATCAACTATACAAATTTATTTATCCATTAAAGATAAGGTAGGGTAATTAAATATGAGTATCTACAACCTTAATAGTAAGTTGCAATATAATGGGAGAAAGCATTCAAGTTTAGTTGATATGCAAATGAATCTAGAGAATCCCTTTCCATTACCAAAAATTACACACAAAGCTAAAGTAATGTTTAAAATTAGGGAGTAAACTAAGATCTCATGGGTGCTACAATAGATTTCTACCCAGTTGGCCAATTAGAAAAATCTCTATCACCAACTATACTACAAATTATGGAGTTTTAAACCCTACTCTTTAACTCAAATGATGCTTTGAACATGTAGAAAATAAATGTGTATGAGTATAAAGGGTATATATAGCATGGATCCCTATATTTTGAATCCAAAGGGATGAAGAATTTACATGGATCATTGTTGGATAGTAATTTTTTCCATGCAATAGACATGTAATTTCTAGAGTAGGTTGAGATCACATAATTGATATTATTTTCTACTACAATAATAGTAGACAAGATTCAATATTGTATGGAATGTATCCTCTAACATGGAAGCACATGGAAATCTTTATAACACTTCCAAAGCCCTCCTTAATAATTTTAGAATAAAAATTAATGTTCTAAAGTAGTAAGAAAATACACATATTCAACTTTAATACTTTCCTTAGTCTATAAACCATGTACCTAATGTATATGATAATTAGGATATGGAAATATTCTAATGTTTGTGCCTACCCTACATCATTGCCTATCTAGAACATGGTGACATAAAAATATGGGGGAATTTTATTAGAGGTTTTCTATACATCTATGTGAATCAAAGGTGTCTTGTGGCATCCTAAAACATTGATAATTTAATTACCTAAAAGAACAATGAGATGAAGCTATTACATGCAAACCCACTTATCTATGAAGTTGAGTCTAGGTGATAAACCTAACTACAACTATATTTTACTACTAATAAAACGATAAATTATTGGATTAATAGTTGAAGCATTTAAGAAAAATTAGGTAGGTAATGGAGTAAAAGCGTATGGTTGATAAGGTAAATTAAGGAGAAAATGGTAAAGATAAAATGAGTCTAGAGGAACTAACACAATAGACAAGGCTATAGAACTTGAAAATACCACTCAAAGAATCATTACAAATAGTAGAGGTTGTGATGCTACTATCTATAGTATAATCCATGTGGAAGACATGTCTTTTAATCATGGGTATCATGGATTTATAAATGACACATACATCCATTATAACATGCTTATATGAGGCATCAAAATCATATGACATCCCTCTTAAGTAATGGAAGATGAAATTCTCACCCATAACATAAGCGATTACCATATATTTTAATATCTTGGGAGAGAAGGAAAAGAAAAATAGATACAAGAGAATTTAATAATAGGGTTAGACCAATTGAAATATAAGGAGATACTTTCATATTAGAAGTGATTATTTTACATGGATTATACAAGCAAGACCCCCTTTATTGTATGCTTAATATTTTTGAGATAAAGCTATTAGTAAGGTTCATTTTGAGTCCATAAAATAAAACCAAATTACGGATACATCTCCTTTGACCTTCAGTAGCATATCACCCATAACATTATTGCTTCTACCTTTAGTCCATTTTCTAGATAATAGTTTCATAAACCTAATACAACCTAGGTGCCCTAGGAGAATCCATGACAATGGTGGGAGAGATTTAAAGTATGCATGTAGTTCTAGGTATTATGGGATGGCTATTGGAGAACTAACATCTAATAAATATGTATGCCCATGATATTTATAGATATGTTTCCAACATAATTAGCAATGATTATTAGACATGTTTAAGGATAATCTAGGACATTGTAATTTAGGTAACCATATCTAAAACAACAATTGCAAGTGTAGGAATATTAGAGGCAATAATCACTAGCATTGTTATCCTGGTATTTATAGAGCTATTATATTTTTATTGTAATAATGATGCCATTAATTTCATCAATACTAGATATTACATTAACATCTTTTACATCGATGGTTTTAGTAGTCCATCTACACCAATTTTTTAGCCCTAGTTGTATATATATTTTAGTAGAACAACTACATTACACTACTCCTATAAGTCTTACCTACAAAAAAATTGATACCAAAAATATCAAAATTAGTATACATGATCCTAGAACCACTAAAAATATATACAACATTAGATATGATGGCATAAGTGCCGATAATTATACCATTTATTGGTTTAGAATAAAAAAAAAACAACTAATGTAGTGGTTACAACCACCATAAATCATATAGAGGCTTTATTAATGTGTAACCCTATAATTATTAGTTTGGCACTAAAAAGAACAGGAACAACATGGATCTTAAACTAGTACTCTCTCCTTTAGGGTGGTACTATAATCACATATATAAAAAATTATGTACGTTAGATATATAAAATTACAAGGAAATTTAAATATGCTTGGAAATTAATTGATTTTACAAAATTGAATATGTGAAAAAATAGTCAAAATACCAACATGATGCCAAAAATTCTTAAAATATATACTAAAAGTTTTTTTGATACCAATGCGTAAAAAACTAGAAAAAAATAGTATAGAATGAATTCAAGGATTTAATCCTAATACAAGTGTGCACACATTACCTTTCATAAGAAAATAATTGCAAGAAGTCCTAGAAAATATATGATGAAGGTATTACTAAAATAAACATTAGATTGATAAATATGAGAGGGAAAATATGGATAAAAGGTATTACTAAAAGAAACATTAAATGGATAAAAATGAGAGGGAAAATATGCATAAATTATTAGTGTAGTAGGTACACCAATAAGTGGAATCATTATTAATACATTTTTATGAGTTTTGCTTGGACACAGTATCTAGCATAGGTGAAAAAGTAGAGAAATCATTCTATTTGGATATTGGATGGATGTTTGAAATATTACAATGACATAGGAAAGATGGAGTTGTATATTTATTCTCAAATTATATTAGAAAAAAAATGCATAAGCAAATGAAATCATTGATAGATCAATGAAATTAACAATTGAATAAGTGGTAGAACCTACTCGAAAAACTATAGGAGATACTAGATGATGCGATGCCATTCAAGAAATATTAAAGCTTAAAGTGGATCATAATACATCAAAACATTAATTAATAATAGATAATCCCAGACTAGAGATAAAAACTATCCAAAGGATGCCATAGGTAGACTAAAATATAATGAAGAATATGTAAAAGCATTGATGTTAATAATATTTGAGATATTAGATAAAATACAAGCCCATATAAATGCGGTCAAAACTTGGAGATGTTTTTCGTAGGACTGCCCAAAATTCCAAACTCGTTTCGGCCATATCTTACTCATCTAGACTCGTATTGAGCTAATATTTTGAGGATAGATGCCTGAAAAACCCTAGAACATCTCCACCAATGTTCATATCATTTGGAGCAACACATATCCTAGCACATCCATATGTGTGAACGAGATATTTGGCAAGAAGCTATGTGAGGGTTTTAGCTGGGTTGAGTGTAAGTAGCTCCAGAGGTTGGTTTTTAGGGCCTTCAAGCCCTAGCAGCCAATATTTTTGTGGTTTATGCTCAATATTTTAGCAAGAAATATTGCATGGGATCCAATATGGGTTAGAAATTTATCTTTGAATAGATCATACTGTGAACTTGAGTGACAACGGCTTCCAATTTGCTACACAAAAGAAAAGTGAAAACCATACCTTTCCACGACATCTAGGGCAAGGATTAAAGAGATCACAAAATAAGTTTCAAGCAGTTGATCAGAAAATGACTCATATCTCAAGTGAATCTAGTGCTAAGGTGCGCCCACAAAACAATTCTACTATGAAAACCCTTTTCAAGGGTAAGAATTTCGAAGACTCAGTCCCAAAAATGAATTTTAGTGATGCCCTTCGTGGTGGACATCCTCAACCCAATGCTAATATCAATATTAGGGTTTCCCATAAACCTCTAAGAATGCCTAATATTGACCCTAGGAAAATGGAGTCGGGATGTCTTAAAGTAGCTGATGGAACTCCTATTGTTAAGCTTGATATGGGTAACATTCGGACTGGCATTGAAGATTTGGAAAAAAAGGACTAATTTGTCGGTTCATGGGTTTTCGTTCGAGTCTATCTGCTTTCAAAATCTGGGCTGCAAAAATCTAGAAAACTAAAGTGATGGAGATCACAAAATCACAGAGAATCAATCAAGCTTTAATTTCGTTAAAATTTTCCAATGAAAATTTACAATCTAGCCAACAAGCGTAGTTTCTAGTTCTCCGTCCCCCTCTCCTTGATGCACCCTCTTCCTTATATATCCATGTCTCCCCCTTTATTTCTAGGTCTGACCTTCTAGGCCATTAATGACCCATCTATCCCAAAATACATCCTCCCTGATTGAACCTTTACATCTTTCCCTAACTGGCAACTACCACTAGGTTGGTCGTGGATGCATGTATTGATGAGCCATTTGACTTCTAGGCACAGTCTTCGAATGGCCGCCATGCTCAGCGAGCTTATCGGGAAAGAAATCATGCATTAATGATGCCCTAACCACCTCAAAAAACATCATCTGGGAATGCGGGCTTCTTCGAACAGAGAACCAACAGTATGGTAAGACCTCAAGGTCTTACTATAAATGTAATCGCAGGCCACTCAAAGGGGGCTCCCTTGTAATCTCTTTGCCACTATAGGGGGCTCCCTCCTTGGAATCTATGATTCTTATTCTTATTATTCATGGATGATTTGATATGGATGGCCAACCTAATATATATATCTACCCTAAAGCTACGTTGGTGAAGAGACATGATGGTTCACGTATGAAGAGACATGATGGTTCACGTTATGAAGGGTTGTGATGGTTCACTTTATAAGTTAATAATATAATAATTAAATGATTAATAATACTAACTAATACTAACTAATAACATTAGGATTGAGGATCCTAACATGCCACCCTCCTTAAAAATAGCTTTGTCCTCAAAGCTCAAAGTGAGAAACTTTGTCCTTTGTTTTCCAAGAAGGATTTGTGTAAGTTCTTGGACTCTTTTAATGGCATCCTTTCATAGGCAAGGATATCGAGAAGGATGAAGCATTAGCGGGGACTGCAAAAAATATTAGTAACTATGTGATGATGAGGGAAGGGCAATCCTTCAGGTTCTTCATACACCTTAGAATGATGCATAAAAAGAGGTGATAAAACTTCTACATTCTCTTGTTGTTCCCTGGGAGAGGCAACGAAGGAGTGTGTAGTCACTTTTTTGCCTTGTTTTTTAATAGGTTTGACCCTATGGTGATAACTCACTATTGGAGAGGAATTTGAGTGTAGTTCTTGTAAAGTGCATGTTTGGCCATAATGAGTCACTTTGGGAATGTCTTGAGATATTTCTTTCTTATTGTCCTTGTTTTCCACATATTCCTTTTCTTTTTTATCTTTTGTGGCTTCCTTATCTTCCTTACCTTCCTCATTGTTACCATATTTAGTGCTATATTTAGGTGTATCCATCACTATGTCTACCTCTATATCATTTTTTTCTTCTATTGCCTTATCGAGGTTAGCATTATGCATTGGCTTGGGAGTGATGTAAGTGGTTGATGAATTCTCCAGAGGTGGTTTCCATAATCGATGTTGTCCGTTGATTTTGTCTTTGGCTAATTTGGCTAGTCCATAGGTTTGCATCATGGTATAGGGATTGAACCTTGTCACCTCCATTCTAATTTCTTCTTTCAATCCACTAATGAAGTTATTGATGAGAATTGATTCATCCAACCCTGTGTTGTGTTTGGTTATATCCTCAAATCGATTTTGATACCCATACACGGAAGTGATTTGACGAAGTTCCTTGAGCAAATCCCACATGGTTGGGTTCCACATGGCTCTGATACCAAATAGTAAGACCTCAAGATCTTACTATAAATGTAATCGTAGGCCACTCAAATGGGGCTCCCTTGTAATCGCTTTGCCACTATATGGGGCTCCCTCCTTGGAATCTATGATTCTTATTCTTATTATTCATGGATGATTTGATATGGATGGCCAACCTAATATATTTATCTACCCTAAAGCTACGTTGGTGAAGAGACATGATGGTTCACGTATGAAGAGACGTGATGGTTCATGTTATGAAGGGTTGTGATGGTTCACTTTATAAGTTAATAATATAATAATTAAATGATTAATAATACTAACTAATACTAACTAATAATGTTAGGATTGAGGATCCTAACACGAGTATGTCACGATATCGCGACATGTCATGATATCGCAAAATTTTCCTTGCTTGCTGCCCTTCTCTCCTTCAAGTCACGATATCACGACATGTCGCAATATCGCGACATTTTCCTTGCTTGCTGCCCTTATCTCCTTCAAGTCACGATATCTCGACAATTTTCTTCCTTGCAACATTTCTTTCTTCGGGTCGCGATATCACGACATGTCACGATATCGCGACATTTTTCCTTCCCTGCAGCATTTCTTTCCTTTGAGTCACGATATCGTGACATGTCATGATATCGCGACATTTTTCCTTCCCTACAGCATTTCTTTCCTTCGGGTCGCGATATCGCGACATGTCGCGATATCACGATATTTTTCCTTCCCTGTAGCATTTCTTCCCTTCGGGTCGCGATATCGTGACATGTCGTGATATCGCGACATTTTTCCTTCCCTGCAGCATTTCTATCCTTCGGATCGCGATATCGCGATATCACAACATTTTTCTTTTTCTTTGCCTTTTCCTCTTTCAGGTCATGATGTCGCAATATTTTTTCTTTTTTTCGCTGTCTTCCTCTTCGGTGGGTCGCGATATCGTGACATGTCACGATATCATGACATCTTCCCTTCCGGTTCTTCTTTCTTCCTTCTCGGTCATGAAATCATGACATGTCACGATATCGCGACATCTTGCTCTCTGCTTTCTTCTCACCTTTACGGGTCATGATATCGTGACATGTCATGATATCGTGATAAATTTGCCTTCTATTTTTGCTCTCTGCTTCGGGTCGTGATATCATGATAGTTTTCTTCCTTGCTTCCTTTTCTGCTCCTTTGGTCGCGATTTCGTGACATGTCGTGAAATCATGACATTTTCTTCTCTGACCCTTCCTATTCCCTTTCGATCACGATTTCATGACATGTCACGAAATCGTGACATTTTCTCCTCTAGCCTTTTCTGCGTTCTTTCGATCGCGATTTCGTGACATGTCATGAAATCGTGACATTTTTCCTCCTACGCCTTGCTTCGTCCTTTTGTCGTGATAATGCGACATGTCGCGATATCGCGACACTTTTACTCCCTTGCGCCATCTTTCGTCTTCTGGTCGTGATTTCGTGACATGTCATGAAATCGTGACATTTTTGGCTCCATGCCTTCTCTCTCCTTCCTGAGTCACGAAAATGTGACATGTCGCGATATCGCGACATCAAAGCTAACACTTGGAATTTTTTTTTTTGTTGATGCAAGATTGCTCTGCTGCCATCGGATGCTCCTGCATCAGACACCCGGGGTGGATTGAGAAGTGTCCTTCACTTTTGTGCTGTTGGAGGAAGACTCAAGCGGTTGACCTCTTCTTTTGACAACCAAGTTGCATCTTCGACAGACCTATCCTTCCATTTGACCAGGTATTCAGAATATTGCTTGTTCTTGGTACTTCTGCCTACTCGAGTGTCTAGTATTTCCTCGATCTTGTCTATTGTTGGGGTAGATGTTGGAATACTCCATAATTCTGTACTTTGTGTCTCGCTACTACCCCCTTCATGAT
Source organism: Wollemia nobilis (assembly GCA_028583015.1). Taxonomy (NCBI): domain Eukaryota; kingdom Viridiplantae; phylum Streptophyta; class Pinopsida; order Araucariales; family Araucariaceae; genus Wollemia; species Wollemia nobilis. Next base: position 5,867,739 of record JAQPPZ010016931.1, read on the forward strand.
ATTCTACCAAATCTGCAATGTTAAAAATAGGTGATATATTCAGCTCGCTTGGTAGTTCCACTTCATAGGCATTTCTTGAATCTCTTTTACCTATGATCCTGCATGGTCCAAACCTCTTCATCTTTAGCTTGTTGTAGGTTTTGCTAGGAAACCTCTCCTTTCTCAAGTGAACCATGACCTCATCTCCCACTTGGAACTCCTTGAAACGCCACTTCTGATCGACTTTGGCTTTGTACTGAGTATTCATCCTACTAAGATGTTGTTTTACCTCTTCATGCAAACTCCTTATGTGCTCTACAAAATCTCCAGCCTCAGCACTACTCTTACCTCCCTTACCCATCGTTCTTAGTTTAGAAACATTTCTTGGGTTGTTCCCATACATAATCTGGAATGGGGATCTACCAGTACTTCTGTTGATGGAATTATTGTAAGCAAATTCTGCCTGTGGCAAAATCAAATCCCATCCCTTGGGCTTATCTCCCACCAGGCATCTCAGGAGATTACCCAAAATTCTATTCACCACCTCTGTTTTCCCATCAGTCTATGGATGGTACGTAGAACTGAACTTCAAATCTATTTTTAGCTGCTTCCACAAAGTCTTCCAGAAATAACCCACAAATTTGGTATCTCTGTCAGATACTATACTCTTGGGTAGACCATGAAGGCATACCACCTCCTTGAAAAACAAGCCTACAATATGAACTGCATCACTCATTTTTTGACATGGGATAAAATGAGCCATCTTCGAAAACCTATCCACCACAACAAAAATGGAGTCACTCCCTCATTGTGTCCTTGGTAGGCCAAGAACAAAATCCATATTGATGTCCTCCCATGGCCTCTTTGGCACAGGTAATGGCTGATACAATCCTGTATTCTGTCTCACTCCCTTAGCCATCTGGCAGATTCTATAGCCCTGCACAAATTTAGTCACATCTTGTTGCAACTGTGGCCAATGGTAGTTTTCACTAACAAGGGCAATGGTCTTATCTTGACCAAAATGTCTAGCTAGTCCCCCACTATGCTTCTCCTTTATCAGATTCTCCCTCATTGAACTCCGTGGAATGCATAATTGACCTCCTTTGAACAACATCCCATCTTGGATTAGGAAATCTAGCCACTTGGTCTTGTCCAAAGTAACCAGTGTCAAGCAAGCCTTCCAGGCTTCTGTAAAATCAGGATCTTCAGGGTACAAACCCTTGAGTTCATCAAATCCTACCACTTCCACCTTCATTTTTGTCAACAAACACTGCATTCTACTTAAGGCATCTGCAACTCTGTTGGACTTTATGCTCCTGTGCTTCAACACAAAGGTATAACTCTGTAGAAACTCAACCCACTTCAGGTGCCTCTGGTTTAGCTTCCCTTGGCTATTAATATACTGTAATGCCTGATGATTAGTAAATAGAACAAACTCTTTTGGCAATAGGTAATGTCGCCACTTCTTTAGAGCCTGAACTATAGCATAAAACTCTTGATCATAAAATGAACACCTCTTTCTGGCATCATTGAGTTTCTCACTAAAGTAAGCAACAGGTTTACCTTCTTGACTCAATACAGCCCCTATGGCACTACCACTAGCATCACAGTCTACCTGGAATACCTTATTAAAATTTGGAAGTGCCAAAACAGGTTGTTCTGTAACCTTTATTTTCAACATATCAAAGCTCTTGTCTGCTTCTAAGGTCCACTTAAATTTTTTTTATTTCCTCTCATTGTTTATGTAAGGGGTGCACAAATACTACTAAAATTCCTAATGAATTTCCTATAAAAACTTGCTAGACCATGAAATGATCTCACCTCATGCTTATCGGAGTAGGCCATTCCATGATAGCTCTCACCTTTTTGGGGTCCATTTTTAGACCTTCGACTAAGATGAAAAATCCCAGGTACACTAACTCCTTCATGAAATTACATTTCTTCAGATTAATCAACAGCTGCTCCTCCTGTAGCCTCTCAAAAACCCTTCTGATATGCATCAGATGCTCTTCCAGGGTTCTGCTAAATATTAGAATATCATCCAAATAGACAATAACAAATTTGCCTAAGAAATCTTTCAATACCTCATTCATCAACCGCATGAATGTGCTTGGTGCATTGGTCAGCCCAAATGGCATGACCAACTATTCATACAAACCTTCTCTAGTCTTGAAGGTTGTCTTCCACTCGTCTCCTTCTCTGACACAAATATGGTGATAACCACTCTTCAGATCTATCTTGGTGAAGTACTTGGCTCCACTCAAACAGTCCATAATGTCATCCATCCTTGGCAATGGAAATCTGTACTTTATGGTGATCTTGTTAATGGCTCGAGAGTCTGTACACATTCTCCACTCTCCATATTTCTTTGGTGCTAGTACTACAGGTACTGCACATGGACTCAAACTCTCCCGAATTAGTCCCTTCTCTAGCAACTCTTGGACTTGCCTATTCAACTCTTCAGTTTCTGTAGGGGTCATTCTATGTGCTGCCTTATTGGGTAAGCTAGACCCTGGCACCAAATCTATGTGGTGACTGATCTTCCTCACTGGTGGTAAACCCTCAGGCACATTATCAGATATAATGTCTAGAAATTCTTTCAAAAATCCTAAGACTTCTACAGGGGTATCCTTGCATTCTTCCTTCCTAACTCTAGGAACCAATGCATAGCACATATGCTCATGCTTTAAACTATTCAAAAATTTTCCTCCTTCGACTAAACAAATTCTAGCGCTGCTGCATACCTTTTATTTCACCTCCTTCAAGGGCTTCAGCTTATGGCGCACTCCATTCTTTGTCACTGAGTAGGTGTTTGCATGACCATCATGTACTGCACATCGATCAAACTGCCATGGCCTTCCCAACAACAAATGGCAAGCATCCATGGGCAGGATGTCACACAAGACCTCATCACAGTAATTCCCAATATTGAACTTCATTGAACATTGCTCACTGACCAAAACTCTATGGTCCTTTTGTAACCACGTAATCTGGTATGGATGTAGGTTCCTTCTCCTTTTTAGCTATAACTTGGCAACCATTTCTTCTAAAACCAAGTTATCAGTACTACCATTATCTATGATAATATTGTAGACCTTACCCAAACTTCTGCACCTTGTGCGAAACAGGCTCCTCCTCTGGTATGATCCTTTATCCTCATTTAATAGGGTCCTCCTAGTGACCATAACTTCTCCTCTCTCTGCCTCCTCAGAATGTTCTGATTCAACACCTTCATCTGCTACAACAACTCTGGCAGGACCCTTAGGTCTCTTATTCATCCTTTCTCTATGTTGTGGACACTCAAATGCTTGATGTCCTTCTTCACCACAGTGGAAATAGGTTCCACGAAATCCTCCTCTTCCAAATCCACGTCCAAATCTACCTCTCCCTCTCGGGTAGCCATTGTTCTGATTATGGGGTTGGTAGGTGTTCTCCTCTTTCTATTCTTGGGTATTACTAGTCTCACCAGCCTTCTTCTGATCCTTATATTTTTCTCCACTGGTCCTTCCACCAGTCCTTCCACCATGACCTCTTCCTCTTTGCTTGCTCTCAAACCTCTTATTCAAATTCTCCTCAACCCTCAAGGCAAACTTATAAGCATCCTCTATGGTGGTCATCCTGACCAGGCTTAACTCTTCTTGAATACTTGCTTGCAACCCATTAATATAATGGGCTACCTTCTCCTTGCTGGACTCTGAATGGCCTATTCTGATTACAATATTGTAAAACTCCTTTGTGTATTCTTTAACAGACTTGTTGGCTTGCTTCAAACCTTGCATTTTCTTTAGCAGATCCATCTCATAGTCAACTAGGATGAACTACCTCTTCAACTTCTCCAACATTCTATCCCACCTGGTTATTCTCTCCTTTCCTATTCTGTTTCTTTCCAACTGCACTCCCTTCCACCATATGCTGGCATGACCCTTCAACTTGGTCTTGGCAAACCTGACCCTATCAGGATATTCAACTTCTTCATACTCAAAGTATTCTTCCAAATCATTGATCCAGTCAATCAATTCCTCTGGATCAAGGTTTCCAGAATACGTAGAAACCTCCATCTTTGGTTTATTTCCAATCTGAGAGATGGCTCTATATAACCTGGCTTGTGCAGGATCTACAGCCTCTTCTTCTTCCTCAAACTGGTCCTCTTCTTCTTTAAATTCATCTTCACTTCCCTCTTCCCCTCTAGGTTCAAGTCCTCTACGCAGCTCCTCTTGTAGGGACTGAAATTTCCTCTACAAAGCTCTAAAATCTTCTATTGGCACCATGTTTCTTCCACCACCACGGTTTCTTCATGGAGGCATTTTGCTTCACTCTCTTCTCACAACCCTTCCACAGATCCTGGTGCAAGCTACCTCACTTTCATGATCTGCTCACACACTCAAGAACTCCCACTCTGATACCACTTGATGGAGATCACAGAATCACAGAGAATCAATCAAGCTTTCATTTTGTTAAACTTTTCCAAAGAAAATTTACAATCTAGCCAATAGGCATAGTTTCTAGTTCCCCATCCCCCTCTCCTTGATGCACCCTCTTCCTTCTATATCCATGTCTCCCCCTTTCTTTCCAGGTCTGACCTTCTAGGCCATTAATGACCCATCTATCCCAAAATACATCCTCCCTGACTGAACCTTTACATCTTTCCCTAACTAGAAACTGCCATCGGGTTGGCCGCGGATGCATGCATTGATGAGCCGTCTGACTTCTAGGCATAGTCTTCGAATGGCCGCCATGCTCAACGAGCTTACCGGGCAAGAAATCATGCATTAATGAGGCCCTGACCGCCTCGAAAAACATCGTCTAGGAATGCGGGCTTCTTCAAACAGAGAACCAACAGTATGTCATGATATTGTGACATGTCATGATATCGTGACATTTTCCTTGCTTGCTGCCCTTCTCTCCTTCAAGTCGCGATATCGTGACATGTCACGATATCGTGACAATTTCCTTCCTTGCAGCATTTCTTTCTTCGTGTCACGATATCGTGACATGTCACGATATCACGACATTTTTCCTTCCCTGTAGCATTTCTTTCCTTCGGGTCACGATATCGTGACATTTTTCCTTCCCTACAACATTTCTTTCCTTCGGGTCGTGATATCGTGACATGTCGTGATATCATGAAATTTTTCCTTACCTGTAGCATTTCTTCCCTTTGGGTCATGATATCACGACATTTTTCCTTCCCTACAGCATTTCTTTCCTTTGGGTCGCGATATCGCGACATTTTTCTTTTTCTCGGCCTTTTCCTCTTTCAGGTCGTGATGTCACGACATGTCGCGATATCGTGACATTTTTTCTTTTTCACTGTATTCCTCTTCAATGGGTCGCGATATCACGACATCTTCCCTTCCGGTTCTTCTTTCTTCCTTCTCGATCGTGAAATCGTGACATGTCGCGATATCGCGACATCTTGCTCTCTACTTTCTTCTCGCCTTTATGGGTCGTGAAATCGCGACATGTCGCGATATCACGACAACTTTATCTTCTTTTTTTGCTCTCTACTTCGGGTCACGAAATCGTGACATGTCACGATATCGCGATAGTTTTCTTCCTTGCTTCCTTTTCTGCTCCTTCGGTCGCAATTTCGTGACATGTCACGAAATCGTGACATTTTCTTCTTTGACCCTTCCTGTTCCCTTTCGATCGTGATTTCACGACATGTCGTGAAATCGCGACATTTTCTCCTCTAGCCTTTTCTGTGTTTTTCCGGTCGCGATTTCGTGACATGTCACGAAATCGTGAAATTTTCCTCCTACGCCTTGCTTCGTCATTTTGTCATGATAATGTGACATGTCGCGATATCGTGACACTTTTACTCTCTTGCGCCATCTTCCATCTTCTGGTCGCGATTTTGCGACATGTCGCGAAATCGTGAAATTTTTGGCTCCGTGCCTTCTCTCTCCTTCTTGAGTCGCAAAAACGTGACATGTCGCGATATCGCAACATCAAAGCTAACACTTGGATTTTTTTTTTTTTGGTTGATGCAAGATTGCTCTACTACCATCGGATGCTCCTGCATCATAAAGGTGAGTTACAAATATCTATTTATCCAAATGGTTATTTTCTTGTTTTATTTGCTAATAATGAAGATAGAGAGAAAACTTTTCAAGGGGGTCCTTGGTTTTTTGGAAGGGCAGGGATTTTCATGAAGCCCTAGCATACTAAATTTAAATCCAAAGAAGAGATGCCTTCTATAGCTCCCGTGTGGGTTAGACTCTTTGGCATCCCTATTGAATTTTGGAATCCTACTATTTTTTCTTCAATTGGAAACTCTTTAGGAACTTTTATGATGACTGTTGATTGTACTCAAAATTTTGAACATATTATTTATGCTTGAATTTGTGTTTTAATGGATTTTGACAAACCCCTACCTAAAAATATCACATTACAATTTGGGTAAGACACTTTGGAGCAAGTATTGGACTATGAGAACATTCCTTTTCGTTGTAGAATTTTCCATGAATATGGTCATTTGGCCAGTGCTTGCCCAAATAAAATTCCTAATCAAAATATTTACACAGGGGGAGAAGATTTACAGGAAAATTGCACATGTGTTGCCAACAATTCCAAAGGGGGATATTGTTGAGCAAAGTGCAGCAAACAGTATTGTCATTGTTGTCAACACAGTCAGATAGATTTATTGATGCAATGGACAAGAGTTTATTGAATAGCAAGGTGCAACCAAAGTACAATGGATAGGAGTTTAGTATTGAGCAAGGTGTTGCAGGAGGATTGTCATTGTTGTCAATACAGTCAGTTAGATCTAATGATGCAATGGACAGGAAGTTCAAAAGTCACTCAGATGTAGAGGATAAAGTTCAAAAGTTAGTCATATCATGAGTCCTTAAATGATAGATGCATAGAAACAGAAAACATAATTCAGAATGAGAAGTCTTCAGAACCTGAGATGTCAAGAAGCGGAAAGGTTTTTCTGTGAAAACCAAGGCAGTCAAAATAAAAAGTTTTATTTAAAATCATGGATAACAGATTTGAAATGGGTTTTTCTTAAAACCCAAGTTGGCTCTTCGTTTCGTTGAAAAAGATGCCCCGGTGATGAAGATATTTAATTTTAAATATTTAGTTTAAATTTTAAAGGTTTTTTGTGAAAACCAAGGCATTCAAAATAAAAAGTTTTATTTAAAAACCATGGATAACATATTTGAAATGGGTTTTTCTTAAAACCCAAGTTGGCTCTTCGTTTCGTTGAAAAATATGCCCCGATGATGAAGATATTTAATTTTAAATATTTAGTTTAAATTTTATTTTATTTAAAATTTAAATTAAAAATATTAAATTAAATTAAAAGGTCCGACGTGTTACTATTTCACGGAAATAAGCTACAGGAAGGTGACAAAGGTGGAGAAGGGTTTGGCAGCCAATAACTTCTAGGGTTTTGCAGCCGATATTCTTAGGGTTACAGCCGACGGATTTTAGGGTTTGGTAGTTGACAAATTCTAGGGTTTCTCAGTCAACGTTCTTCTAGGGTTTGTTTCTAAAATTTCTTTTATAAAAGCAAGGGTTCTTCGAGTTTGAAAATGTGGGGTGTTAAGATAAAGTGGGAATGCGAGCATAGTGTTTCTGAAAGTGAAGTTCGTGTTGAGCAAAGAGCAGAATGTGAAACGACACAGAGTGTGCGAAGCATGTGAACAGAGAAAGCAGAGTGTGTAGAGAAGCGTGAAGGGCAAATTTGATTGCAAATTCTAGCTGTAGCAGTGCAACAGACTGTGTGAAGTGATTATGCAAGAGAGAGCAGAGTGCATAGATATTGCAAAGGTGATGTAGACTAGTTAGAGTCTTGCAATAACAAAGGTATATGTCAAACATTTTTTATTCAATATTGAAGTCCAGTTGGTGCTGGAAAATTAAGGGGTTGGTGCCTCTTTCCAGTTGGTGCTGGTAAACAAATTGTCCAGTTGGTGCTGGAAAATTAAGGGGTCGGTGCCTCCTTCCAGTAGGTTCTGGTAAAATAGGAGTTAGTGCTCCATTCTGTTGAAGCAGATAAAGTTAAGGGGTTGGTTCTCCTTCCAGTTGGTGCTGGTAAACAAATTGTAAAGTTGGTGCTTTGCAAGAGGTTGGATTTGGATGGGAGTCCAAGAAGCCATTCTTTTTGAGGAGTAGCCATTTTGGTGAACCTCATTAAAAATCAGTGTTGTGTGATGTTCTCTTGCGATACTTATTATATTTGTTTATAAGTTTTATCTCTTTGCAAATTTTTTTTGAGCTGTCTATTCATATTTTGGAATGCTACACTAATTCACCCCCCCTCTCAGTGTCATTGTGATTACAATAGTCCCAAGTGAGGAAGATGAAATAATGGAAACTGAAATCTTAGAAACACAATTTAAATATGAAGGTAAGAACTCAGAGACAAACCAACAAATCAAGGGTTTTCAACAAAAAAAAAGGAGAAAATTTACACATGAAAAACAATCTTTCAAATGTCAAAACTTCAAATAATGCAGGTGCCAATATAGACTCCGTTGAACCATCTAGTAAAATTTTGGTTGTGTACAAGCATTCTTCAAGGTTAGAAGCCATCTCAGATTCAATTGGAATAAGTCAAGAAAAAGGGAAAAAAAATTGAAGATGGATTCTAATCAAAAAGCAAGTCGCGAGACCAATCAATATAATATGGTTAAAGAAGGTGAAAAGCTTGTAGAGGAAGGTAAGATTAATGCCCTTACCAACTTTTTTAGCCCCGGTATTAATGAAGATCATCACTTGGAATATTAGAGGACTCAAATGGAATCTTTCAAAACAAAATGAAATTAGAAGAATGATTCAGATAAATCATCCACATCTTGTTTTCCTTAAAGAAACAAAGATGTCAATGGAGGATATGGACTCAATTGCCAATAAAATTTGGCCAGCTCGAAAAGTGGTTTCCCTCAACTCCCAATGGACTTCAAGTGGCATTGCTTGTCTTTGGGACCCAAAAGAGGTAGTTATTCACCATATGGTTGGCAGTTGGAGTTTTTTGGCTATAGCTATTCAAAGTAGATATTCCAACTAGATAATGCTCTGCATTACTGTTTATGCTCCAACTTATTTGGATGAAAAAATAAGACAGTGGAAGGATATTACTCATATTATCTCTCATTTTCCTAAATCTTGGATCTTGATCGAAGGAGATTCCAATACCATCCTCTCTCTGGATGAGAAAAGGGGGAAAATAGAAATTTGGATAAAAGCACTAACCTCATGAGCGAATATATTGCAAACCTCCATCTTGTGGATATCCAACCAGATAATGGCCTTATGATTTGGTCTAATAGAAGGCAAGGATTAGATTGTATAATGGAGAGATTGGATAGGTTTTTGCTCTCTAAAAATTTCTTAATCCATGGTCACATTCCTAAAGTGAAGACTCTTAATAATGCTAGTTCGGATCATTGGCCAGTCATGGTGGAAATGTGCAAAAACCAATGTGAGTTTCTCTCCTTTTCATTTTCAATTAATGTGGCTTAGAGACATTTCCTTCAGACCTCATGTGCAAAAATGGTGGAAGGAAGGTAAACCTAGGCATGGGACTAAGATGTTCTATTTTTCCAAAAGACTGCAATACATTAAATCCAAAATCAAGACTTGGAATTGGAAAGAGTTTGGGGATGTTCATAAAAAAAACATGAAGTTATTTCTCATATTGAAAATTTGAATAAGAAAATCCGTTTAGATGGCCTCACAGAAAAGAGAAGTGCAGATGAAATTAAACTCACAACTCAGTTAGAGGAATGGGAAAAAAGAGAAGAAATCTTATGGAAGAAAAAATCTAGAATTCAATGGCTCAAAGAAGGAGATCGAAACACAATTTTCTTCCACAAATATCTTCTAGCTCAAAGATCTCACAACTTTATTTCTTCCTTAAAATAATATTATGGAGATGTTGTTTATACTTGGGATGGCATGAACTCTATTGTTGTTGATTATTTTTCCAATATTTTTGCTGCTACTCCTCTTGACTCAGCTTCACAAAAAAATGTTCTTCAAGAAATCCCTTCTCTTATCACTTCTGAGGAGAACTCTATTTTGACTGCTCCTGTTACTATCAATGAGCTTCAACAAGTATTTTTTAAAATGCAAAAAGGGAAAACCCCAAGTCCTGATGGTTTTCCCATTGAGTTCTACCAAGAGTTTTGGGATATCCTTCATGTTGATTTATTAGAGGTGGTGGAAGAATCCAGGAAAGCCAAAGAAATTTTGAAGGTTATCAATAAAAATTATATTACTCTTGTTCCAAAAGCTCAAGAGGTTGATCATATCTCAGCTTTTAGACCTATTGCTTTATGTAATGTTCTTCTCAAAATCATTACTAAAATCATGGCAGAAAGGTTGAAGCCTCTTTTACATAAGATTATTTCCCCAGAGCAAGGGGGTTATGTGGAAGGATGTCAAATAGTAGATGAGATAGTTCTTGCTCAAGAAGCCATCCATTCCATGGATATGCAAAATTCTCCTTCCATGTTCATTCGGTTAGACTTATCTATAGCTTATGACTGAGTGGATTGGCACTTCCTTATCAAAGTTTTGAGGCAATTTGGTTTCTCTAAGGATTGGATGGATTGGATTATGGGATGTATCTCTTTAGTTTCCTACTTATTTCTTATCAATGGTAGGCCTTCTCAGTCATTCCCAACTTCTAGAGGTATTAGGCAAGGTGACCTGCTATCCCCTTATTTATTCATCATTCTTGTTGAATGCTTGGGTAGGACTATAACCAAAAAGAGGGAAAACAAAACCCTTGAGGGAGTTACCATTACTCATGGAGCTAGACCTATCTCTCATCTTCAATTTGTGGATGACTCTACTCTTTTAGGTAAAGCTATAGTTAAGGAAGCTTCTAATATTAAGCAAATCATTAGCTATTTTTCTAAGGCTATTCGGGAAGTTGATCAATGAAGACAAATCTAAAGTTATTTTATTTCACTGCTCTGCTAGACAGGAATCCATTGTCTTGGATAAATTAAGATATAAGAAGACCTCTCTTCCAATCACTTATTTAGGTATTCCCATAAATATTCAAAGTTAGAAAAATAAATATTGGAATTGGTTGTTGGACAAAGTCAAGAAGAAAATTGGAAAGTGGACCAACAAGTGGCTTTCTTATGGGGGTAGAATCACCTTGGTAAAATCAGTCCTTCAAGCTATTCCTATTTATGTTTCTTCCATTTTGAATATCCCAAAGGTTGTTCTTCAAGAATTGGATCAAATCAGTCATCATTTCCTTTGGAGTGGTACTAAGGAGAAAATAAAATGGGCCTTGGTGAAATGGGATACTTTATGTCGTCCTAAGAGTGAAGGCGGGTTAGGATTCCAGTATTCTATTAATAACAACAAATCTTTAGCTTCTAAATTATATTTGAGGATGTTGCATAACCCCAATGATATTTGGGCCAATAATATCCGTCCTAAATATGCTAAGAACAAAAGTCCTGAAGACCTTGTTCGCTATCAACTTCCTACCAAAGGTTCTCCCATTTTAACAGTTCTTAAGACTGGTGAGGATTTGATAAAGAAAAAATTATTTTGGATCATTCATAATGGTCAACAAGCAAATTTTTGGATAGATTCTTGGGATGGTCACAAGCCTTTGATAACTCAGTTTCTCGATTGGAGGCCTTGGATGGAGGACCTTCACCGAGCTAATTGGATAAAGGTGGCTAATTACTATCGATACCATACTGGTAATTCAAAGGTTGGTAGATATTGGATCCCTATTGAGGACTGGCCTATTCAAATACCACAAAGGAAAAGACAAGATATCCAAGGCATCCTTCATATGAGATCCCTCTCTTGGTCCCATGAAAAAGATTGTTTTGGATGGAACAACACTACTAAGGGTGAGTATTCAATTGCTCAAGGTTATTTGACCTTATGCCATAATAATCCCAACCATTCTTCTGACATATTTTCTCAATTGTGGGCTCAAAATCTCTGGCCTAAGGTGAGGTTCTTTAATTGGCTTTTATTGCATCGTAGGGTGCTTACTGGTGAGCAACTTATGAAGCATGGTTTTCATAGCCCTTTTAGATGTGAAATGTGCGAAGAGAATGTAGAAAATCTCAACCATATTTTTATTGAGTGTACTTTAGCCTCTGAGCTATGGAGGAGAATGGCCACTTTACATGGCTTATAGTGGTCCAATTTTTTTACTTTTGAACAGACTTTGGAGGGATTGGCCTAATCAAGAGGGTGTTGATCATTTTATTAGGCAGTTAGTTTGGATGGGTTCTACCATTCTTCTTTAGAATATTTGGAATGAAAGGAACAACCAAATTTTTAATCAAGATAGGAAGGATATTCACTATATTTGGCAAAAGACCATAGCCAACTTAGTTGAATCAGTCCATCAACTCCTTAATCACCCCCAAAACTCCCACCGAAGATGGGATCAAGTGATGCAAAGATTGAAGATTAAATCTTCTAAGGCCAACCATATTAAAGGGAATGTGAGTATTAGTAATATGGATAGGACTAGAAATTGGAAACCTCCTCCTAAGGATTTTGGAAAAGTCAATACTTATGGAGACTCTAGAGGGAACCCTAGAAAATCCAGTGTGGGAGGAATTGATAGACTTTCAGATGGCTTCCTGGTTTTTACTTTTGCTGAGAATTTGGGTATTCTTTACAATAACCTTGCTGATGGGTATGCTATCCTCAGAGGCCAACAGGAGGCTACTATGGTTGGATGGAAAAAGGTGTTATTTTACTCTGACTCTCAACTTATGATTAATCTCTTGAAGACTCCTTCTAAGAATCATAAGGTGGATTGGAGAATAAAAAGAATTATTGAGAAGATTCAATTAATCCAGATGGGATTTTTGAAAGTTGATTACAATCATGTGGTTAGATATCAAAACAAGAGTGTTGATGCTTTAGCTAATTGGGCTTTGGACAAAGGTGATCTTACTTGTTATGGCCACCCTCTTATATGGTGGGCTTCTCAAATTAGGGAAGCTCTTATTTCTATCATTTCTTTGGATGGCTCCAGTTCTGAAGGTACCTAGCTTCTTATTGCTTTTTTTTTTTTGCTTCTCTTTGGTTCATTCAATTTTTTTTAGTTCCCTAGCTCATTCTATTCTTTATTTTGTTTCCTCTATTGATTATTGCATTAATAGTCTTCTAGTCTAGATAGGTCATTGTTTTTTTTTTTTAACATGTGGAATGGAGCACGGCCCCACCCCACAATCATTTTTTTTTTTTGTTTTTTTTGTTTAGTTTTTTAAGGTGGGTGGGTTCTTTTGTTTTGTTTTGTTTTTGTGTTGTTTTTTGTTGTTCATGTGTTTTTGTTGTTTTTTTTTTTATGTTTTTTGTTATTGTTCTTGTGTTTTTTTCGTTCTTGTTCTTGGGTTTATCTTTGTTTGTGTTATTTCATGTTTTTATGTGTGAGTGTTTTCTATATTTTTTGTTTTTTTTTATTGTCTGTTTTTGGTTATTTTTTATTTTTATTTTTATTTTATTTATTTTTATTTTATTTATTTTTTAAATTTTTTAGGTTTTGGTTGTGTTTATTTTTCATGTTTTTTTGGGTTATGTCTTTGTAGTGATCTGTTGTTTTTGTCTTGTTTGTGTTTTGTTATGTGGTTCTTGTGTTTTTATATGTGGTTTGTGTTGTGGTTTCTTTTATCTTATTGTGTGTGTTTGGTTGTGCTTTTGTTTTTTTTTTTTGGTAATTATTATAATAGATTAACAGTGGGTTTTTATAGAGGATCCCAAAACCTTATATACAAAATCAGCCTTGCTAAATAGTGCTTCATGCCTCTTGGCTGGAAGAATAAACCTGGAAGAATAAATATGTATGGAAAAAAAACAAAAAGGCTGCTAATTGCCCGAGGGCTACAAGTAAGGCATTTTTGCCTGATTATCCTAGAAACCATGGCCATTATAACTGGGAAAACAAAAACTAGCTGGAGAATCTGGACCATCGGAAAGCAGAAGAAGACAGCTAAGAAAACTACAAAAAATTCTCCCATACCTGGGAAATAACTTTCCACATTTTTGCTTTCCCGGAGGCAGAATTTGAAGCATACATGTTGGATAGGATCCAAGAAAAATGACTGGACTGAAACAAACCGTTGAAAATCCTGCTGGAAAATTTTACCTTGGCCCAAATGGCCACTCCGTTTAGTCTTCTCATATCCAGGATTTCATCCGTATGATTTGAGGTTCTTCTTACTTCCCTTTCCCTGCTGGAAGGGAGGTTTTGGGATAAGCGCATCACCCATCAGAGAATCAGAGTCATCTTGAAACAGCAACCGTTTTTGACACACTCAAGGAGCATGTTTTTTTATTTTATTTTATTATTTTTGTTGTTATTTACTTATTTTTAAATTGGTTTTGTGTGTTTGTTTGCTCCTTGAGTATGTCAAAGGTGGTAGGCTAGGTCCGAGTCCTGGGCATTTTTTGTGGAATGGATACCCCTGCCTCCTTGGGTCTTACCCAAAAGTGGCATCCCTTTTGGGATGTTTTCCAAAAATTAAAAAAATAGATAATCCCACAACAAAAAATTACAATAATAGACCATCCAAAATATAATATACTTGAATTTATTACCATACGGATGCAACAATGATATAAGGTTGAATTAGGATATCTCGTTCTATAGGTACTAGGTCTTCAAGAGCATATCAAACCATAGCATCAAAAAGAGTGACAACTCAGTGATGAATATTTGAAGTTGGCTTGGAAAGAGAGTATAAGATATATTCAATGAAACTTAGCAAGGGGCTTTATAAATTTGCATCACCCTTTATGTTAGTGTCATAGGTCGAACTTGATATCACTGTATATGACAACACCATAGCAATGTTAGGTAGAACCATGGTTATTAGATTGGTGCAATATAGTTAAAATCTTAAATGGATATTCCTTCAATGGATGCCTATCAGTTATATATGAGGCTATATAAACCATATTATAAATGGCATGAGACACATCTTAGAAAATAATTTATCGATACTTTGTATTGGTATTTATATGTATTTGCATTAATATTTTATTTTTTTATATGTGATAAGGCTAATAATATAATGGTAAAACTAAAATGGGTGTCCCTATTATAGTTTTAGATGCCTAACAATTCTACTAATTTTGGTTCTTTGAAAGAGTTGGATTATTAATCATTAGGAATGAGTGAACTGAGGTTTAGTGGGTGCGGCAGGAGTGAGGGTTTGAATTTTTTGGGTAGGAATATCAACCAAGGAGGTAGAGGTAGAGTAGGTACAAAAGGGGTGGGTGGGAACCTTGATTATGGATCAAGCGAGGATCTAGAGGAAGGCGATCAGGCTGTGGTAGATTTTAATGAGGGCATCACGCGGGGGCCCGACCCTCCTTAGAAAGACCTTGAAAAAAAGATACAAAGGACAATGCGGGGCCTAAGAAGTGGCTATATTTTTCTAAGACTCTTAGAGGAAAAATAAAGGAATTTCTCTCTCTTCCTCCCTTAGTTTTAGTAAATAACAAAATTTCAGTCCCGATAAGTTCCATGAGCCTTTTTATTTCAATGGAAGAATTCTCTCTGGTAGGCAAGTTTTTGGGAGATAGGTCAGACATGGAGACTATCAGGGCTTGGATGACGGATAAATGGTGACCGATAGGCAGCTTGGAGTTGGTAGATCTAACTCGAGGGTTCTTTATTATCCATTTTAACAATATGGAGGATGCTAACCATATTTTAATAGGAGGTCCTTGGTTTTGGGGCAAAAGGAGCATTTTTCTCAGATGATTGGGTGAATATTTTGATCCTGAAAAGAAAAATATTAACATTGCCCCTATTTGGGTTCATCTCTCGAGTCTACCTGCCAAGTTCTTCAATGAATATTGGCTACGAGACATAGCCAAAACTATAAGGGACCTGATATCCATTGAAATTACGACCTTGGCCAGGAAAAGGATGACTCATGCATGAATCTGTGTAAATGCTAATTTGGATAATGAATTACCAAGGTTTGTGGAGCTAGATTATGGAGAATACTATCAAAAATTGTTGGTAGAATACGAGAACATATCGGTATTCTATGCAGAATGCAAAAATCAAGGACATCTATGTAATCAGTGCCCTAACCTGGCAATGAATAGAGAAAAGCAAAAGTAGTGAATGCTAGTAAGAGGAAATTTGAGGAGTTTCCCTAGTAGAGGTGATTTCAATTAGGCAAACTATGTCTACCAAAAAAATAAAAGAGAGGGTGCAGGGTCCCAAAAAGATAAAGGAAAACAATAGGTTGTTGGAAACCAAAATATTGAGGTAAGTTCCAATCCTCTAGTTTCAAATAAATTTTCAATTCTATCCAATATAGAAGTAGGAGTTTTATTGGAAGACATGGAAGCCCAGAATCTTTAGGCTAACCTTTCTGACTCTATAGAATCCTCATCCAAGTTAGGATCCTTAAACCCTAATGCTAAAGAACTTAGGAATAAATTTGAGGCATTGGAATATAAAAAATCTCATCTCCCTAAAATCATCACTAGGAGCTAGGTGAATCCTACTAAGGGGCCGTATTGTAGACCATAGGAATACAAGAAAAAAGGAGAATATTTGGATGTAGTGGTGGAGATATGTGAAACTCTTTAGACTGAGGAATATGGTAGTCCGATTTTTCAACAAATTGCCTCCCCTCAGTTTAGTCATAAACAAAGTAGGAGCACTGTGAAGTCTCCTATAGATTTTGGTAGTGAAAAAAGAAGAGGGAGAATATCAAATGCTAAGCATAAAAAAATTAAAACTGATAATGACATTGCCAATGGAAAACAGAGAACCTTGTTTCAACAGGTTATTACGGGTTCTAGAGACAACAAAATAGGAAAACCCCCTTAATGGAGGGGGAGAGGAAGAAATCCTAAACAATCTAAATGAAGTTCCTCTCATGGAACGTGAGAGGCCTCAATGGCCTGCCTAAACATAGGGAAGTTAGTGCAATAATAAATCAAGTGAATACAACTATTATCATGTTACAAGAAAAAAAAACTGATGATATTCAATCAAAAAAAGTAGTAAAAAATATATGGAATTAAGGGGATATGGTTTGCAAATCATCCAGAGGAGCGTCTCGAGGCCTTATGACTTTGTGGGATCCCCGGATAGTAGAAGACACCATTATTCGAAAAGATGACAGGGTTCTTAGTGTTTTATTTAAGGAAATAAATAGCAACAAGTCGTGGATCCTTTCAAATATTTATGCCCTGACTTCAATTCAAGGGAGAGCTCTATTATGGGAGTACTTAGAAAATCTGAGTGAAATTTTCCATAATATCCCCTGGATTCTGGCTGGGGATTTTAACACTCCTCTTTACCCTTCAGACAAAATGGGTGGAAATGGACCACCTATCATGAGCATGGATGAGTTCAATGAATTTGTGAACTCCAACATGTTGATGGATGTAAAACTTAGACAAGCAAATTATACCTGGAGAAATCAACGGATAGGGTGTCATCTCATTCAAGAAAGGCTTGACAGTTTTTTTCTATCAAAGGAGGCTACAACTTGTTCAGTGATTCTACCTTGCAAGCCCTTCCTAAAATTACCTCTGATTATAATCCCATTTTGTTGGATATCCCTAACTCTATGTCCTTCAAGAAACCTTTTAGATTTCAATCTATGTGGATCAAACATTCTAGTTTTAGAGATAACTTAATTTAGTGGTGGCAACATCCTATCAGGGGTAGTGTAACTTTTAAACTTGGTGGCAAATTAAAGTTTGTTAAGGAAAAGCTTCGAAATTGGAACAAAGAGGTATTTGGGAACCTATTTGAAAATAAAAAATAGGTTGTTGAAATTTTGAAGATAATATATCATAGGATTCAACATGGTGATGTTGATGAAACTACTAGGTGGGAGGAAAAGACAAAACTAGCAGAGTTTTATAACATTTTGGCCTATGAGGAAATCTATTAGAGGAAAAATCAAGGACTCTATTGTTGAAATATGGAGATTCAAATTCCAAGTTTTTTCATGTCACCACGCTTAGAAATAGAAGCAATAACAAGATTAAAATTTTAAAAAAATATATGGTTTTATTACTCGAGATTTAACAAAAATCAGAAAGGAGGCAGTAACTTATTTCAATTCTATCCTTGGTCAGTAATCGCAATGCAATGATGAGGCCAAAGATATTCTCTTGCAATCTATTACTAGAATAATAAATAAGGATATAAACCTTAAGCTTATAGCTCCCCTTTCTAATGAGGAAATTAAGGAATTCTTGTTTAGCATGGAGCTAGATAAAGACCCAGTACCCGATGGCTTTCCTCCTCATTTCTATCAATATTTTTGGGACATCGTACATGAGGATGTAATTTCTACTATCAGAGAATTCCAAGGAAGCAATCATATCCCAAAAGGTCTCAACTCTAGTTTTATTTCTCTAATTCCTAAGAAGTAAACCCCTAAATCTATGGCTGACTTCAGGCCAATCAGTCTGTGCAATGTTTCTTACAAGATCCTAACTAAAGCCATTGTAAATAGAATGAGATATGATCTACCCCACATCATAGATTCATTCCAGGGAAGCTCTGTCCAGGGCAGGTCAATCTTAGATGGAGTTATCACAGTTCTTAAAGCTTTCTACTCTGCTCATAAGACTAACAGGTCTATTTTTACCCTCAAGATTGATATGAACAAAGCATTTGACAGGCTAAATTGGAAATTTTTTATTATTCTCCTCATTTTTGTTTGATTTTCAACATCAATGGGTTAATTTTATCAAATAATGCATTTCTAAATCATGGTTCTCTATTCCGGTTAATGAAACAACTACTAGTTACTTCCAAAGTCAAAGGAATTCGGCAGGGGGATGCTATCAGCCCCATGTTATTCATCATTGTGGCAGAAGCTTTAGGTACAACCATAAAAAATACTTGCAATTAAAGGCTAATATTAGTAATCAAGGCAATATCTCTCACTAGGGCTATTTCTTACCAATAATTCATCGATGATACCCTTCTATTGACTAAGGCATCGGTGGTTGAGGCCAAAAGAATTAAATACATCCTATAACTCTATGAGGACGCTTCTGGTCAAAAAGTTAATTTCAGTAAAAGCATGTTATATTTCATGAACACCCCCTTTGAGAGGTAAGGAATAATTTTAGAAATTTGAGGGTGTGATATAGCAAAACTCCCAACTTCGTATCTTGGTCTCCCTCTTTTCATTGGTTCTCTAAGAGAGTAAATGTGGGACAGGGTTATTGAAAGAATTCAAAAAAAACTTGTTGGATGGAAAGGTTAGCTTCTATCTCAAGTAGGAAAGCTAACCCTCACTAAGGCCTCTCTTCAGAGCATTCCAGTCTATTTACTCTTCGTTTTTAAAGTCCCTGTGAAGGTTTTCTAAAAAAATGATAAACTCCAAAAATAACTTTTATGGACTGGATCAGAGGAGAAAAAAATGGTACACCTTTTAGGATGGACTAAAGTGTGCAAACCCATGGAAAATGGGAGCTTAGTTCTGAGGAGAATTGCTCATATGAATTTAGCTTTACTAGCTAAGAAGGCGTAGCGCATCATTTTTGGTAAAGAAAATGAATGGACAACTATCATCAAATGAAAGTATATTCAAAATATGGAATTTCTAAGTGACTCAGTTCCAATCAGAGGTTCTACTTTTTGGAAAGCAATTCTCAATTGTAATAAAATCATCAAAAAAGGTTTAAGATGGGTTTTAGGCAATGGTGAGAGGATAAATTACTAGAATGATAGGTGGGCTAAATATGAACCACTGATGCAATATCCTAACTTAGCTCAAATTAGAGATATCACAAAATAACTCATTGGCAGAAAAGACTCTGATTATATGGTTGAGGACAGAGGGAGAATGAAGTGGAAACAAATAAGGATTCAGGTATTTCAAGTGGAATCAAATGATCTTTGTAACATTCTTGGGTAACAGTTTATCCCCATGATACCCAAGTAATATCAAGTGACCTGGGCTCCTACAAAAAATAGGTAGTTCACTGTTAAATCAGCTTACAAGCTTCTACTTGATGATGAGGATTTTGTCCTCCAAAAGGACTTAGTTTGGATAAAAAAATTAATTCCAAAAATTGCAATCTTTTCATGGCTGGTTATCCAAGGAAGAATTCTAACTATTTATAATATGATGTGTAAAGGTATTTGTATCACTAATCATTGTTATCTATGCAGGGCTAATTGGGAGACCATTTATCACATTTTCCTTGAGTGCACTTTTTCCTTGACTATCCTAAGTGGGGTTTTTAAGGCCTTCAATATTTCTTGGGTTAAACCAACCATCGTAATTTATTTATTCGTCTAGTGGCCTTACCCCTTTTCAAACCAAATACTTAGATACATGTAAAAAATTTCTCTCAATCACTATCTTTGGTCGGTATGGTTAGAAAGGAACCATAGAGTCTTTAATGAGTCTATCCATGATCATCAAAATATCATTTCCAGGATCCTATCCTTTACTAATGAGAATGTGAACCTTATCCTTTTGATAGCTATAAACCTCATCTGCAGGAGATCACGATTGCTAAATATTTAAGCTTAACCTTGTTAGATGAGTTTGTGCCTAGGGTAGTCAAGCCTAGAGCCAATGTTAAGTGGTCCCCACATTCTACGGGTTGTTTTAAGCTTAATTTTGATGGAGCGGCTAAGGACAATCCTGGCAGAGCAGGCATTGGAGGCATTGTGTGAGATCATAATGGGAATATGATGCTTACATTTTCCAAATATTTGGGAATAAGGACAAACAACGAAGCTGAAGCTAGAGCTATGTGGAGAGGCCTTCAAATGACTCAAGACTTAGAAGGCAATTTGATCATATAATGAGGCTCTATACATGTTATAAATCTTCTAAATAACTGGAAAACACCTCCTTGGAGGATTAAAACAATTATTGACAAGGCTAGGATCCTTTTCAAGGGAAGATAGGATAGAAAAACCCAACGTGTCTTTCGAGAAGCTAACAAAATTGTTGATAAGCTGGCCAATTTCGGTGTCGATGGTGATAGACTTTTCAAATGGGAACACGGTGTCCCAAGTGAAGTAGAGGAGTTTATTCAACAAGAATTCTAAGAATGATAGTCAAATTTACCAACAGAGAAGGCACTGTAAGTTTGAAGGCTATGAGTATTCTCATCTCTTTTTTGAAATGGACTCACAACAGAAATTATTCGAGTTGTCAGTCATGGTGGATGCAGCTTGGAAATACCATAAAGAACAATGGGGATAGTCACATGTCATATAAAATGGCTCCTAGTTGTCTTAGTAATTTGAGGTTGGTTGATAATCATAGGGTAGGAAAGAAATGACAATATAAGACTTCGAACCAGAGCCACATGGACCACCAGATAGCCACCGCCATAAATCTAGCCAACAAGTTCACTTCTCCAAGGCTGATTGGCCAAGATGGGATGTGGTCCCAAAGCATGTCATATACGAAAGAAAAAAATTACCAAAGAATTATTAAGAGTAACTATCAATACATATATTGTGGGAGTTTTTTTCAGTACTCTGCTATGTGTGTTTGCAGCTTTTTGTTTCTCCATTGTTTCAAGGAAGGGATCTGTGTCTATTTCTTTTTTTGTAATTATGATGCAGGTGTGTTTTCTCGGGGTATAACCAAAATGTTGTATGGGAAGTTTTTTTTTTATAACAGGCTATGTGCCTTACCGGATGTAATGGCTTTGGTGACATGTAGATTTTACATACATAGGATCCTTAGTAAGGACATGTTCATCAACAGCCCTGGGATGATTTTGGTAAAAGGTTTTGGGTCAACCTGTAAATCCTGGTATTAATGCTATCGTATCTTATCTACCAAAAAAAAGAAAAATTTGGATTCTTAATCATTATAAATAGTAAGGAAAAAATAATTAATATCATTTTTTTTTACTTTTCTACGAATATTTGCATTCATTTTGATATGTTTGACATGCTTTAAACACAGGATACCATGATTTATCCTTTAATTTCATTAAATAAAAAGTATTTATGAGTAGAATACTAAAAAATGAATGGATATAATTGCAAGGTATTCAATATGTGTGACTATTGATTTTATACTGTAACAAAGGTACATATATGATTTTATGGTTAAACTAGTCACTAGTGAAATACTATAATGTAACATGCATTCTAGTCATTACTTAAATATTTTTTATCCTATGCATTCAAAATATTTAAATAATCAACATTGTAATGTGCTATGAATATGAACTTACTCTATAGAGAAATTAGTTTTTCCATTTCTTCTTTACCATTTTTACAACTTAGTATTGTTGTTGTCTATTGTATACTTCTCTCCAATCAAGTGAACCTAGAAAATTTATCAAACTACTCCAAACATTTGAAAATGTATTTATTTTTTTTTAGTTTATGAAAGCCTTCTACTCATATTGATAATTTTTGTCTTAGGTATGCACTAAATGAAGAATATTTATCATTAATTAAATGTTCACTTTTATAACAATAATTTAAAATTAGTTATTAAATATTAAATTACATGATAATAAGTGGTTAATATTTGTGTCATAAGATTTGCAAAATCTTAAGGATGAAATTTAAATATCAATGATTTTAATTATATATATATATATATATATATTTTTTTTTTTTTAATTTTGAAAAAACTTGTATTAAAACAAAGATCAATTACAAATTGGGAAGGGAAATTTCCCATCCGAAATCAAAGAGAACACCAGCTTACAAAAGGAAGGAAGATTTGCAATGGGGCCAAATCTCCTAAACCATTAACTAGAAAATAGGGGGGTCAGATTTGGTATGTAGATGCAACTTGTTATGAAATCGTGACACTCTTGCCCTCTTCTCCTTTAGCCATGAAAATGCAACATGTCGTGATATCGCGACACTTTTTTCCTTTGGGCGCGACAATGCAACATGTCGCGATATCGTGACACTTTTTCCTCTTCTGTCCGTGACATTGCAACATGTCGCGATATCGCGACATTTTTTCTCCTTGGGAAGCAGCGTTGCAACATGTCACAAAATCATGACATCTTTTCCTCCTTTTGTCGTGACGAATCAACATGTCGCAATATCGCGACACTTTTTCTTTCTCGATCGCGACGAAGCAACATGTCGCAATATCGCGACACGTTTTCTTTCTCGGTCGTGATGAAGCAACATGTTGTGATATCGCGACACTTTTTCTTTCTTGACCGTGACGAAGCAACATGTCGTGATATTGCAACACTTTTTCTTTCTCTACCACAACAAAGCAACATGTCGCGATATTGCGACACTTTTTCTTTCTCGGCCGTGACGAAGCAACATGTCGCGATATCGCAACACTTTTTCTTTCTCCGTCACGACGAAGCAACATGTCGTGATATCGTGACACTTTTTCTTTCTCTATCATGACAAAGCAACATGTCGCGATATTGCGACACTCTTTCTCTTTCAGCCATGACGAAGCAACATGTTGCGATATCGCGACAATTTTTCTTTCTCGGTCACGACAAAGCAACATGTCACGATATCGCAACACTTTCTCTCTTTTGGCAGCGACCAAGCAACATGTCGCGATATCACGACATATTTCCTCCATTGACCGCGACCAAGCAACATGTCACGAAATCACGACATATTTCCTCCCTTGGCCGTGACCAAGCAACATGTCGTGAAATCATGACACATTTCCTTCCTTGGCTGTGACCAAGCAACAAGTCGCAATATCGTGATGCCATTCCTCCATTAGCCGTGACCAAGAACCATGTCATGATATCACGACACCTTTCCTCCCATGGTCGTGACCAAGCAACATGTCGTTATATCGTGACAGCTATCCTCCCTTGGCCACGATGAAACAAAATGTTGCGATGTTGCGACACCTTTCCTCCAGTGACCGCGACCAAAAAACATGTCGTGATATCATGACAACTATCCTCCCTTGGCCGTGAGGAAACAAAATGTCGCGATATCACAACAACTTTCCTCCCTTGTCCGTGACACAGTAGCATGTCAC
This sequence comes from Wollemia nobilis, assembly GCA_028583015.1. NCBI lineage: Eukaryota > Viridiplantae > Streptophyta > Pinopsida > Araucariales > Araucariaceae > Wollemia > Wollemia nobilis. The sequence goes on from JAQPPZ010016931.1 coordinate 5,891,660, forward strand.
AAAATCGTGACACCATTCCACCCTTTGCTTTTTCCTTGATCATTAGCTCAGTGACATTTCAAGACCCTGCCTAATCACCTCGTCCTCAGTAGCCATGTCACTGTGCAACTAAACCCCAACCTCCTTCTCAGTTCCAATCTTAGCCAGGAAGTCGGTCGCTTTGTTTAAATATCTACTCACGTAGACTGGAACCACATCATCTAATTGCCTCCATAGTTCCTTAATTTGATTGACGAGAATCCTCAACCTCCAAGCTTTCAAGGCAAAGTTCCTCATGCAATCTAGAGCTTCGACCATTATTTGAGAATCTGATTCGAGTATTATCCTCCTATGGCCCTGTTTAACTGCCCAAATAGAAGCAGATTTGATAGCTATGGCTTCTGCTTCATTATTTTTAGCTCTTCCCAAGCCTTGCATTTCCCAATAGAGCACTACTCCAACATGATTACGGCAAACCACTCCAATTCCATCTCTACTCGGGTTGCCTTTTGTAGCTCCATCAGTATTAATTTTAATCCAACCTACTGGGGGTGGTTTTCAACTAGCTTTGATCTATTCCTCTTGAATTTCAAGTCCTTCTTCCATTGCCCTGATAGCCACCTAAGTTTCCTCTTTAGCATAGACAGCCACAATTTCAGTGACTTTGCTCCAAATGACCTGCCAAACTCCATCTAACGAAGAAAAAGTTTCTCTAAATATTCTAGCATTTCTCTCCAACCACACTTGCCACCAAATGAAGTTTAATCCAAGCTCCCAACCAAGACGAAGAGCTTTAGATTTAAATATACCCCTCTTCCATATTTCCTAGATATTAATTCGGTTCAAGTCACTATTAACTTGAATTTTAAAACATGAAAACCATCTCTTCCAGATCTGGTGTGTGAAAGAGCACTCAAACATCAAGTGGTCAGCTGTTTCCTCACTCTTGTAGAATAATACACATTGGGAAGGGCTGATGATTCCTTTACATCTGAGATTATGAAAAGTGAGAATTCCATTGTGCATGAACTACTAGGCAAAAAAGTTAACTTTCAACCACCCTTTGGAATGCCAAATCTTTCTCCAATCCTCAACCTAAAAAGTATGCGGGGGAGGCTCTGGAAGGATCTTGTCATATCCGTCCTTCACCGTGTAGACACCAAGGCTCCCATAGCCCCAAGCTAATTCATCCTCCTCATCTCTACCTGTGAGGAATCTTTCTGTCAAGATTTTAGTCACGATGGGTGCCAAATCCGGAGGGATTAAAATTGGCCACTCATCCAAATTCTTAAACTACTTAAAATTGTAATCCCCCAGATGACTAGTGGTGAAATAACTTTCAATTTGAACCCATCCCTTTGTTTCAATGGCTGCTTTTAAAGGTTGCAATTCAGGAAATTCAACAATGATAGGTGGGTATTGATCCCAAGAATCTGACCAAAAACGTGCCTTCTCCCCTCTCCCCACTTTCCAAAATAATCGATCTTTTACAACCTGAGATCCTAACTTGAGAGCTTGCCACACTAAGGATCCAATACCTTCCAAAGGGAAACGAACCACCTCATTTGGGTTAACATGTCCCAAATATTAACTGGTTAGGATTCTACTGAATAAGGAAGTTAGCTGGGAAATCCACCTCCAGTAAAGCTTTCCAGCCAAAGATTTATTATTTATCTTAGATCTTCTTAGAACCAAACCTCCTTTTACCTTGGGCTGGGTCACTTTGTCCCAACCAACTAAGGCCCATTTCCTCTCATCTTTTTCTCCTTCCCATAAAAATTTTCTGGCCATCTTGTCCAACACTTTCCATATAGTATGTGGGGCAGCTAGGATAGAGAATTTATAAATTGGCATGGCCTGAATTACTGACTGTATAAAAGTTAATCTACCCCCATATCTTAACCATTTGTGAGACCAATTATTGATTCTATCCTTGATACAATCCAAAAGATTCTTCCATATCTCTATTTTTAGTTTTTTGAAGTGCAAAGGGACCCCCAAGTAAACCACTGGGAGAGAAGTCCTTGTGAATCCCAAGATCTCTAAGATTCTACCCTGAAGCCTCTGATCAAGATTGAAAAAGACCACTTTGGATTTTTTATCATTGATGACTTGGTTTGAAGCCCTAAGGTAGACACTAAGAGTATCTCTGATCATTCTTGCTTCCCTCAAGCTGGCAACTCCCACCAATCCAGTATCATCCATAAACTGTAGGTGAGTCAAAACTTCCTCACCCACCTTGATACCTATTAGCAAACCTTATTGTCTTCTTCTCAAGAAAAGTCTACCTAGTCCTTCAGCCAATATGAGAAACAAATAGGGAGAGCAGGGATCCCCTTGATGAAGGCAACGGGTGGCTCCAAATGGTTGCGAGGGGAGACCCTTGATTAAAACTGAGTATGTTGGAGTAGAGACACAACTCATGACCCATTCTATCCAATCCTGAGAGAAACCAAAGGCTGCCATAATCTTTGCCAATAAGCTCCACTCCACCCTATCATAGACCTTTGACATATCTAATTTTATGAACATTCCTTTATTACCAGAAGTTTGCATTGAATGGATTGCCTCCTGAGCTAGAACCACCCCATCCAGGATCTGTCTACCCTCAACAAAACCCCCTTTCTCTAAGGAGATAATGTTATGTAAAAGAGGTTCTAGTCACTCAGCCATTACCTTTGTGATTATTTTATATATCACATTGCATAAGGCAATAGGTCTATAATCTGAAATATGAACCCCCTTCTCCCCTTTTGGAATTAAGGTGATGAAAGTATGATTTAATTCTTTAAGCATTATTTTATTACCTATGGACTCCTCTATAATAGCCATTACATCCTCCTCCAAGTTATCCCAAACGGCCTAAAAAAACTCAATTGGAAAGCCATCTGGACCTGGAGTTTTTCGGTGCTCATTCCAAAGACCACATCCTTCAGTTCCTCTCTTTCAATGGGTTTGAGAAGGGACTGATTTTCTTCTTTAGAGATAATAGAAGGTATGACATCAAGAATGTCATTTTGAGCCTCTTCATCTTGCACCATACTTTCCTTAAAAAGTTCAAAAAAATAATCCATTGCATGGGACTGCATACCTGGAAGAGTATCAAAGGAGTGTCCATTCTCATCTTGAAGGGCTTCCATGTTATTCATTTGTCTCCTAGCACATGCAGTTTGATGGAAAAATTTGGTATTTCTATCACCTTCTAATAACCAAGTGGTTCTTGCTCTTTGTTTCCAGAAGGTCTCCTCTTGGTTGTCAATGTCCTCAACCGCTTTACGCAAGGCATCATCCTCGGATTTGAGCTGCTCAATAATTATTACTTCCCCAAATTTTCTTTGGACCTCATCCCATTTTGCCACCAAAGGTGCTTTTTGGACCTGGAAGTCTGTTTTGTTAGCTCGCCTCCAAAGTTTTAGTTGAGCTTTGACATGATGAAGTTGTTTGTGGAATATAAACATTGTTGTCCCATAGGCTGGGCGGCCCTCTTCCCACCACTGAGGAATTTTCTTTTGAAGTTCCTCTTTTTGTAACCAAAAATTCTCAAATTTAAATGGTTTGTGATGCTACCCTGTCTTAGTCCCTCCTTCCAACAAAATGGAAAAGTGATCTGAAACAGGACCCTCCAAAATCTGAAATTTTGTATTCCATTTTACAAATGCCTCCTCTAAAACCAAAAAATGGTCTAACTTTACCTTCCTGCTATGTGGCTCCCTCCTCTTATTAGTCCAAGTATAGTTGGTACCAAGGCCTTTGATATCCACTAAGTGTAAAGCCTAGACTTGATCAATCATAAGTCGATCCCCTGGGTCCAAAATTGGGGTTCCCCCTTCCTGATATCTAGAGGATAATTTAGCATTAAAGTCCCCAGCAATAATCTAGTCTAAATATTCCCTTGATATTCTCATGTTATGCACAGCTTTCCATTGGAGCCGCTGACCATCAAGGTTTTGAGCCCCATAGAGCCTCCATGTTTGTGGCAAACTTTGCATCTAAAGGGCAGAGCCTCATAATCCAGCTGTTGAATCCATGATAGTCCTGCAAGTTCAAGTTCCACCTCTGCCGGGAGAGGCTGGCTAAGATCCATTTCCACACATATTCTTGTGTAAACAACTGTGTTCCCTTCTATTGTGTCTTTGGAGACACCCAAATGTCTTCCAAGGGAATTACTGATCATCTCCAAAACCTGCTCACTCCAAAACTCCATTGGAAGTGCATACAGACGGATCTAGACTAGGACAACAATGGGTTCAATTCGGGGATCGAAACCCACTCTCTAGGGTTGAACAAATAAACCTGTCGAACCATAATTCCTCTTATCTGATTCAAAAGCCCTGTTTCTATTGGCCAGATAAGAAAAACTAACAATAAAATACCCATTGCTAATAAACCACAAAGAGTACTCACCATGAGGCTCCTAGTTTTTCTAGATCCAGGAGTGCAAAATATTTAGGGTAGGGCAAATACCCATGAATTTACAGATCAAATCGTGATTGGCTCTGTATAAGACTGTTTCTTCGACCATCCTTGGCTCAATGACAATCTTGGGCCGTGAATCGGACTATGGCAGACATCCATTGACTCGATGCGCTATTGATCTGTTTCTTGCAGTTGTAAAGAGCATTTTAAAGGTAGATCTTTGAGCTTCATCCGTCTTGGATGGAGATTTATATTTTAGCATATCTGCATAGGAGCTATTCCTCCCTAGGAGAGGATCTGGAGAAGTCCCCATTGGACCCTCCTGGAGTAGCAATCTTGACTTCAGATCCACAGTAACCAGAAATCTCTTCAAAAACCCAACTGATGCCTTAGATTTTCCTTAGCTTCAGAAACCCTAGTTCATCGCCTCCTGCCTCAAAGACTTTGAAGTTAGAATCATGTCATTATATATATATATATATATTGGACTAACATCCTTGATAAATTTTGCAGTCGAGTGAGACTCACAGATGGTTGACTTTTCTTTGGTCGGGTTTTACTTGAAGTCGGTTGTTCAAGATTTACCGATGTATAGATGCCTTATTCAGATTGCTCCGGCAATTTTTCTTCATGATATGGATTCTCTTTCTAGGCAATTCCTGTGGGCTGGTAATCTTGATTTCTAAAAATGGAGTCTTGTTAATTGGGAGACTATTTGTCAACCGAAGCAGGAAGGGGGATTGGGTCTCCGCCTAAGCTCTATTTCTGGGACTACTTTGGCTGCTAAGCTGTATTGGTGTTGGTGTAGTAATCAGGAGCAAACTATGGCCAAGATTATCTTTGAAAAGTATCTTGGGGGGTGGAATATTATGAGATTCATATATACAGCTTGACTAGTCGAGGATCATTTGTTTGAAATACTTTGAATAAGGGTGTAGAGTTGGTTAAGAAGGGGTTGTTTTGGATTTGTTATACTAGCTCTCAGGCTCTTTTATGGCATGATTCTTGGGATGCCTTTTCTCCTCTCCTTAGCGATTTTAACCATATTAAAGATCTTGCTTAATAATTTTTGGATGTTGGATGAGTGAGAGTGGAGGATTTCAAAACTATTAAGTCCTTTGGTCAGATGGTTAGTTGAACTGTTTGTGAATTTGATTCTCAGATTGTTATAAATTTTTTGAATTCTTAGTCTTCATGGTAGTTGGTGGTTGAGTTGGATTGCTTGAAAAATTCTCAATATCTCTCCTCACTTGGAGTTTATTTCTTTTGTGGATATTCCTTGGGAGTGGAATGGGGTAATGTAATTTGTTAGCTAAATTGGCTTTTGAGTTTCAAGATGGTTGGGATGTTTAAAATTGGTCTCAAATTTCTTCTGATTGCTTTCAATCTCTATATTATTTATTGAAAGCTGATATGGTTGAATAGATTCTTCTTTTTCTTTGTATCTTGGATGTTTTACGGAGTTAATAATTTTTTTACCCAATAATATATATATATATTATCTTGTAGGAATAAAGTGGAAAGAAAGATTATGTTTTCATGTAAGATGTTGGATGCAGTAAATTTATACCTTAACCTTCCAAGAATATATATATATATATATATATATATATATATATATATATATATATATATATATTCTTGGAAGGTTAAGGTATAAATTTACTGCATCCAACATCTTACATGAAAACATAATCTTTCTTTCCACTTTATTCCTACAATTTCTATACCTATGCATATATACATTTAAAATTATCAATTTTTAGATTACCAAATTTATGAATTTTATGTCTAATTATTTTTTCTTTATGAAATCTCTTTCAAATTTTAACCTTACCAAATTTGAATTCAAACCCAACCCTGTTAACATAGGTTAATAGTGTGGACTTATAGTAGTAATATGCACCTTCAAATCATTAGAAAATATGTGATATCATGACAATGCAATATTTGTAATACCATAATATACCTCATTCAAACAATTTTTAAATAAGAGTGTGACACATTTCAATCTAACATAACAAGCTAACATATTTAAATATTTGATATTATTTTCCATCCCATTATTTTATATTAGGGATCAAATCTATTATAAAAACTAACAATACATACACCTTGAATAAAAGTGTAATACATTTTTATTTGATATAATAAATTAAATAATTAATTATTTGGTATCATTTGTAATCCAAAAGCATTGAGTTTATTATAAAACAAAAACTATGCACATGCCTTAAATAGAAAATTTGCATTATTAAATTGCATGTCTATACTTCTTAGGATGAGTCCAATAAATTATTAAGAAAAATTGCAATGCTATATAAAAAACATGTGCATCATAACCCACAAATATTTAAATTTTAATTCTCCCTAAAATTAGAATTAAATTTTCAAGATCTAAGATGAGTCAAATTAATTTTTAAGAAAAATTGCAATGCTATATAAAAAACATGTGCATCATAACTCATAAATATTTAAATTTTATTTCTCCCTAAAAAATTTGGAATTAAATTTTCAAGATCTAATTCTACCAAAAGCGTGCATTTTAGTTTTAGAAATAGATAAAATAAATATTTTTTTATCTTCCATTGATATCTTTAAATGAAAATTACATCAGTCTTAGTTCATTTTTTATGGTGTGAAATATATTTATAAATAACTTCATTTATTATTTGTAAAACTAATATAAAATATGTCTATGAATTCTGTATACACTATTTTATTGAAAAGTTTAAAATATACACTAATTCAAAACAAGTTATCACATCAATCTATAAATTATCATCTACATTTTTTTGATCCACAATAAGTAGATGTATCATTTCTAATGGAGAGGTGGATTGGCAAAAGCTTGATTAGTCAATTAAATGCTAAGAAAATATTTAGGCTCAAACCTTGGGGGCAGACACCAAGCTTTAGCAAAGTTAGTAGTCCATGTTGAATCCTCTGAGTGCATGACAAAGTTAGCAAAGTTAGTAGTCCATGTTGAATCCTCTGAATGCTCGTGCCAACCAACAATGATGATCCTCTTAGCGGGTTCTAGCTAGATGGACGATGATGGTATGAATCCTACCCGAGTGACTTATGGTCTCCATATCATGTCAAGTCAACAACAATGAGATGAATAGGTTTTTGGGAGTAGTCTCTATGCTTTGAACCTTGTGCTTGCTAGTTACTTAAAATAGTGATGTAACCAACTCACCTATATAACAAAAAAAAATGGATGTGCACATGGTGTTTCTTTTTTCTTCATTGTTAAATTTTAAAATTAGTATTATATATTTAACTAATTGTAACAAATAATGTGTATAACAATATGATATATCTTATTAATATGTAAAATACATGGATATATACATATTTTTAACTAACATATAATTTCTTATAGTTTATCACATTTTTGAATTATCTGTAAAATTATAAATAAAATTTGTTTGAATAGGAACTAGATTCAAATGTACATATAAAATGTGTTTGAATAGTAACTAGCTTCAAATTTACATATAAAATGTGTGTGGATAGGAACTAGATTCAAATTTACATAGTCCATGTGATTGAAGTCATTCCACTAATTTTAGGTTTCCTTAGGTTTCAAGATTTTAAGATGCACTTAAGGGCCCTTCCCCTACATATGTCCATTAAACAAGAAAAACAATTCGTTATACAAAATCCGTTTGGTCCATTGAATCAAATCAGTTTTTAAAATCATTATATCATGGATAAATATATATGGATAACAAGCATCATATATATAATCAGTTTTAGTTGGCTCCACTCCTATATATCAATGAAAACTAAAAAGCAATAACAATAAGACAAAATAATTGGACACCTATTTTTATGTGATGTTGTTAGTATATGTATTTTTCTATAAAAAATATTTTATGAATTTATTATATATAATATATTGAACTAAGATAAATGGTAATATAATAAAGTTTCTAATAATTTTACTAGAAAACATTTTCAATATTTGATGATATGCATTTAACCAAAACCATGTAAATAAATGTCATCCAACAAGTACACTACATACTTGTGTACTAGCAAGTACATTGGTAATTATTTTATTTAAAATAAAATTTAAATTTTGAATACATGAAAGACTAAACCATATGGTAAGGATGAATCTCAATGTAGACAATTATTGTCCATAACGAAGGGGTATTTTCAATCTTCTATAAAATAAATTATACTATTCAAGCTAGATTAAATGTTTTATAATTTTTTATGATGTATATCAAACCATCAAAAAAAAAATTCCTCTAAACAAGAAAAACCTACTTATTATTTGTATAAGCATTATCTAATAAAGAAATACCAATTGTGTAAAGAACAAAGGAATATAAAATAATTAAGAAAATATGAACAATGGAAAAAGAAAATGGAAATAATAATGGCATAAAATCTTTATGATTTCAATAGGCACATTAGAGACTTAAGTAAATTTCAAGTACTAGAATACTTAACTAAGAAGGTTTTCACTCTTTCATAAATAAGAGAACAAGATAAATATATAAGAAATATAGTTTAAGATAATAATAGAGAATCAAAGACTAATTAATCTATAGATATTACATTACTCCATAGAATATATTTAGACTATTAATAGGAGTGATTTTATTTCAAAAAAATATCTATGAAGGTTAGGTATGTGCCTCTTAAAATTACTTCTATTATCCTAACTTATATATATATATATGCATATAGGTCATAGGAAACTTGAATTGTAGTGCCTCTATTCTAGCAATACTTGCATGCACACTAGTAATTCCTTATCTTATATCACAATACTATCCAAAATTATTGTACTACAATATAATCAATAAGATCAATATACCTACACTAATGCTCAATGTTTAGGTCCATATATAATAATTATATCTATTCCTATTTTCATAATAATTCTCATTACATTTGTAGAATCCCTTTGCTTACTTCATCTATGTGGTGCTCTCTTCATTTTATAAAGGTATATAATTAGCTCGTGTTATTATGATTCCATTGTTATATCCATATTTATTTTACTAATCCCTATTTTTTCTCTGCAAAAGATTCACTCTAGATAAACATTCACGATCTTGTGTTTAATGCCTCATATAACATCAGTTATCCATTAATGCATCTATTTTAAATCATAATAATAACTACAATTATACAGAACTAGTGATATTTACTTAAGATGAAATTAGAACATTGTCCTTGACTAAACCATAATAAAATAAGTCATGCATGTGGTCATAGAAGAAGAGTATGCAAATAGGGGTAGCTAAGATACTTATATAAATAACCTATATTTTAGGTGGTTTGATGATACAATTTGATTTCACATATGACAAAGCAATTTATATTGTGAAAATAACAAATAAAATGAAAGGAGAAACTATAAAAAATAAAGACTTATACTATAATATCACAACATATTATATAATATTTTATTTGCAACATGATATCAATGTGATAATAAAGGATATAATCCAAAGAAAGTTAAGGATTTAAAATTAATCATCAACTAGATATCTTTTATCACAATAAATATAAATTTTACTATGTCAATTAAAATCTTGTTGTCCAATAATAAATTGATACAAGGAAACATTCTGTCATGAACTATAAATAATTGTACTATTGATTCCTAAGGATAGCTAAAATAAATAAAACCTAATAATCAACTTTATATTCATATTTATAAGTGATTGCATGATATACAAGGGCATCTTATATTATCAATACTATGTATGGTGAATCTATGAGGATCTTAAAGATCCTATCATATAAGACAAAAAATAATAACTTCAAATAAATTAGCTTATACTATTTGATACACACACATGTGATGCAATGCTTGAAATATAAAGGATAAATGCATCAAAACAAATTTAAAAGAGGATAAGCTAAGCAAGGCTTAGAAGCATGGTCCTCAAATACCCTGTGTGAAATAAATTATCAATCAATAATTTTTAGATTTGTTATGTAATAGCAAGTCTTGTAAAAATATTTACATATTTTTAGTTCTATTGATGAACATAATATGTATTAGTAGATTTTTGAGGATAGACAATGCTATGGGTAATAGAATATTTTTTTTAGAGAAATCATAAGAGATAAGATAATGATATTAAAATAATACTTACACATGCTACTAATAAGTGAATGCATTTAGTCTATGTATGAGTGGTAATTAAAGCACTTAAAAATATATATTTAAAGAAGTGCTAGCTAAATTTAATGATTTGATATTAAAGGAAAGTAGTATTTTTTTTGTCAAAGAAATAGGTAAGATGGCATGTTTTCAACCATCAAGTGAATAGATAATTCATTAGAATTAAAAATAAGGATGAGGTGTTTAAACATGATATAATCATTCTTAAAAGTAAAGGCTACATCTATAACTTCAAGAGTTATTAGCCACTCTTCTCACATTAAAAATAAATTATAAAATAGAGTTATTGATCTTACATGAATATGTTTTTCTTTTAATAAAATATTTTTATAATATTTTCTAGGTCAGTAGTATAAAATGAATAAAATATTAGTGATTCATTGGTTATAGTTAGGGTTTGATCATATGTAAGACCATGAGTAAATATGTTTCTATGGAGATAGAAACTTCTTGAAGGATTCCTATGTTATGATATTTAGGATTCCTTAATATCTTATAAACATGGAAGATTTTGAATATCTTGATAATATCCTACTAATATTCATTCACATGACACCAGCTATTAGGGTGTGGCATATAACTATTTGTTTATGTGTCTATGTGTGCATTTGTGTAAATGTGCATCCAAGTGTGTGCATGTGCATATTATCATTATATTTCAACACTTTTGTAACAACATATTATTCTCAAATAAGAATCAAGAAAATAGGATCAATAGTTATCTAAAAATATAAGAATTTAGATGTCTCATATGTCTCTAAACTCATGCATTGCAAGATATTACAAAAATAGATTTATTAATAATGTTGATAAAGGTTCTTTTTTATAGAAAAAACCCAAATATGAACCTAGGGTATTATTTAGCAACTAAATATAGATCTAGCTCAAGGAATTTCTATTCCTAAAATGGTGTTAAGGAAGCATCCTCAAATTCGTCAAATGGTAAAGGCCATTACAACTCTTTCCAAATAAAATTTAGGATGAAATAAAAAGGATGTACTAGATGAACATTTACTATTTGAGGTATTCAATCTAGAAGGGTGTAAAATTGTTGGAGAGTTTATAATGATAATTTTCAAAAGAAATAAGGAAAAATAAGATCATTCTAATCAAAGAAATCATCTTTATCTTATTCAAACAATATAAACTCATATCATTATAATAAAATTTTATTTAATTCCATAAAAGTGTAGAATTTATCTTCTACATATTATAAAAAAGACATGAAAATTCAAAATAATTGAAAAAAGTTAAAAAAATTAAGGAACTAAAGAAAATTAAATGGATAACAAAAAGTGAGTAAAAATCTTCTACATATTATAAAAAAGACATGAAAATTCAAAATAATTGAAAAAAGTTAAAAAAATTAAGGAACTAAAGAAAATTAAATGGATAACAAAAAGTGAGTAAAAATAATAAAAATAAAATCATGGAAAAAATAAAACTCAAAATAAAAATGAATTTAATATCCTAAAAAGATTAATATAAATTTTAGTTTAAAAAATTTGTTGAAAAAAAAATCTAAATAAAAAGTCAGAAAAATAAAATTTAACTTAAATATGGTTTACTTATTAATTACGTAATTTTATTTAGAATAATCTTTAAAAAAAAATTAATAAAACAAATTATTAAAAGTGAACGAACCGTAATCCTAAATACGCTTGAGAAAAGGTTTACAAACAACATTGTTGTTCACTTAAAAAATAATAATAAGAAAAGCAATGTATGTGAAAGACCTTAATCTCAGGAAAGAAAATAGATAATTGAATGATCCAGATTTCAACTAGAATAGTAGGTTTTCTGTCCGTTAAATAGGTTGCCATATCATTTAAATAAATGTTATATCTACGTTTTTATCAAGAAGTTTGTATATCAAAGCATCCACATAAGAGTTGCATGGTAATGGGAGCCCCCTAGATCGCTCACCCTACCACCAAGTCCGTTCACGCTCCCACAGGCATCTAGATCGTGTAAGACGTAAACTTTTTAGAAGTAGAACAAATGATACTCGAATATTTGCAGCAGCAGGATCCATGGAACGCGCAGCAGCTTACAGCTTAAGTCCGTGACCGCAGATGGATGGGGTGTCCCAGTCAGACAGGAGAACCTCTCTAACGGGTCACGTCCCCATCTTCTATTATTCGTGCTTCATGAGGTGATGATTGCTTTGATGAGTAAGGTAAGCCGTTTGATTTTCATTGATAATCAACAAAAGGCTCAAATTCATAATGCCTTTCTCGCTGTAATTAGTCGATAGTTTTTTTGTGCTGGTTGTTGGGCAGTTCTCTACTATGTTGTCCATTATTAGGATTAGGTAGTTTCATTAAGGATGTAATTTTTGTTCACCCACATTTTTTTTTAACTTTTATTTATTAATTAAATAATCTTTTTATTAAAAAAATAAATAACTATTAAACTTTTTTTTTTAACTTTTATTTATTAATTAAGTAATCTTTTTATTAAAAAAATAAAAAATAACTATTAAACCTTTTATTACATATAATTCATTTATGATAAACATGACATTAAAAAAATTAATATTCATATAATTTAGACCTGGTACGAAATACCTCTATCGCAGGTTGCCCACTAAATAACTTTTATTGCCTTGTAAAAAAGAAAAAGATTAGAAAATTTCGTTTTCCGATTCTAAGAAATCTGTCAATAGTAAAAGACCTATTTAGATTCTTCTCAGACAGAAATAAGTTAGTGAATGTTTGTTTATTAGTTGTCTTAATTTGATTTGTTGGATAATTAATATTGTAATGATTTTATTTTTATGCAACAAATCAAAACTTTAAAAAGTTTTCTAAAATATTATAAAACCCTATCCGTGATGCCAATTATCGATAAAATTTAACCCACTGAACAGAATTCAACTCCACACATAGTGATAAAAAAAGAAAATAAATTATATAGCCTTTGACATAGTTTGAGGCTTGGCTGAATACTTTTATCCCTCTCTTATTTAGTACCAGTTCAGTCCTCCCAATGAGATATGGTGTCCACGCAATAGCTGAGTTAAAATGTTCAAAAATATTGAGGCCTCCCTCAAGTACGTTACTTCTTCTGCCTTGCTAATTCGGCGTTACTACTTCTTCTTAGTTAAATGCCATGAAATGGCATGACTAACCACCATATAGGTGAGGGGACATGGGCTTCCAATGTTGCTTTTTATTTTAGCTATTGGTATTATGACTCATTATTCACTATCATTATTATCATTATAAAAAAAGTGGGAAGGGTTAATTTTTTTATAAAATTATATTTTTTTAATGTTATAAGATAAACATAAACTTCATAATAAGTAGCATTAAACAAAAATAGAGTCACAATAAATTTTGATTGATATAGAAAACATATTTCTAGTGAAAACATAAAAGTTGATTTCACTATTATTTATTTTTCCCTTCCACACTAAGAGTACTAGCATCACTCCAATTCTCAACAATAGATAACATAAGTAGCATCAATGGAAGGGCCAATTTTTTTATACAATTATACTTTTTATGATTATATGATAAACATCAAACTCATTATGAGTAGCATCAAACAAAAACAAAGTTGCAACAAACTTTGGCTGATATAGAAAATTATTTCTAGTAAAGGAACAAAGGTTGACCTCACTATTGTTTATTCCTCCCTTCCATACTAAATTAGTAGCAGTCACTCAAATTTTCAACAATAGATTACAGAGGTAGCATCAATGGAAGGACCAATTTTGTTATAAAATTATACTTTTCAAGGTTATAAGATAAACATCAACCTCATTATGAGTAGCATCAAACAAAAACAAAGTTGCAACAAACTTTGGATGATATAAAAAACTATTTCTAGCAAAAGAACAAAGGTTGACCTCACTATTGTTTATTCCTCCCCTCCACACTAAAAGTAGTAACAGTTGCTTCAATTCTTAACAATAGATAACAGAAGTAGCATGAATGGAAAGATCAATTTTGTTATAAAATTATGCTTTTCAAGGTTATAAGATAAACATCAACCTCATTATGAGTAACATCAAACAAAAACAAAGTTGTAACAAACTTTGCCTGATATAGAAAACTATTCCTTGTAAAGGAACAAAGGTTGACCTCACTTTTATTTATTCCTCCCTTCCACACTAAAAGTAGTAGCAATCACTCCAATGATCAACAATAGATTACAGAAGTAGCATCAATGGAAGGACCAATTTTGTTATAAAATTATATTTTTCAAGCTTATAAGATAACATCACCCTCATTATGAATAACATCAAATAAAAACATAGTTGCAACAAAATTTGGATGATATAAAAATTGTTTCTAGTAAAGGCGCAAAGGTTGACCTCACTATTGTTTATTCCTCTCTTCCACACTAAAATTAGTAGCAATCACTCCAATTATCAACAATAGATTATAAAAGTAGCATCAATGGAAGGACCAATTTTGTTATAAAATTATATTTTTCAAGCTTATAAGATAAAAATCACCCTCATTATGAGTAACATCAAACAAAAACATAGTTGCAACAAACTTTGGATGATATAAAAACTATTTCTAGTAAAAGAGCAAAGGTTGACCTCACTATTGTTTATTCCTCCCTTCCACACTAAAAGTAGCAGCAGTCACTCCAATTATAAACAATATATTACACAAGTAGCATCAATGGAAGGGTCAGTTTTGTTATAAAATTATATTTTTCAAGGTTATAAGATAAAATTCAACCTCATTATGAGTAGCATCAAACAAAAAGAGAGTTGCAACAAACTTTCGATGATATAAAAACTATTTCTAGTAAAGGAATAAATTTTGACCTCACTATTGTTTATTCCTCCCTTCCACACTAAAAGTAGTAATAGTTTCTCCAATTCTTAACAATAGATAACAGAAGTAGCATAAATGGAAGGATCAATTTTGTTATAAAATTATGTTTTTTAAGATTATAAGATAAACACTCATTATGGGTAGCATAAAAAAAATAGAGTTGCAACAAACTTTGGCTGATATAGAAAACTCTTTCTTGTAAAGGAACAAAGGTTGACATCACTATTTTTTATTCCTCCCTTCCACACTAAAAGTAGTAGCAGTCACTGCAATTCTCAACAATAGAGAACAAAATTAGCATCAATGGAAAGACCAATTTTGTTATAAAATTAAACTTTTCAAGGTTATAAGATAAATATCAACCTCATTATGAATAGCATCAAACAAAAATAGAGTTGCAACAAACTTTGGCTGATATAGAAAACTATTTCTCGTAAAGGAACAAAGGTTGACCTCACTATTGTTTATTCCTCCCTTCCACACTAAACGTAGTAGCAATAACTCAAATTCTCCACAATAGATAACAAAAGTAGAATCAACAAAAGATACCAAAAGCAACAAAAATACCAACAACATAAAAAATTACTACCCTATGGAATAGAATTTTATTCTACCTACCTATGATGAGGTAATCCTTATAAGAGAGAAATTATTTTTCTATATATTTCTCTAATCAAAATGAACTCCAATATTTTCCAAACAATGATGAAGTAATCCTTATTATAGGGGAATTAATTTTTATATCTTCCTCTCATAAAAATGAACTCCAATGTTTGCCAAACAATTAAGTGCAACATTTATTTCTATATATATATGTAATATCTTAACCTCTACCATTTATTGCAACAGGGATGAAGTATTCTTAATAAAGCCGACACTTGCAAGTTATCAATTTCTTATTTCTTAAGATCTCTAAAATTATTAATAAAGTTATTTTCTATGATGGCCTTCCTCACACTATATTTCTTGTAAAGGAACAAAGGGTGACCTCACTATTATTTATTCCTCCCTTCCACACTAAAAGTAGTAGCAATCACTCCAATTATCAATAATAGATTACAGAAGTAGCATCAATGGAAGGACCAATTTTGTTATAGAATTATATTTTTCAAGCTTATAAGATAAACATCACCCTCATTATGAGTAACATAAAAAAAAAAACATAGTTGAAACAAACTTTGGATGATATAAAAACTATTTCCAGTAAAGGAGTAAAGGTTGACCTCACTATTGTTTATTCCTCCCCTCCACACTAAAAGTAGTAGCAATAACTTCAATTCTCAATAATAGATTACACAAGTAGCATCAATGGAAGGACCAATTTTGTTATAAAATTATATTTTTCAAGCTTATAAGATAAAAATCACACTCATTATGAGTAACATAAAAAAAAAACATAGTTGCAACAAAATTTGTATGATATAAAAACTATTTCTAGTAAAGGAGCAAAGGTTGACCTCACTATTGTTTATTCCTCCCTTCCACACTAAAAGTAGTAACAATTTCTCCAATCATTAACAATAGATAACAGAAGTAGCATCAATGGAAAGACTAATTTTGTTATAAAATTATACTTTTCAAGGTTATAATATAAACATCAACCTCATTATGGGTAGCATCAAACAAAAATAGAGTTGCAACAAACTTTGGCTGATATAGAAAACTCTTTCTTGTAAAGGAACAAATGTTGACCTCACTATTGTTTATTCCTCCCTTCCACACTAAAAGTAGTAGTAGTCACTGCAATTCTCAACAATAGATAACAAAAGTGGCATCAATGGAAAGACCAATTTTGTTATAAATTAAACTTTTCAAGGTTATAAGATAAATATCAACCTCATTATGAGTAGCATCAAACAAAAATAGAGTTGCAACAAACTTTGGATGATATAGAAAACTATTTCTAGTAAAGGAACAAAGGTTGACCTCACTATTGTTTATTCCTCCCTTTCACACTAAAAGTAGTAGCAATCACTCAAATTATCCATAATAGATAACAAAAGTAGCATAAAAAAAAGATACCAAAAGCAAAAACAATACCAACAACATAAAAAATTGCTACCCTATGGAATATACTTTTCTTCGACCTACCTATGATTACAAAGGTTGACCTCAAAAATTCCTTAAAATTCCTTAAGTAGTAGAAATCACTCCAATTATCAACAATAGATTACAGAAGTACATCAATGGAAAGACAAATTTTGTTATAAAATTATATTTTTCATGCTTATAAAATAAACATCACCCTCATTATGAGTAAAATCAAACAAAAACATAGTTGCAACAAACTTTGGATGACATAAAAACTATTTCTAGTAAAGAAGCGAAGGTTGACCTCACTATTGTTTATTCCTCCCTTCCACACTAAAAGTAGTAGCAATCACTCCAATTCTCAGCAATAGATTACACAAGTAGCATCAATGAAAGGGTCAAGTTTGTTATAAAATTATATATTTCAAGGTTATAAGATAAAAATCAACCTCATTATGAGTAGCATCAAACAAAAAGAGAGTTTCAATAATCTTTCGATGATATAAAAACTATTTCTAGTAAAGGAACAAATTTTGACCTCACTATTTTTTATTCCTCCCTTCCACACTAAAAGTAGTAACAGTTGCTCCAATTCTTAACAATAGATAATAGAAGTAGCATCAATGGAAAGACTAATTTTTTATAAAATTATACTTTTCAAGGTTATAAGATAGACATCAACCTCATTATGGGTAGCATAAAAAAAAAATAGAGTTGCAAGAAAATTTGGCTGATATAGAAAACTCTTTCTTGTAAAGGAACAAAGGTTGACCTCACTATTGTTTATTCCTCCCTTCCACACTAAAAGTAGTAGCATTCACTGCAATTCTCAACAATAGATAACAAAAGTAGCATCAATGGAAGGGTCAAGTTTGTTATAAAATTATAGCTTTCCAGGTTATAAGATAAAAATCAACCTCATTATGAGTAGCATCAAACAAAAACAGACTTGCAACAAACTTTTTCTGAGATAGAAAACTATTTCTAGTAAAGGAACAAAGGTTGACCTCACTATTGTTTATTCCGCCCTTCCATACTAAAAGTAGTAGCAATCACTCAAATTCTCCATAATAGATAACAAAAGTAGCATCAACAAAAGATACCAAATGCAACAAAAATACCAACAACATAAAAAATTACTACCCTATGGAATATACTTTTCTTCTACCTACCTCTGATGAGGTAATCCTTATAAGAGAGAAATTATTTTCCTATATATTCCTCTAATAAAAATGAACTCCAATATTTTCCAAACAATGATGAAGTAATCCTTATTATAGGGGAATTATTTTTTTATATCTTCCTCTCATCAAAATGAACTTCAATGTTTGCCAAACAATTAAGTGCAACATTTATATCTATATATATATAATATCTTAACCTCTACCATTTCTTGCAATAGGGATGAAGTATCCTTAATAAAGCCGACACTTGCAAGTTATCAATTTCTTGTTTCTTAAGATCTTTAAAAATATTAATAAAGTTCTTTTCTATGATGGCCTTCCTTACACTCTTTTGTCTCAACAACATAACAACAAAATACAAGGCTTTAGCTTCCTCATAATAACTAATTTATATCCCATAACTTAAAAATAAAGTATAAGGTTTTAGCTTCCTCATAATAACTAGTTTATAATTCATAACTTTCTCCATAAACTTATAACACTATATCTTTCTCATTTTCAATGACACCTTCTCCTCAAGATTACCTTTCACAACTCCATAACACTAATCCATTACTAACTCCATAACCCAAGGCTGCAACTAATAATTTGTACCACTGACCTTCTTTACTTATATGCCATAAGTAACCACCACTATATATATATATATATATATATATATATATATATATATATATATAAGGGTTCAATCAGCCTCCAATCTTGCTTTTAACTTTAGTTATTGCTCCATAACCCATTACTCACAATTGAAGGCTGCAACTAATAATGATAAAATTTGGACCACCGACGTTCTTAGTTAAATGCTATAACCACCATATATAGGGTCAATCAGCCTCCATTCTTGCTTTTAACTTTAGTTATTGAGACTATAACCCATTACCCACAATTGAAGGCTAACAGTGATATAATTTGGACCACCGACATTTTAAGAATTTAGTAGGACGCTGACTTCTGGCTGCTTCAATGTACCAATAACAGGTAAGGTAGCATTGCATGCGGCGAATGCCAGAGTTGCTACCTTTCCCATGTTTCTAGTTGGTTAGAAGAATCCTCCGTGCGAGTCCAACTACTTTTGTACGTGATAACAGTGAAGGAATATATCACTCTTTAAACGCATTTTAACATTAGAACTTGTTCTAACCGCTCGACAACGGGAGAATTTAGATGACAAAGAGAAAATTGATAAGTTAGAATCACAAGCTAAGATTGGGATTCGAGTTTATATTAGTTTGTCTTTAATAGGAATGGCCCATTCAAAACCTTTTTCATCTATACTGATGTAATCGTTTGGAAGGACTGGAATACAAAATCAAAGCACAAGCATGTTGCATATCAGTTATGTCGAATTTCCTATTAGTGTGTCAACGATGTTTATGAATATAACATCTATTGATGATCACTCTTAGCAGTAATTCAATCTAATGCTTAAATTTTGATTTATTGAAATAGATTTTAACAAACTAATTTATTTATTGATTTATATTTTTCAAATAGGATAATATAACAAATACAGATTGTCACAGACACGGCAACTCCAAACAAATTGGCATCGAAGTTGTTTTCCTTCTTGTCTACATCAATATCATCTGCAGAAATTTAGCGTTGTGGACAACGAAAGAATTTCAACAGGAACGATATCGTAGAAAAACAAAGGCAATAAACACATCCTAGTCTGGATAACAATTGTTAATTTGCATTCCCAAGTAGATGAAATTCGTGGATCACCTGCAGCGGCGATGGTATTCACATAAACCCTCAGTTTCGATTTCTTGCTTGTGGAAATTGCGGTGACAATTACAGGCCGCGCATTTCATGGCTTCACTGGTTCCATCAGGCCCGCTTGGCATAAATTCTCGGCATCCATCTAACGCATAGCCGCCAACGCTGGCTGCCTGGTTTTTCACGCATTCTCCGTACCGTACACTATTCATAGACGCAGTGCCAGCTTTACCACCATTAACCTTGTTTCTTGACTCTTGTTTGCTGTGTTCGCTTTTTGACCGCTTCATTGCTTATTCAGGTTTACTTATCTTCAGCGATCTCTGGTTTCAGACCTAACACGGTGGATCTCATCACCAGCAATTTAAAAGGAATATTTACAGATAAGAGAGGACCTTCCTATTCTCATTACATGCTTTCTTAACCCCTTTTTAATTGGGTCACTGATCATTCCGACAGCGTAGACCCATTGATGTAGACTGAGTGTGTTACTTTTTATCTACAGTTCAAGTTTCGTATGCAAGTTAATTTATCGAAGTTGAATACAAAGACGAAGTTGATCGTAAAGACTGGTTTTATAAAAAGACAAAATTGGTGGGGTAAAATAACAATGGCACTGCTCATTGACAGCGTTTAAGCTATTATTTTCTAATGTCTAATTAATATGCACAAATGCAATTGAAGACCATAAACTGCTTGGCGCAAAAGCGTAATAATAATTATTTTCACAAATTTTAAAAATAATAATACTATTTTCTCAAATATTAAAAATAATAATAATAAGATAGGCAATTCGTGGAACATTGTGAAAGATACCTTCTTGTAATATTTAAAAAAATAATTTATTCTTTTATATAGGAAAATTACTTACAGCTATAGTTTTTTAATTATCAAGTAGAGTTCAAATTTATATAATCTCATTGTTTTTAAATTTATCGTGAACTGGACCACCGGTATCTAGGAATTTATACAAACGTGGTTGATTTGACAAGCTCTCAAAAGATTCAAATTAAAATACTACCTTTACAAAAGATTAATTTCCTCAAATTTAAACCTAGGTCTTAAAAAAAAAAAATTATATGAGACTGTTGTCATCTTAGAAAAACATTTGCTTCATAGCCTTGAAGTCCTATGCTCACTGTATCTAATGTTCTATAACGTTGCATTTGGATGGAGCATTACGAGAGATGCCCTCTTGTACTATTACAAGAAATGAATTATTATATCACACTGATGTCATCTTAGAAAAGCAGTAGCTTCACACTTCACAGCCTTGAAATCCTATGCTCACTGTATCTATTGTTCTATAACGTTGCATTTGGATGGAGCATTACGAGAGATGCCCTCTTGTACTATTACAAGAAATGAATTATTATATCACACTGTTGTCATCTTAGAAAAGCATTAGCTTTACACTGCACAGCCTTGAAATCCTATGCTCACTGTATCTAATGTTCTATCACGTTGCATTTGGATGGAACATTATAAAAGATGCCCTTCTGTAATATCACATCTTAGAAAAGCATTTACTTGAAAGCCTTGATGTCCTATTCTCACTGTATTTAATGTTCTATTACGTTGCATTTGGATGCAACATTATAAAAGATGCCCTTCTGTACTATCAAGTTAAATATAAATGATGCCTTTTTGTACTATAAAGTTAAATATAAAAGATACCCTTCTGTACTATCAAGTTAGGTTTATAGGGCTCCACAACCGTAGATGATCCAAACTATTTTCTCCTTTTGCAAAATCCTATGGCTTGAAAACCCTAGAAGATGCAAACTATTTTCTCCTTTTGCAAAATCCTGAAAATAGTTCATCAGTGGAATGTTCGTGAGTCGTCACTAACCCTATAATCATTAACGAGCCACTTGTTTCTCTACGTCGTGATGACGGGCTGACCTAATATTAATATTAATAGGTGGTAACAAATATAGTTGCACAAGTAAAATCAGGCAAGTGGAGATGCCTGGTCGCCCAACCACCCGACCTTCCCGGTGATATTGATTGAAGAATGTGCGCATAGTGCAATTTGCATTATGACGATATAAGGAAAGTTGAAACAGATTTATCACCAATACAATTATTGGTGCCTAACGTGTAGGCCATAATTTTATTTATTTCTTAATTAAAGTAAAAACTGTGTTTTTGTCCCATCTTTTTATAGTTATAGACTTTTCTGTCCATTTTTTTTGTAAGATATAAGGAAAGTTGAAACAGATTTATCACCAATACAATTATTGGTGCCTAACATGTAGGCCATAATTTTATTTATTTCTTAATTAAAGTAAAAACTGTGTTTTTGTCCCATATTTTTATAGTTATAGACTTTTCTGTCCATTTTTAGCAATTACAAAGTTTTGTCTTGTGTATATAATCTTTAAATTCTAAAATTAGAGATTTGCATTTATTATGATGTTATTTATATTTATATCTTTGAAAAGACTTTAGAAAATAAACTTTTGGTATACAATTTCATATTTTTTCTGGAAAAAATCTTCAACATGTATTTTAAAAAAATAAAACCCTGAGCAAATAAATTTATAAATCTTAATAAAATGAAACCCTTAAAAATTAATTATTTATTATTATTTTATTTTTTAACCTTATTAAAATATAAACCAGTCTCGATATGATCTAATATAGAAGATATTCAGATCTTTGATGTGTATATAATTAATAGTCTGTTATCGAAAGTACAAACAATTCAATTCTTTAAACTTTTATAATTTTAAAAAACTTATTACAACTTTATTATAAAAGGAAATTCATTTAGAGATGGTAAAACCAAACAACCTTTGTAAGTCAGCGAAGATTAGTTGCACTTGTATATCTTAAATAATAATGCGACTTTTATCTTTAGAATTTTTTTTGTTTGTTTTTTTCTTCTAATTTATTTGATGGTTTCTTAATTATTATCACTTTGTTGTGTTTGTGGGTGTTTTTTTTAACCAACATTTATATAAATATAAATAATTTGTTATAGCGATTTTATATGTTTTTTTTTTTGTATTAATTTAAAGAGAGGGTTTTGAAAGGGTCCCTACAACTTTATACATACAACAAAACTTTCAACCGTAATAACAATCCTCAAAATATTATATCTATTAGGAATAACAGAGAGAGTTGAATTCAAAAAAGCACAACACTTTGAAGGCAAAACAAACTCTAACAAACTCCAGTAAAAGGGCAAAGCAAGACCGAACACCACTTCCCACGAGAGCCAAAGGGATGTCCGACTCCTCACAAAAACAAAGCATCATGAGCCTCTTTCCTAGCAAGAGAGACTACGTCATTCGGGACATGATTTTTCCACACCAAAAAAGCAGCACAATGGACACCACGGTTGGCTAGCATATTGACCAGTGCATTCTCCTAACATAACACATGGCAAATGTTCACCTATTCATAAGCATAAAACAATATCCTAGCTTCGAAAATAATAGTGAAAACATTCCAGCTAGGTGTACACTCCCCTTTGAGCATCTTGATTATGTTCAAAGAGTCACCTTCGATTTCCACATTCTGATAGCCAGCATCCGCTAACAATTTCACCCCCATATAAGCTGCACGAGCCTCCGCAAAGTGTGAAGATTAGGAATCAAGGGGTTCAAAAAATGCCATGAGGATGTCACCATTCTCATTTCGCACAATACCACCTGCTCCAGCCTTATCGAGGTTACCATTTGAGTCCCCATCAAAGTTGATTTTTAGCCAATTGGAAGTCAGATGCGCCCACTTAATTCTTGCTCTAGGGTCAGGTTTGGGGGGCAAAGGAAGAGGGCTCCAACCCCATTTAAATTCCAAATAAGCTTCATTAGAGGATGAGGTCACCTTGGGACGTTTACCCACAAAGGCAGCCAAGAAATTCTCTAACACTCTATTAATGATCTTAGTACCCACCATGACAACATTGATATCAACATCATTAAAAAGATAGGTATTTCGTTCTTTCCACACCCCCACCATGCATGGGGAATCATAAGTTTCCACAACCAAGATAGCCATTGGGACACGAACAATGAATACTATTGAAGGACGCTATCCATTAGAGTACCTGGAAACACCCAATAAATGTTAAACTAACTTAAAATAAACATAAATCCCTTCCATATGAACGGGAAGTTGAGGAGTAGATGTTGCATGGATTCCCAGTTTGATTTGCACAGATAGCATATGTTCACCATAATGCGACCCCTCTTTCGAAGATTCTCCAAAGAAAGTATTTTATTTTGAGCCGCCAGCCAAAAATAAATATTGATCTTTGGGATTAGTCTTTTAATCCAAATAATATTTGTTGGAAAAGGAGCCTCATATTCTAGGAGAAGGAAGGAATAAGTTGATTTCATAGTAAATTCACCTTTAGCTTTCCCGCTCCAAATCAAATGATCTTTGGAATCGTCATGTCTGATCGCATACCTATTAATTCCACTAAAAGTTTAAAGTCTCTGCCAACTTGTCAACTGATCAAATAGTTATGGTTGGACACCTAATAGGGATGAGAATTTCATGAACGCCTACCATTGAAAATAGACATATATTAGGAAACCCAAATTTTGCCTTCCTCCATCACTTTCAAAGCAAGAGCCCTGATATTTGGGTCATCCAATAACGACTCTTCCCTCAACAAATGGTCTTCCCAAAACTTGATGTTTCTCCCATCACCAATGATCCACATGCTTTTAGCCTTCACAAATCCCCTGATCTTCGTTAAGCTTCTCCAAAAAATGGATCCTCTTAGGGAGATATTGTCTGACAAGAAAGAATTAAATCTATATTTTGATTTAAGGATAGAACACCAAGGTCTATCGACATTCGAAGCAACCAAACACCCTAATTTATCAACAAGGGCTCTATTCACAAGTGCTGCTCTTTTCAAATTAAGACACCCATCCTTTCTGCTCTTGTAAATCTAATCCCAAGAGACCAAGTGGTATTTAACTTTTAAATCTGATCCAGCCCAAAGGAACGTTTTACAAATACAATTAATTTTATCTGTTACTTTAGCAGGGAGCATGAATAAGGATAGGAAATAAATGGGTATACTCTCGAGCATGCTTTAAACAAGTACCGCCTTCCCTGCTTGGCTCAGTAGCACCCCTTTCCAAGAGGTTAGTTTACATTGGATTATTTCAATCAAAGGGTTCCACAGTGAGTATTTCATTCTCCCCACAAAGAGAGGTAGACAATTATAAGTCACTAGCAATGTGACAATCCTACAATTGAGTATATTCACAATATTTGATTACCTGGCTTTCGGAGTATTAACAAAGTAGAGAATGTTCTTCGTAAAGTTTATATCCTGACTAGAAGCCCTCTCATAACATAATAATATATTTGTAATATCTCAGGAAAAAAATACCAATGCACCACTAGCAATCGGAGTGTCCTCAGCAAATTGGTGATGAGATACAGATGAACGTGAGAGAGTTGTATGAAGACCCATCTCCCCACTCAACCCTCCAATTGCTCTCCCCAAAGCCTCCATCACAAAGAGGGAGAGGAAGGAGGAAAGCAGATCACCTTGCCTTAGTCCATGGTGAGACATAAAAAATCTAGACACCTATCCATTCACTAGAATGGAGCACCAAACTAAAGAAACGAAAGATGAAATAAGGGTGACCCACCGATCACTGAAGTGAATTTATATGTTTTTTATCAATGTTATCTTTTGCCTTTTTTATCGTATATTTAAATGAAGCCTCATACATACATTTTTAGATTTTTTTTCATTATTTTATATCTCTTTCATGGAGATTATTGGTAAGCAGTGTGATGCTTAATGTTTTTTATTTTGGTTATATTTATTTTTAGCATATTTTAATCTTATTATTTTACTATTAACGAATATATTTATATTATCAAGAATTGTTCTTGGTACTATTAAGAATAAAAAGGGTTTTGAAAGGGACTCCACAACCTATTACAAAGCAACCTTCCATGGAGGCCGCAAAAATAAAACACAACACAACAATCATAGAAAATAAGGAGGCTCCCAAAACAGCAAGGGAGACCAGATGAATCAACTAATGAGAGAACCGAGATAGTTCTACATCATTGAGTCAAATTCGTTGACAACATTACCAAATATTTTTGTGACTTCCTCAACATAATCTAAATTCATATTAATAGAGCTTCAAACTGCATGTTGCTTGATTTCCATCGGACATAGACTATGTAGAATATATCTTTTCTTCACCGAAGCTTGTCTTGGAGAATAAACATTTGCCATCGAATTATCATTGATGAAGTGTTTGGGAAGAACCTCCACATCTTCAACTTGAAAAATAGGATAGGACTCTGCAAAATCCCTTTTTTTACCACTAAGTCATAAAGACTTACGGGTTCTACTGTCATCCATATTACAACAAGTAGAAATATCCTCCACAATCGGAGAAGCAATAGGAGAAACCATAGAATTATTTACAACCTCAAGGGAAGAATTCCTTACCATCGAACCCCAAACCCCTTTAGCAGAAATAATGATCTTGCGGGAAATATTTTCCAAACTATAACCCATGGAAAAGGAGTACACATCCTATTAATACTTACTTGAGCTCTCCGAAACCTACAAAATATCACTAGGTACTAAGAAATAAAGATAACTTAAATATTTTAAAATATCCTCCACCACAACCCCTTTCTCCATTACAATGTATTCAAAAACCAGTAGAGCTAAGCCCTAGTGCAGGAAAAACTGGCCCTGCCCACCTTGAACAACCAACATCAATTTCTGCATAGAATTGAAAAGGAATAGAAGGATGTTCATCCACATATGCCTTTGCAAGTGATTTGGGAACATACCATGAAAACTACGAATAATGGCATACGAGGAGTCCAAAGTAAAAAATTCATAATCACCTTATTCCACGGTGAAGGTAGAGCCTTAACACTAAATACATTCTAAATTTTTGATAAGAATTCATCTCCTTCTAAGAAGAAGCTGATATCCTTTAATAAAGAGTGTATGTCCTAGTTGCAATACACACCATTTAGCTCTAATGTCATGGTGTAGCTAACCAACTCCATCGAGACCTCAAAATACCATGACCCTACTCTTACCCATCCCTCCTTCCATGTAGCAGCCATCCACTTAGAAATAACTAGGTTGTGTCCATGGAATTTTTGGACACAATCCAGAAAACTCCTGGCCTTCAAAATAGACATAACATCCTCATCATTTTTTAAAGCATCACATTTCAACCTCGACTTAGACTGCTTCATATTATAACTTAGGACTTTAGCCTTCCCCATATTTAAGAAGAACACAAGATCTTAGACCCAAAAAACCTCTACTAACCATACAAAGAAACCAGAGAAGAAGATATCCACACACACAACAAAACACAAGAGACCCCATAACTGGCTCGAGCATAAAAAAAACATCATTCACATTATAGGCCAAACAAAAACTTCTAAGTCGAAGATGAAGGTCCTCCCCACAAGAGTCTCATGAGCACCTAGAATAGCCACTAAGACAAAAATTCTCCACTCGAACACATAAAGGAGAAGATTAAGCCTAAAAAAATGCATAAGCACGATAACAAGAAGGATCTCTAAAAACCAAAACAAGGACAGGAGAATCCTTCTATACCTAAGACGAATAGAGAAGCTACCACCAAACACATACCCCAACTAATAAATCTAAACTCCACTTCTAGCTATCGAGATATAAGAAAGAATACATGCAGGTGGAGAAAAAACTAAGGGGTACATCACTAATGACAACTCCACTACCAAGGACTGAAAAGGGGTTAACATTCAACTATGTTTTAAAATTGATATAATTTATTAGATAATTTAAACTATTTTATTGATCTTGTTTTCAATATTTAATCATTTTATAAGTTTAGTCTCTTTTTGGGGGTTTTAGTGTTTTTAGGTTATTCATTTTAGTGTCAATATTGTTTACAAAATGTAGTGTACTTTTGCAATCAAATAATGATATAACAAAATTTTATGATCAATAAGTAGTTTTCTCAATAAAATTAGGCTACAAATCCCTCAAATAGATAAAAAAGGGAAATTTGAGTTTTAACAAAATATGCCAACCATTATCTCATGGACTAATTAGTCCATTATTGATAATATTTGTCTAGAATTTTTTTATTAATTGTTATAAATATGTTATTGAAACTTTATCTTGACAAGAAATTTAGCTTGACACATTTAGCTTGTTTATTCATACTTGTTATATCATCAAGAAATTTAGCTTGACAAGTTTAATAGTTGTTTATATTCATTTGTGTTTTAATACTAATACAATTTATTAGAAAAATTTAAGTATTTTATTGATCTTGTTTTCACTATTTAATCATTTTATAAGTTTAGTCTCTTTTTGGGGATTTTAGTGTTTTTTGGTTATTCATTTTAGTGTCAAGATTGTTTACAAATGTAGTGTACTTTTGGAATAAAATAATGATATACAAAAATATTATGATCAATAAGTAGTTTTCTCAATAAAATTAGGCTACAAATCCCTCAATTAGATAAAAAAGGGAAATTTAAGTTTTAACAAAATATGCCAACCATTATCTCATGGACTAATCAATCCATTATTGATAATCCTTGTCTAGACATTGTTTATTCATACTTCATACTTTTTATAAATATGTTATTGAAACTTTCAAATGTATAACTATTGACAGTTTATTAGTTCTTATTTATTCATTCATCATCAATCCATTATGATAGTGACACAACAATTATGTTAATTAACCAATCATAATAAAATACCAATGACTTGAAAGTGAAGGAAGAAATATTAACCTATCAATATATTAATTCACTCTATACATGATGTTATAATGATGTTGCACTATACCAATCAATAGAAGTATTGTTTTCCTTTACAAATATTAAATTACAAAGCTAAGGAAAACTATCCATCAATTTTTATGTATGAGATAGTAACATGTGAATTGAAAATTCCGTTTTGAGGAAGAATAATTATGTTCTAGTTACCAACATGCATTTTCAAAGAAGGATCATGTAACAAGATTTTATTATCATTTTTTTCCACTATTAATGCTAGTAATGTCATTTATGTTGATCATCAAATTAACTATCTTTGCAATAATATAATCATATGATGATAATTCTTATTAACTATAACTATTTATAATTCCTAAAGGTATCCATCCATGGTAATACATATGTAATAATTTTAGAGTCACTTTCGTTACTTATAACATTGTTTTTATAAAAAATGAAGAATATATTAAGAGAAAATTATAAATATATTACAAATCTAATAAAATCTTACCCCTAATTTTCTAGCCAAATTGCAATCCAACTATAATTACAAATTAAAATTCTTCTACCTACCCAACAAACCATCCATCTTGCCAATGGACCTTTTTTGTCCAAAGTTTAATCAACAAATTCATTGTGCACACTTCCAATCTCATCGAGCACCTTATGTACCAAGGACAACATGACAAGGAGGCTAAACATAGGATTACTAAATGTTGAGACCCATCATCACCAATATGTAGAACCTAAAAATATGTTATAATAATCAAGAGATAAAATAGGGAGGGACCTCCCTTGAAAAAATCCTTATCCTCCATAGACCAATCCTAGTGTATTCAAGGAAGACTATTGAGACGAGGTCCTCTAACAAGTTTTATCATGGTAAATATTGGAGAACCACAACCGAATAAAGTAGATTAGTTTACTTTGGGACCTCCATTAACTATCAGATAATATGTTGAGGACTCTACTAATGTAATATCCTAAAATAAAAGGGATTAATAATGAAAAACACAATGTGGAAACCCAACATAGGTCTAGCCCATTCTAATTCTAATCACCTTAGTTATAAATAGTTAAATTTGCCTTGGCTCAAGCCAAATATACCCAAGAGCCTTAGTTGATTTATTTTCTAAGGCTTCTTCTAAAAAATAAGATACACATGCAATGACTATAACCATGAGATAAGGAGAGAAAACAAAAATTTAATGAAAATCCCAACTTATAATAGGTACTACTAAAACTGCACAACCACAATGAGTATCTTCAATATCACAAAAGAGGGATTTGGATGCATTAGTTTTTTTGCTACCAAGATATGCTCTTTTTTGGAAGATTGAGTTTATGTCATGACTAAAGTCCTACACTAATTATCAATTTAAATATAGCTTTCTACATTACCATCAATATATTGAACAAGGAGAGGATATGTCCTAGTTTTGTTTAACCACAACCTAGGAGGGTAACCATAGCAACTAATATCTCATTTTTAGAGAGTCTAGTTTACCATAGCATCCACCACTTTATTTTTTATCTAGTCACAAGATTGAAAACATCCTGAAACCTAGTTGGTGTTATCCTAATATTATCTATGATTTTTTGAATTCTCTAGTCCATATTCTTAGGCCTTGAAGTTGATTTTAGGTAATTGATAATAATTTGAGAGTATGATTCTACTATAACCCTTCCCCAACATACCTATAGTACCTCGTACAAATATTTCAAAATGACTTTTCCTTCTATTATATTAGTGGAGAGAATTCTTAACTTTTTTGAAAAAGTGAAATTTGGGGTACCATCATCCAATCTACATATACCTCTTATACTAGATTTTCCAAGATTTCCCCTAGAGGCTCCATATGTATTGAGTTTTCCAAATTTCTCTATAGCAGGTGATCGTTGTTTTGTTCTATTCACCCTTTGGTCTATATCCTTATTTCTTATGTGTTGGGATAATTCATGGATAATATTTAATTGAACCATAATTTGTTACCATAGTTGATTTGAATTATGAGGATGAATTAATAAATGATGGATATTCTCTATCATATTTTCTATGGTCTTTAGCCAGATATAGTGTATGTCCCTACTCTCTTGTTTAAATATTCACTTATTTCATTGATTCTAAACGTTATAGGGAATATTAGTTGTTCCTATCCAAACTATTTAATTCATAAACTAGTATTTTACTTTATGTTTGCTCTAATCTCTCCATTTTTATTCTATGGATTGTTTGTTAGACCATATTTATTCAAAAGAAAAACCATTATATTCAATAATTTGGAAGCTATGTAATATTCTATGAACAAATGGTTTAGATTTTCATTGTTATCATAAGACATTACAGATAAAAAGGGTCAGTTAAATTCTTTCTTCATAAGCTACTCCCTTGTGAGAACCCTTTTATAAAGTAGCAACTAGTTGAAGAACCTAACATTTGGCCATAATTTGTGATCCTTGAAGTATTAACTCAAACACTTTCGAAAAGGAAACCCTAATAAAATCCTTTTCACTCCAAATTTTATTTTCTAGTAAGTCACTCAATCAAATCAACCAAAGAAGAATATGCCCATACATTTTTTCTTGATATGTAGATGATCTCACAAATCTGCCACACTCATAATTAATTCTTTGCCAATATCAAGAAGGGTTATAGGATAATTTTCTCAACACATAACACAAAAACAATATAAAATTTACACCTTATCACTCCAACTTGATTACACCCTCACAATAATCACAAAAACCCTTAATTCCAAATAACACAATACCCACAAAGTCTTAATCCTCCAGTATACCACTATAGCAATTTAAGACTATTAAAAGTTAAAAATAAAAATCTCCTTATAAATCCTAATGATAATTCTCAACTACCACAAGTTTATTAGAAAGCAACATTTCCAAACACAAATCAGTAAACAACCTTATACCTCCAACTTAGGCATTTGATTAAAATTAAAACCAGAAATATTACCTCATATTCGAAGCGGATCGAACCCTTAACGTTGCCCCCAAAGTGTGCCTTAGCCACAACCAAAGTCACCACATGAGCCAAGCACTCATCTGAGATTAACGAAGCACCACATGCTTCTTAAAATCCTCACACCTTCTACCTTGGGCAAAATATTGTGCGTTGTAGGTGCCTTAACCAACACAACTCACGATGCACCCATCAAGATTCAAATGGAAACCCTCTTGCAAGCTAGCGCTTTCATGCTTCCAAAAATACCACTAGGCCATGTTTTCCTATGCAACTTCGAGGATTATAGTTGCCTCCATTAAACGCTTGTCTGTCACGAATTTTGCAAAAAATCATGAGCTCTTTTATTCGCATGCTATCTTTTTATTTTTCGAGCAAGGATAATTAATTGAACTTTGGGTGTTTGTATTTATATGCTTCCTCCATTTTTTTAGAAACATCTACGGTCTCCATGTTATCTTCCATGATGTCGGTTGAGATTATAAAGGCTTCAAATGCCTTTTATATTAAACCCAACCTTTGGGTTTATAAAATATATTTAGACTTTATAAAACCCATTTTTGCATTATAAAATATTATAATAAGAATTATCAATATTTTATTTGGATTTTCACCATATTACATTTAATATTATAATAACCACTATTATAATATTATAACTTTGATAAAATATCTCCTTCTCACTATATTCCATGTAAATAATATTTATTTATAAAATTTAAATTCTCACTAAATTTAAATTATTTATAAAAATAAATATTATATCCCCTTTTGAACTCTTAACGTCTACACTGATTCATTTGATATTTGGCCTTATTATTGGATATCAAATAACCATTTTTATCCCCTTTGTTTCCTACTAAATTTCTTGATTATTAATGATTACTTCATCTGGTGACATCAATGACAACTTTGACTTATGGACTCAAAATGTCCAACAATCTCCCCATTTTATCATTGATGGCAACCCATACTCTTCTTACCAAAACTTGATCTTTCTTTTTATTTTGCTCCCCCTGGGACATTGCTTCCCTACTTCATTGCTCTCTCAAATATCAAATCTCTCCACATTACACAAATTTCTCCCCCTTTGACATCAATGGAAAAGGGTCACCTTTTGGGCTCAGGTCTAAGAATGAGCCTCTTATATTAGCACCTCCCCCATATCCTTTTGAGGTGGTTAATTTTGGGGTCGGAGTATTTTTACTCCCTGAAAGCACTATTCTTTACCTTTATCCTCTTCACTTATTTTCTGAATTTTTTGATTCCTATGACTATTTATATATGTATCATCACCCCTATTCCTGTCATCATTCATGTTCCTATTCCTATTCCTATTCTCATCCATGTTTCTATTCTTGTTCTTGTTCATGTTCATGTTCCTATTCCTGTTCATGTTCCTATTCATGTTCATGTTCCTATTCATGTTCCTGTTCCTATTCAAACCTATTTCTGGAATGTCCACTCTACACCATTTTGTTATGTGACCATAATTATTGCACTTATAATACTTAATGTTATTATTCCTTGGAGGTGCAAATGTCTTAGAATTTCTCCTAGTGAAGCCATATCCTCTTCTGTCATGAACCCTATAATTCATTGCCTTGTGACCAAACTGATTACATGAGTAGCAATACCCATGGAAAAGTTGTCTATTCCCATATTCCTATCTTTCATGTGTCTTGCACTATGAAGCCATGTGCCCAAACCTGTGACATTAAAAACATCTTCCATTGAAGATTCCTTGTATTAACATCATTGGTCTTCTGTTCTGATTGTTGTTCCATCTGCATCTTCTATGTGCATTGTTCTCATATTTGTTGAACCTTTTATTTTCCAACTCATCCTTTGATGTCTCACTCCATCTTACACTATATTTTTTTGATGTATCTTCACCTGAAGTTTCTTCTTCTTCAAGGCTTGAAATTGACTCCTCTTCCCGTTTATTTTGAACCTGTTTAGAACCAAGACCTATTTTATTTGTTGCTCATATTTGTATCTTAATTATGTTTTCCACACTCTTTGCACTATTTACATACTTGTATAACTTATTCTTGGAATATTCTAAATATTCATTTAGTAGTGTCACTTCTTGTGATAACTTCTCACATTCCAAAATATTTGCTTCTAACTTGTCTTTGAAATTCCTTGCCTTATCCTTTGATTTTTCTAAATCCTTTATGAGCAATCTTATTTCTTCATCACATTCTTGAAACTAAATTTCAATTTTAGAGTGTTGCTTCCATACCTTCTTTACCATGTCAAGGGCATAGATAAGTTCTCCCTTGAGATCATAACCATTCTCTACTCAATAATATTCTATTTATTTGCCTTTGTCCATATCATTATCTTATTTTGGCTTATCTTTTATAAGATCACTCACTTATTCTTCTAATGCCCTTAGAATATTTTCATTTGGTATTTTAAGTGCATCTTCATATTCATCATCACTGAAACTATAACCATCCCTTTGTGCAATCATCTTCAATATGTCCAAAGTTACTACATCTAAAACACTTGAGAATAACTAGAGTCTTCTTCTTAACTAGTTATTTTTCTTCAATCATAAATAGGACTTCATCTCTATCATTATATGAAAAACTAGCATCACTATAATTTGAGTACTTGCATTATGCACATAGTAGCTCCTATTTTGTCTTTGGAAGAACTTATTTCCTTTTATACTTTTTCTATCCATGGTTTTCTTTTGATGTCTATATATTTATGATTCCTTATACCTGTGATCTTGTTTTTATTCACCATTGTTGTTCTTTGGTTCTTTAAAATCTATTGTAAAATATCCATATTTTCCACAATTGAAACACATAACATATCTTAGATCTACAGGTCTTCTGGAACCTTTATCTCTTCTACCATAATTAGCTTCTTCATCACTAGATGACTCATTGCTTGATTCTGACTTCATAACCTTTATTTCCTTGATTTCTTTGAATGTTGTTTCCTTTTTAGAATTAGGATCTTTTGTTCTTATCTCAAAAGTTGTTAGCATACCAAGGAACTTATCTTTTATCAAAGTATCACCATCCAATGATATTTCTATAGCAGAAACCTATTTATTGAATCTGTCTGGAAGAGATCTTAAGACTTTATCACAAACATCCGATTCATCAATATTCATTCCAAGTCCTTTCATATCATTAAAAACCTCATCAATTTGAATTAGATAAGAACTAATATTTTCATCATAATTCATTCATAATAGTTCAAATTGTCCTTTGAGATTTCGTATCTTAGCTTTCTTGACACTTTTATATCCCTCATATATACATTGCAATTTATCCCACATTTATTTTTTAGTTTTATAATGAATAATCTTCATGGATTTTGATCTACGCAAACCTCTCACAAGTGCATTTATTGCTTTTAAATCATAGTGTTGTAGTAGCTTACCTTCCTTATCTATAGGAGGACTGACTTTTGGATAATATCCAAATTCCACTACATCCCAAAATTCATTGCCAAGTGCCATCAAGTAGAACCTCATCATCATACTCTAATACATGTAGTCACTTCCATCAAATATTGGTGCTGAATTACTTGAGAACGCATCCTTACGATTCATTGTGTTCTTATTAGCTTTTCCTTCAAGTTGTTAAACTCTTTCAAATAAACCCGCTCTAATACCAATTTAAGAACATAATATTATACTGAGATGGGGGTGAACAATACAAGAGCACTTTTTACTTTTCTTTCCATATCAATATTATGTAGTGTATAGATAGCAGTATCAATAGCAGTAATAAAATCAATATATAAAACACCATACACAATAGATACACCAATTTAACGTGGTTCACCCAAAGATGGCTACTTCCACGGAGAAAATCTTTCACTAAATTTTCTCAATCAATACCTTGGGAATCCTTCCCAATTACAATATTTATGAACTTCTATCCAAAGGAGATGATGATTCCCTAAATCTAGTTTGTGTATCTCTATCCATAGGAGAACTCCTTATCCTCTACTATGGATGGTGATCCTCTAGAATACTACTACCTCCACTACATTGGCTTATGGATCTCTCTCCACTTAATACTCTTGTCCCCATTCAAAATACTTGTCCTCACTACCCTGGCTGATGGACCTCTATCCACTGGAGACTACTGTCTTCTCTATTTTATTACCTCCAAAGCTCTATCTCAATTTTGTACTAGCGTCACTATAATTTGAGTACTTACTTGCATTATGCACATAGTAGCTCCTCTTTTGTCTTTGGAAGAACTTAATTCCTTGTCTACTTTGTCTATACTTTCTTTTATTTTGATGTTTATATATTTTTGATTCCCTATACACGTGATCTTGCTTTTATTCACCATTGTTGTTCTTTGGTTCTTTACAATTTGTTACAAAATGTCCATACTTTCCACAATTGAAACACATAACAGATATTAGATCTACGGGTCTTCTGGAACCTTTTTTTCTTCTACCATAATTAGCTTCTTCATCACTAGATGACTCATTGCTTGATTCTAACTTCTTAACCTTTGTTTCCTTGATTTATTTGAATGTTGTTTCCTTTTTGGAAGCAGGATCTTTTGTTCTTATCTCAAAAGTTGTTAGCATACCAAGGAACTTATCTCTTGTCAAAGTATCACCATCCAATGATATTTCTATAGCATAACCATTTTAACTGAATTTGTTTGGAAGAGATAATAAGACTTTATCACAAACATCTTATTCATCAATATTCATTCCAAGTCCTTGCATATCATTAAAAACCACATCAATTTGAATTAGATAAGCACTGATATTTTCATCATCATTCATTCTCAATTTTTAAAATTATCCTTTGAGATTTCATATCTTTGCTTTCTTGACACTTTTATATCCCTCATATGTACATTGCAATTTATCCCACATTTCTTTTTTTTTAGTTTTACAATGCATAACATTCATATATTTTGATCTACACAAATGTATCACAAGTGCATTTATTGCTTTTGAATCATAGTGTTGTAGTATCTTACCTTCCTTATCTATAGGAGTATTGACTTCTGAATCATATCCCAATTCCACTACATCCCAAAATTCATTTCCAAGTGCCATCAAGTAGAACCTCATCATCATACTCTAATACATGTAGTCACTTCCATCAAATATTGGTGTTGAATTACTTGAGGGTGCATCCTTAGGATCCATTGTGTTCTTATTAGATTTTCCTTCAAGTTGTTAAACTCTTTTGAAGGAACCCGCTCAGATACCAATTGAATAACACAAGATTATAATGAGAGCGAGGGTGAACACTATAAGAGCACTTTTTACTTTTCTTTCCAAATCAATATTATGCAATGTATAGATAGCAATATCAATAGCCGTAATAAAAGCAATACATAAAACACCATACACAATAGATACACCAATTTAACATGGTTCACCGAAAGATGACTACTTCCATGGAGAAAATCTATCACTAAATTTTCTCAATCAATCTCTTGGGAATCCTTCCCAATTACAATATTTATGGGCCTCTATCCAAAGGAGATGTTGATACCCTAAATATAGTTTGTGTATCTCTATCCATAGGAGAACTCCTTATCCTCTACTATGGATGGTGATCCTCTAGAAGACTACTACCTCCACTACACTGTCTTGTGGATCTCTCTCCACTTAAGACTCTTGTCCCAAATCAAAAGAATTGTCCTCAATACCCTAGCTGATGGATCTTTATCCACTGGAGACTACTGTCCTCTCTACTTTATCACCTCCAAAGCTCTATCTTAGTTTCGTACTAAACATAGTCCAATCAGTCTAGCATAACTATGTTGAACTCTTGTACTAAACATAATCCAATCAGTCTAGCACAAGTCTTCTCAATAAGCTCACTCAAATTTTAACTAAAAATAGTTTATTTGGTCTAGCACAAATCTTCTCAAATCTTGTACTAAACACAGTCGAGTCGGTCTAGCACAAGTCCACTCAAATCTGCACTAAATACAGTCTAGTCGACCTAGCACAAATCTGCTCAATAGGTCCACTCAAAACCTACTCAAATATTATCTATAGGTCCACTCAAAACCTACTCAAATCTGTTCAATAGGCCCACTTAGAACCTTCTCAAACATGCTCAATAGATCCACTCAAAACCTATTCAAATCTGCTCAACAAGTTCACACAAAACTTGTCCAAATTTTCTCAATATGTCCTCTCTAGAACTTAACCAAATATGTATTGTATGCTTCCACCTCACACAAAATCAGTCCACAAGTCTTCTCAAAGACTTACCTCAAATCTGCTTAACAAGTCCACATAGAACTTGTCCAATCTCATAGAACCATAAAGAGAATTGTTAGAGACTCAATATGTTCTACACTCAAAGCTCAATCACTTTATCAACTCAAATCAATCTCATATAATCATAAATATAATTATTAGAGACTCAATATGTTCTATACTCAAAACTCAATAACTTTATCAACTCAATCTCATAGAAGCATAAAGAGAATTTTTAAAGACTCAATATGTTCTATTCTCACAACTCAATCTCTTTCACAACTCAAATAAGAATATAGAATAGTTTGTTTTATGGAACTTGAACAATCACTTCATACATCCACTTGACTAGGCTTAATCAACTTACTCAACCAATCCCTCAAGAAACAACTCTTGCTCACAAACCCTAGTCCAAACATGTATCATCCAACTCAAAATGTTTCCAACAATGTTGAATAACAAATCTCACATAACAATGATACTCGTGATATTTTCAAACTGTAGTTCAAGCTATTTGTATTACAACTCACTTCAAAAACCATTCTTATAAAATATTCTTCACATAACAATGATACTCATGATATTTTCAAACCCTAACTCAATTTCTTCACACAACTAATGGTTTCAACAACAATGCTTATAAAACAAGGTTTTAATCACAACTCTTAATTTCAGAAAACCTTGAAGCATTAACTCAAACACTTTTGAAAAGAAAACCTTAATAAAATTATTTTCATTCCAAAATTTATTTTCTAGTAAGCCATTCAATAAACTCAACCAAAGAAGAATTTTCCCATACCTTTTTGCTTGACAAGCAGATGATCTCACAAATCTATCACACTCACAATGACTTCTTTTTCAATCTCAATAAGAGTTAGAAGATAATTTTCTCAACAAAACATAACACAAAAACAATATCAAATTTACACCTTATCACTCTAACTTTATTCATAATCAACATCCTCACAATAATTGCAAAAACCCTTAATTCAAAATAACACAATACCCACAAAGTCTTAATCCTCGAATATACCACTATAGCAATTTAAGACTTTATTAAAAGTTAAAAATAAAAATATCCTTATAACTCCCAATGATAATTCTCAACTATCACAACTTTATTACAAAGCAACATTTCCAAACACAAATAACTAAAAAACATTATACCTCCAACTTAGGCATTTGATTAAAATTAAAACCAAAAATATTACATCATATTAGGAGGGAATCTAAACCTCGATGTTTCCCCCAATGTGTGCATTAGCTGTAGCCAAAGTCGTTGCACAATCCAAGTGCTCATTTAGTATTAACAAAGCACCATGTGCTTCTTAAACTCCTATAACCTTTTGGCTTAGGCAAAATATCATGCACCATAGGTTCCTTAACCAACACAACTCATGATGCATCCACCTAGATTCGAACGCAAACCCTCTTGCAAGCCAGTGCTTTTGTGCTTCCAAAAATACCACTAGGCCACGCTATCCTATGAAAATTTAAGAATTAAAGCTTCCTCCCTTAAACGCTTCTCTGTCATGACTTTCATAAAAACTCACAAGCTCTTTTCTTCGCATGCTCTCTTTTTAATTTCTGAGCAAGGATAATAAATTGATCTTTGGGCATTTGTTTATATGCTTCCTCCATTTTTTTGAAAATTTCGACGCTTTCCATGTTATCTTCAACGACGTCAGCAGATATTATAAAGGCTTCGAATGCCTTTTATCTTAAACCCAACCTTTGGGTTTATAAAATATATTTAGAGTTCATAAAACCCATTATTGCATTATAAAATATTGTAATAAGAATTATAAATATTTTATTTGGGTTTTCACCATATCACCTTAAATATTATAATAACCATTATTATAATATTATACCTTTGATAAAATATATCCTTCTCACTATATTCCATGTCGTAAATAATATTTATTTATAAAATTTAAATTCTCACTGAATTTAAATAATTTATAAAAATAAATATTATATCTCCTTTTGAACTCTTAATTCCTGAACTAATTCACTTGATATTTGACCTTCTTCCTGGATATCAAATAATCATTTTTATCCCCATTGTTTCCTGCTGAATTCCTTCATTATTAATGATTACTTCATCTGGTGACATCAATGACAAATTTTACTTAGGGACTCAAAATGTCGAACAACAACCAAGAAGAGCCATCTCAACCAACAATAGACTTTGAAAAAAGATAAAAGTAAAAAATTAATACAAGTACAAACCATAGATCTGAACAACAAATAATATAGACCCCTAAAAATACTGTATAGAATCCAATGATAGATCTTTAGTTTTAATTAATCATCTTATAGTCCCAAAAAAAATTAAGCAAGATATAAATAAAAAAATGAGGATGGATACAAACCAAAATGCAGGATGCAAATCCAACCAACATCATATGTCATAGGAAGGACAAAATTTAATTGAGAAAGTTAAGATAATAGTACTTACCTAGTTGTACAAACATCGTTAATAATGAAAACTATTACTTTGAATATCAAAGGACTTAAAGTAAATCCTTCTAAACAATAAAAAATTGGAGGAATGATCTAAATAAATCAACTTCAACTTGTCCTTCTCTAGGAGATAAAAGTTTCAATTGAATAAATATAAATAATAGCAAATAAGATGTGGCCGACCAGTAAAGTAGTGTCCCTCGTCACCTAAGGGGTATTAGAAGGAGAGACATATCTTTAGGATACAAAGAAAAATTTAGTTCAATACATTATGGGAAGCAAGATACTGATAGTAATGGTTGTCCAAAATAGATATTTGGATCAGGTTGTACATTATATAAATATCTATGCTCCTTGTAATTTAGAAGAGAAATGATAAATATGAAGGAATATAGCTTTTATTATATCCCAATTCCCTAAATCTTGGGTTTTGATAGGAGGATATTTCAACTCCATCCTCTCCTTTGAAAGAAAAATAGGAGAAAATAGGAAATTGAATGGGAGTTTTGACCTCATTAGTGAATACATGGTCAACCTTAACCTAGTGGATATCAATCCAACCAATGGTTTGATAAATTGGTCCAACATAAGATAAGGCTCAACATGCATGCTTGAAAGGTTAGACACATTTATAAATTCAACAAATTTTTTGATACAAAGACACACCCCAAAAGTGAAAATTTAAATCAATGCAGGCTCTAACCATTGGTAAGTTTTGATTGAATTTCGAAGAACCAGTGGCAAGTAGGCACTATTTTATTTTCAACTATTGTGGCTTACAAATGAATCCTTCAGTCCAAGGATATAATAATGGAGGTATTAATTTAAGCTAAGATATGTTACAAAGATGTTTTATTTTATTAAAAATATGCATCATATTAAATATAAAATAAAGACTTGGAATTAGGAGGAATTTTTATATGTTAGGGCAAATAAAATGGAAGCTCTAACCCGAATTGAGAAGCTCAGTAAAAAAATTATCTTGAAGAACTTATAGAAAAAAAGTTCATGATAGAAATTAATAGTTTAGACGAGGTGAAGGAATGAGGCAAAAGAGAAGAACTAACGTGGAAGCAAAAATCAAGGATTAAATGGCTACAAGGAGACACAAACATAGGTTACTTCCATAAGTCTCTCCTAGCCTGAAGAATGCATAACTTTGTACTTTTATTGAAGAATGAATTAGGAGATATAGTCGACACTTGGGAATGCATGTATTCAAAAGATGTATACCATTTTTAAAACCTTTTTACAACTAGATTGCTTGATCCAAAATCTCAAAAAGAAATTCTATAGGAGATACATGTTATTATTTTTGTTGAGTATAATAAGGCCCTGACTACACTAGTACCTATGAGGGAACTGTAAAAGGTAGTCTTAAAAATTAAAAAGAGGTAGGACCCAAATTATCGATGGATTCTCTATCGAAATTGATCAAGAATTTTAGGATGTTTTGTAGGATGACATTATAGAGGTAATAGAAGAAACCATGAAGACAAAATAAATCCCCAAAGAATTCAATAAGATATATATAGAACTAATTCCAAGAGCTCAAAAAGTGGATAATATTACTAGATATAGACCAATCACTTTATGTAATGATATACTAAAACTAATCTCAAATATATGTAAAAAAGTGTCAAACCATTGCTACATAAGATAATTTCTTTAGAACAAGTAGTATTTCTAGATGGATGATAGATAGTGATGAGATAGTGTTATCCTAGGAAGCAATTCACTCCATGGAAGCTCAAAAATCCCCATCCAAGTTCATTCGATTGGATTTTG
Source organism: Wollemia nobilis (assembly GCA_028583015.1). Taxonomy (NCBI): domain Eukaryota; kingdom Viridiplantae; phylum Streptophyta; class Pinopsida; order Araucariales; family Araucariaceae; genus Wollemia; species Wollemia nobilis. The sequence continues at coordinate 5,934,179 of JAQPPZ010016931.1, forward strand.
CCAAAGCACATGATAGGGTGGATTGGAACATTCTCATCCACGTAATGGAAAACTTTGTATTCTTTCAAGAAATGATAAAAAGGATAAAATATTGTATATTTTTAGTTTCTTATTCATTTATTATCAATGGTTGCCCCACTCATCTTCTCACAACATCTAGAGATACTAGGCAAGGTGACCCTCTCTCTCCATATGTATTCATCATCCTAGAAAATTTTTATGGAGGACATTCACCAAGAATCAATATTGTCAAATGATAGAAGTCACAATAGCTAGATTCAGACCTATCTCTCATTTACAAATTATTGATGATTTTACCTTTTTAGGGAAGGAAATAATAAAGGAAGCTTCCTTAATAAAGAAAATTCTTAATTGCATCAATATAGCCTTAGGATAACTACTTAATGAAGACAAATTGAAAGTCCTTTTTTTTCATTGTTTGCCTATACAAGAAACTTTGATATTGGATAGATTGAGATCAAAAAAATTATCTTCCAATTACGGATAAATTTTATTCTTATGTGATATCAACCACTAGGTATTATCAATTTATTATAAATTCCATAAGTACTATGGGTATTTGCAAATCATCACCTATAAGCACTTCAATAATAAGGTGCAAAAAGGAGAAGAGTGGTCAGGCACTATGGAGCAAAACAACATGAAATTAGTAAAAATTATCAAGTATGAAGAGCGCCAGAAGATTTGTATTGAACCATATGCACTCAATAGGTGTTTGCCACAATCCTAATTCCCCACCCAGAAGTTGGAAACTAACCATGGGAAGGAAGATAATAAAAATAACTAAGTTAGGAAGGCATCATATAATTTACACCTGAATAAATTTTGGGAAGGTCCAAAAGTTCTAGCATAGGTATGAAACAAGAAGATAAAAAGTTAAGTCTTGGATGTACCTAAATATTTGTTCTAGACCACAACCTAGGGAGATACCAAATGCCCAACCTATTGAGGAAGGAATCCCAATCACACCAGAATAATTACTCATGATCGGGACCCGCCAAGTTGCATACTCTCTACCAAAAATATCAGAATCCAACAAGCACTTCAATAACAAGTCTTAAAGCTATCAGATTTTTTTACCTAACTGGAGCCTAGGAAGGTGCTGAACCTACGATCTGCTTGAAAGTATAATTTTGGATGCTTAGAGGGTTTTTGCCCCATCGATGCCTGAATGGGTACCAAAACCTTGGCCTAATACCAAAAAGTGCAAGATCATAAGGAAAGTAAATGATAATATTTTTAGAGATTTTGTACCTGATTAGGATGCACCAGGGTTCTGGATCCCCAACATCATAATATCAAAACATGTAATTTTTGTAACCTTCTCAATCAGATCCAATGTTCGACCATTTGCACAAGAAATTCTATGATCTTAGGGTACTTGTCCAATGATATCACCTATCAAAATAATCTCGATAACATGGTTGTGTTCATGGCCATAATGTAAGTTATAGGGCAGCTCAACTGAAAGTAATGAACAAATATAAATGAACCAGATGTAAGCAACAGACTCAATTCTACTTAGTATGATGCATATGTTTTCTAGATCAACATGTCATGATGAGGTAGTTGACGTAGCCATACCTTTGAAAAATCCAATTGGATGACACTACCTCTGACATAACAATAGTCCATGTCTAGGATAATGATGCTATAGGATTGTAAAAGGTCTATGGATACTATGATATAAAATGAAAACGGATCGACTCTTAGGAATTTACAATTCATATGTAAATATGAATAACTTGTATTTTAATACAAATTGACTGTGTCTGGCCTCTGGTTCAAATTATTTGCAGAGCATGTATGTATGGATGATAACTTCTTTCTAATTTAAGCTTGTTGAATGTTCATGGTGTTTACTCTGAATTCTAAATTTATGGTCTAATAAGGTACATTATATTGAAATTTAATGTTCTGTAATTGATAGTAAAATTAGCTATTCTGTTAGGTAGTTGAGATTTTAATTGCATGGTTCTTTTATTTTTATATCTCTTGATGTTTCTTAATCTACACCAATTTAAGTTCTAGATTTAGTTCATTTTAATTTTTCAGCACCCTTTTGTCCCCCGCATTTAGGAATAGATAGTTGGAACTTCAAGGAACTGATTTTATTTGAATATTAACTACTATATTTTTCATAGATCCTCGATAATTCAATGTTGGTCAAGGTTTGTGGGTGCATAAACCTTTCCATTAGATAGATTATCTGACCAACAATTTTTGGTGTGCTCGATGGGACTGTAGGATCGCATATTTGGATTATATAGGATTGATGATGTCCTTTATTATTAGATATCATTAGAATCACCTCAAAATTTTTATGATATCTAGAAACTTATATTCTATGATGAGTTTCCTATAAAACCTGAATAGATCTTGGTGATACTCCATCTTATCCACAACTTCTATCACCTAGTGACTCCATCTATCAATACCTAGAAAATATGTGCATATCCATATTTTATTAAGGTAGACTCTAAGATATATGATCATAAGAAAAAAATATAGAAAATCTGAAGAACTGATTGAGTTTCTATAATTGTAGTTTGGTAACTTTAGAGTTCATTAATCATGTGGTACATATTCAATAATCATATACTCAATGTAATACAGAGGATATGTAATACAGAGGATATGGGTTGAATTTATTTTTGAGTATGAATTTGAGATTGAGTACATAAAGGGGAAAGAGAATAAGGCTTTTGATGCATTAAGTATAAGGAAATGCATAACAACCATAACTAGAAGTCACATGGACCTGATGGATCAGGTGAGAGATAAGTAATCTCAGGATGAGTATTACCAAGAAATTTGAGTTAAGATGAATATAGACCCTGAAGGGAGTAAGGAATTTGGTATGAAAGATGATATTTTATGCTATAAAGGAAGAGTTTTCATACAAAAAAGTGGTGATTTAAGGAAATTAATAATGCAAGAATCCCATATATCTCCTTATTCTGCTCATCGAGAATGATCCAAAATGCAAGAAAATATAAAAAGAACCTTCTTCTATGTAGGAATGAAGACGGATATCATTGATTTTGTTGCTTGATGCCTCGAATGTCAAAAATTAAAGGTTAAATACAAGTATTCTATAGAAAAATTATATCCATATGATATACCCACAGATAAATGGTAGGTTATATCTATGGATTTTATATTAGGTTTTCCCAAAACCTGGTACCAACATGATGCAATTCTGGTAATAGTTGATAGATTGGACAAGGTTGTAAACTTTAAACCTGGTAACATCAAGGATGATGCTTAGGTAGTGGCTAATAGACTTTCTAGAGAGATATTTTGTTTACATTGATATCTTGAGGTGATCATTTCATATAGGGATTTCAAGTTCACTTCTAAATTTTAGAAGTCCCTACATCATATAGTCAGTACAAAATAGAACATGAGGTCAACATACCATCCTAAATTAGATAACCAAATATAACGGGTAAACCAAGTAGTAGAGGATATTCTCTCCATGTACTGCATGGATAAAAAGTCTAATTATGAAGACTATCTACATCTTGTAGAGTTTACTTACAATAATGGGCATCATTCCTCTATAGGAATGGCTTATTTCGATGTCTTGTATGTGTAAGGACCCAAAAACAAGAAAAAAGAGAACACACAAAGATTGAAAACATTTTTTTTTACTAAGGAGAAAGATTCATAAATATCTAACCAACCTTATACTAACTTAATTTTTAACAACCCCTAAGTTTCTTAAGAACTATATTACAAAATATTCCCCTCATGCAAGTCTCATCTGCATAGGCATATCTATTGTCATGCACATAAGACCATCCATATCATCATCCTTTATGATCTAGACTTACCACCTTTAAACATTATAATGTGTATACGCATATCCATGTCTCATAAAAATCCTTATGTGTGGGTATGCTACGTATATTGTGAGTTAAGCTATCAATATTTTCCTCTGACAAGCTATCTTAACTCATGATATTCCAAACCTAGAACCAATCTCCCTAAGCGGGTCTCAATCCCTTAGGTTATCCTCTAATTTCATCTATAACTTACTATTATTTCATGAAAACAATACTAGAATATAAATAGTAAACACATATACTAAATCTAACAAAACATAATTCAAAATCACTAAGGAAATAATAACATTTAAAGATACAAATACAATTACATTCAATAATGGAATAGAGGCACAATAGTTTTATGGTTCATTTATTACACAAATAGGTATGGTAACCCCATACTCTCAAACAATCCTTCATCAATTCAATCGAGGAAATATTCCCACAAGTCTATTCTATTTCATAATTAACAAGATGTAAGTTAGAGAGAAAACTCATGCATCGACCCATCTCCTTACATTGGTCCTCCCACTTGTCCATCGATCAAGTGAGGATAGGAGAGGATCAGGATACTCATCGTTTTGAATAGATATGCTTTTAAATGCATTTAATCATTTCAATGTCAAATTACAACTATACAAATAACCAAAGCAATTCAACTTTCTAAAACATAATGAATATTATAGAAACCACTGTTTCTATTTCCCCTCACATCCCCATGAGAGTTGTTCAACAAGCAACAAGATCATTTGCTAACTAGAAATAAATTACCCAACTTACACCCAACAATCAAAGTCCCATACCTTTAATTATTGAATGATCTAAGTTCTCGGATATTTACGTAAATTAAATTCAACTACTCTAATCCATAAATACCCTTTCTTTTCATTTCATGAACCAAAGTCCCATACCCTTAATTCATAAGATAAAAAAATTTCATATTTATTTAGTCCATTAAAGACAACTAATATAAATTTTAAATAGACCTTTTTATTCCTTTAATGAAACTAAATTCCCACCCTTACTTCATAAAACAAACCATTTCCACATTAAATTTAATCCATTAAAGCCAATTACTTTAATTTATAAATAAATATTTTTCTTCATTTCATGAACTAAAGTCCCATACCCTTAATTCATAAAACAAACCATTTCCACATTTATTTAATCCTTTAAATCCAACACATTAACTTATAAATAAATATTTTTATTCATTTCATGAACCAAAGTCACATACCATTAATTCATAAAAAAAACCATTTCAATATTTATTTAATTCATTAAAGGCAACTATTTTAACTTATAAAAAAACCTTTTTCTTCATTTCATGAACTCAATTTCCATACCCTTAATTCATAAAACAAACCATTTCCACATTTATTTAATCCATTAAAGCCAACTAATTTAACTTAAAAATAAACCTTTTTCTTCATTTCATTAATCTACGATAACTATTTTGATTAAAGGGATTCATATAGAAGAAAGTTATTCACATTTATCTAAAATTACCTTATTCAAAGAGTCTAGATAAATAACCTCTTTTAATCAAAACTAAGATGCCTTATGATTAACAAAATAGGCATCGATTTCCCACCTAAGCCTCTTGAGGGTACTATTGATGAATTTTGCTGCCAAATTGCCATTGTAGGGTTAGAGTTCAAGGCTAAGCACAGGGATAGCAAGGCATGATTGGAGAAGATGGACAAAACATCACCTGATACAATGAAGTCATAACACTCAAGTGATATGGTCTGATTTGAGGTGACCACTAACCATGGCTATGGGTTCACCGTGGGTCCCAACAACCTAAATATCAAGTGGCTACATAGACACAAAACACCCAAGGAAGGAAATTTCTTGGAATCTGGATTAGAGATGACCTCCTTCCTACAACACCTAGCTTTCAATTCCCTGCTAACTACTCTAACCTACTTAACATAGACATAATACAATGAAACTCAACCAATATTTTACACAATATCCTCTCAATACTAGACTACAATATAAATCTATATACAATGCTCTCATAGAGACTATGCAAAAAATACTTTTACAAAGACTACGTAAGGCAATGCTATCACAAAGACTATGGTAGAACTCTACATAGTAACACTCTCATAGAGACTATGATATAAATATACACACAATGCTTTCATATAGACTATGTAAGCAATGCTCTCATGGAGACTACGTAAAGCACACTCTCACAAAGACTATAATATAACTCTACACACAACGCAGAGACTATGCAAAGCAATGATATCATAGAGACTACACAAAGCAATGCTCTCACAAAGACTACAATAGAAATCTACATAGCAATGCTCTCACAGATACTATGATATAACTTTACACACAACACTCTCATAGATACAACACAAAGCAAGGATCTCATTATGCAAATAAACACTCTCATAGAGACTACATCAGAACTCTAAATAGTAACGCTCTCACAAAGACTACAGTAGAAATCTACACATAATTCTCTCATAGAGACAACGACTGAACTCTACATAAAATAATCTAAAGGATTATGCTTAACCAACCTAGTTTCCTTATGCACTCACTGCTTCCTTGGTTGTGCTACCCAAGCATCGATCCTCCTTTCCTTTATGCATTGCGTTTCACCCTCTATCACTAATTTTTTTCTCCTCGGCTCTCCTCTCCACCTTTGCTCCACCATGCACATTATTTTCGTATGTCCTTTCTTCCATCTACCTTGGTGCCTATCTATTTTTCCTTAGCTTTCATCCTCCACCCACCTCCATTACTTCACTTCCTCTATTATATGGTGGAGGGGACATCTCTTCCTCTCTGCCTTCTCAAGGCATTGCCAACATTGAATTCCATCTCTTCACCTTGAAAGCCATCCCTTCATGATGGTGAAGCCATCCTTCACGTTAATGACACCATCCTTTCATGTCAAGGAACTTTTCCCAGCTGGTCGATTTGATTTCGAAGGTAGGTTCCATACTTTGGAATATTTTTTTAATAAACTGATCATTCGATCATCCTTCACTATTTTAATTAAAATATATTTATTATTTCAATAGAACGACGAAGTATATTTTTAATTTTAAAATAAACCAACCATTTATTTAAGATGAAATCTATTCATCATTTTAAAATAAATCAACCATTTATTTAAAAATGAAACTTATTTATCATTTAAGATAAATCAACCATTTATCTAAGATGGAGTATATTTATCATTTTAAAATAAATCAAACATTTATTTAAAAATAAAACTTATTTATTATTTAATATAAATCAAGCATTTATCTAAGATGGAGTCCTTTTACCATTTTAAAATAAATCAACCATTTATTTAAAAATAAAACTTATTTATCATTCCTTTTTTTTTAACCCCAAAGGAGTTATGAAGATAGTTTATGCATTCATACTTTCCAATTTTTGAGATAAAGTGTTGAAGTAAAATACAATCAAGCATGTGCAATAGAAAAAGAGGGAGATATTTCCATCAATTTAGTCACCTATCTCAACCTCTAGAACTTATGATAGCTACTAGACCATCAGTTTTGGGCACAAGGTGGCTATATATTGATGCTTATACCTAACTAAATGCATACCTATATGAATGTATCTATCCATGTTATCTCTTAGTTTGTCTTATCATAACTTCCCCAACCTAAAGTACCCTAACCTTCAATGGATGACTTAACTTCTTCCACTTACGAGTGTCCCTGATCCTACACATTGGTAATTTGTTAACAATATCATAATCTTTAATATCTACTAACACCACTACTCTACTTAATTATACAAGATCAAGTATTAAAGCACCTTTAGCTAATACATTGTTTCACATGTTCAAAGGTCCATATGGGAGGGTCATGACATCCTCCCCCACTAGGACTAAACACCATCCCTAGTGTTTTTCAGTTTACATAAGCATACACAATCAAAAACAATTTATTATAAATATTCCTTTCTTTTAAAGATCATCAAGCAAGAAAGAAAATATTTTTGCATATCTTCCACTTTCTCCCAAGTGGAATTTATTTTTGAGAAGCGGTCCCACTAGACCTTACACTGCTCAAGGGTTTGATTTAGCATGGTCTTAGAGAAAAATTAAAGGTTCCTTATTGGCATTACTTTGATTGCCTTTGGATTTGGCATCTACAAATTAGAAACATCCCACACATAAGCAGGTTCAAAAACATACTTTCTAAGCAAATATATACGGAAAATGTCATGGATTTTTGATAGATTAGGAGTGAAGGCAAGTCGGTAGGCAACTGAACTAATCATCTCAATGATATCAAAGGGTCCTACAAATTATGGATCCAATTTTGTGGACTTGATCGCACTTTTCATTGGTTTAACCCTTAGGAACACTTTATCTCCCACTGAGTACTTCCTTGAAGTCCTTGTTAAATCTACATAACTCTTGTTCCTATCAAAAACTTCAGTCTTTTTCTGATTACCCTTACATACTCTTCCATTTCTCTAATCATTATTGATCCAATCACACTTCTATATTCTAGGTTATCCCATGATAGTGGTGTTATACACTTTTGCCCATACAATGCATTAAAAAGTTATATTCCTAGAGAAGAGTAATATCCATTATTGTATTCAAATTCTAAAAATGGTATATAGTCTTCCCAGTAAGACTTTTAGTCCATACAGTGCATAAGAATCATATCCTCTAGTACCTAATTTACCCGCTCCATATTACCATCTGTTTTAGGGTGGTATGTTGAACTCATGTGCAACTTCATTCCTAAAGCATGGTGAAGGGCTCTCCAAAATTCCAAAATAAACTTGGGATCCCTATCCAATATAATTACCTTTGGAAATACATACAATTGGAACACTTCCTTGATAAATATAGTAGCCACCACTATAGTGTCATCCTTGGTGCTTCCAGGTATGAAGTGTTCAAACTTGGTTAATATATCGACCACCACAAATTTTTCATCAGGATGGTACCAGGTTTTTGGTAAACCTACTATAAATTCCATTGAGATGACCTACCATTTCTATGTAGGTATACTATATGGGTACACATTTCATGTGGTATGATTGTATTCTTCTCTAACCTTCTGACATTCAAGGTATAGAGATACAAATTCTATAATATCACTCTTCATTCCTACCCATAAGAAGGTTTTCTTTACATTTTATCTCATATTTACCCCTTTGGGTGAGTTGTATAAGGATATCTATGGTCTTATTGTATTAATAGATTTCTTAAATCTCCTGAATTTGGTATGATTATTCTTCCCTTGTAACATAGAAGGTTATCTATCACCACAAACTTCTTATTGGCCTCAATATATTTGCCTATTACGGCTCAAATTTCTTGGCAATATTCATCCTTATTTTGCTCCTGCCTTACTTGGTCCATGAGCTTTATGTGAATCATATTTATGGCTGCAAGGTGTCTCATTCTACTCAAGGCATCTACAACCTTACTATCCTTCCATTTAATGTACTCTATTTCAAAGTAATACTCAATGAGAAACTTGACCCACCTTCTCCACCTCACATTGAGTATTGGTTGGGTGAATATGTACCTTAGACTTTGATGGTTTGATTTTAACTCGAAAAGTCTTCGTACAAGAAAATGGTGCTAGACCTTCAATGCATGCACTACAACAACTAGCTCTAAATGATGAGTAACGCAATTAACCTCGTATTTTTAAAATTTTCTCAAATTATAAGACACCAATGATGCTTCTTGCATGAGTACTCCTCCTAATCCTTCCAATGATGCATCTATGCATATTGGAAAATCTCCTTAAGGATCTAGAATCTTCAATATTGGTATGGTAGTGACTTTCTGCTTTAATAAGGTAAAATCAGTTTTGCACTTCTCCATACATTTAAACTCCTTCTGCTTCTTATAGAGGTTGGTTATGGCCAAGGCAATATTTAAGAAATCTTTTATATAACATTTGTAGTAGCCTAGTAACCCCATGAAACTCTTTAATTTGGTAACATTAGTAGGGGCTGACCAATTTAATGTGGCTTCATTTTTATCTAAATCCTTAGTAATTCCCTTACCTGATATGATATGCCTTAAATAACAAACCTCTAAAGCATAGAAATTCGTCTTGGATAGATTTCTATAGATTTTATTTTTCCTTAGTAACTCTAACATGATTTTAAGATGTTTATCATGCTCTTCCTTGTTCCAATAGTATACTAGGATGTCATTGATAAATACAAGGACAAACTGGTCCATGTGTCTTCCCAACACACTATTCATTAAATTCATGAAGCTGGTTGGGATATTAGTCAGCCCAAAAGGTAGGATGGTGAACTCATAATCCCCATACAGTGTCTTAAATTTTGCCTTGTTAGTGTCCTCCTCATGTACTCTCAATTGGTGATACCTCGATCTCAAATCTATCTTGGTAAATACCATGGCATCTTTAATTGATTGAATAAGTATTTGATACTTGATAGGGGATACCAATTCTTGATTGTAGCTTTATTTAGTATTTTGTAGTAAATACACAATCTTAAGGATCCATCCTTATTTTTCATAAATAAAATAGGTGCACCCCAAGGTGATACACTAGGTTTTATCAACCCTTTCTCTAATAATCCTTACAACTTCATCTTTAATTCTTACATCTTGATGGATGAAATCCTGTATGGGGATATATGAATGGGTTTCATTCCTAGCACAATATTAATGGTGAAATCAAATTCTTGCATAGGAGGAAGGTAAATCCTCAGGAAATACATCTTGGAATTCTTGTAAGAGTGGGTTTTTTCCCAACACCTCTTTCCTCTAGTCTCTACCAACATCATTTAGTTTTACTACATAGACAATCCATCATTTATTGAGGGCTTTCCTTAACTACATAATTAATAATATTTGGGGATTGAATGTCCCTTGATCACTATGGATGCGTAGCCTTCCCTTTCTTTCTTCCAAATATTCAATCCACCTATCTTGGAAATTTATTACATCATTATGGGCCTATGACCTATCCATTCATAGGACTATATAGAAGGTATGAAGTGGAGTTACATACAAGCAAACTTCCATGGTCCCTCTAGCTAAGATAATTTCCATCATCGAGAAATATTGGTTTACATAGTATGTCTATCCAGATACATACTCGACCTTCCATCCATGTGCCAAATACCCTGGTCTTTTCGGTATATCTTTGGCTAGTTTACAAGGAATAAAAATATTAGTGGCTCCACTATAAATTAAGATATTTACTTGCTTATAAACAATCTTACCTTTTATAATAAGTGGGATAATTTGTCCCTCAAGCTTCTAACTCTCAGGTTCAATGTAGATCTTATGCATAGGTTCCTTTCCTTTATTATTGGATGTACTTGGCCCTGGTTGATAGGGGTACTAGTTAGAAAAATGTGACCCTCTATAATGATAACATATGTCCTTAGGTCCTTGTTGATTTTTGGTTTTTGCTCCTCGCCCTTAATGGTTGGAACTAAAACTTGTAGGTTCTACGGTTGAGGCTTACCATTATGGGGCTTGTTGTTCTTCTTATTAAAGTTATTCTTGAACTTCTTTTGAATTCATTTGAACTATTTCTCCAAATTTTGAGGGTTCTTTTCCTTTCATTCTTGCTTGGCTTCCCACTTCACAACCCCATTAATATTTATCTTTTCTATTTTCTATGTTCCTACTCATACAAGTTTTGATACTTGTATCAAAAGTGCAACTCTGCTTTCTTTGCTAGGTCATATACCTTTTACAATTATTTAGGCTTATGTATCTCTACATCTCTACATCATGCTTTATCCTAGATTTAAATCCACTATTAAACTTATGAATCCATATTTTATTATTATAGGTGGGTACGTACTTCAAAAACTTCACCATATTACTATATCTCCACTAAGTTGGTCCCTTGTTTTAAACTAGAAAATTTCTCAAATTTTAGGGTATAAAAATATTCAGTGAGGAACCTCTTCCTGAAGATGAATATAAAATCCTTCCATGGATTCAATATTGGTTTCCTTCTAATAAGTTTCCCACCGGTATAGGTCAACCACTTAAAGAAAAATAGTAGGCCAAATATTTTAGGTTCTTGAAGAGTATCCCTTTACTATGAAGAAAACTTTCAATTTCCTTAACCAAGCCTCAGTTGTATTTCCTTATCCGTATCCATCCAATTTGGAGATATATACATTCTTTAAGTATATTACCATATCATTTTCTAAGAGTGTTCTATCTTGTTTATGTTTTGCTATCAACCCTTGAACTTGGTTAAATTTTGACTATCTAGATTACAAATTTTGGTTTGCAATAGTTTCAAGAACTTGTCTTAGATGATCTTGTAATTTTGCAACTATGGTAGTAAGATCTTGTATTCCCATATTGGTAACCTCTGGATCCTCATTCTATATCTCTTTCTCAATATTAATTTATCCATTTTTTCTAGGTGGGGGTCTTTTTGTTCTGGCCTTAGGTGCCATCTTGATCTAGTTTCAACCAAAAAGAGAATTAAATCACAGCTTAATATTAATTGAATAACTAACTCAAACCACACTACAATTTTTTATTTTTCTAATCATTAGAAATATAACTATGATGAAGTTCCAAGGTTAGGATGTATCATTAATACCAAAGCCCATACTAAGGTATCATAACATCCATATTCTCTTACGATCAATTCCATTAGATTCTAAATAAGCATAGACTCTAGGTTATCCCATATTTTAGGTTAATCCTAAGAAAGACTTCATTGTAGGTTCTCAAATCTCTTTAAACAGATAATAAGATCTATACCCTCAAAACTAAAGTTCTGATACTAAATGTAACGACCCAAAAATAAGAACAAGAAAACGTAAAAAGATAGAAATATTTTTTTTCAACTAAGGACAAGGATTCATAAATACCTAACCAACCTTAGGCTATCTTAATGTTTAAAAAACCTTAAGTTTCTTAAGAAATATCCCACACAAGATTCTCCTCACGTAAGTCCCGTGTGTGTAGGCATATCTAGTGTCATGCACATAAGCCCATCCATATCATCATCCTTGATGAGCTAGAATTACCACCTTCAAACATTAGGTGTATACACATCTCCATATCTCACACAAACCCTTATGTGTGGGTATGCTATGTATACTATGAGTTAAGCTATAAATATTATCCTCTAACAAGCTATCTTAACTTTGGTACGATCTTCCAAACCTAGAACCAATCTCCCTAAGGGGGTCTCAAGCCCTTAGGTTATCCTCTAAGTTCACCTAAAACTTACTATTATTTCATTATAACAACACAAGAACATATACAGTAAATACAAATACTAAATCTAACAAAACATGATTCAAAAAGCACTGAGTAAAGAATAACATGCATTTAAAGATATAAATACAATTACATTCAATAATGGAATACAGGCACAATAGTCTTATGGTTCATTTATTACACAAATAGGTATGGTAACCCCATACTCTCAAACAATCCTTCATCAATTCAATCGGGGAAATATCCCCACAAGTCTATTCTATTTCATAATTAACAAGATGTAAGTTAGAGAGCAAACTCATGCATTGGCCAATATATTTACACTTGTTATCCCAATGATCCATTGATCAGGTGAGGATAGAAGGGGATCAGGACACTCATGGTTCTAGAAGGACACTTCTAAATGCATTTAATCATTTCAATGCCAAATTGCAACTATACAAATAACCCAAGCAATTCAACTTTCCAAAGCATAATGAATCTTATAGAAACTACTCTTTCTATTTCCCCTCTCACATCCCCATGAGAGTTGTTCAACAAGCAACAAGATCATTTGCTAACTGGAAATAAATTACCCAACTTACACCCAACAATCAAAGTCCCATACCTTTAATTATTGAATGATCTAAGTTCTTAGATATTTATGTAAATTAAAGTCAACTACTCTAATCCATAAATACCCTTTCTTTTTATTTCATGAACCAAAGTCCCATACCCTTAATTCATAAAACAAACCATTTCCACATTTATTTAATCCATTAAATCCAACTACTTTAACTTATAAATAAACCTTTTTCTTCATTTCATGAACCAAAGTCCCATACCCTTAATTCAAAAAATAAACCATTTCCACATTTATTTAATCCATTAAAGCCAACTACTTTAACTTATAAATAAATATTTTCTTCATTTCATGAACCAAGGTCCCATACCCTTAATTCATAAAAAAAACCATTTCCACATTTATTTAATCCATTAAATCCAACTACTTTAACTTATAAATAAACCTTTTTCTTCATTTCATGAACCAAAGTTCCATACCCTTAATTCATAAAACAAACCATTTCCACATTTATTTAATCCATTAAATCCATATGCTTTAACTTATAAATAAAAAAATTTCTTCATTTCATGAACTAAAGTCCCATACGCTTAATTCATAAAATAAACCATTTTCACATTTATTTAATGCATTAAAGCCAATTACTTTAACTTATAAATAAACCTTTTTCTTCATTTCATTAATCTACAAAAACTATTTTTATTAAATGGATTCATATAGAAGAAAGTTATTCATATTTATCTAAAATTACCTTATTCAAAGAGTCTAGATAAAGGAACCCCTTTTTAATCAAAACTAAGTTACCTTACGATTAATGAACTAGGCATAGATTTCCTACCTAAGCCTCCTATGGGTACTATTGATGAAGCCCACTGCTGAAATAGTATTGTAGGATCAAAGCTCAAGGCCAAGTGCAGGGGTAGCAAGGCATGGCTGGATAAGATGTGCAACCCACCATCCACTATAATGAAGTCATAGTGCTCATATGGTATGGTCTGCATTGAGGTGACTACATAACATGGTTGTGGGTTTACTATGGGTTTACTATGGATTCCAACAACCTAAAGCTCAAGTGGATACCTAGACATGAAATTCCAAAGGAATGATATTCCTTGGAATCTAGATATGACCTCCTTCCTACAATACCTAGCTTTCATTACCCTACTAACTACTATATCCTTCTTAATGTAGACATTATACTACAACACTCAACTAGTGGCTTACACAATATGCTCGCGATAAGATACTATAGTATAACTCTACACATAATGCTCTCATAGAGACTACACAAATAAACACTCTCACAGAGACTATGTAAATAAACACTCTCACAAAGACTATGGTAGAACTCTACATAGCAACTCTCTCAAAGAGACTACGACAAAATTCTACACACAACACTCTTGTAGGGACTACACAAGAAATGCTCTCATAGAGACTACAAAATGCATGCTATCACAAAAACTATAGTAGAACCCTACACATAATTCTCTCACTAAGACTATACAAATCAATGCTCTCACTAAGACTACGTAAAGCAATGCTCTCACAAAGACTACAATAGAACTCTACACAACAATGCTCTCATAGATACTATGGTAGAACTCTACACATAATGCTCTTGTAAAGACTATGCCCAACAATGCTCTCACATAGACTACATAAAGGAATGCTCTCACAAAGACTATGGTACAACTCTACATAGCAATGCTCTCACAAAGACTACGGTAGAAATCTACACACAATGCTCTCATAAAGACTATGACAAAACTCTACACACAATAATTTAAAGGATTATGCTTAACCAACCTAGAATTCGTATGCATTCACTTCTTACTAGGCTGCACTACCCAAGAATCAATCCTTCTTTTCTTTCTGCACCATGTTTCACCCTCTATCACTAACATTTTTCATCCTCAGATCTCCTCTCCTTATTTTCTCCACAACTCATGTTATATTCCTATGCCCTTTCTTCCATGTGCCTTGGTGCCTATCTCTTTTTCCTCAACTTTCATTTGCCACCCACCTCTATTAATTCATGTCCTCTGTTAGGTGGTGGAGAGGACGTCTCTTCCTCTCTGCCTTCCCAAGGTGCTACCAGTATTGAATTCCATCTCTTCACATTGACAACCATCCATTCATGTTAATGAATCCATCCTTCAT
The DNA here is from genome assembly GCA_028583015.1 of Wollemia nobilis. NCBI lineage: Eukaryota > Viridiplantae > Streptophyta > Pinopsida > Araucariales > Araucariaceae > Wollemia > Wollemia nobilis. The sequence goes on from JAQPPZ010016931.1 coordinate 5,949,972, forward strand.
GTTAATGGCACCATCCTTTCATGTCAGGGAACTCTGCTTAGGTGGCCTGATTTGATTTCAAAGGTAGGTTCCATACTTCAGATTTTTTTTAATAAACTGATCATTCAATCATCCTTCACTATTTTAATTAAAATCTATTTATTATTTCAATAGAACGATGAAGTCTATTTATCATTTTAAAATAAACCAACCATTTATTTAAGATGAAATATATTCATCATTTTAAAATAAATCAACCATTTATTTAAAAATATAACTTATTTATTATTTAAAGTAAATCAACCATTTATCTAAGATGAAAGGATCTATGCTTAATAAATATCCCACTCTTAGTATTAACATACATCACCTATCTCTACATATTGCATAATTTCTTTAATGCAAGAGTACTAGGTGTCACACTCCATTAAGCCATTTATCTCATTGGCCAGATGAGCTGACTTAATTTTCTCTTTCCAATCAATCGAAAGATTCAAACCAATCCCTACTCCACACAAAAAAAATTTTGTGTGAGAGCACTTGGTGCGATGAATGTTATTCCAAATATACTTTAAATTGGAGGGATAATATTCAACCTTGAGCTCAATTTTTAAGTTATGGTAGCATCAATTGTTATATTACTTCTAGAATTATTTCCAAAAGGCTTCATTAAAAAGCAATCCTTAATCTTACATAGAATAACACATAATTAAAAATCTTACAAATAAGAACGGTTTCGCTGATTCTAGAGTCATATGAAACTAGAACTTGCTTATGCAAAAAATAATGTTTTATCTAAGCAACTAGCCAAGTGCAATCCACATACATAGTACTAAATTCCTATGATCACACGATGGCCCACAAAAGAACCTCTAACAAAGTTTTAGCACATTAAAAAAAGTAAAATAAGTTTTTCCTCAATTTATGGTAATGGAGAAAACAGAAGTCTAGAAATCATTAATTAACCATTAAATTAATCACACAGCAACTATGATACAACATTGATGTACTAGTTACGTTCATCACCATTGTTTTGATAAATACAACCCAAGATACATAATTTTCTTAGAGATACATCACTCTTGAGTGATAAGAGTACAATAAAATATTTAATGTAGACCTAATCTCCAGACTATAACAGATAGCATTGCATCATCTCCAAATTGGAGATTATAGTGAAATTTATTGATGCTCAATGATACATAATTAATGTATCCCAACAAATTATTGTATCATACCTTTCATTTTAAGGTCCTCTTCAATGTTTGGACTGGACTTCTTATTTGTCTATGATGCACGTACACGAGAATCATCCAACATGCTCCCATAATTTCTAGTTAGCTTGATAGTATCTCTTATTTATATGGTGCATCCAAACCAACCACATAGTAATATTGCCTCATCACAAAGATCAAATACAATACCATCAATTTAGTTTGGCAAGTCAGTCTACCTGATAGTATAAATCCAACTACCCTTTCATAGGAATCCATTTTATGAATAAACCTTAATAGAAGAAACAACACCTAATATTCTATTCTACTTGTAGGAAACAAATGAAAACCAAAAATATCTTACCACGCAAAAACCTTTTTCCATCCACCCATAACTTGCAATACAAATTTTATTCGCTATAGAAGTAGCATCAACATCTACAAATTGAAAGTATTTTTTTGAATATTTAAAACATATAAACAATGAAAACTCATTCCTAATTTTAGTTAGACAAAAATAAGATAGTACTTCCATGAGATAGCACTTGAAACCACTTAATATAACTAGCATTTTATTCATATTTAATCCTTTTATATCAAAAGCATTTCTATTAGGTAGTAGCATAACACAGATTTCCATAGTATACATTTAGTCCCATAGCATAACTCAACATTACTTCTAATGATATCTGCTTCTTTATATAAAGGGTATGGATCACTTTTCTTAAGGTTCCCCGTAATTTAGATTACTCAAATACTTTTGAGTTTCTCTATTTTATTTTCTCCTACTTCATACGAGAAACACATTTGTGACACCTCCTTTCATGTAAAATCTACAAGCAATTTTTTAAACAAAACCAAATAAGGGTCATAGTCGCCATAACATACATTGATCAGTCTAACAATATTCATAAGGAGTTATATATTTCACTAACTATTGGAGAAAAATAAACAATATTCAATTTTAGCATCAACTGGTTATTTCCCTAGGTGAGGCTAAGGTTTAGCATCAATTGGTTATTTTCCTAGGTGAGAAAAAATAAACCATTCTTATTTTTATTACAATTTATGACATGCATCTCCATGAAAGCGAATTTATCCATGTTGCCTTTTTTATATACATTTCGACCATTAAACCATCACATAATTTTCCCCAAGGCAATCTTTTCTTAGTGATTAATTATTTCTACCACCATGAAGGAACTTATTCCTATAAAAGTGCACCTCCATTACTAGCATCATATTATTTTATAAAAATACATATTTCTCAAAAACTAAGCATGCAATTATCCTACAATGTACAATCATATTCACATACCATACTTTTTTTTAAATAAAAAATGTATTCACACATCAAAAAAAGAGTTAGTTATTTCTTCTACATAGCATCATAACAAGGCATACATCAATCAGAATGAAAAGTATTTCAAAGGGTGGGTCATGATAACCTAGAAGATCGAGTTGTGACTGGGCCAAGAATGGTTTGAGAAATGGAGGATCAGTTGAAGGTAATTAGGAAAACACTTAAATATGTTGCTGATAGGTAGAAGAGTTATGTTGATCTCAAGAAAAATCCAAGAGAGTACTCAGATTTGTGGGGCCCTTTGAAATTTTTGAGAAGAATAGTTTGGTTGCATACTGACTTGCCTTACCACCTAAACTATCCAAGATGCATGTAACTTTCCACATATCCTTGCTTTAAAAATATTTTTCTAACCCTTAACATGTGTGGGATGTTTTTAATTTACAGATTGCAAATCTAGAGGTTATTTAAGTGATGTCAGTAAATATCCTTGAGTTTCATTTTAAATATATGTAAAATCAAACTCTTGAGGCACCAATTTTTTGAAATAAATGCCACTTGGGAAAGAGTGGATGAAAAGCAAAAGTATTTCCTTTTTTATTTCAAAATATATAATGTAATAACTATTATTTTGTTTGTAAAACTTAAAACACCCAAGAAGGTTTTTATTCAAGGGGGTAGGATGTCATTACCCTCCCTGATGGACTATTTAGCACAAAGAAACAATATATTAATCTATGATACTTTAATACCTAACTTGAGAAATTGAACCAAGTTATTTTGAAAGAGCATGGTATTGTTGATATATTGCCAATATGTGCAATATCAGGTGTAATTATAGTTGGAAGAAGGAAAATCATCCACTACAAGCGAGGGTACTTAAGGTTGGATAAATTATGTGAAGAGCATAAACTTATATTGAGAGGGGGTGAATAGTATAAGACCACATTTTACTTTTATTTACTCAAATAATATTATCCAATATATCAATGGAAATATCAACAAAAGTAATAAAATCAATGCACAAATCGCCACACACAATAGAGACACCAATTTATCGAGGTTCACCCAATGTGGGCTAATCCACGGAGAAAATATTTCACTAAAATTTTCTCAACAAATATCTTGGGAATCCTTGCCTATTACAATATTTATGGACCTTGTCCAAAGGAGACACCAATCCCCTAATCTAGTTTGTGGGCACCAACCCACAAGAGAAACCAACCCCCACTATTGATTCGTGGATATCTATCCGTAGGAGAACTCCTCCTCCTCTACTCTGGCTGGTCATCCTCTAGAATATTACTACCTCCACTACACTGGCTTGTGGATCTCTCTCCACTTAAGACCTCTATCCTCTCTTCCCTGGTTAATGGATCTATATCGACTAAATATTATTGTCCTCTTCTCTGTCACCTCCAAATATTGCTCTTAGATTTGCTCAGTATCTATCTCAAATCTACACTAAATATAGTCCTTTGGTCTAGCACAACTATGCTCAATATATATTTCAAATTTGCACTAAACACAATCCTTCAATCTAGCACATATCTGCTCAATATTTGTCCCTAATATACACTAAACACAATCCTTTGATGTAGCACAAATATCCTCAATATCCATATCAAATATGCACTAAATACAATCCGTCAGTCTAGCAAAAATCTTCTCAATATCTGTCTCTAGTATGGAATAAACCTATCCTCAAATCTGCACCAAACTCTATTCTCAAATCTATCTACAAGCCTTAACACAATGCTTGATCCAATCACTAATCAACTCTTCTAGATATGCCCCAAACCTTAACTCAATATTTGAACAAATCAATCAACTATACTCTTAAGTCTTCTCAAATACTTGTCTCAAATCTATCCATAAGTCCTCACTAGAACTTGTCCAATATGATCTCAAGTCTTATCTAAGACATACCTCAAATATTTTCAACAAGTCCTCACCAGAACTTGTCCAATATTCTCAACAAGTCTTCACTAAGACTTGCCTTAACTCTACTCTGTAAGCTTCCATAAAAGCTCACACAAATCTATCCACAAGTCTTCACTAAGACTTATCTCAAAACTGCTCAACAAGTCCTCTCTAGAACTTGTTCAAATCTGATTGTAAGCTTCCACAAAAGCTCACACAAATTCTGTCCTTAATATTTCACAAAAAGCTTCCTCAATTTTATCTTTAATTCCCCTCTAGTAATTACTTAAATTTGCTCACAAGATTTCATAAATCTTATTCAAATCAATTGCAAACATTCATATACAACTCAAGACAATCTCTCATAGAAAACCTCTTCAATCCAACAAACAAGTTTCACACAGAATATTTTTTGAAATCATAAACATATATATAATAGTTAGAGACTCAATATGTTCCACACTCACTAAACACTTACAAAACTCAACTTAATCTCTTTCATAAAACCTCTTCAATCACTCAAACAAGTTTCACACAAACTTTTTTTAAACCATAGAAACATATAGAGAATAGTAAGAGACTCAATATGTTTCACACTCACAATCACTTACTCACTTTAAAACTCTTTTTAAATCAATTAAGAATAAATAACAATTTGTTTCATAGAATTTGAACTATCACTCCAACACTTCCAATAAATGATGCTCAATCAACTCCACTCAACCAATCACTCAATTAAACAAAACATTCTTACAAATCCTAAACAAGTGTTTTACTACACTTTCAACAACTCACACTATGAATCTCAATCCTTGAATCAAGATGATTCCTCATTCACATAATAATTATACTCATGATATTTTCACTAAAAATAATCATACACATTACGGTTTACTCAAATATTTCCAACAATGCTTGTCAAACAATCTCACATAACAATGATACTCATGATATTTCACAAACCCTAGTTCAAGATAGTTCATAATTTTTTACTCAAATGTTCTCACAAACATTCACTAATCATGCAGATGAAATCTTACTCAACAATACTTATCAAACAAACCTTTTCACTCAACCTTACATTGAGAAAACCTCAATCAACCATACACCTCATACAAATAAGAATGTGCCCATACATTTTTGGTTTGATGGAGATATATATTTAAAACCTGTTTTACTCTCAACTAAAAACTCTTGCTAATTCTAGGTTAGATAGTAACAATATACCTCAAAACTCTCCACTAGAAAATTCACTTTAATCATGCAAGAATTATAATGTAATGTTCAATATTGAATACACCATATCACTCCTATTTCAAAAACAACATCTAACACATACATAGTAATATTATTCCTTAATTACACCTTATAATCTCCACACTCTTAAACACTGATGAAAATTCTAGATATCAAATTGAATTGGAAAAAATATATTCTTCAAAAATATCCTTATAAATCCTTTCTAAAAAATTAAATCACTCCTTTAATATGCTCAAAAATGCAAACATTAAAATTTAATAAAACACCTTATACCTTCTTTTAACTCAAAAATTCATGCCACATTAAAAACCTTAGGAGAAAAATTTAATTTAAAAATTAAATACCTCTATTGCCCTTGGCAGGATTCGATACCCCGTTGCACTGCCACTAGTTTCCTAGCTGCAGACCAACTACCACATGAGCTAGGAACTCATGTTGGTAGAAAAAACCACCTTGTATGCTTTGTATCCTATTCTAGACCCCAAAACCAAAAGGACCGACAACAAAACACTCCCAGGTCTATCGTCGGGATTTGATCGTAGGACCTCTTGCCTGTCAATTATTCAACGCACAACCACTTACCATTAGCCCAACTACCAGGTTGGTAATGATGCTTTAAGCCTCCACTGTCTTATCCCTTCGATGGTGACCAAAACAATAAAAAATATTATCCTTTGTCTTGCATGCAGATTGTGAAAATTCACAGGCACTAGCAATATTAATCGGTCGAATGTAGGAGCTTAGGCAACCAAATGCACATGGTATTTATACCATTCTACCATCTCCCTTTGTACATTTTTGAAGGGGAAAATACATATGACATCAGAACTTTAATAAAAATTAAATATTTTACCATTATAACCCTAATTTAAGGGTTAATCAAATTAAATTATGAATTAATTTATAATGAAATTATTATAGTTAATTTATAATTAATTTAATACCTTTAGGTCTTAACATTAGACCTTTAATATTATAATAAATTATTATAATATTATTTTTTGATATTCTTATTGCTCCTTTAGACCTTATCTGACCACCTTGAATATTACAATAAGATACGTTATAATATTATTTCCCTTAGACTTAGAAGTAATATTTCTCTTGCAGTACTTACTAAAACTTACTCTTGACATCCTTCCTTTTGTACTGATCACTAAAACTGACTCTTGACATCAGTGACAACACAACTACTCAAACATTCCAATAATATTCCCATTTGTCATTGTTGGCAACCCATTTTACTTTAACCATTTCTTTTACCTTTTTCAGATATGCTCCCTCTAAGAAACTAATCCCCCTAACTGAATGCTCTCTACCTAACTCAAATCTCTCCCACTTTGACATTAATGGAAAATGGTCACCTTTGGGGCTTGGGGATAAGAATGAGACTCTTAGCTTATCCTCTCCCCCACCTCCTCTCTTGAGGTGGTTAATTTTTGGGTGGGAGTATCTCTACTCCTAGAATACACTGATATTTACCTTTGTTCACCTCCTTCCTCAACTTATCCCTCTAATTCCTTTGATTTGTCATGTTCCTTCTTGTCTCTGAAAGTTCTTCTCTACACCACTTGGCTATATGCCCAACATTATTACACTTATAACACTTAATATTTTTATTCCTTAAATGTGTAAACATCTTGGGGTTTCTTCTAGTGAAGCCATATCCATTCCTATCATGAACCCTGCAATTTATTACCTTGTGATAAAATTGATTACAAGAGTAACAATAACCTTGAAAGAGATGCTTGTTTCTAAAATTTCTATATTCCTGTATTTCATGTGTCCTACACTGTGTAGCCTTGTACCCAAACCTATGACATGAGAAGCATCATCTATTGAAACTACCTTGCCTTGACCCCATTTGTCTCTTAGTATATTTTAGTCTGTGCTGCTTCCTATTCCATACGTTCCTCATTTGTGCAATGTTCCTTCTCTTATTAAACTTTCTATTATCCAACTCATCCTCAGAAGTCTCACTTTCTATTACACTCTCCTATTATGAATTGTATTCTTATTTGGAGCTTGATATTGACTCTCCTCCTTGTTATTTTTGTTCATGTTCAAAACCAAGTCCTGTCTTATTTGATGAAAATATGTGTACCTTGATAATCTTATCCAATTTATTTGAACTTCTCCCAAAACTGTGTAGCTTGTATTTAGACTCTTTTACTTTATTCCTTAATTAATCTACTTCATGCTCTAACCTTTCAAATTCTAAAACCTTTCCTTCAAAATCCTCTTTAAATCTCCTTGTCTTAGCTATTGAGTTGGATAGATCTTCTATAAGCTTTCCTTTCTCTTAATCACATTCTTGAAATTGAAGCTTGAGTTTTGATTTCTACTTTCTTACCCTTATCAATGCATCAAGGGTAGAAATGAGCTCAACCTCAAGATCAAATTCTTATTTCTCTAATTCTTCCTTTATTTCTTTGCCTTTGGGATCATCTTCATTCCTTTCTAATTTATTTCCATGCCTGTTTTTCTTTTGACACTTGTGTTTTCCTATTTCCTTATTCTTATGATCCTGATTCTCATCTTCACTACTATTTCTAGATTTTGGATAATAGTGACAATATTTAGCACAATTAAAACATCTAACTAGTTTTATACCTTTATACTTTCTTGAGTCTATGTTCCTTCTGGTATAATTTGCTTCTTCATCACTGAATAACTTATTACTTGAATCTAACTTCTTACCCTTTATCTTCTTAGTACCTTTAAAGGCTGCATTTTTCTGAGGAATAGGTTCCTCTTTTGTTATTTTCTCAAAAGCTATGAGAATTCCATGTAATTCATCCCTTGTCAAAATTTCAATGTCTTTTGACTCTTCTATAGCTGAAATGTTTTTTACTTTATCTTTTTGGGAGTGAAATTAAATTCTTATCACAAAAATCTATTTATTCAACTTTAAGCCCAAGTCCTTGCATGGAGTTAACAACCTCATCTGCACAAAGTAGATATGGAACAATGTTTTCCTCTTCCTTTATATTTAGGTCTTCAAATGTTCTCTTGTAATTTTACAACTTTACCCTTTTTTCATTTTTATCTCCCTCATATATACCTTTCAACTTATCCTAGATTTTCTTTTTTGATGTGCAATGCATAACCTTTATAAACTTTGTTTCATGCAAAACCTTTAAAATTCCATTCATTGCCTTTGAATTATTCAATTGTAGGAGCTTACAATCTTTATATGTAGGTGGAGTAGCTGGTGGTATGTATCTATCCTCAATTGCTTGTTATATTTCATTCCCTAGTGCCATTAGGTGAATCTTCATTATCATACTCCAAAGTGCATAATTGTTCCCATCGAATAATAGTGTTGAATTCCCCGAAGATCCATTCTAAGAATATATATTTTCTTATGAGATTTTCCTTCAAGCTATTAAACTCTTTTGAAGGAACCCACCCTGATACCAATTGAAGAACACAAGATTATACTAAGAGGGGGATGAATAGTATAATATCACTTTTTACTTTTTTTTTTCAAATAATATTATCCAGTATATAAATGGAAATATCAATAGTAGTAATAAAAGCAATGCATAAATCACAACATACAATAGAGACCAATTTAATGTGGTTCACCCAATGTGGGCTACTCCATGGAGAAAATATTTCACTAAAATTTTCTCAAAAAATATCTTGGGAATCCTTCCCTATTACAATATTTATGGACGTCTATCCAAAGGATACACCAATCCCTTAATCTATTTTGTTGGTACAAACCCTTAGGAGATACGAATATGTCTATCCAAAATAGAACTTCTCTTCTCTAGTTGGTGATCCTATAGAAGACTATTGCCTCTACTACACTGGCTTATGGATATGTCTCCACTAAATACCTCTATCCTCTTCGCACTGACTAATGGATCTCTATCCATTGGAGACTATTATCCTCTTCTCTATCACCTCCAAAGATTACTGTTATATCTCCTCAATATCTATCTCAAATATTCACTAAACATAGTCCTTTAGTCTAGCACAAATCATCTCAATCTCTATCTCAAATCTATACTAAACACAGTACTTTGATCTAGCACAAATATGCTTAATCTTTATCTTAAATCTACACTAAACGTAGTCCTTCAATCTAGCACAAATCTTCTTAATCTCTATCTCAAATCTACACTAAACACAATCATTCAGTATAACACAAATCTTCTCAATATCTATCTCTGGTCTTGAAGTAAATCCAACTGCAAGATGTTAAAACAAAATACCTCCCATTACATAAAAACTACAATAAATGAAAATAATCAGTAAAATCCTCCATTCACAAAAGAACTACAGTACATGGAAATAAATCAATAAATAATTTCTTTACAATGCAATACCAAGGGAATATATATCCCCAAAGAAACCCTAAAACTTGAAGCCCTAAAATAAACCCTTAAAGAAAACTCTAAAAATTAAAAAAATACTATTTTTGGCAAATTGATTTTTCCACCAAAAAATGCATTTTTAAGTAATTACTATTTTTGACAAATTATTTTTTCATAAAAATTTACCTTTTTTAGTAATTACCATTTTTGGTAAATTATATTTTGCGTCAAATAATTCCATTTTGAGTAATAAAAAATTACTTTAAAACTTCTTTTAAAAAACCCTCTAAAGATAGGCTCTTGTATCATTCTCCTTTGGTTGAAAAAAACTCTGCTCTTGTGAGTTCCTTCGATAAAACTCATAATCGCTCTCCATAGAGTGCCACACATGTGCAAGTACTTCTCAAAGTACCAATCTCCTTCTGAGGTTTTATATCTCAAACCTCCTGCAAGCACTACACATAGTGCCAATTTATTCTTTCGAGGTTTTAAAATAGCAAACCTCCTATAAGCACTACACAAAGTGCCAATTATTCCCTTTGAGGTTTTTAATAAAAAAAAAAAACCTCCTGCAAGAACTACATAGAGTGCCAATTTATTTCTTTAAGGTTTTACAAACTTTCTGCAAGCACTACATAAAGTGTCAATTCCTCCTTATAAGGTTTTATATTAAACAACCTCCTGCAAGAACTTATACAAAGTGCCAATTTCTTTCTACAAGGTTTTACAAACCTTCTGCAAGCACTACACAAAGTGTCAATCTCTTTCTCTGAGGATTTTACATAAAAAAACCTCTTGCAAGCACTTACACAAAGTGCCAATTTCTATCTCCACGGATTTACAAACCTTCTGCAAGCACTACATAGAGTGCCAATTTTTTTTGGTGCCTCTTTTATCTCCTCTCATTTTCTCTTTTCTTCTCTTATCTTTTATCTTCTCAACAAGATCCAACTTATTCTGATACCAAATGAAGTAAATACAGTTGTAAGAGGTCAAAACAAAATACCTCTGATTACATAGAAACTATGGTAAATGAAAATAATATGTAAAACCCCCCATTTACATAAAAAAAGTAATAAATGAAAATAATAAGTAAAACCCTCCATTCACATAAGAACTACAGTACATGGAAATAAATCAATAAATAATTTCTTTTCTCATTCCTAGATTCACTTTCCATTTTACAATGCAATACCAAGGGAATATATATCCCAAAGAAACCCTAAAATAAAACCCTAAAACTTGAAGCCCTAAAAGAAACCCTAAAAGAAAACCCTAAAAATAAAAAAAATTTACTATTTTCGAAAAATTGATATTTCCATAAAAAATACCTTTTTAAGTAGTTACTATTTTTGGCAAATTACTTTTCATAAAAAATTACCTTTTTTAGTAATTACCATTTTCGGCAAATCATATTTTACGTCAAATAATTCCATTTTTAGTAATAAAAATATACTTTAAAACTTATTTTAAAAAACCCTCTAAAGATAGGCTCCTGCATTAGGTCTGGCACAAACCTATCCTCAAATATGCACCAAAATCTATCCTAAAATCTATCCTCAAACCTTAACACAAAGCTTGATCAAATCACTAATCAACTCTGCTAGATCTACCCCAAATCTTAACTCAAGGTTTAAACAAATCAATCAACTATGCTCTCAAGTCTTATCAAATACTTGTCTCAAATATGTCCACAAGTCCTCACTAGAACTTGTTGAATCTGTTCTTAAGTCTTATCTAAGACTTACCTCAAATCTACCCAACAAGTACTCACTAGAACTTATCCAATATTCCAATAACTCTTCACCAAGACATACATTAATTCTATTTTGTAAGCTTCTGAAAAAGCTCACACAAATCTACCCATATGTCTTCACTAAGACTTATCTAAAAAATGCTCAACAAGTCCTCTCTAGAACTTGTTCAAATCTGATTGTAACCTTCCACAAAAGCTCACACAAATCTGTCCTTAAGCTTTCACAAAAAGATTCCTCAATTCTATCCTTAATTCCCCTCTAGGACTTACTGAAATCTGCTCACAAGCTTTCACAAAATATTATTCAAATCAATTGCAAACTTGCATATAAAACTCAACACAATCTCTCATAGAAAACCTCTTCAATCCCACAAACAAGTTTCACATAGAATATTTTTTGACTTCAGAAACATATAGAGAATGGTTAGAGACTCAATATGTTTCACACTCACTAAACACTTACAAAATTCAACTTAATCTCCGTAAAAAAACCTCTTCAATCACTCAAACAAGCTTCACACATAATCTTGTTAAACCACATAAACATATAGATAATGGTAAAAGACTCAATATATTTCTCACTCACAATCACTCACTCACTTTGAAACTCTTTTTAAATCAATTAAGAATAAAGAAAAAATTGTTTCATAGAACTTGAACTACCACTCCAACACTTTCAATCAATTATACTCAATCAACTCCACTCAACCAGTCACTCAATAAAACATAACCTGCTTACAAACCCTAAAAAAGTGTTTCACTACACTTTCAACAACTTACACTATGAATCTCAATCCTTGACTCAATATGATTCCTCATTCACATAACAATGATACTCATGATCTTTTCACAAACCCTAATCATGCAAATGAATGTTTAATGAAATATTTCCACTAATACTCATCAAACAATCTCACATAATAATGATACTCATGATCTTTCACAAACCCTAGTTCAACATAGTTTTCAATTTCTCACTCAAATGTTCGCATAAACAGTCACCAATCATGCACATGAAAGCTTACTCAATAATTCTTATCAAACAAACCTTTTCACTCCAACTTATATTGAGAAAACCTCAATCAACCATACACCTAATACAAAGAATAATTTACCCATACTTTTTTCTTTGATTGAGATATGTCTTCAAAACCTATTTTACTCTCAACTAAAAGCTCTTGACAACTCCAGGTTAGATAGTAACAATCTACCTCAAAACTCTCCATGGAAAATTAACTTTAATCATGCAAGAATTACAATGCAATGTTCAATCTTAAATACACCTTATCACTCATATTTCAATAAACATCTAACACATACATAGCAATATTATTCTTTAATTACACCTTATAATATCCACACTCTTAAACACTATTGAAAATTCTAGATCTCAAATTAAATTGGCAAAAATAGATTCCTAAAAAATGTCCTTATAAATCCTTTCTCAAAAATTAAATCACTCCTTTAATATGCTCAAAAATGTAAAAATCAAACTTTATTAAAACACCTTATACCTCCCTTTAACTAAAAAATTCATACCACATTAAAAACCTTAGGAGAAAAAATTAATTAAAAAATTAAATACCTCTATTATCCTCAGTGGGATTTGATCCCCCGCTGTGCTGCCACCAGCACCCTAGCCATGGCCCAAATACTGTATGAGCTAGGTGCTCACATTGGTAGACAAAAATGCCTTGTGTGCTTTGTATCCTATGCTAGGTGGCAAAACCGAAAGGACCACCAACAAAACACTCTCAGGCCTATCACCGTGATTCAATCGCAGGACCTCCTACCTGTCAACGCTTCAATGCATAACCACTTACCTCTAGGACAACCACCAGGTTGGTAATGAGCTTTAAGCCTCCACTATCGTATCCCTTCGATGGCCATCGAAATAATAAAAAATATTATCCTTTGTCTTGCACGTAGATCACAAAAATTCATAGGCACTAGCAATATTAATTGATCGAAGGTAGGAGCTTAGGTAACCAAATGCACATGGTATTTATACCATTGTGCCATCTCCCTTTGGATGTCGATAGATGGGAAAATACATATGACGTCGATGCTTTAATAAAAATTAAACTTTTTCCCCTTATAACCCTAACCTTAGGGTTAATTAAATTAAATTATAAATTAATTTATATTGAAATTATTATAATTAATTTAATAAATTTGGGTTTTAACATTATACCTTTAATATTATAATAAAATATTATAATATTATTTTTCTTGGTCCTTCCTATTGCTCCTTTAGACCTTATTTAACCACCTTGAATATTAAAATAAGTGATATTATAATATTATTTCCCTTAGGCCTAGAAGCAATATTTCTCTTGCACTACTTACTAAAACTGACTCTTGACATCCTTCCTTTTGTACTGCTCACTAAAACTAACTCTTGACATCAATGACAACACAACTACTCAAAATTTCCAACATTATGATTAAGGCAAATTGGGGGTAACATGGATAGATACCTTCATATAGGCATGCATAATCAGAGGGGATAATAATCAATAACTAGTCATATTGAGCTTGAGTAGGTAGCCTAGTAGTTGTCATGAATTCTCCTACTGAGATGGGTAATTGGGTCGAACGAAAGACTCCCTATTTTTCTATTGCATATGTTTGATTGTATTTTACTTCATCACTATCTGCATTAGTGGTTTAGGAAATAAAAGCATGAATAAGTAGGATGCCTTTGAAAGCTTCTTGTTTTGATTAAAACCTCTTACTCTCTACATTTTAAATAAATAGAAATATATTTTATTTTAAAATGATAATAGAATTTCATTTTAAATAAATAGAAAGATGTTTTATTTTAAAATGATAATAGAATTTCATTTTAAATAAATAGAAAGATGTTTTATTTTAAAATGATAATAGAATTTCATTTTAAATAAATAGAAAGATGCTTTATTTTAAAAAATAATATAATTTCATTTTAAATAAATAGAAAGATGTTTTATTTTGAAATGATAATAGATATTCATTTTAAATAAATAGAGACCTTTTATTTTAAAATAATAATGTAGTTTTTTTTTCTTTCCAATAACCTTGTTGAGGGGTATGGTATCCTCACAGGCCTTCAGGAGGCTACTAATGTTGTATGGGAAAAGGTGTTAGTTGAGTCTAACTCTCAACTTATGATTAATATCTTGAAGACTCCTTCTAAGAATCATAAGGTGGATTGGAGAATAAAAAGAATTATTGAGAAGATTCAACTAATTCAAATGGGATTTTTGAAAGTTAATTACAATCATGTGGTCAGAGATCAAAACAAGAGTGCTGATGCTTTAGCTAATTGGGCTTTGGACAAAGGTGATCTTACTTGTTATGGCCACCCTCCTATATGGTGGGCTTCTCAAATTAGGGAAGCTCTTTTTTCTATCATTTCTTTGGATGGATTCAGTTCTAAAGGTACCTAGTTTCTTCTTGTTTTTTTTTTCTTTTTGCTTTTATTTGGTTCATTTAGTTTTTTTTAGTTCCCTAGCTCATTCTATTATTTATTTTGTTTCCTCTGTTGATTCTTGCCTTAATAGTCTTCTAGTCTAGATAGGTCATAGTTATGTTCAATTTTCTTTTTTTTTTCTTTTTTGTTTTTTTTGTTTAGTTTTTAAAGATGGGTGGGTTCTTTTGTTTTTTTTTGTTTTTGTGTTCTTTGTGTTGTTTTTTATTTTTCATGTGTTTTTGTTGTTTTGTTTTGTTTTTTTTTTAATGTTTTTTTTTCTTGTTCTTGTGTTTTTTTCGTTCTTGTTCTTGGGTTTCTCTTTGTTTGTGTTATTTCGTGTTTTTATGTGTGAATGTTTTCTATGTTCTTTTGTTTTTTTTATTGTCTATTGTTTGTTGTTTTTTATTTATTTTTTTTAATTTTTTAGGTTTTGGTTGTGTTTATTTTTCATATTTTTTTTGGGTTGTCTTTGTAGTGTTTTGTTTTTTTTGTCTTGTTTGTGTTTTGTTATGTGGTTCTTGTATTTTTCTATGTGGTTTGTGTTGTGGTTTATTTTATCTTATTGTGCACATTTGGTTGTGCTTTTGTTTTTGACATACTCAAGGAGCATGTTTTTTATTTTATTTTATTATTTTTGTTGTTATTTACTTATTGTTAAATTGGTTTTATGTGTTTGTTTGCTCCTTGAGTATGTCAAAGTTGGTAGGCCAGGTCCGAGTCCTGGGAATTTTTGGTAGAATGGATACCCCTGCCTCCTTGGGTCTTACCCGAAAGTGGCATCCCTTTTGGGATGTTTTCCACAAAAATAAAAAAATAAAAATGGAGTTTATTTTAAAAAAAAAGAGAAGTTTGTTTTAAAATGGTAATAAAGTTTCATTTGAAGACAACTGATATTTAAAAGAGATTTTAAATTATATTAAAATATTTTTAAAAATATTTTCTATTCTCTAGTTAATTCAAAATCTAGTTTTCAGCAAAATAATATTTAATTTGGAAAGTATATGAAGTATGTGTTATGAAGAGAAGCTTACAGTAATAGCTTCTTTATGGTGAGATTTCAAAGTATGTAAATAATGATTTAAAATTTGAAGAATATCTTGCTATCCGCGGAGAAGATAAGAGGAATTGAATGTCGGTAGGTAAGGGAGTAATGAGGAATGAGGGTCGTGGATGAAATTCTTAGGCCTTCAATCCTTATGAGATATGATGATTTTTGGGAGTGGGAAGAGAGAGGAAGGATGGACGAAATCAAGGGATAAAAATGATAATAGAAGTGGGAAATAGAGGAAGAGGACTAGAAATCTTCGCCATTGAGATTAGCAAATTCGAAAAACTTAAACTTCAATGTTGGTTAAAACAACTCCAACTTTATCTTATTTATAGAGAGACTTTTGGTACTCATTTGTGTTGACATATTATTATATTCACTATGAGAAAATGGCCCTATGTTGGCCTTAAGACTATATATGCTCCTTGTATTCACTATGATCAAATGGATCATTGCTCCTTGTATTTGTTGAGAGTGAATGGATTGTTACTCCTTGTATTCACTATGAGCGAATGGGTCACTACTCATTGTGTTCATTTTGAGTGAATGGGTCACTACTCCTTGTGTTCATTATGAGTAAATGTGTCATTTATCCTTCTATTAATTATGAGCGAAAGGGTCACTGCTCTTAGTATTCATTTCCCGTGAATGGGATGTTGTAGGCTTAGTGATGTTTGTTGTTGCAATGGGGACTAGCATCAGGGTTTTGAAAACCAAGTGCAAAAATTGGTTTATACCACACCCTTTTTACCTTCATATATGTTCTTAATTTCATGCATTGTGCTCCCTACCCTATGGGTTATCATTGAGTATTACGTAGGAGGATCATCCATAATTAGAAACCTGGAGTAAGGCCAAATTTGAGGTCAATCCTTAGTTGGATTATGTTTGGGATAGAGGCTACTGGTGGTGCTATTGGAAGTTTATCTTACCCATATGAGAGAAATCGTTATGGCTATGTTTGTGGTCCCTCATGGAGACCTTATGTTTTAACTCTCCTTCCCAACCAAGCTACGTGAGTTTTACTACCTTCGTTGTATGCTATGTGGGCTAATAAATTATAATTATATTTTAATTAAAGTTATGAACTTTAGATTAAGAAAGGAGATAAATTATAATTGTGTTTTAATTAAGGTTGTGACCTTTAGATTAAGGGAAGAAATACATTTTTAATTAAAGTTGTGAACTTTATATTAAGGAAAGAAAGAAATTATAATTGTCTTTTAATTAAAGTTGTGAACTTTAGATTAAGGAAAGAAAGAAATTATAATTATCTTTTAATTAAAGTTGTGAACTTTAGATTAAGGAAAGAAAGAAATTATAATTGTCTTTTAATTAAAGTTGTGAACTTTATTTTATGAAATGAAAGATCATGGTTATTTTTTTAATTCATGTAAGGATACTTAAATTTAGCAAATAAATGAAAGGATGATTTTATAAATTAAAGGTTATGAGACTTTAGTTTATGAAATGAAAGGAAATGGTTATTTTTAAATTGAAGTAAGGATACTTTAATTTAGCAAATAAATGAAAGGATTTTTTTATAAATTAAAGGTTATGGGACTTTAGTTTATGAAATGAAAGGAAATGGTTATTTTTAAATTGAAGTAAGGATACTTTAATTTAGAAAATAAATGAAAGGATTGTTTTATAAATTAAAGGTTATGGGACTTTAGTTTATGAAATGAAAGGAAATGGTTATTTTTAAATTGAAGTAAGGATACTTTAATTTAGAAAATAAATGAAAGGATTATTTTATAAATTAAAGGTTATGGGACTTTAGTTTATGAAATGAAAGGAAATAGTTTTTTTTAAATTAAAGTAAGGATACTTTAATTTAGAAAATAAATGAAAGGATTGTTTTATAAATTAAAGGTTATGGGACTTTAGTTTATGAAATGAAAGAAAATGGTTATTTTTAAATTGAAGTAAGGATACTTTAATTTAGCAAATAAATGAAAGGATTGTTTTATGGATTAAAGGTTATGGGACTTTAATTTATTGAACAAAGATAATATTTGATTAGAGTAAAACCATGATCTAAGTGTGCATATGGAATGACTCTCTAAGGGTATTTGAGAGGTGGAAATAAAAGTAATGATTCTTTTATGATATCAGCTATGCATTAAATGGTTAGAGACTTGATCAAAATTGTATAGTTGCAATTTGGTAAAGTAAATATTAGATGCATTTAGAGGTATGCCTATCTTGAACCGTGAGTGTCGTGATCCCCTAATATCCTCAAATGATCAATGAATAGAGAATGATATCTAAAGTGGTGGATGAGACTAATGTATCAGTTTTTTCTCTACTTATCATTTATTTACTTATGCTCAAATAGACTAGATTTGTAGGGAGATATCCCTAAATTAAAATGATGTAACATGTTATTCTTTAAGGGTATGGAGGTTTTACCATACCAACTTGTATGTAATATTTACTTTATTAATCAATGGTTTATGTTTTGTATTAGCTTTTCTTTCAATTATTGTTATCTTCTTATGAATGTTGTTTCTCTCCTAATACCTTTGGTTGCTTTTTGTTAGATTTAGTATCTAGAAATAGTCTTTATTTCTTGCTAATAAATAAACTTTAGTAATAAGTTCTAAGGTGAACATAGAGGATCACATAAGGTATTGAGACCCCTTAGAGTGAAAATAGGAAGACCTAAGGGATTAAGACCCTTAGGGAGAATGGAAACTAAGTTTTGGGAAGTCTACATTTGAGTTAATATAGCTTATCGTGAATATGAGGTGGATAGTTTAATTTGCAATACTCATAGCATACCTACATAGGCTGGTTTGTGTATGGTATGGTAATGCATGTATACCTTTGATTGATTGAAGGTGATAATTCTAACTCATAAAGGATGATGATATAGATAGAGGCTTATTTTTGGTGACACATGATACACCTACACATATGATACTTGTGTGAGTCTACTTCGTGATATGTAGCTCTTTAGGAAAAATTACAGGATTTAAAAAATTAGGTAATTATTAGATTGGTTATTGGTTAGGCTTTTATGAATCCCTCTCCTTAGTTGAAAAAATCTTTTCATTTCTATGTGTTTTATGTTTTCTTGTTTTTGGGTCATTACAATTTGTTTCTTTTTTTCACCATCCTTATTGTTGGTTCAAGGCCATTCCTTTCTCTTAAGGATGACACAATAGGATCTTCAATTTTCCACTCTTTTATGTGAAATATTCTCATACTTATTTATTTATTTTGGGCTTATTTGATCTAGCCACCATAATTAATTTGACTATTTTTTACTTAGAAATAAATCCCAACAGTACTTTTTTGGTGTCTTAATGACTATGTTTTCTCTTCAAAAATACATCATACATTATAAAATTAGTTAAAATAACTCGTATTTATTTTATTTTTTTACATATTTTCATGACATCCTTATGGATTGGGTTTAGTATCTACCTGTTTCTACACCATGCATGTTTATCCATATTCTTTTGGGGATTTATATTCCAACCTTCTATTTCCCATTTACTCATCTGGTTTTCTAGCATGCATGGAAATATTCCATTTCCCACCTTTTTATATTTAGGTCATTCCTCCTTAACCATAATTATTTGATCATAATTCAACGTTGATGGGGAAATTGATCTACATGGTGAGGATATAGGGGGTCCATTAGGATTTTTTTTTTGTTTTTTTTTTTTGTGGAAAACATCCCAAAAGGGATGCCCCTTTCGGGTAAGACCCAAGGATGCAGGGGTATATTCCATTAGGATTTTAATTCTACTATCATATTGAGTTGTTAGGATTGTGAGTGACTAATTAAAATAAAAATATTCCTCTAGATTTGTAGTAAAAAAATTTAGCATATAGATTTCAAAATATGGATGGAATTAAATTATTGATATATCATATGCCATCATTTAGCTTAGGTAGGCATATAGGGTGAGTGAAATAATTTTCATGACCCCTAATATTTAAATAATACTTTTGTCTAAAGGCACCACCCACTTATATATAAGATAATATCACAAAACAATGCATTTATGACTTCTTTTTGGCATAACATATGTGTTGATCCTAGAATCTACTATGTAATTATGAACTTATTTATATTGATACAAAATGATCAAATAATATGGGTTTGGATTGGACTTGCTATGTCTAAGTTGATATTTGTGGTACTATATAATATTGTTATTGTACTTTCCTTCTTTCTTCATATTCTAATGCTTTATACAAATGCTTCTTCTATCCTAAAATGGCTAAGATATCCTAAAGTAGTATCGACATCATGGAACCTTTTAGATGGTACACTACACTGAAATACCCAATAGATATAAAATTTTGGGTGGAACGTGGAACGAAAAATCCTGTATTTTGTTAGACAATTCACTCGAATGGTGGTGTTTTTTATATCAAAACTTTTGAGATATTTTGTTTGGTAAATGTTAGAACTTTTGATGATATTTTTGCTAAAGAACCCAAGCTAGAATCAATTATTTTAACTTAGATACTTGAAGTATTTTAGCCATTCTATTGAATGAGGGTCAGATGTATAATAACCCTTGAATATTGAGGCATTACAGTGTGAGGATACCATTATGGAAGGACTAGATTATGCTAACTACCAAGGGTTGCTATGTTGATTTTTCCAGTTTTCTCCATTACATACTTCTTAGACTATGTTAGATAATATGAGTAGAATTGAAACCTATTGGCCATAAGATTTCCCACTTCATATGATATTGCATAAATAATATCCTTGTAGACACCAAAACAGCACCAATCCGATTATGTGACTGCAAACACTGATCGCTTTGACAAACATAGCCCCCAGGGCAGCCCTCAAAGGTCAAACAGTGGTCCTAACCACTTTCATAGCAATTTTGTAAGGTTAGGAAGAAATTTGGCACATTTAGACACTTTGCTCAGTATTCGTCTCACCCAGGGACGAATACTAACTAGAATTCATCTCACCCAGGGACGAATTCTGAAATCATCTCACCCAGGGACGAATTCCAAGTTTAACGAGCAAAAAGAAGAATGGTGCCAAGTGGCAGCCCAGGACAGTCAATTGATGACTCTTGCCTCGCACACGTGTGTGGGTGGATAGATAGGCCGTTAGAATACTATCACAAGGGCAGTTATGAGAGCCCAAGTCAATGGAGGACTCCCCTCCCTCATGGGAAGACATGACTGCCACATGGCACCTATGACCAACACATGGCATTTGTGCTTCCCTCTCAAAAGAGACCCCATGGGTCTATAAAAGGTGGGACTTTTCTCACCCAACAAAAAAATAAAAGGAGATTTCAAGCAACGAAGTGCTGCAGAGTTGAAGACCCACTTGCATCCCTTTTGGTTCACCTTCTCGCATCCACCAATCTCTTTTGCAAGGGAGGTTGTTGGGTGGCTTTTGGAAGCTTGAACCTGACCCAAATCCAACACATGGACACCTGAACCAACCAATTTGCCGACCCCCCAATCCTAAGAGGTTTTGGGCCTATCCCTAGTGGATTGGCTCCGAAGTCAAGTGCCAATGGTGGGAGGCCCACCTGGGCACCCCCGCACTTCCTAAGTTCCATTATTTTTAGCATTCTAGATTATTTGTTCGCATTGCATATTGTGTCATTTTGTTTGGTGAACTCATAGCTACAATTTCATAACTTTTGATCAGATTCTAGTATGTTTTGTGTCGCTTTGTTGTTTCACTAACTTGCAGGTGGTGATATCAAATTCCCGAGGATAGAGGCCAAATTGGGAGAATCCGACCATCTGGGTCGTCCCAAAATGGCCCCAATTACATAACCCCTCTGTCTGCAGGTGTTTTGGAGGTCTCGAGAGCCGACATTGGAATAGATCACTTCGGCTTTTTCAACACAGAAGAATTCGTCCCACCCAGGGACGAATTGCAGTCAGAATTCGTCCTGCCCAGGGACGAATTCCAGGTGAAAGCAGATTAGCCGACTGTTTCAGTGGTAATGGCTTTCTGGTAAGATCTTCTATTTTTTGTCAGTTTTCGGGCTATTTGGATTCACTGTACTTACTGTTTCAGGCAAGTGTTTACATGCATCTTTGATGATTTTAGAGAACAAACACATTTTATTTGTAGCAGATGCTACTGACATATTCGTTATTTCTTTGTTCACAGGAAGAGCAGCAGAGGTCAAAGACTCATCAACATCAGCGGCGACAGCGTTTTGGCCCATCCATTTCAATCGTGGGCACGTGAAAAGAGGAACATTAAGTGATTGTAATCAAATTCTTTTAACGCTCCTAGCCCCTGAAAAGGGAGGAGGCGTATTTGTAACAGAGATCAAGAAATTTTAATGAAAGGGCTGTGTTTTCTCCATTCGCTTGTGTCTCGTTTTAATGCGTCTCTTTCGTTTCATGCATTTTACATTTCTAGGACTTAAGCGCATTTGATTTTGGTTGCATCGCAATTAGTGTTTCCTTTGCTCGGAATCTCGTGCTTTCAGTGGCGATCACGGTGGGACCCTGTTCCCTGGTGTTTAAAATCACAGAAACTGATTAAATTTTTGTGTTTTGTGCTTGACAGGTACATTTTTTGTTGCATACTACTATTCGTCTCTAGCAGGGATGAATTATGTTCTGCAATTCGTCTGACCCTGGGATGAATTCAAATTCGTCTCTGGGAGGGACGAATTCTATTCTGTAATTCATCTCCCAGAGGGATGAATTCCTGCCTGCAGATTTTCAGAGCAAAAATTCAGAAGCAACTGGAGCAGGCAGAGAAGAGGTAGGGATTTTTATAATCTCTGTTAAAATTTTTGTTTCTATTTTTGTTTCTTTGACTGTTTTCATTTTATCCTGCATTACTTAGGGAAAGTCATTTATGCTTGTTTCATTTTTGCTAAATAAAATGAATCCCACACACATCACGAAACAATTTTAAACCAAGGAGCTGGTCGTAAGACCCCAACCCTTGAGCAAGACCAACGGTGGGTTCATCACCACCTTGGCTTAGCTTTGCATCCATTTTCCCGATTGTCAACTGTTGTTAGGCATAAATCCTGACGAAGACTGACCGAGTGCCGCTGGGGTGATTCCCATGCACGCGAGGATAAGTTTTCTATGGTAGGTGCCATTAACAGGACAATCCCCCTTCCGTACTTCCTACGTACCATGTACCTTCTGCTCTCACGTACCTATAGTCTCCCTCTCGTAAGGGCGGGTATATAGAGAGGTTGGTATATCGGACTGGTTGGTATATTGAAGGGGCGACCATTTTGGGAGTTATATGAGCCGTCATAATGCATTTAAACGATCTTCAAAACCTACAAAAACAAAACAAAATATCAAAATACACTAAACCAGTTTAGGACACACCAATAATCCTTAAAAGAGATAATCACGGTTTGCGCATGTGTGTGTTTATTTCTGCTTAGTGTAGACCAAAAAAAAAAAAATCATCATAAACGAGATAAAAAATCTACTTAGATAGTATAGAAGCAATGCAATGGTGTATACCCGTAGCCAAGACCAATCAAGGGCAAAAGCTCTGGAAGGTACACAAGAAGCAGGCACAAGTCACCTTCGCTTCAGTCTTGAGGACTTGGTCATACCGCCTTATTGGTCTAACCTACAAAAGAATCCAATTCAGAATCCTCGATGGGGTATGCCTATTCAAAGCAACCCCTTTCGAGAGACATTGAGGTAAATAGAGAATCGCCCTCTCAGGTTAGACATGAGTGGCCACGGCATGACGAAGCGCTAGACAGGAAAACCATCCATTTGGAGGGACAACGTGGATATGGTATCCCTTATTTACCTCACATCAGAACAGAGAGACAAAATCTAGAGCGTAGGGTTCTTTACACAAAATGACCTAACTCCGCCTGCCCCCTTCACACCTATGAGAGGGAGCGCGAGGAATATCATCGCATTCCTCAAATACAGCAACATACAATGTGGGAACCTTGCACTTCCGCACCAGTTGGACATCATGATCACCCCTTGAGGCCAGAACCTCGAGTACAGGCCGCCTACCTCGATAGAGGGAAGCGACCCCTTGAAGTTGTAGATCATCAAAATCAAGGCAAACACATAGGAGGAACATTCGAACCTCCTGAGAAAAATAGGGTAGACCAAATTGACCCGATAGTTGCCCAACATGCCACCCGTCAAGCCCAAATCATGCGGCTTAAACAAAGTCATCAGGAGATAGAGTATCAACACCGCTTGGATAGAGAGCGCATGCAATGCGAAGCGGATGAGCTACGCTATAAACTACCTGAGAGGGAGCCAACCCCTCACATTCAAAGAGCCGAACAATATGTGAGACATAATTCGTTGGTGCAGGACAGGTCTCCACGACCTCGTCAAGCTTTGCCTCCAAGACCTCATAGATTCGAGAGGGAGGCAACTCCCCGAAATAATGATGGGTACCTTCAACGAGGGCTTGATCAGGGTCATAGGTTTCGCCCAGAGACTCCTCAAGAATTTTATGAGGAGTATGAACCAGAAGAGGAATATGTTGAAAGTCCTCATCAAGGCAAGAGGGATGCCATTCGGCCACCCCTCCATAGGCCTCCATTTTATCATAACTTACAACGAGAGAGAACAAGAGAGGAAGAAATAAAATCTTCCGATGCATACCAAGCGCTATTGGAGCGTTTGGAGTCTGTGGAAACAAAAGCTGCTGGGCATCAAAAACCCACATTACGTCAACTCCATAGTAATTCGATGCATCCCTCAGTGCCTACATCTCTTTACCCCGAGCACTTCAAGTTGCCTCAATTGGTAGTTTTTAAAGGTGAAGAGGATGCACAAGAACACATTACAAGATTTTTAAGCCAATGCTTTGGCATCCAAGATAATGACGCATTTTTTCTTAGAACATTCATAACCACATTCACAGGCCCTGCCTTGGACTGGTTCACACAACTACCCAAACACAGCATAAGCAACTTAGATCAATTAGTAGATGTGTTTCTCGAACGCTTTGCCTTCAACACAAGGAAGAAGGCATCACTGAGTGATCTAGCGAGCCTCAAACAATTTGATGAGGAAACAATGGTAGCATATGGGAATCAATGGAGAGATTTGCTTTCTAAGTTACCCTACTGTCCTCCTATGTCTGATCTCACGCAGATGTTCGCAAAAAGTTGCTTAAAATCAATCTCTGGTCTATTGTTGCTGTGGCAATACGATAGCTTAGAAGAAGCTTTGGCGCAATCCAGAGTCATAGAAGAGATTAAAATAGGTGAAGGCGCAATCGCTAAGCCTAAAAAGAAAGAGTGGAATAAAACCACTAAAACCGGGACAACGCAACCACAACACGCTGCAGTCAACCAAGTTGCGATAAATGTTCCCATGCTTGTGCAAGAAACGCAGCCCCAAAAGGCTAATTACCAGGTAGTGCCTCCTGCTTATGAAAGAGATAATAGAAGACAGGAGCAAAATTACCCGCGTCGCCCTAGACAACATTTCACCCCATATGCAGAGTCTAGGGATTCCTTATTTGACCGCTTTTCAACGGCAAATTTAGTCACTCTGCCAGAAATTCAAACTATAGACCCTAACATTTCCAAGCCTAGGGGATACAGATAAGAATTGTATTGTAGATTCCATAGGCGCAGAGGACATGACTTGAATGGGTGCTGGAAATTCAAAGAACTAGTCCAGGATTTGATCAACAACAGAAAATTGGTCATGGACAACCCCATCATGCCAAACAACCAACAAATGGGGGTATTCAAGGACCCCTTGCCTGCCCACGAGGCACAGACAAAACCACTCCAGATTAACGAGGTGCGACAGGATCTTCCCACGCAGGGATTTGTGGGAATGATTAGCATAGTAACAAGGAACAGAAGGTACCCAGCAGTTGCCCCCGAGGTAGCTATGAGGGAATTTTTGACAACATCGCAGCCTCAACAACGCCCAATGCAGTTGCCTCCGCCTAGACCCGAGGTCACAATACGAACCAAACTCACACTGAGTTTGCAGACCACATCGGCTAGGCTGTCCATTTACGATCTTATTCAACAGTCAGCACCCCATAGGGAAGCTCTTATGGACATTTTAAAAGCCATTGAATTACAGCCCCATGAAGCGAATTATTTCAACAACTTCGTAGGACATGTGAAACAATGTACGGAGCCGGTCATCACATTCAGAGAAGACAAAGTCAAAACAATATCAAATGACATGGCAGATCCACCCCTGCACATTATCACGTGGGTCAACGAGATCCCGTACAAGAGAGTGTTGGTAGATACCGCTCGTCCGATGAACATCATTACCACTACAGACCTTAAAACATTTGAAGTCGCTGACCTCTAACATCACAGCCTCCACGTACACACTATGAGCTTTCAACGATGCAATATGCTCGACAGTCGACACAGTTGTTCTGCCTATCCAGGTAGGACAAAAGACAATCCCTACACTGTGCCATGTCTTTGGAAGGCGAAATGGCTTATAATATCATTGCTAGGGCGGCCTTGGATCAGGGACATGAAGTGTGTCCCTTCGATCGCCCACCAATGCTTAAAGTATGCTTATGAGGGAGAAATACATGTAGTCCCAATGGACTTAGAGCCCTTCAAGTATTGCAATGCGATACAATTCATGCCTCAATCGACCCTCCATTCAACGCATTTGGATTTTCAATTAAATCCATCTAAACAGGGTTCGATACCGCAAGCACCATTGGTGGCCAAAAAGGCAAAATCCCAGCTAGGTGAGACCTCATCACCTACTCCTTCATCATCAATGCCACCTATCATGGCCCAACAGAAGGACAAGGGAAAACAGATCGTGGAAGAGGTTAAACCCTTGGAAGAAAAGTTTCCCACAATCTCAACGGTATCAACAGAGAAATCACCCGACTGACAACGAAACTAAGACTCCTGAAACACAAAACATGGAATGGATTCAAGAAGGACTACCATTTCCTCCCACCCAATCATCAACAATCACTGTTGAAATGGCCTGTACGGGCTTGGGGGAATATTTGGTACAAAATGTTGTGGCGATGCCAGCATTGGAGTCAGTACAAGACATGGGAAGACCTCGCCTTCCCATAGGGACAATTGTTCCTCTAGGATACCCTCCAAACCAGAAAAATTTCGTGTATGGGGGCCTTGATCATGGTCTTGAACCATGCCAACAAAAGGAAGCAGACGAAGAGCCTTTTGTTGAAAACATCAACTATCTGTCAAACCTAGATTTTGCCCTAAAATATCTTGGCCAATGCAATTGGCATGGATAAGGGCTAGGCAGATATGAGCAATGGATTCGGATCCTTTGCCAACCAAGATATCAGATGCCATATGACAATTCAGGGGTAGGGTTCAACCATCCCCTGCCATTAGACATCTTGGTTGAAAATATGCAAGGCCTAGAAATAGGCAACAAGGGGGGATTGGCATTAGACCCTTATGCCAATCCAAATACAGAATACACATTGGGAGACTACCTCCCATGGTCAACAAACACCCCTGGAAACAGCAGTAATCCCTCTCCTTTGCTAGAGAGAGGCGAAAGTTCGGACAGTGGTCCTCAAAGAGAAAACCAACGGCTGTCGGACATATTTTTGAAGCTGTTCCCCTTAGATATTCTAGACGAAACAACACAGCATCAAGAGAATCAGGTCCCTCCACCAAGAGTGGAACAACCACAATGGGACCAGATTAACTTGCTGGAACAAGGAGGATCCTCAACGCCGCAAGCAATAGTTGCTGAAGAGGATGAACATTTTTGGGTCTTTGAAAGTGATTCAGAAGATGAGACTAAAATGGACTATCTCAGACATGCGCGACGACATCACCATGCTTTAACCCATGAAGATCTAATGGGACAGATGGGCATACGGTTAGGGCATGAATGGTGGGTAGACCCTGCAAGGTGGGACCAAGTATTGGATCCATGGCTCCAAATTCAAGATGAGCATCGTCCACCTCGAGATCCCATCATGACACCAGTGCCGAGAAAAGACCCTACCATCCTTTTCGCAAATAGGGACGAATTCGCACCTAGGGAAGATCCATTCGTGCCCATTCTCGTAGATCCAGATCCAGAGTATAGGGAGCATCTAAAAGAATCGAGCTATCACACCTACGGTTTTGGAGACCAAATTCACTACATCCACATGATCTCCATTGATTTGACCGCACCCATCCGCAATCTGGCCAATCCAACATGGTCATTGCATCTAGACATAGATGCCATCGACTGGGATCATGTCAATTCACCTTTATCACCATCAGAGTACTGGCCTTTCGGTGAAATGCCTCATTTGACCCCAAGGAAAACTCAAGAAATTTTTTAGGCTGAAGAGGGACCCGAGGTTCCAAATGCAGATTTAAACTCCGCCAATGATATCCATTTGATCCTGACTCCACATCAGTTGGAGGAATTATCCCACATGTTAGTCGAAGAAATTACTAACGTAGACATCAGCTTAGACCCAACGAATCCACAGATTATCAAACTGGGGGTAAGTCTTTCCCCTAAAGAGCAAGCCGATTACATTACCCTTCTCAAAGCAAAGAAGGAGGTTTTTGCATGGTCATACAAAGACATGTCGGGACTAGACCCGCAGCTAGTCACGCATAATTTAACGCTTGATCCGACAATCAAGCTTGTAAAGCAAAAACTACGCAAGATGCACCCAACAGTGGCCTTGATGGTCAAAGACGAATTACAAAAGTTGTTGGATGTACAGTTTGTCATCTACGTGGATTATCCGCCATGGCTATCCAACATGGTTCCCGTCAAGAAGCCCGATGGGAGGATTCGCATATGCACCGATTTTCAAGACCTAAACAAAGCGAGTCCTAAGGATGATTTCCCCTTGCCAAGCATCGACGCACTAGTAGACGCTACAGCAGGTCATGAAATGCTCTCCCTAATGGATGGCTTCTCAGGATACAACAAAATTCGTATCAATCCTGAAGACCAACTTAAAACGGCGTTCACAATGCCTTGGGGGAAATTTTGTTATAAGGTCATGCCTTTTGGCCTTAAAAATGTTGGCGCTACCTACCAACGTGCCATGACATACATCTTCCACGATTACATGCACAAAACTTTGGAAGATTACATGGATGATTTGTTAGCCAAATCTCTTTTGTGCTCAGATCATCTCGGTGACTTAAGCAAGATTCTCGATCACCTCATAGAGCATAAGGTCAGACTAAATCCCAAGAAGTGCGTATTTGGCGTCACATCTGGAAAACTCTTGGATTTTATAGTCTCAAAATGAGGCATCGAAGTGGACCCAAAGAAAGTCAAGGCAATCCTTGAAATGGCTCCCCCAAACACTATCAAGTAGCTCAGAAGTCTGCAAGGAAAGGTCTCGTCGATTAAACGCTTCATAGCGCAATTATCTGACAAATTCCGACCCATGAAAAAATTATTGCACAAGGGAGTTACATTTCACTGGGATGACGAGTGCCAGTCAGCCTTTGAAAAAATCAAACAATACTTGGCTTTGCCGCCAGTATTGGCACCACCTAGACCAGGAGTTTCGTTCTACTTATACATCTCAGCTACTGAGGTGGCACTGGGAGCCATGCTAGCCCAAAAGAATGAACTTCACAAAGAACAGAGCTACTTACTATCTTAGCCACACCCCGGTCGGGTTACAAACTTAACTATGCATACGTTGAGAAACTCGGCTTGGCAGTGGTGTTTGCTACCAAAAAGCTATGCCACTACATGCTGAGAAACACTACGTATGTTGTGTCTAAGGATAATCCATTACGATACATGATGAGTCGTACTTATCATAGTAGTCGCACGGCGAAATGGATCATGTTGTTGACGAAATTTGACATTGAGTTCATTGGGCAAAAATCTATCAAAGGACAAGTCATAGCCGATCAACTAGCAGAGGCTCCTCTTGAAGAAGATCAGCCTCTGGTCATAGAACTACCCGATGATGGGGTCTTCCATGTCTCAGAATTGCTAGATTCTGATGAGACTGAGTCACAGGCCGACATAACCCTGTTCTTCGATGGTTCTAAATGCGAGCAAGGTGGTGGCGCAGGAATTGTATTCTTCACACCGCAGGGCGCTCCAAATATAAATCAAAACCATTTGCATTCATCATAGCATATGCATCCATAAAAATAAATCAACATGCATACATCCATATTCATCAACCATCATGCACAAGATCAAAGAAAATCAAAACAACAAAAACAACAAATAAATGCAACACAAAAACAAAAAGCAATAAACATTGTCGGACACAAGTGCTCTTGCACTTAACCTCTCCAATCTAATACTTTATCTTATATGGACCCACTTTCCTTATCATCCCCATATTCACAAATAAACCCCATTCCTTTGCCAAAAGCACATTATGTTGCACTTCCTTTCTCTCCCCTTCCTTCGTAGACTCCTTAAGAGTTTTTTGTTATTCTTGATATACAAAATAATTTGAAAACTCTGAGTAACATAATAAATGCAATGGAAAAGAGGGAAATGGAGAGATCTCAACAAATAATATTTCCATATATGAAAAAATATCAAATACTTGGTCCTAGTAACCGTACTGGTATTAGAGTAAATGTAGCTTATGAAGAACCTGAATGTTATTCAGAAACCATTCTAGTAAATATTTGGTGTTTTGTATGTAATGACCCTCATGATTCACAATCTTGTTTTATGTACCAACACCATGTCCAAAAAGCTATGGATCAAGCTAAAATAAATCAAAAGGGAAAAGTAAATATGTTATGGTAGCCTAACCAAATCATGATTGGGAAATATCTTGATGAGTATGGTCCAATTACTGTTATGACAAGGCAAGGGAAGAAAACCTTACAAGTAGATCCACAAAATATGGGACAATTCTAGGTTCCTTCTCGAAAAAAGAATGACCCACTTTCCTATAGCAGTGATACTTTTCTTATTCTCTATGCTAAAGAGAAAGAGAAGTCATAAATTCTATCAAAGATCTCTAAGAAATAAATTGAGGGATACAAAATAAGGTCTAAATATGATGCTAAATAGAGGCTTATATTCCCTTCTATTACCAAAATATAAATAATAGAAGCCACTCAGCAATACAAAAGAAAATATGGAGATCCAGAAAGAAGGACTGAGAGGACCACTTTGGCTAAGTTTTATTACAACATTGTGGAAGAAATGAAAATGATTCCATGAAAATCTAGTTTATATGATGTCCTTTTCATTCTTGGCCAGATAGACTTGCTTAAATCTTCTCTCAACAAGTATACACAGGATAGGCAAGCCACCACAATCCTTAGTATACCCTCAGAAAAGAAAAAAATGTCCCCTATTGTTTTGAAGAATAAACCCCCTCCTTTTTATATCTCTTTAAGTATGGAAGCTTGGGTAGTCCAAAATTGTATGATAGATTCAAGAGCATCAACTACAGTTATGCTTAAAGTAGTATGTGAAGAGATGGCTATGGAGTATACCTGATCTTGCCCTGAAGTACTACAATTGGATGGAAAACTTGTAAAAATAGTGAGAGTAATAAAATATATTTTAATGAGATTACATAGAGCTCCTAAGGTGACAATAGTACAAGAAATAGTAGTGGTTAATCTAGAGCCTTACTTTGGCTTATGCCTCTCAAGGGGTTTCACTGCAAAAATTAGGTGGGTGTATGTATATGGATTATTCTAGCATGGTCATTCTCTTAAAAATGAATAGGGTAAGGATAACACTCGAAAATCCTGTGTCTTATCACATAGAAAAATTTAAGAAGATATGTGCAACCTTACTCCTCTTGAAGATATGAATTACCTTTTAGATAGGATTACAGTAAATTTAGGATAGGCATAAATACATATAGTATTTTTGTATAATTAGAAAAGAAAATTCCCTGCCATATCTAATCAGTATCTAAGAGAGACAAAGGTATGGACCATGTACTTTGAAGGTGCTAGATGCAAAAAATGGTTTAGTTCTAATGTGGTACTACAATCCCCATCATAAGGGAGAAAGAGTTTTACCTACATATTAATATGGCCATGCACCAATAATGCTACAGAGTATGATTATTTATACCTTGTACTGATGCAAGAATAAAATATGGCCATTAAGGTCCTAAACATATATGGTGACTTTGATTTAATAATCCATCAGGTAGGATAAAGTTTCAGTAGTAAGCACCATTACCTAAAAGTATACAAAAATAGGGTATGGGATCTGATGGAATCCTTTGATGCCAAAAATATAAATTTTGTTCCTAGGAAAAGAATACTTTGGTAGACTCATTAGAAGCAAGGGGACTTAACTTCAACCATTCTACAGATATTGGAGTCAATAAAGACAAGGCAATCAAAATGATTTTTTAGGCCTACAATACTAGATAAGAATATTTTTTTATAGATATTTGAGAGTGATTAACATATCATTGACTTTCTGGTAAGATATGCTTTTCTCTCCACTATCTAAGAAGAAAATCTGGAGGAAATTAATCAACAATATGTTATTCAACATAGGAATAATCACATACCTATAGGGTTGATCACTGTAGAAATTTTTTTTGACAATGAATATATGAGAAATATTAGATCCATGGAAGTCAATGACAAGATATATAATGAATCTGAAATAGAAAAAGAAAAGAGACTCAAGGTTGTAATCTTATGTTCACCTGAGGAAGAAGAGAATATTTAAGCTTTGTGTATAAATTACCAAGACATTGTGGCTTGGCATATGAAGACCTCAAAGTATATGATAAAAGGATTATCCAACAGACCATTGAGTTAGAGCCTAATGCCAAGCCATTCATGCAGAAGCAAAGGCCTGTAAATCTAAGGATCGAAGCCATAACGAGAGAAGAGCTCTTAAAATTGTTAAAGGCTAAGATCATATATCTGATTAAACATTCCACCTGGGTAGCCAACTTGGTACCAGTGAGAAAAATAATGGTGATATTTGCTTGTGTGGATTTTAGAAATCTTAATCAGGCATCATTAACAAATCACCACCCCCTCTCATATATCAATCAAATATTAAATATAGTGGTAGGGTAAGAAAGGCTCTCACTTTTGGATGGATTATTTGGATATAACCAGATTTGGGTGAAGAATGAATATCAGTACAAAACAATATTCACCACAAAATGGGCATATTTACCTACCACAAAATATCTTTTGAACTATCTAATGCAGGAGCCATGTTTTAGGGAGCTATGGACTATACCTTTGGGTAACTTATTAATAAATTCATTCTAATTTATTTATATGACATGACTATATTCTCTCATAACAAGCATGATCATTTAGCACACCTTGAGCAAGTTTTTCAAAAGTGTAGAGAATTTGGCATTTCCCTCAATCCTAAGAAATCATTTTTTATATTACATGAGGGAAATTTGCTAGGTTATGTGGTCTCAAAAGAAGGAATTTCCATAGATCCGAATAGAATCCAATCCATTCTAGCTCTTACACTACCTGTAAACAAGAAAGCCTTGCAGTCATTCTTCAGCCAAATAAACTTTGTTAAGAAATAAATTTTTGACTTTACTCAAAATATAAGGCCTATATCTAAACTATTGAAGAAATATGTAAATTTTAAATGGACTGAAGTGAGGAAAAAAGCCTTTGAGATAATCAAGAAGTCCATTTCCACTGCTCCAGTGCTAGTAAAATCTAGATTTTAGTAAGGATTTTATTGTTTATGCTTATGGAGCTGAAGAGAGTCATGCCTTAGTGCTGACTCAAAAGGATGATCAATATGAAGAGCATCTCATATTATTTTGGATCCAAAATCTCCATGATTACCAGGTTACGTATAATTTTATTGAGAAACAAGTATTTTTTGTGATGAAGTCATTGAAGAAGATTAGGCATTATTTGGTTCAAAGTAAAACCCTCGTATATGTTGTTCACTCGGATGTAAGAAGCTTTATTCTGCAAGGTGAACTAGGAGATAAGAGAGTTGGTTGGATCACTAAAATCTAAGAATATGATGTGGAGATACATCCCACCAAATTGGTGAGAGACTAGGCAACAACATCAACTAAAATAATAGCTTTTTAGATATAGAAGACGACCATATTAAAGGAATATAAATAAATTATTCTAACTGGGTAGACTGAATGATCAATTATTTTCAAACTAGAGTATGCCCTCCTGATCTCAACACATCACAAATAAGAATATATAGACTTCAAGCTTTAAAGTATGTATTATTTCCAAAAGGTTTGTACAAAGGGAACCTTGATAGAGTCCTCCTTAAGTGCTTAAAATATGATCAACAACAAAATGTCATTGAGGAGTTCCATGGAGGGCCCTCTGGAGGACATTTCTCAAGTAGATTTACAACTTTGAAAATCATAAGAGTAGGCTATTATTGGACCACTATATTTGCTGACACCTTCAAGGTCACTAGAGCCTGTGATAAATGTCAAAGGTATGTAGGGAGGATAAGAAATGTATCATTCCCCCTTAAGCCAATACAAGTTGAGGCACCTTTTCAACAATGGGGGCTGGAATTTATAGGGGTCATCAACCCTTATTCTTCAATAGAGCACAAGTATATTCTAACTATGACAAACTACCTCACCATATGGGTAGAATCTATTCCTACAAAGAAATAAGACCAAGAAATTGTGATCAATTTCATTGAAAGTTTAATTTCAAGGTTTGGAGTTCTGGAAGCCTTGGTAAGTGACAATGGGCTAGAATTTATAGGAGCCAAATATATTGAGTTTACCAGTAATTATGACATCACCATTAAGAATACTTCAAATTATTACCCTTGAGGGAATGGACTTGCAGAGTCTACCAACAAAAATATGTTAAGGATTTTGAGATCACTAGAAGGAAATAATAGTTGGCACCTAATACTGGAATAAGCTTTGTGGGCAGACAGGATTACCATGAAGAAGTCCATCAATACTTCCGCCTATGCTTTGGTATATGGAAAGTAGGCATTGTTACCTATACATTTGGAAATTCCAACACTCAAACTAATAAATTTAGAAGAGGAATCATAGGAAAATCCAATGGAAATAAGGCTGACACATTTGCTGCAGTTGAAAGATAAAAGATCTTAGGCCTATGAGAACTTTCAAAAGCATTCTTTGGACATCAAGTCATTGTTCTATAAAAATATAAGGTTCAAAAAATTCTAGGTTGGAGATTCAGTTATCAGTTGGAATGTTGAAAGAGCAAAACCAGGTCACCATCAAAAGTTTGACTCCTTCTAGGATGGCCCTTTCAAGATAGTAGAGGTCAAAGAGACCAATGTTTTCTAACTTGAAGATCTAGAGGGAAACATACAACCAATTCTGGTTAATGGTTTTCATATTAAACTCTAATTTGATTGAAATATAAGCTCATTGTAATATATGTACATACATTGTATCATATTTCCTTTCTTTTTTGCACTTTGTATCAAGTTTTGTTTTAACAACATATATAAAAATAAAAATAAAAATAAAAAGATAAAAGAGAGAAATTTTTTCAAAATTGGCTAAGTGTTCCCATAGGATGCATTAGTTCCTATTCCACACTCAAATACACTAAGTGTTAAGCAAAATATCGTTGAGCTCCAATCCACATTCAAATGAACCATCATACTAACAAAATGATGAGCGGGTTCCAATCCGCACCTAAGTGAACTATATTTTGAGTGAAATGTAACATGCACTTTTTTCCACACTCAAAAGGACCACAATGCCAATGGAATGATAAGCAACCTCCAATCCATTGGATTTTGTGACTTATAATGTGCAGAATGAGGAATTTCCTAATCCACCAAAATCCAGAGTTATGTTGGCAAGAATAAAAGAAGTGTCACTAATCCACCGTTTTCAAACCTACATTTGAGTAGGGTAGCAATTATACATTGTACCACCTGGTAAGGGGAAAAAGTGGAATCTGCAATAAATGTTATAATATCCTATACTTAAAATGAGTAAAAGGACAAAGCGATTCCGCAAAGGTTGAAGCACATTTAAATTTTGACCAATTAGAGGCCATAATGCCACCTCCAAGCTGCCAAAAGGAACGAGTGTTGATTTGATAAGCATGCCAATGAAAAAGTCATGCAACAACCACATTAATGGCGAAGGATGTGCATAAAATAGAAATTAAAAGTGATCAAGCAAAAAATTTTGCTCATTCAGCAAAAGGTAGTGTTCACTGAGCAAAGAAGAGCAGAATGATACCTAAGAATATTACATGTAATTCTATAGAAAAATTTAAATTGTTGTTGATGAAAATGGCTTTTGAAGATACTCAAGAAGTTGTAACATCGATGAAAAAGATAGTGGTACATTATATCGATGAAGCAGAAGCTGTAGAAGATATTGAACTAATAATCACAAGGAGAATGAAGTTCACAAGAAACATCAATAACAAATATAATAAAGGAGCAGACCTGTTGACTGAAGGTAGATGTTATATAATCTCTTTCTTGTATTTTTAAATTTGTGATTTTTTTCATCTTTGTCCAGAGTCAATAGTAGCCATCGTTAAGTTTTATGACCCAATGGTAAAAGCAATAAAAACTGCTAGAGGCAAAACCCTATTTAGCCTCACTACTGCAAACTATCACAAGTTTTTCTCCCTAGGATCAGAACCACCCGTAAGACCAAAAGAGTTTAAAATAACCACCCATTTTAGGTATTACTCTTTGGAGAAGCGAGCTAATGATGGTGATTCATTTAAAAAATGGGTCTATAAACAAGTCAAGGACACTAGGACTAGGAAGGGATTACTCTAGGTCCCAATTTCTATTGAACGTTTTGAACACACAAAGCTATTTTCTATGTTAGCTTGTATGGATGGTTTGGAGTCTGATAAAATGGTGCATGGTTGGCAAATAGTCGCTACTTATTACGTTTTCAATGGAAGGATGTACAAGTAAGGTGTAGAGAAAAATGGTATTAGGGTTATCTATTTTTACTGGCCAGGTTTCCTTTCTCAGAGAATGCATGAGCAATTAGTAGCGATGAAAAGAAGCTCTAATGCACCTTTTTTTAGATATTTCTCAAGCCTGGTCTGGATTTTTTTTGTTGCTGTAAGAGATATGATGCCCTGGATTCCAATAAAGGAGAAGACCAGTGAAGGAGAACTTATTATGGTTTATTACTAGACTAATCATCTAAGAAGTACTGAGTTTTTTGCAAATTTAACTTGGAATTATTAGGGTCGGAATTAAAAATAATGTATGGGGAATGCCCTAGGTTACCACCTCTGGCTAAGAAAATATTGAGAATATAAGGTTCTAAGGAAGGATATTGGTATCTCCTAGCATAAGTTACAATCATTAGACTGTATGGCTTTATGGGTAAGTCTTTTATGCTGCCTCACTTTGTTACAGAGAGGTTATTTGCCTTAGAATACTTGAGACAAGCAGAATTTATAGATTTGAACTATGGCTCTGAGAAAATAAGAGATCTATGTTGACCTACCAAAGTGTTGATGATATAACTATTACTAAGAAGTGGTAGGGTGAACAAATTGATCAATATCTAGATAGATTGGGTCTATTTTACATTCCCAAAATATGGATTTATGATCCAAAAGATATATTCTTGTTGGCATTTTTGCCACATTGATTTGATTATTGATTATTCATGCATAAGTTGTTGCAATTCTAACTTCTCTACAGGTTTTGATGCAAAAAATACTAATTCCGAAAGTTGTCACGAAATCATTACAAAAAACAGCATGGAGAGCCAAGTCGGAAAACCTCGCGATATCGCAACATGTTGTAGAATCGCGGGTCAGATGAGGAGAGAGAAAATCAATGCAGAATTGTCACGATTTCATGACGTGTCACAAAATCACGATCAATGCAGTCAACGACAGCAGGTGGGCAGAGACGTCGCGATATCGCGACGTGTTAGATTTTCGCGGTCAAAAT
Source organism: Wollemia nobilis (assembly GCA_028583015.1). NCBI lineage: Eukaryota > Viridiplantae > Streptophyta > Pinopsida > Araucariales > Araucariaceae > Wollemia > Wollemia nobilis. Next base: position 5,988,053 of record JAQPPZ010016931.1, read on the forward strand.
GGTCAACGGAGGCTGAGTGACAAAGTTGTCATGAAATCATGACAAAACCAAGCCAAGGGCGATGAGACTCAAAGTTGTCACGAAATCGCGACACAATATGGCACACAACACATAAAGCAAAAGACGTCGCGAAATCATGATGCGTCTCATTTTTGCAGTGTGGATGGGCAAAAAAATTTTAAGGCATGAATACGTCACAAAATCGCGACAAAATCTGATGCAGCCAAGCTAAGCAAAGAATTGTAGTGAAATCGCTACGTGTTCCGTTATCACGGTCCATTGAATGAAAAGAGTCTAAGGCACAAATGGCATAGCGATATCGCTACACTTTTGAGAAAATGTTCAAGCAAGGCAAAGACGTCATGAAATCATGACAGAAAGTGAGAACCGTATAGAGGGCAAGAAATGGTAGCGATTTAGTGACACATTGTTGCAGAAAGACTAAGTGTGGAGAATTGTAGTGAAATCACGACATGGTGGAAGTTGAAGAAACACTAAGGCAAAAGTGTCACGTTTTTATGGCTTAATAGCAAGACCGTACAACATGCAAAAAAATTGTAGCGAAATCGCGACATGTTAGATTTTCGCAATGTAAAAGGGAAGATAGAGCCGAAGACAGAAACGTAGCGAAATCGCACAGCGTTGTGTTTTCACGATTAAGGGTAGCAAAGGAGATAAATAAGCTGAATGTGTAGCGATTTCATGACATATTTGTTTTTCACGTGTTCAAAGCAGTAGAAGCGTACGAAGCAAAAAGACGTCATGATTTCACGACTTGTCGCATTTTTGCGACCTGTTGTAGTTTCGCGCCAAAAAGCGGTTTAAACGGCCCGATGTAGTTTTTCAAGTTCCGATGATTTAAAGCATTCCAGAATTAAATGTGTTGCTGCTTTTCGATGCGGTCAAGGTAGAAGAACGTGCCCAAGCTACCAGAATTGAATATTTCTAGGATTCGAAGCTACTGTTTGCGATTTTTCTAACGGTTTCATGCATATTTCCAAGAACAACAATTTAATAAAGGCGACCGACTCTTTCATATGGCATTTAATTTCTGATTGTTCCGAGGCTGTTTAAGGATATCATCTCCTTATTTCCATTGCATAATTTGTAGATCTCGAGGAGGTCCATCGTAAGTTTTAAATGCTACAAAGAGGCAAGACCTCTATATAAATCAATGTAAATCTCAAGAACAAGTATCGGGTGTGAGAGATACTTTTGTTGAAAGCTTTTCAAGTGCTTTGCATGAATATAAGACATTCAGCTCTCTAGTTTCACAAGCAATTTTTTGTGTATTTCCCTTCTATATTTTGCATTCCTAATTTGTGCTTGCATTTCTTTTTTGCTGCTAGTTTTAATTTTGTATTGAGTTTTAACATTTGCTAGTAAGGGAGTGAGTTCTGGAATGTTATTTTGGAGGTCATCTACACAAGGTTGTGAGTGGATCATGTCATTGTATTTTGTTATTTGTTGTTTGTGTACTTAGAGTTATCTGTTGTTGTTTTTTCCCAATCAGATAAACTCGGCCTACGGCCATATTTCTCGTTTCTTTCTACATATTTTCAATTCCTTTCCTATAACTTTGATCTTAAAACAAATTTAGAATAGTAAGGGAACCAGCCCACTCTGGAGATTGGTCTGGGAGACATTTCTTTCTCCCAGCATTTCAATGTTGGCCGAGTCTAGGGTGCATTTTCTATAAAAATCCTTTCTTGTGGCAGATTCATGACCAAAAATTTTTGGCACGCCCGGTGGGATAGACTTCTTCTGTCTCAAAAGATCCATAATCGATGATATTGTATGTTTCATTGTTTAACACCTGGAGGTATCAAGATTTTGATGAGCTATCTTGACCTCATAGCAGAGATTTGTAAGTTCATCTAGTGACTTTGCTAAGTTGAAGATCCAAATTTCTTGACCGTAGATGCCTTTTCAAGCTGAAAGAAGATACCCCGGAGGAATCAAGGTTTGGTGAGCAGCCTTGACCTTACAAGTGGAGAAAATAATGTTCACTTGGCGACTCTGACTTAATGGCGATAGCCATGATTTCATAGACCACTGCTATAATGGCGAGGGTTTGTCCTAGATGGGATGATCCTGGCCCTCTGAATCTCCAAATTCGGCATGAGATTCCCAAAAGTGCCTTGAAGGCCATAACAAAATATGATGTTACCGAGGGCATGGCCCGAGAGCATATTGAAGATATTGCCACTTTGTCGACCTTCCATGATATAAGTCACGAGGATTTTATGATCAGACTTCTAGTTCTGTATTTGGAAGGAAGGGCGTTGCAGTGGTACAGACTGCTCGGATGTCAAAGCATCAGCTCATGGGATGATCTAGCGGGAGCACTAATCAAAAGATTTGATGAAGATCCCTTTAATGGCTCTCAGGATCCCTTTTAGCTTTTAATGTACATCACGAGAGCACCTCTAGAGAGCATCACAAACTTCAATGTTCGATTCTCAAGAAGCTGGAAGAGAATTCCAGAGAAGATCCGATCGACACCCACCCAAGCCCACCTCTTTTATGTTTGAGCTTTCCATCTGGACATAGGCCTCCTCTTGTTGCAATCAGGCGAATGAATATTTCCTCAAATATTTGAGGAAGCATTGCAAGAGAAACAACTTTTTCTCTTATCAAGAAAATTACAGTGGGGAGAAGCTCCATTACCTTATCCGATAGTCACCACCCATGTCTACACTATGCAATATTCATCATGCCATATTCCTTATACTATGTAGAAACCTGAGATGCAGCTATGTGGAGCTCAACGATGGGAATATGCAAGCATTGTCCCAGCCATGGATGATATGGTTGCTTGTAATTTATTTTAGAAGAGAGAGTAAGAGGATCTGAGTGAAGAAGAAGAAGAACAACCTAAGGAGGATATAACTGTGCATAACACGCAAGCATTTAGTCAAAACTTGTTGAATATGTCTGATCAAGAGGAAGAGCCTGATCAGATCCTAGAGAAAGTACAGTTCCTAGACAATTTTTGTTATCAGATCCAGGAGTTGGAAGAACCTATTCTCAGTCCACAACCAGGGACCCCTTCAAGATGGTGGGATTGGCTTCAATCATTACTACAATGGGTACCTATAGGAGCTTTCCATGTGGCAAATTTCTTTGCTACATTATTTGTTGATTGTATGGGTACTGGCATGCAGAATAACTTGCCCCTGTCTGCAACATGGAGAACTTTAGGACGAGGTCATCCTAATTTTAAGGAGCACCTCAAGTATGATAGGATCTAGTCAGGACATTGTCGATTTACCGGATAACACCCTCTAAGACTAGGTTTGTGGTGGCAACATGCCAATCATGTCGTAAACTGTTGTATATAGCAAAAAAAAAAAAATAGAAAAAGAGAAAAAAAAAGTATTGTTTTTATTTGTCCACCTTGGCTCTTTTTGCATGCGAGCCATAGGTGCCTGTTTTTTTCTTTTCTTCTCCCTTCCCAGTAGTTAGTGGCTTTCTAGCAATTTCTTCCTTCTCCTTCCCTTTTTCTTCCCTTCCCTTCTTCATTTTCCTCCTTCTTCTACTTCTTTTTCTTCCACAGTAAAGAAAAGGCCACTGCTGTTGTTTCTTTTCCCCTTTCCTATTATTCCCGCTTCTTCTTATCCCTTTCTTCTAAGTTTTTTGTCATTTTTATTTCTTGCAGTTTATCCATAGTTCACACCCTTTTCATTATTTCACTTCCATTCCACTATTTCATTTACTTCCATTCCCCTTCCATCGCAGCTGGTAGCACAGAAGCATTTTGTTGTTGTCCACCACATCCCTACACCATTCCCTCATATCACCATTCCATTTGCATTTCATCGCCTATGCATCCGCAGGATCTCATTCCATTCCTTTCCATTTCATAATCAGTTGAGCCAAATGCAGGTTCTTGAAGTTTCAGTTATTCAGCAAAAGATGTTGCAGCAGTCCATTGAGATGAACCCCAACAGCTAGTTTTTTGTTCTAAGTTTTCATGACTCTGTTGCCCAATGGATTCAGGCCTGGGATTCTTGCATACAACAGAACTGTATACCCTACGAGCTGCCAAGAATGTTGGTATTTTTGCCACATTGATTTGATTATTGATTATTCATGCATAAGTTGTTGCAATTCTAACTTCTCTACAGGTTTTGATGCAAAAAATGACTAAGTCTAAAAGTTGTCATGAAATCACGACAAAAAATAGCATGGAGAGCCAAGTCAGAAAACCATCGCGATATCGCGACATGTCGTAGAATCGCGGGTCAGATGAGGAGAGAGAAAATCAACGCAGAATTGTCATGATTTTGCGACATGTCACAAAATCGCGGTCAACGCAGTCAATGGTAGCAGGTGGGCAGAGACGTCACGATATAACGACGTGTTTGATTTTTGTGGTAAAAATGGTCAACGGAGGGCTGAGCGACAAAGTTGTCGTGAAATCATGACAAAACCAAGCCAAGGGTGATGAGACTCAAAGTTGTCACGAAATCGTGACACAATATGGCACACGACACACAAAGCAAAAGACGTCGTGAAATCGTGATGCGTCTCATTTTCGTGACGTGGATGGGCAAAAAAAGTTTAAGGCATGAATACATCGTGAAATCGTGACAAAATCTGATGCAGCCAAGCTAAGCAAAGAATTGTAGCGAAATCGCTACGTGTTTCGTTATCACGGTCCATTGAATGAAAAGAGTCTAAGGCACGAATGGCGTAGCGATATCGCGACACTTTTGAGAAAACATTCAAGCAAGGCAAAGACATCATGAAATCATGACAGAAAGTGAGAACCGTACAGAGGGTGAGAAATGGTAGTGATTTCGTGACACATTGTTGCAGAAATACTAAGTGCGGAGAATTGTAGCGAAATCGCAACATGGTGGAAGTTGAAGAAACACTAAGGCAAAAGTGTCACGTTTTTGTAGCTTAAGAGCAAGACCATAAAGCATGCAGAAAATTTGTAGCAAAATTGCGACATGTTAGATATTTGCGGTGTAGAAGGGAATATAGAGCTAAAGACAGAAACGTAGCAAAATCGTGCAGCATTGTGTTTTTGCGGTTAAGGGTAGTGAAGGAGATAAAGAAGCTGAATATGTAGCGATTTTGTGACATGTTTGTTTTTTGTGGGTTCAAAGCGGTAGAAGCGTATGGAGCAGAAAGATGTCGCGATTTCGCGACTTGTCGTGTTTTCGTGACCTATTGCAGTTTCGTGCCAGAAAGCGGTTTAAACGGCCCGATGTAGTTTTTCAAGTTCCGATGATTTAAAGCATTCCAAAATTAAATGTTTTACTTCTTTTTGATGTGATCAAGGTAGAATAACGTGCCCAGGCTACCAGAATTGAAGATTTCCAGGATTCGAAGCTGTTGTTCACGATTTTTCTAACGGTTTCATGCATATTTCCAAGAACAACAATTTAATAAAGGCGATCGACTCTTTCATATGGCATTTAATTTCTGATTTTTTCGAGGCTTTTTAAGGATATCATCTCCTTGTTTTCATTGCATAATTTGTAGATCTCGAGGAGGTCCGTTGTAATTTTTAAATGCTGCAAAGAGGCAAGACCTCTATATAAATCAATGTAAATCTCAAGAGCAAGTATCGGGTGTGAGAGATACTTTTGCTGAAATATTTTCAAGTGCTTTGCATGAATATAAGACATTCGGCTCTCTGGTTTCACAAGCAATTTTCTATGTATTTCCCTTTTGTATTCTACATTCCTAATTTGTGCTTGCATTTCTTATTTGCTGCTAGTTTTAATTTTGTATTGAGTTTTAACATTTGCTAGTAAGGGAGTGAGTTCTGGAATGTTATTTTGGAGGTCATCTATGCAAGGTTGTGAGTGGATCATGTCATTGTCTTCTATTATTTGTTGTTTGTGTACTTAGAGTTATCTGCTGTTGTTTTTTCCTGATCAGATAAATTCGGCCTATGGCAATATTTCTTGTTTCTTTTTGCATCTTTTCAATTCCTTTCCTGTAATTTTGATCTTAAAACAAATTTAGAATAGTAAGGGAACCAGCCCACTCTGGAGATTGGTCTGGGAGACATTTCTTTCTCCCAGCATTTCAATGTTAGCCGGTTCTAGGGTGCATTTTCTATAAAAATCCTTTCCTGTGGCAGATTCATGACCAACAATTCTATAAAAGAAATATAACCTTAAATGGAGAAAAGGCCTACAAATTTGAAAATATATCTGGCCCCATTTTGAAAAAGGTAGAAATATCAAATAAATTGCTATTTTAGAGTGGAATGCTTCTAATATGGATCAAATTCCTTCATGGTTAGACTTTTATGAACAAATTATGGATTTTGACCCAGACAACAATATAAAACATCGGTTGAAGGAGTCTACCATAAAATATATTGAGGAAAAAAATGAAAAGGAAGAGGATCCTCAGTTTGAATAACATACTGGTGAAGAATTAGAGAAAAATCGAAAATGGAACAAAGCCAAAATATCAAAATGGTGGAGGATGAGAATTGAGATTGGTAAGTAAAAATCCAGGTTTGGTATAAAAATTGATGGTTAATTTTCTAAAAAGTATGATGATAATGTCAAAACTTGGAGGTCCAAAGAACCAAGACATATAGTGCTAATATACAAGAAGTCACAAACTAGGTCTGATTCCCCATCCCCACCTTTAGAAGAATAAGGGCAAGAAGAAGAGCTTGATACTCCATTGACTACTACTGAAGTCCTGAAGACTTTTTAGCCTTCAACTGAGAAAATAGAGCAATTTCAAAAAAGAGCACAATCGATGAGTAAAATACACTATTCTGATGAAAGGGTTGTTAGTGCATCATTCATAGAGATAGTAAGTAGGCCCAAGCACCTAGCCCTAGGTGCACAACCTCCAGAAATAGAAATACACTAGAATAAAAGGGATGAGAACTTTAGGTTTACACCTCTGAGTTTTACCACTGTAGCAACAGTGGAATTAAATCCTATTTTTGAACAAGTGTTACTGGATGAAGTAGTGCAAGAAGGGTTATCTAAAGAGGAGATAAAACTTGAGAAAGTTACCTTTCAAGTTTTCATAGAAAATCCAAAATGTCACCAAAAGGAACTAAGAAAGAGAATTAAAAGAAAAAAAGGTTGGATAAAGAGGATATAGTTGAGAAAATAACTATTTCAACTGCAAAAAAAAATTATACAACAAGTCACAGAGACAACTCCACAACACCCTACATAAGTAGGTGAAGGTATGGTCTCTAATCCATCTTATTCTCTTCCTCCTTCTAATTCCCCAAGGAAATATCCCTCCCTTTCTGAGAAAGAAGTTGTAACAAAGGTACCTTCCCCACCTCATAGTCCACCACCTATTTTATTAGTCACTACTGAGGTACAAACCAACCCATCTCCTCCAAGGTCATCGTAAATTCCCCCTTCATCATCCAAAATTCCAACTTCATCATCTGAGATTCTCAGTTCATAACCTCCAATAGTTTCATCCTCACTGTTACAACCACCACTATCATCTGAGAAGCAAACTATTTCAAGTACATCCATTCACCCAACTAAGTCTCACTTCAGTCTCAATGAGTTTACCAATTTCAACAATAGTAGTGGTCACATATTCCATTGTAGTCATAAATTCTGCTATAACTACTTCTACACAACTACTATCAACTGTTTATTCTATGCTTGCATACATCGTGTCTTCTTCTCCCCTTGCTACAAGTTACTCTACTCAGGAAATTTTACAGAAGGAGAAGGAAGCTACACATAAAATCAATTAATTCTGGAGAGAAATGTTGTCCAATCCTTCAAATAGGATGGCCACCAAGGGAAGAAGCATGTTTTTTTATCCATTTTCAAGGTAAAGGACATCTAGATCCATGATTCCCTTGGTGAGCAAGCCTGAAACTTAGATGACTACTCAAGATTACCGTATAGAAGAGTTCATAGAAGATATTGAGAAGTTGTCTGATGAATATGAATTGGTCATAGTCAAAGTCCACTTGGAAAATTTTTATGTAAAGAATGATATATATAAAGAAAATGTGGGAAAGTTGGAAAAGTAAATAGAAAAACTTCAAAAAAAATTTAACAATAAAAAATAAGTAGAGAAATATTTAAGAAAAGAAGCTAAGAGCTAGCAAGAGAAGTTTTAGTAAGCTAATAATCTCAAGGAGCATATAGAAGAGTAGAAGAATAAAATGAGAAGCAGGCTAAAGAGATACAAAGTTTGAAGCAACAAATTCAGATTGAAAAGACTAAATCTTCTGGTTTTTCCAAGGCTAGAATAAATAAAGTAAGAAAGAAATTGCTCTTTGAAGTTCTAGAGAAATTCTTAGGGCTAAAATTTATTATTTCCTACTTAGATGATGCTAACTGCCTACTCCAAAGTATTCAGAAGGATCTTTATAAAATCACTAGAGAGCTACAACCTATGGTAATTCCATTCGAGAAAATTTATAGACTGGTGGATAGTAGACTCATTCATTCTGCTAAGACAATCCCTAATAAGGAGTGGAAAATTGCTAGATTTGCTTCTAGAATTGTAGTGAAGAAGCGCAGAGCACTCCAAAAGGCTTGGCTTCTATATTGCAATATTTAATGAGTAATCAAGGATGTAGTGGATGTTAACAAGGAAATGATCCAAATTGGTTTCAGAGGATTATGGATGGAATATCATAGCTTGTTGTTAGTTGAAAAATCAAGAAAAGTACTAGATAAAGCTTTCAATATGAGTCTAAAATTGATGCTCTAGAAGAACCAATTGACCAAGGGCAAGCTTCATAAGTAATTATTGATTTTACCAGGCTCAGAGACCTCATGGAAGACTTGGTAAATAGAGGAAGTTCTACTAATTATGAAGATATTGGTGAACTCCAGTACATTTATAAGTAGCTGAAGGAGACTTTCAACCCCTTAGAAGCAACCTGGAAACAAGCCCTATATATTTTAAAACTAATGGTGCAGTTGTTTGGTGATAGTGTAGAAGAGGAAAATAAAGAGCAATCTTATAGAGGAAGAAGCTAAGCAAGAAGAGGATAATGCTGAGGAAGAGGCCCAACAATAAGAAGATACAAATAGAGATGTTGAGAACCCTGAAGGGGCAAAAACTTAACAATTTTTGTTTTGTACATATATAGTCATAACTTTTGTATTTTTATTTGATTCTTTTTTACTGACATGCTCAGAAAGAAACAATAAAAGGATGAGTCCAGAGAGACATAGACAATAGTAAGTTTTGTGTGAAGGCATTTTTATCATGTATTGTAAGAAGACTTTATAAGGAAAACATAGCTATATTTTTGCTGGAGCAGTAAAAATGTTTTGTTGGAATGACACATATATTAATGTTTATGGCATAGTACCCATGTGAATAGTTATCCTCTAAGATGTATGAAGCATAGTCTCGATATGAACGTTTATCCTCAAATATGACCATAAATTTTTCAGAGGGTAGTGTTCATATGGAAGTTAATATTTAAAGCATTTTTTGAATATAAGCATTTTTCACTCCTAACGCCCAATGGATAAGACTCTGAGTTTGATGGATTTGTGAGAAAATTCACCTGGGAGGTGCCAGAATGTAGGCCCAAAATGGCCACATCCTTAGAAAGCATTGAATATTTTATTCTAAGGTATGAAGTTTCCATTTCACACATTTTCCAATGTATTTTGGAGCAGATTCGCAACATGCATCTCCTAATCCACCCAAAACTTAGTGCATTTTTGCCTTGATAAATTCTGCTTAGTTTATAATGTATTTTGGTGCATATTGGTGATGGGTACCAATTCCACAAAATTTTTTGGTAATGATGACATCATCACAAAAGAAGTGCAGAAAGGCGACCAAGAGTAGTTTTTTGCATACTCTGAGTGGCTAAGTGTCGGAATCACCAATTCCACTGAATCTCAAGAGTATTTTGGTGTGAATTGGTGACAAGTATGTAGAAAACACTACATAGAGTGCGTATTGGTGATAAAATCCCTTTTACACTGTAGCTAGTGCGGAATAACAACAAAGAATGATTTGGACTTGCCCAAGTGCGGATTGGAAATTATTCATATTAACAAAGAAAAGATGACATAAACATGCTTTATGGTGTGGATTTCGGTTATTTTGAATTAAAAGAAGAGAAAAGGAAGGTTAATGAGCAGATTGCATCCTGCTCATCTCTTGGTAAATTTTACGTTGAAATTTGATTCCACATGATCAAGCTATAATATATGACATCAACAACTTAAAAGTGTGAAATGATATTTTTGTTTTCCCCACCAATTTGTGGATTATTTTGGGAATTTTAATCATAGCCATCCATAATGAAGATCGATGGTACAAGTTTTTTTTACATTTTTGAAGGATTTAAAAGGCCAAAACCCGCCGAATCAGAGTGTAGCCAGTTGGAATATAGGAAGACGAAGCATTGATGGTTTTTAAGAACAATAACTAGATGCGGTTGTAGATCTATGGTAGAGCCGACCTTCCAAGAATTATCGATGGGTGAGATGCAGTGTCCAACTATTCAAACTTCAACTACCACCAATAAACCAACAAGGTAGAAGTATGCTATAAATACCAACAAACTCTCGTATGAGCTATAAATATACAATACTTGTAATATATCCTTAATATTATTTCATTTACAAACTATAAATAGAGGTAGAACCCTTATTTTTAGGGATCGGCTCTAGTGTGTTAGCTTACCCTACTATAAATATTCTTGTGAACTAATGGAAGGAGCATTACCCTAATATTTTTACTCAAACTTGACATCTTCATCATCTTGTGCAAGAGGTTTGAAGCCTTGAGCTCATTTCTATTAATACTTGAATGTTTAGTTCATTACATCTTAATACTTAAAATATGTTCTTGGTTAGATTTGTATTCTTAGGAAGTTTATTTCTATTAAATATAGCTATTGGTCTATTATGCGATTTGGATTATAAATATTAGATGTTGGAATTGCTTTCTGTAATATATCTCTATTTATGATTTAATGTGTGAGGGTTTCATTAATTTGGATGATGTTAATCTTGAGTGATGATATATTGGAAATAGCTTGTGGGAGCCTTTTGTTGTAGTTGCCGATGATGTTAGCCTATCCGACCACTATTTTCATAACATTCCTAACCCTAAACCTTTTCTAATCCTTACCTCAAAACCTTGATTTTATCTTTAATAGAGTCAACACCATTTTAAGTTGATAAGGAATCAACCTACTCTGGAGGTTGCATTGAAGTTGTCTTTGGTCCATCCAATTCTTGGGTGTCGAGTTACAACTATTGGGTGCAAGCCTGGATATAAAATTGGAAGATAGATAGTTGTAGTGTCAAGTAAAACTTGATGTCAATTTTGTGGCCAACATTAAATTCATATATATAATTCAATATATAATTGACCTAATGTTAGATGTTAGATTATTAAGGCAAAAACATAGTCTAGTCATTTGAAATATAGGAAATTTATAATGTCAATGAATTTGGTAGAAACCAATGATTAGTTTTCCCACCAATTGCTCCACTTGACTGGGACATTTAGATTTAATTAGAAATAAATCGATGAAGCTCACTTGTGTATGGATTTTAAACTGTTAATAGTGCATCTTTAGTAACCTTTTATAATCCTTGAAAAAATTCTTCAAATAGTAAAAGTCTTAAAGATGTTATATCTATTAAATGGATAGTTAAATTTCAATCAAATATGGGTTGAATATCTTTCCTGGTTATTTCAATGGCGTAAAAGGTTTAAAATGATTATGGCATGGTGGTTATAGGGGTGGACTGTGTGAAGATCTGTGTGGCGGCTTTCGGGGTGGACAACACAAAATACTATGGCGGCCATAAAAGCTGGACAACCTGCCTAGATTCATGGCGGCTACTAATTCCACCATGTTAAAAAAATATGGGTTGAATATAAATATAAATTTAGAATTACTTTCATAATTAAATTGAAAAAAAAAATTATTAAAGAAATTAATTTCGGATTGTGAAATATAGGTGCTACCATTTAGAATGATATGGATAAAAAAATTGATGTCTTCATAATCATGATCATATTAGTATAGCTTAATTATATGATTGTGTTCTCCAATGATGGAATGGATCATAGTATTCAATATGATATAATTCTTGAGAGATACACGAAACTTAAGAAATCATTCAACTTTAAAAATTTAGATTTTTGTGTCATTCCAAGACAACATTTTGGAAAATTTTATCTTAAAAAATGGATTAAGAATCTAATCTATCATTCAACATACAGTTGACCTAATCCTAATTGTCAGAATACTGAGGCAAAAACATAGTCTAGACATTTCAAATATAGAAAAATTCATGAAGATAATGAAGTTGGTAGAAACAATGATCATTTTTCCTACCAATTCCTTTGCTTGAGTGGAACATTTAGATTTAATTAGAAATAAATTGATGAAATTCACTTGTGTATGGATTTTTGAAACATTAACAATGCATATTTAGAAACCCTTTATAATCCTTGGATAAAATTCTTCAAATATTAAAAGGCTTACAATTGTTATATGTATTAAATGGATAATTTAAGTTTAATCAAATATGGGTTTAAGATAAAGATCAATTTAAAATTGCTTTCATAAATAAATTAAACATGTTTGCCTATTAAATAATTTAATTTAGGATTGTCAAATATAAGTGCTACAATTTACTATGGTGTGGATATAAACATTGATGTTTTCATAATTATGATCATCTTAGTTTAGATTAATTATAGAATTGTGTTTTCCAATGATTGAATGGATCATAGTATTCAATATGATACAATCCTTGAGAGATAATATCACTAATTCATCTTAACCAATAAGCACTAATTAATATTAGAAAATAAGCACTGAGTAATCTTAGCCAATAAGCACTGAGTCATAATTATGAGTACTAGATTTTCATAATCTAAACATATACTCTTCTTACACTAAATATTCCAATTAAATTTTATGGAGGCAAACCCATACCTCTATCTTACGTAAGTCCAGCTATGAAAGAGTACTAGGTGTTTTTCATTATTTGTATAGAGTCAAACTATCCATCCCATTATTTTCCAATGAGCTAGCATGATCTCCCCTTTCATTCTATCGAAAGGATCACACCGAGTCCACATGCTACACAAGTATTTTTGTGTAGGTGTTACATGCATGTGTAAATTTTACCATCCCTCTCATTTTCGTAATGAGTTAGTCATTCATACAATAAACCTTCTTTCCACTATTTTTGTGAGAGTATTGTATGACTCGTCCTAAACCTCAATAACTAATATTCCTTAAGGTATTCCCATTTAAACTCCCTAGAGCTTGACTATTACCCTCATACTACTATATACCTTAGGGAAAAGCATTATCCATAACCAAGAATGCTACCCTATTTAATATTATTTATTTATCCATGATTAATACACAAACCATATTTTACCACTAAAATATCTACAACAAATCATATTTCATACACTTTTAGATTTATAGAGAAACGTAGATTTTTTCCTTAAGCATATAATCTATATGAATTCTAAACTAAAAATAAAGGTTATATAAATTGACCTACTAACAAATAATGTATTAAAATCATCTCTTCAATTAAAACTTCACACAACTTCCATATTCGTTCATCTATCAACTATTCCTTCTACAATATTACAAAAGTTACAAACTGTTAAATTGTTTACAATAGATTACTCTATGCTAAATTTCATGTCCTCTTTTTTGAAGGTATAAAGCTCTTCAATATATGGACCTATGATTCTATCCCCATAACTAGAAATAATTATTGTCTTACTTCTAAAACACTTAAATAACACACTCATAATTGCACTTATCTGGAGAGACTCATCGTTCGACATCATCAAGCTTGGAGACTCTACCTCTATTCATTTCCATGATCGACTCCATTCATAACTTCTCTAGTTTCCTGTAATATTATTGAATGAGGTATCTTTGAAAGCCAAAAATGATTATGTAAATAACATCTATTAATACTTATCAGAGCATATGAATCAACCTACTCCTTTAGGGGATTAAAACATCATTTCATTAAAATATGCTATTTTAATCATTACCACAAGTATAATCACTCAGCATTAGCTGCATGAGCTGCAAGGAACTTTTTTTAACATACTCAAATAGTTTTCCTCATAAACCTCATTCATTCAAAATATAGGACTATAAAACTTAAATACAGACAATAAATTATAATCTAACTAAAGCAATAAGACTTTACTTTCAAGATTTGTTAGCTTAAATTTTCTATAGGATTATCTTGTCAACAAACATATCTCTCAATATCACATATTTAATTATTTATAAAATTATAACTACGATATGCATCCAAACAACAATGTAACCACACAATCTACCTAAGTATAACCATTCACACATAGGCTTACAAAATTTTAGGTTGTCATTCACCCCAATAGTCCATGTTATGAGACATTGCAATTATATTTTATGATTATAATATCAATTCTTAATTCTTTCTCAATTAAACTCAACACCCTCTAAAATTCTTCTATAGGAATTTTTGACCTATTACCTTAGTTCAAATTTATCTCTCATTCTAGCCAATCATCTTCTCGAATATAAACTATGACTATAGGCCATAAAGTAAACGAGTGATTTCATTGCCCAACTCATCAGTAGTTTCCTCACTACTCTAAACTATTGACAATAATTTCCAGTGTAATTCCCAAATAGTCAACCCAACATAGACTATCTTGGTAATTTATTATACTCCAAATAATTGATGGGGTCATTCTTGGTAATACCTAGAATATTCTTGCTAATCCACAAATAACACTACTACTTATTACATCCTAAGGAAATGTATATATGGCTAATAGAGACACTCCATAAAAACCAAAAAGCACATACTAATCAAGGACAAGCAATCATATAACTTGGATATAGAGACACTCCATACAACCACAAGTAACATACTCATCAGAGACAAGAAAACATATAACTTAGAAAGTAGAAAGGTATACTTCCACTAAGGCTAAAGATAGCACATGAAGATCATACACTCATCACAATTCAACGTACACATAGGTTAATTCTTCTAAATCCGTTATGGCCTCATATAGTTTCTTTATAGGATGGCCAACTACCAAAACTCATAACATTACAATTTTTTTGGTTAAACGAAGGGACCTTAGTGAACATACCTATTATTCTTGGTGAGAGTTTTGAAATATCAACAACCCACAATCCCTTTAGCTATCCTCCTTTATTCCTTGTTTTTTGGTTGTTCTATCTATTTTCCTTCCTAACTCCTTCCATAAAACTTCCCTTCATTCCCCATAACTCCAGTTCCCTAAGTATCCATTAGGGAATAGTCATTAGCATTAAACTAGTGCTCACATGTCCTCCATCATATGGAGTATATGCATGATCATAGAACCATAAAACAAGATATTTTATGGTCAATGCTTTTATGCTCAAGTAAATCAAAGTGTTTTAGATCTACTATCATTATGATTCAACATCCACTTAGTGCTAATCAATAGTTTCTTAAATGCATAATCAAAAGGTCACTGCATTTTCTAATAAAAAAGCACCTATGAAGGGTATACATTTATATATCTATATATATAGTTTTCCTTTTCAAGGTAAATTACAACAGTAAGACTTGATTAGAAATATTCAAAAAAATATTGATATTTATTTTTAACGAAGCAAAGCTTTAATTTCCCTTGTTCCTACTAACACTATATGGTCGAACAAAAGAAGATTTCACTCTTGTTTTCTTTTAATAAAACAAGAGATAAAATATACTAACATTTATATATATGTAGTTATTTTTTCGAAGGGGCTCTTTTAAATCTATGTGATTTCTCCATAATTTGGTTATAATAGATAAACTAATTACAAGGAAAAAATTTTGAGGACAAACAAACTCTTATCCATAACTTAGTCTATTTTTCTTGCAAATTATGGTGTTTAGCTATATGAAATACTTTCTATCTATTTTGCTTCATTGTCCATTAAATGAAATGTCACATCAATTCACTCATACATTCCAAGTGGTTATTTCCTTATCCTATCATGGAGAACCTGTTCTTGCATATATGTAAATCTATTAACAACATCACATTCTTTTAATTACATATGCATTAAACATGGAATATCCAATCATCCCTCTTAATAGTAATATATCACATCTTATCTGGTGTACATATATAAATATACATACTATATAAGGTAATCATAAAATAATTAGTCATTCCAATAATTAAGGTAACATAATCAACCATGAGTCCATTCATCAAAAATAAAGTCTACCAAATATTACTCTATTGCAATGCAATTCACGCTTCCTTCTCTTTGGAATAGGTAAAATTTGATGTAGGAATTTTTATTACTCTCTAAATTTAATATTTTCATTCCTTTTTAGCTTAGAAACTTTTATTCCTCTTTGCATCAAGTTCTTTTATTTCTCTCTATAACATGACCATTCAATGTCCTTCTAACATAATAGAGGTTCTCACTGTCATGTTATACTCTCATCTTCATAGTTTATCATGTCTTTAATGTAACCTCCAATACACCATTCAATGTTCTAACTTTCATAATAATCAAACTCTAGCACATTTATATTATCTCTTCACATTCTTCACATCCTCAATGGACCAATATTCTCAACATTCATCAGTGCAGTAATCTCCTCAATATCATCAATCCCTTCAATGCTTTTCAACGTAGATCTCCCTCAATGTAGTAACCTACTAAACACTTTAATATTTTTAAATAATAAATATCTCCACTCTTCTAATATTCTACAATTTTTCAGTAAACCTTTGCATTTAATATCTTCAAACTTCTTTCACATTCCAACTCTTCTTGTTCCAATCAACATGGCTCTTTGAAACAAGAAGGCTTTGATACTAGTGTTGGTAATTATGCCAAGTTGTCTCATTGTTAATTTCTCTAGAATCAAATATCAATCACATAAATCATACTCACATAGTAACTAAAATATTGTACAATCAAAAACTTCACAATTATGTTCCTGAATCATAAAAAATTACATAGAAAGACACGTAGATAACATAGAATGGAACTTTATCTTCAATATATAATTTTTCATAACTCTTTCTCTTATAAAACACCTAGGAGATGCATCCTTTCACATTCCTCACATTATGACAAAAATATTATAATTACATAACCTCTCACTTTACATATTAACACATCTTTATGACTCTTTTGCTTTGATACTTGATACCTAACACCCATGTCTCTTTGTAACAACCAAACCAAACTAATCCAAGAGAGAGAATTTTCTTTTGGTAAGGTTCATAAAGAAGTACCAATATTATTTCATTATTAATAAGGCATAACCACATTTGAGATCTTGTCATTGTTGATGACTCTTAAGTGGAAAAGATAGGTAAACATATCGTAAATATTAGCATTCACTTTTCTAAACCTCCATGGTTAGAATAGATACCTTCAGTGGTCCCTCAAAATTTCTTACACTATCTTGAGTATAAGATAATTTTACCATGGTGTAGAGATTATCTCTTTTTAGTCCATAAAAAATGGTATGCCATTCTCCTAATCCTACATAAGTCCATCTATGTAAGATCATTTTCACCTAATATCTTAAATCCTACTTATTAAACCTCTTCCATGAGTTAAATACTGCCTTAGTTCTTAATTACCACACCTTCATGGTGGCTAAGTAAGGCTATTTTCACTCCATATGATAATATGCATGGCCACATGATCCTTCCCATTCAAGGTGTCATCACTATTTTATGTTATGAATAGATTCCTAACCTCCATAGTAGCAATCTTAGTCTAAGCCTCCCAACTTAGGACTCCCTAAAAGCTTTCCCACTTTGGATATACCATAGGCTCATTTTTCAAGATGTTATTTTTGGTAACTTGGTTGTTTCCTCATCATAACTTTCCTCAGAATTTTGGAATTCATATTATTTAAGGGTTCTAACATGGCTACTAAATTTATGCCTTCCCAAGATACCCTTTTCAACCCATAAATGTAAAAATTTAAAATAATCATAACTCTCTCATAAAGGAAATGAAACTCTAGATTTAAGCATCATAATATGTTGCTAAAGATATGATAATTCAAATATTTCCATATCATACTAGATTTGAACATCCTAAGAAATTAATGCAATTTTCTCCATATTACACTTTCAACATCTATTTCCATTTCCTTTTTAACAACAAGATAAGGGATATACAAGAGGAACAACTGTAACTTAAACTCATAAATTACTACATCATATCCAAATTTAAGTAATTAACTTTCTTAATAAACATGAGCTCCATAATATCCATAATTTACAATGTATCTTTCATATCCACATAACTCACAAATTACAATTGTTTGAAATAGAAAACTTCTATACAAGAGTTCATTATATTTCTAAAATACCAATATGAAATCTATAGTTCTCTTAACATAAAATCTAGTTATTTCTTCTCTCCAGTGCATAATGATGATAAAGTAAGGGATCATGACAACTCATAAATATGTATGCATTCATATATGCTCTTTCAAAATATGTAAATGTATCATACAACAAATAGAAGTAAATCATACATAAGAGAATACTACTTTTATGTCTATATTACTTTCCTCTACCTACCTAATCCTTAGGAATAGTAATATACACACAAATATTAGTTTCCTATCTTTTGAATACATTGGATCTTATGAGAGAACCTCATAATTCTCTCTATGTTAGTTTCCCCTTATCTACATAAGCCATGGGAAAACTAACATACATGTTCATCAATATTATTTAGCTTTTTCTAAAACATAAAAAAGTCTTATAGTTCCTTATTTAGTCAAATAAGTGAAACCAGTCATTTCTTAAAAGAGAATATTTCCATGCTCTTTTACAGTAACTAAAATCAACCCCTATTATTATTTTTATTTTTAAAAAGAAATCCCATTTTCTAAAAAATCACAACTCCATCATAATGCATAATAGAATTATAAATACCTAGATTCAACTTTACCATATTTAAATAACTAAAAATTCCCAAAGTTAAGTATATCAGAATATCATTGATTTCCTATTTCCTTTAACATATAATCTTTCTCAAATACAAGTAACTTCACCAACGTATCATTATATTCAAGATAAAATAACATAATATATTAACCTATGTTGGTGTTGAAAAGCATAACTATACACAACCACATGATTTTATTTTCATCAATTCAAAATAATCATTCTTGACCTACCGATAGTATAAAAAGTTTAATCAATAAAAGATTCAAATTTCCAAGCAATGCAAACAGCCTAAATTTTTTCATGAGGAGATGTTATTGGGAGTTTGATTTAGTCCCATATTAATGTAAGGTTCATAGAAATAAATCAAAAAAATCAATTTCTTTAATGCCTAGGTCCTAAAAACTAGAATACCTAGGGAAGAACGGTTCTAGCCGAAATGTGGTGAGCGCATAGCTTAGTTTATTGAACTATATTTCCTATAGAACAACATGGATGTAAATAAACCTAAAGGCCAACCTTTCTAAAAGGTACATTCTACAATGGAATAAATATAACAATAAAAATGATACATTGTTCTATGGACCATTTTATGGTAAATATGGAATTGAAAATTCAAACACCATCAATTTATCAAAAGCAAACATGTCAACCTCTATACTAACAAACAATGGTTTGATATTTTATTTTTTATATTCCTTAGCATGGCTCAAAAGAATCACCTAACCCAAGTTTGTCATACTCATGTCTATAGTAAACCTAGACATTGTTCTTAAATAAATTAAAGGTGTTTTTCTACAACATTGAATGTAAGACAATAAGTGAAAACCAAAGGAAGATATATCATGCATACACAAAAGAAAATAGAGTTTAATTTTTTGAAATGCATATTTAAAAACAATTATCTCATAGTTATTTTCAGCAAAAGAGTACAAGCTTATTCCTTTCTTCAAGGATTTATGTATGTTGGTTGTTTGTCTTATCTGTTTACCTGTGACCTTCCTTTCCTTGTCTTTATTTTTCTTTTCAATGAGTATGTTCTCAATGATGATCAAATGTATTGGTTAACTTATCATATTCTTGAAAATACCATCAACACCCCCACTTATAATGTGTTTGAAATTATCCAAGGAATGGGTTCTCCTCAAGATTAAATAAAATATCTATCCATTATTATAAAAATAATTCTCATTCATAACAACTCATCACGAGTCTAACAGGTCTTATTTCCTAATATCTTGTGAAAATATTATTATGCATAGAAAAATAAATAAATAATTTATATTTTAAACATAGTTAATATTGAGTGTTAGTATTAATCACTAACACAATCAAGTAATAATATTTCCTCAATAAATATTCATTACTCTTTGTTATAGGAAAATAAACCAAACATATTTCATGCATCCCCAAAAGTATATAAATCATTGATACATATTAAACAAAAAATTTCATTACATCACCTCTTGTTCCTAAGTAACAAGTTTTATGATGACTACAATGTCATCACTTGACTATCAAGAAGATATCCTTTATGGTCCAAGGTGTATATCAATTGGTTCAACCAAACCCCATAAGGGGTGTGGAGGTCCAAGGTTCAAATCTCGAGCCTCATCGTACTGAATGATTGTCCCTTTCATTGTGATTTCAATGGTGTAAAAGGTTTAAAATGATTGTAGCATGGTGCTTATAGGGGTGGACTGCATGAGTACTATATGGCAGCTTTTGGGTAGATAGGGTAGAATACTATGGTGGCCATAAAAAATAGATAGCATTATCAAATCATCGTGACGGCTACCAATTCCACAATGTAAATAAAAAAAAGGTGATCATTTGCTCAAGAAATCTCCCAACCAATGGTGTAATTATAACCCAATACATAGTTATGAAATGCAACTAAATGAGTCTACTTGGTTACCCTAGAGCTATTGATAAATATATCATGTACCATCATTTTCCTTTTTGGTCTCTCTAGTTTGGTGGTTATCCTATATCAATAGTACCTGGTCCTACAACCGTACACATCATCAATACTTGGTCTTGCAACTATACACATTATCAATAGTACCATATTATTGCATAATATAATTAAAACATGAAATTAACCACTTATTTTGATAGTATAAATAAAATTAAGCATTAAAACTCCACATATCAATACATAATCAACACAAATGATAAGTCCTACTAAGTAGGGATATGAAATACTCCTCTCCTTTGACTAAACACAATCCTCTATATTTTCATGCAATATTAAATATACATTTCATTCAAATAAATATGGAAATTTATTTCTTATATCCTCAATTTTTTTTCAAGAAACATAGTTATTAGAATAATGGTCTATTATACCTTGCATTTTCTAGGGTTTATTTCCTCATAACCTTGGAATGAAATCCTAAAATATTAACTAGTTTCACTTCAATGATTGAGGGGTCTAAAATCCAAATAAGAGTAGGATCAACAACATATTTCCTAAATGGGGATATATGGAAAGTATCATGAATATTTGATAGGTTAGGTGGTAAGGTAATTATATATTGGAATTATCATATAATGATGTCAAAAGAAATAAAAAAATTAGGATCCAACTTGGTTGACTTCATGGTAATTTTCATGGGTCTATATCTTAAGAAAACTAGGTCTCCTATAGAGAATTTACTCAATAATCTATTCAAACTATCATAGGTCTTCTTGTGATTGGTTGTTTCCTTAAGCCTCTACTAGATCACTTTGAGCTACTTCTCCATCTCTATGATAGTGTTTGGTTTGATCACCACCTAAAATTTTAGATTATTCTATGAGAGGTGTTCTACATCACCTACCATACAAGGCTTCAAAAGGGGCCATTCCCAAGGATGCATGAAACTCATTATTATATGCAAATTACACTAAATGCAAAAATTATTCCCAATTAAACTATTAGTCTATGTAGTAATGTGAAGCATGTCCTCAAGCACTTGGTTCACTCTCTCTATTTTTCTATTTGTTGACAACTGGTAAGTAAAATTGATATTCAACTTTATGTCCACTACACAATGAAGAGCCCACAAATTTTTTGATGTAAATCTAGAATCCTTGTCTAAAAGGATCACTTCAAGAAACCCATGTAACCTAAATATTTCTTTGTTAAACCTATTTTCCACCAATAGTGCATTATCTCCAAGTATAAAGTGTACAACCTTGGTAGACTTATCAACTACCAAAATAATTGCATCATGTTGACACCTAGCCTTAGGTAAATCCACAATGAAAACAATAGATATAAGCTACGATTTTTGCATTGGTATATCATGTGGATACAACTTTACTACTAGATGTCGATGTTCATATTTAACCTTCTAACATTATAAGCATCTAGCAATAAAAACAATGATATCCTTATTCATACCAAAAAAATAAAAGGTATTTTTCATAATTTCCCTTATTCCCCCCCTTGCAGATGAGCAGAATAAGGAGATATATACACCTCTTGCATAATTAGTCTTCTTAAATCACCAATTTTAGGTATAACAACCCTATCCATGAAATATAAAAGACTATATTTTATGCTGAAATCCTTATTTTCATTAGGATTTATTTCTAATTTTTTTATAGATAAAAATATGGTTTTGAAAGGCACCCCAAATATTTTACAAAGGAATAGATATTTTACATGACAAAATCATCTCACTAGAGATTACCATGACCTTGAAAAACCAGTAATCCAAAGAGATAATAAAGATAAACCAACCCACTACCATGAGATAATGGTTGAAAGGGCAAAGAGCAATTATGAAAGAAACTAAAAAAGAAAAAACACCACTACCATAGAGGCCTAGGACACTCTTCAAGGTTATCCCACTCGACTGAATTAGCACTAAGCTCATCCTCCATAGCCTAAGTGTTGTCATATTTCATAGTGCTAAAAATATTGCCAACCTATAGAAGAATCATGGGGGGTCACTTAGTTGAAAGCCTTCAAAATACCTGCATTCACCATCTTCTTAAAAAATCCCCTACTTTCAAAATTAACCACATCCCCTTATAATATATTAAACCCCTAGTGGTAAACCCCTATATAATAAATAATAACCCTTATTCAAAATATACCATTTTAATGAAAATATTTGAATCAATTTTTAATATACCTTGGTAGGTTTACCATTTTATCAATGTATATCCATTGAGCATATTTGACTCCATCAAACTATCAATTTTTTATGAGTATAACAAAAATTGGTGGTTTGAGCTCTAAGTTGAAGTAAAAATATGTATATTCTTTGTCTTCACACACTTTATTTAAGTAGTAATATACAAGAGAAAAATTTGAATATATTATAGGTTTCTCACTTTGGAAGGGAGGACCCGATTTCAAATTTCGTACTTTCCCTTGCTCATGTTTTGCTGATATCTAGCTAGGTAGATCTTCCTAGGATCTCCTGTTAAATTTCCAAGACCTCCATGGATCCTCCTGTGCTTATTAGCATGTGTCATGTCATTTTTAATGTCACTGCAGTGGTTTGGTTGGATTGACCTGAATATTCTTTCCATGATGATCTTTGGTGGTTGTTGGCTTTCATATGGCTTGGCTTGGGAGTTGGAGATGCAAATCCTTTCTCGATCTATTTTTTTGGTCTTTGAGAGGGCCTCATGATTTATTGTTCATGAAACTCAAGGATGCCTCTATGTCTCTTTGAAATTTTAGGTCTCTCTAGGCTTCTTGTACTTGGAAATGAGACATTCAACAATGTTTTTAGATAGTTGCAAATAAGAAAAAAAAAAATCTCTATATACGTTAAACATCAATATAGTTATGCAATATCTCAAACTTGATGTCAAACTCAAAAAACATTTTTGTGCACTGAATAACATTCTCCAACTCCAAGCTTACTAAATTTGAACTTTAATACTAATATTCTCACTAAATGCCTCAATGCAATAGACCATAACTCACCTGAAACTTGAAAGAGTATACTAGTTTGTGATTGCATCATTGTACAATTGTATTAATATTCCCCCATAGATTCCATAAATCACAAATTTTTTGCATAACTTACATGATCGAAGCCACTTTCTACTAACTCTCTCAAAGTCCATATTAAACTAGAAATTCTTAGACAAACCAAAAACTGAACAAGTTAATTTAGATATTGTTGGTTATTATTTGATGCTTATTACCAAAGTGAAAGTTCTCTACCAATCCCATATTCTATTGGAAAATTGAAAGCAAATGATAAACAGTAAAGCAACCAATAAAGTTCTAGGACACATTTTGTTATTTGGTTGACAAATGAACTGTATTAGGGAGATGAGCATTCACTCATCAACACATACTATTTGAGGAATAGGCTTGATTCATAGATTTTCAAAAACTTCTTTATCTTGATTATGTTTACTTATCATAGTTGTCCATAATTCCTCTACGATAAAAGGACTTCCTCACCTATTTCTAGGAACAAAGACTACCTAGATCTGGAAAGGCCTCAATTTTTGAAAAAGGGTATGAGAAGCATCTTCTATCAAGGAAAATGGGGCCACCTCAAAACCTACAATTGGGTGCTGGTTAGGAACAACTTGACAAAACCACCACTCCAAAATTCACCCTAGGGATGTGAGGGTTCCGCAAGAAGGGTCCTATAGCATTGCTATTTATTTTTACTTTTCTCAAAAGGTTACTTGTCATAGCAAATATTGCCTTGGCCTTTTTGAATTTTATATATGCTCTTTTAAGTATTTTCAACTTTAACTTTAAAATAAATTTTTTCATTAACATTATAACTTTGGGAAAAAATATAAGATTTCCTAGAAGTCTCAACCAGCTATTTACATTTTATATATCATACCTATAATTAAATAGTTCAATTTTTGTCTCAAGCTCAAGTTTAGAAAGTATGTTGACCATAGAATGACAACATGCGGGTCAAAAATTTAGAACAAATCTCTACAAGGTTTCTTTAGAAAATAGTGATCATTTAAGAATTTAAAACTAACTTCAGCAAACTAACTCCAAGAGAACCGTCATCATAATATCTTAGGCCCAAAATAATGGCATGAGGTAGTTTGTAGTTAAGGTATATTATTTTTAGCAGGCTAACATGGGAAGAGTCTTATAGTGATGCAATTACCTTTTGGTACGAACCATATCTACTTTATTTCCAATAGGTATAACATTAAAAAAATTAATAAATTTACATAAAAGAACAATATAAATAATATGCCCATTCATATATTTTGAGTACATTCACTTTAATTATTTTTCCTTAACATAAAATTCATGAGTAAGTGAAGCTAAGCCACATATTCTTGGGCCAAAAACCTTGAAAGAAAAATAGTAAATTATCTTAAAAGAGGCATATCTATTTCCACGGGCACTTAACTACCTGAAACCCACCATGTTGGAATGGTTGTTCCAAAATATTTAAAAAATAATAATATAACACTTCAGATCAAAATTGATAGATTTATGGTTGCTTATATTTGACTAGCTTCATAGTTGATTTGACATATGCCTTGCAAATTTTGCACTTGGATCATTTTTCTTAAAGAAAAAAAAAAACAATTTGGATCCTAATTGTCAAGATAGAAAACCACAATATTGAAGGGATAAAAAAAATAAAATACAATCAATAAACACAAAAATTTATTTCATGTAGTTATTAGAGAACATTAAAGACAGATTCAAAGGTATTGATATTACAATTGAAGAATCCAATAATTACCCCTAAAAAACCCATGAATATAGCAAGATTTTGCATTCAATTTTTCATATTGCTACACCATTGATTTGAGCTTGAATTCTGTAGGATAGCATATTTTCTAGTCAATAGTTTATGTAACTATATTTACATGTGGCAACAATCAACTAGGTGTAAAAGGAGTTTGCTCACTTACTTACCCTCTTTTGACACCAAGGTGTTTTATTTCATTAGTGAGATAAATCAAATACCATAGACTCAAGGGGCCAGAGTACATCCCTTGCCCATCCAGCATACTAGCATAGGAGTTCATTGAATAGCAATATTAACTAGGTACTTAAATGGGCATATTAAAGATATTACATTTGGTTTCAACTAGCTATTACTTCCTAGATGTCTTTTATTGAATGTCTTGGAGATCTATGAAACCTTAAAGGAGCCAATGAAACTATATAATGGCTCAAGGAATAACAATATTTAAATAAGATAACACATTATTATTTGTAATTAGTAGTGCATCTAAGGCATCATAAAAATATGCCAACAAGATATATGCATCATGTTGATTGTGAAGCCTGATTAAATTGGAGGCCTTTGTTTCAGTCGCACTTGGACCCACTACACAATATAGGGGAGGTGTAGGGGGGGCACAAGCCCACCATACTATTGTTTCCATGGGGGTCCAGGGGGTCACATCCAAAGCCAAAAATAGATACTTTTTCCTCTATGTAAATCTGGTCCGTTTGTTATTAGGTCACAGATCAAACGATAGATTTTAAGCAGGTTTTTTGCCCTAAAATTGTAATGCACTTTTATAAGAGGATGTTGTATGGCGACTGAAACATAATTTTTGGTGCATTACTGTGTAACAAATGGGTTTTATATATGGAATATAAGGCTTGGTTATTTTCTCTATGGACGTAGCCCACATTGGGTGAACCACATAAATCTATGTCTATTGTGTATTGCATTATTTTCTTTTGTGTTTTATTTCCACATTTTATTTCTCATATTTTATGCTTTAATCCTGACACATCAGCTAAATATTATTAAATAATAATTTCGATGTGTTACCATGTATTACACACATCCATAATAGAACACATATATATACAACCGAAAAAAAAAGAAGGTAAAAAGCCTAATATATTTTGATGTCTGCAGCCTAATATACCATACATAGTGTTTTTTACTCTTGTTGATTATTCAACTATATTTGAAATACTCATTGTAATTATGGTTGTATTCTATGCCAAGTGAACACAAAAATCAAAGCCAGAATTAGCTCACCAATCTCAAAAATTCCAACACGTCCTCTACACCCTACCATTTTTACTGCAATTAGACATCTCCAGTTTTAAAATTCTCATCTTAAATGAGAAAGCAGAGGATCACATGTATAAAACATGTAGACAACATGCAATTCTAGAATTTTATAGTAAATAATAAACCAACTTTCAAATTAGAATTCCACGATAATAATCCCTTTTGGTTTGTATGAGTTGTTTGTTCAAATTGATCATAAATATTTTTTAAGATAAATATGTTAAAGTTCTCATTATCACCAATTCTTTTCATACCTCTTTGGAAAAATAAGGAGAATGGATGTACACTAAAACCTATAATAGACTTGAGTTTCTTTAATATATGTTCTATGCTTTGCATTGAGACTATGGCAAATCTAAGCCTTGGGTTACTATCACATATATAAAACTTGTTTCTCAATAAAATTTATCAATATATGCAAAAAATATCCTTGTAAAATGTACAAAGAAGAACATGGTAAGACTTTTTTGTGTTCCTGATAAAATTAAAATATAAAATAATTGTCTAAATAATGTATCTTAGACTTTTCAACAAAGCAAACCTCAGATGTTCTGCATTAAGAAGATCAAATGCGAATATGTCTATATAATTTATGGCCTTTCAATAATAAATTATTATCATCTAATGATTTTTAGAAACAACTGCATGACTTCAGGAACAAGAAAAAAGTAAGAGATTGCCACTACAATGACCAACAACAATAGACAGTCTATAAAAAAGAGTAAATTCACCTAAAATCATTACCAAAAATAAACAATATAATATGCTAATAATTATTTCTGCTAGATAGGTGATATGTTTCATTTTGATGTATTATTGCCACTTAAACATGTTCTCTTAATTTCCACTTGATAAAATAGTTTTAATGGAATTATCTAACTATGTTACCATTATCATTGGTCAAAATTTCAACATATATATTATTACATACTCATAAACCACAATATAAATATGGTTTAAAATAATTCGTGAGACTGATGATTTATCATGGGTTTGGTTAGAGGGGATGGCTCATACATCCAAGAGATATGTTGTCATGGTTGTAGCTTTTAAAATGGCCTTTTCCTTTAGTGACTTCAAGATTTGCTACAATATAAAGGACAAAATACTAATGCAATTTAAGCTCTTTGCATTTTCCATGTCTTACTTTTATACTCATCATTAGTTTTTAAAAGTGTCTTTATGTTAATTAATTTTTTTAAATATTAACATAAACTAGTAGGTGTGATACACACAGAGCTAAAAAAGAACAAATACAAAAATTTTCATTGAATATTTTGTCTTATTTCTTGAAGGAAGCATATGATGACTTATAATCCTATCACGCCCAGGAAAAGGAGAGGAAAATATATAATCTAAGATTTTCCTCTATTATGTGAACTTGTTAATAATTGTATTACGTATATTATTAAGGAAAAAACATGAGCAAGCACATAGTACATGCATTCAAAAGGCCATTAAAGTTAAATATGAGCAAATATATTAAATAAATAACAAATATACAAGTGTAAGACCTATCTTGATAATTTTTTCAGGTAACTGGACCCTACCAACATGAATTAGATGTTTCATATCACAATATACATGTTGCTTCAATAAAAAATGTTCAGTAAAAATTCTTTTTGAGAAGAAGATATATAATCAAGTACAATATCATAACAAAAATTCAATAAAGAATTTTCAAGTTCTAGAAGAAATATGCTCAAAGTACAAATATCACAGCCATGTTAAAATTAGAATCACTTGTGGAAGAGATTATTTAGAATAATGTATTGTTTATTCTTTTAGAAGGTACATGCCCTTGATTAGTACGTGGCCTAAAGACTAAAAAAACAATAATGATATTCATGATGTAAAATTTTGGCAATGTAATAATAGATGCCAAGGCACAAACAATTCATGGCATATGCAACTTCTTGTGGAAGCAAAGGAACAACTCCATTTTTTTTCACATATCGGTTGAAGAGTATACATCTTTGGTTTTCAAGCCTTTGACCAAGCTCATCTCAAACCAAAACTTATAAATCTCTTTAAACCAAATATATAGAAATTAAAACAAAAGGATAAATTTTTTCATGAACACTTTGCATACTACCCTGATCTATTTCTTATTGATAATCTTGCAACCTTGGTTTTTTCCCACCAAATGGTTCTTAATGCAGCTTTGTAGTATGCTGAAGAAATACATGTAGAATTTTGAAATTCATGTTGTGTTAAATAGTCCAACCGTATTCCTTTTCCAGTATATATATGGTCTCTTTTCACTGTACTAAGTTGCTCTCGGTATAAACGTATTCTAAAATCGTTGCAATTTGGTATCTTTGAACAATAAAGGCATTAAAATGACTCAAATGGTATTGATATTTTAGATATCCTTTCACATTCATTGTGCCTATATGTTCCATCAATAGTAATATTACAACCTAGGTATTCCACTGTGCCTATTGTGTTGGATTCAATGCTCTATTTTTTTCCACCTCTTTACATCTATTTATGTTCCATTATATGTAGGCTTTGGTTTCTAATAACCCCAACATAATAGTGATAAAGAAATCAAACCTATACAAAAAATTACATGCTATTAATACAAGAAATAAAATATTGGTAAAATAATAAATAACTAAAAAACTATTCAAGAATGGTGTTATAAAAAATGAAATGTTGATCTCATAATATACAAATAATACCTAGATTTCAAGTTATTGTGCTTTTGGATCCTTCTCCTACAATTCTTGATCTAGCAACCAAAAACTTGGACATACTTCTTGTTTCCCATCATTTCAAGCTTTATTTGGTCATCCCACTAAACCAATCCTTATCATTGATTGAATTGTTAAATTTTGGTTATGTGACTTTGATTTTATATGT
The DNA here is from genome assembly GCA_028583015.1 of Wollemia nobilis. NCBI lineage: Eukaryota > Viridiplantae > Streptophyta > Pinopsida > Araucariales > Araucariaceae > Wollemia > Wollemia nobilis. Next base: position 6,017,875 of record JAQPPZ010016931.1, read on the forward strand.
TCAGAGAGATAAGATACAATATTTACTATATTGGAAATCAATGTAAACCATTTATTACAATTTATACATTCCACTTTTACAGTTGTCATGTTTGTATAGTCTCCAATTGTGGATTATAAAACTTTAAATGGAGAATCAATATCTTTCTTGATGAACTCATCAAAAATATTGATTGCATTCAGTATGTCATGATGATTTGATGGTTCATATATTTCTTGAACATCTTGTACATATTTCTCACCTGCTATGTTTTGACTTGAACTATGAGAATTACTTTTCAAGTGGCATGATGATGTGATATGGCTTCGTATAAAGTTACGTATAGTATCAACTACATTAAGTATGTTACCTGATCCGTAATAAAAATTACAAGAATCACAATGATTTTTTATCATGGGTTTATCACCTTCTAAGGAGAATCAAAGACTTGTACTCTCAATTGGAAGTGTTTTTTACAATTTAAACAATTTGGAGTTCCATAAATCCATAATTTTAGATTCAATCAAACTTTGTACTTTTATTGGGTCTAGATGATCATTAATATTTTCTTGTATTGTTGATCATTTTGAACTTATATTCTCTTGAATGGATGTATGTGGAAGTTTAATTTATCATTTTATATTGATCCAATATTTTATTTTATTTCATGATTCATTTGTTCTCCAGTAAGTTTTGTAAATTTCCTTTTAACCCCAATTAATTTTTCTTCCACATCCCATGTGTACTCTTGCCTTGGACTAATAGGGTGTCCCACTTCACTAATAAAATCAAATGGATATTCTAAAATATTATATCTGTCAACTTCTATTCAAAGATCAATAAGTGTGCATACACTCTTATGCTTAATTTCAACCACAATCTCACCATTTATATATTTTAGAGAATACATTTTTTTGTCACCCATAACTAGCTATGCTTCCAAAAATAATAGGTATTGTATGCAGAGAATAAACCTAAAAAAATCCACAAAGTACCCACAATCAATTAGTTCTATGGATTTTTTAAATAAGAGGGTTACATAATTATATGATATAATACAAGCTCCTTAATCCTAAATAGAATTATAATTAAGGAGCAATTGACATCCATTCAATATCATGATTATATGCATCAATAATTATTGGACCTATCGCACACACCATTACAAAGCCACTAACTAGATTAACAATCATTCATAATCATGATCAACATGCATCAATCAGTATCATACCAACCACATATACCATAACAAAGCCACAAACTATCCAAAAAATAGAAATTTTCTGCAATGTAGCAATTTAACTCTCTAGAGCCCAATTAGACCCTTGATGGAATCATTGTTTCTCTAATCTATCATAAATAAATAGAAGACTATTTTTATAACCTGCAATACTACCAATCTAATGTTGTATGTGCATAAAATTGAGAAACTAATAACAACACATAAATTATAATAGATTCCAACAAATTAATCTTAATTAACTTGATAATAAAACAATAAACTACTTGTGTAAAGTATTCTATAATATGATTTCAGATTCTACTATATTAAATAAACCTTACAAAACCAACATATCACTATTTAATATATCCCAAAAATTTTGAAATAAAATTACAAGAAATCCATCAGGACCTCATTTGTCTCCTATTTAGATATCTTCATCAAGATTTCATTTTGTTCCTATGTGATAGTTGATGGAATATTTTTCAAAAGCTTACCTTGAGTCTCTTTATCTTGCCCAACATATGACAAAATATATTTGAAATAATCAATTGCTTTCTAATATAATTATTAGTTATAATTTTCTGAAATGAAAATATGACTTTTCTAAGCTAAAACATTACTTATGAGCTCTAACCCAGTAATCATTATCCAATTCTCAAAAACTGCTATTTCAACTGAAACAATAAAAATTAAATATGAAACTTTGAAATAGATTTAATATTGAAATCTAATCTGAGGAATAACCCATCCAAAATTATCTTTGAAAAATTTAGCAATAAGTTCAAAAACAACTATATTATTTCTAGAAAATAACTCAAAACAATACATAACATAACAAAAACATTTTTAGAAGATATGGATGACAACATAGTTACAAATCCAAGAAAAGAGTGGATGATGCCTAGCACAAAATGCATATTCCACTTGTGCATAGAAAATTTATTCTAACAAAGAGCTATCATCCTATAAAAGTAACATCCTATTTAAGAATTTCCTACATTAGCACCTTTTGTGGGGCACATATGGGATTATTAGGTTACATGGAAAATTAGTGAAAAGGGACTAACTAGGCCACACAAACCACTTATATAAAAAATATTCATATGAACTTTAGTATAGAGAATATGAGTTGGTCCCACCTATCTAATATTTTCTTAGAATAAGAAAAGGTTCATAACAATTTCCCCTCCTTGAATTACTTTCTTCCCAAAGCAATTGCAGTGTTGAATCATGATTTCTTCTTGCCTATATCATATGCTAGACCATGTGGTATATCCCAATATTTATCTACAAAATCATCGATATTGTGCCTTTGAAGGATTTTTTGGGTATTAGTGTGAGAAATGTCAACTTGAATAATATCTACTAGCAATTTCTCATACTCAAATTGTAATATTTGAGATGCAATCCTGTCAGCAACTACAATACCAAGAACCTAACCAACCATTGACCCACAAGCTAAAAATTGTGATGCAAACTTCTCATTGTTTGTGTTATATTCAATTCTAATATCTAGGTATATTTGTTGGTGTGAAAAACACCTCAAAACTAAGAAAAAAATTGCCATCTAAGTCATCAATAAGACAACAATACAAAGGTGGCCTTTTTCTAAAGACTAATGTAACACATAAAATGGCTAGAGGAATCAGTAAATTACTAGTATATCTTGCTTAACAAATAACTTAGAGATTTCTTGAGAGACACACAAGAGGAAACCCAATGGACATGCCCTTTTTAAGACTTTCATAGATCTAAACTTCATAAGGAGTTTCCTTCCATATGAATCCATTGTAGACTTTAAGAACCAAGGAAACCCTACAAGACAACAATGGTAAGTCCAATGTTGTCATATATTTGGTATGCTTGCTTAAAACCCTTTGCAAATTCACCCAAACCATCTTGGACCAAACTATTTGCATCCTTTATAACTTTGTTGAGTTCCAATAATCACTTTTATTTTGATAAGCTCAATATATTATGGAATTAAGAGGTCTTCAGGGTCTTAAATTTCCCTTATATGTTATGTTCTAAATATAACATGACATATGAAACTAAAACTTAGCAGAATTTGGTTGAATAATGGTTTATGGTAGCATTGTTGCATTCTAGTCTAGAAACTTAAAAGCTAAATTAGGTGCTTATGAACAATATGAATTTTTTTCAAATAATAATCTAGGCAAGTTCTTTTTTGGAATTTGGAATTGGTAAATTCAATTCTTGAAAATTGAAATATCTAATATGTTCCTCCTTTTTTAATTATAAAGTTAAAAACCCTAAATATCTCACCATTTAGCCATGCCAGAATCAAAAACTCCTAGAAACTACTAAAGTAGAATATTAAAGCTGAAAAAAGAACTTACATGATATCTTTGAGGATTCTAAACACTTAAGTTTTTTTAAATAATCTTGAAAGAGAACATGACATTACCATTATAAAAAGTAACTAAAAAATACATAAGTAGCTAAAATAAACTTTCCTATAAGGATATGAACACCAACTCAACCCCTAATCCAAAAACAATGTAGTCACTGCCTTGGCCAGAACACAACTTAAAATTGTGAAAAAAAACTTTCTTCTACCAAAAACTGACCTTCAATAGTTCAATCTATATATAAGCATTTCCCACTTTAGCTCTTTTCATGATGCATGTTGGATTACTATCTCACACTGAATAAGTGCCCATAGTGACCAAAAAACTAGTTGAACTCCACAAACATCTTACATACAGATATTTCCAGTGGAAAAAAAGTAGGATGGGCCCAACTATATAATATTTCCATAGGATAAGAAAAAGTTCCATAACATTATCCCTGTCTGTTATAGTTAGTATTAGGGTTTTCTAGGTCCTACCAAGGCAAGTAGTCATAGAGCCACCTTCAAGAATAGATAATATTTTATCAATCCAAATAATGTTGTAAGTTGAAAAATCATTAGAAATTTTTTATAATTATGGGTTTTTTTACCATCAATTCGAGAGGGTCATACCTATATGCTTTCTAGTTGTACTTTTAATTTATTCTCCCACTTTTTGGTTGTGCTTCTAGTTTATTCTCCTACTTTACAATTGTGCTTCCCTGGTCTACCCCTCTCCTGAGAATCCCCTCCAAAAAGTGATCCTCCCTTTTTAATTTTTTTAAAATATATCCTCCTTTTATTTTCATGAACCCCCAAAATATCAGGGTTTTCTAGGTCCTGCCAATGCGGGTAGTCACAAAGCCACCTTCAAGAATAAATATGTATCAAGCCAAATAATGTTGTAAGTTGAAAATCACTAGAAAATGTTTATAATTATGGTCTATTTTTATGTGCAACAAGAAACCATGGCTTCAATGCATGTATTTGTTATCATCTAGTTTACTTAAGGGACACAATTTATAATTTTTTAAATATCTATAGCTTGGTTTGGTGAAGCATTGATATTTTCATACTTGCAACTCCCAATAAAATATATACTTCTATTCCATTAATTTCTTTTTAATTTTTTATCATTTTTACTCACTTAATTCCAAAATGATCCAAACTATTACACTATACATGTTATGTCATTTTCCTGACATGCTTTAGAGTAAATTTTATCCTTCTTTTGTCTACTTAGGGGATGTCCACATGACAGGCATCTCTCCATGGCACAGTGGCATGCCCATACCATGCAGGAGATCTTCAGGGGTATGTTTTTTTTAGTTGTGATGCATGTAATATATGGTAGTCGGGAAGGTCTTATTGTGATGTTTTTTATAGTCATTTGTTTTTTTTTTGGTTTACTGTGAAGATAGTTGGTTTGTTGTGATGTTTTACTTGTAATGTTTTTAATGTAATTTTTTTTTTAATGATAATATTTATTATAAAATTTCATTCTACATTACTATATTTCTTTTATATAGGTTTTAGATCATAAATGTGATCTTTTATTATTTAAATAAATTTTATTTTATTTATTGGTTAATAAAAGTAAAAAAATTATTTGAAAATTATATAATAGTATTCATAAGAAATAAATATTAATTCCACCACAACTCTATAAAAAAAATTTAAAATTATTATTATTTTTTAATGGGTTATATGGAATTGAAATGGCTTCACCCCCTATAAATGCCACCACAAATCTATACATTTTTTTAATTATTATTATTTTTTAATGGGTTATATGGAATTGAAATAGCCCCACCCATATTATATCATGATTGCATATCAGTATTACAACAACTTGGTAATTATGCATGTATCATTTAGCAATATTTGAACCTTGGTCTCTTTCTTGAAATATGAGGAATCTAACCACTTGAACTAATGCCATTTGATACCATAAATCTATACTTATAAAAATAACCTTCCAAAACTCACTTTAATCTTTTATTTATAGAGCTTGTAGAAAAGTAAAAAAATATACTCACTTTAATTATGCATGTAATTATTTTTATTTTAGTCCTTGTAAGAAGTGTCCCAACATCTTTATAAATATTTGGTATGCAACTCAAATATAACCCCTACCCCCTCTTATCCAGCCTCATTTTTTTACTGATAGAATCTATATGTAGGTTTACATGAATTTTAAATACCCTTACCAATTTACCGATGGTTCAACTTGATATTAAAAATACCGCCTATATGCACTCATGTGGTATTTACCACTTCTTTAGAGTGATCCCCCCATGAGAAGCATAGTCGGGGAAAAACTTAGAAGTTCCCCCATGTTGGTCCAAGAATCAGGTTTCTATTGGGATTTCCCAACACTGAAGAACAAATATGACTGGAACCACCCTCAATATTGAACTTCTTAAGCTTCACAAGGGTCTTCTTTTCTAAATGATCGATGACAACAATTTTATATTTTCCCCTGGAGGTCTCACTCCTAGATGAGCAATGGTATGAATCAAATTTGATGGGATATAGGGTGCAAAAAAGGGATCTGATAACACCTTTGGTTGCACCCACTAATTCTTTATTTGATTCATCATCACTGAGGAATGAAGCAAATGTAATATCAACCTAGCTTCCAAAAATGTCTAGGGTTACATTTTTAGCCTCCTTTTGAATAATGTGATGATATAGGATGAGGTGGAGGCCCTAATTTTTAGCTTGGGTTGAGGAACCATCCTTGACATTCGTAACCAAGAGCTCCAATGACCTGAAGAGGTACTCAAGAATATTAATCTCCTTCATAGTTCACATGTGGTTTAGGAACGCCATATGTAATCTTTTGAGCAATGAGTTGATATTATCAATGGTGAAGTACTCCATAATGAGGACCATCACCTTATTCCATAGATTTGGGATACCCTTTATAATGATGTCACCTTTTTCCCTGTCTAAATGCTTATATTTTTCCTTGAAGTGGATGAGTTTCCCTGCCAAGGAGTGCTTGTACGTATGCACAATGTTTCCATTGTTGGGTAATTTGGTCACCTTCACCATTAGACAAGCACTGAATCTAAATTAAACCCCTCTTAACATCACACACTATTTTTCCTAGGTAGATTTGAATTCTTTGTATAGGGTAGGTGTTAGGATCCTCGATCCTAACATTATTATTTAGTATTATTAATCATTTAATTATTATATTATTAACTTATAAAGTGAACCATCACAACCCTTCATAACGTGAACCATCACGTCTCTTCATATGTGAACCATCATGTCTCTTCACCAACGTAGCTTTAGGGTAGATATATATATTAGGTTGGCCATCCATATCAAATCATCCAACAAGAAGAATATATATTATTTAGACCCATTGGAGGGATTTCCCAAACCAATGCAAAAGGCGATTCATATATAAAAGTGATTCTTTTAATTTAGATGCTATTTTAATTATTTCTTTATTAAAATTGTGCTAGAACCTTTAGGGTTCTACCATTTGGTATCAAATCCATGTGGGACCTAGTCATGTGGGAATTGCTCAAATATCTTCATCAAATCACTTATGTGCGTGAGTATCAAACTTGGTTTGAGGATATCACCAAAAACAACACAATATTGGATGAATCAATTATCATCAATGGCTTCATTAGGGGATTAAAAGAGGAAATTAGAATGGAGGTGACAAGGTTAAATCCCTATACCATGATGCAGACCTATGGATTGGCAAAATTAGTTGAAGATAAAATCAATGCACAACAACGATTAGGGAAACCACTTGTGGAAAAATTATCGACCATTTACATCGCTCCCAAACCTATGCATAATGGAAGGGCACAAAGCACATATGCAACCCCCAAATCTAACCAAAATTTATGAATTAAACATCTTAGCTTTGAGGAGATGAAGAAACGACGAGCAAAAGGACTCTGTGATAATTGTGATGAACAATTTGGATCACACCATAAATGTGCTACACTAACATTGTATTTATTGAAGAAATTTGATCCATCTCTCTCCATAGAGCAAGCAGATAAGGCAGTTGTGTCTGAAGCGACCAGTGCACCTACTCACCACAATGAAGACACTGAGGTCGATGTGTAAGAATTTATTTATGTACCAAGCAAGGATGAGGTAGACATACCCAAAGTGATCAATGCTAGCCAAACATGCACTCTACAAGACCTACACATACCTTCCTCACCAATAGTGAGTTATTGCCATATGACCAAACCTATTTGAAACCAATGCAGAGTGACTACACACTCCTCTGTTGGCTCTACCAAGGAACCAAATAAGGATATGAAATCATTACCATCACTTTTTATGCATCATTTTGAAGTATTTGAGGAACCCCAAGGGTTGCCCTCCCATTGTCATCATGATTTTCCTAAGGAAGATTCTACTATTGTTCTTGGCAACCCCCCGCTAATGTTTCATCCTTCTTGATATCCCTGCCTATGAAAGGATGCCATTAAAAGAGTCCAAGAACTTACACAAATCCTTCATGGAAAACAAATGACAAATCTTCTCAATTTTATCTTTGAGGAAAAATCTCTTTTTAAGGAGGGTGGCATGTTAGGATCCTCAATCCTAACATTATTAGTTAGTATTAGTTAGTATTATTAATCATTTAATTATTATATTATTAACTTATAAAGTGAACCATCACAACCCTTCATAATGTGAACCATCACGTCTCTTCATACGTGAACCATCATGTCTCTTCACCAACATAGCTTTAGGGTAGATATATATATATTAGGTTGGCCATCCATATCAAATCATCCAACAAGAAGAATATATATTATTTAGACCCATTGGAGGGATTTCCAAAACCAATGCAAAAGGCGATTCATATATAAAAGTGATTCTTTTAATTTAGATGTTATTTTAATTATTTCTTTATTAAAATTGTGCTAGAACCGTTAGGGTTCTACCAGTAGGATCATTGCCATTGAACTTGTAAAAAAGAGCAAAATGTGATGAATCTTCAAGAACTCCTCCATCAAGGCATCAACTTGCATATATTTAGGTTTTATTAGCACCATTATTTGGCTTTGGCATATACAAATAGCCCACCATTGGAAAGAGTACCATAGTCTTTGAACAACCCTGCTTGCACCAGTCTTGTAACAACCTAAAAACAAACAAAAAAAAACATACAAAAATAGAAAGAGTTTTGTTTCCTAAGGATAGAGATTCATGAACCCTTAACCCAACCTAATATTTACCTAATATTTAAATCCCCTAAGTTTTCATTAAAGCTACATCTCACGAGATACCCTTCTGTAAATCCACATTGCATAGGTGTAACATGTGGTACTGCAAGCAAGTCTATTTATCTTACCACTCTTGATGAGTTAGACTTATCACCCTCATTAAATTGAAGGTATACATGCATAACCATACGAGTATCATGAGTTAAGTTATCCATACCATCTATCTGCAGAGCTATCTTAACTCAGATGTAGTATCTCCACAACTTAGTCTTTTATCTCCCTAAGGGGTCTCAATTCTCTTAGGTTTCCTATGTTCACTCTAAGGGGTTCTCAATTCCCTTAGGTCACCTATGTTCATCCTAATGGGTTCTTAATTCCCTTAGGTCACCTCCGAGTTCACCCTAGAACTCTACTCTTGATCTTATCATTCCAATCAAACAAGAATATACCTAGATTTTAAAATAAGCAAAGCATAGTCACTAAGCATCCAAAAAATAAAGGAAAGGAAGGATCAATACTAAAAGAGAATATCATCAAAGAATAGAGAATCATACACATTTTAAATCCAAATACAGTATTAAAGTAAAAACACCTTCTCTACACCAATAACTAGTTATTACATTAAATATTTGCATGGTAAGTCCATCTTACTCTAAATATTATTATTGTTACCATTAGGGATATCTCCCCATAATTCTAGACTGCTTGAGCATAACTAAATAAATATAAAATACAATAACCTAGTCTTTGGTTCCATTGAACTCCTCGCTTCTCCTTACTTTCCATTGGTTATTTGATGGTAGTAGGGGATCAGGATACTCATGGTTCAAGATAGGCATAACTCTAAATGCATCTATTCATTTATTTTACCAATTTTCTACTATACAAAATTTAATTAAGTTTACAACCATCTAATGCATAATGGATTTTATAAAAGATCCTTTACTTTTATTTTCACCTCTCATGTTCTCTTAGAGAGTCATCCAACATATGAGACTTATTTCAAGGTCTCACTTAAATCAAATATCTTTATGTTTTAAAGAATTAAAGTCCCATATATTTAACCTCTAAAACAATTCCTTCAATCATTCCCTAAATCAAAGCCCCATAAATTTAATTCAAAGAATAATTCTAAGCGTCCCCTTAATTGATATAAGCTCAATCAAATCCAACCATGTTTTAAAGAATTTAAGTCCCATAGCTTTAACCTCTAAAACAAACCCATCATTCATTCCCTAAATCAAAGCCCCATAACATTTTTTTGAATAATAAATCTAACCATATATTTAATTCATGAAAGCTCAATAAAATCAAATCATGTTTTAAAGCATTAAAGTCCCATACCTTTAACCTCTAAAACAAGCCCATCATTCATTCCCTAAATCAAAGCCCCATAACTTTAATTTGAAGAATAAATCTAACCATCCATTTAATTCATGAAAGCTCAATCAAATTGAATCATGTTTTAAAGCATTAAAGTCCCATACCTTTAACCTCTAAAACAAGCCCATCATTCATTCCCTAAATCAAAGCCCCATAACTTTAATTCAAAGAATAAATCTAACCATCCATTTAATTCATGAAATCTCAATCAAATTGAATCATATTTTAAAGCATTAAAGTCCCATACCTTTAACCTCTAAAACAAGCCCATCATTAATTCCCTAAATCAAATCCCGATAACTTTAATTTGAAGAATAAATATAACCATCCATTTAATTCATGAAATCTTTTTCATAAATTCTATAACATAAACTTTGTCATCAATTCTATAAAAAATTATGTTACCTTATGAAACACTCTAAAATAAAACCTACATCATAGACTTACTTAATCAAATATTTACAACCTTATTGGAAGATTCATAACCTTAATTCAATATTCTTAACCTTATCCAAAGACTCACTACTTTAATTAACAAAGTAGCTTCTTCATGATCTTATTGAGCAAAGGTCTTACTTTAATTAAATTCACATTGTTTATATCTTTATTTAAAGGTCATACTTTAATTAAAAACTCCTAAGATAATTTTCAACCATCAAAGGTCTGTTTTTAATTAAGGACCCATAAGGTGTTTCATAAAATCAAAGGTCTATTTTAATATTTATTCCATAAGACATATCATAATAATAAAGGTTTGCCTTAATATTTATTTTATAAGACATCATATAATATTCAAAGGTCTATCTTAATATTTAATTTATAAGACATCATATAATATTCAAAGTTCTGCCTTAATATTTATTTTATAAGACATCATATAATATTCAAAGGTCTACCTTAATATTTAATTTATAAGACATCATATAATATTCAAAGGTCTACCTTAATATTTAATTTATAAAACATCATATAATATTCAAAGGTTTGCCTTAATATTTATTTTATAAGACATCTCACCTTACTATTATCCAGGACCTTAGATTACTAAAGTCATGGCGGAAGTAACATAGCTTCGGTAGGGAGGTCAACGATGGCTACCTTGGAGTTCAAGGAGAGGACAACCAACCGCTCTCCACTCTACCTAGGGTTTCATTAACTCAAATTTTTCCTCGCATACATGATGGCCTTCCTATCCATGGCACTTCCTCATAATTATAGTGGTAAAAACATAGCTACAACATTCCCATAATCACTTATTGGATCTTCTAGACATGGTGCTTCCTCACTCATACAGTGGGAAGTCACAACATTACCATCAATGCTTGGTGGCTCTTCTAGACATGGCACTATACTTCCTCAAACTATGGGAAAAAACATAGTATTGCCATCAATGCTTGGTGTCTTACAAGACACAACACTTCCTCATGCAGTGGGGAAAACACAACATTGCCATCAATGCTTGGTGGCTTACAAGACACAACACTTCCTCATGCAGTGGAGAAAAACACAATGTTGCCATCAACGCTTGGTGGCTTACAAGACACAACACTTCCTCATGCAGTGGGGAAAAACACAGTGTTGCCATCAATGCTTGGTCTATGGTGAGGCCAAAATTTCATAAAATTAAATAGTAAATATGCTCACAGGAAGCCCAAACCAACCATAGATTTTTTCATGTATTTAAGTTAAAAAAATTAAGCTTCAAATATTTAGAGGAACTTAACACACTACAGGGGGGTTTAAACTAGATTCCATACTACTTTCATGTCATGAAAATAAAACATGCAATGGTAAGCTTAGAAACCTCCAACCTTTGTTCTCCTGCATTCTAGAAACTAATGGCTCCTTTGTTAGTTCCCTCATTTTCTCACAATGTGCTCCTCTGTATTTATCTTGTTTCCTCTGCATCTCTCCTCTACATCCCTTCTCCTCTTCCTCTCGTTTATTTTTCCCTTACTTACCTTACATACCATTGATCCTAGATAGCCCGCATGCACCCACATATCTTGAGATCCTTACCATCCTTGTGTCTCCTTTCCCTTAAATGCTATCATTCCTCATATCACCTTACTTTGACGACACACATTCTCCTATTCCTTATTTCTATTTTGGAAAAGAATAGATCCTCCAGGTTATTTACGTAGGTTGCACTTCAGATGGAGAAAATATATTATTACTTTTTAATGAAAGCAGCATCCCTTTCAAATAAAATATCCCTTATGATATTTTATTTCCACTTAAAAAATATATTCCTTTCTTTTTTATTTACAACAATTTCCTAATTGTTTTCTTTTCTTTTTTTTTGGGATAAAATATTTCTATCTATTATCAAATGGATTTCTTTTATTTATTTATTTATTTATTTCATTTCACTAAAGCTTATTAAAATTGCAATATCATTAAAATAAACTTATTCAATTACTTTTAAATGAATTTTTCATTTATCACAAAGATAAAGTTTATTAATGAGTTTAAATGAACTCACATCATCATTTAATCAAACCTCATTAATTTTTTTAAATGCACCTTTAATTTTTATTTAAACCTAATCCTTTTTTTTCTTCGTAAAAACTGATGCTCACATAACATTTCAAAATAACCATTTACTTTATGCAACTACATGCATTTTTTGAAGTTTTTCTACTATTGAAATTATAATATTAAGATACCCAAGTCATAATGTAGGAAAGAGCAATCAATTTTACAAAGTAACAAAGAGAGAATTTTCCCATCAACCCAATCACCCATCTTAGTTGAATATTTTACAATAGCTACTAGGCTATCAACTAAGGCTCAAGGCGATCAGTCATTGATGATTATCCCTTTCGATAATGCATGCCTATATGAAGGTATCTATCTATGTTACCTTTGAGTACCTTAATCATCATTTCCCCTGATGTTAAGTACCCTCATTTTTGGTGGATGTTTCTGCCTTATCCCCCTATGAGTGTACCTAATCTTGCACACTTGGAAATATTTTAGCAATAACATGCTCTTCTAAATCAAAAAAACATCATATAGTTGGTTCAGTTCTTCAAATTAGGTATCACCACATCATAGGTTAATACATTGTTTCTTTGTGCCAAACTATCTGCTAGGGAGGGTCATGAAATCCTCCCATGCTAGAACTAAACATCGTCCTTGGTGTTTCTCATTTCTTTTGGTTTTGACAAAAAAATAAAAACTATTACATTATATATCTTTAAAAAAAAGGGAAAATGTCTTCGCATAACCTCTGATTTCTTCCAAGTAGCATTTTTCTCAGAGAACTGGTCCCACTGGACCTTACATTGTTCAAGAGTCCTATTCCACATGGACTTAGAATGAAACTCGAGAATCTTCATCGAAAGTACTTCAATGGCCTCCGAATTTACCATCTGCAAAATAGAAACATCCCACACATGTTCAGGGTCAACAACATACTTCCTAAACAAGGATATTTGAAAAGTGTCATGGATTTTGGATAGATTCGATGATAATGCAAGTTGATATGCAACTAAAATTATCTTTTCCATCATTTCAAAGGGCCCCACAAAATGTGGATCCAAATTCATGGACTTAATAGCACTCTTATTCAACTTAACCATTACAAACACCTTATCTCCAATAGAATACTCTCTTGGAGTCCTTTTTAGATTTGCATAACTCTTGTACCTATCTATAGCCTCCTTAAGCCTTTGCCTAATTTCCTTTATCTAATATTCCATTACCATAACCAATTTTTTCCCAATCACAACTCGATCTTCTAGGTTATCCCAAGACAATGGTGTTCTACACTTTCACCCATACAAGGCATCGAAAAGTGCCATTCCTAGTGAGGAGTGATGTCCATTATTGTAGGTAAACTCTAATAAAGGTATATAATCTTCCCAATGAGACTTGTGATACATGCAGTACATGTGAAGCATATCTTCCAGAACTTGGTTTACCCACTCTATTTGGCGATCAGTTTCAGGGTGGTAAGTTGAACTCATATTCAATTTTGTACCAACTATACTATGAAGGGATTTCCAAAATTTAGAAGTGAATTTGGAGTCTCTATATGAGATAATTACCTCATGAAATCCATGCAATAAGAATACCTCTTTGATGAATCTTATAGCTACTAATTGAGCATCATCCTTAGTATTCCTCGATATGAAATGAGTAACCTTAGTCAGTTTGTAGACCACTACAAATATGGAATCATGGTGGTACCGAGTTTTGGGTAAAACCACTATAAAATCCATGGATACAACCTACCTTTTTTGCATAGGTATCTCATGAAAATATATTTTTCCTACAGGATTTTGGTGTTCTACCTTAACATTTTGACATTCGAGGCATAGAGCAATAGAATGCATGTAATTTTTCTTCATTCCTACCAAAAATAAGGTTCTTTTCATGTTTTCTTACATTTTGACTCCTCTCGGATGATCAGAATAAGGATATCTATGGGCTTCTTGCATTATAAAGTTCTCTAAATCACCCATATTTGGTATGATGACCCTTCCCTTATAACATAGAAAGTCATCTCTCATACTAAATTCCTTATTTCCTTAAGGATCTCTATTCATCTTAACTCGAATTTCCTGGCAGTACTCATCCTGAGATTGCTCGTGTCTCACCCGATCCATAAGGTCCAAGTGAATTTTAGTTATAGATACTATATATTTTATCCTACTTAAAGTGTCATAAATTTTATTCTCCTTCCCTTATATATTCAATCTCGAAATCATACTCAACAAGGAATTCCACCCATCTTCTCTATCTTGCATTGAGTATTGATTTACTGAATATATACCGTAGACTTTAATGGCCAATATTTAACTCAAAGGGTCTTCCCACCAAGTAGTGGAACCAAACTTTTAAATAATGCACCACTACAACTAATTCTAGATCATGCATAGCGTAATTAACTTCATGCTTTTTGAGCTTCCTTGAAGTATATGACATTATTGACTCTTCTTGTGAGATCACCCCTCCTAATCCTTCTATTGACGTATCTATGCATACTGAGGAGTCCCTTTATGAATCAAGAACCTTTATTATTGGTGCGGTAGTAATCTTTTGATTTAGTAGTACAAAATCAGCCTCACACCTTTCTGACCACTTGAATTCCTTTCCCTTATTCTAAAGGTTAGTTATGGGTCCAACAATTTTGGAGTAATCCTTTATATAATGTCTATAATATTTTGTTACCCCATGAATATTTGTACTTCAATCATATTATTAGGGGATGGCCGATTTAGGATACCCTCTATCTTCTCTGGATCCACAACAATTCTTTTTTTTTATATAACATGTCCAAGATATCGTACCTCTAGAACATAGAATTCACTCTTAGCTAGATTTCCATAAAGTTGATTCTTCCTTAGCAATTCTAACATGATCCTAAGATGTTTATTATTTTCTTATTTATCTCAAGAGTATATAAGGATATCATCTAGGAATACAAAGACAAACTAGTCCAAGTATCTTCGAAACACATTGTTCATCAAGTTCATGGAAGCAATTGGGGAATTAGTCAGTCCAAAGGGTAGAACCGTAAACTCATAATGACCATACCTAGTCTTAAATGTCATTTAGTGAGTGTCTTCCTTATGAATCCTTAACTGGTGAAACCCTAACCTCAGATCGATCTTAGTAAACACCTTGGTTGAAGAACACAAGCTTATACTAAGAGTGGGGGTGAATAGTATAAGAGAACTTTTTACTTTTCTTTCCAAATAAATATTATGTAGTGTATAGATAGCAGTATCAATAGAAGTAATCAAAGCAATGCATAAAACACCATACATAATAGAGACACAATTTTAACGTGGTTCACCGAAATATGGATACTTCCACGGAGAAAATATTTCATTAAATTTTTCTCAATCAATTTCTTGGGAATCCTTTCCAATTACAATGTTTATGGACCTATGTCCAAAGGAGATGCTAATCCCCTAAATTTTGTTTGTGTATCTCTATCCATAGGAGAACTCCTTCTCCTCTGCTCTGGTTGGTGATCCTCTAGAAGATACTACCTCTATTACATTGACTAGTGGATCTCTCTCCACTTAAAGACTCTTGTCCTCACTCAGAAGACTTGTCCTCAATGTCCTTGTTGATGGATCTCTATCCACTTAAGACTCTATCCTCTCTACTCTATCACCTCCAAAGCTCTATCTCAATTCTATACTAAACACAATCTAGTTAGTCTAGCACAACTCTACTTAAATATTGCACTAAAAATAGTCCAGTCAGTCTAGCACAAATATGCTCAATCTCTCTCTTTGGTCTGGCATAAACCTATCCTGAAATCTACACCAAAATTTCATCTCAAATATGCACTAAACATAGTCCAGTTGGTCTAGAACAAATCTATCTCCAATCTCTATCCTCAAGCCTTAACTCAAGGTTTGACTCAACTCTGCTTTATCTACCCAAAACATTAACTCAAGTTATGAACAAATAAATCAACTTTTCTCTCAAGTCTTCTTAAAGACTTGTCTCAAATCTGCTTTGCAAGCTTCCACAAAAGCTCACACCAATATGTCCACAAGGCCTCTCTAAAACCTACTCAAATCTGCTCTACAAGTCCTCTCTAGAACATGTTTAAATTTTCTCAATAGGTCCACATGGAACCTATTCAAATCTGCTCAACAAGCTCGCACAAAACTTTTTCAATTTCATAGAAACAAAAAGAGAATTGTTAGAGACTCAATATGTTCTATACTCAAAAACTCAATCACTTTCTCAACTCAATATCATAGAAGCATAAATAGAATTATTAGAGACTCAATATGTTCTATACTCAAAAACTTAATCACTTTATCAAATCAATCTCATAGAAGCATAAAGAGAATTTTTAGAGACTCAATATGTTCTATTCTCAAAATTCAATCTCAACTCAAATCAGAATATAGAATAGTTTGTTTTATGGAACTTGAACAATCACTTCATACATCCACTTGACTAGACTCAATCAACTCTACTCAAACAATCTCTTCAAGAAATAAATATTGCTCACAAATCCTAGTCCAAGAATATATCATCCAACTCAAAATATTTCCAATAATGCTCAACAACAAATCTCACATAAAAATGATACCCATGATCTTTTAAAACCCTAGTTCAAGTTATTTGCATAGAAACTCACTTCAACAACCATGCTCATCAAACAAGGTTTTAATCAAAACTCTCAATTTCAAAAAATCTTGAAGCATTAACTCAAACACTTCACTCAATCAATGATCTCAACAACAATGCTAATAAAACAAGGTTTTAATCTCAACTCTCAAATCATAAAACCTTGAAGTAATTGTAGACACCAAAACAGCACCAATCCGATTATGTGACTGCAAACACTGATCGCATTGACACACACAGCCCCCAGGGCAGCCCCTAGAGGTTAAACAGTGGTCCTAACCACTCTCACAGCAGTTTTGGAAGGTCAGGAGTCAATTTGGCACCTTCAGGCACTCTACTTCATACTCGTTCCACCCAGGGATGATTACAAACTTCTATTCGCCCCACCCAGGGACGATTAGCAGTATTCGCTCCAGGGTGGGGCGAATAGCAGGTTTGATGGGCAAAAAGTCAAATCTTGACAAATGGCAGCTCAGATCCACCACTTAACTCTTCCTTCCTTGCATGGGAGTGTGAGTGAGCATTTTTGAGCATTAGAGGTAGTTACAAGGGCAGTCATGGAGCCCCTAATTAGGGAGGAATCTTCTCCCCCTAGGAAGGCATGATTGCCAAGTGGTGCCTCTGCATGCTCAATCACAAGAGACCTCCAGGTCTATAAATTGGTGAGTTTTCTCACCACAAAATATACAGAGAAGGAGCATTTTGAGCAATGAAGTGCTGCCATTTTACTTCCACACACACCTTTTGATTTGTGCCTTTCGCATCCTTGATCTCTTTTGGAAGAGAGGTCATAGGGTGGTTATTGGAAGCGCAAATCCGGAACCAAAACCTGACATTTGGCCACAACATCCTACCAAATTTTCTGACAACACCCCACAAGATATTTTGGACCCATCCCAAGTGGATTGGTGCCAAAATCGGGCCCCAAACGGTGGGCGTCCTGCCCCCGGGTGCCCCCCACACTGCTGCAGTTCTAATCGCCCCGCCCCAGAGTGATTAGAAATCTATGGTAGATTTCCCTTCTATTATTTTTGCATTTGATTCTATGCTACTTAGATAGGTTGTCATTTAAATTTCACATTGTTTTGAGCAATTTTGATCATGTTTCTATCATTTCTCGCCTTTACTAACATGCAGGTAGCATCATCAAATTCCTAGTGATAGAGGCCAAATTGGGAAAATCTGACCTTCTGGGTCTTCCCAAAACACCCCCAATTAGCTAACCCCAACTTTGTAGGTGATTTGGAGCTTCCCGGATGTGACATTTGGGACAGTGCTTTTTGGCATTTTGTTGTAGGTCTATTCGTCCCACCCCGGAGCGAATACGGATCTGTGGTGAATTTTCTGACTGTTCCATTTGTAGTGCCCTCCTGGTAATGTCCTCATGCCCCTATCAAGTTTTTAGTTCATTTGGATCTATTTCAGTTACCGTTTTATTCATTTTTCACACTCACTAATCGTAGGCTTGGGGATTGCATGTTTTATTTCATCTACAGGTGCTATTGACTATTTTCTGTTTCCTTGAATGTAGGGTCTTAACATCAGAGGAGCAGCAAGGAGTCAAGACTCATCAACGCAAGTGGCGGTGATGTTTGGTCCACCCACTTTACATGTGGGCACGCGGAAGAAGGAATCGCATCCATGGGTGTGACAAGAACACATTTAACGCTCCTAGCCCCTGAAAAGGGAGGAGATGGATTGTAACCGAGTTCTAAAGCACATTAATAAAAAGGGTTGTCTTTCATATTGGCTTTCTATTTGGTTTTGATTCGTTTATGCCTCTTTCCTTTCATGCACTTTCAATTCATAGGATTTAGCGTTGTCTTTTGTTTTCGTTTACATCGCATCTCGGCTTTTCCTTTTTGTTTCCGTATCCTCATGCTTTCAGTGGTGATCACGGTGGGACACTTGTCCTCTATTTTTTTAGATCAGAAATCTGATTAAAAATTGCTTGTTCTTGCTTGCAGGTACCAAGTTTCAAGCGTTGGACTATTGTTCGTTCCAGCCTATGGCGAATACAGAGTTGGAATTCATCTTACCCAGGGACGAATGGGTAGTTGCCCCACCCTATGATGAATATAGTTCTATTATTCATCCCACCCAGGGATGAATAGCTCTCTATGCAGTTTTAGGATAGAAACTCAGAACCAACAGATTTGGGCAGAGAAGAGGTAGAGGTCCTGAACTCTTTCTGTCATTTTTTGCTTCCAGTTTTCTATTTTTTAGTTACTTGCTTGCTTAGGGAAAGTTTTTTTTACTGCATGTTGCTTTATTTTATGCAAAATAAAAATAACCCCACACATCACGTGGCAATTTAAACACCAAGGAGCTGGTCGTAAAACCCCAGCCCTTGATCAAGACCAACGGTGGATTTCATCACCACCTTGGCTTGAATTTTTGCATTCACAACCCCGATCGCTACTATTGCTAGATGTAAATCCTGATGAAAGCTGACCGAGTGTAGTTGGGGTGATTCCCAGTGCATGAGGATAAGTCTTCTATGGTAGGTGTCAAAAATAGGGTGATTCCCCTTTCGTACCGCCTACGTTCCACGTACCATCTGCTCTCACGTACCAACAGTTTCCCTCACGTAAGGGCGGGTATATAGAGAGGTTGGTATATCAGCCTGGCAATGGTATATCGAAGGGGCGACCATTTTTGGGAGTCATAAGAGCCATCATATTGCATTTAAACATTCTTTACAAAAGCTATCAAAACAAAAATCAAAACACACTAAACCAGGTTTAGAGCACACCTTTAATATTTAAACGAGATAATCATTGCTTTGTGTGTGTGATATTTTCTATTTAGTGTAGCATAAAAAATCATAAAAAAGAAACAAAAATCTATGCATCTTGTAGGAAAACACCACCATGGTGTACACCCGTAGCCAAGCCCAATCAAGGGCGAAAGTTGCAGAGAGTGTACAAGGGGGCACAAGTCACCTCCGCTATAGCCCCAAGGACTTGGTCATTCCACCTTGGTGGCCTGGCCCACAAGAGAGCCCACATCATGCCATTTCAGAATGGGACTATAGGGGCACCCCTTCACGGGGCACTCCCATCCAACATAGACCCTTTCAGGAGGAGTCCTTACACGTGGCACTCAATATAAATGGGAAGGCTCCCTTAGAAGCTCGGTATGAGTGGCCACCATGCGATGAAGTGCTAGAATAGCATAGGGTCCATGAGGAGGGGCCACATGATTATGTCATCCCTCCTTTACCCCCCATCACTATTAGGAACAATAGACAAAATCCAGAGCACAAGGTGCTTCAAAAAGGGTGAGCCAACTCTGCCCACCCCTTTCACATATATGAAAGGGAGCACGCAATACACAATGTGGGAGCAATGCACCTCTGCACCTGCTATCTATCAGAATCACCTACTGAGGCCAGAGCCTCGAGTGAATGCCGCCAACCTCGATAGAGGGAAGTGACCTATAGAGATCTCGGATCATCATGACCAAGATAAATGCATAGGAGAGGCATCTAGGCCTCCTAGACTCAATATGGTGGAACAAATTGACCTGGAAGTCACCAGACATGCCGCCCACCAAGCATAGATTACGTAGCTTGAGCAAGACCAACAGCAGCTAGAGCATCTATATCACCTTAGCAAAGAGCGCATTCGATGCCAAACAGATGAGCTGCTCCATAACACTATGCCTGAGAGGGTTCCAACCCCTCACACCCAAAGAGCAGAACCATATGAGAGGTGCAACCCCTTGGTACGAGACAGGTCTCCATGACCTTACCAAGTGCTACCTCCGAGACCTCCTAGACCTGAGCGGGAGGCCACTCCTAGGAACAACGATGGGCACCCTCCACGGGGACCCACCCATGGTCATAGGTCTCATCCAAAAACTCCTCAAGAAGCCTATGAGGAGTATGAGCAAGAAGAAGAGTGGGCCAAAATGCCCTACCAAGGTGGAGGGGCCGCTATCCGACCACCCCTCCATAGGCCTCAAGTTTCCCACAACCCACAATGGGAGAAAACTAAGGAGGAAGAAATTAAATCTTTTGATGCATATAAAGCGCTGCTAGAGTGCTTGGAGTCTATGGAGACCAAGAATTTTGGGCCCCAAAATCCCACTTTACGCCAACTCCACAGCCATCCTGTGCATCCGTCAGTGCTGGCACCCCCTTACCCTGAACACTTTAAACTGCCTCAGTTGGCAATATTTAGAGGGGAGGAAGATGCCCAAGAGCATGTGACTAGATTCCTGAGCCAATGCTTTGGCATTCAGGACAATGATGCTTTGTTGTTAAGAACATTCATCACCACGTTCGTAGGCCCTACCTCGGATTGGTTCACTCAATTACCAAAGCACAACATTAGTAACTTAGATCAGCTAGTGGATGCGTTCCTCGAATGCTTCACCTTCAACACCAAGAAGAAGGCATCACTAAGTGACCTAGCCAGCCTCAAGCAGTATGAGGAAGAAACCATGGTGGCCTATGGGAACCGGTGGAGGACTTTGCTTTCAAAGCTGCCCTACCTCCCTCCTATGTCCGACCTCACCCAAATGTTCTCAAAAAGCTATTTGAGATCGATCTTCATGCTATTGCAGCTACAACAATATGCCACTTTAGAGGAAGCTCTAGCGCAAGCCAGAATCATTGAGGAGATCAAGATTCAGGATGGTGAGATAGCCAAGCCAAAGAAGAAAGAATGGTCTAAGAACACCAAAATAGGGACCATGCAACAGAAACCCATTACGGTCAATCAAGTTGCTATAAATGTCCCTAAGCTTGCACAAGCAACACAACCCCAAAAGGCTAACTATCAGGCAATGCCTCTTAACAATTATGATAGAGAAAATTAGAGGCAAGAACAAAATCAATAGCATCACCCTAGGCGACAATTCACACCTTACACAGAGTCCAGAGACTCCCTATTTGATCGCTTGTCAACGGCAAACTTGATTAACCTACCCGAGATTCAACCCATAGACCCCAACGCACCAAAACCTAAGGGCTACAGGGAAGACTTGTACTACAGGTTCCATAGATGGAAGGGACATGACCTTAATGCATGTTGGAAGTTTAAAGGCTTGGTGCAAGACCTAATTGATAACAAGACATTAGTGGTAGATAATCCTGTGGCACCAAGCAATCAATAAATGGAGGTCTTCAAAGACCCCTTGCCTGCCCATGATGCGTAGGCAAAGACCCTACAAGTCAATGAGGTCACACAGAACTGCCCCATGCAGGGGTATGTAGGGATGATCAGTATAGTGACTCGGAACAAGAGGTACCCGAGCACAACTGCTCCCGTGGTAGCTGTAGGAGAGGTGCCAACAATGTCACAACCGCAATAGCACCTTGCACCACCTCCTCCACCTAGACCAGTGGCCACAATTCGGACCAAACTCACCCAGAGTTTGAGGACCACATCGGCTAGGCTCTCCATCTACGAGCTCATACAACAATCAATGCCCCATCGGGAGGCTCTCATGGAGATACTAAAAGCCATCGAGTTGCAGCCCCATGAAGCAAACTCCTTCAACAACTTCGTGGGACATGTCAAACGATGCACTGAGCCAGTCATCACCTTTCGAGAAGATGAATTGAAATCAGTGGCTGGTGACATGGTGGATCCACCCCTGCACGTTATCATGCGGGTCAACGGGATTCCATACAAGAGGGTATTGGTGGACACTGGCTCATCCAGTAATATCATTACAACTATGGCCTTGAAACACCTAAAGTTGCTCGCATCTCACATAGTGGCCTCCACCTATACACTACGAGCATTCAATGATGCAATATGCTCGATAGTTGGCACAATTGTCCTACCCATCCAAGTGGGACAAAAGACTATACCTACATTGTGCCACATCTTGGAAGGTGAGATGGCCTATAACATCTTGCTGGGTCGGCCATGGATCAGGGACATGAAGTGTGTCCCTTCGATAGCTCATCAGTGCTTAAAGTATACATTTGAAGGGTAGGTGCATGTAGTCCCGATGGACTTGGAACCCTTCAAATATTGCAATGCGGTGTAGCTGATGCCGCAATCGACCCTTCCATCAACGCATTTGGATTTTTAGTTGAATCCATCTAAACAGGGTCCGATTCTATAGGCATCCCCATTAACAAGTCCATCAAAACCCCAGTCAGGTCCATCTTCATCATCTAGTCCTTCACCAACGATGCCACCTATGGTGGCCAAATAGAAGGACAAAGGGAAGAAACCTCTAGAAGAGGTGCAACCTCTGGAAGAAGCGCCACCATCAGTATCAACCATCTCTACTGAGGAGATGCCGAGCAGAATGGAAGTCGAGGCTCCTAGTTCACCCGACATGGAGTGGACTCAGGAAGAACTTTCGTTCCCTCCCCCTAAATCACCAACAATCATCATTGAAATGGCCAACACGGGCCTGGGGGAGTATCTCGTGTGGAATATTGTAGCAACACCCGCACTGGAGTCCATGCAGGACATAGGGAGACCTCGCCTCCCCATCGGTACCATTGTTCCTCTAGGCTACCCACCGAATCAAACAAACTTTGTGTATGGGGGCCTTGATCATGGTATTGAACCAGACATGCAAGAGGATGAAGATGAAGAGCCCTTTGCAGAAGATGTCAACTATTTGTCCAACCCAGATTTTGCTTTGAGATACCTTGGCCAATGCAATTGGCATGGATATGGGTTAGGTAGATATGAGCAAGGAGTGCGTGTTCTTTGCCAACCAAGATACCAAATGCCATACGACAAGTCAGGAGTAGGGTTCAACCACCCCCTACCCTTGGACATCTTGGTAGAGAACATGCAAGGCCTAGGGATAGGCAACAAGGGGGGATTGGCATTAGATCCATATGCCAACCCTAACACTACATATACACTGGGGGATTATCTCCCATTGTTGACGACCAACCTTGTTGACCTCAACAACCCTTTCCCTTCGCTCGAGAGAGGAGAAAGTTCGAGAGCTCACCTACAAGAGAGGTATAGACAAGGTCAGGAAGGATCTTCAGAAGATGAGTCAGAATATGAGGTAGCACCATGGGACCCCTTCGAATCAGATAACAATCACTCACAAGTGACCCCCATGGATGATTATCAGGAAAGCCTCTTGGCAATGTTCCCTTTGGCGGCCCCCATCGAGCAAGTGCCACCACAAGAAAATCAGGCCCCACCGTAGAGAGTGAGAACAACCCCAATGGGGCCAGATCAATTTGCTCGAGCAAGACGAGCCTCTAATGTCGCAAATAGTTGTTGGAGCCAACGAAGGCCTTTGGATCTCTGACAATGATTATGAAGATGAAACTGAGATGGCCTATCTCAATCATATGTGATAGCAACAATACCCCTTGGATATTGATGACATATTCGAACAACTAAACATCAGGCCAGGGCATGAGTGGCACATAAACCCAGTGCAGTGGGACCAAGTGTTGAATCCGCCACTCTGGGCATACGGAGAACACCTTTCACCCAGAGACCCTATAACAACATCAGTGTCGAGGGTAGACCCTGTCTTCCTATCCGCACATAGGGCCGATCCATTCATGCCTATACCTCCAGAGCCAGATCCGGAGCACAAAGAACATCCAGAATGTCTGAGTCACCACACCCATGGTAATGGAGACCAAAATCATTTCATCAACATGATCTCCATTGACTTAACCGCCCCCATCCGCAATCTGGCCGATCCAACATAGTCATTGTATCTAGACATAGATGCCATAGACTGGGATCACGTCAATTCACCACCATCCCCATCAGAGTACTGGCCTTTCGATGAGATGCTTCATTTCACCCCAAGGCCAACTCAGGATGTCTTCCATGCTGAAGAGGAACCCGAGGTTCCTAATGATGATCTTAACTCAGCAAATGATATCCACTTGATCCCAACTCCACACCAGTTGGAGGATGGATCCCACATGTCGATCGAGGAGATGACTGACGTAGACATCGGCTCGGATCCAATGAATCCATAGATTATCAAGTTGGGGGTAAGTCTATCCCCCGAAGAGCAAGCCGACTACATTGCCCTTCTCAAAGAGAAGAAGGAGGTTTTTGCATGGTCCTACAAAGACATGCCGGGGCTAGATCCGTAGCTAGTCATGCATAATCTGATGCTTGATCCGACAGTCAAGCCAGTTAAGCAAAAACTACGTAAGATGCACCCAACAGTGGCCTTAATGGTCAAAGATGAATTACAAAAGTTGTTGGATGCATAGTTTGTCATCTGCATGGATTACCCACCATGGTTGTCCAACATGGTGCCCATCAAAAAGCTGGATGGGAGGATTCGCATATGCACTAATTTTTGAGATCTAAACAAAGTGAGTCCTAAGGATGATTTCCCCTTGCCAAGCATCGATGCATTGGTAGATGCTACAGTGGGCCATGAAATGCTTTCCCTCATGGATGGTTTCTCGGGATACAATCAGATTCGTATCAATCCCGAGGACCAACTAAAAATGGTGTTCACAACACCTTGGGGGACATTTTGTTATAAGGTCATGCCCTTTGGCCTTAAAAATGTTGGTGCCACCTACCAACGTGCCATGACGTACATCTTCCATGATTACATGCATAAAACGTTGGAAGATTACATGGATGATTTGTTGGCCAAATCTCTTTTGCGCCCAGATCATCTCGATGACCTAAGCAAGATCCTCGATCGCCTCATGGAACATAAAGTTAGACTGAATCCCAAGAAGTGCGTATTTGGTGTCACATCTAGAAAACTCTTGGGTTTCATAGTCTCAAAATGAGGCATCGAGGTGGACCCAAACAAAGTCAAGGCAATCCTTGAAATGCTTCCCCCAACTACCATCAAGCAGCTCAGAAGCCTGCAGGGAAAGGTCACATCAATCAAGCGCTTCATAGCATAGCTATCTGACAAGTGCCGACCCATGAATAAATTATTGCACAAGGGGGTAGCATTTCATTGGGATGACGAGTGCCAGTCAACCTTTGATGACATTAAACAATACTTGGCTTCGTTGCCAGTATTGGCACCACCTAGACTAGGAGTGTCATTCTACTTATACATCTCAGCTATTGAGGTGGCACTGGGTGCCATGTTAGCCCAGAAGAATGAACTTCACAAAGAATAGGCTACTTACTATCTTAGCCGCACCCTGGTCAGTTATGAACTTAACTATGCATACGTCGAGAAGCTCTGCTTGGCAGTGGTGTTTGCTACCAAAAAGCTATGCCATTACATGTTGAGCAACAAGACGTATGTTGTGTCTAAGGAGAATCCATTGTGGTACATGATGAGTCATACTTATCATAGTAGCCGCACGGTGAAATGGATCATGTTGTTGATGGAATTTGACATAGAGTTCATTGGACAGAAATCCATCAAAGGTCAAGTCATAGCCGATCAACTAGCAGAGGCTCCTCTCGAAGACGATCAACCTCTGATCATAGAACTACCCGATGATGGGGTCTTCCATGTCTCAGAATCGCCAGATTTTGATGAGCCTGAGTCACAGGCCGACATAACCCTATTTTTTGATGGTTCTAAATGTGAGCAAGGAGGTGGCATGAGAATTGTATTCTTCACACCACAAGGGGCTCCAATGCCTCTATCATTTAAATTAAATTTCCCGTGCACCAACAACAATGCAGAATACGAAGCCTTGCTCATAGGTCTTCAGACAACAATCACCATGAACATCAAACGATTAAACATCTTTGGTGATTCGTTGTTAATTGTCAACCAAGTCAAAGGGGTATTCCAATGTAAATGCCTAGTTCTATAGGCCTACAAAGCCCTTGTGGACAAATTCCTAGCAAATCTTGAATGGTACGACATCGAGGCACTCCCTCGGTCATCGAATCATTTTGCGGACACTATGGCCTCTTTGGGGTCACTAATCCCGCAAGACATTTCTGGTGATATGACAACCATTCAAGTCAAAACATTATCGCAATCAATGATGGAGCATGCAAGCTCTGAATTAATGCCAGGAATCCACCTGATCTAGATTGAACCATCCATGGACAAGTTCTCTCGAATCCATGATTGTCTGAATCATGCTAACTGGGGGTCCTTGTTCTCCCCTACTCCCATTAATAGCAACACAACGCTATTCTTACAAGTTCTTTCCCGCTCAGCTTTTGCTAGGGATGAACTTCAAGAGGGATTGGCTATTCATACCATCGAGGTTTTCGATCAGCAGGATTGGTATACACCCATAAGGGACTACCTCAAGTTAGGTAACCTCCCACTTGGATTGACGCATGCCGCAAAATGATCATTCAAATAGAAAGTGGCAAAGCATGTCTTGTTAGGAGACATTTTGTACCATCGTAGCTATGAAGGAATCCTCCTTCATTGCTTGGACCAGCAAGAGTCCACTTGGGCGATCACCCAAGCGCACGATGGTACATGCGGTGGCCACTTCAGTGGTATGGCCATCGCAAAGTGCATTCTCCACATGGGCTATTATTGGCCATCTTTAGAGCGAGATTGTTGCGCATATGTAAGGAAGTGCGTGAAGTGTCAACACCATGCCAATTTGACACACGTGTACCTTCCAGGCCTAGCCGATCCAATCGGTTTGGCCATTTTCATAGTGGGGCTTAGATCTAATCGAAAAGATCTCCCCTGCATCGTCAGGCCATCACACGTTTATCATAACGGCCACAGAGTACTTCACCAAATGGGTGGAAGCAATTCCGCTTACCTCTACGACTGGAACCCGCATTTCAGAGTTCATTTTACACAATATCATATGTCATTTTGGTATTCCATCCAAGATAATCTCGGATAATGGGACGTCATTCAAGAACAAAGACGTGCGTGCTTTGACCACAAAGTACAAAATTCAGCATAGTTTTTCGACACCCTATTATCCGTAGGCAAATGGGCAAGTAGAGGCATCAAACAAAATGCTAGTTGCCATCCTCAAAAATATAGTCGTAGAAAGTCATAAGGATTGGCACATTCAAATCCCACTTGCCTTATGGGCTTATCGCACTAGCATTCGGACGCCCACTGGGGCAACTCCATTTTCATTGGTGTATGGCTCCGAGGCAGTCATGCCTCTCGAGTTGGAAATTCCTTCCTTACGCATATCAATGCAAGAGTTCATCGATGATGTTGCATGGAAGGCCCAGTTAGACCAGCTTACATTGCTCGATGAACGACATGTTAATGCTCTCGAGCATTTACGTATCTATCAAGAGTGACTTAAGAAAGCATACAACATGAAGGTTCACCTGAGGGACTTTCAGGTTGGTGACTTGGTCTTAAAAGAGAACCAACAAAATTCTAACTTGCCACCCCATCTAAGGGACAAGTTCATGGCAAACTGGTTAGGTCCTTATGTCATCCATAGTAAAATAGGACCTAGAACATACCGGCTCACCTCTCTTGAAGGAATCAAGGAACTAGAACCCTTGAACATCAATCATTTGAGGCCATTCCATATTTAAAAGAGCCATAGCCCAAACCAAAAGCTCCAAGGATTCCCACAATCGCTTGGTCAACCCCAAAAAATTCCCCAAAGGTACCCATAATCCCTTTGGTCAAACCAAAAGCTCCAAGGATTCTCATGATCGCTTGGTCAACCAAAAAGCTCCAAGGATTCCCGCAATCGCTTGGTCCAATCCCAAAATGCCCCAAAGGTGCCCATTACCCCTTTGGTCAAGACAAAAAGCTCCAAGGATTCCCACAATCGCTTGGTCAATAATAAGAAAGTTCAAAACAATAAAATCATCAAAAATAACAAAAATTTGCATCTCATCTCCATGCATGCTCAAAATCATCACAACAATAAAGAGCTCTTTTTGCATTCATCTTCATACTCACCCAAATAAATCCATCAAAAACACAAAAATAATAGCCGCATTAAGCATCACATCCATACATTACATATTTGTGGTCATAAAGGTCAAAAGCACCATAGACTGTAATTATTCGGCAAATCCATCTTCCTCCACATTTCTCCACTCTATAAACAGTCCATCAAAAATAAATGCCATGCACATCCTTTTCGCCATATCATAGTCGGTTGTCTTCTAATGTATTAAGAGTTTTCATCATTCAGCTATCATTAGCTTTCTAGCCACATACTATACAAAGTCAGATAGATTTTACAAAGGTAGAGTTCTACTTGGATCACACCTTGTTACGTACCATCCCAACACAAATAAAACACATAAAATAATTCCCAAGTTGTGTGAACGAAGGATGAAATCTGTAAAGTAATCCAGGTCACCATAAGCGAAATGGTTATCTTGCTCATCCCCCTGTGCGAATGACCCCAAGAATGCTGAGAGTTGGCAAAAGGACAAGCATCTTCCCTACCCAATTCCCCAAGAATCCCAAGTTCTCAAAAAGTTGCAAAACATCACAAATTTGCAAAAGTCAAAACTCCAAAAATTTGACATCACCACTAAAGTGCATACATCAAAAGGCACATACAATAGTGATTCTCATCACTCAATATTCAAATCCCTTGCTCAAAAGAGAAAACAAAAATAAACAGTGATTTTTATCACTACAAAAGAGCAAGTATCCCAATACAATTGAAGAAAAGAAGGGAGTCGAACTTGAATCCCTGGAACTCTCAACATTCAGAAGGTCATGAGGTGAGCCTCAGTATCGATTTGGTGGATAACCTATCGGTCACTGGTGGCAAACCTCCCGCATGATGATATATCTATCACATTAACTTGTGTGCAGATCAATGTTTGCATGTGGATGAGCTAGCTTATGGTATCCTAGATAGCACCGTAAGATTAATCTGACTAAATACAACAAAGGAGTTAGTGGAGCTAATTAGGTGATCCTCAGTACAGGTTTGGTTGATAGCCTATCTGGCACTGGCGGTATCCTGACAAATACCACATAAACAAACTCAATTGCACACACAAGGATGTGAAATAACTTGGTCAAAAACAAGTCCGATTCATACCTTGTTCAAAAGTCTTGTCAGATAAAGTACAGTCATGGCTAGTTAGTTAAAACATCTGAGTCTCAGAAAACCTTAACTACATTCCAAACCAACCGTGCTATCTTTCACCCTCGCATCACCATCAAAAAATACAAAAAATAACATGTATACATAGAAAGTCCTTTACCACAACAATCGCATAGGACAAAAAGCCATAAGTTCTAAACAGTCTATGGTGCCACCACCAAAAATCACAAATTCAATTCATCCATTCCATTTGCATCTCATAGCAATTAGAAACATTTGCATCCATCATAACCTATGCATCCATCAAAAGTAAATTAACATGCATACATACACATTCATCAATCATTGTGCATAACATCAAATCATGACACATGGATAAATAAAAGAAAGTCATATGTATATATATTATCAAAAATGCCCATAGGCTACAATCAACCGGTCCCCTGACCTCACAAAAATCCAAAAGCTCAAAAACCCCCAAGCCTAGGGCATCGGCCACCATGATCACGTAGGATCGGTGCGATGGGAACTACCCCCATGGTGTGGGTCCTATGGGACCCCTCAGGGCGGCTACTGCTAGCCCCCGCATCATGCCTACTAGAGCCCCCCTCATCCAGCCACCTACATCGAGAGGATGCTGACTACTCCGTCTCGCTCCCTCTCAAGCGGTGCGACGATCCACCTCCACTCAACGTAGGAATCCACCCATCGAGGTGGATAATCTTTACCTCCATCTCAAATCGATGCCGAATCAAGTCCATCTCCCACTGATGAACTATGGCCAAGTTCTCGTCATACTATGCCAATACCTTATCCCTCTCCACCAGCTGCGTCCATAGGAGATCCCTCTCTAGCACAACATCGGTATCCCCATCCCATCGATGGTACGTAGCCAATGCATTCTCTCGCTCTACCAGCTACGTTCGTAGGAGATCCCTCTCCCATAGTGCATCCCCGAGCTCCTCATCCTACCTCCAGAGTAGCCCCTCCAATCATGCATTCTCAATGCGCAACCCTACCTCAATATCCCCCGAGACTACCTGAGGCATTGGCATCTCCGAAAGGTAGGCTGCTCCGGCTCCCACTACTCTAAAAGTCCTGCATCTCTGGCTGCTCCGGAACCCCAACATCATCCTCCCCAAAATCATCCACCTCTACCATATCCGCATCCTCCAGCGGAACCCCCCAACCCTCACCTAGTGCCTCTGCACCCTCATCACCTACTGCTACCACCTCTGCACCACCTAGAGGCCCCTCACCTCGCCACCATCGCAAGGTCCACCATTGGTCATACTCCATGGTAGTCCCGATGTCATCCACATCCGGGATGTCAATCATGGTATCCAAATCCTCACCCAATGGTGCAATGAGCCCCCAAAATAATCCCCCCCCCCCCCCCCTCCAGCGAGACCACGGGCTCACCAGGAAACCCCTAGCACACCCCAAACTATCATGTCACCCGACCATAAGGGAAGAGCTCCTACTCAATCCCATGCCGCCCAATCAGCCACCGCCCCCTACGAACCCATCAGAGCCACTCTCCAGCCTCAGGCCAGGCTGGACAATCTTGATAGGGGCGCCAGAACACCTCCCCTAGGGCAAGCCGAGCGAAGGCATCAGCATAGTGCCCTACGACACCTACCCATCACCGACTCTATCCTTGCTCCTTAGACCACCACCATAGAGCCACGTAACCTATATCCCTATCCACCATCTCCACCCGAGTCATCCATGGCAACCCCACCGGCCTCTCCACAGCTATGTGCTGCCAAGCCCAACACTGCAACAGGAAGCTGCACCCAATACCCTTCTGCCTCTAGCAGGACCTCGTACAACTCATCGTAGAGCTATGCCAGCAGTGTCTGACCCCATCTCATAATCAAGGGCTCTATGGTCAGACACTCCACCAACCTGAATACCACCTCTAGTAGGTTCCATGGGAACCTCACACCCGAAGAGTCAGGTAGCAGCATGTTGGAAATGAGGCCCATCAGTACTACGTGCCTCACTCCCAACACACCCCTCTCAAGCCACCACCATACCAAGATACCACCAATCTGGAAGTCGCCCTCTACCCTCTCCACTGGGCTGTCCACACCCACCTCTTCCCCATGCCCAAAATAGCATGTCAACACTGTTGTCCGCTGATCCCATGGCATCGTCCTGATCGGCAATCCATCTATCGAGATCCATAGAATCCGATAGACATCCTCCAAAGTAACTATCATCTCCCCTATTGGGAGATGGAAGGTATTAGTCTGAGGATCCCACAAGTTGATCAGGGCCATTAGATAGGCCCGATCCCGATCACCGGCTCCAGTTGAGTCACCTACTTGAGCCCAAGGGCATCAAGCCACTCCTAGTCAGCCAAAGTCAGTGCCTCCCATGCTTCAGTGAAAACTGTCGGCACACGATACCGGCTCTTCACAACCTGTGAAAGAAAATAAAACAAAAACATTAAAAACCATGAAAAACTGTACAACAAAAACATGAATATACAACAATGCACAAAACAATGTACAGCTAAAAACAGCTAAATAACGAACAACAAAATTCACACAAATTCAATTCATCAACGATTGTTCAGTTCCTAGGGTTTTTACTCTAAGTCTAAACTGATAAATTAAACAACCAAAAACTTCAAAAATAGTTTTTCAGTTCCTAGGATTTTTAAATCTAACGGTCAACTGATAAATTAAACACCAAAATACAAAAAAAAAATCAAAAAATAATTTGTCAATTCTAGGGTTTTTAACTCTACACTGATAAATTAAAAACAAAAAATTAAACTAATAAATTAAAAACACAAACGAAACAACAAAAAATAACTAGGGTTAAGCGAAGTTTTTAGGTTACGTTCTAAACTACGTTTTTTAGCTAAGTTTTAAACTAACTTTTGATCTTTGTTTAACTAGGGTTAACCTAGGTTTTAAGCTAAGTTTTGATTTTTTGTTAGACTAGGGTTTCTTTTAGTTTATCACAAATGCAAAATCCACATGGTTTCCACTAGGGTTTCAACCTAAGTTTTAATGAAGCCATACAACTTAAAAGTCACACATCACAACACACATTTAACTAGGGTTTTCATTTTACTTTGAAAAACAAAATACAAAAGAGCAAAAACCAATTGTGGTTTTCAAATTGTAACACACACAAACAATAAAGATGAAGAGCACTCACTGGTCTCACTTTGGCTCCATCGCTCGATCCGGTTCATGCACTCATGGTGGCAGGAAAAATTTGGTAGTGCTTCGCTTCACAGAATCAACCTCCTCCTCCTTAGAGCTCCAAATCGCTAGAAAATTCGAATGCAAATGAGCCCAAACCCTAGTTTTGGCCCTTAAATAGGCTTTTTAGGCCTGTAATCATTCCTCCCTAGGATGAGCACTCTAGTTAGTACTCATCCCACCCTAGGACGATTACTAAACTGGTATTCGTCCCACCCAGGAATGAATACACAACAAAAATTTCAAAAAATAGCAAAAACTGCACAAAATGCACCAAAACAAGCAATAAAATTGTCCGATGAGAGTGCTTTTGCACTTGACATTTCGGGCATGCAAAATAGACGTCGGGGTCACAAATCCTCACTATCCTACTCCCTAAGAAGGCTACCATAGCCGGACCACTCCACGGGAAGACGGATTGTCGAGAATTTCATCCCCAAATGGCGTCCCAAAAGGGTCAAAACCCAACCAAAAATAGCAATAACATTGCCGAACGAAGGCGCCTTTGCGCTTGACATTCGTGGCATCCAAAATAGACATTGGGGTCACAAATTGTCACTATCCTACTCCCTAAGAAGGCTACCATAGCTGGACCGCTCCACGGGAGGACAGATTTGTGACAATTTTAGCTCCAAAAAGCATCACAAAAAGGGTTCAAACCCACCAAAAATAGGTCTAAATGTAGAAAACCATACACACATTCAAAGATAAACATCTGAAGGCACCCTTACACAAGTCATCTTGGGTCAAGCGACTCATCACTTTTCTCATGTAGGTCATTCCCTCATCGATTCGTCGCTTGAGGGGGTAGTCACACTTAGTCAACAATCAACAAATACACACCCAATCATGAAAATGGCATGCATTCAAAGAATCATTGACAAAGACAATCACGCTCCTGCTTGGGGCAGAAAACAAGCAATAATCACAAGCTGATCAAACACTTGGCATTCATGAATCATGAACTCAAGGTTCCCATAGACAAAAGGTTGTGCCCTTTGCCTATTCATGACTGATCAATGTCCAAGCTCAAGTAACACCTCACTGAAAAAGGTTAACACTTGAATTGAGTTCCTTCGCTCATCAGAAGAAAGGATTCAAGAATGCATGCCCTTTCCATACTTGGGGCATCAAAAGTTGGTTAGGTTACTAAGAAACCCTAATCATTAGTGCTTTGGTTATCTATTTTTGCTCAGCACTATGCCACGCATAGCGCATCCCAAAAAGGGGCATCTGTAGACACCAAAACAACACCAATCCGATTATGTGACTGCAAACACTGATCGCATTGACACACACAACCCCCAGGGCAGCCCCTAGAGGTTAAAAAGTGGTCCTAACCACTCTCACAGTAGTTTTGGAAGGTCAAGAGTCAATTTGGCACCTTCAAGCACTCTGCTTCATACTCGTTCCACCCAGGGACGATTACAAACTTCTATTCACCCCACCTAGGGATGATTAGCAGTATTCACTCTAGGGTGGGGCGAATAGCAGGTTTGATGGGAAAAAAGTCAAATCTTGACAAATGGCAGCTCAGATCCACCACTTAACTCTTCCTTCCTTGCATGGGAGTGTGAGTGAGCATTTTTTGAGCATTAGAGGCAGTTACAAGGGCAGTCATGGAGCCCCTAATCAGGGAGGAATCTTCTCCCCCCTGGGAAGGCATGATTGCCAAGTGGCGCCTCTGCATGCTCAATCACAAGAGACCTCCAGGTCTATAAATTGGTGAGTTTTCTCACCACAAAATATACAGAGAAGGAGCATTTTGAGCAATGAAGTGCTGCCATTTTACTTCCACACACACCTTTTGATTTGTGCCTTTCGCATCCTTGATCTCTTTTGGAAGAGAGGTCATAGGGTGGTTATTGGAAGCACAAATCCGGAACCAAAACCTGACATTTGGCCACAACATCCTACCAAATTTTTTGACAACACCCCACAAGAGATTTTGGACCCATCCCAAGTGGATTGGTGCCAAAATCGGGCCCCAAACGGCGGGCGTCCTGCCCCCGGGTGCCCCCCACACTACTGTAGTTCTAATCGCCCCGCCCCGGAGTGATTAGAAATCTATGGTAGATTTCCCTTCTATTATTTTTGCATTTGATTCTATGCTGCTTAGATAGGTTGTCATTTAAATTTCACATTGTTTTGAGCAATTTTGATCATGTTTCTATCATTTCTTGCCTTTACTAACATGCAGGTAGCATCATCAAATTCCTGGTGATAGAGGCCAAATTGGGAAAATCTGACCTTCTGGGTCTTCCCAAAACACCCCCAATTAGCTAACCCCAACTTTGTAGGTGATTTGGAGCTTCCCGGATGTGACATTTGGGACAGTGCTTTTTGGCATTTTGTTGCAGGTCTATTCGTCCCACCCCGAAGCGAATACGGATCTGTGGCAAATTTTTTGACTGTTCCATTTGTAGTGCCCTCCTGGTAATGTCCTCATGCCCCTATCAAGTTTTTAGTTCATTTGGATCTATTTCAGTTACTATTGGTCATCAAATCCGCACAGGAAAGGACTTTCGGTGGGGTTTGCATGCCCTAGACTTGCAACCAACGTTGAAAGGCCGAGAGGAAGAGATGCCCCTCATTCTAATATTTGGAGAAAGGTTGGCTCCTATACTAATCTACTTTTGGGGTTTGAGATAAGAGTGTAGGAAAGAAATAAAAGGAGTTCGGGTTAGAGAAAGAAATAAAAAGGATAAGGGTTAGAGATTGATGATTTAAGGTGGGGAAGAATAGGAAGCATGATCACTCACTAATAACTCAAATAGCAACAAAAAACACCAAGAATAACACGAAAGAAATGAAATGCCGATCTTCCTATGTATCCTCTGGACGGGTTCGCAGGGTTCTCCTTTCTCTTCTCACTGGAATTTAGGATTCAGAGTAACAGCGATTGAGATAAGGGAATAATAGAAACCTCAATCCACCAGGTAGCATAAAAGAAGGTGACAAGGCATTTTTCCTCTCCTATGTATCCTTCAGGGTGAATTTTAGGGTACAATCCTCAATCGCACATCGGATTCAGGATTCAGAGTCTCAGTATACGAGTGCAGATTGACAAAAAAATTAAGCACAGAAGGCAACATAAAAGAGAGAAATGGAGTACATAAATCTTTAGTATTAGACGCAGGACATCAAGTTACAGCAGCTTTCTAGTAGAAAGTTCTCCCCATTTTTTACATTACAAAGCATGGGTTTTTATAGAGGACCCGACCCTCTGAGTCATTATTACAAAACAACGGAGTATGCCCTCAAGCCCTGAGAAATTAGCTCCTCGCTGCTGCTACAGATGATCTCTCAAATCGGCTACCAAAACTAGTAATGGTGACCAAGTCAACCGGGGAAAGATGCATTAAATGAGCCACCTGGGTTTCCTCAGATTGCAGGTGCGATGCTCGAGTGGAAGCCATGCTTGTCGGGTTCTTCTCTGGCTGATACTTCACATCTAATTGCCAAAAATGAGCAACGGGCTTATCGAGCAAGAAAATATGCATTCATGAGGCCCTCTGACTGCCTCGAGAAATGCCCAACTTGGGAAATGTTCCTAGGAAGCACCTCACTAATTTTTGCTTTGCAAAACTACCTTGGGGGTATGGAGTGTCGAAGCCGATTTTCTTTTATCCTTTGTTGCTTTGTTGGCAAAACTGCTTTGGCAACGGGTCGGGACAAATGCTTCGGGCCGATCTTCTTTTGAAATGGTAGTTTGGGGGAGTTTCGGCTGAAACACTTTCTCGACCTCCACTGCTTCGGGTGAAAACTAGCCGAAGTGTATTTTAGAAATACTTCGGGCCCGAAGTAATTTCTTTGCCTTAGCTAATTTGGGCTATCTTTTCTTCTTCGACGAACTTGCTTGGATGTTGCTTCGCAAACTCTTCACCCGAAGTAGTCGCTGGGAATGCTTCGGGTGCGAAGCATTTCTTTTTCTTTCTTTGCAAACTTCTCGCCCAAAGTGATGATTTGAAGTGCTTCAGGCCTAAAGTTATTTTCTTTTTGTTTTTTCCACCAAGGGGCGATAGGGAAATCAAAATTGCTATAACTTATAAACAAAGAAAACTTTCAACCAAAACAAATATCATACAAAGTTTTAATTTTTTTGCCCCTTGGTGGAATGTGACAATATTGTCAACATTCTTTGTGGCTCGTGGGGCAACAAGCTCGTCTCGGTGGTAGAACCCTTAGCTTTCATCCATTGGGCCAGAGTTACCTCCAGACCCTTCTCCTTGTTACTTTTCTAGGGATGCTTCCACAGCTTGTCCTTCCTCTTCCTCTTCTCCTACTACTGCTTCTTCTTCTCCTTCCGTCATTGCTTCTTCTTCTCCCGTTGCCATTGCTTATGCTATGTTCTCAGCTGTTGGCAGTGGGGCCAGGTGGACTTGGATGTTTTTTAAGGTTCGACAAACCTGAGACCAGATGCTTTTCATGAACAACTCTTGATCTTCCAAGGATTTGACCAAAGCATGGAACCTATCGATCTGCCTGATTTTTGCATGCTGGGATCTAGTCTACAGATCGTTTATGGAAGCGATGATTTTATAGTATTTCAATATGTAATCAGCAACTTGCTTCTCTGTTATTGGTTCGGCCCACTCGTCTATCTTTGAAACATCACCTTCAAACTGCTGCCACTTCGGCATGATATCTTCCTTGGCTAAGGGCTTCCCATCATTATCCATGAAGCTCTGGAAGCCTAAGGAGAAGAGGTCCTCGAAGTAGCCCATTGATGTGTGCCTCTCACTTTCAAATGCATCCAGTAGGATCTTTGCCTTTTGAGCTTTCTTGGCTATGGAGAAAAATGCGTGAACTATGGCCTGGGCCATTGACCAATCCCTTGTTGTCCGACTCATTGCTGCAAGCTTCAAATCTTGATACCTTGCACCCTGGACCTTGAGGACCAGCTTGAGTTGAGCTTTGACATTCTGAATGACTTCTTCAATAATTGGCCCTCCTTCGACGATGGCAACCTGGGCTTCTATGGTGTAAATTAAAATTTAAAGGGCGCTGACAACCCAAGACCTAAAATTCTTGAGCAGATATGAGTGAATCTCCTTGATTTTTCTCCTATCAAATAGCCCTAGGCCCTTCTTCTCGTACAGCTATATCTGAACCTGCAAGATCTTACTTTCAAGCTCCTTGGCCCTCAATTCATTTTTGGCCTATCTTTGAGCTTGATTCTTAGCGGTGCACTCCAACTGGGCTATTCGTAGCTTTAGGGCGTGTGCTTCCTTCTGCATCAGCTTGCACTGTTCTTCGGCTTCTACTAATTTGGAGCGAACCCTTGCTAGCTCCTCCTCCAGCTTGATTTTAGCATTCTCGGCTTTGAACCTGCACTTGTTGGCAATGTTGGCATGTGCCTTGAAGGTCTCGATTCTAATGTGCATGGAGGCGGACTCCTTGTCCATGTTTAGATGTTCCAAGTCCTTCTATTTATCTTGATATTCATAGTCCGCTGGAGTCATTTCATCCAGGGGCTTTTGGACCTTGGGTATCTTCTTTACTTTATGCAATTTTCCTGCCTTGAAATTGAAGACGACACATTTCTCAACTTGAGCGAGCGAGCGCCCTCTCTTCTTTCTTGCCTCTTTCAACATTCTCTCTGTGTTCTATCGAGCTTGGAGGAGTTTTTTGGCCAAGGGGGACTCCCGTATTGAGGACAGCTCGGAGTCGAATGCGGCTGGGTCTACAGTCGAGGGATTGAATAAATATAAGGAGTTGAAGGGGATAGCCTCACCCGAAGGTTTGGCAATAGGGGTGACGGGGGCTTCAATGAGTGGGAGCACGTTATGTACAATAGAGGAATGAGCCTCGAGGTTCGGCATTGGACTATTAGCTTCACCCTGGTTGATGACTGAAGGGTTGGCGGTGTGGCTGGGCGAAGAAACTCCGATAGGTTTGTCCTAGTCAGAAGACTCGGGGGGAATAGTTAGGGACACGACGTGAGAAGGTGACTAACCTTATGGAGGCACGGGGGACATGTGAGAGCTTTCGGCTAGGACCGGGGTGGACTTACGAGCAACCAAAGCGTAAGGTGAAGAAAACGTACTTGCATGCCCTCCTGGGCAATTGGTCTTTGTTCCTCCTGGGCCTCGGTGCTCTCGTCTTATATGACTTCCATGAGTTCCTCCACGTCAATGACATCTATGTTTGGGATCGTTTTGACACTTGGTGGAGTTCCTTTGTCAGGTTCTTCAATCGAGCCCGATATTGATCTTTTGACAGGGGCACTCGGAGTGCCTGTGCATGGTCGCTTTGGGAATTTTGGGGGTGCCTGTGTAGGCTCCTGCTCCTTTCTCTTCCTCCTCTTGATAGGTTGCTCTAATTCCTCTATTGCTGTCTTGAGATCTTCGAATGAGATTTGTAGTAAATATTTTGGCACGAACTTGGCTACTTTTTCCTTGGGGACATTATCAGTCTTCTCGGGGCCTTCGTCTGAACTTGGGGTGGCCGATGGAATGAAATCGGTGAAGGACAAGGGTTTCCAAGACCCAATGTTGGTCTGATACACAATAGTGAATTCCCTGTCCATTTTTAGAAGCCCATAAGAATTGGTGATGGACTCTCATAATCCACCATTCTCTTAACTGCTCCTCATCCCAGTATTTCAACTCCTCTTTTAAATCGTCCCTTGCTTTTCTCCAAAAAGTGGAGTCGAGAGTTGGGAATGGGTATCGATCTGGGTCAAATTCAACCTCCATAGGATAGAAGTCATGCCAAGGAGGCAACTTCCTCATCTCCTCTAACTGCCACTCCAGGTCTATACCATTGGGGTTATTCCTCTACTACAGAATTTCAAGGCGAGGATAGACATGGAAGTTTTTATTTTTCCAATGGTCTTTCATTACCCCCAACGGGTCGTAGAGCCACCTCTGTGGTATTTGAAGTAAACCAAAATTTGCGAGCTTCTCCTCCAAGTATATGTTATGCTTCAGGGTGAAGACTTCAATGACTCCCATCTTGAAGGGGAAGTCGCAAGTGTGTGACCACTTTCATCCATGGTCGTAGGTTTCATCGGTCGCATCGCTTTGTCGAGCAACTTCAAGGGCAAATTGGTACTCTAAAGGGAAAATGGGCAGCAAGAAGGGCTTCCCTATGAAGCCGAAAAGGTGGATCATAAGCCCTTGTGTCAATTGAAACACATCCCCTTTTCTCTCTAGTACCACTTTATTTCTAATTCCGAGAGGCACCCGAGGGCTAGACCTCGTTAGAATGTGCATTACAGGTCCCAAAAACTGTTGATTGAAAGGGTAATAGGACTTTGACCTCAGCAGGAGACAGGTCCACTGATATACAGGCAATGGGATCCCATCCTTGTCAACTGGTGAAACATCACAATGGGGAAGGGCTTTATGTACATGAAAGAAGAAGAGCCAAACCAAGAAGGAACAAGGCTAGAGGTACAGCTCCTTGCTAGCATCCTTCATGGATGACAACCGCATATGCAGATTTCGGGCCACCCATTCTACCCAATCAAAGAAAACTGGGTTGGTGTTCGGTTGCGAGGCATCGGGGGCATAGAACTCTCCTCTGCAAATGCATTTAGCTAGCGACACCTGCCATGGGCATACCAAAGTATCACTTGAAAAGCCCCCTACCCATGCAATGATAGATAATATATCTGTGTTCTTAAAGGCCTCCAAGGGCAATGGCATCTGGGGTCGCTTGTCGAAAGGAAGTCCGCTTTTGAGATTTTCACGTAAAAAACTCAGAATGAAGGGATTAGAGGCGAACTTATTTGTTTGTTCGCTGAGGCTGACATAGAAAACGATATAGCCTTTTGGTGGCCTTTGCTGTGGTGCGAATGCTACCTGCACATCCTCCTTCAAAATGGAAAACAATTTTTTACCTAAGGCATCCAACACCTGCCTAGTTTGCGGTTGGTAGTTCTGAGCAATGGCGTATATGAGCTTGGGGTAGTGATGTGTAGGAAGGACCAGATACTAGTATATGTGGGAATAATATGCTGCAGCCCTCTTGTTCTCTGCTGAGAGCCTACTTTTCATGAAGTCGATGGTGTACCAGAGCTCGACCACGGTTCTTGAGAGCTCTAGGTCTCTGATTTTTGCCCATTTATCGATAGGTGGTTCTATACTAGGCTCATCATCAAACTCTTCCCTTCCTTCCATCACTTGTTTTCTTGGGCATGGGGGAGGATTAACTCTCTTAGGCATCTGTTTCTTTTCTTTCGTGGCTCTTGCCTTCTCTGGAGTCGTCACCTCTAGTTCTTTTCCCTTTCGCGTGGGGTTCTTCCTTCCCATTGTGAGCAATTGTAGCAGAATAACTTGTGGTTGTAGAAGAGTTCAACACCTCAAAAAAAAGGACGGGGTAATCACGGAGAACAGTGGAACCTTTGATGCAAAATCTCTCCAAGGTGACAGAATGCAGACTCGACTCTCACACTTGCAAATGGCTTGTTATTAATGGGCATCTGCATTTTATAGCTTCGGAGGGAAACTTCTAGCATTTATGGCAACCATCGTAATTACTTCATGGGCCCGATCTGAAAGCATCTATGTGGCATCTGATTGGCCATATAGCGGCCTCATACGTGGTGCCATGCAATTCGGAAATTAGATTTTGTATTGGGAACGTGAATCGCTGCCATCGGGTACCCTGGTGCGGCTTTTTTGGTTAACAAACTACCTTGAGATGAGTGTCACCTCTTTCGTATTGAGTTCATTTGCTTCAGCCCCCTTTTGAGGCCATTATTGGTGCATTTCCTGAGGCACATCCTAAACGTGTCCGCCTCGAATGCTTGGTTCGGCGACATGGAGTTGGCGAAGAAAATACTTCGTCACAAAGTTCTTCTTCAGGCTGATTTTCTTTGTTTCGGGCCCGAAGTTTCTCTTTGCCACGCTATTGCTTGGTTCATGAATACCATCGACTGAAACTCATCTCATTGAGGAGGGCCTCATCAAGAATTACTTTGGACAACGCCTTCGACATCCCTCTTTTAGCGAAGCATTTTCCCCGTCCTTGATCTGCATGTGGTTCTGCGAGGATGAACTGCTTCACGGCAAACTTCCCTTCATCAGCTACTTCAGACCGAAACCCCCCCGAAGGTGATTCCAATCGTGCTTTGTGAAGCTGAATCTAGGAATCTAGCTCTTGTAGTTGAAGTGGCACTTGCTCTCCATGATCTTTTGAACAGAGTATATACAAGCATTGAAGTCCTATATACAAAAATATGTGGAAGATTTTTTTTTTTTTTTTTGAGTACAAAACTCAGCAATTGAAGGTCTTTAGGTGAAGACCATTGATGAATATTGGTAAAACTTGGCCATTTGCATCCTTGAGGATGAAGGAATTGGCCGAATTCACTTTTACTATTTCAAACGGTCCGTCCCAGAATGCATCCATTTTGTTGTGATTCCCAGGTTTGGCCTTCCACGAATCCCACCTCCATACCAGGTCTCCTGCTTTGAATGTGTGATCGGATGATTTCCTTTTGAACCATTCTCGGGTGACCTCAGCATGTCATGTGAAGTTCTGGTAGGCCTTTTCATGTTCCTCTTCTAGTTTTAGTAGATGGACCAGGCGTTCCTCCATCGGGTTGGCTTCATCCTCTTTTAGCAACTATAATGCAGGGATCTCGATGTGAGTGGGTAGGATGGCCTCATTGCCATAGACCAGAGCATAAGGCGAGGTCTTGATCGACCTTTTGACAGAAATCCGATCGGCCCACAAGGCCTGATCCAGAAGGAGGTGCCAAGTTCTTTTGTTTTGATCAATCAACTTTCTCAGTATCCTCAATAGGATTTTGTTGGTGGATTCTGCCAATCCATTGCCCTGGGGATAATAGTTGGAAGACACCTTATGATATATCCCATACTTGTATAGGAACTCATTGATCTTTGCGCCTATGAAACCAAGACCGTTATCTATAATAATTGCTTTGGGGATGCTGAAGTGAGTAATCAATCCTTCCAAGAAGGTGACCATAGTATCTTGATCGACATGTTTTGTGGGGACTGCCTCGACCCACCTGGTGAAGTAATCGGTCGCAGTCAGGATATGATGACTAACACCTAAATATAAGTTTCTAGTCATATGATGACTAACACCTAAATATATATACCAAACTTTTTTTTTTTTTTTTGCATTTTTTGATGAGATTAAAATGATATTATTTCAAATATTTTATTAGAAATATGAAAAATGCTTTTGTACTTTTTTCTCTTTGAAGTCAAAAGATTGTTTTTGAAATCTTCCTCTCATATAGTATGGTCTTGTACTTTGATAATTTCTTCTATACTATTATTTTCTTCTTTGCCATTTATCCATCTTGTGTCTTTTGAAGTTGAATTCCTTATATCTCCAAAATTAAATAATAAGAAATTTACATTTTCTTTAAT
This sequence comes from Wollemia nobilis, assembly GCA_028583015.1. NCBI lineage: Eukaryota > Viridiplantae > Streptophyta > Pinopsida > Araucariales > Araucariaceae > Wollemia > Wollemia nobilis. The sequence goes on from JAQPPZ010016931.1 coordinate 6,061,636, forward strand.
TTTATAAACCTTTGAAGTAGAAATTCTTTCAACTCCCTATTAAATTTAAAAATTTGCAAATTAAAAATATATATATAAAATTTCCAAATCTTCAAATATCTTCAAACTAAATTATTCAAATTTTAAAAATATTAAAAAACTAGAAAACTCAAATCTTAAATCCCTTTCGCTCCTTAGATATTAACAATTAAATCTTCAAACTTTCAAAATTAAAAATAATCAAATATTCAAATATTCAAAGCTTAAAAATAATATTATAATCTCAAAACTTAAAAAAATAAATCCTTGTGGTAATCCTTATCACTCCATAACTTAAAAAAAAAAAAATCAAATTTTCAAAGTAAGTTTTAAAAATTTTAATCAAGGTGCATAAATAATTATTAAAGTGAAAAACCTTATAACTCCACATAATATTATTCAAAGCAATTTGAATTTATTTCACCTCCAAAAGTAATTGAAGTAAGAATTCTAGAAATGTGGAACACAATGTTACCTACATTAGTTGGTTGAATTATCACTATAATGATTTAGGTGTTGGTCAATGTGCTAGGCTAACATTTCATTCCTCCATGTCAGTCAATGTTCCAAGCTAATATTTCTTCTTCCAAGGCTAATGCTTGGAATTCCATTTGCTATTCTACTCCACTCAATTTTGGTATGAAGAATACTTTATGTCCACTCTTAGGTACCTTCCTCTTAGTGTATACATATCCAAAAGATATTATGAATGGTTTTCATATTAGGTATCACTGCCTACATGTTTGAATAATTATACTAATGGTGTTTGTCTTAGGTGTTATTACTTACATTCCTGAATGATGTTGTGACTGGTCCTTGGTTAGGTGCTAATGCTTGTATATTTGAATGATGTTGTGATTACCACTCAAATTAGGTGCTATTGTATTCAGGATAGCTATGTCAAGGTGTCACTTTGGATAGCACTTATGCCTTTGTATAGATATCAATGCAAGTAGTTCTCAAAGAAACTTGTATCCCTATTCAAATTTCTATTTGGTTATTCTATGAGAAATAGCACTCTAAATGGTGCTCTAATCTCTATCTAGCTCACTATGTGAATAGAACTCTAAACAATGCTCAAATCTCTATTTAGTTATTTGTTGGTGAATAGTGCTTTGGATCCCTATTTGGTATTCTATTGGTGGTAATTAGAATGGCACTTTTGGAGTATCAAAATATCTTTGTTATTGGATTAGTATAACATTGTTATACTGTCAGGTAACTTTAGAATAAAAGTATGCTTTCTTGGATTCTTGCTTACCTTAAGATGATAGAATTTCTCAATATCACTTATTGTTCTTCTCATAGCCTTCTTGATTTTCATACTAGCCCTTAGCTAAATTCCTACATATATTTCAAGAATAATGAATCTAAGGCCATGACTGAAATATGTATAATTTCTAGTTAGCCTTATCTTTTTGGTAATTTTATTAACCAATTATTTTCTCTATGCCTCTATATACTTCTTCTCTATACTTCTCAATATAACTATTATCTATTCTTTGGAAGCTTATGATGCTTCTCACTCTCAAGAAGCTTAGATGCTACTCTATCTCCTATCTTGTATATACTTTACTTTTTCTCTAATTTGTACAACCTTATATTGCTTCTCTACCTCTTCGAAGACTTGATGCTTCTCTATCTACTAGAATTTTTTATGTTTCTCAATCTTCTAAAATATATCTTTGATGTCTTAGGTCACACCTAAGAACAATAATGATTCTCCTCTTTTTTAGATAATCCAAAATTAATATCAAGGTCACTATGAATATCCCTACATATTCAACTTCCTTTCGAATCATCCCTTAATCACTTCAAGCTAAGTCCTATTCTTCACTAGTTTTCTGTCAACCAAGTGAAAATATGTTATCATCCAAATTAGGGTGACTTTTACCTATACTCTCAATATCTACTCAATTAGACCTTCAAAATAGAGTCTGTATTCACTACTTTCTATGTAGGTAGACTCCAATGTAATGATGTCTAATAAAATATAAATCTATCAAAAATGAAAAGAGTTAAGTGGTATCTTTGATACCACTATATGCTTTTAAGGCTAACTATCTCAAAATATCATATATCCCACTATAAAGAAGCCACAACATTATAGGTCAAAATATCAATAATAGAGAGTAGAATTATATATGTGAGAAATCAAATATATATATATCTAGGCCAATATAATAATAAATTGACATTCACTTCAAATATAAAACATGAATGTAAAATGGACAAAATCATTCATGTATATGCATGAAGAATACTTATAATAAAAATTGCTCAAAATCTATATACAAGCTTTATTATGAATGTTGTATGTGGTGATCGCTACATACTATTTTCTCTTATATTGTATGGATATTTGTCTCCATAATTTAGATATAGAGTATGACTCTTCATGTACTATATTATTACTCTCCATATGATAGCTCCCATGACCTTTATCTTATCATCTTTCCACTTGTATAGTAGTCTTCACTCTCTTCTTACATACATACTTGAACTCGATGACACTTGCACACTTCTATATGACTCTTACTCTCTCACACACACTCCTAATATAAGACACTCATGCACATCCTCATATTATATATTTGCACACTTACATACATGATACTTGTGCACATTTTCTCAATGCACACTTGCACTCTAGCTTACATGACACTTGTGTATATCTTACACATAGACACTTACATAAAAATAAATATAAATCACTCATCTAAACTATAGATACAAATCCTAATCTATTATATATTTGCATTTGTACCACAAAGTTACCATGGGGGCGTATTAGCATGTATAGAATAATGTAATATTCTCCAATAGAAACATGAATCAAAGAAAAATATAAAATATTATTATAAAATACTTATATTGAATTATTTTTTTAATGATATATATAACTTGTCATATCAGTACATTACCACTATCTTGTGATAATATTGCTTATATTCATATATCTCACTACTTTATTAATGCTAGAATTTGTTCAATATTCCTTGTAATAAGATATTATTCCTTCATGATCAATTGTAACATAAATATTTTTTGTGTATACTACCACAAGTGATCATCAAATGAGATAACAATCTCTCTCTATAAATTTATTTTCATGATAAAATCCTCATTTATAATATTTTAGTCGTCACAACCTAGGCTAGCATACCATATATCAAGATACATAGACAAAAATTATGTTAGAAAATACAATACTTGATATTATTCATTGAAAGGAGCCTTTCTTAAATAGCAAAGGCATACAATCTGATCCATTGGATCATAACTAACTAAGCTAATCTCAGCCACACATATTATCCTAGTAACAACTTAGGATATAATTTATTATTCTAACACCCCCCTTAAGTGATACTAGGATATACTAACACCCCCTTAAGTGATACTAGGAGGTAGTGAAAAAATAATAAAACCATAAACAAGTGGCATATCCACAAGTATGAGTCCCAAAAATAAGGCCTGATAAGGTACTCATGTACAATATGTGCATAATAAGATCTACTGGAGAGATGATGAAAAACCACAAGGGAGAAAACCACCTACCAAAATAGAAGAAGAAGAAGGAGAAAGAAGATGTGCATTAAGTATGGAGAGGAAGATGTCTTCTTTAATCCCCCCTAGGACAATTTCCATCAAGAAGCCTCCAAAGTATCCATGAGATGCCTAAAAAAAGTAGATAAGCCTTATCATTGAACCGAATGAAAAAATACTACCTAATTGGTGCTTGTGACACATATCAAGGTTGTGAACCATAAAAAAGGTCACTAAAGAAAACCCCTTGAAAGCAAAGTGTATCACAGAAAATAAAAGTGTGATGATGGTTTGGAAAGAACCACATGAAGCACAGGGGATGTCCAAATTGACTCCATAATAATAAGTAGTGGCTTCCACCTATATGAACACAATGGACTAATAACAAGGTCCAAAAATATTTGGAAAACAACAAAAATAAGAGAAAATATGAAGGGCACAAATAGCTATCAAATATGTCCTTATGGTGACCGCCTCATCCTACCAGAATGCATGGGTAACCAGCTACTGTAATTGCTAGGTGTTATAGAGGATATGACTAGTTACTAGGATCACTCTAATAAATTTCTAGGGAGTTTCAGGTTCAACCAAGAATGCACTCTATGATACAATATTTGAATACATAAAAAGGTGTGGAAAATAGTTTCAAAACTAAAAATGGACGTCACCATTGTTTCCGTCTCAAAAAAATATTTTCGATGACTGTAAAAACCCCTATAATCGAGTGTAAAATTTGTTTTCATTTTGTAGGAAAAAAATAGTCTTCTTTCCCTCACAAGAGAATATTCTGAAAATTCTTCAAAAAAAAATATTTTCCACGCAAGAAAAAAATACAGGGTTTTCCTTTGAAATAATTACAATGTTTGCAAAAAAATACATTACAATATTTTTTCACTTCTTCTAAATTTAAAAAAAAAAAATCTGGAATAAAGTGTAAAGAATTACTCCTTTCCATAAAGCATAAAGCATGAGCCATATAAAAAAAACATGTGCCATTAACCCTCATACTTATAAAGCCCATGCAAAGTAAATATTTAAATGGGTCCCACCACTTTATTAAAAAATAAATAGGACGTTGCGCAACGGCTTGCCTTATTGGGAGTGGATATCATCGAAGTAGGATTTAGTCTCCCTTCCAAAACATAGTGCGATCGTTGCTATACAAGAATTTAAAAACTTTGCAAAGGACACAACATCAACTCGGTCATGAAAGAGATCGAGCAAATGGACAAAAAAATAGAGACACCTGTGAGTGCATCTCAAACAGTATCTCTTCGTAGATCAAAGCGAGAAAGATCTTGCATCTAAAAAAAATACTTCATGGCCATCAATCGGTCTTTTTTTTCTTCGTGCTCATAAAGGCATATTGAACTTGAATTTTTCCCAATATTTGAACTATAGCACATACTGCTCTCTTCACAAACAACAGTAGCATTAGCCCACTGTAGTTGATGTTTTAACAACACAAACATCGCCATGCAAACGTCAAAGCCCCCAACCATCCACTTGTTACTTTTGTGAAAATTGTGACCATATCATATTCGTGATACTGTTATCACAAGCAACACCAACGAACGGATGTACGATGAAACTGGGCCACCTATACCAAACTTGATCCTCCATCACGCATATTTAGAAAGATATTGTAGGCAACGATAAAATCACCATTTTTTTTGTCACATCCCTTCACGTGAGATTCAGGATCTATTCATGCCTTGAAGCAACTTCATGTTCTAGGCCCACCACACGATGCAGCAAAAATTGGTAAAAATTTGAGATTCTCATTTCAAAATGTAAAGCAACGTCTTCACTTCATCACTAGTAGTGTAGACGATATGCATAGCTTAGCGGATGAACAACATCAACTTCAATAGCCACTGAGGTGACATAAAATACCCGTTAGGAGATATAAACATTGGTTCACACTAATGTTTTAAATAGGAATGTCAAGTACTTCATGTCGATCATAATGCACCTTAGCAGTAGAATATTATACCACGTTCCCCTCTATAGCTTCATCATAGCACACCCATAGGATTAGATGGCGCGAGGTTTATCTTAGTTCGGTGATACCACTTGAAAATATTTCCAGTCAACAATTAAGTCGATGTTTTCTCAACACCAACCGGTAGTGGAAATGTTGTATACAAAAATATTTGAGCCACGACTCCCTTCGACATCTTCATCGGTTTCTAATGTATGCTATATTCACACCCATTCTCTAACAGTGATTCCAATGACAACGATAAAAAAATAGCTACTCCACATTCCCTTGTTCAAGGTGCTTTTTTGATGGACCACAATTTACTCCATAGCCAAAATTGTGTCCTGTCCACCATTGAACAAGTCCCCATAGAAATTAACCATTCACAATTGCGCATATTCCTCAAAAAACACAACAAAAAAAACCTTGCGAATGAAAAATAAAGAACCACACAACACACGGGCCTCAATTGACAAATGGGCTCAAGGGTACCATCCGATGAGTTTAACTTATGTCATTATGAAATTTGTCCATTAACATCGGAGTAGACGCCTTTCCTCTGAAAGAATCACCATCTATCATACACCTATCACCTGCAATTATGTTATCCTATTTGCCAATATTAAAAATAGATTCACATGCCATCATAGAGGGCACAACTTCCATTGTCTTTTCCGTATAGCAAGCATCATGCTTCATCATGCACGTCTTATTATTTTTTAAAATCACGCCAACACCTTCATATCATTTGCATCCAACCACTGCAAAAAAAGAGAACTTGGCGAGAAATGCTTGCAAAATATCATAGGAAAATCATCATGGATCACTCCCAACACATTGCCTCTAAAATCATAAAATTCATTGTGCATAATAGGGATTAGGATTGCATTTAATACTCACACAGATCGTGCATATTAAATACCACTTTTGTAAAGGCAGACATACCTATAAATATGTTTTTTATTAATGTAAATGATAGTTTTCATTCGTGCTAATTCCTTGTGTCTATTTTAGAGTGTTTTCCATATTAGTGGTATCAAATTCGAGCATTGTTTAGGTAAGTATCCTCTTCCTCTAGGCTAGTCTAGTTCAAAATAGAAACGATAAAACCACCAACGGATCTTGGCATTGGGTGAACATTCTTTCTTTTTTATAGACACCTTTGTGCACTTTTGATCTTGAAAACTCTTAGCTTGGGTCCGTCTGACTCTCGATACTCAGATCTTGATCTAAGCATTCATCTTGGATTTGTTATTTATTGACACAAACTACATTTAGGACCATCATTCATAATTTCAGCCATTTCACTTGATGACTTTACCATTAAGTTTCAACAACATTGTATAAAAATGGTTGCACTTCAACAATTCCAAGCATCAATGGCTACCAATATTTAGCATCTTACAGTTGAAATCCTTGCTGCTATTGTCGAAGAACCTACTATTTATTATCTCGTTACTACCAAAGATATTATTGAAGAAGATCGGGATTCTCACCCTGATCTAGGAAAAGATGAATTTATAACCACACCTAGATTTAAACAAGGGTTTCTAGGTGAAATGCCTAGTGTCTTTCCATTAGACCATGTGGATTTTGTTGCTTTTAAAGCGGATCCAAACCCTGTTGAAGTTCTTGACGTAGATCTGAGCTCCTTGGAAGATCTCAATGCAGATCCAACCCTTATAGATGTTGTAGTTGAAGAACCAGTTGCCATATCTACTACCATTATTGTGCTTGTTGCACTACATGATCTACTCGTTCCTCTTGGTGATGTTGTTCCAAATATTGATTTTTTGTCACCATTGTCTGATCTAGTTCCATCTAATCTCAGTAGCCCTAGACGTCTGTGGGTTTTCAATTCAACATTTTTCAATGATGATCTCTTGATTTCAAGAAAAGAGCTACGAGAATATTTTCTTCCAGCTTCCACCTCGAAACCATGGTGATGACCATTTGATCCCGGCGGGTGTTGCACATACTTTTGGACACATTTTTATAAATTAAATTAAATTAAAATTTTAATTTAATTTAATTTTTCTATCATTAAACTGCATTCATTAATGCATTTGCCACTTGCCCATGTTTTTAGCCGTTGTCATTCCCTTGGAGAAATTTTAAAATTAATTTCCATAAATTAAATTAAATTAAATTTTTTAATTTAATTTAATTTTTCTATCATAAACCTGCATTCGTTAGTACATTTTCCACTTGCATTTGTTTTTAGTCGTTGTCATTCCCTTAGAGAAATTTTAAAATTAAATTAAATTTTATTTAATTTAATTTAAAATTAAAATATTTAATATCACAAGTATTTTTAAATACCATAATTATGTGTTCCATTAAATATTCTCCATTGACCATTGTCCCAGTCCACTTGATCATTGTGTCGGTCACCAATAATTTAATACCATTGATTCAATTCATTGCACATCCACCACCATTTTTCAAATGCATTCAATAAACCCTCCTTTAAATTAAATTAAATTTTTATTTAATTTAATTTAATCATTTCATTCATTGCCTTTCATTAATGCATGTGATCCAACATTCAAAACCAAAGATTTCATGTTGAAAATATTCAAATTTTCTGTTTGGTATATTTTGTGCATGTGGTTCGAGGTCTTTTTATGCATCTTATCTAACACTTCCATTGCTGCTATCTTCTACCAAATTCAGGGACCCATTTTTAGCTATCCACTGGTATAGCAGTGTTTATAGTCATTGGAGAGCATTTGTCAAGCCTGATCCAGATGTAGTGTCAGATTTTAAATTTCTCAAGACATGTAAAACTTTGTTATTTTTGGTCATCATATTTTTGTAACAAGAGTGCATTTTTTGTTATACCTGACACTCTTAAACTACCCATATTTCTCTTTCACACCTGTATGCGTTAGGAACCAATGCTTCGTTAGTGGGGAGGAATGATAAGGATTAGCATTGCATTTAATACTCACATAGATCGTATGTATTAAATACTAGTTTTGTAAAGGCAAACATGCCTATAAATATATTTTTGATTAATGTAAATGATAGTTTTCATTAATGTGAATTCCTTGTGTCTATTTTAGAGTGTTTTCCATATCAATGCATTAGAAAAAATAGTCTCCTTAAGCATTGAAGACTTAAAGCAAATTGAACGAGCCATTTCCTAGGCAATCAAGTTGGAGGTTGCTACATCACTTAGAGAAAGTTTTATTTCGCATTTAAGGGACACCAATATTGTTGAATCAAAAAAACTTAACACAGGAACAAGGATCTTCTGTGTACTCTAAATTACTAATAAAAACTACTCTTTTCAACATAGCACCCACAAATATTTTGGGTGTAGCTATCTCTCGTCATGTCGAGCAACTCAATAATTCTAACATGTTGCAGTTCCATAATATGACAATGGTCCATAGCTTCTCCACTGAGGTTCGAATCTACCATAAAAAACAACTTTTGTAGCCTTCGCTGGTGAGAAAAAATTGGGTGCACCAAGAGAAAAATGACTAGGCACATTTTTCATAGTGCATAGGGGATTGAATAAAATATAGTCCAAAAAAGGTGTGATAGCACCGTGTACAAGATTTTCTAAACAGAATGTCAGTCACGCCTTCTAGAAAATTTCGTAAACCCAAACGCTATCACTATTGTCATTATAGGAAGGGAATCACTCAGCCTTTATTGGAAAATTTCATCAGTCACTGCCCTAAAAATACCACAATCATTCCTCCTCTACTAGCGTTCAAAACTGTAACTTGTTACCACCACACTGCAATATTACCACCACATCATTGAAGCTTGGTAAATGCACCAAATCTCAATTCCTCTTTGAGCATATTCTAAAATAAATATTATCAACTCCAAAAATTTTCCATCAAACATCACCCCAGTTCATATCATCCTCCATCTTGAATGTACTATCTATCTACCATCATACCAAAGTAACATAGTGCACCAAAAAGAGCAAGCGTCACCAACAAAAAAGGGCCATGATTTATATTGTTGCCATGCACTAGGCTCTAAAAAATAGCATTCACTGGCTACAGGATGGTCTTCGCAATGTTTATGGCTCATCGTAAAATAAAATTATGTAGAAATAGCCATAGACTCACATCTCAAAAAAAGAACAACTTCTCATAGATTGAAAAAATGAATCTAAACTATGGGCATGCAAATAAAGCCAATGTCGATGTCGTAGTCTGCTATGCTCAAAATAGAATGAACCCATCATATTTTTTTGGAGGTAAACATCTGGTCACATAGATTCTTCACCTCCCTAATCGTGAATCTACCTCAAAGAAATAAACCCTCATTTCTTCAGTGTAAAAATAACTCAATGCAGAATAATACCATGGTGAAAAGTGCCCATTCAACGAAAAACATGCAGAGCAAAATTTACTACAGTACATAGTTCCATTACAACCATATTCTTCCATCAAAGCATCAATACCAAAATCATGATTTTATTTGATCCTCATCCATCGAGTAATTCTGCAAAAATATCTCACATAAGGAGGACACGAAAGAATAGATGCAACCATTAATAAAACAAGAAATTTTTTGATACACCAAAAAAATGAGAATATGGTCCCCTCATCATATTTGGAACAGATCCACTTGACAAGTAACAAGACCCAAAAAAATAGATCTCTTTCATAGAAAACTAAAAAAAAAGACCCCCAAATTTTTTTTAACCATATGGTTTCTGATCCATAAAAATATGGAGAGCATAATCCCTTGGTAAAAAAATATTGAAGAAAAAAATGAAAAAAAATGGTGGGGACTTCCATGAGGGAAATCCCCCCATGAGGAAAAGCTACTCAAGCTCATAGGGCAGGGAAGACCTGCTTTGATACCATGTTATAAAATAGAATACTTGATATTATTCATTGAAAGGAGTCTTGATTTAATAGCAAAGACATACAATCTGATCCATTGGATCATAACTAAGTTAATATCAACCACACATATTATCCTAGTAACAACTTAGGATATAATTTATTATTCTAACAAATTGATTTTTGCATCTTTAGATAAAAAGGTATGATTTTCATGTATTAAATAAATAATCACGATCATTACAAAGATAGGGGGAGAAAGTAGAGAGGGGAGGGCTCTGGTCCCTCCCCTGCTCCCCCTCCCATGGCTCCTGGTTCCTGCCCAGTCCCTAGTTCAACCCAGGTCATCCCTCCCGGGGAGTGGTTGTTTGCAGATGATCTCCTGGGGGGAGATCCTTTTCCACTATCTGCGCCCCTCCCGGTCGGCTAGGGTTTCCTTGGTTGTTTTTTTGGACTGGTGCTTCCCAGGGATCCCTGTTTGTTTGGGGATCCCTTCTCTTTTTCCCTCAGGCTTCCCCTTGAGGTTTTTTGTAGGTTATTCGCATGGATCTGGTCCCCTGCATTTCTCTGTGCGGTGGAGGTGACAGTTTAGGGTTTGTACAGCTTCCCCCTTTTTCTTGTGAATCCTCAGCGGGCTCTGTGCTTGGACAGGATTCTTGGTCCCTGCTGCTAGGATCCTCTTCTTTTTTCCTGGGGCGGGTTCCTTGTGGTGCAACTCTCTGGTCACTTCCTGATGGGCTAGATCCTCTCTGTGCTGGTTTTCGACTTCCTGTAGGATGGCTCTCGCTGAACGAAATGTTTTCCCGGTGGGCGGGATGGTTTCTCCATAGGGCGGGATCCGCCAAATCCGTCGATTTTCCCGTGAGGCGGGATCCTTTCTTTTCTATTGGTTTCTCGGATGGCGGGATTTCCCTGTTGCTTCCCGCTAGGCGGGACTGTTTGTGGTGGTTTTGACTGCTTCCCGTGAGGCGGGATTTTATTGTAACGGTTTTTCTTTGCTTCCTGCTGGGCGGGATCTTCTCGATGGTGGTTTTTGGCTACTCCCCGCTGGGCGGGATCTCCAAAACTACTTTCTTTCTTATTTGTTTGTTTCTCACTGAGAGGGATTGTTTCATGCTTATTGTTACCGCTGGGTGAGATTTCTGTTTTGGTGTTCAGTTTCAAGGGATTGATGCCCTAGGCCCATTTCTTATGTAATCAGGTTTTGGGATCCTTGTTAAAACCTGCTATAAATACAAACACTACTTACCAAAAAAAAATAATAATAATCACGATAAAAAATAATTTACATTTATTAAATAAAATATTTATCCTACGTCCAAATCATATATTTAGTATAATTATTTAAAACAAAAAATTATTTTATCATTTCATTCAATTATACACTATGCCCATGTAACAACTAATTACAAGAATACCACCATCAAGGTGTATATATATAATTAATCTATAAAATATTCTAATGTTTGTCTCACCTTCTCTTGAATAACCTTCAAAATATCTAAGATATAAAAATTAATATTATATGTATTGATTAAAATAGGTATGTAAAACTATAATCATAAGTATTTTTGAATTATTTTACATTAAATGATGAATTCCATTGACAAGCATATTAAAAATCTAACTATCTACAAAAGAAGATAGTGTCAAAATTCCTCTATTATAATGCACCCTTTTATTTAATATTTATTTTTTAAAGACTCTTAACAACTTGACATGTATTTGTTATTTAGTAACTTTAATATTTATTAGCACTCTCTATCATAATGATAAGTGGTTGTCTAATGAATTTCTTAAAAATTATTCCAATGATAGGATAGAGTACAGCTCATGTAGTTATCCTATGAAATACAAGATAAAGAGTAACTATGCAAAAGATAATAAGAACCTTCCAACATTTATGTTATAAAAAATATAGCTATTAAAAGAAAAAATAATTTAATATCATGATATGGTTGTTGATAAGTCTAACCAAACTAGGGATAAGTCATAAAATAGAGAGATATAACACAAAATCAAATGAGAGACTTAAAATATTTTAAACATAATAAGCATATACATAAGAAACCAAAAATAATATTTGTGTCATTACATTAATGGTAATCAAATAAATGGTAATTTCCAAATAGTTCAACAAACAACCTCGAAAAATTTCTTAGAAAACTAAAACCAAGGATGGAGATGACATTTTATTCTTTAAAAAAAAAAAATCATTCATTTTAGAAATACAAAATGAAAATAAAACATGAACATAAGATTTTATTAATGTAATAACTCTCATCATTTTTTCAATAATTACAATATCATTTTCCTTTTTCTTAATAAATCATGTCTTTTCAAGTAATCATACCATGCAATCCCACATAAATATCAAAGATAATGCAAAAATTGGGAGAAGAAGTAGGAATAAGTTCCACAATTATGTTTTGAGAATGGTCCACAAAGTAACCCTCATTCTCTTGACATAATTCTTCCATTACCTAAATTTAATTTTGCATGTCAATATTTAGAATCATTCACCCTTATCAGATATTTTTTTGGATGCATTCCTAATGAGTCTTCCATTAGGGCTTGAGTTAAAATATCTTGGAATCCTCATGGAGTCAAGCTAACGATGGTTCAAAACCTTACAAAGTATTTTTTTTTGTTTTTCTTTGCAGAAACAACCTATGCTAAGGTCATTTACGAGCATGATACCTGGTACATGAAATGCTCTCTACTTATTTTTGCTTCTTGAACCCATGTCTTTTCTATTTATAAGGAAATATATACCAAATTCATTGTGTGGGTGGAATTCCCAGGACTCCATCTACCTCTGTGTCCCTTTCTCAATAACATAACAACCTCTCTAGGGTATATCATTTTGGTGGAGATAGATAAATTTTTCCATGCATGCCCTCAAAAATGTGTTTGCATTGAGATTGATATTTCTTAAGATATCAAAGAGATAATTGACATAGAAATTGGTGATATTATGCTATACTAGCAGGTCCTCTATATTAATTTACCCAAAATATATTTTTGGTGCTAGTCCTTAGCACACAAGATCATATATTATCCCTTGATGCCACTTATCAAGGACAAGAAAAACCTAACCACACCGAGTGCATCCACTCCTCAACCTCAATAGGATGGATGAATGACTGTGGGAGGACGTAACAATGCATGTTTGGTTACTTCTAAAATTCCCATCAATGAGGCTCCTCAGTCTCAATAGATTCATACCCCAAGGGATGCAATAATGTTTTTTTCACAATTTGTCCAACTAGCTAGTCCTCCTATATATTCCCCCTTGGCTAATGCAAGGCACTCCTACAACCCAAGAAGGGAAGGGGATCTACAAAATAATATGATGCTCTAGAGAAGCAATTTTACATGACCAGTGTTCAGTTTAACACTTATATTCCTGATTTATCCAACAACTATAGTGTGTTGGAGTATCTTAGTGATAATGACGATATACCATTGGATACAGATCCATCATCATTGAAATTGGTGGTTCCTATAGAGGAATAAAAATCTAATTATCCCTCCCTTTTTGTATGATTTCAACATTCTCGTAGTCCTTGACAAGGGAAAGAATATGGAGATAGTCTACTTGAAAAAAGGTTTCACCCATTCGAACCAAAATTTCTAATATATTTAAGGCATTGAATTTTAAAATATACATTATGACAAAGTATTAAGTCTACTTGGTGCTTAGAGTTACAATTTTATAGTTTAGGGTTTTTTACTCTAGTTTATTTATGTATGCTTAGTTATGTTGTGTATTAACCCTTTTAGGGGTTGGTTCCAATTTTTATTGTATAGGTTACCTTGTGACTCGAGTTGTGATCTTTCCAACTCCATTTTATTGTAACCTCTTTTATTTTTATTGAATATAATTGTTGGTTCCAATATATATATATATATATATATATATATATATATATATATATATATATATATATATATATCCTAAAGAAATAACAATTAAAAATATTCCATCAAACCAATGTCATTATTAATTTTATAGTGAGAAGAAGATATTTAGATAATATTAGTTATATTACATACTACACAACACTATAACTATGTGACAGGCCTAAGCTATGGAGAAATTCAAAGAATATAAACAATACCAAAAGTTATAAAGTAATAGATTGTTAAAACTATAACATAGAAGAGATGACGAATACGTTACATGATTTTCTCAAGAATGGATAAGAATATCGTATGGTCAATAAGGTTGTATATCTTAGCACACATTTATTACACATACAAAAAAAAAATTGTGATGCTAGATATATATAGTACACAAAATATGACTTAAATTAAAATAAAAATATTCTCTAAGAATGGGAAAACCATTTTATAGCTAGTGGAATCTTATCTATATTTTATAAGTACTTTGATTCTATAAGAAAATATTTATTTTCTAAAATAATAGATAAATATTGTAAAATTAATATATATTCCAAATAATATATATATCCCAATGCCAAAAATCTAAAATATATAATTCAAGCAATTTTGTGGACCCTTAGATCCTACCTTCCATGCAACACTAGTTGCACTTTTTCATGGGCAACATCAACTAAACCCAACATAAAATTCATACTTTTTTAATAAAAATATTAGTTATAACTATTATAACAAGCTCTAGATTCTCTAGAAAATGGGTAGCTCCAACATCCAATGAGACTAGACTCCCAAAAAAGTTTTACAAATAGGCTAAGGAGTAAAAATATTTTATACATTATATACACCATTATTCAACTATCATTCAAATATAAAATATAATAATTTCATACCATTATTTTTTTAATGAAATTTCATATGTTTTAAGAAGTAAAAATAATTATTCCTACAATTATACTTGAAAAAGATATTTCATTCTTTGATAAGCATTGATCTCCCATTTTTTTTGCAATATTCATTTTTTTCATTTTTTCTTGTCCTTTATTTTTTTTTCATTTTTTCTTGTCCTTTCTTCTTGCATTTTCTTTGCGTTCACACCTCCCTAATTATTTTGAAATTTCTATACTTTTATTTGTTATTATCCTTGCTTATGTAATAGTTAGAATGTTAGGGTTTTCAAGTCTTTTCATTAAATTATGTTATGATTTTTAAATTTAATATTTTCACTATATCAAAGCAAACTAAGTACAAGTGATTTTTAATTAATTAGAAATTTGTGTTCTTATTATAATATAAAAAATCCTTATCTTGCCATGTTTATTTTTACAAGGCTTTTATGGATTTGAGAGTCATGAGCAAAAGAGATATTGATATTTATCCTTTATATAGAACTACTATCATAGAGATAAAAATAATCCAAAGCATCCCTTTTGTATATTTTGTCAATTTTTGCATGAAGTCTATCTAGTTGTATGCATATTTTTATTTTTTATCTTTAGTTCATTAATGACCTTTAGTTTTTTTTAATTCTCCAGTTCATTGCTTTGTCATTAAAAATTGAATTGCATCTAGGAAGGTTATGCATGTTTGTTTGCATTCTCACTATTACCCTTGCTCAAATCATAAAATATATTTTCTTTATCATAAAAAAATAAAGATCACATAGTCAATAGGCTTATTTGTTGCATTGTACTAATTACATGTATAGCTAGAATAGTGTTAAATTAATATTGGATAGTTGTAGGCATATCTTAAGGCAACAGTAACCGTTTTTAAACTACATCCAAAAAAACATTAGGCTCCAAAAATTTTCCTACCCTTAAAGTGAAATATATATAAAAAAATAGAGAAGCCACAGACAGAGCCCTAAAGGCCAATTAAAGGTCCTCCATGGTTTTCCAATATTAAAAATAAATATAAAGATAATCATGTCTTGGAAATATTAAAGGATAATTTTAGATTAAAAAATACATTCAAATGAGACTTTTATAAATTATTTCATCACCACACTAATTAATCTTAATTGAATAAAGGGAAAAAAATGATCATTTCTCCCAATTCAATTATCTTCATGATCTAAACATGGGGTATTCTATAAAATTCTAATGGATAATTATCACTTACTCAATATGCATTCTTAACAACTTCCAAAACAAAACATAGGGTTTTCTAAAAAAGTCTAATGGAGAATTATCACTCACAAAATATGCTTTCTTAAAAAATTGAATCCCTAAAGACCAATTAGAGGTCCTCCATGGTTTTCTAATCTAATAAAAACAATCATGTCTTAGAAATATTGAAGGATAATTTTAGATTAAAAATGCCTCAGAAAATTTAGCTTGTTGTTTCTTATTACTTCAAATGGGACTTTTATAAATTATTTCATCACCAAACTAATTAATCTTAATTGAATGCAAGATAAAGGAAAAAAAAAAACATCTTTTCTCTTAAACCAATTTTCTTCATGATCCAAACATAGGTTTTCTATAAAAGTCTAATGAATAATTATCACCTACTCAATATGCTTTCTTAACAATTTTTAAAACAAGACTCTACTTGAACTATAAGTTTTTTTTTTGTGGAAAACATTCTATAAGAGATGCCACTTTTGGGTAAGACCCAAGAAGGCAGCTGTATCTCTTCCACAAAAAACACCCAGGGCTCACTCCTAATCTACCATATTTGACACATGCATGGAGTATACCTGAAACAAAAAAAAAAACAAATAAACACAAACACACAATAAGCTAAAACAAATAAAGTACACTCTTGAGTGTGTTAGCAAGAAAAATTACAACCAAACACACGCATAATAATAATGAAAAAAAAAACACTAACCACACAGAATAAACACAAAAACAAAAAAAATACACAAAAAACAAAAAACAAAAACAAAAATGAAATAAAAATAAAAAAATAAAAAAACGACAAAAATAAACAACACCAAACTAAGAAACAAACAAAAAAAACCACAAACATAGCATAAAAAAACACGACCATAACAAAAACAACAAAAAGAGACAAATACACCACAAACAAAAAACATAGAATACGAAACACACAGAAAAGCTATAAAAAAAACATAACAAAACAAAACCAAAATAGATACAACAGAATGATCCAAATACACCACAAACAAAAAATATGAAAAGAAAATACAAAAAAATGTAAGCCAACAGAGCTATAGACAAATCAAACAATAAAAGTAACACTAAAAATAAACCAAAGCTTAACAAATAACCAAAAATATCAAAAATTGCTTAGAAAAATAGCCAAAACTTCTAACATTACAATCAAGAGACTGAAGGATAATACCCATCCTATAAACCCTTAGGATTATGGCATCCTCATCCTTTTATTTGTATCTTAATTCATTCTAGTTGGGACTATAGGTTGGTTACTTAAAACCATGACACTACTATTGAAATTTGTATGATCTTTTGAGGATCCATTTTATTTGTAGTTTGAATATGTCCTTTTGTTTTGCACTTGGGTTGGTTTTCTACATTGTACTTTTTTCCTTTACTGTTATTTCTCAACATCAACGCAAGCTCTTTTAGTGTTTTCTCATCATGCAATCCTTCATGTTCCCTCTCTTTATCAAACTGTTTTCCATTTGATCCTCCTCATCATCTACTTGCTCAGTTTCCATTTGACCATCCTCATCATCTGTTTGCTTATCCGTGGAGAGAATTTCAAAGGTATTAGGTAAAATTACTGTTTTCTCTTTTTTTGCTATTTTTTTTGTGTTTTTTGTTTAGGGATTTGAAACCCTACCAAGTCCTCATCCTCTTTCTCTTTTTTAGGGACCTTATGTGGACAATCCTTCGCTAAATGGCCATAATTATACATCTAAATGGAATATTTTCATAATCTACTACTTGTTCCCATATTTCTTCCCATATTGTAAAGTAATCTTCTCTAGAAATGGTTTGCCAAAATCAATCAAAAAACAAATCCTTGCATAAATCATATGCTCTAAGTGTTGGGCACTATCATAAATCATCATGAAAACTTCGAAAGAATTTTCAATTGTTGCGAATATATTTGGATGTCAGTATTCTATCAAAAAACCAAATAAAAAGACCCAAATAGGGGTAGTTGATGGCATTTCTTCCTCAACTTTGAGCTTGGTATGCTAGGGCTTCATGAAGAGTCGTGCCCTACCAAAAAACCATGGCCCCTCTTGAAAAATTCCCTCCCTATCTTTTTCTATAGAAAAAAAATAACAAAGTAGCAATTAGGGTAAGTAAAAATTTGGAACTCACCTTTAGTGCTCTAGTTTTTGGCAGCTCATTGCTTGAAGGTAGCAAGAGTGGGTCAAAATCCCATGAATTAACAAATTAGCCCTCTCCTCTCCATATTATCTATTCCTTCCTAGATATCTATTATTTCTAACTTCACTAATGGATATCCATTAGTTGTGTTCATGCAACCCATCTTTGTTTTTCTTAAATCGACCTTTGGCATTCTCATGGTTTCCTTGGTAATCGTTGATTGTGTTTCTCTCCTGTTTGAGGTGGTCCTCCAAGGATTGCTTCTTTAAAATTCATTTTTGGTTCAATGCATGCATCTTTTTTGAAACCCTCCATCCCAAAATTCAAAAAATGAAGTTGCAGAAAACCCTAAATTTCCATCGTAAACCCTAATGGAACTTCAAATCTCTTGCAGCCACTTCTACCACAGTCACATTCAAATGACCGCTGCTATTGCTACCGCTGATTTTAGCTCCATCTCTATTATAGAAAACCCTAAATTTTTCAGCATATTTTTTTTACCATATTCATCAACAAAATCTCATATTCTTTCCTCATCTCAAATCTAGACCCATATCTAAATAATTTTATTTTATTTTATTTTTTTTATTTTTATTTTTTTTGATTAAATTGCATATCCTACCACGACGATGCAAATGACCGTTGTTTGAGTTTTGTATGAACTATAAATTGTAACAAGTCTTCATTAAAGAATTGATTTTAAAATATATATAATATTATAATATAATAGAACCATCCGTAAAAAGAACACGTCATTCACGCATATAGCAATACATTTAATGATCAAAATGATAAACAAGGTTAATCTCATGTTATAGGTGATCATCCATATAATAGTCATTAGTTAATTTTTTTTAGCTTAATTAATTTATATGCATATAAACAATGAAGCAACCAAGGTTAATCTCTGTTAAACTGGTAGTCCATATAGTAGTCATTAGTTGAACTATTTTAAATTTAATTATATATATTTATATAAATAATGTACAACCATTGAAACGATATCAAATCCTCACGACGATGAAATCTTATTTTAACCATAATATCACCTGACTTCACTTTTACATATAATTTAAAAACATTTAAATATATTTTCATTTTTTTATTATGAAAAATAATAATTATGTTGTATTACCACATTTGAGTTTATACATTTTTGGTTTCTAAAACAAACCCAAGTTGAGTTATCTTGTGGGTGGCCCTCCCATTAGACCAGATGTATTTTTTTTTAACAAGAGTATTTTCATAAAAATTATAAAACAAATTAAATTAAATTATTAAAAAATAATAATAATATATTGATAGTGTAAGAAAATTTGATGATCAAGGCTTAATATTTTTATCTTAGCTACGACCTTTTTAAGGTCGAAAAATAAACTTTTCAATTAGGAATTAACACACTTACATATGATTTGAACTTTAAATGTTCTCAACAAAAACCACAGTTATACCTAAAACAACAAAAATAAATTTATAAATATATTCAATTAACAAAATAATTATATACATAATTTTTAAAAATACTGTAAACACAACCTATTAAAAAAAAATTAAAAATACATTATAAACATTAAATAAATAAATAAAAATCATTTGAAATATATAATATACCCATGCCATTAGCAGCAGAAATTAGGCACCATTTACTTCCCTCAGCTAAATTCAAACCCTCCTATCTCACCAACCCAACTAAAATTCCAACGAGTTATACCTTGTTAAAAATATCCTAAAATTTTTAATGGAACACTACCTTCAAGATCTCTGATATTAGTTTTGTCATATACATATTCATTTTAGGATATATTACCTTGGTTCTTTTGCTTTTGCTTTTGTCTCTCCTTATTCATTCATTTCTTTCTCTATCTATGTATTTGCATTTTGGTGGAACTAATTAATATAAAACTGTCTCTACGAGACTTTGTTTTATGGCAACAGTCAACAATATTTCTGTATAAGTGTATGGTGTTTGAACGTATTCAAAAGTAAGCCAGTTAGAAGAGAATTTAGTGTAAATGTATTCCGTGGATATTTGCAGTCTGATTCGGTGTTCATGTGACAACTAGTATAAATTTATATCCCCACCTGCACCGTTATTTTAATGGGAACTTCTTGCTTACAATAGATGGGTCTATTACCATTTAGGCAGCGAGCAGATGTGTTTGGAGAAATGCACGACGGAGAGCTCTAAAATATGACTAGAAATATGGAACCGGTTGTTGTAATTAAAAATAATTAAAATGTTTTTGTTGAAATCGACATATTTGTTACTGGATTTGCCAACCTGATTCCTCCCCCTTCAAAGTTTGAAAGAAAGGCCTTACTCCTAATATTAATATTTTTTATTGGTTGGTTCTTCATAATAAAGTACTTAACATTGATAGTATTCAAAAGAGAGGGATGTATTTCTCTGTAGATTGTGGGTTGAATCTTCAGACCATATCTTCTTTCAATGTCTCTTTTTTCTTTTGCTGTTTTGGATAACTCTTTGTAGGTCTTAGGAGTTAGCTGGGTGGCTCCATGATGTGTGACTGACTTGAGCCTCCAATGGTCTTCTGTCATTTTTGGGATCTGGTACTTTGGCTTACCCCATCTTATGTGGAGAATTTGGAAAGAAAAAAATAATAGGGTTTTTTAAAATAGAAAACAAGATGTAGGCATTGTGTTTTCAAAAGCCATTTCTACCCGGTGGTAGAAAACATCTCAAAGCTTCCTTTGGACCTAATGGCAGCAGATAAGAAGGAAGAGGAGATTGAACTGAAAATTTGTTTTAAAAGCCTAGAGGGCCAAATTTAATTCAACCTAAGTTGAGATCACAAACTAAGTGGGTTCCCCCACCTCCCGTAGGATTAATTCAATTTTGATGATGCTTCCAGGCAACAAAGGTTCTGTAGGACTATTCAGAGATTACAAGGGCTCAATTCTCCTTGCCTTTGCAAAATATATTAAAAATAGAACTTGAAATTTTGCCAAGGCCAAAGCTTTATATCAGGGGATGTTATTACTGGAATCGAGGGGGACTCTCTATTTGTAATAAATACTCTCAAAGATCTGACTTAGCCCAACTCAAAAATATTAAACATGATAATATAGGCTAAAATATTATACCAATCAATGGAGGAGATTCAAATAGCTCACACCTACAGGGAGGGAAATAGGGCTACTAATGGCCTTGCCAACCTTGGAGTCTAGTAGAATAGTCTTATAGTATGGAGAAGTGATTTTCCCCTAGATATTGGGAGGGAAGATTATTAAGTCTTAGCTTGGGCATAAGCATGATATGGAGTTATTGTGGGCTATTAGAAGTGATGAAACACCAAGCTCTTGTGGGCTAAAATCTGACTTTGATGTTTGGTTTGATTCAAATTGGCCTACAGTGAAATACCTAGATAGAGCATGACAGGTTCCTCCTTTTTATCTGTTTTGTCCCCAATTTTCAATAATAATGTTCAATTCTTAGGTGGTAGCCTAGGAAACTATTGAAAGTGGAGAAATACATGAAGAATAATATATTTCAAAAATATTGGGTTATGTCTCAATGGATTTTTATGAGGAAGATTTATTATTAGGCATGTTATGGATGCTTCTCAAGGGCTCTTAGTGGTTTATTAACTACTTGGTCTTGTCTATGCTTTCAGTTGTTGTGGAATCATGTAATCTCCTATGGGTAGGTTGTTCTTTTTTACTTTTTTTTTTGTCTACCCTTTTCAACCTCTTGTTGTCTTGGAGTCTTTGATTGCATGTCAAAACCCTATCTCAAACTTTTTGTACAAGGTTTGGGGACCTTTCAACACCCCTTCTTTAATTTAATAAAAAAAATAAAGTAAAAAGTAGGTTACTATTATTTTTCAATCAACCAGAATAGTCATTTTGTTGTTTTTTTAAATGTTAAAAAAATATTGATAGAACAAGAATCAAATTACAATTATAGTTCTATTAATTTTGGCAAGCCCTAAAATCCAAATAAAACTCAGAATAACATCTCCAAAAATTTAAAAAAATTGAATACCATCTAAAGAGTAAAAATCCTTAAACTGGTATCATTTCTACTTTACATTGACCCTAAGTAACCTAGTAGGCTCGATAGTCTTGCAAACACTACTAGTTTTATCCCGAAAAGGGCCAAAGTGTGTTGCAAGAGGTAGCAAAAAACCTAAAAAATATTTTTTCATCCTCCATTGATCCACAAGGCTCAATGGAATCTAGACCTGTCCTCATCCTTACATAAGTATTTGTTGGCCAAACTAACAACCATTTGGTTCATGTTCAGCCAAAAAGTTAGCCACTACATTATTTTATATATCAATATAGACCAGCATGAAATCCTCAAACTGTTGCCAAATGGATTTAATTTGGCTCATAATGTTTTTTACCCTCCAAAAATTTGGTCTAAAATTTCTAATAACATCCAAAAGCCCCACCATAATTTGTGATTTAGACTCAATAATGATCTTTCTAACCCCATTCTACCAAGCAATGAGAGAACCTTTTTTAATAGCTAGTCTCTCAACTTCATTTTTAGTAGCCCTTTAAATACCCATAGCTCCTAATGGAGGATCATCCCCTTGAAATATCTTCTAAGAAAACCAATGCCTACAACCCCTAGGTTATCCTTAGCTGCACAATAAAAATTAATATTTTCCCAACCGGAGGAAAGGGAATACCATGGTCCTAAATTTTGTGGCTTGGGAGTCCCCTCATTCTCCTGATTTTTCTTGTCCCTTAGGTGAGTTCTAGCAGTTTCAAAAAAATTGGTAACAATTTTATGCCAAACAAAGTCCACCGAACTAAACTTCTCTCTAAAAATTTTGAAAATTCTTTCTATCCAAATGTGCCACCAGATTAAATTTGGGCCTTGGGACCAGCCTAGCTAAATGGAGGTATTCTTTATTTTTTGTTTCCATATCTCTCATATATTAGATAGAGTCACCTGAAACTTTAGGTGAGACTTAAAGAGGTCTACCCACCTTTTGTACAACTCTCTTGCAAATGCATACTAGAAAAGTAGATGGTCAAGTGTCTCCTAGGAGTTACACATGATGCAGTTGTAAGGGCCATAAAAACCTCTCTTCATAAGGTTATCACAGGTGCAATAGCTCCTATGCATGACTTCCCAAGCAAAGAAATTTATTTGAGGCCAACCCTTATCAACCCAAACTACATCCCATGGGGTATCCTACAAGATCAATGGAGGAGGGAGAAAAGTATTATAACCATCATGAACATTGAAGACACCTAGAGTGCCAAGACCCCAAGTGATCCTATAATATTCCTCTTTCTTTGTAAGACACCTTTTCTTGAGGATATTATCAATAAGAAGATTTTAATGAATAGGTACAAGAATAGGCCATTCTTCTAACCTCTTGCATTGAAAGATAGAGATATCTCTAATTTACCTCGAAGTAATACATGAACCCATATTTATCCATCCTCTACCTTTGAGGATTTGTTTCAAGGGCTGCAAATCTAAAAATCCATAGATTAAGGAGGCATGCTAGTCCCAAGAATCACTTCAAAAGTTAGCTTTGTCTCATATACCTACTTTCTAGAAAAATCTATATTTAAGCAATTGTTCACCAGCTTTTAGGACCCTCTAAATAATGGTTTCAAAGCCCCTTAGAGGAATCTGGCCAAGTTCCTAATGAGAGAAAGAACCCAAATACTTACTAGTTATGACTCTATAGAAGAAATCCTCCTTATTGGATATCCATTTCCAATAAAGCTTCCCAACAAGAGCTTGATTGTTTAAATCTACTTTATGAAAACCAAGGCCCCCTCAAGTTTTAGGTTGACATATTTTATCCCAACTAAAAAGAGTCTACCTCTTACCCATCCTTGGACTATCCCACAAAATTTTAAAAAATAAGAAAATCCAACTCTCTAAGGACTCTCATAGGGGTAGTTATGATGGAAAATTTATAAACATGCATGGCTTGGATCATTGATTCGATGCGATCCATCCTTCCTCCAAAGTTAATCCAATAGTGATTCCAATGATTAATTTTAGCAATAATTCTATCCATTAAAGCTTTCAAATCATCCACCCTTAGGCTCTTTTAAATAAAGGGTAATCCCTAGGTAATCAAGTGGAAGGGTACATAAGCAAAGCTTAAAATAATGGATTCCTTTGTCCATATTGAAGAAAATAACCTTAGATTGTAGGTTTTTGAAAGCATGAGATTCCGGAAGAAAAACAGTATTGAGATGCAATATAAACAAAAACTAACTCGATGCATGAAATAGGACGAACGTAATCAAATCAAGACAAAACATAAAGGGAAAGCAGGAGCACAACCCTTTTATATTAGGATTCTCAAACTCGGTTACAAATCCATCTCCTCCCCTTTTAGGGGCTAGGAGCATTAGCATATTTTGGTTACAATCGTGATCAATACTCCTTCTTCCGCATGCCCACATTTGAAATGGGCGGGCCAAAGTGTTGCCGCCGCTTATGCTGATGAGTCCTCGGTTCTTGCTGCTCCTCCTACATTCAAAGAAACAACAAAGGCGTTAGTAGCACCTGCTGCAAATAGGAAAAAGTTTGTTCTTTGAAATTAATGAAAGATGCATGTAAAAGATTGTCGAAAACAGTGAATAAAATGAATCTAAGTCACCTGCAAATCAGACAGAGACCAAAAGACCTTACCAGAGGGCCACTGCCATCGAAACAGTCGGCCAATCTACTTTCAACTAGAATTCGTCCCTGGGCAGGACGAATTTTGACTGTTATTCGTCCCTGGGTGGGACGAATTCGCCTGTGATGAAAAGCCGAGTTGATGCCGCTCCAATGTCGAACCTCGGGGTCTCCAAAACACCTGCAGACAAAGGGGTTAAGTAATTGGGGCCATTTTGGGACGACCCAGATGGTCGGATTCTCCCAATTTGGCCTCTATCCTTGGGAATTCGATGTCGCTACCTGCAAGTTAGTGAGGGCCACAAAATCGACAAAAGCATGATAATATTTGATCAAATGTCTTATGGAAATCAAGATATGTGAATTATATAGACAACATAACATGAAATGCAAGATGAACAAATGATCTAGAATACTTTAGAATGAAACTTAGAAAATGTGGGGTGCCCGAGTGGGCCTCCCACCGTTGGCACTTGATTTCGACGCCAATCCACTAGGGATGGGCCCAAAATCTCTTGGGATTGTGTTGTCGGCAAATTGGTGGATTCAAGGTGGTCAAATGTTGGGTTTGGGTTCGGATCCACGCTTCCAAAAGCCACCCAATAACCTCTCTTGCGAAAGAGATTAATGGATGTGAAAAGGTGAATCGAAAAAGGATGCAATAGGGTGTTCAATTTGGCAGCACTTCGTTGCTTGAAAATGCCTCCAACCTGTCCTCATTTGGGTGGGAAAGTCCACCATTTTATAGACCCATGGGGTCTCTTTGGAGGGGCATGCAGGGAT
This sequence comes from Wollemia nobilis, assembly GCA_028583015.1. Taxonomy (NCBI): domain Eukaryota; kingdom Viridiplantae; phylum Streptophyta; class Pinopsida; order Araucariales; family Araucariaceae; genus Wollemia; species Wollemia nobilis. The sequence continues at coordinate 6,087,601 of JAQPPZ010016931.1, forward strand.
GCCATGTGGCGGCCATGCCTTCCCAAGAGGGAGGAGACTCCTCCCTGACTTGGGCTTCCATGACTGCCTTTGTGACGGTCCTCTAACTGCCAACCTACCCACCTACACGCGCATGCACGGCAGGAGGCAATAATTGACTGTCCTTGGCTGCCACTTGGCGGCATTTTTCTTTTTGCCCGTTAAACCTGGAATTCGTCCTGACCAGAGATGATTTCAGAATTCGTCCCTGGGTGAGACGAATCCCAGTTAGTATTCGTCCCTGGGTGAGACGAATACTTGGCAAAGTGCCTGAATGTGCCAAATTGCTTCTTGACCTTACAAAATTGCTATGAAAGTGGTTAGGACCACTGTTTAACCTCTGAGGGCTGCCCTAGGGGCTGTGTGTGTCAAAGCGATCAGTGTTTGCAGTCACATAATCGGATTGGTGCTGTTTTGGTGTCTACGGATGCCCCTTTTTGGGATGCGCTGTGCATGGCGCAGCGTCGAGCAAAAATAGATAACCAAAGCACTAATGATTAGGGTTTCTTGGTAACCTAACCAACTTTTGATGCCCCAAGCATGGAAAGGGCATGCATTCTTGAATCCTTGCTTCTGACGAGCTAAGGAATTTGATTTCAAGTGTTAACCTATTTTGGTGAGGTGTGACTTGAGCTTGGACATTGATCAGTCATGATTAGGCAAAGGGCGCAACCTTTTGTCCACGGGGGAACCTTGTGTTCATGCTTCGGGAATGCCAAGTGTTTGATCAATTTGTGATTATTGCTTGTTTACTGCCCCAAGCAGGAGCGTAATTGTCTTTGTCAATGATTCTTTGAATGCATGTCATTGCCTTGATTGGGTGTGTGTTTGTTGATTGGTGACTAAGTGTGACTACCCCCTCAAGCGACGAATCGATGAGGGAATGACCTTCGTGAGAAAAGCGACGAGTCGCTTGACCCAAGATGACTTGTGCAAGGGTGCCTTTAGATGGTTTATCGTTAAGCATGTGCAATTTTTCCAACATTTGGACCTATTTTTGGTGGGTGTTAACCCTTTTTGCGACGCTGTTTGGAGCTGAAATTGGCAAAAATCTGTCTTCCCATGGAGCGGTCCGGCTAAGATAGCCTTCTTAGGGAGTAGGATAATGACAATTTGTGACCCCAACGTCTATTTTGTATGCCCGGGATGTCAAGTGCAACAGCACTCACATCGGGCAAATTTATTGTCTGTTTTTAGTGCATTTTTGTTCATTTTTTGATGTTTTTGAAGTTTTTGGCCTGAATTCGTCCCAGGGTGGGACGAATTCCAGCTTTGGAATTCGTCCCTGGGTGGGACGAGCGCTAACCAGAGTGCTCATCCCAGTAAAGGATGAATTCCAGCTCAAAGGCCTATTTAAGGGCCAAAACTTGAGTTTGGGCTCATTTGTGTCTAATTTTTCTTGCGATTTGGAGCTCTGGGGAGGAGGAGGTTAATTCTACGAAGCGAAGCGCTGCCGAGATTTTCCCTGCCATCATGAGTACACAAACTGGTTCGAGCGGCGGAGCCGAAGCGAGACCCGTAAGTGCTCCCTAGAGTTTATTTTTGTTTTAAAACTGTAAGTGTGTTGTTTTTCTGTACAGTTCTTTTCCATGATTTTAATTAATTTTTTTGTTGAATTGTTTTCTTTTGCAGGTTGTTAGGAGCCGGTACCGTGTACCCACTGCTTTCACTGAGGCACGAGGGGCGCTGACTGAGGTTGATTGGGAGTGGCTTGATGCCCTTGGGCTCAAGCAGGTGGCTCGACTGGAGCCTGTGGTCCCGGATCAGGCCTATCTGATGGCCCTGATCAAACTTTGGGATCCGCGGACCAACACCTTCCATCTCCCGACAGGGGAGATGACTGTGACTCTGGAGGATGTCTATCGGCTTCTTCGGATTTTGATAGATGGACTGCCCATCAGGACATCGCCGCGTGATCAGCGGACTGCTGTACTGACGAGATGCTTCGGGCATGGGGAGCGGTTGGGTGTAGAGAACCCAGTGGAGACGGCCGAGGTGGACTGCCAGGTTGGCGGGATTTTGGTTGGATGGTGGTAGGAGAGGGGGGTGTTAGGAGTGAGGCACGCATTCCTGATGGGCCTCATTTCTAACATGTTATTACCTGACTCGTCAGGCGTGAGGTTCCCATGGAACCTGCTGGATTTGGTGTGGCAGTTGGTAGAGTGCCCGATAGAGGCACCGCTGATCCTGAGATGGGGACAGACACTGTTGGCATAGCTCTACGGGGAGATGTATGGGGTCCGCTATCGACAACGAAAGGGGGTCAGCTATAGTTATCTATTGCAGTGTTGGGGTTGGCAGCACATAGCAGTTGAGAGGCCAACCGGGTTACCATGGACGACTCGGGCGGTGATGGAGGATAAGGAGATAGGGTATGCAATTTTGTGGCGGTGGTCCACAGAGCAGGGGTAGAGTCGACGGTGGGCAGGTGTCGTAGGGCACTATGTCGATGCCTTCTCTCGGCTCACTCCAAGGGAGGTGGTTTGGCACCCTTATCGGGACTGTCCAGCCTGGCCGAAGGCTGGAGAGTGGCTCCAATGGGTACGTAGGGAGTGGTGGTTGATTGGGTGACACGGGACCGAGCATGAGTTCTTCTCATATAGTCCGGGTTACACGACAGTTTGGGGTGTGCCAGGGGTTTCCTGGTGAGCCCGTGGTCTATCGACGTCGAGGAGATGAGAGGACTCTAGATCGATCGGTCATCGCGCCATTGGGCGAGGATTCAGATGCGGTGATCGACGTCCCGGACGTGGATGACGTCGGGACTACCACTGAGTATGACTCATGGTGGGTACTACGATGATGGAGAGGAGAGGGGCCACTGGGAGGGCGAAGGCGGTAGCGGAGGGTGCTGAGGCACCAGGGGATGATTGGGGAGCTCCGTTGGAGGATGCGGACATGGTTGAGGTGGGGGATGAGGATGTAGATTTGGGAGCTCCGGATCAGCCGGACATGCAAGACATGGAGGAGCAGTGGGAGCCAGAGCAGGCTGCTATTCCAGAGAGTCCTGTGCTTCAGGAGGATATGGAGGAGATGGAGTCCAGGGTACGTGCTGAGAATGCATGATTGGCGGAGCTGCTACGGATACGAGATCAGGAGCTGGGGGACGCGCTGCGGGAGAGGGATCTCCTGTGGGCTCAGCTAGCAGAGCGGGATAGGGTTTTGGTGCAGCATGATGATGCAGTAGCTTACTACCATCGACGGGAGGCAGAGTGGTTTCGGCATCGGCTAGATTTGGAGAGGGAGGTCATCCACCTCGATGGGCGGCTACCTAAGCCGTCGGGAAGTGGATCTTCATGTCGGACGAGGGATAGTGCTACTAAGCGGTCAAGCATCATCTCGTCGCAGGCGATTGGATGAGGGAGGCGATAGCAGGCGTGATGTGGGGGCTAGTAGTAGCCGCCCTACAGGGTCCCATAGGACCCACACCATGGGGGGTAGTTCCCGTCGCACCGATCCTACGTGATCATGGTGGTCGATGCCTTAGGGTGGGTGATTTTGTTATATGATTGCGGGGTCTGAGGACCAGTTTTGTAGCCTACGGGCATTTTTTTTGATGATATATATATATATACCGATTTTATTTTGGTTATGCATATGTGATGATTTGATCTTTATGCATGATGGTTGATGAATATGGATGTATGCATGTTTATTTATTTTGATGAATGCATATGTTATGATGAATGCAAATGTTTTTTATTTATATGTGATATGCAAAATGAAATGGATGGATGGAATTTGTGATGGTTGGTTATGGCACCATAGACTGTTTAGGACTCTGTTTATTTTATTTTTAGGCGATTGTTGTGGTAAATGACTTTGTATGTATACATGTGGTTTTTCTCTCTTTTTTTTGTATTTTTTGATGGTATTGCAAAGATGGAAAGTAGCGCAGTTGGTTTAGAAATGTAGCTAAGGTTTTCTGAGACTCAGACGGTTTTAACTCACTAGCCATGACTGTACTTTATCTTACAAGACTTTTGACCAAGGTATGAATCGAACTCATTTTTGACCAAGCTATTTCACATCCCTGTGTGTGCAATTGAGTTCATTTATGTGGTATTTGTCAGGATACCGCTAGTGCCAAGTGGGCTTTCAACCGAACATGTCTATACTAAGGATCACCTAATTAGCTCCACTAACTCCTTTGTTGTATGTAGTTAGATTAATCTACGGTGTTATCCAGGATACCATAAGCTAGCTCATCCTTATGCAAACATTGGTCTGCATATACGCAAAGCGAATGTGACAGACATATCGTCATGCGGGTAGGATACCACCATTGCCAGATAGGCTATCAACCAAACCTGTAATGAGGATCACCTAGATGGTTTTCGAATGCTGAGAATTCCAAAGATTCAAGTTCAGGTTGTTTGTTTGCTGAATGATTTGGGAGACTTGCTTGTCTATATAGTGATGCAAATCACTGTTTATTTTTCTATTTATTTTTCTTTTTGAGCAAGGATTTTGAATAGTGGTGATAACCACTGTTACTTGATTTTGTATTTTGAGCGGTGTGAGTTTGAACTTGTGAATGGCTTTGATCCTCATGGCCTTGGGGATGACTACCCATCCTGGTTAGGGGTGGATAGTACGAATCCTTACGACGTTGGGGACCAAGGGGATGATGGAGATTATGAAGTAGGGGCATTGATCTTTTAGGCCTTGGGGACGACTACCCATCCTGGTTAGGGGCGGATAGTACGAATCCTTACAACTTGGAGACCAAAGGTGAATGGAAAGTGTTAGGATGATGATTTATTGGAATTTTGTTCGTGAATGGCGTTGATCCTTTTAGGTCTTGGGGATGACTACCCATCCTTGGCAGGGACGTGTAGTACGAATCCTTACAACTTTGGGAACCAACTATGATTGGGATTTGGTAGTGGTGAAAACCATTGTATATGAAGGTGAATGAATAGGGAAGAGCTCGTCCTTTTATCAATTCTCAGCATTCTAGAACCATTCGCACAGGGGGATGAGCAAGATAACCGTTTCGCTTATGGTGACCTGGATTACTGTGCAGGTTTCATCTTTCGTTCACACAACTTGGGAATTTTTATGTGTTTTAATTTGTGTTGGGATGCTACGTAACAAGGTGTATTTCAAGTGTAACTCTACCTTCGTAAAATCTGTCTGACTTGGTACATTACGTGGCTAAAGAGCAAAATGATGACTGAATTACGAAAACTCTTGATACATTAGAAGACCACTGACTCTTAGTGTGGTAAAAAGCAGTAAATGGCGTTTGTTTTGTTGTTTTGTAAAATGGAAAAGTGTGGAACGAGATGGACTTAGCAGAATAATTACAGTTTATGGTGCCTTTGACCTTTACGACCACAAATATGCAATGTATGGGTGCGATGCTTAATGCAGCTACATATTTTTGTATTTTTGATGGATTGATTTTTGTGAATATGAAGATGAGATGCGAGAAAAGCTCTCTATTGATGAATTTGAGCATGCCTAGAAATGAGATGCAAATTTTTGTTGTTTTTGATGATTTTTTGTTGTTTTTGAATTTTCTTGATTTTTGACCAAGCGATTGTGGGAATCCTTGGAGCATTTTGGGGTTGACCAAGCGATTTTAGGGATCCTTGGAGCATTTTTGGGATTGACCAAGCGATTTTAGAGATCCTTGGAGCATTTTGGGATTGACCAAGCGATTTTAGAGATCCTTGGAGCATTTTTGGGATTGACCAAGCGATTTTAGGGATCCTTGGAGCATTTTGGGATTGACCAAGCGATTTTAGGGATCCTTGGAGCATTTTTGGGATTGACCAAGCGATTTTAGGGATCCTTGGAGCATTTTTGGGATTGACCAAGCGATTTTAGGGATCCTTGGAGCATTTTTGGGATTTGGCTCTCTTAGATATGAAATGGGCGCAAATGACTGATGTTCAAGGGTTCTGTTTCCTTGATTCCATCAAGAGAAGCTAGCCGGTATGTCCCGGGTCCTATTTTGCTATCAATGACATATGGACCTAACCAATTTGCCACGAATTTGTCCCTTAGGTGGGATGACAAACTAGAATTCTATTGGTTTTCCTTCAAAACCAAATCACCAACCCGAAAGTCCCTCAGGTGAACTTTCATGTTGTAAGCTTTCTTAAGTCGCTCTTGATAAATACGTAAATGCTCGAGAGCATTAACGCGTCGTTCATCAAGCAACGTAAGCTGGTCTAACCGGGCCTGCCACGCGTAGAGTCATCATCGATGAACTCCTGCATTGATATGCGTAGGGAAGGAATCTCCAACTCTAGAGGCATGACTACCTCGGAGCCATACACGAGCGAAAATAGAGTGGCCCTAGTGGGTGTCCGAATGCTAGTGCGATAGGCCCATAGGGCAAGTGGGATTTGAATGTGCCAATCCTTATGACTGTCTGTGACGATCTTTTTAAGGATGGCAACTAGCATTTTGTTTGACGCCTCTGCTTGCCCATTCGCCTACGGATAATAGGGTGTCAAAAAACTGTGCTGAATTTTGTACTTTGTGGTCAAAGCACGCACGTCTTTGTTCTTGAATGGCGTCCCATTATCCGAGACTATTTTGGATGGAATACCAAAATGACATATGATGTTATGCAAAATGAACTCCACAATGCGGGGTCCTATCGTAGAGGTAAGCGGAACTGCTTCCACCCACTTGGTAAAATACTCTGTGGCCATTATGATAAACGTGTGACGGCCTGATGACGCAGGGGAGATCTTTCCAATTAGATCGAAGCCCCACTATAAAAATGGCCAAGCATACTGGACCATCTGCAAGGCCTGGGAAGGTACGTGCATCAAATTGGCATGATGTTGACACTTCATGCACTTCTTGACATATGCGCAACAATCTCGCTCTAAAGATGGCCAATAATAGCCCATGCGAAGAATGCGCTTTGCGATGGCCATACCACTGAAGTGGCCACCACATGTACCATCGTGCGCTTGGGCGACTGCCCAAGTGGACTCTTGTTGGTCCAAGCAACGAAGGAGGATTCCTTCATAGCTACGACGATACAAAATGTCTCCTATCAAGACATACTTAGCCGCTTTCTGCTTGAGTGCTCATTTTGCGGCATGAGTCAATCCAAGCGGGAGATTACCTAACTTGAGGTAGTCTCTAATGGGTAAATACCAATCCTATTGATCAGAAACCTCGATAGTATGAACAGCCAATCCCTCTTGAAGTTCATCCCTAGCGAACGCTGAATGGGATAGAACCTGTAAGAATAGCATTGTGTTGCTATTAATGGGAGTAGGGGAGAACAAGGACCCCCAGTTGGCATGTTTCAGATGATCTTGGATTCGAGAGAACTTATCCGAGGATGGTTCAATCTGGATCATGTGGATTCCTGGCGTCAAGTCGGAGCTTGCACGCTCCATCATGGATTGCGATAAGGTTTTGACTTGAATGGTTGTCATATCACCGGAAAGGTCTTGCGGGATTAGTGACCCCAAGGAGGCCATTGTGTCTGCAAAATGATTCGATGATCGAGGGAGTGCCTCGATGTCATACCACTCAAGTTTTGCCAGGAATTTGTCCACAAGGGCTTTATAAGCCTGTAGAACTGGGCATTTGCATTGATATACCCCTTTGACTTGATTGACTATTAACAGTGAATCACCAAAGATGTTCAGTCATTTGATGTTCATGGTGATTGTTGTCTGAAGACCTATGAGCAAGGCTTCATACTCTGCATTATTGTTGGTGCATGGGAAGTTTAATTTAAATGACAGGGGCATTGGAGCACCCTGCGGTGTGAAGAATACAATTCCTGTGCCACCACCTTGCTCACATTTAGAACCATCGAAGAATAGGGTTATGTCGGCCTGTGACTCAGGCTCATCAGAATCTGGCGATTTTGAGACATGGAAGACCCCATCATCGGGTAGTTCTATGACTAGAGGCTGATCGTCTTCAAGAGGAGCCTCCGCTAGTTGATCGGCTATGACTTGTCCTTTGATAGATTTTTGTCCAATAAACTCTATGTCAAATTTTGTCAACAACATGATCCATTTTGCCGTGCGACTACTATGATAAGTATGACTCATCATGTATCGCAATGGATTCTCCTTAGACACAACATACGTAGTGTTGCTCAGCATGTAGTGGCATAGCTTTTTGGTAGCAAACACCACTACCAAGCAGAGTTTCTCGACGTATGCATAGTTAAGTTCATAACTGACCAGGGTGCGGCTAAGATAGTAAGTAGCCTGTTCCTTGTGAAGTTCATTCTTCTGGGCTAGCATGGCACCCAGTGCCACCTCAATAGCTGAGATGTATAAGTAGAATGGCACTCCTGGTCTAGGTGGTGCCAATACTGGCGACGAAGCCAGGTATTGTTTGATTTCGTCAAAGGCTGACTGGCACTCGTCATCCCAGTGAAATGTAACCCCCTTGTGCAATAATTTGTTCATGGGTCGGCACTTGTCAGATAATTGCGCTATGAAGCGCTTAATCGACGTGACCTTTCCCTGCAGACTTTTGAGCTGCTTGATGGTAGTTGGGGGAACCATTTCAAGGATTGCCTTGACTTTCTTTGGGTCCACCTCGATGCCTCGCTTTGAGACTATGAAACCCAAGAGTTTTCCAGATGTGACGCCAAATACGCACTTCTTGGGATTTAGTCTAACTTTATGCTCCATGAGGCGATCGAGGATCTTGCTTAAGTCATCGATATGATTTGAGCGCAAAAGAGACTTGGCTAACAAATCATCCATGTAATCTTCCAAAGTTTTATGCATGTAGTCATGGAAGATGTACGTCATGGCACGTTGGTAGGTGGCACCAACATTTTTAAGGCCAAAAGGCATGACCTTATAACAAAATGTCCCCCAAGGCATTGTGAACGCCATTTTTAGTTGGTCTTCAGGATTGATACGAATTTGATTGTATCCTGAGAAACCATCCATGAGGGAGAGCATTTCGTGACCTGTTGTAGCGTCTACCAACGCGTCGATGCTCGACAAGGGGAAATCATCCTTAGGACTCACTTTGTTTAGATCTCAAAAATTAGTGCATATGCGAATCCTCCCGTCGGGCTTTTTGACGGGCACCATGTTGGACAGCCATGGCGGATAATCCACGCAGATGACAAACTGTGCATCCAACAGCTTTTGCAATTCGTCTTTGACCATCAAGGCCACTGTTGGGTGCATCTTACGTAGTTTTTGCTTTACGGGCTTGATTGTCGGATCAAGCGTTAAATTATGCGTGACTAGCTACGGGTCTAGTCCCGGCATATCCCTGTATGACCATGCAAAAACCTCCTTCTTCTCTTTGAGAAGGGCAATGTAGTCGGCTTGCTCTTTGGGGGAAAGACTTACCCCCACCTTGAGAATCTATGGATTCATTGGATCTGTGCCGATATCTACGTCAATCGTCTCCTCGATTGACATGTGGGATCCGTCCTCCAACTGATGTGGAGTCGGGATCAAATGGATATCATCAGCTGAATTTAAGTCTACGTTGGGAACCTCGGGTTCCTCTTCAGCCTAAAAAATATCCTGAGTTGTCCCTGGGGTAAAATGAGGCATCTTACCGAAAGGCCGATACTATGATGGTGAGAGAGGTGAATTGACGCGATCCCGATCGATGGCATCTGTGTCTAGATGCAATGACCATGCTGGATTGGCCGGATTGTGGATGGGTGCGGTCAAATCAATGGAGATCATGTGGATGGAATGAATTTGGTCTCCATTACCATGGGTATGATAACTTGAACATTCTGGATGCTCCCTATACTCTGGATCTGGCTCTAGGGGAATGGGCACGAACGGATCTGCCCTATGTGCTGATAGGAGGACAGGGTCTTCCCTCGGCACTGATGTCATTATAGGGTCTCGGGGTGGACGGTGCTCATCGTAGATTTGGAGCCATGGATCCAACACTTGGTCCCACCCCACTGGGTCTACATACCACTCATGCCCTGGCAGTATGCCCATCTATGCAAATAAGTCATCAATCCCTAAGGGACATTGTTGTTGCACTTGTTGCCTTTGTTGCATCTGTCGCATGTGGTTGAGATAGGCCATCTCAGTCTCATCTTTCGAATCACTATCAGAGATCCAAAAATGTTCATTTTCTTCCACAACTACTTGCGACATTAAGGGTTCACCTTGTTCCAGAAAATTAATCTGGTCCCATTGCGGTTGTTCCACTCTTGGTGGAGGGACCTGATTCTCTTGACACTATATTGGCTCAACTGGAACCTCTAAAGGGAACAGTTTCAAAAAGATTTTTGGACACCGTTTATGTTCTCTTTGGGAATTAGTGTCCGAACTTTCACCTCTCTCTAGCAAAGGAGAGGGATTACTGATGTTACCAAGGGTGTTTGTTGACCATGGGAGGTAATCTCCCAATGTATATTCTGTATTTGGGTTGGCATAAGGATCTGATGCCAATCCACCCTTGTTGCCTATTCCTAGGCCTTGCATGTTTTCCACCAAGATGTCTAAGGGCAGGGGGTGGTTGAACCCTACTCCCGACTTATCATATGGCATTTGGTATCTTGGCTGGCAAAGGACACGCACCCCTTGCTCATACCTGCCTAGCCCGTATCCATGCCAATTGCATTGGCCGAGATATCTCAGAGCGAAGTCCGGGTTTGACAGATAATTGACATTTTTGGCAAAAGGCTCTTCGTCCTCGTCCTTTTGCTTGCATGGTTCAGCACCATGATCAAGGCCCCCATACACAAAATTAGTCTGGTTTGGTGGGTAACCTAGAGGAACAACTGTTCCTATGGGAAGGCGAGGTCTCCCCATGTCTTGTACTGATTCTAGCGCGGGCGTTGCCACAACATTCTGCACTAGATACTCCCCCAGGCCCGTACTGGCCATTTCAACCGTAATTGTTGATGCTTGGGAGGGAGGGAACGGGAGGCCTTCCTGAGTCCATTCCATGTTTGGTGGGTTAGGAGTCTCAACTTTCGTTGTGCTAGGTATTTCTTCTATTGATACAGTTGATATTGTTGGCAACCCCTCTTCTAGGGGCTGAGCCTCTTCCAAGATCTATTTTCCTTTGTCCTTCTGTTTAGCCATGACAGGTGGCATTGGTAGTGAAGGAGCAGATGATGAAGACTCACCTGGCTGGGATTTTGATGATTTGGTCACCAGTGGTGCCCGCGGTATTGGACCCTGTTTAGATGGATTTAACTGGAAATCCAAATGCGTTGAAGGGAGGGTCGATTGAGGCATTAATTGCATCGCATTGCAATATTTGAAGGGTTCTAAGTCCATCGGGACTACATGAACTTCTCCTTCAAATGCATACTTTAGACACTGGTGAGCGATCGAAGGGACACACTTCATGTCCCTGATCCATGGCCGCCCTAGCAGTATGTTATATGCCATCTCGCCTTCCAAAACATGGCACAATGTAGGTATTGTCTTTTGTCCTACCGGACAGGCAGAACAATTGTGTCGGACTGTCGAGCATATTGCATCGTTGAATGCTCGTAGTGTGTATGTGGAAGCCATGATATGAGAGGCTGGCGGCTTCAGATGTTTTAATGCTACAGTGGTAATGATGTTACTGGACGAGCCAGTATCTACCAACACTCTCTTGTACGGGATCCCGTTGACCCGCGCGATAACGTGCAGGGGTGGATCTGCCATGTCATTCGATATTGTTTTAACTTCATCCTCTCTGAAGGTAATGACCGGCTCCGTACATCGTTTCACATGTCCCACGAAGTTATTGAAAGAATTCGCTTCGTGAGGCTGTAACTCGATGGCTTTCAAAATTTCCATGAGAGCTTCTCTATGGGGTGTTGACTGTTGAATAAGCTCGTAAATGGAAAGCCTAGCCGATGTGGTCTGCAAACTCTGCGTGAGTTTGGTCCGTATCGTGACCTCGGGTCTAGGCGGAGGCAACTGCATAGGGCATTGTTGAGGTTGCGACGTTGTTGGAACTTCTCTTGTAGTTGCCGTGGGGGCAACTCCTGGGTACTTTTTGTTCCTGGTCACTATGCTGATCATTCCCACAAATCCTTGCATGGGAAGATTCTGTCGCACCTCATTGACCTGAAGAGGTTTTTCCTGTGCCTCGTGGGCAGGCAAAGGGTCCTTGAATACCCCCATCTGTTGATTATTTGGCGCTATGGGGTTGTCCACGACCAATGTTTTATTATCGATCAAATCTTGGATTAATCCCTTGAATTTCCAACATCCATTCAGGTCATGTCCCCTTCGCCTATGGAACCTACAATATAATTCCTCTCTGTATCCCTTAGGCTTGGGAGCGTTAGGATCTACAGTTTGGATTTCTGGAAGGGTGACTAAATTTGCCACTGACAAGCGGTCAAATAGGGAGTCCCTGGACTCCGCATAAGGGGTGAATTGTCGCCTAGGGCGATGCTGCTGATTTTGCTCCTATTTTTTATTATCTCTTTCATAACTAGGAGGCACTGCTTGATAATTAGCCTTTTGGGGCTGTATTTCTTGCACGGGCTTGGGGACATTTATCGCAACTTGGTTAACAGTAGCGGGTTGTGATTGCGTAGTCCCGGTCTTAGTGTTTTTGTTCCACTCTTTCTTTTTAGGCTTGGCGATTGTGCCCTCCCCTATTTTGATCTCTTCTATAACTCTGGCTTGCGCCAAAGCTTCTTCTAGGCTGGCGTATTGCTGCAGCAGCAATAGCCCAGAGATCGATTTTAGACAACTCCGTGCAAACATCTGTGTGAGGTCAGACATAGGGGGAAGGTAGGGTAGCTTAGAAAGCAAAGCCCTCCATCGATTCTCGTATGCTGCCATTGTCTCTTCCTCATATTGCTTGAGGCTGGCCAGATCACTCAGTGATGCCTTCTTCTTTGTGTTGAAGGCAAAGCATTCAAGAAACGCATCTACTAATTGATCTAGGTTATTTATGTTATGTTTTGGTAACTGTGTGAACCAATCCGAGGCAGGACCTACGAATGTGGTTATGAATGTCCTAAGCAACAATGCATCATTATCTTGAATGCCGAAGCATTGGCTCAGGAATCTTGTGACATGTTCTTGTGCATCCTCTTCACCTTTAAAGACTGCCAATTGAGGCAACTTGAAATGTTCGGGGTAAAGAGGTGTGGGCACTGAGGGATGCACTGGATGACTACGGAGTTGACGTAACATGGGCTTTTGATGCCCAGAAGCTTTTGTCTCCACAGACTCCAAATGCTCTAATAGCGCTTTGTATGCATCGAAAGATTTAATTTCTTCCTCTTTTGTTTGCTCCCGTTGTGAGTTATGGGAGACTGGAGGCCTATGGGGGGGTGGCCGAATGGCAGCCCTCCCACCTTGATAGGGCATTTTGGCCCATTCTATTTTTGGTTCATATTCCTCATGAACTTCCTGAGGAGTCTCTGGGCGAGACCTATGACCCTGAGTGAGTCCCCGCTGAGGGTATCCATCATTGTTTCGGGGAGTGGCCTCCCTCTCGGGTCTATAAGGTCTCGGAGGCAAAGCTTGACGAGGTCACGGAGACCTGTCCTGCACCAAAGGGTTATGCCTCTCATATTGTTCTACTTTTTGGGTGCGAGGGGTTGGCACCCTCTCAGGTAGTTTATAACGTAGCTCATCCGCTTCGTGTTGCATGCGCTCTTTATTAAGGCGGTATAAGTACTCTAACTCCTGATGACCTTGCTCAAGCTACGTGATTCGGGCTTGGCGGGTGGCATGTCTGGCGACTGTCGGGTCAATTTGGTCTGCCATATTTTGCTCGGGAGGCTTGAATGTTTCTCCTATGTATTTGCCTCGGTCTTGATGATCTAAAATTTCAATGGGTCGCTTCCCTCTGTCGAGGTTGGCGGCATTTACTTGAGGCTCTGGCCTCGATGGGTGACCATGATATCTAGAAGGTGTGGAAATGCAAGGTTCCCATGCTGTATGTTGTTCCCGAGGAATGCGATGGTCTTCCTCGTACTCCCTTTCATGGGTGTGAAAGGGGCGGGCGGAGTTGGCTCGCCCTGTGTGGAGAGCCCTGCGCTCTGGGTTTTGTCTTTCTGTTCTAATGGGAGGCAAAGGAGAGGTACCATATTCACGTTGTCTCTCCTCATGGACACTGTGCCTCTCTAGCGCTTCATCATGCTGTGGCCACTCAGATCTAGCCTCAAAAGGCGGTTTTCTATTTACGTCGAGTGCCACATGTAAAGCTTCTTCTCGAAAGGGGCTGTGTTGAATGGGCATACTCCACAGAGGAGGGTCCCAATAATTCCTTCTTGATGTGGCCTGATGTGGACTCTCTTGTAGGCCAGACCGCCAAGGCGGTATGGCCAAGTCCTCAGGGCTAAAGCGAAGGCGACCAGCGCCCTCTCTTTGTGCACCTTCTGCAGCATCCGCCCTTGATTGGGCTTGGCTACGGGTGTACACCATTGTGGTGCTTCTCTACTAGCTAAGCAGATTTTTATCTCGTTTATGATGATTTTTTTTTTTGTTACACTAAGCAGAAATGAACACACACACACAAACAGTGATTATCTCTTTTAAAGATTTAATGGTGTGTCCTAAACTGGTTTAGTGCATTTTGATGTTTTGTTTTGTTTTTGCAAGTTTTGAAGAACGTTTAAATGCATAATGTTGGCTCATATGACTCCCATAAATGGTCGCCCCTTCAATATACCATTTTCGGACCGATATACCAACCTCTCTATATACCCGCCCTTACGAGAGGGAAACTATAGGTACGTGAGAGCAGATGGTACGTGGAACATAGGCGGTATGGAAGGGGGATTGTCCTGTTAATGACACCTACCATAGAAGACTTATCCTCGCGCGCATGGGAATCACCCCAGTGACACTCGGTCAGCTTTCATCAGGATTTACGCCTAACAACAATGACAATCGGGGAAATGGATGCAAAGCTAAGCCAAGGTGGTGATGAACCCACCGTTGGTCTTGCTCAAGGGCTGGGGTCTTACGACCAGCTCCTTGGTTAAAAACATGCCACGTGATGTGTGTGTGGTTTATTTTACTTAAAATTGAAACATGCAAGCAACCACTATTTTCCTTAAGCACGCAAGAATTGACAGAAAGTGAAAGCAAAAAATCAAAAAATGACAAAGACAGTTTTGGAACCCTTACCTCTTTTCTGCCCAGACTTGTTGTTTCTGATCTTCGGCTCTGAAAATTTACAGACAAAAATTCATCCCTCTGTGAGACGAATTACAGAACAGAATTCGTCCCTATCTGAGACGAATTTAAATTCGTCTCAGGGTCAGATGAATTACGAGTAAAGTATTCGTCACAGTCAGAGACGAATAACAGTCTGCTTAAAAAAAATTGTACCTATCAAGCACAAAACATAGAAATGGATCAGTTACTTGATCTTAAAAACCAAGGGACAGAGTCCCACCATGATCGCCACTGAAAGCATGAGATTCCGAAAGAAAAATAGTATTGAGATGCAATGTAAACAAAAACTAACTCGATGCATGAAATAGGATGAACGTAATCAAATCAAGACAAAACATAAAAGGAGAAAGTAGGAGCACAGCCCTTTTATATTAATTCCAAACTCGGTTACAATCCATCTCCTCCCTTTTTAGGGGCTAGGAGTGTTAGCATGTTTTGGTTACAATTGTGATCAATACTCCTTCCGCATGCCCACATTTGAAATGGGCGGGCCAAAGTGTTGCCGCCGCTTATGTTGATGAATCCTCGCTTCTTGCTACTCCTCCTTAGAACTTTAATTTGACTCTCCTTCCTATTTCTTTTGAGTTTATTCAAAACCAAGTCCTATTTTATTTGTTGACCTTCTTTGTTCCTTTACTATCTTATTATAATATTTGAGCTATTCTTGAATCCTTTCATCTTGATCTTGAAGTCCTCTAAATCTTCTTTTAGTAGTGCCACTTCTTGTGCTAACTTCTCACATTCCAAGATATTTGCTTATAAATTATCTTTGAACTTTTTTGCCTTAGCCTTTGATTTTTCTAAATCCTCTATGAGCAATTTTCTCTCTTCATCACATTCTTGAACCTAAATTTCAAGTTTAGAGTGTTTCTTTCTTACCTTATTTACCATGTCAAGGGCATATATAAGTTCTCCCTTGAGATCATAACCATTCTCTACTAAATAATCCTCTATTTTTTTACCTTTGTCCACACCATTACTTTATTTTGGCTTGTCTTATCTAGGATCACTTACTTCTTCTAAAGCCATTAGAATATTTTCATTTGGTCCTTCAAGTGCATTCTCATATTCATCATCACTGAAACTATAACTACCCCTCGTACAATAATCTTCAACATGTCCAAAGTTACCACATCTAAAATATTTGAGAATAACTGGAGTCTTTATCTTAACTGGTTCCTTTTCTTAAATCATAAATAGGACTTCATCTCTATCATTGTATAAAAAATCTAGCATCACTATCATTTGAGTACTTACTTGCATTATCTGCATAGTAGCTCCTATTTTGTCTTTGGTAGAACTTATTTTCTTGTTTGCTTTGTCCATCCTTGCTTTTCTTTTGGTGTCTGTCTTTCTGATTCCCTGTACTTGTGATCCTGTTTTTCTTCACCATTGTTGTTCTTTGACTCTTTCCAACATGTTTAAAAATATCCATACTTTCCACAATTGAAACACTTAACAAATCATAGATCTATGGGTATTCTGGAACCTTTAGATCTTCTACCATAATTTGCTTCTTCATCACTGGATGACTCACTACTTGATTCTGACGTCTTACCCTGTATCTTCTTATTTGCTTTGAAAGCAACATCTTTTGGAGGGATAGGATCTTTTGTTCTTATCTCAAAAGTTGTAAGCATACCAAGTAGAGAATTTCTTGTTAGACTGTCACTATCAATTGATGTTTCTATAGAAGAGACATTTTCACTGTACCTGTTTGGAAGAGTTATCAATATCTTATCACAAGCATCAAATTCATCGACCTTCATTCCAAGACCTCCCATTTCATGTACAAGTTCATCAATCTTACTAAGATAGTCACAAATGTTTTCATCATCCTGCATTCTTATATTTTCAAATTCTCCTTTGATATTTTTGATATTAGCTTTCTTGACATCTTTATCTCCTTCATATATGTCCTGCAGTAGTTCCCACATTTATTTTTCTATTTTACAATACATAACCTTCATAGATTATGATCTATGTAATCCTTTTATTATTGCATTCATAGCTCTTGAATTTGTAGGCATTAGAATCTTACCTTCCTTATGTGTAGAAGGATTTACTGCTGAATCATATCCAAGTTCCATTGCATCCCAAACTTCATTGCCAAGTACCATCAAGTGAAACCTCATCAACATACACCAATACAAGAAGTCACTTTCATAAAATACTAGTACTTTATTATTGATGGACCCGTCCCCTTGAGCCTTTTGATCCATTTTGATCTTTACTACTTTTACTTCAAGCTATCGAACTCTTATGAAGGAACCTGCTCTGATACAAATTGAAGAACACAAGCTTATACTGAAATGGGGGTGAACAATATAAGAGCACTTTTAATTTTCTTTCCAAATAACTATTATACAATGTATATATAGCAGTATCAATAGCAGTATTCAAATAAATGTACAAAACATAATACACAATAGAGACACATTTTTAACGTGGTTAATCCAAAGATGGATACTTCCACGAAGAAAATATTTCACTAAAATTTTCTCAATCAATCTCTTGGGAATCCTTCCCAATTACAATGTTTATGGACCTACATCCAAAGGAGATGTTCATACCCTAAATCTGGTTTGTGGATCTCTATCCAAAGGATAACTTTTTCTCCTATGTTCTGGTTGGTGATCCTCTAGAAGGCAATGCCTCCACTTCACTGATTAATGGATCTCTCTCCACTTGAATACTCTTGTCCTCACTCAAAATTCTTGTCCTCAATATCCTAGCTGATGGATATATATCTGCTAGAGACTCTATCCTCTCTACACTGTCACCTCCAAAGCTCTATCTCAATGCTATACTAAACATAGTCCAGTCGGTCTAGCACAAATATACTCAACTATTACACTAAACATAGTCCAGTTGGTCTAGCACAAATATGCTCAATATCTCTATTTGGTGTGGCACAAACCTTTTCTTAAATATGCACCAAACACTGCTCTTAAATCTGCATTAAACATAGTTCAGTCAATCTAGCACAAATTTATCTTCAATCTCTATCCTCAAGCCTTAAATCAAGGCTTGACTCAACTCTTCTAGATCTGCCCCAAACCTTAACTCAAGGTCTGAACAAATAAATCAACTTTGCTCTCAAGTCTTCTCAAATACTTTTCTCAAATATGCTTTGCAATCTTCCACAAAATCTCACACCAATATGTCCACAAGTCCTCTCTAGAACTTGCTCAAATCTGCTCTACAAGTCCTCTCTAGAACTTGTTCAAATCTGCTCAATAGGTCCACATAGAACCTTGCTCAAATCTTCTCAACAATATCACACAGAACTTGTCCAATATCATAGAACCATAAAGATAATTGTTAAAGACTCAATATGTTCTATACTCAAAAACTCAATCACTTTCTCAACTCAATATCATAGAAGAATAAAGAGAATTGTTAGAGACTCAATATGTTCTATACTCAAAAACTCAGTCACTTTCTCAAAACAATCTCATAGAATCATAAAGAGAATTTTTAGAGACTCAATATGTTCTATTTTCAAAACTCAATCTCAACTCAAATCGGAATATATAATAGTTTGTTTTATGGAACTTTAACAATAACTTCATACATCCACTTGACTAGACTTAATCAACTCTACTCAACCAATCACTTCAAGAAACAACTCTTGCTCACAAACCCTAGTCCAAGCATGTATCATCCAACTCAAAATATTTCCAACAATGATCAACAAAAAATCTCACATAAAATGATACTCATGATATTTTCAAACCCTAGTTCAAGTTATTTGCATAACAACTCACTTCAACAGCCATGCTCATCAAACAAGGTTTTAATCACAATTCTCAATTTTAGAAAACCTTGAAGCATTAAGTCAAACACTTCACTCAAATAAAGATCTCAACAACAATGCTAATAAAACAAGGTTTTAATCTCGACTCTCAAACTAGAAAACCTTGAAGCAATAACTCAACCACTTTTGAAAAGGAAAACCTTATCAAGTCCTTTTCAATCCAAACTTAATTTTTAGTAAAGCCACTCAACCAAATCAACCAAAGAAGAATTTTTCCATACATTTTGAATGTCAAGTAGTTACTTCTTTGCCGATATCAATAAGGGTTAGAGGATAATTTTCTTCAACAAAACATATAACAAAATTAATATCAAAATTACACCTTATCACTCCAACTTAAATAATAATCAATATCCTCACAACAGTCATAAAATCCCTTAATTCAAAATAACATATTACCCACAAAGTATTAACCTTTCAATATTCCACAATAGCAATTTTAAGACTTAAAAATAAAAACATAATTCTCCTTACAACTCCTAAAGGTAATTCTCAACTACCACAACTTTATTACAAATAAACCTTTCCAGAATTAATCATTAAACAACCTTATACCTCCAAATTAGGCATTTAATTAAAATTAAAATCAAAATATTACCTTTGCCTTTGGATGGAATCGAATCCTCAACGTTTCCCCATTTGAGCACCTTAACCGTGGTGAAATTTTTCACACGAGCCAAGCGCTTGTTGAGATTAATGAAGCACCACATGCTTCTTAATATCCACTCTCTCCTTTTGCCTTGGCAAAAGAACGTGCACTGTAGGTGCTTCACTCAACAAACCTCATGATGCAGTCATCGTGATTCGAACACAAACTCCCTTGCAAGCCATCGATTTTGCACTTTTCAAAATTCCACTAGACCACGTTGTCTTATGCAACTTCAAAAATTGAAGCTTCCTCCCTTCAACACTTTGCTGTCACATTTTTCGCATACACTCACGAGCTCTTACTTTCGCAAACCAATATTTTCAATTTAAAGCAAGGATAATAAATTTAAACTTTAGGCATAGTATTTATATGATTCTTCCACTACTTTGAAAACATCGGTGCTTTCCTTGTTGTCTTATATGACATCGACGGAGATCATAAAGGCTTTGAATGCCTTTGGTATTAAACCTAACCTTTAGGTTTATTAAAATATCTTTGGACTTTATAAAACCCACTTTGCCTTATAAAACATTATAATAAGAATTATAAATATTTTATTTGGGTTTTCACCATGGCACATTTAATATTATAATAACCACTATTATAATATTATACCTTTGATAAAGTACCTTTAATATTTATTTATAAAATTTAAATTCACACCGAATTTAAATAATTTATAAAATAAATATTATAACTCCTTTTTAACTTATGTCTTTTGTACTATTTCACTTGATATTTGTCCTTCTTCCTAGATATCAAATAACCATTTATCCCCTTTGTTTTTTGTTGAAATATTTGGTATTAATGATGACTTCATCTGGTGACATCAATGACAACTTTGACGTAGGTACTCAAAATGTCCAACACTGGAATCCTTTAGTTGATCAAATAAATCTTCAATCCTAGGTAAAGGATATTGATTCTTGATTGTAGCCTTATTTAGCATCCTGTAATCAATACAAAATATTAGTGAATCATACTTCTCTTTCACGAACAAAACCAGTGCACCCCATGATGACACACTTGGTTTTATCAAACCTTTATCCAATAATCCTTGCAATTGAACCTTTAGTTCTTGCATTTCAATAGGATTCATCCTATACGGGGTTCTATGAATAGGTTCAACTCCCATCATAAGTTCAATTGTGAAGTCAAATTCTCATACAAGAGGTAGTCCAGGTAGGTCCTCTAGAAATACATCCTTAAAATCTTTCAGAATTGGGTGTTGCCTTAGTATTTTACCTTTCTCATGGTCTTCCACTTCATTAAGTTTTACTACATACACTATTCCTCCTCTCTTTAGGGACTTTTTTAATTGCATAGCTGACAACATCCAAGGCTTAAATACCCCTTGCTTGCTATGAATTTTGAGTATCCTCATGCCTTCTTCTACATACTCAATCCATCGGTCTTGAAAATTAATCAAGGCTTTATGAACTTGTAGCCAATACATCCCTAGGATCACATCAAAGGCATGAACGGGAGCTACATATAAACAACATTTTGTAATCCCATTAGCTATAGCGACTTCTACCATAGGATAACATTGGTCCACCGAGTAGGTCTACCTAGAAACATACTCAACCTTCCACCCTTGAGCCAAATGTCCTGGCCTTTCCGACACAATCCTTGCTCGACTAGATGAAATAAAACTATTAGTGGATCCACTATCTATTAAAATGTTTACTTGCTTATTAAAAATCTTACCTTTCACAAGTAATGGGGTGGCTTGTCCCTCTAGCTTCTGCTTCCCAATTGTGGCATAGATATGATATTCTGGTTTATTTCCTTTTTCATTAGCTATGCTATTCCCTACTCGATATGGAAACTTATTATAGTAATGAGGTCCCCAAAAATTGTAACACCCTTCCTTGGGTCCTTGTTGTTTTTTAGGTTTCTAATTCCCTATCTTAATTGGTGGAGCTGGAGCTTGCAACTTCTGTTGTTGAGATTTAGTATTATTGGGTTTGTGATCCTTCTTGTGAAAGCTCTTCTTGAACTTCTTCTTATTTCTATTAGGTTTCCTATCAAAATTTTGGGGGTTCTTAGCCTTTCGTTCTTGATCAGCCTCCCATTTAACAAACCCATCACTATTCCTCTTCTTTAGCTCCTGTCGAGCTTGCTCGGATAAGGCGTCGTACTTAAAATATAAGTGTGACTCTGCCTTATTTGCTAGGTCATATTCCTTTTACAACAACTTTGGCTCCTACATGTCTACATCATGCTTTATCCTAGACTCCAAACCAAGAGTGAACTTGTGGACCCACATTTTCTCATTATAAATAGGTACATACTTAAACAATCTCACCAACTTCTTGTAGTACACTTCCACTATGTTGGTTCCTTATCTTAGACTGGAAAATTCCTCAAAATTCAAGGTATAGAAATTCTCTATTAGGAATATTTTCTTAAAGACTTTTATAAACTCCTTCCATGGAGTGTCAATAGGTACAATCTTAGTTTCCTCATAGTGGGTTTCCTACCATTCCAAAGTAACCCCTTCCAGGTTGATCGTAGCCCAAATTTTTTGAGTTCCTGATGACTAGCCCTTTACCATAAAGTGAACCTCTACTTCTCTCAGCCATTCTTCCATTGCATCCCCTTCACCCTCCCCATCAAAATTGGAGATACTAATGTTTTTCATGTCCCCAGCTATCTCATTTTATTCCAGGTCTTTCGCTTGCACTTGTTTTGTAGTGAGTCCACTACTTGTACTGACCTTTGAGCCTCTAACTTGTGAATTTTTGTTTGTAATTGTTTCCAACAATTGTCTTATTTGATCCTGCATAGAAATGAC
Source organism: Wollemia nobilis (assembly GCA_028583015.1). Lineage (NCBI taxonomy): Eukaryota > Viridiplantae > Streptophyta > Pinopsida > Araucariales > Araucariaceae > Wollemia > Wollemia nobilis. Next base: position 6,109,995 of record JAQPPZ010016931.1, read on the forward strand.
TATTATGATGAGGTCTTCTACCTCCCTATTGGGGCTTATTGGTACCTCATCTTGGTTTTCTTCTTCGACATTACTTTTTCAAGTTTTACTAGGTGTAGTTCTCCCTCTTCCAGTCTTAGGTGGCATCTTAACCTAATTCCATCCAAGAAAGAATATTAGATTACAGTTTTATCTAAGTTGTATCTCTAATTCAAGCCATAATACAGAGTTCTCTTGTTAGATGCATTAACAAGTCTAACTAGGATAATATCCTAGGTTAGGATGTATCACTAACATGGAAGCCCATACTAATACATCCTACATCCACTTACCCTTGGGGTTGATTCTCGTCTGATCTTAGCAAATAGGATTTTCTAGGTCATCCCAACATTAGCCTTTACCTTAAGCAATCCTTCAATTGAGATATGTAATTCCCTTTAGCACACATAGAAGCTCTATACCCTCATACTTATTGCTATGATACCAAATATAATGACCCATAAATACATAAACAAAAACATACAAAAATAGAAAGAGTTTTATTTTTTTCCTAAGGAGAGAGACTCATGAAACCTTCATGAAACCCTAACCCAACCTAATATTTACCTAATATTTAATTCCCCTAAGTTTTCTTGAAAGCTACATCTCACGAGATACCCTACCGCAAATCCACTTTGCATAGGCGTAACATGTGTTACTACAAACAAGTCTATCTATCTCATCACTCTTGATGAGTTAGACTTATAACCCTCAGTCAATCGAAGGTATACACACATCACCATACCATACACAAGCCATTATGTGTAGGTATACTATGAGTATCGTGAGTTAAGTTATCCATCTTGTCTATCTGATGAGCTATCTTAACTCAGATGTAATCTCTCCACAACTTAGTATTTTATCTCCCTAAGGGGTCTCAATTCCCTTAGGTCTCCTATGTTCACCCTAAGGGGTTATCAATTCTCTTAGTTCACTTGTGTTCACCCTAATGGGTTCTTAATTCCCTTAGGTCACCTCTGAGTTCACCCTAGAACTCTACTATTGATCTTATCATTCCAATAAAACAAGAATACACCTAGATTTTAAAACAAGGAAAGCATAGTCACTAAGCATCCAAAAAAGAAAAGAAAAGAAGGATCAATACTAAAATAGAATCATACACATTTTAAATCCAAATATAGTATTAAAGTAAAAACACCTTCTCTACACTAATAACCAGTTATTGCATTAAATATTTGTATGGTATGTCAATCTTACTCTTAATATTATTACTATCAGTATTAGGGATATCTCCCGAGAATTCTAGACTACTTGAGCATAAGTAAATAAATATAAAATACAATTACCTACTATTTGGTTCCATTTAACTCTTCACTTCTCCTTGCTTCCCATTGGTTTTTTGAGGGTAGTAGGGGATCGGGATACTCATGGTTCAATACAGCCATACCTCTAAATGCATTTATTAATTTAGGTTGCAAATTGCAACTATACAAAATTTAATTAATTTTACAACCATCTAATGCATAATAGATTTTATAAAAGACCCTTTACTTTTATTTTCACCTCTCATGTTCTCTTAGAGAGTCATCCAACATGTGCCACTTAGTTCAAGGTCTCACTTCAATCAAATTTATTCATGTTTTAAAGCATTAAAGTCCCATAACTTTGACCTCTAAAACAAGTCCTTCAATCATTCCCTAAATCAAAGCCCCATAACTTTAATTCAAATAATAATTCTAATCATCAACTTAATTCATATAAGATCAATCAAATCCAACCATGTTTTAAATCATTAAAGTCCCATACTTTTAACCTATAAAACAAGTCTTTCAATCATTCCCTAAATCAAAGCCCTATAACTTTAATTCAAAGAATAATTCTAATCATCAAATTAATTCATATAAGATCAATCAATCCAACCATGTTTTAAAGCATTAAAGTCCCATACCTTTAACCTCTAAAACAAGTCTTTCAATCATTCCCTAAATCAAAACCCCATAACTTTAATTCAAAGAATAATATTAATCATAAACTTAATTCATATAAGCTCAATCAAATCCAACCATGTTTTAAAGCATTAAAGTCCCATACCTTTAACCTCTAAAACAAGTCCTTCAATCATTCCCTAAATCAAAGCCCCATAACTTTAATTCAAATAATAATTCTAATCATCAACTTAATTCATATAAGCTCAATAAAATCCAACCATATTTTAAAGCATTAAATTCCCATACCTTTAACCTCTAAAACAAGTCCTTCAATCATTCCCTAAATCAAAGCCCCATAAATTTAATTCAAAGAAGAAATCTAACCATCCATTTAATTCATGAAATCTTTGTCATCAATTCTATAACATAAACTTAGTCATCAATTCTTTAACATAATTATGTTACCTTATTAAACACTCTAAAATAAAATCTACATCATAGACTGACTTAATCAAAGATTTACAACCTTATTGAAAGATTCATAACCTTAATTCAATATTCTTAACCTTATCCAAAGACTCACTACTTTAATTAACAAAGTAGCCTCTTCATGATCTTATTGAGCAAAGGTCTTAATTTAATTAAAGTCACATAGTTTATATCTTTATTTAAAGGTCATACTTTAATTAAAAACTCCTAAGATAATTTTCAACCATCAGAGGTCTGTTTTTAATTAAGGACCCATAAGGTGTTTCATAAAATCAAAGGTCTATTTTAATATTTATTCCATAAGACTTCTTGTAATAATAAAGGTTTGCCTTAATATTTATTTCATAAGACATCATATAATATTCAAAGGTCTGCCTTAATATTTAATTTATAAGACATCATATAATATTCAAAGGTCTGCCTTAATATTTAATTTATAAGACATCATATAATATTCAAAGGTCTGCCTTAATATTTATTTTATAAGACATCTCACCTTACTATTATCCAAGACCTTAGATTACTAAAATCATGGTGGAAGTAACATAACTTCAGCAGGGAGGTCAACGATAGCTACCTTAGAGTTCAAGGAGAGGACATCCAACCGCTTTCCACTCTGCCCAAGGTTTCATTAACTCAAATGTTTCCTCGCATGCAAAATGACCTTCCTAGCCATGGCACTTCCTCACTCTTATAGTGGGAAAAACACAACTATAATGTTCCCATAATCACTTATTGGCTCTTCTAGACACGACACTTCCTCACTCATACAGTGGGAAGTCACAACGTTGCCATCAATTCTTGGTGGCTCTTCTAGACATGGCACTATACTTCCTTATGTAGTGGGAAAAAATACAACATTTCCATCAACGCTTGGTGGCTTACAAGACACAACACTTCCTCACATAGTGGGGAAAAACACAGTGTTACCATAAACTCTTGGTGGCTTACAAGACACAACAATTCCTCACATAGTGGGTAAAATATAGCGTTTCCATCAACGCTTGGTGACTTACAAGACACAACACTTCCTCACGCTGTGGGAAAAAACGTAGTGTTGTCATCAACGCTTGGTCTATGGTGAGGTCGAAATTTCATATAAGTAAATAGTAAAGACACTCACAGGGAGCCCAAACTAGCCATAAATTTTTTCCTGTGTTTAAATTAAAACAACTACGCTTCAAATATTTGGAGGAAATTTACACACTACAAGGGGGGTTTTAACCAGGTTCCATACTATTTTTCACGTCATAAAAATAAAGCATGCAACAGTAAGCTTAGAAACCTCCAACCTTTATTCTCCTACGTGCTAGAAACCAATAGCTCCTTTGTTAGTTCCTTCCTTTGCTCATTGTACGCTCCTCTACATTTTCTCCTGTTTCCTTTGCCTCTCTCCTCCACGTCCCCTCTCCTCTTCCTTTCCATTTTTTTTCTTCCTTACCTTACGTACCCTTGCTCCTAGGTGTCCCATATGCATCCACATATCTTGATATCCATGCCATCCTTACACCTCCTTTCCCTTTCAATGTTGTCATCCCTCATATCACCTTACTCTTACGACACGCATTCTCCTATCTCTTATTTTTCATTTTGGGAAGGAATAGAGCCTCCAGGTCATTTATGTAGGTTGCACTTCATATGGAGAAAAGACATTATAATTTTTAAATTAAAGTAGCATCCCTTTCAAATAAAATATCCCTCAAGATATTTTATTTCCACTTAAAAAAATATATTCCTTTTTTTTTTAAACAATTTTCTAATTGTTTTCTTTTCTTTATTTATTTTGAATAAAAGATTTCTATCTATTATCAAATGGATTTCTTTCATTTTTTTCCATTTTTTTCATTTCACTAAAGTTTATTAATGAATTTGCAATATCATTAAAATAAAATTCTTCAATTACTTTTAAATGAATTTTTCATTTATCACAAAGATAAAGTTTATTAATGAGTTTAAATGAACTCACATCATCATTTAATCAAATCTCATTAATTTGTTTAAATGTACCTTCAATTTTCATTTAAACCTAATCCATTTTTTCTTCATAAAAACTTATGCTCACATAACATTTCAAAATAACCATTTACTTTATGCAACTACATGCATTTTTACAACTGTTCTACTATTTAAATTCCAACATTAAGATACCCAATTCATAATGCAGGAAAGAGCATTCAAGTTTACAAAGCAACAAAGAGGGAATCATTCCATCAACCCAATCACCCATCTCAGTCGAATATTTTACGATAGCTACCAGGCTATCAACTAAGGCTTAAGATGATTATCCCTTCTGATAATGCATACCTATATGAAGGTATCTATTCATGTTACCTTCGAGTACCTTAATCATCATTTCCCCTGATCTTAAGTACCCTCATTTATGGTGGATGTTTCTGCCTTCTCCACCTATGATTGTACCTAATCATGCACACTGGGCAATATGTTAGCAATAACATGCCCTTCTAAATCAACTAAACATCATATAGTTGGTTCAATTGTTCAAACTAGGTATCACCACATCATAGGTTAATATATTGTTTCTTTGTACCAAATTGTCCGCTAGGGAGGGTCATGAAAACTCCACCACTGACTAGTCTTTTTCAGATAAATACACAAGCTCCACCTTAGAAACACAACCCTATTTATCCTAGTCTACAACAAAAAAATATTCCTTTGGAAACTCCATGAACTCCACCGTAGGAACACAACTTCAATTATGTAAACAATAGCATCATCCATACTACAATTAAAGTCCTTTCAAGAAGCCAAAATTATGGAGCCTTCTAGAACATGCATGCCACCAAGAGAGGATAGTCATTTATCGAGCAACTCATTCTAGGGGAACTTAGAATGGAGTGCCCAATTAGCATTGAAGCTATCATATCCAATAGAATATTAATATTTAAATATCCCTTTAGATCTACTATGCCCAATCAATATTTCTTTTTATCTTTATCTAATTTCAATGTAATATTAATTTTGTAACTGCAATTGTTTTACTTTTTTCATCAAGTCTTTATGGCTTTGGGTCAATGGTTCTTTATTCCTTCTACTCGAGGTATTTACAACCTTATTCATTTTTACTTTGACATATTCAATACAAAAATCATATTTAGCTAGGAATTCAACCTATCTCCTCTTTATTGCATTTAACATAGGTTGAGTAAAGATGTATCTTAAACATTGATGATTTATCCTTAGCTCAAAAACTTTTTCAAGTAAATAATATCTCCATATCTTAACATAAATATTTCTAACTCAAGATCATTTGTAGCATAATTTACTTCATGCTTCTTATGCTTTTTAGACTCATTTGTTATCTCAACTTCATCTTGGGATAATGCCCTCCCAAACCTTCTAATGAATTATTTGTACATACTATAAAGTTTCCATAATAATATAGTATCTTAAGAACTAGTGTTGTATCTAGTTTATTCTTTAGAGTTTCAAAAGTGATCTCACAATTATCTATCCATTTGAACTCTTTTTCTTTTTTTTTTAGGTTGGTGAGAGAATATGTAAGTTTGGAATAGTCCCTCATAAAAAACCAATAGTAACTAGTGAGGCACATGAAGCTTCACACTTTAAACATATTAGTAGATTTTGGCAAGCTCCAAATAGTTTTAAATTTCTTATGATATATAACAATTGCCTTTGTAGATATGATATACCCCAAATATTGGACTTAAGGGACATAAAAGTCACATTTGGACAAATTTCTATAAAGTTGATTATTTCATAGCACTTCTAGTGCTATCCTCATATGTTGATAATGCTCTTCCCTACTCCAAGAATATATCAGAATATCATCTAAAAATATTAACACAATATTCATTAGATTCATAAATTTTATTTCCACATTTATCCACCCAAAAGTTATAGTGCCCATATATGGTCTTAAAACATGTCTTGTGAGTATCCTCCTCATGAATCCTCAAGATATGATATCCAAATTTCATTTTAATCTTATAAAATATAGTAGCATTTTTTAATTCATCAAATATATAATCAATTATAGGCAAAGGCTACCTATTATTGATGGTCACTAAGCCATCCTTTTTCTTAACAAAGAGAATAGGTGCATATTATGGTGATACATTTGGTTTAATAAAACCTTTATCCAAAAACCATTTAAGTTACACCTTTAAATCCGCTCACACAATAGGATTCGTCTTGTAAGTACTTCTATTAATGGGTTGCTCTTTAGGAATCAATTCAATGGTGAAATCAAATTCACGCTTAAGTGAAAGACCTAGAATATATTCAAGAAATACATCCTTAAATTCATGCAAAATTAGATTTTTTTAAACATTTCCTTCCCATCATCATTTGTTTACCATTTATTTTAACAACATACACCAATCCACCTTTCTTGATAGATTTCTTAAGTTGCATTGTTAATAATAATTGAGGTTGAAAATACCATTGCTTATTGTGAATCCTTAATCTCTTCATATCCTTATTCGTATAGTTCATACATCTATCTTGGAAATTGAATAGATCTCCATAATTCTTTAACCAATCCATTCCTAGGATGATATTGATATTGAAGGCAGGTAGTTGATAAGAAATGAAGCTTAAAGTAAAATTCATTAATATTGAAATATAAATTTAAGTATTTATCATAAGGAATATGAATGCAAAATTACATATAAATTTTTCGTTTTTAAGGTGAACTATCTGAAAATATCATATGTCCCAATATAAACAAGCCACACTATTATGGGTCAAAATATCAATAATAAAAAATAGAATCATATATATGAGCAATCAAATATATGTATATATATATATATATATATATATATATATGTATATATATATATATATATATATATATATATATATGTATATATATATATATATATATATATATATATATATATATATATATATATATGTATATATATATATATATATATATATATATATGTATATATGTATATATATATATATATATATATATATATATAGTATATATATATATATATATATATATATATATATATATATATATATATATATGTATATATATATATATGTATATATATATATATATATGTATATATATATATATATATATGTATATATATATATATATATATATATATAACAAGCCACACTATTATAGGTCAAAATATCATAATCAAGAGTAGAATCATATATGTGAGCAATCAAATATATATATATATATATATATATATATATATATATATATATATATATATATATATCATAATGAAATAATATTCACTTATAATATAAAATATAAATGCAAATCGACAAAAATCATTCATGTACATATATGAAGAATAATTTATTATAAAAAATTTCTATATGGTCATTGCTATAGACCATTTTCCCTTGCATTTTATGGAGCATTGTATCCATAATATATACATAGAATATGAATCTTCATATACTTGACTATTGCTCTCCATATGAAAACTCCCATGAACTTTGGCTTATCATCTTGCCACTTGTATATTAGACTCTTCACTCTCTTTTTACATGCATAATTTAACTCTATAACACTTGCACACTTCTACATAACTCTTACTCTCATACATGCACTCCTAATATAAGACACTTTTTTACATCCTCATATAACATATATGCACACTTACATACATGACACTTGTGCACATTCTCTCAATACATAGTTGAACTCTAACTTACATGACACTTGTGGATATCATGTACATTATACTCTTACATGACACTTGTGCATATCCGAATCTATTGCATAAACACATATAAACTATAGACATAAACCCTAATCTATCACATATTTATATTCGTACCATAAAGCTATCATGAGGGTACATGCTATAATGTAATATTCTCCAACACCCCCATGTATTACATTATTTGGTTGAAGACTGTAGTATTCAATCTTCATGTGAACTTCCATTATTCATGAACATCTACTTCCTTGGAATCTTCTTCGTTATCTTGAATCTTGGGTTTATTTATTTCTCATGTTTGTAATATTTGTAAAATAATCTTGGACTATGCTTGATCCAATTTTGTATTTCCTATCTTAATGAAATCCAAGTTGTTTATCATTAATTTGATTTTGAGGTACTAAATGTTCAATAATTTTTTGAAATAATATCATTGTGTCTAAGTTAAATAACTCATTCTTGATTGACCTTATGGCTTCAGTTTTTCTTTGATTCTCGATAATTTATTTTTTATGTTCATTTGTATATTTGAATTCCACTGTTCTTCTTGTTTCATCTAATTGAGTAACTAAGATAAGATTAGTTGATAATTCAGGAACATATAACACATTTTCTAGGACAAAATTTTTAAATGACATGATAGATAGTACTCTTCAAATTCCTTAAACTTGATACCTCTTATTTTCTATATTTTTTAGTGAAATAATATCTTTGACTTCTAAGGATTCAAACTAGTATAAGTTTCTAGTCATATGATGACTAACACCTAAATATATATACCAAAATTTTTTTTTTTTTTTTTGCATTTTTTGATGAGATTAAAATGATATTATTTCAAATATTTTATTAGAAATATGAAAAATGCTTTTGTACTTTTTTCTCTTTGAAGTCAAAAGATTGTTTTTGAAATCTTCCTCTCATATAGTATGGTCTTGTACTTTGATAATTTCTCCTATACTATGATGTTCCTCTTTGCCATTTATCCATCTTGTGTCTTTTGAAGTTGAATTCCTTATATCTCCAAAATTAAATAATAAGAAATTTACATTTTCTTTAATTTTATAAACCTTTGAAGTAGAAATTCTTTCAACTCCCTATTAAATTTAAAAATTTGCAAATTAAAAAATATATATATAAAATTTCCAAATCTTCAAATATCTTCAAACTAAATTATTCAAATTTTAAAAATATTAAAAAACTAGAAAACTCAAATCTTAAATCCCTTTAGCTCCTTAGATATTAACAATTAAATCTTCAAACTTTCAAAATTAAAAATAATCAAATATTAAAATATTCAAAGCTTAAAAATCATATTATAATCTCAAAACTTAAAAAAATAAATCCTTGTGGTAATCCTTATCACTCCATAACTTAAAAAAAAAAATCAAATTTTCAAAGTAAGTTTTAAAAATTTTAATCAAGGTGCATAAATAATTATTAAAGTGAAAAACCTTATAACTCCACATAATATTATTCAAAGCAATTTGAATTTATTTCACCTCCAAAAGTAAATGAAGTAAGAATTCTAGAAATGTGGAACACAATGTTACCTACATTAGTTGGTTGAATTATCACTATAATGATTTAGGTGTTGGTCAATGTGCTAGGCTAACATTTCATTCCTCCATGTCAGTCAATGTTCCAAGCTAATATTTCTTCTTCCAAGGCTAATGCTTGGAATTCCATTTGCTATTCTACTCCACTCAATTTTGGTATGAAGAATACTTTATGTCCACTCTTAGGTACCTTCCTCTTAGTGTATACATATCCAAAAGTTATTATGAATGGTTTTCATATTAGGTATCACTGCCTACATGTTTGAATAATTATACTAATGGTGTTTGTCTTAGGTGTTATTACTTACATTCTTGAATGATGTTGTGACTGGTCCTTGGTTAGGTGCTAATGCTTGTATATTTGAATGATGTTGTGATTACCACTCAAATTAGGTGCTATTGTATTCAGGATAGCTATGTCAAGGTGTCACTTTGGATAGCACTTATGCCTTTGTATAGATATCAATGCAAGTAGTTCTCAAAAGAAACTTGTATCCCTATTCAAATTTCTATTTGGTTATTCTATGAGAAATAGCACTCTAAATGGTGCTCTAATCTCTATCTAGCTCACTATGTGAATAGAACTCTAAACAATGCTCAAATCTCTATTTAGTTATTTGTTGGTGAATAGTGCTTTGGATCCCTATTTGGTATTCTATTGGTGGTAATTAGAATGGCACTTTTGGAGTATCAAAATATCTTTGTTATTGGATTAGTATAACATTGTTATATTGTCAAGTAACTTTAGAATAAAAGTATGCTTTCTTGGATTCTTGCTTACCTTAAGATGATAGAATTTCTCAATATCACTTATTGTTCTTCTAATAGCCTTCTTGATTTTCATACTAGCCCTTAGCTAAATTCCTACATATATTTCAAGAATAATGAATCTAAGGCCATGACTGAAATATGTATAATTTCTAGTTAGCCTTATCTTTTTGGTAATTTTATTAACCAATTATTTTCTCTATGCCTCTATATACTTCTTGTCTATACTTCTCAATATAACTATTATCTATTCTTTGGAAGCTTATGATGCTTCTCACTCTCAAGAAGCTTAGATGCTACTCTATCTCCTATCTTGTATATACTTTACTTTTTCTCTAATTTGTACAACCTTATATTGCTTCTCTACCTCTTCGAAGACTTGATGCTTCTCTATCTACTAGAATTTTTTATGTTTCTCAATCTTCTAAAATATATCTTTGATGTCTTAGGTCACACCTAAGAACAATAATGATTCTCCTCTTTTTTAGATAATCCAAAATTAATATCAAGGTCACTATGAATATCCCTACATATTCAGCTTCCTTTCGAATCATCCCTTAATCACTTCAAGCTAAGTCCTATTCTTCACTAGTTTTCTGTCAACCAAGTGAAAATATGTTATCATCCAAATTAGGGTGACTTTTACCTATACTCTCAATATCTACTCAATTAGACCTTCAAAATAGAGTCTGTATTCACTACTTTCTATGTAGGTAGACTCCAATGTAATGATGGCTAATAAAATATAAATCTATCAAAAATGAAAAGAGTTAAGTGGTATCTTTGATACCACTATATGCTTTTAAGGCTAACTATCTCAAAATATCATATATCCCACTATAAAGAAGCCACAACATTATAGGTCAAAATATCAATAATAGAGAGTAGAATTATATATGTGAGAAATCAAATATATATATCTAGGCCAATATAATAATAAATTGACATTCACTTCAAATATAAAACATGAATGTAAAATGGCCAAAATCATTCATGTATATGCATGAAGAATACTTATAATAAAAATTGCTCAAAATCTATATACAAGCTTTATTACGAATGTTGTATGTGGTGATCGCTACATACTATTTTCTCTTATATTGTATGGATATTTGTCTCCATAATTTAGATATAGAGTATGACTCTTCATGTACTATATTATTACTCTCCATATGATAGCTCCCATGACCTTTATCTTATCATCTTTCCACTTGTATAGTAGTCTTCACTCTCTTCTTACATACATACTTGAACTCGATGACACTTGCACACTTCTATATGACTCTTACTCTCTCACACACACTCCTAATATAAGACACTCATGCACATCCTCATATTATATATTTGCACACTTACATACATGATACTTGTGCACATTTTCTCAATGCACACTTGCACTCTAGCTTACATGACACTTGTGTATATCTTACACATAGACACTTACATAAAAATAAATATAAATCACTCATCTAAACTATAGATACAAATCCTAATCTATTATATATTTGCATTTGTACCACAAAGGTACCATGGGGGCGTATTAGCATGTATAGAATAATGTAATATTCTCCAATAGAAACATGAATCAAAGAAAAATATAAAATATTATTATAAAATACTTATATTGAATTATTTTTTTAATGATATATATAACTTGTCATATCAGTACATTACCACTATCTTGTGATAATATTGCTTATATTCATATATCTCACTACTTTATTAATGCTAGAATTTGTTCAATATTCCTTGTAATAAGATATTATTCCTCCATGATCAATTGTAACATAAATATTTTTTGTGTATACTACCACAAGTGATCATCAAATGAGATAATAATCTCTCTCTATAAATTTATTTTCATGATAAAATCCTCATTTATAATATTTTAGTCGTCACAACCTAGGCTAGCATACCATATATCAAGATACATAGACAAAAATTATGTTAGAAAATAGAATACTTGATATTATTCATTGAAAGGAGCCTTGCTTAAATAGCAAAGGCATACAATCTGATCCATTGGATCATAACTAACTAAGCTAATATCAGCCACACATATTATCCTAGTAACAACTTAGGATATAATTTATTATTCTAACACCCCCCTTAAGTGATACTAGGATATAATAACACCCCCCTTAATTGATACTAGGAGGTAGTGAAAAAATAATAAAACCATAAACAAGTGGCATATCCAAAAGTATGAGTCCCAAAAATAAGGCCTGATAAGGTACTCATGTACAATATGTGCATACTAAGATCTATTGGAGAGATTATGAAAAACCACAAGGGAGAAAACCACCTACCAAAATAGAAGAAGAAGAAGGAGAAAGAAGATGTGCATTAAGTATGGAGAGGAAGATGTCTTCTTTAATCCCCCCTAGGACAATTTCCATCAAGAAGCCTCCAAAGTATCCATGAGATGCCTAAAAAAAGTAGATAAGCCTTATCATTGAACCGAATGAAAAAATACTACCTAATTGGTGCTTGTGACACATATCAAGGTTGTGAACCATAAAAAAGGTCACTAAAGAAAACCCCTTGAAAGCAAAGTGTATCACAGAAAATAAAAGTGTGATGATAGTTTGGAAAGAACCACATGAAGCACAGGGGATGTCCAAATTGACTCCATAATAATAAGTAGTGGTTTCCACCTATATGAACACAATGGACTAATAACAAGGTCCAAAAATATTTGGAAAACAACAAAAACAAGAGAAAAAATGAAGGGCACCAATAGCTATCAAATATGTCCTTATGGTGACCGCCTCATCCTACCAGAATGCATGGGTAACCAGCTACTGTAATTGCTAGGTGTTATAGAGGATATGACTAGTTACTAGGATCACTCTAATAAATTTCTAGGGAGTGTCGGGTTCAACCAAGAATGCACTCTATGATACAATATTTGAATACATAAAAAGGTGTGGAAAGTAGTTTCAAAACTAAAAATGGACGTCACCATTGTTTCCGTCTCAAAAAAATATTTTCGATGACTGTAAACACCCCTATAATCGAGTGTAAAATTTGTTTTCATTTTGTAGGAAAAAAATAGTCTTCTTTCCCTCACAAGAGAATATTCTTAAAATTCTTCAAAAAAAAACATTTTCCACGCAAGAAAAAAATACAGGGTTTTCCTTTGAAATAATTACAATGTTTGCAAAAAAATACATTACAATATTTTTTCACTTCTTCTAAATTTAAAAAAAAAAAAATCTGGAATAAAGTGTAAAGAATTACTCCTTTCCATAAAGCATAAAGCATGAGCCATATAAAAAAAACATGTGCCATTAACCCTCATACTTATAAATCCCATGCAAAGTAAATATTTAAATGGGTCCCACCACTTTATTAAAAAATAAATAGGACGTTGCGCAACGGCTTGCCTTATTGGGAGTGGATATCATCGAAGCAGGATTTAGTCTCCCTTCCAAAACATAGTGCGATCGTTGCTATACAAGAATTTAAAAACTTTGCAAAGGACACAACATCAACTCGGTCATGAAAGAGATCGAGCAAATGGACAAAAAAATAGAGACACCTATGAGTGCATCTCAAACAGTATCTCTTCTTAGATCAAAGCGAGAAAGATCTTGCATCTAAAAAAAATACTTCATGGCCATCAATCGGTCTTTTTTTTCTTCGTGCTCATCAAGGCATATTGAACTTGAATTTTTCCCAATATTTGAACTATAGCACATACTTCTCTCTTCACAAACAACAGTAGCATTAGCCCACTGTAGTTGATGTTTTAACAACACAAACATTGCCATGCAAACGTCAAAGCCCCCAACCATCCACTTGTTACTTTTGTGAAAATTGTGACCATATCATATTCGTGATACTGTTATCACAAGCAACACCAACGAACGGATATACGATGAAACTGGGCCACCTATACCAAACTTGATCCTCCATCACGCATCTTTAGAAAGATATTGTAGGCAACGATAAAATCACCATTTTTTTTGTCACATCCCTTCACGTGAGATTCAGGATCTATTCATGCCTTGAAGCAACTTCATGTTCTAGGCCCACCACACGATGCAGCAAAAATTGGTAAAAAATTGAGATTCTCATTTCAAAATGTAAAGCAACGTCTTCACTTCATCACTAGTAGTGTAGACGATATGCGTAGCTTAGCGGATGAACAACATCAACTTCAATAGCCACTGAGGTGACATAAAATACCCGTTAGGAGATATAAACATTGGTTCACACTAATGTTTTAAATAGGAATGTCAAGTACTTCATGTCGATCATAATGCACCTTAGCAGTAGAATATTATACCATGTTCCCCTCTATAGCTTCATCATAGCACACCCATAGGATTAGATGGCGCGAGGTTTATCTTAGTTCGGTGATACCACTTGAAAATATTTCCAGTCAACAATTAAGTCGATGTTTTCTCAACACCAACCGGTAGTGGAAATGTTGTATACAAAAATATTTGAGCCACGACTCCCTTCGACATCTTCATCGGTTTCTAATGTATGCTATATTCACACCCATTCTCTAACAGTGATTCCAATGACAATGATAAAAAAATAGCTACTCCACATTCCCTTGTTCAAGGTGCTTTTTTGATGGACCACAATTTACTCCATAGCCAAAATTGTGTCCTGTCCACCATTGAACAAGTCCCCATAGAAATTAACCATTCACAATTGCGCATATTCCTCAAAACACACAACAAAAAAAACCTTGCGAATGAAAAATAAAGAACCACACAACACACGGGCCTCAATTGACAAATGGGCTCAAGGGTACCATCCGATGAGTTTAACTTATGTCATCATGAAATTTGTCCATTAACACCGGAGTAGACGCCTCTCCTCTGAAAGCATCACCATCTATCATACACCTATCACCTGCAATTATGTTATCCTATTTGCCAATATTAAAAATAGATTCACATGCCATCATAGAGGGCACAACTTCCATTGTCTTTTTCGTACAGCAAGCATCACACTTCATCATGCACGTCTTATTATTTTTTAAAATCACGCCAACACCTTCATATCATTTGCATCCAACCACTACAAAAAAAGAGAACTTGGCGAGAAATGCTTGCAAAATATCGTAGGAAAATCATCATGGATCACTCCCGACACATTGCCTCTAAAATCATAAAATTCATTGTGCATAATAGGGATTAGGATTGCATTTAACACTCACACATATCGTGCATATTAAATACCACTTTTGTAAAGGCATATGTAAATGATAGTTTTCATTCGTGCTAATTCCTTGTGTCTATTTTAGAGTGTTTTCTATATTAGTGGTATCAAATTCGAGCATTGTTTAGGTAAGTATCCTCTTCCTCTAGGCTAGTCTAGTTCAAAATAGAAACGATAAAACCACCAACGGATCTTGGCATTGGGTGAACATTCTTTCTTTTTTATAGACACCTTTGTGCACTTTTGATCTTGAAAACTCTTAGCTTGGGTCCGTCTGACTCTCGATACTCAGATCTTGATCTAAGCATTCATCTTGGATTTGTTATTTATTGACACAAACTACGTTTAGGACCATAATTCATAATTTCGGCCATTTCACTTGATGACTTTACCATTAAGTTTCAACAACATTGTATAAAAATGGTTGCACTTCAACAATTCCAAGCATCAATGGCTACCAATATTTAGCATCTTACAGCTGAAATCCTTGCTGCTATTGTCGAAGAACCTACTATTTATTATCTCGTTACTACCAAAGATATTATTGAAGAAGATCGGGATTCTCACCCTGATCTAGGAAAAGATGAATTTATAACCACACCTAGATTTAAACAAGGGTTTCTAGGTGAAATGCCTAGTGTCTTTCCATTAGACCATGTGGCTTTTGTTGCTTTTAAAGCGGATCCAAACCCTGTTGAAGTTCTTGACGTAGATCTGAGCTCCTTGGAAGATCTCAATGCAGATCCAGTCCTTATAGATGTTGTAGTTGAAGAACCAGTTGCCATATCTACTACCATTATTGTGCTTGTTGCACTACATGATCTACTCGTTCCTCTTGGTGATGTTGTTCCATATATTGATATTTTTTCACCATTGTATGATCTAGTTCCATCTAATCTCAGTAGCCCTAGACGTCTGTGGGTTTTCAATTCAACATTTTTCAATGACGATCTCTTGATTTCAAGAAAAGAGCTACGAGAATATTTTCTTCCAGCTTCCACCTCGAAACCATGGTGATGACCATTTGATCCCTGCGGGTGTTGCACATACTTTTGGACACATTTTTATAAATTAAATTAAATTAAAATTTTAATTTAATTTAATTTTTCTATCATTAAACTGCATTCATTAATGCATTTGCCACTTGCCCATGTTTTTAGCCGTTGTCATTCCCTTGGAGAAATTTTAAAATTAATTTCCATAAATTAAATTAAATTAAATTTTTAAATTTAATTTAATTTTTCCATCTTAAACCTGCATTCGTTAGTACATTTTCCACTTGCATTTGTTTTTAGCTGTTTTCATTCCCTTAGAGAAATTTTAAAATTAAATTAAATTTTATTTAATTTAATTTAAAATTAAAATATTTAATATCACAAGTATTTTTAAATACCATAATTATGTGTTCCATTAAATATTCTCCATTGACCATTGTCCCATCCACTTGATCGTTGTCTCGGTCACCAATAATTTAATGCCATTGATTCAATCCATTGCACATCCACCACCATTTTTCAAATGCATTCCATAAACCCTCATTTAAATTAAATTAAATTTTTATTTAATTTAATTTAATCATTTCATTCATTGCCTTTCATTAATGCATGTGGTCCAACATTCAAAACCAAAGATTTCATGTTGAAAAAATTCAAATTTTTCGTTTGGCATATTTTGTGCATGTGGTTCGAGGTCTTTTTATGCATCTTCTCTGACACTTCCATTGTCTGCTATCTTCTACCAAATTCGGGGACCCATTTTCAGCTATCCACCGGCATAGCAGTTGTTTATAGTCATTGGAGAGCATTTGTCAAGCCTGATCCAGATGTAGTGTCAGATTTTAAATTTCTGAAGACATGTAAAACTTTGTTATTTTTGGTCTTCATATTTTTGTAACAAGAGTGCATTTTTTGTTGTACCCGACACTCTTCAGCTACCCATATTTCTCTTTCACACCTGTATGCATTGGGACCCAATGCTTCCTTAGTGGGGAGGAATGATAAGGATTAGCATTGCATTTAATACTCACATAGACTGTATGTATTAAATACCAGTTTTGTAAAGGCAAACATGCCTATAAATATATTTTTGATTAATGTAAATGATAGTTTTCATTAATGTGAATTCCTTGTGTCTATTTTAGAGTGTTTTCCATATCAATGCATTAGAAAAAATAGTCTCCTTAAGCATTGAAGACTTAAAGCAAATTGAACGAGCCATTTCCTAGGCAATCAAGTTGGAGGTTGCTACATCACTTAGAGAAAGTTTTATTTTGCATTTAAGGGACACCAATATAGTTGAATCAAAAAAACTTAACACAGGAACAAGGATCTTCTGTGTACTCTAAATTACTAATAAAAACTACTCTTTTCAACATAGCACCCACAAATATTTTGGGTGTAGCTATCTCTCTTCATGTCGAGCAACTCAATAATTCTAACATGTTGCAGTTCCATAATATGACAATGGTCCATAGCTTCTCCACTGAGGTTCGAATCTACCATAAAATCAACTTTTGTAGCCTTTGCTGGTGAGAAAAAATTGGGTGCACCAAGAGAAAAATGACTAGGCACATTTTTCATAGTGCATAGGGGATTGAATAAAATATAGTCCAAAAAAGGTGTGATAGCACCGTGTACAAGATTTTCTAAACAGAATGTCAGTCACGCCTTCTAGAAAATTTCGTAAACCCAAACGCTATCACTATTGCCATTATAGGAAGGGAATCACTCAGCCCTTATTGGAAAATTTCATCAGTCACTGCCCTAAAAATACCACAATCATTCCTCCTCTACTAGCGTTCAAAACTGTAACTTGTTACCACCACACTGCGAGATTACCACCACATCATTGAAGCTTGGTAAACGCACCAAATCTCAATTCCTCTTTGAGCATCTTCTAAAATAAACATTATCAACTCCAAAAATTTTCCATCAAACATCACCCCAGCTCATATCATCCTCCATCTTGAATGTACTATCTATCTACCATCATACCAAAGTAACATAGTGCACCAAAAAGAGCAAGCATCACCAACAAAAAAGGGCCATGATTTATATTGTTGCCATGCACTAGGCTCTAAAAAATAGCATTCACTGGCTACAGGATGGTCTTCGCAATGTTTATGGCTCATCGTAAAATAAAATTATGTAGAAATAGCCATAGACTCACATCTCAATAAAAGAACAACTTCTCATAGATTGAAAAACTGAATCTAAACTATGGGCATGCAAATAAAGCCAATGTCGATGTCGTAGTCTGCTATGCTCAAAATAGAATGAACCCATCATATTTTTTTGGAGGTAAACATCTGGTCACATAGATTCTTCACCTCCCTAATCGTGAATCTACCTCAAAGAAATAAACCCTTATTTCTTCAGTCTAAAAATAACTCAATGCAGAATAATACCATGGTGAAAAGTTCCCATTCAACGAAAAACATGCAGAGCAAAATTTACTACATTACATAGTTTCATTACAACCATATTCTTCCATCAAAGCATCAATACCAAAATCATGATTTTATTTGATCCTCATCCATCGAGTAATTCTGCAAAAATATCTCACATAAGGAGGACACGAAAGAATAGATGCAACCATTAATAGAACAAGAAATTTTTTAATACACCAAAAAAATGAGAATATGGTCCCCTCATCATATTTGGAACAGATCCACTTGACAAGTAACAAGACCCAAAAAAAATAGATCTCTTTCATAGAAAACTAAAAAAAAAGACCCCCACAAAATTTTTAACCATATGGTTTCTGATCCATAAAAATATGGAGAGCATAATCCCTTGGTAAAAAAATATTGAAGAAAAAAATGAAAAAAAATGGTGGGGACTTCCATGAGGGAAATCCCCCCATGAGGAAAAGCTACTCAAGCTCATAGGGCAGGGAAGACCTGCTTTGATACCATGTTATAAAATAGAATACTTGATATTATTCATTGAAAGGAGTCTTGATTTAATAGCAAAGACATACAATCTGATCAATTGGATCATAACTAAGTTAATATCAACCACACATATTATCCTAGTAACAACTTAGGATATAATTTATTATTCTAACAAATTGATTTTTGCATCTTTAGATAAAAAGGTATGATTTTCATGTATTAAATAAATAATCACGATCATTACAAAGATAGGGGGATGGAGAGGGAAGAAAGTAGAGAGGGGAGGGCTCTGGTCCCTCCCCCGCTCCCCCTCCCATGGCTCCTGGTTCCTGCCCAGTCCCTAGTTCAACCCAGGTCATCCCTCCCGGGGAGTGGTTGTTTGCAGATGATCTCCGGGGGAGTCCTTCTCCACTATCTGCGCCCCTCCCGGTCGGCTAGGGTTTCCTTGGTTGTTTTTTCGGACTGGTGCTTCCCAGGGATCCCTGTTTGGTTGGGGATCCCTTCCCTTTTTCCCTCAGGCTTCCCCCTGAGGTTTTTTGCAGGTTATTCTCATGGATCTGGTCCCCTGCGTTTCTCTATGCGATGGAGGTGACGGTTTAGGGTTTGGACAGCTTCCCCCTTTTTCTTGTGAATCCTCGACGAGCTCTGTGCTTGGACAGGATTCTTGGTCCCTGCTGCTAGTATCCTCTTCTGTTTTCCCGGGGCGGGTTCCTTGTGGTGCAACTCTCTGGTCACTTCTTGATGGGCTGGATCCTCTTTGTGCTGGCTGTCGGCTTCCTGTAGGATGGCTCTCGCTGAACGGAATGTTTTCCCGGTGGGCGGGTTGGTTTCTCCATAGGGCGGGATCCGCCAAATCCGTCGGTTTTCCCGTGAGGCGGGATCCTTTCTTTTCTGCTGGTTTCTCGGATGGCGGGATTTCCCTGTTGCTTCCCGCTAGGCGGGACTATTTGTGGTGGTTTTGACTGCTTCCCGTGAGGCAGGATTTTATTGTAACAGTTTTTCTTTGCTTCCTGCTGGGCGGGATCTTCTCGATGGTGGTTTTTGGCTACTCCCCGCTGGGCGGGATCTCCAAAAATACTTTCTTTCTTATTTTTTTGTTTCTTTCTGAGAGGGATTGTTTCATGCTTATTGTTACCGCTGGGCGGGATTTCTGTTTTGGTGTTCAGTTTCAAGGTATTGATGCCCTAGGCCCATTTCTTATGTAATCAGGTTTTGGGATCCTTGTTAAAACCTGCTGTAAATACAAACACTACTTACCAAAAAAAAATAATAATAATCACGATAAAAAATAATTTACATTTATTAAATAAAATATTTATCCTACGTCCAAATCATATATTTAGTATAATTATTTAAAACAAAAAATTATTTTATCATTTCATTCAATTATACACTATGCCCATGTAACAACTAATTACAAGAATACCACCATCAAGGTGTATATATATAATTAATCTATAAAATATTCTAATGTTTGTCTCACCTTCTCTTGAATAACCTTCAAAATATCTAAGATATAAAAATTAATATTATATGTATTGATTAAAATAGGTATGTAAAACTATAATCATAAGTATTTTTGAATTATTTTACATTAAATGATGAATTCCATTGACAAGCATATTAAAAATCTAACTATCTACAAAAGAAGATAGTGTCAAAATTCCTCTATTATAATGCACCCTTTTATTTAATATTTATTTTTTAAAGACTCTTAACAACTTGACATGTATTTGTTATTTAGTAACTTTAATATTTATTAGCACTCTCTATCATAATGATAAGTGGTTGTCTAATGAATTTCTTAAAAATTATTCCAATGATAGGATAGAGTACAGCTCATGTAGTTATCCTATGAAATACAAGATAAAGAGTAACTATGCAAAAGATAATAAGAACCTTCCAACATTTATGTTATAAAAAATATAGCTATTAAAAGAAAAAATAATTTAATATCATGATATGGTTGTTGATAAGTCTAACCAAACTAGGGATAAGTCATAAAATAGAGAGATATAACACAAAATCAAATGAGAGACTTAAAATATTTTAAACATAATAAGCATATACATAAGAAACCAAAAATAATATTTGTGTCATTACATTAATGGTAATCAAATAAATGGTAATTTCCAAATAGTTCAACAAACAACCTCGAAAAATTTCTTAGAAAACTAACACCAAGGATGGAGATGACATTTTATTCTTTAAAAAAAAAAAATCATTCATTTTAGAAATACAAAATGAAAATAAAACATGAACATAAGATTTTATTAATGTAATAACTCTCATCATTTTTTCAATAATTACAATATCATTTTCCTTTTTCTTAATAAATCATGTCTTTTCAAGTAATCATACCATGCAATCCCACATAAATATCAAAGATAATGCAAAAATTGGGAGAAGAAGTAGGAATAAGTTCCACAATTATGTTTTGAGAATGGTCCACAAAGTAACCCTCATTCTCTTGACATAATTCTTCCATTACCTGAATTTAATTTTGCATGTCAATATTTAGAATCATTCACCCTTATCAGATATTTTTTTGGATGCATTCTTAATGAGTCTTCCATTAGGGCTTGAGTTAAAATATCTTGGACTCCTCATGGAGTCAAGCTAACGATGGTTCAAAACCTTACAAAGTATTTTTTTTTTTTTTTCTTTGCAGAAACAACCTATGCTAAGGTCATTTATGAGCATGATACCTGGTACATGAAATGCTCTCTACTTATTTTTGCTTCTTGAACCCATGTCTTTTCTATTTATAAGGAAATATATACCAAATTCATTGTGTGGGTGGAATTCCTAGGACTCCATCTACCTCTGTGTCCCTTTCTCAATAACATAACAACCTCTCTAGCGTATATCATTTTGGTGGAGGTAGATAAATTTTTCCATGCATGCCCTCAAAAATGTGTTTGCATTGAGATTGATATTTCTTAAGATATCAAAGAGATAATTGACATAGAAATTGGTGATATTATGCTATACTAGCAGGTCCTCTATATTAATTTACCTAAAATATATTTTTGGTGCTAGTCCTTAGCACACAAGATCATATATTATCCCTTGATGCCACTTATCAAGGACAAGCAAAACCTAACCACGCCGAGTGCATCCACTCCTCAACCTCAATAGGATGGATGAATGACTGTGGGAGGACGTAACAATGCATGTTTGGTTACTTCTAAAATTTCCATCAATGAGGCTCCTCAGTCTCAATAGATTCATACCCCAAGGGATGCAATAATGTTTTTCTCACAATTTGTCCAACTAGCTAGTCCTCCTATATATTCCCCCTTGGCTAATGCAAGGCACTCCTACAACCCAAGAAGGGAAGGGGATCTACAAAATAATATGATGCTCTAGAGAAGCAATTATACATGACCAGTGTTCAGTTTAACACTTATATTCCTGATTTATCCAACAACTATAGTGTGTTGGAGTATCTTAGTGATAATGACGATATACCATTGGATACAGATCCATCATCATTGAAATTGGTGGTTCCTATAGAGGAATAAAAATCTAATTATCCCTCCCTTTTTGTATGATTTCAACATTCTCGTAGTCCTTGACAAGGGAAAGAATATGGAGATAGTCTACTTGAAAAAAGGTTTCACCCATTCGAACCAAAATTTCTAATATATTTAAGGCATTGAATTTTAAAATATACATTATGACAAAGTATTAAGTCTACTTGGTGCTTAGAGTTACAATTTTATAGTTTAGGGTTTTTTACTCTAGTTTATTTATGTATGCTTAGTTATGTTGTGTATTAACCCTTTTAGGGGTTGGTTCCAATTTTTATTGTATAGGTTACCTTGTGACTCGAGTTGTGATCTTTCCAACTCCATTTTATTGTAACCTCTTTTATTTTTATTGAATATAATTCTTGGTTCCAATATATATATATATATATATCCTAAAGAAATAACAATTAAAAATATTCCATCAAACCAATGTCATTATTAATTTTATAGTGAGAAGAAGATATTTAGATAATATTAGTTATATTACATACTACACAACACTATAACTATGTGACAGGCCTAAGCTATGGAGAAATTCAAAGAATATAAACAATACCAAAAGTTATAAAGTAATAGATTGTTAAAACTATAACATAGAAGAGATGACGAATACGTTACATGATTTTCTCAAGAATGGATAAGAATATCGTATGGTCAATAAGGTTGTATATCTTAGCACACATTTATTACACATAAAAAAAAAAAATTGTGATGCTAGATATATATAGTACACAAAATATGACTTAAATTAAAATAAAAATATTCTCTAAGATTGGGAAAACCATTTTATAGCTAGTGGAATCTTATCTATATTTTATAAGTACTTTGATTCTATAAGAAAATATTTATTTTCTAAAATAATAGATAAATATTGTAAACTTAATATATATTCCAAATAATATATATATCCCAATGCCAAAAATCTAAAATATATAATTCAAGCAATTTTGTGGACCCTTAGATCCTACCTTCCATGCAACACTAGTTGCACTTTTTCATGGGCAACATCAACTAAACCCAACATAAAATTCATACTTTTTTAATAAAAATATTAGTTATAACTATTATAACAAGCTCTAGCTTCTCTAGAAAATGGGTAGCTCCAACATCCAATGAGACTAGACTCCCAAAAAAGTTTTACAAATAGGCTAAGGAGTAAAAATATTTTATACATTATATACACTATTATTCAACTATCATTCAAATATAAAATATAATAATTTCATACCATTATTTTTTTAATGAAATTTCATATGTTTTAAGAAGTAAAAATAATTATTCCTACAATTATACTTGAAAAAGATATCTCATTCTTTGATAAGCATTGATCTCCCATTTTTTTTGCAATATTCATTTTTTTCATTTTTTCTTGTCCTTTATTTTTTTTTCATTTTTTCTTGTCCTTTCTTCTTGCATTTGCTTTGCGTTCACACCTCCCTAATTATTTTGAAATTTCTATACTTTTATTTGTTATTATCCTTGCTTATGTAATAGTTAGAATGTTAGGGTTTTCAAGTCTTTTCATTAAATTATGTTATGATTTTTAAATTTAATATTTTCACTATATCAAAGCAAACTAAGTACAAGTAATTTTTAATTAATTAGAAATTTGTGTTCTTATTATAATATAACAAGTCCTTATCTTGCCATGTTTATTTTTACAAGGCTTTTATGGATTTGAGAGTCATGAGCAAAAGAGATATTGATATTTATCCTTTCTATAGAACTACTATCATAGAGATAAAAATAATCCAAAGCATCCCTTTTGTATATTTTGTCAATTTTTGCATGAAGTCTATCTAGTTGTATGCATATTTTTATTTTTTATCTTTAGTTCATTAATGACCTTTAGTTTTTTTTAATTCTCCAGTTCATTGCTTTGTCATTAAAAATTGAATTGCATCTAGGAAGGTTATGCATGTTTGTTTGCATTCTCACTATTACCCTTGCTCAAATCATAAAATATATTTTCTTTATCATAAAAAAATAAAGATCACATAGTCAATAGGCTTATTTGTTGCATTGTACTAATTACATGTATAGCTAGAATAGTGTTAAATTAATATTGGATAGTTGTAGGCATATCTTAAGGCAACAGTAACCGTTTTTAAACTACATCCAAAAAAACATTAGGCTCCAAAAATTTTCCTACCCTTAAAGTGAAATATATATAAAAAAATAGAGAAGCCACAGACAGAGCCCTAAAGGCCAATTAAAGGTCCTCCATGGTTTTCCAATATTAAAAATAAATATAAAGATAATCATGTCTTAGAAATATTAAAGGATAATTTTAGATTAAAAAATACCTTCAAATGAGACTTTTATAAATTATTTCATCACCACACTAATTAATCTTAATTGAATAAAGGGAAAAAATGATCATTTCTCCCAATTCAATTATCTTCATGATCTAAACATGGGGTATTCTATAAAATTCTAATGGATAATTATCACTTACTCAATATGCATTCTTAACAACTTCCAAAACAAAACATAGGGTTTTCTAAAAAAGTCTAATGGAGAATTATCACTCACAAAATATGCTTTCTTAAAAAATTGAATCCCTAAAGACCAATTAGAGGTCCTCCATGGTTTTCTAATCTAATAAAAACAATCATGTCTTAGAAATATTGAAGGATAATTTTAGATTAAAAATGCCTCAGAAAATTTAGCTTGTTGTTTCTTATTACTTCAAATGGGACTTTTATAAATTATTTCATCACCAAACTAATTAATCTTAATTGAATGCAAGATAAAGGAAAAAAAAAACATATTTTCTCTTAAACCAATTTTCTTCATGATCCAAACATAGGTTTTCTATAAAAGTCTAATGAATAATTATCACCTACTCAATATGCTTTCTTAACAATTTTTAAAACAAGACTCTACTTGAACTATAAGTTTTTTTTTTTGTGGAAAACATTCTATAAGAGATGCCACTTTTGGGTAAGACCCAAGAAGGCAGCTGTATCTCTTCCACAAAAAACACCCAGGGCTCACTCCTAATCTACCATATTTGACACATGCATGGAGTATACCTGAAACAAAAAAAAAAACAAATAAACACAAACACACAATAAGCTAAAACAAATAAAGTACACTCTTGAGTGTGTTAGCAAGAAAAAGTACAACCAAACACACGCATAATAATAATGAAAAAAAAAACACAAACCACACAGAATAAACACAAAAACAAAAAAAATACACAAAAAACAAAAAATGAAAAACAAAAAACAAAAACAAAAATGAAATAAAAATAAAAAAATAAAAAAACGACAAAAATAAACAACACCAAACTAAGAAACAAACAAAAAAAACCACAAACATAGCATAAAAAAACACGACCATAACAAAAACAACAAAAAGAGACAAATACACCACAAACAAAAAACATAGAATACGAAACACACAGAAAAGCTATAAAAAAAACATAACAAAACAAAACCAAAATAGATACAACAGAATGATCCAAATACACCACAAACAAAAAATATGAAAAGAAAATACAAAAAAATGTAAGCCAACAGAGCTATAGACAAATCAAACAATAAAAGTAACACTAAAAATAAACCAAAGCTTAACAAATAACCAAAAATATCAAAAATTGCTTAGCAAAATAGCCAAAGCTTCTAACATTACAATCAAGAGACTGAAGGATAACACCCATCCTATAAACCCTTAGGATTATGGCATCCTCATCCTTTTATTTGTATCTTAATTCATTCTAGTTGGGACTATAGGTTGGTTACTTAAAACCATGACACTACTATTGAAATTTGTATGATCTTTTGAGGATCCATTTTATTTGTAGTTTGAATATGCCCTTTTGTTTTGCACTTGGGTTGGTTTTCTACATTGTACTTTTTTCCTTTACTGTTATTTCTCAACATCAACGCAAGCTCTTTTAGTGTTTTCTCATCATGCAATCCTTCATGTTCCCTCTCTTTATCAAACTGTTTTCCATTTGATCCTCCTCATCATCTACTTGCTCAGTTTCCATTTGACCATCCTCATGATCTGTTTGCTTATCCGTGGAGAGAATTTCAAAGGTATTAGGTAAAATTACTGTTTTCTCTTTTTTTGCTATTTTTTTTGTGTTTTTTGTTTAGGGATTTGAAACCCTACCAAGTCCTCATCCTCTTTCTCTTTTTTAGGGACCTTATGTGGACAATCCTTCGCTAAATGGCCATAATTATACATCTAAATGGAATATTTTCATAATCTACTACTTGTTCCCATATTTCTTCCCATATTGTAAAGTAATCTTCTCTAGAAATGGTTTGCCAAAATCAATCAAAAAACAAATCCTTTCATAAATCATATGCTCTAAGTGTTGGGCACTATCATAAATCATCATGAAAACTTCGAAAGAATTTTCAATTGTTGCGAATATATTTGGATGTCAGTATTCTATCGAAAAACCAAATAAAAAGACCCAAATAGGGGTAGTTGATGGCATTTCTTCCTCAACTTTGAGCTTGGTATGCTAGGGCTTCATGAAGAGTCGTGCCCTACCAAAAAACCATGGCCCCTCTTGAAAAATTCCCTCCCTATCTTTTTCTATAGAAAAAAAATAACAAAGTAGCAATTAGGGTAAGTAAAAATTTGGAATTCACCTTTAGTGCTCTAGTTTTTGGCAGCTCATTGCTTGAAGGTAGCAAGAGTGGGTCAAAATCCCATGAATTAACAAATTAGCCCTCTCCTCTCCATATTATCTATTCCTTCCTAGATATCTATTATTTCTAACTTCACTAATGGATATCCATTAGTTGTGTTCATGCAACCCATCTTTGTTTTTCTTAAATCGACCTTTGGCATTCTCATGGTTTCCTTGTAATCGTTGATTGTGTTTCTCTCCTGTTTGAGGTGGTCCTCCAAGGATTGCTTCTTTAAAATTCATTTTTGGTTCAATGCATGCATCTTTTTTGAAACCCTCCATCCCTAAATTCAAAAAATGAAGTTGCAGAAAACCCTAAATTTCCATCGTAAACCCTAATGGAACTTCAAATCTCTTGCAGCCACTTCTACCACAGTCACATTCAAATGGCCGCTGCTATTGCTACCGCTGATTTTAGCTCCATCTCTATTATAGAAAACCCTAAATTTTTCAGCATATTTTTTTTACCATATTCATCAACAAAATCTCATATTCTTTCCTCATCTCAAATCTAGACCCATATCTAAATAATTTTATTTTATTTTATTTTTTTTATTTTTATTTTTTTTTGATTAAATTGCATATCCTACCACGACGATGCAAATGACCGTTGTTTGAGTTTTGTATGAACTATAAATTGTAACAAGTCTTCATTAAAGAATTGATTTTAAAATATATATAATATTATAATATAATAGAACCATCCGTAAAAAGAACAGGTCATTCACGCATATAGCAATACATTTAATGATCAAAATGATAAACAAGGTTAATCTCATGTTATAGGTGATCATCCATATAATAGTCATTAGTTAATTTTTTTTAGCTTAATTAATTTATATGCATATAAACAATGAAGCAACCAAGGTTAATCTCTGTTAAACTGGTAGTCCATATAGTAGTCATTAGTTGAACTATTTTAAATTTAATTATATATATTTATATAAATAATGTACAACCATTGAAACGATATCAAATCCTCACGACGATGAAATCTTATTTTAACCATAATATCACCTGACTTCACTTTTACATATAATTTAAAAACATTTAAATATATTTTCATTTTTTTATTATGAAAAATAATAATTATGTTGTATTACCACATTTGAGTTTATACATTTTTGGTTTCTAAAACAAACCCAAGTTGACTTATCTTGTGGGTGGCCCTCCCATTAGACCAGATGTATTTTTTTTTAACAAGAGTATTTTCATAAAAATTATAAAACAAATTAAATTAAATTATTAAAAAATAATAATAATATATTGATAGTGTAAGAAAATTTGATGATCAAGGCTTAATATTTTTATCTTAGCTACGACCTTTTTAAGGTCGAAAAATAAACTTTTCAATTAGGAATTAACACACTTACATATGATTTGAACTTTAAATGTTCTCAACAAAAACCACAGTTATACCTAAAACAACAAAAATAAATTTATAAATATATTCAATTAACAAAATAATTATATACATAATTTTTAAAAATACTGTAAACACAACCTATTAAAAAAAAATTAAAAATACATTATAAACATTAAATAAATAAATAAAAATCATTTGAAATATATAATATACCCATGCCATTAGCAGCAGAAATTAGGCACCATTTACTTCCCTCAGCTAAATTCAAACCCTCCTATCTCACCAACCCAACTAAAATTCCAACGAGTTATACCTTGTTAAAAATATCCTAAAATTTTTAATGGAACACTACCTTCAAGATCTCTGATATTAGTTTTGTCATATACATATTCATTTTAGGATATATTACCTTGGTTCTTTTGCTTTTGCTTTTGTCTCTCCTTATTCATTCATTTCTTTCTCTATCTATGTATTTGCATTTTGGTGGAACTAATTAATATAAAACTGTCTCTACGAGACTTTGTTTTATGGCAACAGTCAACAATATTTCTGTATAAGTGTATGGTGTTTGAACGTATTCAAAAGTAAGCCAGTTAGAAGAGAATTTAGTGTAAATGTATTCCGTCGATATTTGCAGTCTGATTCGGTGTTCATGTGACAACTAGTATAAATTTATATCCCCACCTGCACCGTTATTTTAATGGGAACTTCTTGCTTACAATAGATGGGTCTATTACCATTTAGGCAGCGAGCAGATGTGTTTGGAGAAATGCACGACGGAGAGCTCTAAAATATGACTAGAAATATGGAACCGGTTGTTGTAATTAAAAATAATTAAAATGTTTTTGTTGAAATCGACATATTTGTTACTGGATTTGCCAACCTGATTCCTCCCCCTTCAAAGTTTGAAAGAAAGGCCTTACTCCTAATATTAATATTTTTTATTGGTTGGTTCTTCATAATAAAGTACTTAACATTGATAGTATTCAAAAGAGAGGGATGTATTTCTCTGTAGATTGTGGGTTGAATCTTCAGACCATATCTTCTTTCAATGTCTCTTTTTTCTTTTGCTGTTTTGGATAACTCTTTGTAGGTCTTAGGAGTTAGCTGGGTGGCTCCATGATGTGTGACTGACTTGAGCCTCCAATGGTCTTCTGTCATTTTTGGGATCTGGTACTTTGGCTTACCCCATCTTATGTGGAGAATTTGGAAAGAAAAAAATAATAGGGTTTTTTAAAATAGAAAACAAGATGTAGCCATTGTGTTTTCAAAAGCCATTTCTACCCGGTGGTAGAAAACATCTCAAAGCTTCCTTTGGACCTAATGGCAGCAGATAAGAAGGAAGAGGAGATTGAACTGAAAATTTGTTTTAAAAGCCTAGAGGGCCAAATTTAATTCAACCTAAGTTGAGATCACAAACTAAGTGGGTTCCCCCACCTCCCGTTGGATTAATTCAATTTTGATGATGCTTCCAGGCAACAAAGGTTCTGTAGGACTATTCAGAGATTACAAGGGCTCAATTCTCCTTGCCTTTGCAAAATATATTAAAAATAGAACTTGAAATTTTGCCAAGGCCAAAGCTTTATATCAGGGGATGTTATTACTGGAAAAATCGAGGGGGACTCTCTATTTGTAATAAATACTCTCAAAGATCTGACTTAGCCCAACTCAAAAATATTAAACATGATAATATAGGCTAAAATATTATACCAATCAATGGAGGAGATTCAAATAGCTCACACCTACAGGGAGGGAAATAGGGCTACTAATGGCCTTGCCAACCTTGGAGTCTAGTAGAATAGTCTTATAGTATGGAGAAGTGATTTTCCCCTAGATATTGGGAGGGAAGATTATTAAGTCTTAGCTTGGGCATAAGCATGATATGGAGTTATTGTGGGCTATTAGAAAGTAATGAAAAACCAAGATCTTGTGGTCTAAAATCTAACTTTGATGTTTGGTTTGATTCAAATTGGCCTACAGCGAAATACCTAGATAGAGCATGACAGGTTCCTCCTTTTTATCTGTTTTGTCCCCAATTTTCAATAATAATGTTCAATTCTTAGGTGGTAGCCTAGGAAACTATTGAAAGTGGAGAAATACATGAAGAATAATATATTTCAAAAATATTGGGTTATGTCTCAATGGATTTTTATGAGGAAGATTGATTATTAGGCATGTTATGGATGCTTCTCAAGGGCTCTTAGTGGTTTATTAACTACTTGGTCTTGCCTCTGCTTTCAGTTGTTCTGGAATCATGTAATCTCCTATGGGTAGGATGTTATTTTTTACTTTTTTTTCTGTCTACCCTTTTCAACCTCTTGTTGTCTTGGAGTCATTGCATGTCAAAACCCTATCTCAAACTTTTTGTACAATGTTTGGGGACCTTTAAACACCCCTTCTTTAATTTAATAAAAAAAATAAAGTAAAAAGTAGGTTACTATTATTTTTCAATCAACCAGAATAGTCATTTTGTTGTTTTTTTAAATGTTAAAAAAATATTGATAGAACAAGAATCAAATTACAATTATAGGTCTATTAATTTTAGCAAGCCCTAAAATCCAAATAAAACTCAGAATAACATCTCCAAAAATTTAAAAAAATTGAATACCATCTAAAGAGTAAAAATCCTTAAACTGGTATCATTTCTACTTTACATTGACCCTAAGTAACCTAGTAGGCTCGATAGTCTTGCAAACACTACTAGTTTTATCCCGAAAAGGGCCAAAGTGTGTTGCAAGAGGTAGCAAAAAACCTAAAAATATTTTTTCATCCTCCATTGATCCACAAGGCTCAATGGACTCTAGACCTGTCCTCATCCTTACATAAGTATTTTTTGGCCAAACTAACAACCATTTGGTTCATGTTCAGCCAAAAAGTTAGCCACTACATTATTTTATATATCAATATAGACCAGCATGAAATCCTCAAACTGTTGCCAAATGGATTTAATTTGGCTCATAATGTTTTTTACCCTCCAAAAATTTGGTCTAAAATTTCTAATAACATCCAAAAGCCCCACCATAATTTGTGATTTAGACTCAATAATGATCTTTCTAACCCCATTCTACCAAGCAATGAGGGAACCTTTTTTAATAGCTAGTCTCTCAACTTCATTTTTAGTAGCCCTTTAAATACCCATAGCTCCTAATGGAGGATCATCCCCTTGAAATATCTTCTAAGAAAACCAATGCCTACAACCCCTAGGTTATCCTTAGCTGCACAATAAAAATTAATATTTTCCCAACCGGAGGAAAGGGAATACCATGGTCCTAAATTTTGTGGCTTGGGAGTCCCCTCATTCTCCTGATTTTTCTTGTCCCTTAGGTGAGTTCTAGCAGTTTCAAAAAATTTGGTAACAATTTTATGCCAAACAAAGTCCACCGAACTAAACTTCTCTCTAAAAATTTTGAAAATTCTTTCTATCCAAATGTGCCACCAGATTAAATTTGGGCCTTGGGACCAGCCTAGCTAAATGGAGGTATTCTTTATTTTTTGTTTCCATATCTCTCATATATTAGATAGAGTCACCTGAAACTTTAGGTGAGACTTAAAGAGGTCTACCCACCTTTTGTACAACTCTCTTGCAAATGCATACTAGAAAAGTAGATGGTCAAGTGTCTCCTAGGAGTTACACATGATGCAGTTGTAAGGGCCATAAAAACCTCTCTTCATAAGGTTATCACAGGTGCAATAGCTCCTATGCATGACTTCCCAAGCAAAGAAATTTATTTGAGGCCAACCCTTATCAACCCAAACTGCATCCCATGGGGTATCCTACAAGATCAATGGAGGAGGGAGAAAAGTATTGTAACCATCATGAACATTGAAGACACCTAGAGTGCCAAGACCCCAAGTGATCCTATAATATTCCTCTTTCTTTGTAAGACACCTTTTCTTGAGGATATTATCAATAAGAAGATTTTAATGAATAGGGACAAGAATAGGCCATTCTTCTAACCTCTTGCATTGAAAGATAGAGATATCTCTAATTTACCTCGAAGTAATACATGAACCCATATTTATCCATCCTCTACCTTTGAGGATTTGTTTCAAGGGCTGCAAATCTAAAAATCCATAGATTAAGGGGGCATGCTAGTCCCAAGAATCACTTCAAAAGTTAGCTTTGTCTCATATACCTACTTTCTAGAAAAATCTAGATTTAAGCAATTGTTCACCAGCTTTTAGGACCCTCTAAATAATGGTTTCAAAGCCCCTTAGAGGAATCTGGCCAAGTTCCTAATGAGAGAAAGAACCCAAATACTTACTAGTTATGACTCTATAGAAGAAATCCTCCTTATTGGATATCCATTTCCAATAAAGCTTCCCAACAAGAGCTTGATTGTTTAAATCTACTTTATGAAAACCAAGGCCCCCTCAAGTTTTAGGTTGACATATTTTATCCCAACTAAAAAGAGTCTACCTCTTACCCATCCTTGGACTATCCCACAAAATTTTAAAAAATAAGAAAATCCAACTCTCTAAGGACTCTCATAGGGGTAGTTATGATGGAAAATTTATAAACATGCATGGCTTCGATCATTGATTCGATGCGATCCATCCTTCCTCCAAAGTTAAGCCAATAGTGATTCCAATGATTAATTTTAGCAGTAATTCTATTCATTAAAGCTTTCAAATCATCCACCCTTAGGCTCTTTTAAATAAAGGGGAATCCCTAGGTAATCAAGTGGAAGGGTACATAAGCAAAGCTTAAAATAATGGATTCCTTTGTCCATATTGAAGAAAATAACCTTAGATTGTAGGTTTTTGAAAGCACGAGATTCCAAAAGAAAAACAGTATTGAGATGCAATATAAACAAAAACTAACTCGATGCATGAAATAGGACAAACGTAATCAAATCAAGACAAAACATAAAGAGAAA
The DNA here is from genome assembly GCA_028583015.1 of Wollemia nobilis. Lineage (NCBI taxonomy): Eukaryota > Viridiplantae > Streptophyta > Pinopsida > Araucariales > Araucariaceae > Wollemia > Wollemia nobilis. The sequence continues at coordinate 6,143,920 of JAQPPZ010016931.1, forward strand.
TTAGGAGCACAACCTTTTTATATTAATTCCAAACTCGGTTACAATCCATCTCCTCCCCTTTTAGGGGCTAGGAGTGTTAGCATGTTTTGGTTAAAATCGTGATCAATACTCCTTCCGCATGCCCACATTTGAAATGGGCGGGCCAAAGTGTTGCCACCGCTTATGCTGATGAATCCTCGCTTCTTGCTGCTCCTCCTACATGCAAAGAAACAACCAAGGTGTTAGTAGCACCTGCTGCAAATAGGGAAATTTTGTTCTTTGAAATTAACGAAAGATGCATGTAAAAGATTGTCGAAAACAGTGAATAAAATGAATATAAGTCACCTGCAAATCTGACAGAGACCAAAAGACCTTACCAGAGGGCCACTGCCATCAAAACAGTCGGCCAATCTACTTTCAGCTACAATTCGTCCCTGGGCAGGACGAATTTTGCTGTTATTCGTTCCTAGGTGGGACAAATTCTGCTTGTGATGAAAAGCCGAGTTGATTCCGCTCAAATGTTGAACCTTGGGACCTCCAAAACACCTGCAAACGGAGGGGTTACATAATTGGGGCCATTTTGGGATGACCCAAATGGTCGGATTCTCCAAATTTGGCCTCTATCAATGGGAATTCAATGTCGCCACCTGCAAGTTAGTGAGGGCCACAAAATCGACAAAGCATGATAATATTCGATAAATGTCTTCTGAAATCATGATTGTAAACTATCTAAACAGCATAGAGTGTAATGTGAAATGAATAAATGATAGAAAGCAAATTAGAATGAAACTAACAAAAAGTGCGGGGTGCCCGAGTGGGCCACCCACAGTTGGAACTTGATTTTGACGCCAATCCACTAGGGATGGGCCCAAAATCTCTTGGGATTGTGTTGTCGGCAAATTGGTGGATTGAGGTGGTCAAATGTTGTGTTTGGGTTTAGATCCACACTTCCAAAAGCCACCCAATAACCTCTATTGTGAAAGAGATTAATGGATGTGAAAAGGTGAATCAAAAAATGATGCAATAGGGTGTTCAATTTGGCAGCACTTCATTGCTTGAAAATGCCTCCAACTTGTCCTCATTTGGGTGGGAAAGTCCACCATTTTATAGACCCATGGGGTCTCTTTGGAGGGGCATGCAGGGATGCCATGTGGCGGCCATGCCTTCCCAAGAGGGAGGAGACTCCTCCCTGACTTGGGCTTCCATGACTGCTTTTATGACAGTCCACTAACTGCAAACTTACCCACCTACATGCGCATGCATGGCAGGAGGCAATAATTGACTGTCCTCGGCTGCCACTTGGCGACATTTTTCTTTTTGCCCGTTAAACCTGGAATTCATCCTAACCAGAGATGATTTCAGAATTCGTCCCTAGGTGAGACGAATCCCAGTTAGTATTCGTCCTCGGGTGAGACAAATATCGGGCAAAGTGCCTGAATGTGCCAAATTGCTTCTTGACCTTACAAAATTGCTATGAAAGTGGTTAGGACCACTGTTTAACCTCTGAGGGCTGCCCTAGGGGCTGTGTGTGTCAAAGAAATCAGTGTTTGCAGTCACATAATCGGATTGGTGTTGTTTTGGTGTCTACAGATGCCCCTTTTTGGGATGTGCTATGCATTGCTTAGCGTCGAGCAAAAATAGATAACCAAAGCACTAATGATTAGGGTTTCTTGGTTACCTAACCAACTTTTGATGCCCCAAGCATGGAAATGGCATGCATTCTTGAATCCTTGCTTCTGACGAGCTAAGGAATTTGATTTCAAGTGTTAACCTGTTTTGGTGAGGTGTGACTTGAGCTTGGACATTGATTAGTCATGATTAGGCAAAGGGCGCAACCTTTTGTCCACAGGGGAACCTTGTGTTCATGCTTCGAGAATGCCAAGTGTTTGATCAATTTGTGATAATTGCTTGTTTACTGCCCCAAGCAGGAGCATAATTGTCTTTGTCAATGATTCTTTGAATGCATGTCATTGCCTTAATTGGGTGTGTGTTTGTTGATTGGTGACTAAGTGTGACTACCCCCTCAAGCGACGAATCGATGAGGGAATGACCTTCGTGAGAAAAGCGACGAGTTGCTTGACCCAAGATGACTTGTGCAAGGGTGCCTTTAGATGGTTTATCGTTAAGCATGTGCAATTTTTCCAACATTTGGACCTATTTTTGGTGGGTATTAACCCTTTTTGCGACGCTGTTTGGAGCTGAAATTGGTGAAAATTTGTCTTCCCATGGAGCGGTCTAGTTAAAATAGCCTTCTTAGGGAGTAGGATATTGACAATTTGTGACCTCAACATCTATTTTGTATGCCCAGGATGTCAAGTGCAACAGCACTCACATCGGGAAAATTTATTGTCTGTTTTTAGTGCATTTTTGTTCATTTTGTGATGTTTTTGAAGTTTCTGGCCTAAATTCGTCCCAGGGTGGGACGAATTCTAGCTTTGGAATTCGTCCCTGGGTGGGACAAGTGCTAACCAGAGCGTTCATCCTAGTAAAGGATGAATTCTAGCTCAAAGGCCTATTTAAGGGCCAAAACTTGAGTTTGGGCTCATTTGTGTCTAATTTTTCTTACGATTTGGAGCTCTAGGGAGGAGGAGGTTAATTCTACGAAGCGAAGCACTGTCGAGATTTTCCCTGCCATCATGAGTACACAAATTGGTTCGGGTGGCAGAGCCGAAGCGAGACTCGTAAGTGCTCCCTAGAGTTTATTTTCTTTGTTTTAAACTGTAAGTGTGTTGTTTTTCTATACAGTTCTTTTCCATGATTTTAATTAATTTTTTTTTTTGGTGTGTTTTCTTTTGCAGGTTGTTAGGAGCCGATACCGTGTACCCACTGCTTTCACTGAGGCACGAGGGGTGCTGACTGAGGTTGACTGGGAGTGGATTGATGCCCTTGGGCTCAAGCAGGTGGCTCGACTAGAGCCTGTGGTCTTGGATCAGGCCTATCTGACAGTCCTGATCAAACTTTGGGATCCACGGACCAACACTTTCCATCTCCCAACAGGGGATATGACTATGACTCTGGAGGATATCTATCGGCTTCTTCGAATTTTGATAGATGGACTGCCCATCAGGACATCGTCGCATGATCAGCAGACTACTGTACTGACATGATGCTTCGGGAATGGGGGGCGGTTGGGTGTAGAGAACCCAGTGGAGACGGCCGAGGTGGACTGCCAGGTTGGCAATATTTTGGTTGGATGGTGGCAGGAGAGGGGGGTGTTAGTAGTGAGGCACGCATTCCTGATGGGCCTCATTTCTAACATGTTATTACCCGACTCGTCAGGAATGAGGTTCCCATGGAACCTATTGGATTTGGTGTGGCAGTTGGTAGAGTGCCCGATAGAGGCACCGCTGATCCTGAGATGGGGACAGACACTGTTGGCACAGCTCTATGGGGAGCTGTATGGGGTCCGCTATCGACAACGGAAGGGGGTCAGCTATAGTTATCTATTGCAGTGTTGGGGTTGGCAGCACATAGCAATTGAGAGGTCAACCGGGTTATCATGGACAACTCGGGCAGCGATGGAGGATAAGGAGATAGGGTATGCAGTTTTGTGGCAGCGGTCAACAGAATAGGGGTAGATTCGGCGGTGGGCAGGTGCCGTAGGGCACTATACTGATGCCTTCTCTCGGCTCACTCCAAGGGAGGTGGTTTGGCACCCTTATCGATACTGTCCAGCCTGGCCGAAGGCTGGAGAGTGGCTCTAACAGGTACGCAAAGAGCGATGGTTGATTGGGCAACACGGGACCAAGCATGAGTTCTTCTCATATAGCTGGGTTACACAACATTTTGGGGTGCGCCAGGGGTTGCCTGGTGAGCCCGTGGTCTATCGACTTCAAGGAGATGAGAGGACTCTAGATTAATCGATCATCGCACCATTGGGCAAGGATTCAAATGCGATGATCGACGTCCCAGACGTGGATGACGTCGGGACTACTACTGAGTATGACTCATGGTGGGTACTACGATGATGGCAAGGAGAGGGACCACTGGGAGGCACAGAGGCAGTAGCAGAGGGTGCTGAGGCACCAGGGGATGATTGGGGAGATCCGTTGGAGGATGCAAACATGGTTGAGGTGGGGGATGAGGATGTAGATTTGGGAGCTCCGGATCAGCCAGATATGCAGGACATGGAGGAGCAGTGGGAGCCAGAGCAGGCTGCTGTTCCAAAGAGTCCTGTGCTTTAGGCAGATATGGAGGAGATGGAGTCCAAAATACGTGCTGAGAATGCACGACTGACAGAGCTGCTGTAGATACGAGATCAAGAGCTGGGGGACACATTGCGGGAGAGGGATCTCCTGTAGGCTCAGCTAGAAAAGTGAGATAGGGTTTTGGTGCAGCATGATGATGCAGTAGCTTACTATCATCGACGAGAGGTAGAGTGGTTCTGGCATCAACTAGATTTTGAGAGGGAGGTCATTCGCCTCGACGGGCAGCTACTTGAGCCATCGGGAAGTGGATCTTCGTGTCAGATGAGGGACAGTGCTACTGAGCAGTCAGCATCATCTCGTCATAGGCGATTGGATGAGGGAGGCGATAGCAGGTGTGATGTAGGGGCTAGTAGTAGCCGCCCTACAGGGTCCCATAGGACCCACACCATGGGGGGTAGTTCTCGTCACACCGATCTTGCGTGATCATGGTGGTCGATGCCTTAGGGTGGGTGATTTTTGTTATATGATTGCGGGGTCTGAGGACTAGTTTTGTAGCCTACGGGCATTTTTTTTTGATGATATATATATATATACCAACTTTATTGTGGTTATGCATATGTGATGATTTGAGATTATGCATTATGGTTGATGAATATGGATGTATGCATGTTTATTTATTTTGATGAATTGCATATGTTATGATGAATGCAAATGTTTTTTATTTATATGTGATATGCAAAATGAAATGGATGGATGGAATTTGTGATGGTTGGTTATGGCACCATAGACTTTTTAGGACTCTATTTATTTCATTTTTAGGCGATTGTTGTGGTAAATGACTTTGTATGTATACATGTGGTTTTTCTCTTCTTTTTTTTTTGTATTTTCTGATGGTATTGCAAAGATGGAAAGTAGCGCAGTTGGTTTTGAAATGTAGGTAAGGTTTTCTAAGACTCAGACGGTTTTAACTCACTAGCCATGACTGTACTTTGTCTTACAAGACTTTTGACCAAGGTATGAATTGAACTCATTTTTGACCAAGCTATTTCACATCCCTGTGTGTGCAATTGAGTTCATTTATGTGGTATTTGTTAGGATACCGCCAGTGTCGGGTGGGCTTTCAACCGAACCTGTACTGAGGATCACCTAATTAGCTCCACTAACTCCTTTGTTGTATGTAGTTAGATTAATCTGCAATGTTATCCAGGATACCATAAGCTAGCTCATCCTTATGCAAACATTGTTCTACATATACGCAAAGTGAATGTGACAGACATATCGTCATGCGGGTAGGATACCACCATTGCTAGATAGGCTGTCAACCAAACCTGTAATGAGGATCACCTAGATGGTTTTCGAATGCTGAGAATTCCAAAGATTCAAGTTCAGGTTGTTTTTTTGCTGAATGATTTGGGAGACTTGCTTGTCTATATAGTGATGCAAATCACTGTTTATTTTTCTATTTGTTTTTCTTTTTGAGCAGGGATTTTGAATAGTGGTGATAACCACTGTTACTTGATTTTGTATTTTGAGTGGTGTGAGTTTGAGCTTATGAATGGCTTTGATCCTCATGGCCTTGGGGATGACTACCCATCCTGGTTAGGGGCAGATAGTACGAATCCTTATGACGTTGGGGACCAAGGGGATGATGGAGATTATGAAGTAAGGGCATTGATCTTTTAGGCCTTGGGGATGACTACCCATCCTAGTTAGGGGTGGATAGTATGAATCCTTACGACTTGGAGACCAAAGGTGAATGGAAAGTGTTAGGATGATGATTTATTGGAATTTTTTTTGTGAATGGCGTTGATCCTCTTAGGTCTTGGGGATGACTACCCATCCTTGGCAGGGACGTGTAGTACAAATCCTTACAACTTTGAGAACCAACTATGATTGGGATTTGGTAGTGGTGAAAACCATTGTATATGAAGGTGAATGAATAGGGAAGAGCTCGTCCTTTTATCAATTCTCAGCATTCTAGAACCATTCACACAAGGGGATGAGCAAGATAACTGTTTCGCTTACGGTGACCTAGATTACTGTGTAGGTTTCATCTTTCGTTCACACAACTTGGGAATTTTTATGTGTTTTAATTTGTGTTGGGATGCTACGTAACAAGGCGTATTTCAAGTAGAACTCTACCTTCTTAAAATCTGTCTGACTCTATACATTACGTGGCTAAAGAGCAAAATGATGACTGAATTACGAAAACTCTTGATACATTAGAAGACCACTGACTCTTAGTGTGGTGAAAAGCGGTAAATGGCGTTTGTTTTTTTTTTTTTTTTTAAGATGGAACAATGTGGAACCAGATGGACTAGCAGAGCAATTACAGCCTATGGTGCCTTTGACTTGTACGACCACAAATATGCAATGTATGGATGTAATGCTTAATGCAGCTATGTATTTTTTTTGTATTTTTGATGGATTGATTTTTGTGAATATGAAGATGAGATGCTCTATTGATGAATTTGAGCATGCCTAGAAATGAGATGCAAAAAATTGTTGTTTTTGATGATTTTTGGATTTTGAATTTCTTTATTTTTTGACCAAGTGATTGTGAGAATCCTTGGAGCATTTTGGGGTTGACCAAGTGATTTTATGGATCCTTGGAGCATTTTTGGGATTGACCAAGCGATTTTAGAGATCCTTGGAGTGTTTTGGGATTGACCAAGTGATTTTAGAGATCCTTGGAGCATTTTGGGATTGACCAAGTGATTTTAGAGATCCTTGGAGCATTTTGGGATTGACCAAGCGATTTTAGAGATCCTTGGAGCATTTTGGGATTGACCAAGCGATTTTAGGGATCCTTGGAGCATTTTTGGGATTGACCAAGTGATTTTAGGGATCCTTGGAGCATTTTTGGGATATGGCTCTCTTAGATATGGAATGGGTGCAAATGACTGATGTTCAAGGGTTTTGTTTCCTTGGTTCCATCAAGAGAAGCTAGCCGGTATGTCCCGGGTCCTATTTTGCTATCAATAACATATGGACCTAACCAATTTGCCGCAAATTTGTCCCTTAGGTGGGACGGAAAACTAGAATTCTGTTGGTTTTCCTTCAAAACCAAATCACCAACCCAAAAGTCCCTCAGTTGAACTTTCATGTTGTAAGATTTCTTAAGTCGCTCTTGATAAATACGTAAATGCTCGAGATCATTAACGCGTTGTTCATCAAGCAACGTAAGCTGGTCTAACCAGGCCTGCCACGCAGTGTCATCATCGATGAACTCCTACATTGATATGCACAGGGAAGGAATCTCTAACTCTAGAGGCATGACTACCTCAGAGCCATACACGAGCGAAAACAGGGTGGCCCTAGTGGGTGTCCGAATTCTAGTGCAATAGGCCCATAGGGAAAGTGGGATTTGGATGTGCCAATCCTTATGACTGTCTGTGAATATATTTTTAAGGATGGCAACTAGCATTTTCTTTTATGCCTCTGCTTGCCCATTCGCCTACGGATAATAGGGTGTCAAAAAATTGTGCTAAATTTTGTACTGTGGTCAAAGCACACACGTCTTTGTTCTTGAATGGCATCCCATTATCCGAGACTATTTTGGATGGAATACCAAAATGACATGTACACGTCTTTGTTCTTGAATGGCCACCACATGTACCATCGTGCGCTTGGGCGACTGCCCAAGTGGACTCTTATTGGTCTAAGCAACAAAGGAGGATTCCTTCATAGCTACGATGATACAAAATGTCTCCTATCAAGACATACTTAGCCGCTTTCTGCTTGAGTGCTCGTTTTGCGGCATGAGTCAATCCAAGCAGGAGATTACCTAACTTGAGGTATTCTCTAATGGGTAAATACCAGTCCTATTGATCAAAAACCTCGATAGTATGAACAGCCAATCCCTCTTGAAGTTCATCCCTAGCGAACGTTGAATGGGATAGAACCTGTAAGAATAGCGTTGTGTTGCTATTAATGGGAGTAGGGGAGAACAAGGACCCCCAGTTGGCATGTTTCAAGAAATCTTGTATTTGAAAGAACTTATCCGAGGATGGTTCAATCTAGATCATGTGGATTCCTGGCATCAAGTATGAGCTTGCACACTCCATCACGGTTTGTGATAAGGTTTTGACTTGAATGGTTGTCATATCATTGAAAAGGTCTTGCAGGATTAGTGACCCCAAGGATTCCATTGTGTCTGCAAAATGATTCGATGATCGAGGGAGTGCCTCGATGTCATACCACTCAAGTTTTTCTAGGAATTTGTCCACAATGGCTTTATAAGCCTGTAGAACTGGGCATTTGCATTGATATACCCCTTTGACTTGATTGACTACTAACAATGAATCACCAAAGATGTTCAGTCGTTTGATGTTCATGGTGATTGATGTCTGAAGACCTATGAGCAAGGCTTCATACTCTGCATTATTGTTTGTGTATCGGAAGTTTAATTTAAATGATAGGGGCATTCGAGCACCCTGCGGTGTGAAGAATACAATTCCTGCGCCACCACCTTGCTCACATTTAGAACCATCAAAAAATAGGGTTATGTCAGCCTGTGACTCAAGCTCATCAAAATCTGGCAATTTTGAGACATGGAAGACCCCATCATCGAGTAGTTCTATGACTAGAGGCTGATCGTATTCAAGAGGAGCCTCCGCTAGTTGATCGGCTATGACCTGTCCTTTGATATATTTTTGTCCAATAAACTCTATGTCAAATTTTGTCAACAACATGATCCATTTTGTCGTGCGACTACTATGATAAGTACGACTCATCATGTATCGCAATGGATTCTCCTTAGACACAACATACGTAGTGTTGCTCAGCATGTAGTTGCATAGATTTTTGGTAGCAAACACCACTACCAAGAAGAGTTTCTCGACGTATGCATAGTTAAGTTCATAACTGACCAAGGTGCGACTAAGATAGTAAGTAGCCTATTCCTTGTGAAGTTCATTCTTCTGGGCTAGCATGGCACCCAGTGCCACCTCGATAGTCGAGATGTATAAGTAGAATGGCACTCCCTGGTCTAGGTGGTGCCAATACTGGCGACGAAGCCAAGTATTATTTGATTTTGTCAAAGGTTGACTGGCACTCGTCATCCCAGTGAAAGGTAACCCCCTTGTGCAATAATTTTTTCATGGGTTGGCACTTGTCAGCTAATTGCACTATGAAACGCTTAATCAACGTGACCTTTCCCTGCAGACTTTTGAGCTGCTTGATGGTAGTTGGGGGAACCATTTCAAGGATTGCCTTGACTTTCTTTGGGTCCACCTCGATGCCTCGCTTTAAGACTATGAAACCCAAGAGTTTTCCAGATGTGACGCCAAATACGCACTTCTTGGGATTTAGTCTAACTTTATGCTCCATGAGGCGATCGAGGATCTTGCTTAAGTCATCGATATGATTTGAGCACAACCGAGACTTGGCTAACAAATCATCCATGTAATCTTCCAAATTTTTATGCATGTAGTCGTGGAAGATGTACGTCATGGCATGTTGGTAGGTGGCACCAAAATTTTTAAGGCCAAAAGGCATGACCTTATAACAAAATTTCCCCCAAGGCATTGTGAACACCGTTTTTAGTTGGTCTTCAGGATTGATACGAATCTGATTGTATCCTGAGAAACCATCCATGAGGGAGAGCATTTTGTGGCTTTTTGTAGTGTCTACCAATGCGTCGATGCTCGACAAGGGGAAATCATCCTTAGGAATCGCTTTGTTTAGATCTCAAAAATTAGTGCATATGCGAATCCTCCCATTGGGCTTTTTGATGGGCACCATGTTGGACAGCCATGGTGGATAATCCACGCAGATGACAAACTGTGCATCCAATAGTTTTTGCAATTCTTCTTTGACCATCAAGGCCACTGTTGGGTGCATCTTACGTAGTTTTTGCTTTACGAGCTTTATTGTCGGATCAAGCGTTAAATTATGCATGACTAGCTACGGATCTAACCCCGGCATGTCTCTGTATGACCATGCAAAAACCTCCTTCTTCTCTTTGAGAAGGGTAATGTAGTCGGCTTGCTCTTTAGGGGATAGGCTTACCCCCAGCTTGATAATCTATGGATTCATTGGATTTGTGCTGATATCTACGTCAGTCATCTCCTCGACTGACATGTGGGATCCGTCCTCCAACTGATGTGGAGTCGGGATCAAATGGACATCATCAGCTAAATTTAGGTCTGTGTTGGGAACTTCAAGTTCCTCTTCAGCCTAAAAAATATCTTGAGTTGTCCCTGGGGTAAAATGAGGCATCTTATCGAAAGGCCAGTACTCTGATGGTGAGAGAGGTGAATTGATGCGATCCCAGTTGATGGCATCTGTGTCTAGATGCAATGACCATGCTAGAATGGCCATATTGTGGATGGGTGCGATCAAATCAATGGAGATCATGTGGATGGAATGAATTTGGTCTCCATTACCATGGGTATGATAACTTGAACATTTTGGATGCTCCCTATACTCTAGATCTAGCTCTAGGGGAATGGGCACGAACGGATCGGCCCTATGTGCTAATAGGAGGACAGGGTCTTCCCTCGGCACTGATGTCATTATAGGGTCTTGGGGTGGACAGTGCTCATCGTAAATTTGGAGCCATGGATCCAACACTTGGTCCCACCCCACTGGGTCTACATACCACTCATGCCCTGGAAGTATGCCCATCTATGCAAATAAGTCATCAATCCCTAAGGGACGTTGTTGTTGCACTTGTTGCCTTTGTTGCATCTGTCGCATGTGGTTGAGATAGGCCATCTCAGTCTCATCTTTCGAATCACTGTCAGAGATCCAAAAATGTTCATTTTCTTCCACATCTGCTTGCGACATTAAGGGTTCACCTTATTCCAGCAAATTAATCTGGTCCCATTGTGGTTGTTCCACTCTTGGTGGAGGGACCTGATTCTCTTGACACTATATTGGCTCAACTGGAACCTCTAAAGGGAACAGTTTCAAAAATATTTTTGGACACCATTTATGTTCTCTTTGGGAATTAGTGTCCAAAATTTCACCTCTCTCTAGCAAAGGAGAGGGATTACTGATGTTACCAAGGGTGTTTGTTGACCATGGGAGGTAATCTCCCAATGTATATTCTGTATTTTGGTTGGCATAAGGATCTGATGCCAATCCACCCTTGTTGCCTATTCCTAGGCCTTGCATGTTTTCCACCAAGATGTCTAAGGGTAGGGGGTGGTTGAACCCTACTCCTGAATTATCATATGGCATTTTTTTATCTTGGCTAGCAAAGGACCCGCACCCCTTGCTCATACCTGCCTAGCCCGTATCAATGCCAATTGCATTGGCCAAGATATCTCAAAGCGAAGTCCGAGTTTGACAGATAATTGAAATTTTTGACAAAAGGCTCTTCGTCTTCGTCCTTTTGCTTGCATGGTTCAGGACCATGATCAAGGCCCCCATACACAAAATTAGTCTGGTTTGGTGGGTAACCTAGAGGAACAACTGTTCCTATGGGAAGGCGAGGTCTCCCCATGTCCTGTACTGATTCTAGTTTGGGCGTTGCCACAACATTCTGCACTAGATACTCCCCCAGGCCCATACTGGCCATTTCAACCGTAATTGTTGATGCTTGGGAGGGAGGGAACGGGAGGCCTTCCTTAGTCCATTCCATGTTTGGTGGGTTAGGAGTCTCAACTTTCATTGTGTGAGGTATTTCTTCTATTGATATAGTTGATATTGTTGGCAACCCCTCTTCTAGGGGCTAAGCCTCTTCCAGGATCTATTTTCCTTTGTCCTTCTGTTTAGCCATGACAGGTGGCATTGGTAGTGAAGGAACAGATGATGAAGACTCACCTGGATGGGATTTTGATGATTTGGTCACCAGTGGTGCCCGCGATATTGGACCATGTTTAGATGGATTTAACTACAAATCCAAATGCGTTGAAGAGAGGGTCGATTGAGGCATTAATTGCACTGCATTGCAATACTTGAAGGGTTCTAAGTCCATCGAGACTACATGTACTTCTCCTTCAAATGCATACTTTAGACACTAGTGAGCGATCGAAGGGACACACTTCATGTCCCTGATCCATGGCTGCCCTAGAAGTATGTTATATGCCATCTCACCTTCTAGAACATGGCATAATGTAGGTATTGTCTTTTGTCCTACCTGGACAGGCAAAACAATTGTGTTGACTGTCGAGCATATCGCATCGTTGAATGCTCGTAGTGTATATGTGGAAGCCGTGATATGAGAGGTTGGCAGCTTCAGATGTTTTAATGCTATGATAGTAATGATGTTATTGGATGACCCAGTATCTACCAACACTCTCTTATACGGGATCCTGTTGACCCGCACGATAACGTGCAGGGGTGGATCTGTCGTGTCATTTGATATTGTTTTAACTTCATCCTCTCTGAAGGTAATGACCGACTCCATACATCGTTTCACATGTCCCACAAAGTTATTGAAAGAATTCACTTCGTGAGGCTGTAATTCGATGGCTTTCAAAATTTCCATGAGAGCTTCTCTATGGGGTGTTGACTGTTGAATAAGCTCGTAAATGGAAAGCCTAGCCGATGTGGTCTGCAAACTCTATGTGAGTTTGATCTATATCGTGACCTCGGGTCTAGGTGGATGCAACTACATAGGGCATTATTGAGGTTGCGACTTTGTTGGAACTTCTCTTATGGTTGCCGTGGGGGCAACTCCTGGGTACTTTTTTTTCCTGGTCACTATGCTGATCATTCCCACGAATCCTTGCATGGGAAGATTCTATCGCACCTCATTGACTTGAAGAGGTTTTTCCTGTGCCTCGTGGGCAGGCAAAGGGTCCTTGAAAACCCCCATCTATTGATTATTTGGCGCTATGGGGTTGTCTACGACCAATGTTTTATTATCGATCAAATCTTGGATTAGTCCCTTGAATTTCCAACATCCATTCAGGTCATGTCCCCTTCGCCTATGGAACCTACAATATAATTCCTCTCTATATCCCTTAGGCTTGGGAGCGTTAGGATCTACAGTTTGGATTTCTGGAAGGGTGACTAAATTTGCCACTAACAAGTGGTCAAATAGGGAGTCCCTAGACTCTGCATAAGGGGTTAATTGTCGCCTAGGGCGATGCTGCTGATTTTGCTTCTATTTTTTATTATCTCTTTCATAATTAGGAGGCACTACCTGATAATTAGCCTTTTGGGGCTGTATTTCTTGCACAGGCTTGGGGATATTTATCGCAACTTGGTTAACCATAGCGGGTTGTGATTGCGTAGTCCCGGTCTTAGTGTTTTTGTTCCACTCTTTCTTTTTAGGCTTAGTGATTGTGCCCTCCCCTATTTTGATCTCTTCTATAACTCTGGCTTGCACCAAAGCTTCTTCTAGGCTGGCGTATTGCTACAGCAGCAATAGCCAAGAGATTGATTTTAGACAACTCTGTGCAAACATTTGTGTGAGGTCAGACATAAGGGGAAGGTAGGATAGCTTAGAAAGCAGAGCCCTCCATCAATTCTCATATGCTGCCATTGTCTCTTCCTCATATTGCCTGAGGCTGGCCAGATCACTCAATGATGCCTTCTTCTTGGTGTTGAAGGCAAACCATTCAAGGAACGCATCTACTAATTGATCTAGGTTATTTATGTTATGTTTTGGTAACTGTGTGAACCAATCCAAGGTAGGACCTGTGAATGTGGTTATGAATGTCCTAAGCAACAATGCATCATTATCTTGAATGTCGAAGCATTGGCTCAGGAATCTTGTGACATGTTCTTGTGCATCCTCTTCACCTTTAAATACTGCCAACTGAGGCAACTTGAAATGTTCAGGGTAAAGAGGTGTGGGCACTAAGGGATGCACTGGATGACTACAGAGTTGACGTAACATGGGCTTTTGATGCCCAGAAGCTTTTGTCTCCACAAACTCCAAACGCTCTAATAGTGCTTTGTATGCATCGAAAGATTTAATTTCTTCCTCTTTTGTTTGCTCCCGTTGTGAGTTATGGGAGACTAGAGGCCTATGGGAGGGTGGCAAAATGGCAGCCCTCCCACCTTGATAGGGCATTTCGACCCATTCTATTTCTGGTTCATATTCCTCATGAACTTCTTGAGGAGTCTCTGGGCGAGACCTATGACCCTGAGTGAGTCCCCGCTGAGGGTATCCATCATTGTTTCGGGGAGTGGCCTCCCTCTCGGGTCTATAAGGTCTCGAAGGCAAATCTTGATGAGGTCATGGAGACCTGTCCTACACCAAAGGGTAATGCCTCTCATATTGTTTTGCTTTTTGGGTGCGAGGGGTTGGCACCCTCTCAGGTAGTTTATAACGTAGCTCATCCGCTTCGTGCTGCATGCGCTCTTTATTAAGGCGGTATAAGTACTCTAACTCCTAATGAGCTTGCTCAAGCTATGTGATTCGAGCTTGGTGGGCGGCATGTCTGGCGACTGTTGGGTCAATTTGGTTTGCCATATTTTTCTCAGGAGGCTTGAATTTTTCTCCTATGTATTTGCCTCGGTCTTGATGATCTGAAATTTCAATGGGTCGCTTCCCTCTGTCAAGGTTGGTGGCATTTACTTGAGGCTTTGGCCTCAATGGGTGACCATGATATCTAGAAGGTGTGGAAATGCAAGGTTCCCATGCTGTATGTTTTTCCCTAGGAATGCGACGGTCTTCCTCGTACTCCCTTTCATGGGTGTGAAAGGGGCGGGCGGAGTTGGCTCGCCCTGTGTGGAGAGCCCTATGATCTGGATTTTGTATTTCTATTCTAATGGGAGGCAAAGGAGAGGTATTGTATTCATGCTATCTCTCCTCATGGACATTGTGCATCTCTAACACTTCATCATACTGTGGCCACTCAGATCTAGCCTCAAAAGGCGGTTTTCTATTTACGTCGAGTGCCACATGTAAAGCTTCTTCCCGAAAGGGGCTGTGTTGAATTGGCATACTCCACAAAGGAGGGTCCCAATAATTCCTTCTTGATGTGGCCTGATGTGGACTCTCTTGTAGGCCAGACCGCCAAGGCGGTATGGCCAAGTCCTCAGGGCTAAAGCGAAGGCGACCAGCACCCTCTCTTTGTGCACCTTCTGCAGCATCCACCCTTGATTGGGCTTGGCTACGGGTGTACACCATTGTGGTGCTTCTCTACTAGCTAAGCAGATTTTTATCTCGTTTATGATTATTTTTTTTGTTACACTAAGCAAAAATGAACACACACACACAAACAGTGATTATCTCTTTTAAAGATTTAATGGTGTGTCCTAAACTAGTTTAGTGCATTTTGATGTTTTGTTTTGTTTTTGCAAGTTTTGAAGAACATTTAAATGCATAATGTTGACTTATATGACTCCCATAAATGGTCACCCCTTCAATATACCATTGTCGGACCGATATACCAACCTCTCTATATACCCGCCCTTACGAGAGGGAAACTATAGGTATGTGAGAGCAGATGGTACGTGGAACATAGGCGGTATGGAAGGGGGATTGTCCTATTAATGACACCTACCATAGAAGACTTATCCTCGCGCACATGGGAATCACCCCAGTGACACTCGATCAGCTTTCATTAGGATTTACGCCTAACAACAATGACAATCGGATAAATGGATGCAAATCTAATCCAAGGTGGTGATGAACCCACCGTTGGTCTTGCTCAAGGGCTGGGGTCTTACGACCAGCTCCTTGGTTAAAAACATGCCATGTGATGTGTGTGTGGTTTATTTTACTTAAAATTGAAACATGCAAGCAACCACTATTTTCCTTAAGCACACAAGAATTGACAGAAAGTGAAAGCAAAAAATCAAAAAATGACAAAGATAGTTTTGGAACCCTTACCTTTTTCTGCCCATAATTGTTGTTTCTGATCTTCGGCTCTGAAAATTTACATACAAAAATTCATCCCTCTATGAGACGAATTACAGAACAGAATTCATCCCTATCTAAGACGAATTTAAATTTGTCTTAGGGTCAGATGAATTACAGTAGAGCATTCGTCATAGTCAGAGACGAATAACAGTCTACTTAAAAAAAATTATACTTATCAAGCACAAAACATAGAAATGGATCAGTTATTTGATCTTAAAACCAGGGGACAGAGTCCCACCGTGATCACCACTGAAAGCATGAGATTCCGAAAGAAAAATAGTATTGAGATGCAATATAAACAAAAACTAACTCGATGCATGAAATAGGATGAACGTAATCAAATCAAGACAAAACATAAAGAGAAAGTAGGAGCACAGCCCTTTTATATTAATTCCAAACTCGGTTACAATCCATCTCCTCCCCTTTTAGGGGCTAGGAGTGTTAGCATGTTTTGGTTACAATTGTGATCAATACTCCTTCCGCATGCCCACATTTGAAATGGGCGGGCCAAAGTGTTGCCGCCGCTTATGCTGATGAATCCTCGCTTCTTGCTACTCCTCCTACATGCAAAGAAACAACCAAGGCGTTAGTAGCACCTGCTGCAAATAGAGAAAGTTTGTTCTTTGAAATTAACAAAAGATGCATGTAAAAGATTGTCGAAAATAGTGAATAAAATGAATCTAAGTCACCTGCAAATCTGACAGAGACCAAAAGACCTTACCAAAGGTCCACTACCATCGAAACAGTCAGCCAATCTACTTTCAACTATAATTCGTCCCTGGGCAGGACGAATTCTGCTATTATTCGTCCCTGGGTGGGATAAATTATGCCTGTGATGAAAAGTCGAGTTGATGCCGCTCAAATGTTGAACCTTGGGACCTCCAAAACACCTACAAACAGAGGGGTTACATAATTGGGGCCATTTTGGGATGACCCAGATGGTCGGATTCTCCCAATTTGGCCTCTATCCATGGGAATTCAATGTCACCACCTGCAAGTTAGTGAGGGCCACAAAATCGACAAAGCATGATAATATTTGATAAATGTCTTCTGAAATCAAGATTGTAAACTATCTAAATAGCATAGAGTGTAATGTGAAATGAATAAATGATAGAAAGCAAATTAGAATGAAACTAACAAAAAGTGTGGGGTGCCCGAGTGGGCCACCCATAGTTGGAACTTGATTTTGACGCCAATCCACTAGGGATGGGCCCAAAATCTCTTGGGATTGTGTTGTCGACAAATTGGTGGATTGAGGTGGTCAAATGTTGGGTTTGGGTTTGGATCCATGCTTCCAAAATCCACCCAATAACCTCTCTTGTGAAATAGATTAATGGATGTGAAAAGGTGAATCAAAAAAGGATGCAATAGGGTGTTCAATTTGGCAGCACTTCGTTGCTTGAAAATACCTCCAACTTGTCCTCATTTGGGTGGGAAATTCCACCATTTTATAGACCCATGGGGTCTCTTTGGAGGGGCATGCAGGGATGCCATGTGGTGGCCATGCCTTCCCAAGAGGGAGGAGACTCCTCCCTGACTTGGGCTTCCATGACTACTTTTGTGATAGTCCACTAACTGCCAACCTACCCACCTACACATGCATGCACGGCAGGAGGCATCAATTGACTGTCCTCAGTTGCCACTTGGCGGCATTTTTCTTTTTGCCCGTTAAACCTAGAATTCATCCCTGGGTGAGACGAATACTTGGCAAAGTGCCTGAATGTGCCAAATTGCTTCTTGACCTTACAAAATTACTATGAAAGTGGTTAGGACCACTGTTTAACCTCTGAGGGCTGCCCTAGGGGTTGTGTGTGTCAAAGCGATCAGTTTTTGTAGTCACATAATCATATTGGTGTTGTTTTGGTGTCTACAGATGCGTGTCAAAGCGATCAGTGTTTGCAGTCACATAATCGGATTGGTGCTATTTTGGTGTCTGCAGTTTTACATATGGTTTTAAATATGGCTTTGAGTTTTCTAGCATCCCAAATGTTGACCATTAAAAAGAGACTTGTATCATCCACAAAATGAAGATAAATTAATGTTTCTTAACTTAGTTGCACACCTATCAAAAGACCTTTTTGCTTATTGTTTTAAGAAATCTTCCTAATATTTTTTCTAGAATAATAAAATTAAATGGGGAAATAGGATCTCCTTGATGAATACCACTAGTTTCAAGGAAAGGAACTAACAAGGAGTTATTTATGAGAATAGATAAAGAAATCATTGAGACACAAATCATGATCCACTCTCCCACTCCTAAGACAAGCCAAATTTCTCAAGAATTTGATACAAAAACTGCTAGGGTATTCTATCTTATGCCTTATAACAAATATACCTCTTCGACATAATGTTATATTGAGTGGATAGCCTCCTGGACTACAATATATCCATCTAGAATTTTATGCCCCTCCACAAATACTCCTTGTTCTTAGGAGATTATGTTATCCATAATCTTCTTAAGCCTTTCAACCATCAACTTAGTGATTATCTTGTAGGTCACATTATAGAGAGAAATTGAGCAAAAATCTCTAAGGCTAGAGGCTTTTCCCACTTTAGAAATCAAAATGATGAAAGTATGATTTAAATCCCAAAGCATAGTTCTATTTTAATGATATTATTCAATAGCCTTGGTTAAATCCTCTCCTATGACATCTTAGAAATCCTTAAATAACTCAACGGGAAAACCATCAAGCCTTGGATATTTTCCTAATTTCATGTTGAAAACTATGCTCCTCACCTCATATTTAACCATCAAACTAAAAAGGGATTGGTTTTGCTCAACTAAAATTATATAGGGGATAAAATTAAGTATCTCTTGTTGTGCTACAATATTAGGGACAACAAGGGTAATAAAAATATTTTGAAAGAATTATTTGTTAAATGTTGCATACATAGTATGGAATACATCACCTATCCATTGGAGTCTTGAAGGTAAGTCAAAGAATTCATTTATCTAATTTCCAATACAAAAAAAATAAATAAACTCATGTTTTGATCCCCTTCCAATAACCAAGTAGTTCTCACTCTTTGGTCCCAATAAATTTCCTCCTAATTGTATATGAACTCTAATTCTTTTCCAACAATTTCATATTTATATTTCAAATCCTCTATGATTTAGCTAGTCTTTAACATATCTCTCCCATGGGAAGGATGAACTTACTCCCCACCAGATGGGGATTTTTCCCTTTACATCCTCATTTTCTAGCAAACAATTCTCAAAATAAAAAAGTCTTTGGGAGATTGTGGCCCAGCTTCCACTCTAGAAGAATACAAAGGGATCAAATTCAGTGCAATTAAGAATATCCATCGTAAAATACCAATAGATAAAGGCCTTTTTAGAAATCAAAATCTATCGAGCTTGACTTTCCTACTTTCCCATCCTACTTGTTCTCTTATCTACGTATACAGAGACCCTACATGTTGAACATCTATTAAATTGAATTGATTAATTTTAGACATCATAAATCTATCTCGTTGGTCCAAAGAAATATTTCTCCCTTCCTGATCCTTAAGAGAAAGTTTAGAATTGAAATCCCTTGCCACTATCCAATTCACTTCCTCTTTTTCGGTTCTACTATTGTATAAAACTGATCGTTGGTATTGTTGCACCACAAAATTTGTATAAGAATGGATACAGCTTCATGGCATCATAGTCTTGGGCACATGAGTGTGAAGGGGATGCATATTCTCCATTCAAGAAAGTTGTTGCTAGGTCTAAAGTAGGTTGATTTAGAATTTTATGAGAACTGCATTTATGGAAAACATAATAGAGTCATATTTCTCAGAGTTGGAAAAGAAAAGAATAGCGAAAAGCTAGAGCTTGTACATTCAGATGTATGGGGACCAGCTCAAGTATCATCTCTTTGTGGCTCTCATTATTATGTTATGTTTATTGATGATGCAACTAGAAAACATGAGTTTACTATATTCGAAAGAAATTAGATGTTTTTGATACATTTAAGAAATGGAAAGCTTTGGTTGAGAATAAGACAGGAAATAAGCTAAAGTATGTAAGATTTGATAATGAAGGTGAGTATTGTAGCAAAGAGTTTGATAGTTATTGTTCATACTATAGGATTTGTAGAGTGAAGACGGTTCTAGGAACTCCACAAGAAAATGGTGTGTCAGAAAGGATGAATAGGACTATCATGGAACGTATTAGGTGCATGAGAATACATGCAAGATTGTCCTTACAGTTTTGGGTAGATGTTGTAGATACTGTAGTTTATTTAATAAATAGAGGACCTTCAAGTTCCCTAGATGGTGGGATTCCATAAGAGGCATGGATAGGTAAGCCTGTTAATTACTCATTTTAAAGACTTTTGGTTGTGAAGCTTTCGTGAATATTAGTAAAAAAAATCGAACTAAACTTGAGGAAAAATCCAAGAAGTATTTTTTCATTGGATATGGAGTTAATAATTTTGGTTATTGTTTTTAGGATTACGCAAATCACAAAATCATTAGGAGTAGAGATGTAATATTCAATGAGAAGGTCATGTATAAAGATCAGTTGTAGGAAAAGAAATAGGAAAAGGAAAACATAGAATACATAGTGTTTGATAAAATTGAAACTCCAAAGGTGCTATAAAATCAACAACAACAACAAGTAGCACCTCAAACTCCAGTAACTACTGTTATAATATCTACCAGGATAAGTAGACCTCTTGTACGTTACTCTCTGTCATTATATTATGTATTATTTTCTTACTCTAGTGAACCAAAAACATATGAAGAAGTAATGAAGGTAGAAACCAAGAAGAAGTGGGAGCAAGGCATGGAAGAGGAGATGGAATCTTTGATAAATAATCATACTTGGGATCTACTCCAATTTCCTATAGGAAAAAGAGCATTGCAGAACAAATGGTTTTACAAGGTGAAATAAGAAGACGGAGGAAAATACGTATAAGACTAGACTAGTTGTAAAGGGGTTTGCACATAAGAAAGGTATTTATTATGATGATTTTTTTTCTCCTATTGTTAAAATGACTTCGATTAGAACTATTTTAATCTTAGTGGCTATAGAGGATTTACACCTTGAACATCTAGATGTAAAAACAAATTTTCTCTATGGGGATTTGGAGGAAGAGATTTATATGCAACAACCACAAGGGTATGAGGTCAAAGGAAATGAGGAATTAGCATGCAGGTCGAAAAAGAGCCTTTCTAGCCTAAAGCAAGCTCCAAGGCAATGGTATATGAAATTTGATAGGTTTATTTCAGATAAGGGTTATAGTAGATGTTATTCTGACCACTATGTTTATTTTAAGATAATGGATAATGGTAACTATATTATCCTATTATTGTATGTAGATGATATGCTTGTTATAGGGTCTAACATGCAAGATATAATTATACTCAAAAGAAAATTGGCAAAGTCATTTGCAATGAAGGATTTGGGTGTTGCAAAGCAAATCCTTGGTATGAGAATAACAAGAGATAGGAAAAATCACAAATTAACATTGTCTCAACTTGAGTATATTGATAAGGTATTGGAAATATTTAGTATGCAGGATGCAAAACCTGTTAGCACACCTTTGGGAAATCATTTCAAACTGACCAAAGATATGTGTCCTAAGACATAGGAGGAGATGAACTACATGTCCAAGGTTCCTTATTCATCAACAGTTGACAATTTTATGTATGTGATGGTGTGCACAAGATCATATATTGCACATGCAATGGGATTCATGAGCAATTTTATGAGTGATCCATGAAGAAAGCATTGGGAGGTAGTGAAGTGGATTCTTAGGTATTTGAGACGTATTGTCACTCAGGCATTATGCTTTGGAGGATCTAATGCTGCTTTACAGGGATATATTGATTCAAATATGGTACGTGATATAGACAACAGGAGGAGTACCACAGGGTATGTTTTTATTGTAGGTGAAACTGCAATAAGTTGGATATCAAAATTATAGAAGGTTGTTGCATTGTCAACAACAGAAACAAAGTATGTTGTTGTTACAAATGCTAGTGAGGATATGATTTGGTTACAAAGTTTTATGGAGGAGTTGGAAAATAATTAGGATAATAGCACATTATATAGTGATAGTCAGAGTGCCATTCATCTTGCAAAGAATTCAGTTTTCCATTGTAGGCCTAAACACGTACATACCAAGTACCATTTCATATGCTTAGTTTTAGAATATGGATAATTAAAATTGGAGAAGATACACACTAGCCAAAATCTTGCAAATATGTTCACAAAGGCAGTAACCAAGGAGAAACTAAGTTCCTGCTTAGTTTCAGTTGGTCTTCAAGCATGATAGTAAAATATGAGAAAATTTCTAGGCCCAAATTTGAAGCATAGTCCTGCAAGTGCAGTAGCGGGGGAGTTGTTGTGATCAATATCCAAGTGGGAGATTGTTGATTATGGAGCCTGATTAAATTGGAGACCTTTGTTTGAGCCGCACTTGGACCCACTACGTGAAAGAGGGGGAGTGTAGGAGGTGCATTAGCCCCCCTACTACTATTGCTATGGGGGTCTAGGGGGGCTAAATCCCCCCCTAAAAATAGATTTTTTTCCTCTATGTAAATCTGGACCATTTGATATTAGGTCATAGATCGAACAATATATTTTAGGCAGGTTTTTTTACCCTAAAATTGTAATGAATTTTTATAAGAGGAGGTTGTATGGTGACTAAAAATGTAATGAATTTTGTGGTTGTGTATAGAAGGGTTTTCTAGACGAAATACAAGGGCCTGGTTATTTTCTTCATGGAGTAGCCCGATTTGGGTGAACCACGTTAAATCTATGTCTATTGTGTATTGCATAATTTCTTCTATTTTTTTTTCGCATTATATCATTTCTTGTATTTTTTAACTAATCCTAACAAAACCTTTTGGAAAGGTCAATAGGGTATATTTGAGAAGGTTACCATATTCCCTAGGAAATTCTTATGGTATAGCAAAAATGAGAATTTCTTATTCCTTAAGGGCTTGAAACTTTCCCAACATTGGTCACCTATGTTTTTGACCATATTGAAATCACTCACAAAGACCCTTTCTATAAATTGTGGGAATGTAATCATTCATTCCCATAGGGATTTTTTATTAGCTTAATCATGAGGGACATATATAGAAAAAAGAGTTATCAACCTATTATCAATTATAATTATTAACCAAGTAATATCCTAACAACTTAAATCCAAGTAAAAAAATCAAAGATATTTAAATTTATTAATGAGCCTTTAAGACATGAACCTAAGAATATGGAAGATTACTTTACAAAAGAGGAAGTAAAAGAGGATCTCTTGATATGCCTCCACTTCCAATTTGATGTAAGTGATGGGACCAAGGACAATGTTATGTAAGAGTCACAAGGAAGATTAATAAAAGATCATTAAGCTTGACAAAATCATTATCTTGTTTTCACTCCAAAACTAAATATAAATCAACACAAATAATTATTTAGATGAATTTTATATGTAAAATATTATTTGATCTTTAAACTAATAATTATTAAAAAGTTAACATTTGTAAACTAAAAATATACTTATCAATAAGTAAGGTAGCATCCATCGTTAAATTTTAAGAGAAAAAAGGTCTTATATTGAATAAGATCCATCCTTTTAATATAGTCATTAGCAATAAAGAAGTGGTATTATATCAAAAGTATAGTACTCACATTTCTTCAACCTGCATACATTTTAGCATTACCGGTATAATCAAAGTTATGGGTTGATTTTTTATAAGAGGAGGTTGTACAGAGAGTAAAAATGTAATGAAGTGCATGACTGTGTATAGAAGGGTTTTTTGGATGGAATACAAGGGCCTGGTTATTTTCTCTATGGAGTAGCCCGATTTGGGTGAACCACGTTAAATTTGTGTCTATTGTGTATTGCATATTTTCTTCTGTGTTTATTTCCACATTATATTATTGCTCGTATTTGTTAATTAATCCTAATAAAACCTTTTGGAATGGTCAATAGGGTATATTTGAGAAGGTTACCATATTCCCTAGGAAATTCTTATGGTATAGCAAAAATGAGAATTTCTTATTCCTTAAGGGCTTGAAACTTTCCCAGCATTGGTCATCTATGTTTTTGACCATATTGAAATCACTCACAAAGAGCCTTTCTATAAATGGTGGGAATGTAATTATTCATTCCCATAGGGATTTTTTATTAACTTAATCACGAGGGATATATATAGAAAAAAGATTTATCAACCTATTATCAATTATAATTATTAACCAAGTAATATCCTAACAACTTAAATCCAAGTAAAAAAAAAAAAGATATTTGAATTTATTGACGAGCCTTCAAGACATGAAACCTAAGCATATGGAAGATTAGTTTACAAAAGAGGAAGTAGAAGAGGGTCTCTTGATATGTGAAAGTCACAAGGAAGATTAATAAAAGATCATTAAGCTTGACAAAATCATTATCTTGCTTTCACTCCAAAACTAAATATAAATCAACACAAATAATTGTTTTGCATGAATTTTATATGTAAAGTATTATTTGATCTTTACACTAATCATTATTAAAAAGTTAACATTTGTAAACTAAAAATATATTTATCAATAAGTAAGGTAGCATCCATCATTAAATTTTAAGAAAAAAAAGGTCTTATATTAAATAAGACCCATCCTTTTAATATAGTCATTAGCAATAAATAACTGGTATTATATCAAAAGTATAGTACTCGCATTCCTTCAACCTGCATACATTTTAGCATTACCGTTCAAACATAATGTCAACCACAAAAATTGAACGATCTAGTAATATAATATTAACCATATTAAATCAATTCATTAACTGACAATACACCTTTCCAAAAAAAAATCCTCATTCACAAAATTATATAAAATCAACAATTGCAACATAAAACACTACGCTAAATTGTAGATGTAGAAGGTCCAAACCATCATTAATCATGTATAATGAACACCAATATTATATAATTGGATACCAAAAGAAACCTCCCATTAAATGACTTCTTTGTTAGGTCCCTCTTGAAAATATCAAAACTAATGGTTATAATGTGTCCTTGGAAACGTCGTCCCTTTAGCTGTTAACCTAGGAAAGCATTCTCCATATATCTATCATAATTCAGACCGCATCTTACTTCCTAAGCAATGCCTCTAGTGGCATTTTCCCTCCACTTCTTGCACGTGTCCTCTAAAACAGTTTTTCCTTTTCCTCCAGCGGGGTAATCTAATCTCTCCAATAATGTGAGACATCGTATCGTATTTTATCTCCTCACACGTGCATTCATCACTCTTCAAGCACACGAAAGGAGAAAGTCAGACATTAATAGGAACTGTTTAGCTGGGCATCCCAGTCGTGCGATGAAACTAATTTCCAGGAGAAGCAAAAGCAGCAAGGAAAATTGCAATAAAAGCAAAACATCTCATCAATGATGAAGAATTCTATCATTCTTACAACGAAATAATTCCTGAACCCACAATACAGACAACTCATTCACAGCATATTCTACTTGAAGCTTGAAACAATGAGACACAATGTCTTTCGTTATAGCGACCATCTTAACTAATCAATCTTTTGTTTATTTATCACGATTCCCATGGTCTCCAATATCACAGCAAACTATGTATAGCATATTACTTCCAGCACACCCAAAACGATATCCAGCAATGTAAACAACTGTTATTCTAGCGAATTGCTGGCCTATAAATTTTGTTTGGCTGGCACCAATTAGCACAACTCAGAACTATGAGGTCTCACCCAATCGGAAACAAATATTTCTGATTCAAGAAATAGTGTGAAAATTAGAAAGAGTTTCATCATGAATATATTGCGTTTGAGAATCCTTCTGATCTTCCTCCTCTTGGATTTCTTCTGTGTTTTGCCGGTAACTCACTATAAAACAACGAAAAAGTTTACTTCTATGGTATTAGTTTTCTTCTTGGGAATGAATTTCTGATTCATGCTCTTGCAGATTGTCCCAAATGTTAGCGGCGAACTCGTTCAGCAGCAGCATTGGCAAGTAAGTATGCAACTATTCGTCCCTAAATTTAAGGGATTATTAGAGGAAGGACAATTTTTTAAACTCCTAGATGGATGTTTAGAGTTAACAGTCTCTGTGCCCTGCAGACCAACTATCCTTACAAGGGCAAGGCTAATTCCACAGGTAAATTTAAACCGGATATTTCCTGCAGCTATATTCCAATGTGTTAGCATCTAAGGCCTGATATTGGTATTCATTTGTGCAGATTGCTCAGCTGTTTGTGTTAATAAGTGCAAGATTTACTCCGACCACTTGTCATGCGTGTATTTATGCACAAGAAAATGTGGGCAACGTCCATAAGGCTTTTTGTGTTCTATCGTAAACAGTATCCAGCTTTGTCTATGTTACGTTCTCATTTACAGCTAGGAACTCTCCATTCCCTGTACACATTAGGCGATGTGACTGCAAAATCAGACCCATCAACTGTTAATATGGAAATATTTTATTTGAATGTACTTTAAATAGAGATTATTTGAGTAGAGCTGCGCCAGAATATGGACATATTTGTGAAGCTACAAGTTAAATACCAACAATAATACTTTAAACAATTATAGTGATTTTTTTTTATTTTTTATAAACTTTAATGACGTACAAAATCCTCTCCTATACATAACATTTATTCCAGGTTTAGCCAATTCTTTGTGTCCGAGGTTTTTGCGTTTTGTCTTTGGTTTTGTAAGTGCACCTTCCTATGTTGAACAAGAATTTCATTAACAGAATAGACATATTATCATTATTACATATTTGCTTTTCCATCAAAATATCCTTACAAAGAGCTGTGGACATTACCTCCAGATTAGGCATTATATTCTTAAAAGCATCGCAAAGCAATAATTTAATGTCTGGGCATTACCCCCTGATTAGGCATTATATTCTTAAAAGCATTGCAAAGTAATAGTTTAAGGTGTTTGCCCGTCTTAGTAATTTGATATATGTTTATGAAGGGGCATATAAAAGGAGACAGATTTATTAATCGACTGCTTGGTATCTTTTTGCTATAGTAAACAAAGTGCGTTAAAAAGTCGTGAAAACAAGGGCTAGGTTTATTAAAAAAAAAAAACATTAATGAATAAATACGATTTTAAATTAAGTTAGAGTTGAGGGAAATTTTGTTAGGATTTAATTATTTTTATCAATAATTATGAGCAATAAATCACATATTATAGAGAAAAACTTAATCAAAATAATAAAACAATATCACACAACAAGTGAACACAAGATATAACGTGGTTCTGCTATATTCACGGAGAATATTTCAATCCTTCTATTATCTTCCAAGCACCAAAGGGATCCACCTACAACCAACTGTTGTAATATTCCTCAATGGTTACACCAAGTATCCTTAGTTACATTAGTGTCTATCAATTACACTTATACGTTACAATATAATTACAACAAATTCTATCTTGGAATTAACAACAAGAATAGATCCACCATTTATGCCACATTCTATTCTTAACTAGAGTGACGAATACTATCTTGGAATTTACACCAAGGATAGAGCCACCAATTATGCAACATTCTATTCCTAAGTGGAGTGACAAATTCTATATTGGAATTAACACCAAGGATAGATCCACCAATTATGCCACATTCTATTCCTAATTAGAGTGACGAATTCTATCTTTAGGCTCCATTCTTATCAACCTCTCACTTGGAGACTAAATCCACTGTAACACCTTACAACATAGGACTGAAACATTTTTATATTTGATCTTACTCAGTAAGATCAACCAAAGTAGAGCAAAAGCTCAACTTCTCCCTTGTTACAATCTTGGTAAGCATATCAACAGGATTTTGCGATGTATGAATCTTCCTTAACTTTTAAGAACCATCCTCCATTACTGAACATATGAAGTGATTTCTGAGATGAATGTGCTTGGTCCTTGAGTGGAAAGTTGATTTCTTAGCAAGGTGTATAGCACTTTGGCTATCACTCCATAATGTACCATATTCTTGCACCTTACTCGACTCTTCCATCAATTTTTGCAATCATATGAATCCTTGCTTGTATTTGTAATAGCTACATATTTTGATTTTGCGGTTGAAAGAGAAACTACCTGTTGTAGTTTAGAAATCCAACTAACTGTCATTCTACCTACGATAAAGATATACCCCATTGTGCTTATTCCACCATCTAAGTCACCTACCATATATAAATCCACATAACCTTGCAAACAAATATCTGAATCTCTTAAATTCAAACAATAAGTAAAAGTACCTTTAAATACATAAATATCCATTTTACCATTTGCTAATATCCTTTATCTAGGTTATTGAATCTACTTACCACTCTCATTGCTTGTGCTATATCCGGTCTTGTGCAGACCATAGCATATATTAAACTCCCAACTGCAGAAGCATAAAGAACCTTGGCCATGTGCACTTGTTCATTCAGTGTTTTGGGATACAAATATTTTGTGAGTTTAAAATGCTTTGCTAAATATGTAGTGATCATTTTTGCATCTCCCATGTTAAACCTCTTTAGTACCTTTTTAATATACTCTTCAAGAGATAAATTTAGCATGTGTTTCTTCCCATCTCGAGTAGTCCTCATTCCAAGAATTTGTTTGGATGCACCTAGATCCTTCATGGTAAAATATTTTACCAATTTCCTTTTCAGTTCATTAATGTTCTACATATTAGAATATGCTACCAACATATCATCAACATATAGTAAAAGAATGAGGTAATTTCCATTTTCTATTTTTTTTAAATATATACAATGGTTAGATTGACATCTCACAAACTCTTTATCATCCATAAACTTATCAAATGCTAAGTACCATTGTCTAGGAGCCTGTTTAAGGCTATACATACTATTTCAATTTACACATAAGATATTTCTTAACTTTGACTTCATATCCCTTTGGTTGGTGCATATAGATCTCTTCTTCTAAGTCACCATGAAGAGAAGCAATCTTAACATTTAATTGTTCCAGATGTAAGTTTTCTACAGCCACTAAAATTAATATAGTACAAATGGAAGTCATATTCACAAATGAAGAAAATATATCTTCGAAATCTATATATTTTTCCTATGCAAATCCTCTGACCACAAGTCTTGTCTTGTACCATTTTGGTCTTCTTCTTCCTCCTTCACTCTATAAACCCACTTATTATGTAAAACATTATTTCCAATAGGTAGCTCAAACAAATCTGAAGATTGGTTGTGAATAAGTGAATCTATTTCCTCATTCAAAGCAAGCTCTCACTTCTTGTTGGTTTCCACCTACATTGCTTCCTCAAAACATTCTAGATTACCACCATCATTATATAAAACATAATCAAATAAATATTGAGGAATTCTAATTTTCTTGGTAGATCTTCTAATAACACTTGTAGGAGATTGAGGGGCTTCCTGCTACTATTATTTAACATTTTGATTTTCTACCACCTTTGCAGTTAAATTTTCTATGTGGTCATCAAGCTTTATGTATACAGTGTTTGCCCTTTCCTGTTTCTTTCTCTGCAATTGATCTTTATACAATATTTTTCATTTAATATGACATCCCTAATCCTGATGACCTTTTTATTAACATTATCTCATAACCTATATCCCAAACCATCAATCCCATATCCAGTGAAATAATATTTTTAAGAATTAGCATCTAATATTTTCCTATTTTATTTGTCAATGTGCATAAAAGCCTCACACAAAAATATCTTAAGAAAATAATAATTGATAGTATTACATGTCTAGGCCTCTTTCATAATCCCATCATCCAAAGTAGTAGATGGTCCCATGTTGATTAAATACACACTAGTATCAATATCATTAACCCATAAATATAAAGGTAAACCGACATGTAACCTTAAGCACCTAGCATGCTCTATTTTTATCCTAATAATTCTCTCTAAAACTCCATTATCTTGAGGTGTCCTTGGAGTCACTTTTATTCTCTTGATTTCGTTGAGCGAATAATAATTATCAAAATTATTCTTGTAGTACTCTCCACCATTGTCTGATTTGAGATATTTTACCTTGTTACTTGTCTCAATTTTCACTAAGGATTTCTATTTCTAAAAGGTGTCAAAAACATCATATTTATTCCTTATACAATAAATCCATTTTTTCCTTGTAGGATCATCTATGGAAGTTACATAGTAATTGAAACCACCAAGAGAAGTTACTTGAGCTAGGTCTCAAACATCCGTGTGCACAAGCTCCAAATTTTCTTTCTTCTTCTCCTTTCCAAACTTGAGGAATCTCACCCTTTTCTACTTACCATAGATACAATCTTCACAAAACTCCAATTCGACTTGTTTCAATTTTGGTAGTAACTTACTTGAGTGTAGAATTTTCATACCTTTCTCACTCATATAATCCAATATGTGGTGCCACAATATTGCATCTTCTCATGTAGCAACTAAGTCCATGGTGCAACTAGATGTATTAATAAGGAAATATTGAGTACCAACCATATTACCTTTAGGTCCAACCTTAGAACCTCTAGTCACTTTCCAAGAGCGATCACCAAATATAGTACTGTAACCCTCACTATCAAGTTTGCTCGCCAAAATGATATTTCTCTTCAAATCTAGAATGTGCAGAACTTCATTAGGCATCCATTAAATTCCACTAGGTAATTTCATCTTGATATTTCCCATGCCCATAATTTTGTAGGTATGATCATCGCCTAACAATACCTATCCAAAATCTCCCTAGACATATTCTATAAAATAATATTTGTGAGAAGAGGCATGGAAAGAAGCACCATAATCAATAACCCAATAATCATTATTTTAGCAAGAGATAAAATTAATACATCTTGTAAAATCTCACCAGCACTATTAACTTCTTGATTACTACCTCTATTCTCATCATCTCCTTTTCCATACTTTTTTTATTCCAACAATCCTTATTGAGGTGACATTTCTTCCCACAATACAAACACTCCACTTTTCCTTTTCTTTTAATTTAGATTTTCCTCTTGATGTACCTTGATTCAAAATCTTACCTCTTTTCCTTTAAGTTCCTTTGTTCTTAATAATTAGAGCCATTCTTGATGCTGACGCTTCACCTGAGGTTTTCCTCCTCATATCCTCACTTAGAATGATGCCCACAACATCATAAAACACCAACTTGTTATAAATTGAAGTATAATTGCTCACAATGATTACCAAACTATTCTAGCTCTCTCACAATGAGCACAAAATCAACAAGACCCTGACTTCATAATAAAAATATAAACCCATTAAACTTAACTGATTAGTAACAGTACTAAATGTATTCATGTGATCCTAAATAGATTCTCCTTCACTCATTTGCATGTGTTTCTTCCTATCTCGAGTAGTCCTCATTCCAAGAATTTGTTTGGATGCACCTAGATCCTTCATGGTAAAATATTTTACCAATTTCCTTTTCAGTTCATTGATGTTCTACATATTAGAATATGCTACCAGCATATCATCAACATATAGTAAAAGAATGAGTTAATTTCCATTTTCTATTTTTTTAAAATATATACAATGGTTAGATTGACATCTCACAAACTCTTTATCAGCCATAAACTTATCAAATGCTAAGTACCATTGTCTAGGAGCCTGTTTAAGGCTATACATACTATTTCAATTTACACATAAGATATTTCTTAACTTTGACTTCATATCCCTTCAGTTGGTGCATATATATCTCTTCTTCTAAGTCACCATGAAGAGAAGCAATCTTAACATTTAATTGTTCCAAATGTAAGTTTTCTACAACCACTAAAATTAATATAGTACAAATGGAAGTCATATTCACAAATGAAGAAAATATATCTTCGAAATCTATATATTTTTTCTATGCAAATCCTCTGACCACAAGTCTTGTCTTGTACCATTTTGGTCTTCTTCTTCCTCCTTCACTCTATAAACCCACTTATTATGTAAAACATTAATTCCAATAGGTAGCTCAAACAAATCTGAATATTGGTTGTGAATAAGTGAATCTATTTCCTCATTCAAAGCAAGCTCTCACTTCTTGCTGGTTTCCACCTACATTGCTTCCTCAAAACATTCTAGATTACCACCATCATTATATAAAACATAATCAAATAAATATTGAGGAATTCTACTTTTCTTGGTAGATCTTCTAATAACACTTGTAGGAGATTGAGGTGCTTGTTGCTACTATTCTTTAACATTTTGATTTTCTACCACCTTTGCAGTTTAATTTTCTATGTGGTCATCAAGCTCTATGTATACAGTGTTTGCCCTTTCTTGTTTCTTTCTCTGCAATTGATCTTTATGAAAAAAAATTCATTTAATATGACATCCCTAATCCTAATGACCTTTTTATTAACATTATCTCATAACCTATATCCCAAACCATCAATCCCATATCCAATGAAATAATATTTTTAAGACTTAGAATCTAATATTTTCCTATTTTATTTGTCAATGTGCATAAAAGCCTCACACAAAAATATCTTAAGAAAATAATAATTGATAGTATTACATGTCTAGGCCTCTTTCATAATCCCATCATCCAAAGTAGTGGATGGTCCCATGTTGATTAAATACACACTAGTATCAATATCATTAACCCATAAATATAAAGGTAAACCGACATGTAACCTTAAGCACCTAGCATGCTCTATTTTTATCCTAATAATTCTCTCTAAAACTCCATTATCTTGAGGTTTCCTTGGAGTCACTTTTATTCTCTTGATTTCGTTGAGAGAATAATAATTATCAAAATTATTCTTGTAGTACTCTCCACCATTGTCTGATTTGAGATATTTTACCTTGTTACTTGTTGCAATTTTCACTAAGGATTTCTATTTCTGAAAGGTGTCAAAAACATCATATTTATTCCTTATACAATAAATCCATTTTTTCCTTGTAGGATCATCTATGGAAGTTACATAGTAATTGGAACCACCAAGAGAAGTTACTTGAGCTAGGTCTCAAACATCCGTGTGCACAAGCTCCAAATTTTCTTTCTTCTTCTCCTTTCCAAACTTGAGGAATCTCACCCTTTTCTACTTTCCATAGATACAATCCTCACAAAACTCCAAGTCGACTTGTTTCAGTTTTCGTAGTAACTTACTTGAGTGTAGAATTTTCATACCTTTCTCACTCATATAATCCAATATGTGGTGCCACAATATTGCATCTTCTCATGTAACAACTAAGTCCATGGTGCAACTAGATGTATTAATAAGGAAATATTGAGTACCAACCATATTACCTTTAGCTACAACCATAGAACCTCTAGTCACTTTCCAAGAGCAATCACCAAATATGGTACTGTAACCCTCACTATCAAGTTTGTTCGCCAAAATGATATTTCTCTTCAAATCCATAATGTGCAGAACTTCATTAGGCATCCAATAAATTCCACTAGGTAATTTCATCTTAATATTTCCCATGCCCATAATTTTGTAAGGATGATCATCGCCAAACAATACCTATCCAAAATCTCCCTAGACATATTCTATAAAATAATATTTGTGAGAAGAGGCATGGAAAGAAGCACCATAATCAATAACCCAATAATCATTATTTTAGCAAGAGATAAAATTAATACATCTTGTAAAATCTCACCAGCACTATTAACTTCTTGACTACTACCTCTATTCTCATCATCTCCTTTCCCATACTTTTTTCTATTCCAACAATCCTTATTGAGGTGACATTTCTTCCCACAATACAAACACTCCACTTTTCCTTTTCTTTTAATTTAGATTTTCCTCTTGATGTACCTTGATTCAAAATCTTACCTCTTTTCCTTTATGTTCCTTTGTTCTTAATAATTAGAGCCATTCTTGATGCTGACGCTTCACCTGAGGTTTTTCTCCTCGTATCCTCACTTAGAATGATGCCCACAACATCATCAAACATCAACTTGTTATAAATTTAAGTATAATTTCTCACAACCATTACCAAACTATTCTAGCTCTCTTGCAATGAGCACAAAATCAACAAGATCCTGACTTCATAATAAAAATATAAACCCATTAAACTCAACTGATTAGTAACAGTATTAAATGTATTCATGTGATCCTAAATAGATTCTCCTTTGCTCATTTGCATGTGTTTCTTCCTATCTCGAGTAGTCCTCATTCCAAGAGTTTGTTTGGATGCACCTAGATCCTTCATGGTAAAATATTTTACCAATTTCCTTTTCAGTTCATTAATGTTCTACATATTAGAATATGCTACCAACATATCATCAACATATAGTAAAATAATGAGGTAATTTCCATTTTCTATTTTTTTAAAATATATACAATGGTTAGATTGACATCTCACAAACTCTTGATCAGCCATAAACTTATCAAATGCTAAGTACCATTGTCTAGGAGCCTGTTTAAGGCTATACATACTATTTCAATTTACACATAAGATATTTCTTAACTTTGACTTCATATCCCTTCGGTTGGTGCATATAGATCTCTTCTTCTAAGTCACCATGAAGAGAAGCAATCTTAACATTTAATTGTTCCAGATGTAAGTTTTCTACAACCACTAAAATTAATATAGTACAAATGGAAGTCATATTCACAAATGAAGAAAATATATCTTCAAAATCTATATATTTTTTCTATGCAAATCCTCTGACCACAAGTCTTGTCTTGTACCATTTTGGTCTTCTTCTTCCTCCTTCACTCTATAAACCCACTTATTATGTAAAACATTAATTCCAATAGGTAGCTCAAAAAAATCTGAAGATTGGTTGTGAATAAGTGAATCTATTTCCTCATTCAAAGCAAGCTCTCACTTCTTGCTGGTTTCCACCTACATTGCTTCCTCAAAACATTCTAGATTACCACCATCATTATATAAAACATAATCAAATAAATATTGAGGAATTCTACTTTTCTTGGTAGATCTTCTAATAACACTTGTAGGAGATTGAGGTGCTTGCTGCTACTGTTCTTTAACATTTTGATTTTCTACCACCTTTGCAGTTAAATTTTCTATGTGGTCATCAAGCTCTATGTATACAGTGTTTACCCTTTCTTGTTTCTTTCTTTGCAATTGATCTTTATGCAAAATTTTTCATTTAATATGACATCCCTAATCCTAATGACCTTTTTATTAACATTATCTCATAACCTATATCCCAAATCATCAATCCCATATCCAATGAAATAATATTTTTAAGACTTAGCATCTAATATTTTCCTATTTTATTTGTCAATGTGCATAAAAGCCTCACACAAAAATATCTTAAGAAAATAATAATTGATAGTATTACATGTCTAGGCCTCTTTCATAATCCCATCATCGAAAGTAGTGGATGGTCCCATGTTGATTAAATACACACTAGTATCAATATCATTAACCCATAAATATAAAGGTAAACCGACATGTAACCTTAAGCACTTAGCATGCTCTATTTTTATCCTAATAATTCTCTCTAAAACTCCATTATCTTGAGGTTTCCTTGGAGTCACTTTTATTCTCTTGATTTCGTTGAGAGAATAATAATTATCAAAATTATTCTTGTAGTACTCTCCACCATTGTCTGATTTGAGATATTTTCCCTTGTTACTTGTCGCAATTTTCACTAAGGATTTCTATTTCTGAAAGGTGTCAAAAACATCATATTTATTCCTTATACAATAAATCCATTTTTTCCTTGTAGGATCATCTATGGAAGTTACATAGTAATTGGAACCACCAAGAGAAGTTACTTGAGCTAGGTCTCAAACATCCGTGTGCACAATCTCCAAATTTTCTTTCTTCTTCTCCTTTCCAAACTTGAGGAATCTCACCCTTTTCTACTTTCCATAGATACAATCCTCACAAAACTCCAAGTCGACTTGTTTCAGTTTTGGTAGTAACTTACTTGATTGTAGAATTTTCATACCTTTCTCACTCATATAATCCAATATGTGGTGCCACAATATTGCATCTTCTCATGTAGCAACTAAGTCCATGGTGCAACTAGATGTATTAATAAGGAAATATTGAGTACCAACCATATTACCTTTAGCTACAACCATAGAACCTCTAGTCACTTTCCAAGA
The DNA here is from genome assembly GCA_028583015.1 of Wollemia nobilis. Taxonomy (NCBI): domain Eukaryota; kingdom Viridiplantae; phylum Streptophyta; class Pinopsida; order Araucariales; family Araucariaceae; genus Wollemia; species Wollemia nobilis. The sequence continues at coordinate 6,179,760 of JAQPPZ010016931.1, forward strand.
GCGATCACCAAATATGGTACTGTAACCCTCACTATCAAGTTTGCTCACCAAAATGATATTTCTCTTCAAATCCATAATGTGCAGAACTTCATTAGGCATCCATTAAATTCCACTAGGTAATTTCATCTTAATATTTCCCATGCCCATAATTTTGTAAGGATGATCATCGCCAAACAATACCTATCCAAAATCTCCATAGACATATTCTATAAAATAATATTTGTGAGAAGAGGCATGGAAAGAAGCACCATAATCAATAACCCAATAATCATTATTTTAGCAAGAGATAAAATTAATACATCTTGTAAAATCTCACCAGCACTATTAACTTCTTGATTACTACCTCTATTCTCATCATCTCCTTTTCCATACTTTTTTCTATTCCAACAATCCTTATTGAGGTGACATTTCTTCCCACAATACAAACACTCCACTTTTCCTTTTCTTTTAATTTAGATTTTCCTCTTGATGTACCATGATTCAAAATCTTACCTCTTTTCCTTTATGTTCCTTTGTTCTTAATAATTAGAGACATTCCTGATGCTGATGCTTCACCTGATGTTTTTCTCCTCGTATCCTCACTTAGAATGATGCCCACAACATCATCAAACACCAACTTGTTATAAATTGAAGTATAATTGCTCACAACCATTACCAAACTATTCTAGCTCTCTCACAATGAGCACAAAATCAACAAGACCCTGACTTCGTAATAAAAATATAAACCCATTAAACTCAACTAATTAGTAACAGTATTAAATGTATTCATGTGATCCTAAATAGATTCTCCTTCGCTCATTTGCATGTGTTTCTTCCTATCTCGAGTAGTCCTCATTCCAAGAGTTTGTTTGGATGCACCTAGATCCTTCATGGTAAAATATTTTACCAATTTCCTTTTCAGTTCATTAATGTTCTACATATTAGAATATGCTACCAACATATCATCAACATATAGTAAAATAATGAGGTAATTTCCATTTTCTATTTTTTTTAAATATATACAATGGTTAGATTGACATCTCACAAACTCTTGATCAGCCATAAACTTATCAAATGCTAAGTACCATTGTCTAGGAGCCTGTTTAAGGCTATACATACTATTTCAATTTACACATAAGATATTTCTTAACTTTGACTTCATATCCCTTCGGTTGGTGCATATAGATCTCTTCTTCTAAGTCACCATGAAGAGAAGCAATCTTAACATTTAATTGTTCCAGATGTAAGTTTTCTACAACCACTAAAATTAATATAGTACAAATGGAAGTCATATTCACAAATGAAGAAAATATATCTTCAAAATCTATATATTTTTTCTATGCAAATCCTCTGACCACAAGTCTTGTCTTGTACCATTTTGGTCTTCTTCTTCCTCCTTCACTCTATAAACCCACTTATTATGTAAAATATTATTTCCAATAGGTAGCTCAAACAAATATGAAGTTTGGTTTTGAATAAGTGAATCTATTTCCTCATTCAAAGCAAGCTCTCACTTCTTGGTGGTTTCCACCTACATTGCTTCCTCAAAACATTCTAGATTTCCACCATCATTATATAAAACATAATCAAATAAATATTGAGGAATTCTACTTTTCTTGGTAGATCTTCTAATAACACTTGTAGGAGATTGAGGTGCTTGCTGCTATTGTTCTTTAACATTTTGATTTTATACCACCTTTGCAGTTAAATTTTCTATGTGGTCATCAAGCTCTATGTATACAGTGTTTGCCCTTTCCTGTTTCTTTCTCTGCAATTGATATTTATACAATATTTTTCATTTAATATGACATCCCTAATCCTAATGACCTTTTTATTAACATTATCTCATAACCTATATCCCAAACCATCAATCCCATATCCAATGAAATAATATTTTTAAGACTTAGCATCTAATATTTTCCTATTTTATTTGTCAATGTGCATAAAAGCCTCACACAAAAATATCTTAAGAAAATAATAATTTATAGTATTACATGTCTAGGCCTCTTTCATAATCCCATCATCCAAAGTAGTAGATGGTCCCATGTTGATTAAATACACACTAGTATCAATATCATTAACCCATAAATATAAAGGTAAACCGAAATGTAACCTTAAGCACCTAGCATGCTCTATTTTTATCCTAATAATTCTCTCTAAAACTCCATTATCTTGAGGTGTCCTTGGAGTCACTTTTATTCTCTTGATTTCGTTGAGCGAATAATAATTATCAAATTATTCTTGTAGTACTCTCCACCATTGTCTGATTTGAGATATTTTACCTTGTTACTTGTCGCAATTTTCACTAAGGATTTCTATTTCTAAAAGGTGTCAAAAACATCATATTTATTCCTTATACAGTAAATCCTTTTTTTCCTTGTAGGATCATCTATGGAAGTTACATAGTAATTGGAACCACCAAGAGAAGTTACTTGAGATAGGTCTCAAACATCCGTGTGCACAAGCTCCAAATTTTCTTTCTTCTTCTCCTTTCCAACCTTGAGGAATCTCACCCTCTTCTACTTTCCATAGATACAATCTTCACAAAACTCCAAGTCGACTTGTTTCAATTTTGGTAGTAACTTACTTGAGTGTAGAATTTTCATACCTTTCTCACTCATATAATCCAATATGTGGTGCCACAATATTGCATCTTCTCATGTAGCAACTAAGTCCATGATGCAACTAGATGTATTAATAAGGAAATATTGAGTACCAACCATATTACCTTTAGCTACAACAATAGAACCTCTAGTCACTTTCCAAGAGCGATCACCAGATATGGTACTGTAACCCTCACTATCAAGTTTGCCCATCAAAATGATATTTCTCTTCAAATACAGAATGTGCAGAACTTCATTAGGCATCCATTAAATTCCACTAGGTAATTTCATCTTGATATTTCCCATGTCCATAATTTTGTAGGGATGATCATCGCCTAACAATACCTATCCAAAATCTCCCTAGACATTTTCTATAAAATAATATTTATGAGAAGAGGCATGGAAAGAAGCACCATAATCAATAACCCAATAATCATTATTTTAGCAAGAGATAAAATTAATACATCTTGTAAAATCTCACCAGCACTATTAACTTCTTGATTACTACCTCTATTCTCATCATCTCCTTTTCCATACTTTTTTTTATTCCAACAATCCTTATTGAGGTGACATTTCTTCCCACAATACAAACACTCCACTTTTCCTTTTCTTTTAATTTATATTTTCCTCTTGATGTACCTTAATTCAAAATTTTACCTCTTTTCCTTTATGTTCCTTTGTTCTTAATAATTAGAGCCATTCCTGATGCTGATGCTTTACCTGAGGTTTTTCTCCTTGTATCCTCACTTAGAATGATGCCCACAAAATCATCAATTATAAACTAAAGTATAATTGCTCACAACCATTACCAAACTATTCTAGCTCTCTCGCAATGAGCACAAAATCAACAAGACCCTAACTTCATAATAAAAATATAAACCCATTAAACTCAACTGATTAGTAATAGTATTAAATGTATTCTTGTGATCCTAAATAGATTCTCCTTTGCTCATTTGCATGTGTTTCTTCCTATCTCGAGTAGTCCTCATTCCAAGAATTTGTTTGGATGCACCTAGATCCTTCATGGTAAAATATTTTACCAATTTCCTTTTCAGTTCATTAATGTTCTACTTATTAGAATATGCTACCAACATATCATCAACATATAGTAAAAGAATGAGGTAATTTCCATTTTCTATTTTTTTGAAATACACACAATGGTTAGATTGACATCTCATAAACTCTTGATCAGCCATAAACTTATCAAATGCTAAGTACCATTGTCTAGGAGCCTGTTTAAGGCTATACATACTATTTCAATTTACACATAAGATATTTCTTAACTTTGACTTCATATCCCTTCGGTTGGTGAATATAGATATCTTCTTATAAGTCACCATGAAGAGAAGTAATCTTAACATTTAATTGTTCCAGATGTAAGTTTTCTACAACCACTAAAATTAATATAGTACAAATGGAAGTCATATTCACAAATGAATAAAATATATCTTCGAAATCTATATATTTTTTCTATGCAAATCCTCTGACCACAAGTCTTGTCTTGTACATTTTTGGTCTTCTTCTTCCTCCTTCACTCTATAAACCCACTTATTATGTAAAACATTATTTCCAATAGGTAGCTCAAACAAATATGAAGTTTGGTTGTGAATAAGTGAATCTATTTCCTCATTCAAAGCAAGCTCTCACTTCTTGCTGGTTTCCACCTACATTGCTTCCTCAAAACATTCTAGATTACCACCATCATTATATAAAACATAATCAAATAAATATTGAGGAGATTGAGATTACCACCATCATTCTACTTTTCTTTGTAGATCTTCTAATAACACTTGTAGGAGATTGAGGTGCTTGCTGCTACTGTTCTTTAACATTTTGATTTTCTACCACCTTTGTAGTTAAAATTTCTATGTGGTCATCAAGCTCTATGTATACAGTGTTTGCCCTTTCCTGTTTCTTTCTCTAAAATTGATATTTATATAATATTTTTCATTTAATATGACATCCCTAATCCTTATGACCTTTTTATTAACATTATCTCATAACCTATATCCCAAAAACCATCAATCCCATATCCAATGAAATAATATTTTTAAGACTTAGCATCTAATATTTTCCTATTTTATTAATGTGCATAAAAGCCTCACACAAAAATATCTTAAGAAAATAATAATTGATAGTATTACATGTCTAGGCCTCTTTCATAATCCCATCATCCAAAGTAGTAGATGGTCCCATGTTGATTAAATACACACTAGTATCAATATCATTAACCCATAAATATAAAGGTAAACCGACATGTAACCTTAAGCACCTAGCATGCTCTATTTTTATCCTAATAATTCTCTCTAAAACTTCATTATCTTGAGGTGTCCTTGGAGTCACTTTTATTCTCTTGATTTCATTGAGCGAATAATAATTATCAAAATTATTCTTGTAGTACTCTCCACCATTGTCTTATTTGAGATATTTTACCTTGTTACTTGTCTAAATTTTCACTAAGGATTTCTATTTCTAAAAGGTGTCAAAAACATTATATTTATTCCTTATACAATAAATCCATTTTTTCCTTATAGGATAATCTATGGAAGTTACATAGTAATTGGAACCACCAAGAGAAGTTACTTGAGCTAGGTCTCAAACATCCGTGTGCACAAGCTCCAAATTTTCTTTCTTCTTCTCCTTTCCAAACTTGAGGAATCTCACCCTCTTCTACTTTCCATAGATACAATCTTCACAAAACTCCAAGTCGACTTGTTTCATTTTTGGTAGTAACTTACTTGAGTGTAGAATTTTCATACCTTTCTCACTCATATAATCCAATATGTGGTGCCACAATATTGCATCTTCTCATGTAGCAACTAAGTCCATGGTGCAACTAGATATATTAATAAGGAAATATTAAGTACCAACCATATTACCTTTAGGTACAACCATAGAACCTCTAGTCACTTTCCAAGAGCGATCACCAAATATGGTACTGTAACCCTCACTATCAAGTTTGCTCGCCAAAATGATATTTCTCTTCAAATCCAGAATGTGCAGAACTTCATTAGGCATCCATTAAATTCCACTAGGTAATTTCATCTTGATATTTCCCATGCCCATAATTTTGTAGGGATGATCATTGCCTAAAAATACCTATCCAAAATCTCCCTAGACATATTCTATAAAATAATATTTATGAGAAGAGGCATGGAAAGAAGAACCATAATCAATAACCCAATAATCATTATTTTAGCAAGAGATAAAATTAATACATCTTGTAAAATCTCACCAACACTATTAACTTCTTGATTACTACCTCTATTCTCATCATCTCCTTTTCCATACTTCTTTTTATTCCAACAATCCTTATTGAGGTGACATTTCTTCCCACAATACAAACACTCCACTTTTCCTTTTCTTTTAATTTAGATTTTCCTCTTGATGTACCTTGATTCAAAATCTTACCTCTTTTCCTTTATGTTCCTTTGTTCTTAATAATTAGAGCCATTCCTGATGCTGATGCTTCACCTGAGGTTTTTCTCCTCGTATCCTCACTTAGAATGATGCCCACAACATCATCAAACACCAACTTGTTATAAACTGAAGTATAATTGCTCACAACCATTACCAAACTATTCTAGCTCTCTCGCAATGGGCACAAAATAAACAAGACCCTGACTTCATAATAAAAATATAAACCCATTAAACTCAACTGATTAGTAATAGTATTAAATGTATTCATGTGATCCTAAATAGATTCTCCTTCGCTCATTTGCATGTGTTTCTTCCTATCTCGAGTAGTCCTCATTCCAAGAATTTGTTTGGATGCACCTAGATCCTTCATGGTAAAATATTTTACCAATTTCCTTTTCAACTCATTAATGTTCTACATATTAGAATATGCTACCAACATATCATCAACATATAGTAAAAGAATGAGGTAATTTCCATTTTCTATTTTTTTTAAATATATACAATGGTTAGATTGACATATCACAAACTCTTGATCAGCCATAAACTTATCAAATTCTAAGAACCATTGTCTAGGAGCCTGTTTAAGGCTATACATACTATTTCAATTTACACATAAGATATTTCTTAACTTTGACTTCATATCCCTTCGGTTGGTGCATATAGATCTCTTCTTCTAAGTCACCATGAAGAGAAGCAATCTTAACATTTAATTGTTCCAGATGTAAGTTTTCTACAACCACTAAAATTAATATAGTACAAATGGAAGTCATTTTCACAAATGAAGAAAATATATCTTCGAAATCTATATATTTTTTCTATGCAAATCCTCTGACCACAAGTCTTGTCTTGTACCATTTTGGTCTTCTTCTTCCTCCTTCACTCTATAAACCCACTTATTATGTAAAACATTATTTCCAATAGGTAGCTCAAACAAATCTAAAGTTTGGTTGTGAATAAGTGAATCTATTTCCTCATTCAAAGCAAGCTCTCACTTCTTGTTGGTTTCCACCTACATTGCTTCCTTAAAACATTCTAGATTACCACCATAATTATATAAAACATAATCAAATAAATATTGAGGAATTCTACTTTTCTTGGTAGATCTTCTAATAACACTTGTAGGAGATTGAGGTGCTTGCTGCTACTGTTCTTTAACATTTTGATTTTCTACCACCTTTGCAGTTAAATTTTTTATGTGGTCATCAAGCTCTATGTATACAGTGTTTGCCCTTTCCTATTTCTTTCTCTGCAATTGATTTTTATATAATATTTTTCATTTAATATGACATCCCTAATCCTAATGACATTTTTATTAACATTATCTCATAACCCATATCCCAAACCATCAATCCCATATCCAATGAAATAATATTTTTAAGACTTAGCATCTAATATTTTCCTAGTTTATTTTTCAATGTGCATAAAAGCCTCACACAAAAATATCTTAAGAAAATAATAATTGATAGTATTACATGTCTAGGCCTCTTTCATAATCCCATCATCCAAAGTAGTAGATGGTCCCATGTTGATTAAATACACACTAGTATCAATATCATTAACCCATAAATATAAAGGTAAACCGACATGTAACCTTAAGCACCTAGCATGCTCTATTTTTATCCTAATAATTCTCTCTAAAACTCCATTATCTTGAAGTGTCCTTGGAGTCACTTTCATTCTCTTGATTTCATTGAGTGAATAATAATTATCAAAATTATTCTTGTAGTACTCTCCACCATTGTCTGATTTGAGATATTTTACCTTGTTACTTGTCTCAATTTTCACTAAGGATTTCTATTTCTGAAAGGTGTTAAAAACATCATATTTGTTCCTTATACAATAAATCCATTTTTTCCTTATAGGATCATCTATGGAAGTTACATAGTAATTGGAACCACCAAGAGAAGTTACTTGAGCTAGGTCTCAAACATCCGTGTGCACAAGCTCCAAATTTTCTTTCTTCTTCTTCTTTCCAACCTTGAGGAATCTCACCCACTTCTACTTTCCATAGATACAATCTTCACAAAACTTCAAGTCGACTTGTTTCAGTTTTGGTAGTAACTTACTTGAGTGTAGAATTTTCATACCTTTCTCACTCATATAATCCAATATGCGGTGCCACAATATTGCATCTTCTCATGTAGCAACTAAGTCCATGGTGCAACTAGATGTATTAATAAGGAAATATTGAGTACCAACCATATTACCTTTAGCTACAACCATAGAACCTCTAGTCACTTTCCAAGAGCGATCACCAAATATGGTACTGTAACCCTCACTATCAAGTTTTCTCGCCAAAATGATATTTCTCTTCAAATCCAGAATGTGCAGAACTTCATTAGGCATCCATTAAATTCCACTAGGTAATTTCATCTTGATATTTCCCATGCCCATAATTTTGTAGGGATGATCATCGCCTAACAATACCTATCCAAAATCTCCCTAGACATTTTCTATAAAATAATATTTATGAGAAGAGGCATGGAAAGAAGCACCATAATCAATAACCCAATAATCATTATTTTAGCAAGAGATAAAATTAATACATCTTGTAAAATCTCACCAGCACTATTAACTTCTTGATTACTACCTCTATTCTCATCATCTCCTTTTTCGTACTTTTTTTTATTCCAAAAATCCTTATTGAGGTGACATTTCTTCCCACAATACAAACACTCCACTTTTCCTTTTCTTTTAATTTAGATTTTCCTCTTGATGTACCTTGATTCAAAATCTTACCTCTTTTCCTTTATGTTCCTTTGTTCTTAATAATTAGAGCCATTCCTGATACTAATGCTTCACCTAAGGTTTTTCTCCTCGTATCCTCACTTAGAATGATGCCCACAACATCATCAAACACCAACTTGTTATAAATTTAAGTATAATTGCTCACAACCATTACCAAACTATTCTAGCTCTCTCGCAATGAGCACAAAATCAACAAGATCCTGACTTCATAATAAAATTATAAACCCATTAAACTCAACTGATTAGTAATAGTATTAAATGTATTCATGTGATCCTAAATAGATTCTCCTTTGCTCATTTGCATGTGTTTCTTCCTATCTCGAGTAGTCCTCATTCCAAGAATTTGTTTGGATGCACCTAGATCCTTCATGGTAAAATATTTTACCAATTTCCTTTTCAGTTCATTAATGTTCTACATATTAGAATATGCTACCAACATATCATAAACATATAGTAAAAGAATGAGGTAATTTCCATTTTCTATTTTTTTTAAATATATACAATGGTTAGATTGACATCTCACAAACTCTTGATCAGCCATAAACTTATCAAATGCTAAGTACCATTGTCTAGGAGCCTGTTTAAGGCTATACATACTATTTCAATTTACACATAAGATATTTCTTAACTTTGACTTCATATCCCTTCGGTTGGTGCATATAGATCTCTTATTCTAATTCACCATGAAGAGAAGCAATCTTAACATTTAATTGTTCCAGATGTAAGTTTTCTACAACCACTAAATTTAATATAGTACAAATGGAAGTCATATTCACAATTGAAGAAAATATATCTTCGAAATCTATATATTTTTTCTATGCAAATCCTCTGACCACAAGTCTTGTCTTGTACCATTTTGGTCTTCTTCTTCCTCCTTCACTCTATAAACCCACTTATTATGTAAAAAATTATTTCCAATATTTAGCTCAAAAAAATATGAAGTTTGGTTGTGAATAAGTGAATCTATTTCCTCATTCAAAGCAAGCTCTCACTTCTTGCTGGTTTCCACCTACATTGCTTCCTCAAAACATTCTATATTACCACCATCATTATATAAAACATAATCAAATAAATATTGAGGAATTCTACTTTTCTTGGTAGATCTTCTAATAACACTTGTAGGAGATTGAGGTGCTTGTTGCTACTGTTATTTAACATTTTGATTTTCTACCACCTTTGCAGTTAAATTTTCTATGTGGTCATCAAGCTCTATGTATACAGTGTTTGCCCTTTCCTGTTTCTTTCTCTGCAACTGATCTTTATACAATATTTTCATTTAATATGACATCCCTAATCCTAATGACCTTTTTATTAACATTATCTCATAACCTATATCCCAAACCATCAATCCCATATCCAATGAAATAATATTTTTAAGACTTAGCATCTAATATTTTCCTAGTTTATTTGTCAATGTGCATAAAAGCCTCACACAAAAATATCTTAAGAAAATAATAATTGATAGTATTACATGTCTAGGCCTCTTTCATAATCCCATCATCCAAAGTAGTAGATGGTCCCATGTTGATTAAATACACACTAGTATCAATATCATTAACCCATAAATATAAAGGTAAACCGACATGTAACCTTAAGCACCTAGCATGCTCTATTTTTATCCTAATAATTCTCTCTAAAACTCCATTATCTTGAGGTGTCCTTGGAGTCACTTTTATTCTCTTGATATCATTGAGCGAATAATAATTATCAAAATTATTCTTGTAGTACTCTCCACCATTGTATGATTTGAGATATTTTACCTTGTTTCTTGTCTCAATTTTCACTAAGAATTTCTATTTCTAAAAGGTGTCAAAAACATCATATTTATTCCTTATACAATTAATTCATTTTTTCCTTGTAGGATCATCTATGGAAGTTACATAGTAATTGGAACCACCAAGAGAAGTTACTTGAGCTGGGTCTCAAACATCCGTGTGCACAAGCTCCAAATTTTCTTTCTTCTTCTCCTTTCCAACCTTGAGGAATCTCACCCTCTTCTACTTTCCATAGATACAATCTTCACAAAACTCCATGTTGACTTGTTTCAGTTTTGGCAGTAACTTACTTGAGTGTAGAATTTTCATACCTTTCTCACTCATATAATCCAATATGTGGTGCCACAATATTGCATCTTCTCATGTAGCAACTAAGTCCATGGTGCAACTAGATGTATTAATAAGGAAATATTGAGTACCAACCATATTACCTTTAGCTACAACCATAGAACCTCTAGTCACTTTCCAAGAGCAATCACCAAATATGGTACTGTAACCCTCACTATCAAGTTTGCTCACCAAAATGATATTTCTCTTCAAATATAGAATGTGTAGAACTTCATTAAGCATCCATTAAATTCCACTAGGTAATTTCATCTTGATATTTCCCATGCCCATAATTTTGTAGGGATGATCATCACCTAACAATACCTATCCAAAATCTCCCTAGACATATTCTATAAAATAATATTTGTGAGAAGAGGCATGGAAAGAAGCACCAGAATCAATAACCCAATAATCATTATTTTAGCAAGAGATAAAATTAATACATCTTGTAAAATCTCACCAGCACTATTAACTTCTTGATTACTACCTCTATTCTCATCATCTCCTTTTCCATACTTTTTTTAATTCCAACAATCCTTATTGAGGTGACATTTCTTCCCATAATACAAACACTCCACTTTTCCTTTTCTTTTAATTTAGATTTTCCTCTTGATGTACCTTGATTCAAAATCTTACCTCTTTTCCTTTATGTTCCTTTGTTCTTAATAATTAGAGCCATTCCTGATGTTGATGCTTCACCTGAGATTTTTTTCTTTGTATCCTCACTTAGAATGATGCCGACAACATCATCAAACACCAACTTGTTATAAATTAAAGTATAATTGCTCACAACCATTACCAAACTATTCTAGCTCTCTCGCAATGAGCACAAAATCAACAAGACCCTAACTTCATAATAAAAATATAAACCCATTAAACTCAATTGATTAGTAATAGTATTAAATGTATTCATGTGATCCTAAATAGATTCTCCTTCGCTCATTTGCATATTAAATAACTTTTTCATGAGAAAAAATTTATTAGAAGTAGAAGATTTTTCATTCAACCTGGCTAGAGCATCCATGACACCTTTCATAGTCTTCTCTTTGGATATATTAAAGGCAACCATGCTTACTAAGCACAACCTCACCGTTCCTGGTGCCTTTCTGTTCAATAAATCCCACTCATCATAAGATATTGTACTTGATTTTTTTTTCTTACCTTCTATAGGTAGATAGGGGTCCTTCTGATAGAGATAATATTGTATTTGTATTATCAGAGTTGGAAATTTTGGCCATTAAATTTTTCCATCCTGAACTTCAAATATTTTTCCATTGCTCCTGCTCTATCCAGAAACCCTTTTGTCGAGTACCAAACTAAAAAATATCGTTTTGATACCAGTTGTTAGAATTCAATTTTTTTTACAAATAATTATGAGCAATAAATAACATGTGATATTCAGAATAAAACTTAGTCAAAATAGTAAAACAATCTCACACAACAAGAGAACACAAGATGTAATATGGTTTACCCAGTGTGGGCTACATCCATGAGGAATATTTTAGTCCTTCTATTATCTTACAAGAACCAAAGGGACCCACCTACAACCAACCATTGTAATCTTACTCAATTGTTACACCAATAATCCTCACTTACATCAGTATCTCTCAGTTGCACTTATAATTAACAATCTAATTACAACAAATTGTATCTTTGAATTAATACCAAGGATAGATCCATCAATTATGCCATATTCTATTCCAAACTGGAGTGACGAATCCTATCTTTAGGCTCCATTCTTATTAAATTTAATTTCTTTGAATTCAATTATTATCTTGCAATGGAAATCACTAAAATTTATTAGAAATTTAATATATATATAATCTATATAAAATTAAAATATCTTATTATAATCATAAAATTATAGTATAAGAATTTGATGATTATATATTTGAATTTTTGACAAGACCTGAACTTTAGTTAAATGGTATAACTGTTTTTTACTTCCAATCAATTGCCCCCAAATCTCATGGGCAAGTAAGAACCTATGTTATGACATGTTTAATGTTAAATATATGTGTACATATCATGAGATTTATAATATTTTATTATTTTGATTTTGCACTCACAACATCTTTTTTAGTTTTATGTTAGAAAGATATATTTTAACAAAAGAATATTATTTTGAAGGTAATTTAATATTATAAATAATAAAGGTCCGAGGTGTAGACCTATTGGTTCATCCAAAACCCATAAGGGTGGTGGAGTTCCAAGGTTCAAATCTCAAGCCTTGTCGGACTGAACGCTTGTACCTTTCCTGGTGCTCTCAGTGGCATAAAAGGTTTAAAATGACTGTGGCATGGTGGTTATAGGGGTTCACTGCGCGAAGATCTATGTGGTGACTTCTGGGGCGGACAACACAGAATACTATGGCGGCTATAAAAGTTGGACAGCCTACCCGGATTCATTGCGGCTACTGATTCCACCATGTAAATTCAAAAATATATATATATATATATATATATATATATATATATATATATATATATATATATATATATTATAAATAATAATAGTACTTTAAAAATTTTAATATTTATATTGAATTCTAATTATAGTTAGTTACCTAAATATGAGTAATGGTGGTAGATTGAGTTGTAAGGATTGGTAAGGGAGTTGATAGTACTACAAGTTACAACCTTTGTAAGGAAGGTAGATTATGTAGAAAAATTGATGATGGTGTAGGTCAAGGCGATGACCTTGGTTGTTGTAAAAGAGGTCAAGCAGATCACAACCATAGTGGAGGTGTGGATGGAAGTATTGGTTGGAGGACTATGGACAATGATAGTGCAGTTATATTTGTTATATGAGGTATAGGTGTAAAATACTTTCTAATGATACTGGAGGACAAGGAGGAAGACCAAATTGTGGCATTGGTAAAATATTTGGAAAAGGAACATTCAAAGGTGTTGATAGTGGAATTGGAGGAACTAGTAGAGGTGAAGAATGAAGACCTTGAGAGGTATTTCAAGGAGATAGTGGTGCTAGTGGAGTTTTAAGCAAACTACTTGGTATAGTAGATTGTATAGGATAAGACATTCTTTATAAAGGAAAGAAAATTTATACACAAAATTTATGCCTACTCTATTTATTTCTATGTATAGTCAAATTCAAGATATATTTATTCAAGATCATTGATATGTACATAAAATCATAGGGTCTTAACTTTTGTTAAAATATTACATTAATTAGATGACAAGTTCATGTTCAAAGATATAAAATAATAACTTCAAGGTATTATTAGTCTTGTACAATGGTTCAAGTCTTCTTCTAACTTCTATTCTAAATGATGTGAAGTAGTTGAAAATCCTTACCTTAGGCTTTTTTTTACTACTAATTTTTTGAATATTTTGTGGTTAAGCTTCATTTGAAGCCATGACCAACTATAATCCTTTTAAGTCCTTGTAAATTTTGGATAGGTGAATATTTTATTATTTTACCTTAAGTTCAATTCTTTAACTTTGATATAAATTTTACTTGTACTTAGGTATAAATACCTATTAATACCAACTATTTCATCATTAGTTGATGTGTGATTCTATTTTATTTAGTGAGATATTTTACTGTATATAGATATCTATATATTTTGTGTGTTTCTTTTTAATGATTTTTTTTGCATGTTTGCATAATGTATTAATTAAATTCATTTCTAGAAACTATTATGAAATCCAACATGGTATTAGAGCATATGTGAATACCCATTACTCAATTTTTTGTCGTAGGCAACCCATATTCTATGGAAAATTCTAAGGTCAACACTACTTATAAGTAGCTAGAAGAAGTCTTATATTTTGCTAAAAATTTGATGAAAAGGCTTTTCTTAAAATCTTTGATAATAATGAATCATGAAAATCTCACTCATTTCAAGCAAATTTGCTCTAGGAGAATTATTTACCAATATATTCCTAATTATTCTTTTAACACAATCGAATATTGTGCTCTTTATCTAACAAAATGCATACCCTATTATTTGGATTGAGTGTTTTGAGGGCCCTTGAAGATATTGGTTGTCTTTTTCTTTTTTTTAAAAAAATAAAATTCTTTCTTTAGATGTTTTTATCTAGATGCAATCAAATTGAAAGGAAAATTTGTATGATTTACATAGAAGAAAAGAAAAGACTAAAAATTTTATACCCCCATATGCCATGAAAGTCATTTACAAATATCAATCCATAGAATATATCTCCATGTTGCTTTACAAAGTTGCTAAAGTTATCTTACATTTTTTTGTTGATTTTCTCTGAGATGATGTCTTATTGATCCCATTCAAGAAATATATCTTATAGGAAAAAGCATGATAGATAAAAATATCTTATTTTTGAATTATTTATAAAAATTTGGTGGGGTTACCATTTAGCATTTTCATAATTTATATCCATCTACATGTTTTACTAATAATGTAACACATGTTGATGATGTCACCTCCTTTAGGACTACACATCCTAATATGGGACCCTCTAATAACATGGTAGTCATTGGTGATGTGGCATCCTCTAATATTATGGTAGTCATTTGAGATGTGGCATCTCCTAATAACATGGTACCTATTTATGAAATGACACTTGGTGGTACAATACATGATGATATCACATCTAATATCATGGTTGTAACAACCTAAGTCTACTCACCTAGTTGTACTACAAATCAACAAGCATTAAAAGAGGGATATTTTTTTTTGTTTGCTAAGTGTTAACTTTGTTTTAATATGTTGTCATGTTCATAGCAATTGTGCTTCACCCAAAATAATAATTTTATATCCTTTAGATAGTACAGGTATATGAGGCCACTTTTGGGTCCAATACTGTTGCAGGCAATCACCCAAGTGGATGAGATTGGCCAAATCCCATGATGTGTGTCATTTTGTGGAATTAAATTACCTCATTTACATCCTTTATTTTTGGCATGAGGATCGATCCATGACAAGGGTTATCCTCTAGGGCCCATAACACCTAGAGGATGGATACTTGCTTCTCATTCCTTCCATACCGAACCTCTAATCAACTGATTGATCTATTCTAAATCATGTATGAAAGGATTAGCATGCATATGCCTCAGTGACTAACTGATTGTTTCCCCTACCTAAAGTTAGTTAGTGCCATGTCAATACCCTAACCTTGGACTTCATCACATAAGCTCTCTTAACTCACGGATGTTTATCCCATACCAAACTTCGTGGCTTATCCAACTAAGTTAAAAGAAACAAGGGATTTCTCATAGTACTAGATGAGAAGCAACCTGGAGGGTGCATCCCATACCACCCCTCATTCTAGATCTGACCAAGTCACATGTTCCGACCAATTCTGTCAGTCATCAGTTACTCTCATAATCTTGTTGTGTGCATACCCACACCTCAATAGTTTTGGGTGTATTACATGATCATCCCTTCCCGATGTCATTTACCATGTTGATCATCCCTTCCCAATGTCATTTACCATGTTTTTCATTTCTAATTCTTGGTTCAAGTTTAAGGTTTTAATATTTTTAATAAAATATATCTCAATCTAGCTATAGTTGTTCACTAGGTTTAAACCAAATTATTTAAAGAAAACAATAAGAAACAAATCTTATTCTCTATTGCTACAATCACCCTACACATTATATGTGACTAATAAATCTCTCCTACAATGATAGGAGCAGTAACAAATCAACATCCACATGCATGGCCAGACTTAATAAATTTGAAGTGGTCAACTTACAACTCTAAAAAGGAATCTAATTAAGCTTTATTTTTAAAATAAAAACATGCCATTATCTTAAACCTACTTTCTAGCATATTCGAAAGCAAGTTTCAAACCAACATAATGCTTACTAAAAGATTTAACAACATCAAATATCAATGATATAATAAAACATACACAATATGACGCTCATATCAGAATTATGTTCATTTTTTATAGCACCTAAAATAGGTTTCCAAACCCATTTACAAATCATTTCTCTTTCACAGGTTTGGTTTCTATTTAAACCTTTTAGCATTTGGTTTCAAAGTATGAAGGATGCACAATACCATTTATGATTTAACATCATAAACTATTTTCCAAATGAAGCTTGACTTGAGCACCAAGTTTAGGGTTTACCAAACTGAGGTTTAGGGTTTACCAAACCGTTATTCAATTCTAAATATCTTTGCTCTAGATTAATATGATTATTCCCCTTTTTGGGTGGGTTTCTCTCAAATATTACACTACAATAATGGTCATATTTTCTCAAACCCAATTATCTATGATATTTTGCATAGAGACATTCAATTAAGAGAACCCCTCATAGCCACTCCTATGAGTTCAACTCATCCCCAATAGTTGGGTTTAAAACTTAGAAGGATAGCCACCTTCTAATCCATACTTGAATAAATAAATAGAAACATTTCAAATCCCTAGCTTATATTAACAATATCACTTATTGAAAACTCAAACATTTAAGCATTTAAAAATATCAATCATTACAGGCTTAACTTCAATATTGGTTTCACATTCTCACACCAAATCACATAGAAAGGTACAAGGGTCATAAAATATCAACCCAGATTTACATAAAATAATTAAGAACTCATTAATATATATTAAGTCGCTTAAGGAATCATTAATATTAAATCACATTGTTCTCTCTTACAAAGCTTCAGCAGTGTTTCCAGAAATACATAAAGTTTTTGACGTTCACAACATCTACACTGAGGAATGTTCTCCTTCATCGAGTATCATTGTTTAGACATTTACACAAAAAGCTTTAACTAAGCAAGCATAGCATTACTTATGGTTCATTTGGCTGAGTTTAACTTTCGTGCCAGCTCCACCAACCTCATAGAGGCTATCTCATTAGAACCTTCATCACTCACAAAAGTTGCACTATTCTGAACGCATACTCAAGCTATGCATCCTCGCCATCATATCCAATGAACATAGCTTGGTTTTGCATTTCCCAGGGATCAAATACGACTTACTTATGCATGCCTAATTTGCTTTAATTTTCAAACACTCAATCAACCAATGCATTCAAACTATTCCCTCAAATGCAAGGCTAATAATAACCACCCTTTACGTTATCCATTACCACACAACAACCATATAACAAGGAGCTAAATTCAACATGAATTTGTTTACGTTATCCATTGCCACACAACAATCATATAACAGGGAGCTAAATTCAACACGAAATAGCCATTCAAACATTCTTTTTCTTACTTTCATATACCAAAGTAATTTATCTTAAAAATAATTGAAGTAAAATAAAAATGGAATGTATACATGCATTGCACAGATTTCGCATCATCGAAAACACACCGTGCACAATTAAATTATTCCATTCTATTCACCTTTGACAAACATCTAGTTTCACAAACTCAAGCAGTCAAAAACAACTCTTAAATAACATGGAGAAGTCACTGCAATTCCATCATAGTTTCATTTATAATTTTTCCTTTCCTTTGCCAAAAGACCCATTCAAAGTCATTCAACAACCATTTTTTCTAAAAGAAAATAAGCAAACATAGATTCCAATAAAGCATAATAAAAAACATAGAGATGACCTATTGGAATGGCATCAATCAATTGTCTTCTCTGGCTCCAACCTCTCTGCTACATTTTTTTCCAATACGCTTCCTCCCTCAAAAACTACATGATTCTTTTGATTAACATGCAAAGTCCCTTATCCCCCATCAACGGTTTCCACCGTTTGTGCTCACACCATCATGGAGAAGATGGGGAGAAGCAATCATAATACCAATATGCAAACAACAATGTACACAATCCACTTAAGCCATTCTATCCACCTTACAAGGAAGTCTCTTTTAATTAAATATTCATATTACCATTTATGGATATAGTATCCAATGCATCATTTCACTATTATTTAATTTAATTATTTATTTTCAAAGCAAAACACTTTCTATATCCTTTCTATGGTACGACTAGGCAAGCATTAAACAATTTCAAGTAATCAAAATGATAAGTGGCTCCCATGCCCCTAGGCATATTTATTGCTAGGAAATAACATATATGCACTCATTCCTTTGCAATAATCATCAATCATTCATAAAATAAAATTTATACAAGCAATACAAATTCATTCATGCAATCCTATATGAAATGCATATATGGGGCTTCCATGCACCCCTAAGCTGAATCATCACTTCCCCACTTACCCTTTTTATCCGTCGACTTCTCTAGCCTATCGAAGGATTATACCTGGCCCTGTGTACATAGAACCATTAGCAGTACCACATTATGAAGAAAAAGGTAAGTCCAATCATCTGTTACTTTACTATCAAAAGTTGTGTGAGGAGGGTCATTACATCCTCCCCCACTAGGAATAAATACAGTCCCTATATTTTCATGCATAGTTAAATAAATAAGCTGGTATTTCATTCATTGCTATTACATCCAATAACAATTAATTTACATTTCACACATCATGTAATTTTATATATGCATAAACTATCAGTAAATAAAATTTATACATTCAATCTATGCACATGATGCTTCATTTTCATTCAACCATATTTCTATGCATAAACCAAAATATACATCAAACATAGATGTAATCACTCTACTGGCAAACAAACATGTTCAAAACTACTCTACTCAGTATCCAGTCTCACATCAAAATATATACATATATGTAAATCATCAAACCATATAAATAATTTTAAAAAGTCTATGCCTACTCAAAAAGATAAGGAAACCATTGTTTCATATCAACCATGTCTTCCCACATGGCATTTTTATCAGAGTAGTGGTCCCATTGGACCCGACATTGCTCAATGCTTCTCTTCCTCATATTCTTGGTTCTAAATCCAAGTATTCGAATACGTCAAACTTCAATTTTGAGTGGGTTGGTCATCTACAATTTGGAAATATCCAAAATATGAGTTGGATCAAAAATATATTTTCTAAAGAGGGACACATGGAAGACATTATGAATTTTGGATAGGCTTAGCGGTATAGCAAGTCTATATGCAATAGGGCTTATTTTGGCCTTAAAATGGACCCACATATTTGGAGTCAAGTTTGGAGGATTTTATGGAACTTTTAGTTGGTTTCACCCTTAAGAATACCTTGTCTCCCACATAATATTCCCTTGGTGTTATTTTGAGGTCCGCATAGCTCTTTTGGCAATCTATGACCTCTTTCAGCTTTTATTGAATTATTTTTTAATTGGTCTTCCATCTCTTTCATAGTTTTGAGTCTGATCACTATCCGATCCTTTGGATTATCCCAAGATAAGGGAGTTCTGCATCTTCTCCCATATAAGGCTTCAAAAGGTGCCATACCTAGTGATGCATGATAATTATTATTGTATGCAAATTCCACTAGGTACAAATAGTCTTCCCACTTTGTATGTTGATCCATGCAATACATTCTTAGCATATCCTCTAGTACCTAATTCACCCTCTCAGTTTGACCATCAGTCTCAGGGTGATAAGCAATACTAATATTCAATTTGGTCCCCAATACCTCATGCAATGCTTTCCAAAATTTAGAAGTAAAGCGAGAATCTCTATCAGAGATTATAACTTCTGGAAATCCATGTAGTCTTACCACTTCCTTGGTAAATTTACTAGCTACTACATGTGTGTCATCATGCACATTACCTGGTATAAAGTGTGCAACCTTGGTTAACTTATCCACAACTACCAAAATTATGTCATGCCTAAATCTTGTTTTAGGTAACCCCACAATAAAATCCATTGATACCACTTACCATTTTTGCATAGGTATCTCGTGTGGGTACAGCTTTCCAGCTGGATGTAGATGTTTCACTTTCACTCTTTGGAATTCCAAACACTTGGCCACATAGTTGGTGATATCCTTTTTCATTCCTAGCCAATAGTAAGCTTTTCTCAAATTTTTATACATTTTTACCCCTCTTAGGTGTGCAAAATAAGGAGCATTGTGAGATTCCTTAAGGATTATTTCTCTTAACTCACCTATTTTTGGAACTACCAATATGTACTTATAAAATAATAAATCATTTTTATATACAAAGTCTATATTCTTTTCAGGTTCTTGCTCAACCTGATCAATACAAGCCTCACATAATTTATCTTATTCTTACAATTGTTTGATTTAATCTAACAGATCATACTTACATTTGGTCATTGTAGTAATATACTCTTTCCTTCTTAGAGCATTTATGACCTTATTCTCTTTGACCTTAATATACTCAATGCCAAAATCATACTCAACTATAAATTCCATCTAGCATATTTGGCATTCAATAAGGGTTGAGTAAATATGTATCTTAGACTTTGGTGATCTATCTTCAATTCAAATATTTTTTCCAATAAATAATATCTCCAAATTTCTAGAGCATGAACAACCATTGCCAACTCCAAGTCATGAGTGGCATAATTTACCTTGTACCTCTTAAGTTTCCTAGACTTACAAGAAACAAACAAATCATCCTGGGTCAAAACCCCTCCTAGTCCTTCTATGGAGGCATTAGTACATACTATAAATCATTTATTCAGATCAGATAATTACAAAATTAGTGTGGTTTTCAAATTTTCCTTCAAAACTCAAAATGTCTCATCACATTATTCTGATCATATAAAGGCTTTTATTTTTCTTTAAAGGTTTGTAATGGGTTGGGAAATATTTGAAAATCCTTTAACAAAATATCTATAATATCCTACCATCCCCATACAACTTTGCACCTCAGACACATTAGTAGGTGTTGGCCATTCAATGATGGCTTCTATTTTCTTGGGATATATTGCAATCCCTTTAGCAGAGATGATATGTCCTAGATATTGTACTTGTAGAGTATAAAACTCACACTTTGATAATTTTCCATATAGTTGATTCTTTCTCAAAATCTCAAGCATAGTTTGCATATGTTGATCATGTTCCACTATACTCTTGGAATAGATCAATATGTCATCCAAAAATATGAGCACAAATCGATCAAAATGCTCTCTAAAAATGCTATTCATGAGATTCATGAATTTGGCTAGGGCATTAGTTAGCCCAAAAGGTAGGAAGGTAAATTCAAAATACCCATACCTTGTCCTAAATGTTGTTTTAGAAGTGTCTTCTTCTCATATCCTTATCTGGTGATAACCAGATCGCAAGTCAATCTTTGAGAAGATAGTTGCTCCTTTCAATTGATCAAATAGATCATCAATTCTAGGTAATGAATACCTATTTTTGAAAGTTACCTTATTCAACATTATGTAATCTATGCACATCCTCAAGGTACCATATTTATTTTTAACAAACAAGATAGGAGCTCCCCATGATGACACACTAGGCTTGATTAGCCCTTTCTCTAGTAAATCTTGAAGTTGTATTTTGAGCTCTTGTAGCTCAATGGGAGTCATTCTATATGGTGCCCTTGCAATAGGTGCAGCTCTTGGTAATAATTCAATAGAAAAATCAATTTTTCTTTATGGAGGTAATCCTAGAAGGTCCTCTGAAAACACATCCTGGAATTATTCCAATACAGGATACTTTTGGAAGAGATCAGATTCCATTCTAGTTTCCTCTTTCTTATTCATCTTAACTATGAAGATCATTCCCCTCTTTCTAATAACTTTATTTATCTACATTGTAGACAATAAATGTGGTTTAACTTCTCTTCGACCACAACAAATCCTAACCTTTTGATTAGACTCATTCATAAATTCCACCCATCTCTCTTTTAAATTTAGGAGGGCCTTATGCACTTTTAACTAGTCAACTCCTAGAATGATATCAAACACATGCAAAGGTGCCACATATAGATGCCAATTAGTTTTTCCTTGTGGTAAAGTGATGTGAGATTCAAACATGTATTGGTTAACTTGGTAGGTCTTCCCTAACCCATACTCTACCTTCCAACCATTGGCCAAAATCCTAGGTCTAACAGGTAAGTCCCTCACAAATCTAGTAGAGATAAAACTATCAGTTGAACCACTATCTATCAAAATTTTCACATTTTTATCAAAAAATTTTCCATTTATTAAGAAAGGAGTAATTTGACCATCAAGTTTAGAACTACTTGTGGCTGCATAGATCCTGTGGGTGGCCTCCTCTGGTGCTTTTTGATGTCGATCAACTCTATAGGGATATTTATTGGCATAATGAGCTCCTTGACATATATAACATCTACTTGGTGGAGCTCTATTTCCTTTGTTACTATTCTCATTTTTGTCTATATGTGCAGGTTCCCTAATCCATTTATGACCCGTCACTTTTTGATCCTATATTTTGGGAAACTCTCTACCATCCCTCTTGAACTTACCACCCTGATAGTTAGGTTTACTTCAACCTCCTTGCCTATTTTTCTCTCCTCCTTTGGGTTTCTTGCTTTGATATTTCTCTCATCTCATAAACCCAATACTTTTTTCTATTTTGAGTTCATATTTTTCCTTCTCAGATAGCTTTTGATAGTTAAAATATGCCTTTCTAGTTTTCTAATTTGCTTCCTCTTTCCTTGCCAAGCCAAAGATAGTAGACAGATTATCAGGGTTGTGTATTTTAAGTACTATCATGATCCTAGGATGTAATCCCAAAATGAATTTTTGAGTCTTCATTTCTTCATTTCTTTCATATTGAGATGCATATTTCAATAGTTGTATAAACCTTTGGTGATAGTCACACACTGACATGCTTTCCTGACACAAGTTAGAGAACTCACCAAATTTCTCTACATAATATTGCTTAGTCAATAATCTATCCCAGAATTCTTTGGCAAACTCCTCCCACTTGGGGTCTGTAGCTTCTATTTTGTGCCCTTTCTTATAATATTTCCACCAGTCTAGGGCTACTTCAGTCATGTTCATAACTACCAATGCAGTTTTAGATTTTGAGGATAAAACTACTAGGGAAAAATATGACTCTAATTCACTTAGCCAATTTTTTGTTGAGTCACCATCCCCTTTACCATTAAACTTGGATATTACAACCTTTTTTAGGTTCCTATCCAACTCTTTACTCACCCTAGCCCTACCATTACTGGATCCCTCAAGTTCCCTAGGTGCTTCCTCTACCCTGCCTAATCTAGTTTATCTTCCCCTAGCTAAGTCTTCTATGACCCGATGTTGTTGGACAATAAATTCTTGTTGCTAGGACATGGGCATTTTTTTTGGGCCATCTCTTCCCTTTGTTGTTCCATGTGAGTTTGCATTAATTGAACAACTTTTGCAAGATTTTCCTCCTCTCTAACAAGTTCCATTGGAGGAGGTTCATTCAATCATTTTCATCCTTATTTCATGTTGAGGACATTCTCATCTCATACCAAACCTTGGTCCCCTAGTAGGTATTTTGGTGGTTTCTTCCTCCCTGCCTCCCACAGGATTTCCTAAAGATCCACCTCTCAACATTCATGCCATTGACCTATTGGTGAAAGAAGTAAATCATTAGTTTTATTTTATTCTAAATAATTATCACAATCAAAGTCTACAACTTAGAATATTTTCGCTCTAATACCAAATGTAACAACCCAAGTCTACTCACCTGGTTGTACTACAAATCAACAAGAATTAAAAGAGGGATAATTTTTCGTTTTGTTTTTAAGTGTTAACTTTGTTTTAATATGTTGTCATGTTCATAGCAATTGTGCTTCATCCAAAATAATAATTTTATATCCTTTAGATAGTATAGGTATATGAGGATACTTTTGGATCCAAGACTACTGTAGGTAATCACCCAAGTGGACAAGATTGGCCAAATCCCATAATATGTATGCCATTATATGGAATTAAATTACCTCATTTACGTCCTCCATTTCTAGCATGAGGGTCAATCCACGACAAGGGTTATCCTCTAGGGCCCATAACACCTAGAGGGTGGACGCTTGCTTCCCATTCCTTCCATACCGAACCTCTAATCAACTGATTGATCTATTTCCAAATCATGTATGAAAGGATTAGCGTGCATATACCTCAATGACTAAATGATTGTTCCCCTACCCAAAGTCAGTTAGTGTCATATCAATACCCTGACCTTGGACTTCATCACACAAGCTCTCTTAACTCATGAATGTTTATCCCATACCAAACTCCATAGCTTATCCAACTAAGTTAAAAGGAACAAGGGCCTTCTCATAGTACTAGATGAGAAGCAACCTAGAGGGTGCATCCCATATAGCCCCTCATTCTAGATCTGATCGAGTCACATATTTTGACTAATTCTATTAGTCATCAGTTACTCTCATAATCTTATTGTGTGCATACCCACACCTCAATAGTTTTGGGTGTATTACATGATCATCCCTTCTTGATGTCATTTACCATGTTGATCATCCCTTCTTGATATTATTTACCATGTTTTAATTTCTAAGTCTTGGTTCAAGTTTAAGGTTTTAATCTTTTTAATAAAAGATATCTCAATCTAGCTATAGTTGTTCACTAGGTTTAAACCAAATCATTTAAAAAAAAATAAGAAATAAATCTTATTCTCTATTGCTACGATCACCCTACACATTATATGTGACTAATAAATCTCTCCTACAATGATAGGAGTAGTAACAAATCAAGCATTTACATGCATGGCCAGACTTAATAAAGTTGAAGTGGTCAACTTACAACTCTAAAAAGGAATCTAATTAAGCTTTATTTATTTTTAAATAAAAACATACCATTATATTAAACCTACTTTCTAGCATATTCAAAATCAAGTTTCAAACCAACATGATGCTTACTAAAAGCTTTAAGAACATCAAATATCAATGATATAATAAAACATACATAATATGATGCTCATATCAGAATTATGTTCATTTTTGGTAGCACCTAAAATAGGTTTCCAAACCCATTTACAAATTATTTCTCTTTCATAGGTTTGGTTTCTATTTAAACATTTTAGCATTTGGTTTTGAAGTATGAAGGATGCACAATACCATTTATGATTTAACATCATAAACTATTTTCCAAATGAAGCTTGACTTGAGCACCAAGTTCAGGGTTTACCAAACCGTTATTCAATTCTAAATATCTTTGCTCCATATTAATATGATTATTCCCCTTTTCGAGTGGGTTTTTCTCAAACATTACATGATAGTAATGGTCATATTTACTTAAACCCAATTATCTACAATATTTTGCATAAATACATTCATTTAAGAGAACCCCTCATTGTCATGACCCTCCTTGTAGACACCAAAACAACACCTATCCGATTATGTGACTGCAAACACTGATCGCATTGACACACACAACCCCAAGGGCAGCCCCCAGAGGTTAAACAGTGGTCCTAACCACTCTCACAGTAGTTTTGGAAGGTCAGGAGTCAATTTGGCACCTTCAAGCACTCTGCTCCATACTCGTTCCACCCAGGGATGATTACAAACTTCTACTCGCCCCACCCAGGGACGATTAGCAGTATTCGCTCCAGGGTGAGGCGAATAGCAGGTTTGATGGGAAAAAAGTCAAATCTTGACAAATGGCAGCTCAGATCCACCACTTAACTCTTCCTTCACTGCATGGGAGTGTGAGTGAGCATTTTTGAGCATTAGAGGCAATTACAGGGGCAGTCATGGAGCCCCTAATCAGGGAGGAATCTTCTCCCCCTTGGGAAGGCATGATTGCCAAGTGGCGCCTCTGCATGCTCATCCAAAGAGACCTCCAGGTCTATAAATTGGTGAGTTTTCTCACCACAAGATATATAGAGAAGGAGCATTTTTGAGCAATGAAGTGCTGCCATTTTACTTCCACACACACCTTTTTGATTTGTGCCTTTCACATCCTTGATCTCTTTTGAAAGGGAGGTCATAGGGTGGTTATTGGAAGCGCAAATCTGGAACCCAAAACCTGACATTTGGCCATAATATCCTACCAAATTTTTTGAAAACACCCCACAAGAGGTTTTGGACCCATCCCAAGTGGATTGGTGCCGAAATCGGGCCCCAAACGGTGGGCGTCCTGTCCCCGGGTGCACCCCGTACTATTGTAGTCCTAATCGCCCCGCCCGGAGCGATTAGAAATCTATAGTATATTTCCTTTCTATTATTTTTGCATTTGATTCTATGCTTCTTAGATAGGTTGTCATTCAAATTTCACATCATTTTGAGCATTTTTTATCATGTTTCTATTATTTCTCGCCTTTACTAACATGCAGGTAGCATCATCAAATTCCTAGTGATAGAGGCCAAATTGGGAAAATATGACCTTCTGGGTCTTCCCAAAATACCCCCAATTAGCTAACCCCCAACTTTGTAGGTGATTTGGAGCTTCCCGGATGTGACATTTGGGACAATGCTTTTTGACGCTTTGTTGTAGGTCTATTCGTCCCGCCCCGGAGTGAATACAAATATGTGGTGAATTTTTTGACTGTTCCATTTGCAGTGTTTTCCTTGTGATGTTTTTATGCCCCTATCAAATTTTTAGTTCATTTGGATCTATTTTAGTTATCATTTTATTTATATCTTGCATGCACTAATTGAAGGCGTGGGGATTGCATGTTTCATTTTATCTACAAGTGCTACTGACTATTTCCTATTTCCTTGAACATAGGGTCTTAACATCAGAGGAGCAGCAAGGAGTCAAGACTCATCAACGCAAGTGGCGGTGATGTTTGGTCCGCCCACTTTACATGTGGGCACGCGAAAGAAGGAATGGCATCCATTGATGTGACAAGAACACATTTTTAACGCTCCTAGCCCCTAAAAAGGGAGGAGATGAATTGTAACCGAGTTCTGAAGCATATTAATAAAAGGGTTGTCTTCCATATTGGATTTCTATTTGGTTTTGATTTGCTTATGCTTCTCTCCTTTCATGCACTTTCAATTCATAGGATTTAGCGTTATCTTTTGTTTCGTTTGAATCGCATCTTGGATTTTCCTTTTTGTTTCCGTATCCTCGTGCTTTCAGTGGTGATCACGGTGGGACCTTGTCCTCTATTTTTAAGATCAGAAATCTGATCAAAACTTGATTGTTTTTGCTTGCAGGTACCAAGTTTTCAAACGTTGGACTGTTGTTCGTTCCAGCTTGTGGTGAATACAGAGCTGGAATTCATCTTACCCAGGGACGAATGGGCATTTGCCCCACCCTATGATGAATACAGTCTTATTATTCATCCCACCCAGGGATGAATAGCTCTCTATGTAGTTTTAGGATAGAAACTCAGAACCAACAGATTTGGGTAGAGAAGAGGTAGAGGTCCTGAACTCCTTCTGTCATTTTTTGTTTCCTGTTTTCTATTTTTTTGGTTATTTGCTTGCTTAGGAAAAGTTGTACTGCATGTTTATTTTCTTTCATGCAAAATAAAAAGAACCTCACACATCACATGGCAATTTAAACACCAAGGAGCTGGTCGTAAAACCCCAGCCCTTGATCAAGACCAACGATGGATTTCATCACCACCTTGGCTTGAATTTTTGCATTCACAACCCCGATCGCTACTGTTGCTAGACGTAAATCCTGACGAAAGCTGACCGAGTGTAGCTGGGGTGATTCCCAGTGCATGAGGATAAGTCTTCTATGGTAGGTGTCAAAAATAGGGTGATTCCCCTTCCGTACCGCCTACGTTCCACGTACCATCTGCTCTCACGTACCAACAGTTTCCCTCACGTAAGGGCGGGTATATAGAGAGGTTGGTATATCGGCCTGGCAATGGTATATCGAAGGGGCGACCATTTTTGGGAGTCATAAGAGCCATCATATTGCATTTAAATGTTCTTTACAAAAGCTGTCAAAACAAAAATCAAAACACACTAAACCAAGTTTAGAGCACACCTTTAATCTTTAAACGAGATAATCATTGCTTTGTGTGTGTGATATTTTCTATTTAGTGTAGCATAAAAATCATAAAAAGAAATAAAAATCTACGCATCTTGTAGGAAAAAACCACCATGGTGTACACCCGTAGCCAAGCCCAATCACGGGCAGGAGCTGCGGAGAGTGTACAAGGGGGCACAAGTCACCTCCGCTATAGCCCCAAGGATTTGGTCATACCACCTTGGCGGCCTGACCCACAAGAGAGTCCACATCATGCCATTTCAGAATGGGACTATAGAGGCACCCCTTTGAGGGACACGCCCATCCATCATAGACCCTTTCAGGAGGAGTCCTTACACGTGGCACTCAATATAAATGGGAAGGCTCCCTTAGAAGCTCGGTATGAGTGGCCACCACGTGATGAAGTGCTAGAACAGCATAGGGTCCATGAGGAGAGGCCACATGATTATGTCATCCCTCCTTTACCCCCCATCACTGTTAGGAATAATAAGCCAAATCCAGAGCACAAGGCTCTTCAAACAGGGTGAGCCAACTCTGCCCGCCCCTTTCACATATACGAAAGGGAGCATGAGGAAGACCATTACATTCCTCAAGAGCAATACACAGCGTGGGAGCAATGCGCCTCCGCACCTGCTATCTACCAGAATCACCTACTGAGGCCAGAGCCTCGAGTGAATGCCACCAACCTCGACAGAGGGAAGCGACCTATAGAGATCTCGGATCATCATGACCGAGATAAATGCATAGGAGAGGCATCTAGGCCTCCTAGACTCAAGGTGGTAGAACAAATTGACCTAGCAGTCACCAGACATGCCACCCGCCAAGCGTAGATCACGCAGCTTGAGCAAGATCAACAACAGCTAGAGCATCTATATCACCTTAGCAAAGAGCGCATTCGGTGCCAAATAGATGAGCTGCTCCATAACACGATGCCTGAGAGGGTTCCAACCCCTCGCACCCAAAGAGCAGAACCATATGAGAGGCGCAACCCCTTGGTGCGAGACAGGTCCCCATGACCTTACCAAGTGCTACCTCCGAGACCTCCTAGACCTAAGCGGGAGGCCACTCCCAGGAACAACGATGGGCACCCCTACGGGGGACCCACCCATGGTTATAGGTCTCATCCAAAAACTCCTCAAGAAGCCTATGAGGAGTATGAGCAAGAAGAAGAGTGGGCCGAAATGCCCTACCAAGGTGGAGGGGCTGCTATCCGGCCACCCCTCCATAGGCCTCAAGTTTCCCACAACCCACAATGGGAGAAAACTAAGGAGGAAGAGATTAAATCTTTCGATGCATATAAAGTGTTGCTAGAGCATTTGGAGTCTATGGAGACCAAGACTTATGGGCCCCAAAAGCCCACTTTATGCCAACTCCATAGTCATCCTATGCATCCGTCAGTGCCAGCACCCCCTTACCCTGAACACTTTAAGCTACCTCAATTGGAAATATTTAGAGGTGAGGAGGATGCCCAAGAGCATGTGACTAGATTCCTGAGCCAATGCTTTGGCATTCAGGATAATGATGCTTTGTTGTTAAGAACATTCATCACCATGTTCATAGGCCCTACCTCGGATTGGTTCACTCAATTGCCAAAGCACAACATTAGTAACTTAGATCAGCTAGTGGATGTGTTCCTCGAATGCTTCACCTTCAACACCAAGAAGAAGGCATCACTAAGAGACCTAGCTAGCCTCAAGAAGTATGAGGAAGAAACCATGGTGGCCTATGGGAACAGGTGGAGGACTTTGCTTTCCAAGCTACCCTACCTCCCTCCTATGTCCGACCTCACCCAAATGTTCTCAAAAAGCTATTTGAGATCGATCTCTATGCTATTGTAGCTACAGCAATATGCCACTTTAGAGGAAGCTCTGGCGCAAGCCAGAATCATTGAGGAGATCAAGATTCAGGATGGTGAGATAGCCAAGCCAAAGAAGAAAGAATGGTCTAAGAACACCAAAATAGGGACCACGCAATAGAAACCCGCTACGGTCAATCAGGTTGCTATAAACGTCCCTAAGCCTGCACAAGCAACACAACCCCAAAAGGCTAACTATCAAGTGGTGCCTCTTAATAGTTATGATAGAGAAAATTAGAGGCAAGAACAAAATCAGTAGCATCACCCTAGGCGACAATTCACACCTTACACAGAGTCCAGAGACTCCCTGTTTGACCGCTTGTCAGTGGCAAACTTGATTAACCTGCCCGAGATTCAACCCATAGACCCCAATGCACCAAAACCTAAGGGCTACAAGGAAGACTTGTACTACAGGTTCCACAGACGGAAGGGACATGACCTTAATGCATGTTGGAAGTTTAAAGGCTTGGTGCAAGACTTAATAGATAACAAGACATTAGCGGTAGATAATCCCATGGCACCAAGCAATCAACAAATGGAGGTCTTCAAAGACCCCTTGCCTGCCCATGATGCACAGGCAAAGACCCTACAAGTCAATGAGGTCACACAGAACTGCCCCATGCAGGGGTATGTAGGGATGATCAGTATAGTGACTCGAAACAAGAGGTACCCGAGCACAACTGCTCCCGTGATAGCTGCAGGAGAGGTGCCAACAACGTCACAACCACAACAACACCTTGCACCACCTCCTCTGCCTAGACCAATGGCCACAATTCAGACCAAACTCACCCAGAGTTTGAGGACCACGTCGGCTAGGCTCTCCATCTACGAGCTCATACAACAATCAACGCCCCATCGGGAGGCTCTAATGGAGATACTAAAAGCCATCGAGTTGCAGCCCCATGAAGCAAACTCCTTCAACAACTTCATGGGACATGTCAAACGATGCACTGAGCCAGTCATCACCTTTCGAGAAGACGAATTGAAATCAGTGGCTGGTGACATGGCGGATCCACCCTTGCACGTCATCACATGGGTCAACGGGATTCCGTACAAAAGGGTATTGGTGGACACTAGCTCATCTAGTAATATCATTACAATAGTGGCCTTGAAGCACCTCAAGTTGCCCGCATCTCACATAGTGGCCTCCACCTATACGCTGCGAGCATTCAATGATGCAATATGCTCGACAGTTGGCACAATTGTCCTACCCATCCAAGTGGGACAAAAGACTATACCTACATTGTGCCACATCTTGGAAGGTGAAATGGCCTATAACATCTTGTTGGGTCGGCCATGGATCAGGGACATGAAGTGTGTCCCTTCGATAGCTCATCTCTAAGGGTTTGATGCCGCAATCGACCCTTCCATCAATGCATTTGGATTTTTAGTTGAATCCATCTAAACAGGGTCCGATTCCATAGGCATCCCCATTGACAAGTCCATCAAAACCCCAGTCGAGTCCATCTTCATCATCTGGTCCTTCACCAATGATGCCACCTATGGTGGCCACACAGAAGGACAAGGGGAAGAAACCTCTGGAAGAGGCACAACCTCTGGAAGAGGTACAACCATCAGTATCAACCATATCTACTGAGGAGATGCCTAGTAGAATGGAAGTCGAGGCTCCTAGTTCACCCGACTGGGGGGGCTCGGGAAGAACTTCCGTTCCCTCCCCCTCAACCACCAACAATCACTCGTTGAAATGGCCAATACGGGCCTGGGGGAGTACCTGGTGTGGAACATTGTAGCAACGCCCGCACTTGAGTCCATGCAGGACATGGGGAGACCTCGTCTCCCCATAGGCACTATTGTTCCTCTAGGCTACCCGCCAAACCAGACAAACTTTGTGTATGGGGGCCTTGATCATGGTATTGAACCTTGCATGCAAGAGGACGAAGATGAAGAGCCTTTTACTGAAGATGTCAATTATTTGTCCAACCCAGATTTCACTTTGAGATATCTTGGCCAATGCAATTGGCATGGCTATGGGTTAGGCAGATATGAGCAAGGAGTGCGTGTTCTTTGCCAACCAAGATACCAAATGCCATACGACAAATCAGGGGTAGGGTTCAACCACCCCCTACCCTTGGACATCTTGGTAGAGAACATGCAAGGCCTAGGGATAGGCAACAAGGGGGGATTGGCATTAGATCCATATGCCAACCCTAACACAACATATACACTAGGGGATTATCTCCCATTATTGACAACCAACCTTGTTGACCTCAACAACCCTTTCCCTTCGCTCGAGAGAGGAGAAAGTTTGAGGACTCACCTACAAGAGGGGTATAGACAAGGTCAAGAAGGATCTTCAGAAGACGAGTCAGAATATGAGGTAGCACCATGGGACCCCTTCGAATCAGATAGCAATCACTCACAAGTGACCCCCATGGATGATTATCAAGAAAGCCTCTTGGCAATGTTCCCTTTGGATGCTCCAATCGAGCAAGTGCCACATCAAGAAAATCAGGCCCCACCGTAGAGAGCGAAACAACCCCAATGGGGCCAGATCAATTTTCTCAAGCAAGATGAGCCTCTAATGTCGCAAATAGTTGTTGGAACCAACGAAGGCCTTTGGATCTCTGACAATGATTATGAAGATGAAACTGAGATGGCATATCTCAATCACATGCGGTAGATGCAACAACAATACCCCTTGGAGATTGATGACATATTCGAACAACTAAACATAAGGCCGGGGCATGAGTGGCACATAAACCCAGCGCAGTGGGACCAAGTGTTGAATCCGCCACTTTGGGCATACGGAGAGCACCTACCACCTAGAGACCCTATAGCGATATCAGTGCCGAGGGCAGACCCTGTCTTCCTATCCGCACATAGGGCCGATCCATTCATGCCAATACCTCCAGAGCCAGATCCAAAGCACAGAGAACATCCAGAATGTTCGAGTCATCACACCCATGGTAATGGAGACCAAAATCATTTCATCAACATGATCTCCATTGACTTAACCGCCCCCATCCACAATCCGACTGATCCAACATAGTCATTGTATCTAGACATAGATGCCATAGACTGGGATCGCATCAATTCACCACCATCCCCATCAGAGTACTGGCCTTTCGATGAGATGCTTCATTTCACCCTAGGGCCAACTCAAGATATCTTCCATGCTAAAGAGGGACCCGAGGTTCCTAACGATGATTTAAACTCAACAAATGATATCCACTTGATCCCAACTCCACACCAGTTGGAGGACGGATCCCACATGTCGATCGAGGAGATGACTGACATAGACATCGGCTCGGATCCAATGAATCCATAGATTATCAAGCTGGGGGTAAGTCTATCCCTCGAAGAGCAAGCCGACTACATTGCCCTTCTCAAAGAGAAGAAGGAGGTTTTTGCATGGTCCTACAAAGACATGTCGGGGCTAGATCCGTAGCTAGTCACGCATAATCTAACGCTTGATCCGACAGTCAAGCCAGTAAAGCAAAAACTACGTAAGATGCACCCAACAGTGGCCTTAATGGTCAAAGATGAATTACAAAAGTTGTTGGATGCACAGTTTGTCATCTGCATGGATTACCCACCATGGTTGTCCAACATGGTGCCCATCAAAAAGCTCGATGGGAGGATTCGCATATGCACTAATTTTTGAGATCTAAACAAAGCGAGTCCTAAGGATGATTTCCCCTTGCCGAGCATCGACGCATTGGTAGATGCTACAATGGGCCACGAAATGCTTTCCCTCATGGATGGTTTCTCGAGATATAATCAGATTCGTATCAATCCCGAGGACCAACTAAAAATGGCGTTCACAACGCCTTGGGGGACATTTTGCTATAAGGTCATGCCCTTTGGCCTTAAAAATGTTGGTGCCACCTACCAACGTGCCATGACGTACATCTTCCATGATCACATGCATAAAACTTTGGAAGATTACATGGATGATTTGTTGGCCAAATCTCTTTTGCGCCCAGATCATCTCGATGACTTAAGCAAGATCCTCGATCGCCTCATGGAACATAAAGTCAGAATGAATCCCAAGAAGTGCGTATTTGGCATCACATCTGGAAAACTCTTGGGTTTCATAGTCTCAAAATGAGGCATCGAGGTGGACCCAAACAAAGTCAAGGCAATCCTTGAAATGCTTCCCCCAACTACCATCAAGCAGCTCAGAAGCCTGCAGGGAAAGGTCGCGTCAATCAAGCGCTTCATAGCGTAGCTATCTGACAAGTGCCGACCCATGAATAAATTATTGCACAAGGGGGTAGCATTTCACTGGGATGACGAGTGCCAGTCGGCCTTTGACGACATTAAACAATACTTGGCTTCGCCGCCAGTATTGGCACCACCTAGACCAGGAGTGTCATTCTACTTATACATCTCGAGCTATTGAGGTGGCACTGGGCGCCATGCTAGCCCAAAAAAATGAACTGCACAAAGAACAGGCTACTTACTACCTTAGCCGCACCCTGGTCAGTTATGAACTTAACTATGCATACGTCGAGAAGCTCTGCTTGGCAGTGGTGTTTGCTACCAAAAAGCTATGCCATTACATGTTGAGCAACACGACGTATGTTGTGTCTAAGGAGAATCCATTGCGATACATGATGAGTCGTACTTATCATAGTAGCCGCATGGTGAAATGGATCATGTTGTTGATGGAGTTTGACATAGAGTTTATTGGACAGAAATCCATCAAAGGTCAAGTCATAGCCGATCAACTAGCAGAGGCTCCCCTCGAAGACGATCAACCTCTGGTCA
The DNA here is from genome assembly GCA_028583015.1 of Wollemia nobilis. NCBI lineage: Eukaryota > Viridiplantae > Streptophyta > Pinopsida > Araucariales > Araucariaceae > Wollemia > Wollemia nobilis. Next base: position 6,214,854 of record JAQPPZ010016931.1, read on the forward strand.
TAGAACTACCCGATGATGGGGTCTTCCATGTCTTAGAATCGCCAGATTCTTGATGAGCCTGAGTCACAGGCCGACATAACCCTATTTTTTGATGGTTCTAAATGTGAGCAAGGGGGTGGCACGAGAATTGTATTCTTCACACCGCAAGGGGCTCCAATGCCTCTGTCATTTAAATTAGACTTCCTGTGCACCAACAACAATGCAGAATACGAAGCCTTGCTCATAGGTCTTCAGACAACAATCACCATGAACATCAAACGATTGAACATCTTTGGTGATTCGTTGTTAATTGTCAACCAAGTCAAAGGGGTATTCCAATGTAAATGCCTAGTTCTATAGGCCTACAAAGCCCTTGTGGACAAATTCTTGGCAAATCTTGAATGGTACGACATCGAGGCACTCCCTCGGTCATCGAATCATTTTGCAGACACTATGGCCTCCTTGGGGTCACTAATCCCGCAAGACATTTCTGGTGATATGACAACCATTCAAGTCAAAACACTATCGCAATCAGTGATGGAGCATGCAAGCTCTGAATTAACGCCAGGAATCCACTTGATCCAGATTGAACCATCCCTGGACAAGTTCTCTCGAATCCATGATTGTCTGAATCATGCCAACTGGGGGTCCTTGTTCTCCCCTACTCCCATTAATAGCAACACAACGCTATTCTTACAAGTTCTTTCCCGCTCAACTTTTGCTAGGGATGAACTTCAAGAGGGATTGGCTATTCAGACTGTCGAGGTTTTCGATCAGCAGGATTGGTATACACCCATAAGGGACTACCTCAAGTTAGGTAACCTCCCACTTGGATTGACGCATGCCATAAAATGAGCATTCAAATAGAAAGTGGCAAAGCATGTCTTGTTAGGAGACATTTTGTACCATCGGAGCTACGAAGGAATCCTCCTTCATTGCTTGGACCAGCAGGAGTCCACTTGGGTGATCACCCAAGCGCACGATGGTACATGCGGTGGCCACTTCAATGGTATGGCCATCGCAAAGCGCATTCTCTGCATGGGCTATTATTGGCCATATTTAGAGTGAGATTGTTGCGCATATGTAAGGAAGTGCGTGAAGTGTCAACACCATGCCAATTTGACACACGTACCTTCTCAGGCCTTGCAGCCGATCCAATCGGCTTGGCCATTTTTGTAGTGGGGCTTAGATCTAATCGAAAAGATCTCCCCTGCATCGTCAGGCCATCACACGTTTATCATAACGGCCATAGAGTACTTCACCAAATGGGTGGAAGCAATTTCGCTTACCTCTACGACTGGAACCCGCATTTCGGAGTTCATTTTACATAATATCATATGTCATTTTGGTATTCCATCCAAAATAATCTCGGATAATGGGACGTCATTCAAGAACAAAGACGTGCATGCTTTGACCACAAAGTACAAAATTCAGCATAATTTTTTGACACCCTATTATCCATAGGCAAATGGGCAAGCAGAGGCATCAAACAAAATGCTAGTTGCCATCCTCAAAAAGATAGTCACAGATAGTCATAAGGATTGGCACATTCAGATCCCACTTGCCCTGTGGGCTTATCGCACTAGCATTCGGACGCCCACTGGGGCAACTCCATTTTTGCTCGTGTATGGCTCCGAGGCTGTCATGCCTCTCGAGTTGGAAATTCCTTCCCTACGCATATCAATGCAAGAGTTCATCGATGATGACGCTGCATGGCAGGCCCGGTTAGACCAGCTTACGTTGCTCGACGAACGACATGTTAATGCTCTCGAGCATTTACGTATCTATCAAGAGTGACTTAAGAAGGCATACAACATGAAGGTTCACCTGAGGGACTTTCAGGTTGGTGACTTAGTCTTAAAAGAGAACCAAAAAAATTCTAACTTGCCACCCCATCTAAGGGACAAGTTCACGGCAAACTGGTTAGGTCCTTATGTCATCCATAGTAAAATAGGACCTAGAACATACCGGCTCGCCTCTCTTGATGGAATCAAGGAACTAGAACCCTTGAACATCAGTCATTTGAGGCCATTCCATATTTAAAAGAGCCATAGCCCAAACCAAAAGCTCCAAGGATTCCCATAATCGCTTGGTCAACCCCAAAATGTCCCAAAGGTATAATCCCTTTGGTCAAACCAAAAAGCTCCAAGGATTCCCACAATCGCTTGGTCCAATCCCAAAATGCCCCAAAGGTGCCCATTACCCCTTTGGTCAAGACAAAAAGCTCCAAGGATTCCCACAATCGCTTGGTCAAAAATAAGAAAATTCAAAAACAATAAAATCATCAAAAATAACAAAATTTACATTTCATTTCCATGCATGCTCAAAATCATCACAACAATAAAGAGCTCTTTTTGCATCTCATCTTTATACTCACACAAATAAATCCATCAAAAACACAAAAATAATAGCTGCATTAAGCATCACATCCATACATTACATATTTGTGGTCATAAAGGTCAAAAGGCACCATAGACTGTAATTACTTGGCAAAACCATCATTTTCCATATTTCTCCATTCTATAAACAGTCCATCAAAAATAAATGCCATTCACATCTTTTTCGCCATATCATAGTCGGTTGTCTTCTAATGTATCAAGAGTTTTCATCATTCCACTATCATTAGCTTTCTAGCCACGTACTGTACAAAGTCAGATAGATTTTACAAAGGTAGAGTTCTACTTGGATCACACCTTGTTACGTAGCATCCCACCACAAGTTAAAACACATAAAAAAATTCCCAAGTTGTGTGAATGAAAGATGAAACCTGCAAAGTAATCCAGGTCACCATAAGCGAAACGGTTATCTTGCTCATCCCCCTGTGCGAATGACCCCAAGAATGCTGAGAGTTGGAAAAAGGACAAGCATCTTCCCTACCCAATTCCCCAAGAATCCCAAGTTCTCAAAAAGTTGCAAAACATCACAAATTTGCAAAAGTCAAAACTTCAAAAATGTGACATCACAACCAAAGTGCATACATCAAAAAGCACATACAATAGTGATTCTCATCACTCAATATTCAAAATCCCTTGCTCAAAAGAAAATATAACAAAAATAAATAGTGATTTTTATCACTACAAAAGAGCAAGTATCCCAATACAATTGAAGAAAAGAAGGGAGTCGAACTTGAATCCATGGAACTCTCAGCATTCAGAAGGTCATGAAGTAAACCTCGATACTGATTTGGTGGATAGCCTATCGGTCAATGGTGGTAAACCTCCCGCATGACGATATATCTATCACATTAACTTGTGTACAGATCAATGTTTGCATGTGGATGAGCTAGCTTATGGTATCCTAGATAGCACCGCAATATTAATCTGACTAAATACAACAAAGGAGTTAGTGGAGCTAATTAGGTGATCCTCAGTACAGGTTTGGTTGACAGCCTATCTGGCACTGGCGGTATCCTGACAAATACCACATAAACGAACTCAATTGCACACACAGGGATGTGAAATAACTTGGTCAAAGACAAGTCCGATTCATACCTTGTCCAAAAGTCTTGTAAGATAAAAATACAGTACTGGCTAGTTAGTTAAAACATCTGAGTCTCAGAAAACCTTAACTACATTCTAAACCAACTGTGCAATCTTTCATCCTTGAATTGCCATCAGAAAATACAAAAATAGCATGTATACATAAAAAGTCATTTACCACAGCAATCGCCTAAGACAAAAAGCCATAAGTTCTAAAACAGTCTATGGTGCCACCACAAAAAATCACAAATTTAATTCATCCATTCCATTTGCATATCATAAAAATTAGAAACATTTGCATTCATCATAACATATGCATCCATCACCATAAATTAACATGCATACATACACTTTCAACAATCATAGTGCATAACATCAAATCACGACACGTGTATAAACAAAATAAAGTCATCTGTATATATATCATCAAAAATGCCCGTAGGCTACAATAACCGGTCCTCTGACCTCGCAAAAAGCCAAAAGCTCAAAAACCCCAAGCCTAGGGCGTCGGCCACCATGATCACGTAGGATCGGTGCGACGGGAACTACCCCCATGGTGTGGGTCCTATGGGACCCCTCAGGGCGGCTACTGCTAGCCCCCGCATCACGCCTACTAGCGCCCCTCTCAAGCCACCACCATACCCAAATACCACCAATCTAGTAGTCACCCTCTGCCCTCTCCACTGGGCTATCCACACCCACCTCCTCCCCATGCCCAAAGTAGCGTGTCAACACTATTATCCGCTGATCCCATGGCGTCGTCCTGATCGGCAATCCATCTATCGAGATCCACAGAATCCGATAGACATCCTCCAAAGTAACTATCATCTCCCCTATTGGGAGATGGAAGGTATTAGTCTGAGGATCCCACAAGTTGATCAGGGCCATCAGATAGGCCCGATCCCCGACCACCGGCTCCAGCCGAGTCACCTGCTTGAGCCCAAGGGCATCAAGCTACTCCCAGTCAGCCAAAGTCAGTGCCTCCCATGCTTCAGTGAAAACGTCGGCACACGATACCGGCTCTTCACAATCTGCAAAAGAAAACAAGACAAAAACATTAAAAAACATGATAAACTGTACAACAAACATGAATATACAACAATGCATAAAACAATGTACAGCTAAAAATAGATAAATAACGAACAACAAAAATCACAAAAATTCAACAAAGAAATAATTTTTCAGTTCCTAGGGTTTTTAACTCTAAGTCTAAACTGATAAATTAACCCACAACAAACAAAAAATTCAAAAATAATTTTTCAGTCCTAGGGTTTTTAACTCTAAATTCAAAAAAAATTCAAAAAATATTTTCGAGTCCTAGGGTTTTAACTCTACGTCAATAAATTAAAACAAACAAAAAAATTCAAAAACAATTTTCCATTCTAGGGTTTTTAACTCTAAACCGTTAAATTAAAATACAAACAAAACAAAAAAAATATTTGTCAATTCTAGGGTTTTTAACTCTACACTGATAAATTAAAAACAAACAAAAAATAACTAGGGTTGAGCTATGTTTTTAAAGCTCAGTTTTACCCTACGTTTCTAACCTAAGTTTTGATCTTTGTTTAACTAGGGTTAACCTAGGTTTTAAGCTAAGTTTTGATTTTTTGTTACACTAGGGTTTCTTTTAGTTTATCACAAATGCCAAATCCACATGGTTTCCACTAGGGTTTCAACCTAAGTTTTAATGAAGCCATACAACTAAAAGTCACACATCACAACACACATTTAACTAGGGTTTTCATTTTACTTGGAAAAAACAAAATACAAAAGGAACAAACAACTAAATTGCGGTTTTCAAACTGTAACAAACAACGCAAAAAAAATAATAATAAAGAGGAAGAGCACTCACCGGTCTCGCTTCGGCTCCGCCGCTCGATCCGGTTCATGCACTCATGGTGGCGGGAAGAATTCGGCAGTGCTTCGCTTCGTAGAATCAACCTCCTCCTCCTCAGAGCTCCAAATCGCCAAAAAATTCGAATGCAAATGAGCCCAAACCCTAGTTTTGGCCCTTAAATAGGCTTTTAGGCCTGTAATCATTCCTCCCTGGGATGAGCACTCTAGTTAGCGCTCATCCCTCCCTAGGATGATTACTAAACTGGTATTCGTCCCACCCAAGAACGAATACAGAGCAAAAATTTCAAAAAATAGCAAAAACTGCACAAAAATGCACCAAAACAAGCAATAAAATTGCCCGATGAGAGTGCCTTTGCACTTGACATTTTGGGCATGCAAAACAGACGTCGGGGTCACAAATCCTCACTATCCTACTCCCTAAGAAGGCTACCATAGCCGGACCGCTCCACGGGAGGACGGATTTTCGAGAATTTCATCCCCAAACGGCGTCACAAAAAGGGTCAAAACCCAACCAAAAATAGCAATAACATTGCCGAACGAAGGCGCCTTTGCACCTGACATTCTTGGCATCCAAAAATGACGTTGGGGTCACAAATTTTCACTATCCTACTCCCTAAGAAGGCTACCATAGCTGGACCGCTCCACGGGAAGACGGATCTTTGACAATTTCAGCTCTAAAAAGCATCACAAAAAGGGTTCAAACCCACCAAAAACAAGTCTAAATGTCGGAAAACTGCACACACATTCAACGATAAACATCTTAAGGCACCCTTACACAAGTCATCTTGGGTCAAGCGACTCATCGCTTTTCTCATGTAGGTCATTCCCTCATCGATTCGTCGCTTGAGGGGGTAGTCACACTTAGTCACCAATCAACAAATACACACCCAATCAAGGAAATGGCATGCATTCAAAGAATCATTGACAAAGACAATCACGCTCCTGCTTGGGGCAGCAAACAAGCAATAATCACAAGCTGATCAAACACTTGGCATTCATGAATCATGAACTCAAGGTTCCCACAGACAAAAGGTTGCGCCCTTTGCCTATTCATGATTGATCAATGTCCAAGCTCAAGTAACACCTCACCAAAAAAGGTTAACACTTGAATTGAGTTCCTTCGCTCGTCAGAAGCAAGGATTCAAGAATGCATGCCCTTTCCATACTTGGGGCATCAAAATTTGGTTAGGTTACTAAGAAACCCTAATCATTAGTGCTTTGGTTATCTATTTTTTCTCAGCACTGCGCCACACACAGCGCATCCCAAAAAGGGGCATCTGTAGACACCAAAACAACACCAATCCGATTATGTGATTGCAAACACTGATCGCATTGACACACACAGCCCCAAGGGCAGCCCCTAGAGGTTAAACAGTGGTCCTAACCACTCTCACAATAGTTTTGGAAGGTCAAGAGTCAATTTGGCACCTTCAGGCACTCTGCTCCATACTCGTTCCACCCAGGGACGATTACAAACTTCTACTCGCCCCACCCAGGGACGATTAGCAGTATTCGCTCCAGGGTGGGGCGAATAGCAGGTTTGACGGGAAAAAAGTCAAATCTTGACAAATGGCAGCTCAGATCCACCACTTAACTCTTCCTTCATTGCATGGGAGTGTGAGTGAGTGTTTTCGAGCGTTAGAGGCAGTTACAGGGGCAGTCATGGAGCCCCTAATCAGGGAGGAATCTTCTCCCCCCTGGGAAGGCATGATTGCCAAGTGGCGCCTCTGCATGCTCAATCCAAAGAGACCTCCAGGTCTATAAATTGGTGAGTTTTCTCACCACAAGATATACAGAGAAGGAGCATTTTGAGCAACGAAGTGCTGCCATTTTACTTCCACACACACCTTTTGATTTGTGCCTTTCACATCCTTGATCTCTTTTGAAAGGGAGGTCATAGGGTGGTTATTGGAAGCGCAAATCTAGAACCCAAAACCTGACATTTGGCCACAAAATCCCACCAAATTTATCGACAACACCCCACAAGAGATTTTGGACCCATCCCAAGTGGATTGGTGCCGAAATCGGGCCCCAAACGGTGGGCGTCCTGCCCTCGGCGCCCCCCACACTGTTGCAGTCCTAATCGCCCCGCCCCGGAGTGATTAGAAATCTATGGTAGATTTCCTTTCTATTATTTTTGCATTTGATTCTATGCTGCTTAGATAGGTTGTCATTCAAATTTCACATCGTTTTGAGCATTTTTGATCATGTTTCTATCATTTCTCGCCTTTACTAACATGCAGGTAGCATCATCAAATTCCTGGTGATAGAGGCCAAATTGGGAAAATCTGACCTTCTGGGTCTTCCCAAAATACCCCCAATTAGCTAACCCCCAACTTTGTAGGTGATTTGGAGCTTCCCGGATGTGACATTTGGGACAGTGCTTTTTGATGCTTTGTTGTAGGTCTATTCGTCCCGCCCCGGAGCGAATACGAATCTATGGTGAATTTTTTGACTGTTCCATTTGCAGTGTTTTCCTTGTGATGTTTTGATGCCCCTATCAAATTTTTAGTTCATTTGGATCTATTTTAGTTATCATTTTATTTATATCTTGCATGCACTAATTGAAGGCGTGGGGATTGCATGTTTCATTTTATCTACAGGTGCTACTGACTATTTCCTGTTTCCTTGAACGTAGGGTCTTAACATCAGAGGAGCAGCAAGGAGTCAAGACTCATCAATGCAAGTGGTGGCGATGTTTGGTCTGCCCACTTTACATGTGGGCACGCGGAAGAAGGAATGGCATCCATTGATGTGACAAGAACACATTTTTAACGCTCCTAGCCCCTAAAAAGGGAGGAGACAAATTGTAACCGAGTTCTGAAGCATATTAATAAAAAGGGTTGTCTTCCATATTGGCTTTCTATTTGGTTTCGATTCGCTTATGCTTCTCTCCTTTCATGCACTTTCAATTCATAGGATTTAGCGTTATCTTTTGTTTCGTTTGAATCGCATCTTGGCTTTTCCTTTTTGTTTCCGTATCCTCGTGCTTTCACTCCCTAGCTGAATTTAAGGCACAAGAAAACAATGTATGGACCGAATAGGTGGTGATACTTAGTTTGAACATTTGAACCAACTATGTGATGTTTAGTTGATTTATAAGGGCATGTTATTTCTAACATATTGCCAAGTGTGCAGGATTAGGTATACTCATAGGTGGAATAGGAAAAGTACCCACCAGAAATGAGGGTACCAAAGATCATGGGAAATGATGATTAAGGTACTTGAAGGTAACATGGATAGATACCTTCATATAGGCATGCATTGACGAAAGGGATAATCATCAATAGTCAATCACCTGGAGCTTTAGTTGATAGCCTAGTAGCTATCATAAAATCTCTGGCTAAGATGGGTGATTGAATTGATGGAAAGACTCCTTCTTTGGTTAATTGTATAAATGTGTTTGCTTTCTACTGCATCATAACTTGAGTAGTTTGATGATTTAGCTCCTATATAGGAACCACTGCAAGATGATTATTGATGCATGAAGTTAATTGTCGTATTTAAAATGAAAACAAAGCATCCTCCTTGAGAAAGAGAATAAATTAAGTTGTATGCTGAATTTAGATGCTTTTAAATTAATTAATGAAGTTTAATAAAATGATGATTAGCTCATTAGAGCTCATTGGTAAGCTTCATTTGTGATTAATTAAGGAGTTTTCATTTTAATTAATTAAAAATAGATATTTTAATTAATGGAGGGCATAATTTAGTTGAGATTAATTAAAGATAATTATTTTAGTGATAAGAGAAAATTCATTAAAAAATCTTTAATTAATTATGAATAAAATTGAAAGAGGACTTTTAAATTAAATAAAAGAATAATGGAGATATTATAAAAAAAGGTATATTATAAATCTCAAATTATAATATGAATATATTTATTATTTTAAAAAGGAAATATCATGATCCCACATCCCTACTTGGTGCAACCTAAGGTAAGGGCTACGATGCTAAAACTTGCCAAAAGAGGAAAATGTGGGAGTAAGGTGAAAGGGATGGGGGACAGACATTGAAGGGAAGACAGTAGTACTAGCTTTGAGGGAGTAGCAGACGAACGTAAGGAGGAAGGAGAAGTAAGAAGGAAGGAGATGAAATGAAAGGAGAGAATGAGAAGGAAGGAGAGCAACGTAAGGAAGAAACATGGGAGAACGAAGAAAGGCAAAAAATGATAAGTGCACAAGAGGCACCAAGGGAGATGGTAGGCTTTGCAGGCGTACATCTTGGCAAAATAACTCGGGTTGGGTTATTCTAATTTATGTTGGCATTATTAAAATAAAATGTTTAAACTGTCATCTTTACTTGGAAAAGAGATGTGTGCTATAGGAAAAACCAGTGGGTTTAAGCTACCAGTTTGCTTGAAAGCATTATGTGTTAAGTTGCCATTCATTTCTTGGAAGAGCGTTGTGCACTGTAGGAAAAACTAGTGGGTTTAAGCTACCATTTTGCTTGAAATCATTCTGTGTTAAGTTGTCATTCATTGCTTGGAAGAGCGTTGTTCTGTGGGAAAAAGCAGTGGGTTTAAGCTACCATTTTGCTTGAAAGAATTGTGTGTGAATTTGTCATTCATTTCTTGGAAGAGCATTGTGCGTTGTAGGAAAAACTAGTGGGTTTAAGCTACCTTTTTGCTTGAAAGCATTGTGTGTTAAGTTGTCATTATTTCCTTGGAAGAGCGTTGTGCGCTGTAAGAAAAACCAGTGGGTTTAAGCTACCATTTTGCTTGAAAGAATTGTGTGTTAAGTTGTCATTCATTTATTGGAAGAGTGTTATGCGTTGTAGGAAAAACCAGTGGTTTTAAGCTACCATTTTGCTTGAAAGCATTGTGTGTTAAGTTGTAATTTATTGCTTGGAAGAGCATTGTGCGTTGTAGGAAAAACCAGTGGGTTTAAGCTACCTTTTTTCTTGAAAGCATTGTGTGTTAAGTTGGCATTCATTGCTTGGAAGAGCGTTGTGCACTGTAGGAAAAACCAGTGGGTTTAAGCTACCATTTTTCTTGAAAGCATTGTGTGTTAAGTTTTCGTTCATTGCTTGGAAGAGAGTTGTGCACTATAGGAAAAACCAATGGGTTTAAGCTACCTTTTTGCTTGAAAGCATTGTGTGTTAAGTTGTCATTCGTTTCTTGGAAGAGCAATGTGCATTGTAGGGAAAGACCAGGGTGTTTGATTTTTTGTCTCTGGTTTGAAAGTATTGTGCATTGTACCCATTTTGGAAACCTCAACACCATTGAGAGAGGTGTGCCTTGGATGAGGCCACTCTAATTTACGTCTGAGTCAAAGACCCCTAACACCATTATAATACCATCCTATTCAAATAGTGCGGTAGAGAGCATTGTTTATGCTCTGTTTACCCGAGAGTTGCTCGATAAGAAAACATAGTGTTTGGCAGAAGGTAACCTTGAGTTAGGGAGTGTAGGTTGGGAAACCAGGTTGGCCATAGAGGTTGGTGTGCCTTGTAAGGTGTATCACCGGTTGTAGTGCTACTGCATAATAAAAAAAGCCATGGCCTATGAGAGGTTTTAAACATAGTTTTAAATTATGTAAATGGACCTTGGATTTGATATATAAAACATATATTAGGTTAATTTATTGGACCTTTGATTATATATAAACATACATTGGGATTTAATTAAATAGGACCTTTGATTTATATGTAAATCATATGTTAGGATTTAATAGGACCTTTGATTTATATTGGGATTTAATTAAATGAAACTTTGATTTATATGTAAATCATATGTTAGGATTTAATTAAATGGACCTTTGATTATATATAAACATACATTGGGATTTAATTAAATGGAACTTTGATTTATATGTAAATCATATGTTAGGATTTAATTAAATGGACCTTGGATTATGTGTGAGATATATATAATAGGACCTTTGATTTATATTGGGATTTAATTAAATGAAACTTTGATTTATATGTAAATCATATGTTAGGATTTAATTAAATGGACCTTTGATTATGTGTGAGATATATAATAGGACCTTTGATTTATATTGGGATTTAATTAAATGGAACTTTGATTTATATGTAAATCATATGTTAGGATTTAATTAAATGGACCTTTTATTGTGTGTGAGATATATATAATAAGGCTTTTGATTTATATTGGATTTAATTAAATGGACCTTTGATTTATATGTGAAGCATATAGTAGGTTTTAATTAAATGGACCTTTGATTTATATGGGATATGTAAATGTTAGGTTTTTATTGAAATGGAACCTTGAATATTAGGGAAATATGTGAAAGGTTTAATTAAAAGAACCCTTGTATTAATGTTGATTATCTTAGGAGTTTTTAAATGGAATGAGATGTGAGTTTATTCTTTAAGCTAAAGTTATGGGGCTTTGGTTTAGGGAATAAAGAATGATTGTTCTAAAGGTTAAGGGTATGGGACCTTAATGCTTTAGGACATGAATGAAATGAAATCAAGTTAGACCCTAATCTAAGTGATAACATGTTTGGATGAATCTCCAAGGGTATTTGTGAGAGGTGAAAATAAAATTAAGGTTTCTTTTATGATGTCCATTATGCATTAGATGGTTAGAAACTTAATGGATTACTGTATAGTTGCAATTTGGTATAGTAGATTAATAGATGCATTTAAAGGTTTGCCTATCCTAAACCATGAGTATCCTGATCCCCTAATACCCTCAAATAACCAAAGGGAAGCAAGGAGAAGCAAGGAGAAGCAAGGAATCGAATGGGAAACAAAGAATAGGTATGGAATCTTATGATGATTTACTTATGTTCCATAGAATAGAATTATGGGGAGATATCCTCTATGTAATTGATGTGATACCTTTGAGTAGGAATGGTTTATTATGCAAGTGAATTTGAGTATTCATTGTTGAGTTATTGAAAGAAAATTTATTGTATTTCTATATTTTATTATGCCATATATTAATTAGATTATATGTTATAGTTGATATTGCTTAATTTTCTTTATTTTTGATTGATTGTTTATGATATGATAGCATAGATGTATTATCCTTTGATTTCTTGATGATATGGAACCCAGTGCAGAGTTATAGGGTGAACTCATAGGTAACCTAAGGAAATTAAGACCCCCTTAGGGTGAATATAGGATGACCTAAGGGAATTGAGACCCCCATAGGGAGATAGAGGACTAAGTAGGAAGAGATTACATCTAAGTTAAGATAGCTCATCGTGGAGACGAGATATATAGCTCAACTCATGGTACTTGTAGCATACCTACACAAAAGTTTTTGTGTATGGTATGGAGATGCGTGTACGCCTTCGATGGACTAAGGGTGATAATTCTAGCTCATCAAGGATGATGAAATAGATGGACTTATCCACAGTAATACATTATACTCCTACACATATGGATATATGCTAGGGTAATTTGTGAGATATAACTTCCAAGGAAACTTAGGGTTTTTCTAGTGGATTAGGGGTTCATGAAGGATTCATGTTACTCTCTCCTTAGTGAAAAAAAAAAAACTTTTCTATTTTTGTATTTTTTTTTTTGTGTTTTTGGGTCATTACACTCATATCCGCTCCTATGAGTTCAACTCATCCCCAGTAGTTGGGTTTAAAACTTAGAAGTATAGCCACCTTCTAATCCATATTTGAATAAATAAATAGAAATATTTCAAATCCCTAGCTTATATTAACAACATCAAACATTTAAGCATTTATAGATATCAATCATTACAGTCTTAACTTCAAAATTGGTTTCACATTCTCACATTAAATCACATAGATAGGTACAAGGGTCATAAAATATCAACCCAGATTTACATACCTTCAATAGTGTTTCCATAAATACATAAAGTTTTTTACGTTCACAACATCTACATTGAGGAACATTCTCCTTCACCGAGTATCATTGTTTAGATATTTACACAACAGACTTTAACTAAGCAAACATAACATTAGTTCTAGTTCCTTTGGTTGAGTTTAACTTCTGTACCAGCTCCACTAACATTATAGAGGATATCTCACTACAACCTCCATCATTCACAGAAGTTGCTCTATTTTGAATGTATACTCAAGATATGCATCCTTTCCATCATATCCAATGAATATAGCTTGGTTTTGTGTTTCCTAAGGATCATATTTAGCTTACTTATGCATGTCCAATTTGCTTTAATTATCAAAAACTCAATGCATTCAAACTATTCCCTCAAATTCAAGGCTAATAATAACCACCCTTTATGTTATCCATTGCCACAAAAAAAACATATAATAAGGAGCTAAATTCAATGCGAACTTACATTATTTATTTCCACACAACAATAATATGATAGGGAGTTAAATTCAATACAAAATAGCCATTCAGATAGTTTTTTTATTACTTTCATATACCAAAGTAATTTATCTTAAAAAGAATTGAATTAAAATAAAAATGGAATGTATACATGCATTGCATAGATTTCGCATCATTGAAAACACATCGTGCACAACTAAATTATTCAATTATATTCACCTTTGACAAACATCTATTTTCACAAACTCAAACAGTCAAAAATAGATCTTAAATAACATGGAGAAGTCACTGCGATTCCATCACAATTTCATTTATAAAATTTTCCTTTCCTTTCCAAAAATACCCATTCAAAGTCATTCAACAACCAATTTTTCTAAAATAAAATAAGCAAACACATATTCCAATAAAGCATAATCAAAAAACATAGATACGACCTATTGGAATGGTGTCAGCCAATTGTCTTCTCTAAATCTAACCTCTGCTACTTTTTTTCCCTAATATGCTTCTTCCTCTTAAAACTATATGCTTCTTTTGTTTAACATGCAAAGTCCCTTATCCTCCATCAATGGTTTCCACTATTTGCACTCATGCCATCATGGATAATATAGGGATAAGCAATCATAATACCCATATGCAAACAACAATGTACACAATCTACTTAATCCATTATATCCACCTTACAAGGGAGTCTCTTTTAATTAAATATTGATATTACCATTTATGGATATAGTATCCAATGCATAATTTAACTATTATTATATTTAATAATTTATTTTAAAATAAAAACACTTTCTACATCCTTTTTATGATATGGCTAGGCAAGCATTAAACAATTTAAAGTAATCAAACTGATAAGTGGCTCCCATACCCCTAGGAATTTTATTACCAACAAATAACATATATGCGCTCATTTATTTGCAATAATCATCAATCATTCATAAAATAAAATTTATACAATCAATACAAATTCATTCATGCAATCCTATATGAAATGCATATATGGGGCTTCCATGCACCCTTGAGTCGAATCATCACTTCCCCACTTACCCTTTTTCATTTATTGACTTCTCTAGCCTGTTGAAGGATTTTTCCTAGCCCTGTATACATAAAACCATTAGCAGTACCACATTCCAAAGAAAAAGGCAAGTCCAATCATCTGTTACTTTACTATCAAAAGTTGTACAAGGATAGTCATTACAATGGTAATTAATGATATCACTTTTTATGATGTGGTGATTTAAGTGCTATTTGGTTATAAGGAAATCACTAACATAACATGCAATGGCATGGTACCTATTGATGATATCCTCCTCTTTGTGGTAACATATATTGATATGGCACTCATTGATGATGTGGTTCCCTCTAATAGCATGGTACCTATTGATGATATGGTAATAAGTAATATGATGCATGATGATATCACATCTAATGACACAATGATTCACATGGCAATATATTATGTAACTTCTGATAATGTGGCAGCTAGTGACATGGTAATTGCTAGCATGCAATGCAAGAACATGGTATATGATGACATGGAATATGTTCATCTCATAAGGTCTCATGTGGTATTTTTCAATATGGTTGATAGGGTTTGGTGGATACAAAAATTAAGGTATAAAAATAAATTCGACCAAAAGTTTTTCCTAATTATAAAATCATTTGACCAAGTAGTAACATAATAAACAATAAACTTAGTGAATTTTAAATTCTAAAATAAATAATATTGTGATATTTGACTTGATTTGCTTCATTGACACATTATCCAGTTGCCTATACATGCAATGCATAGTTGGAATTCACTTGGATATAACAATGACATATGACGATTTTAGATTCATTTTTCTCTATTGTATTAGCACCTAGTTGGCAGCCCATAAAACATTAATCCAATGAGATATGATAACCTCTAATTATTCAAAGTTTTTTGAGGT
This sequence comes from Wollemia nobilis, assembly GCA_028583015.1. NCBI lineage: Eukaryota > Viridiplantae > Streptophyta > Pinopsida > Araucariales > Araucariaceae > Wollemia > Wollemia nobilis. Next base: position 6,230,347 of record JAQPPZ010016931.1, read on the forward strand.
ATTTAATATGATTTTAGGGCTAAAATTTTAGGGACCATAAATTTTACGTATAGTTTAATGTCTAGTTTTATCAATTCGTGTGAATTTTTTAGGACTTTACATTGGTAATATTTTTATAGGTCAGTAAATGTATTTTATATTTATTTTATAATGCACAAAAAAATAACTATTTGTAATTGCCTCAATGTAGCCTTGATTGATAAAATGTTGAATGATCAACTAAAATGATTGTAAGAGAAGACTAACCTATGGGCATGGTACATAAAATTGTACGTAGATATCTTCTCTCATATATATACATTCTTTTGTTATCTAATGATCTTGCTCTTTCATCCACACTTATTCAAAGGTGACTATATGGATAATAATAAACATAACTGAGACCAAATAAATTATATTTATCATGGTTTATTGCCACCATTAAGTGCAAATGTTGGTACTATTATTTAGTATTTAAAATTTTAATTTTTCATTATACAATAAACTTAATATGGTTTTAACCATGGCTACTAATTATATAACTATCATAATGAAGGTTATCAATATGATTTTCTAATAAATACATAAATAATATTAATACAAGCTTCATCAAGATTTTAGCATAAATATTATCATCACAACAATCACATGTATAACATGAAAAACACTATTAATATATATCTCTCTCTCTCTCTCTCTCTGATCACAAAAATCCAAATCATTGCCAAGATCATAGAAAGCTAAATTTTGTCTAGGATCACAAAAAGATAAACTTTTTCTAGGATCACAAAAAGCTAAAAAATTTCAAATATCACAATAATAAATATATTTTCAAACATTACAAAAAGCCATTTTTTTCCAAGATCATAGAAAGCCAACCTTTTCCAAGATCTTTGAAATCCTAACTTTTTCCAAGACCACAAAAATTCAAACATTACATGATCATAGAAAGATAGATTTTTATTAGGATTGTAGATAGCCAAACTTCTTCCAAGATAAAAAAAAAAAAAAAAACTAAACATTTTCTAAGATAATAAAAATAAAAATAAAAGTAAAATTAAAAAAACTAAACATTTGTCAAGATCTTAGAAAACCAAACATCTGCAAATATCATAAAAAGATAACTTATTCTAAGATTACAAAAACCAAAACTTTTGCCAAGATCACTGAAAGCTAAACTTTTGACAAGATCATAGAAAGCTAAACTTTTGTGAAGATCATGAGTCAAACTTTTTCAACATCACTGGTCAAACATGATATTGCACTCAATAAGTTGTGTATTTTGATAAAAATCTAAACCAATATTCAAGGTTTATTGAGAGGCGTTGGGATATTAAAAGGTGCTATAATCATAAAATGATACAAAATCTATATCTACTTTGTTGCTTTGTATTTTTCATATGACATCACATCTTCTTTGAATTATTTTTCTTGTGATTCTTAAATTGAACTGCTCTCTTCTTATAACGCTTTTGTCAAGTACATCTTTGTATTGTTAAATTCCTAATAAATGCGGGAATACTACACATGTAAATTTTTTAATCAATTCCTTCATTCTTCCCAATATGACATGGAGTTGTATTGAATTGACCTTTTTCTCTTTCACTATTAACATTATTTTTTATAAACTAAAAAATAGATTATATTAATAGAAGTTGTAATACAAAGCAAAATGATTTGGATAGGAAACATGGCAAAAATAAAAGCCTCCTCAAATCCCTCCTGGATAAAAATTACCCATAAAAGAATAATATAGATGTGTTTGTTGAAAACATCACCTAAGGCCACCATAATGTAGTTATCCATCCACATCAATATTACTAGAGTTGAATTCTAATTTTCTTCATTCATCCAAATTTTGTAGACCATCCATATATCTTCATACTATTTTGAAGTCATTCTTTGCATCTTGAACATATCTAACATATATTGTTCTATGGGTGGAAGCTTATTTTCTCTTAATCTAGATATAGTAAAATGTCTATGGCTATGTGTGATATATTTTTAAAAACCATCCACCTTGGTCACTCTGAGTCTATTGGTAGTAATGTCATATTGTAGGTCAATAGTAGCCTAAGGATGAGGACACAAGAACCTATGGTAATCATCCAACAACCTTACTTACCCATCTTGACACTAGGAAAACTTGTCATTTGGTTTCTTCTTGGATATTACTTCCTTACCTAACTGTGATAGATTCATTAGAATCACTATCTACTCTTCCTATTATACTATCTTCTTGTACCACCTCATGGATCCCTTGGATTCTTTTGTACCAAATTATCTAATTTTCCATCTGAGAGTCCACATATTAAGCATCCTCTAGTTCTTTTCTCCATTTTGCTAAATAATATACCACCCTTTTACCCTATCACTTGATATGTGTAGTAAAAACATCTTGAAAATCCTTCTAAATCTTTTGAACTGCTTCCACCTTTCTTCTATCCCCAATTCCTACCACTTGGAAGGGTCTTATCAAATCCAAGATTCTAGCCCATGCGTGAGACTCTATCTCTATGCATAGCTTATGTAAATATATTTGTAGCTATCATTAATTGTAACAATATTATATGTCTTTTCGCTTCATTATTTGTTGTCTCCACAATTAATTTTGCTCTCTAGTACACCTGTTATCCTTTCCAATTCCTTGTGATAATGCTAAAACTAGCTTTTCTAGGGTTTTAGTAGAAGCCCCATATGTGTTATATTTAACCCACTCTTTGGTAGGTGGTATCCACTCTATGTTATTAAAGGAGATATTATTTATGCATCCAACCCTTAATTATTTTATTTTTATAGTTATTCCAAATATCCTTAGAATAGTCACTTACTCAATTTCTATGTTTGTTTTCTCCTATAATCTAATAGATAGTATTTCAATTACCTTACTCATAATCCTCTCCTATACTTGCTCCCTTGTTCTATGCTTTGATTTAAATATGTGTGCATTTCATTCTAGCCATAACTACCACCATATGAAGCTAGGTCCTAGCTTCCATGCCATTTTAATTTATTTAGTCTTAAAATTGCATTGTTTTAATTTCTTATAAAAGCTTTCCTGGCTCTAAAATATTTTCCATTGTTGTCTCATCTACCTCCACCAACTAATACATATGTATTTGGAAAAATAACACCTAAAAAAGAGGTGATTAAAGGTCTCCTCTACATTTCCATACATAAAATATTTGAAAGGCCCATAGAAACATTTTTTCTCAAATTACCAAATGTCAAGCACTTTCTATGGTTAATCAACCATGAGAAAATGTTAATTTTTGGTCACCCTTCCTTTGGCAAAATAAATGTCCATGGAAGTGGTGTTGGGGAAATATCATATCCACATATTACCTTGTATCCCTACTTTACCTTATATATTCCTAATTTGCTTCCTCCCCATCCAAGTATATCCCTATTAGAACCATCCCAAATTGGGTATCTTTGGAGATGTCTCCATAATTTTTTTGTTAGTTCCTTTGTCGCCCTCGCTGGCCATTCTCAGGAATTTTTCCATTGAATTAAGGTTGGCACATATTGATTCCATGAATCCTCCCAAGATAGAGTATCATTTCCATCCCCTAACTACAAATATAAGTATAACTTTATTAACTCGTATTTTACTTCCATTATTCTCCATATCGTAGATCCTTCTCTTGTGACTCTGAATCTTGGCATATTTTTCTCAGCCACTCCTAGGTAATATTTTACTTGTAGTAGTTTTCTACATAATCTCCCAGTAGCTATAATCCATCTCCAGTATAGCTTCCCCTCTAGTGCCTTGTTGTTTTCGGATGTTGATCTTATCCTCAATCCTCCTTGTTTTTTTGGTTGATATATATTCTCCTACCCAACTAGTGCTAATTTTTGTTCTCCCCTTGCACCTGACCACAATAGCTTTCTTATGTGTTTATCAATATCTTTGAGAACTTCCTTTAGAGCTTGAAGTATGGAAAATTTATAAACTGGGAGGGCTTGTAGTATAGCTTTAATCATTGTAAGTCTTCCTCCAAAGCTTAGCTATTTGTGTATCCAATTACTCAACTTAGCTTGAAGTCTATCAATCAACCCTTTCCACTCCTTGATTTTTTTTCTTTCAATACTAATATTCATATCACATAAAATGATATTATTAATATATGTTTCATATTGATTTTTAAACATAAACATATTAATCTACATAGTCAATAGAGGATATCATTTGTGTTATAAAAATAAATATTATTTATACGATCACAACATTGCATGTAACTTCATCCTATTCCAAAATTTGATAAAATGAATGCCAATTTAGTAATTCATAACACAAGAAGTATTAATATTTTTATTGAAGTGACAAGGGCCACAAAATAAATGGTATTTATACTTAAATACCATAGACACGTTAATTAAATTATTTGTAAAAGAATTTCATATTTATGTTCTTTAATTTAACAAAAATAATTAATCCCCTTATCATGACTACCATTTTTCATTAAAAAAAATTGAATTAATTTTTTATTTTCTTAGGATTTATATTGATCCTTACCAAATTTAAAATATCTCATTTTCCATATTTATTTTAAAATATAAGTGTTCTAGATATCAATTACAAAAACAAAACCCTTATTAAATTCCGATGGATTCATGCTTTAAAATTCTTTTACCAAGGGATACTAGTGGTTTTGGACCTCTTTTCTAGAGCAACAAGAAATTGGCTTTCCTAGACTGAAGCCAAAGCCATATTTAGATTGGCTAATTAGGATATGTAATTCTTCTAGGTGGTTGTGGACACTGTTTAATAATAATAAGAAAATTATTTTCTTCCATGTATGTCAGCTGGCCCATTCCATTAATTTATACTCTTTTAAATTATTAATCTTGGATTTTATGTCCTTTTTTATTTTTTATATATTTTTAAAAGATTGTATATTTTAAATTTTCTTTTTTCCTTTCACATTTTTATTTTTCCAACAAACATTTGTATACATGATCATTTATATATTTCTTCATCCTCCTATGACATAACCATTTGAAATAAAATAATGAGTTGGACCTACATAGACTTAAAATAAAAATGAATTTAGATTACCAATATTGAAAATATCACGGATCAGGAAAATTAGTTTCTTATTTACCCATCATCATAATAAAATATATTAAATATATTATATTATTTATTTGTAATCACCTATTAGACAAAAGAAAATTATAACATATTTCTTCTATAGTATTTTGATGCGCAATGGGAATTTTGATTCTAATATATACCCATCTACGAACAATAGTGAGTGAACAACATTGTCACACCTTCACCAAAAATGTATGTTTATATATAGTTTTATTAATATGGATTATGATAAAATACATAAGTTTATAGGATAATGCAACTAATATTTACAAGCTTATAATATAGAGGATGCACAAGAAGAAGTGGTCAAAATTTCTAATAATACATAGATCATAAAATCACCAATAAAAGTGCATCTAATGGGTTATCCTTGGAAAAGTATGAGGGAGATCTCTTGATTACAATATTAGATAAAACTATGATTATTATAAATATTTTTTTTTTGGTAAATAAAAGTCTTCATTAATTACCCGGTTTTGCAGGTTAACCCAAAACCTATTACAATATCCAGCCTTCTACTGAGATTGTAGATCCTAGTCATCCTTGAAACTTTCTTACCAGAACTTGTGTTGAATCCCCTACAACACCTTACTAACAAGGCACACCCATACCTAAACATAACCGTAAACATTACTTACATTGACAGAAATTGAAGTTTGGAACTTTGCACTTGTGAAACCTGTTGCTTGCCCATTTCCTATTCTCTATCGGAATCCTCCAAGGATTACACCCTGTTACCTTCATTTCTAATTTGGTATGATTTAGAGGGAAACCCCATAGTTATTACCAGCTCCATGGGGAAATAACACCCATTCATCTTTCTCCTTAACGGGTAGGTTTCTTTTCATAACTAATAATGTTTTCCACTTCACGTGGCACACCTTGTGTCCATGTCACCAAACTACCAACATTAACACCTATGTTGGCTAATTTGTTAGCTGACCTATTGGCCTCACGGTACACATGACAAGCCCTCCTATTCTGTCTTACCGTAAAAAGGATCCTCACTTCATGGATGACTCCCTCGATTCTCCATGGAGGTTTTTTGTCATTGGTTAACAGGTTGATGATGTTCATCAAATCACCTTCAATCATCAAGTTACCTTGAGTTGCTTGGGCTACTTGCAACCCTCTCCAAAGGGCTCTAGCTTTTACTTCGTTATTAGTTTTGATTCCCAATGGTTCAGCAAAGGCCTTGACTAGATTCCCTTGATGATCCCTGATTATTCCTCCAGCTCCAGCTCTTCCCAGGTTCTCCTTGGCTGCACCATCAAAATTTAGTTTAAACCAACCCTGGGGGGGTGGCTCCAAAGAAATCCCATTTTTGGGATTGGACAAAGGAATGGAAGGTTTGTCCTCAATACCTAAGGCCCGAGCTAATTATTTTTCTTGGGGAGGAATTGAGTGGTTCTCATCCACTAAGGTGCTAAGGTATTCTTTCGCAAAGACAATAATCCTTTTGAGGATGGTTTTTGGGTTGTGAATGGTATCCTTAAAGGATCTATGGTTCATTTCTAGCCAAATCTGTCAGATAAAATTATGCCAACAGATTTTCCATAGGTACTTAAGTTTTAGGCTAACAAAGGGTTGAGGCCATTGATAGAACACTTCGGATATAAGAGCAGGCTTAACCCACGAGATCCTAAAGACTTGTAAATTTTCATCTAGGATGGACTCCGCTACTGGACACTCCAGAAACAAGTGTTGGGTAACTTTGTATATATATGCTTACCCTAACTTTGTATATTGATAGTATTTAATGTCTTGGATGATGTGGATAACTTAGGCAAATATAATTTTACAATATTTATCAAAGATGTTGATCTTCCATGTTTAATTAATATATGATAAAATGGAGGTAAAATATTCAAGTTAAAAGAAATACCACTTTTGTAGCAAGCTATAAAAATCATGAAAGGTATTTTACTATATTTCTCTAAAAGAATCTCAAAGTGTATGTTACATAGTTTCTTTGTACATCAAGTATTTTATGCGTAAACAAGAAGATATTTATATCTTAATACACAGACATTATTAGATATAAGAGTGTTGTTTATTCACAAGTATCATTTAAAACATTCAGAAAAATATTGGTATTATAACATAACAACACCCAATTTTTAGTATTATGACTTTGAACACATGAAAAGATGTTAAATCATATCATTTCATGATATTCCATTATAGATTTTTTTTACATTTATCATTATTTCACATTAGCTAGTTTATATTTATAAGAATTTTTTTTGCTAACTAAATTCATGACATAAATTTGAAGGCCTCAAATGGGTTTAACCAAATCACTTGGCATTTAAACTTATATATAGATAGGTACTAAAATGTATGTTCTATGTTTACAAATTATATTTTATTGTATTTTTGGTATTATATAAATATTAAAAAAAATAAAAAATTATAATGTTGGAGGTTGGGTGGAATTAGTCACACCCCATGGTAAAACCATCATAGGTTGGAGCACATCATAGGTGCTCCAACCTCCAACACATTTGGTGGAATTAGTCACACCCCGTGGTAAAACCACTACGCAAAAACACTTAGCCAAAAAAACATGATAACAGTCACACTAACCCCTGGTTAGGAAAAAACCAGTAATAGTTCGGAGAAACAAAAATTATCAATCTAATGACATCAACACAGAATAATCATTGAGGGGGTCAAAAATTATCCACTGACTGCATATGCTCCCATCCACCATGTTCATTAAAAGAAGCACCCCAACCATCATTAACATTATCACCACTGCCTGTGGCATGATTATCCACCTACCCAAGAGAAGATGCAGGCACATCTCCCCATCCAACAACTGGTTCAGGAGAAGAAGGGCGAGCATCCCACCCACTCTGAGCATGAGAGGAAGAAGGATTTCCAACACAGTGTCGCTTAGGATTCGATGGAGGCTGAGACCAGTGCCTCTGAGGAGAGGGGGCCGGAGAACGGCATCATGAGAAATGTTGTGTATGAGAGAAGCGACCCCTCGACCGGGACCATGAGCGAGCACCAGCATCCAGAGGCAGGCGACTAACCGAACATGGTGCATTTCCCCAGTGATCCAATAAGTTACGTAAATGTTGCACCTCAACATTTACTTTTTCAACTTGCACAATTATCTGCAGCCAACAGTCATAAAAAATCTCATATTTATCAGCCAACGAGAAAGAAATAGAAGGCTCTTGCCGGCCAAAAACAATATTGTTCCTGGTCTTCCATAGATGATACAAAATGTTGAGGCGAAAGATGTGCCAAATCTCTTGTAATTGCTCTAAAAATATCAAAGGATCCCCTAAAATAGCATGCTCCCATGAACATTGCGATTTGAGGAAGGGGTTAAAAAAGGAGAGAATCCATTCCCATGTCGCTCGAGCTTTTAGACAGTCCCAAAAAACATGAATAAAGCCATCAGGATTGTTATAGAAAGCACACATAGGACTAGGAACCCCCAGATGAACAAGACGAGGCCCAATAGGTAACCCTTGATGAATTAGGCTCCAGGAAAAGAAACTATGTTTAGGTTCAAGATAGGAGGACCAAAGAACTGAGAAACGCAGACTCCACCGAGATTGAGCAGAAAGAAGACCCCATCGGTGATTAAGAATGTCAATCATTGGAACATTGGGGGATAGCCAAGCATAGCCCAAGCATGGCCGATACTTAGCCAAGTGTCTATGATGAGGCCAGAACCAATCAACCCACCATGGCTTCTGAAAGTGCTTGTGAAGCTTGAGCCAAATTGAAAAAGGGGTCCGATCAATCACAATATCATAAGTGGCTTTGTCATCCTCCTTAAGCCCAAACCTCCACTTAAATTGATCCCAGGTTAGCCAGCTCCTGGTATGATGATCAAAAAAATCATGAAGGGAAACAATGCCTTTCCTATAAAAGTGAAGGGCACGAACCCATTGAACTTGAGCTAGCATCCTACCTTCAGAGTGAGTAACAGGGGACCACCAAGGGCTAAGAGAACCAAGAGAAGCCCCCACTGACTTGCCTTTTCCTTGCCACTGAAGCCATGGTTTAAGAGATTCCCAGGCCTTCCAAATACTTTTGATAACAAAAGAACCACCAATATTAAAGGGGATTGGAGCAGTCAAAATAGTCTGCAAGGATAATCCTTTCCAACATTTCCTAGCAAAAGGTAAGCCTTGTGAAATAAAATGGCGAATAAGAATTTTCCAGGCTTCTGCTCCTTCCAAAGCTCGAACAATCCATTTGGCACCAAGTGAAAGACCTTGATTATGGCAATTAAAGAGTCCCATACCTCCAGTTGAGCGATGAAGACAACAAGTGTCCCAGGCTACTCGATGAAAACCTCTCTTATTCACATCTGACGACCAGAGAAAGTCCCTTAAGAGCTTATCCAAAGTTTGATAACAGGATTTGGAAGGGACCCAACAAGAGGAGTAATAAACATGTGTAGAAGCTAAAACCTTAGAACAGATTTGAAATTTCCCTGCCAGAGAGAGTTTCTTAGTGGACCAGTATGACAATTTTTGCTCAACTTTCTTAACAACATAGGACCAAAGTTGGGTGGGTGAGCCCTGAAAAGCAAAAGGGATTCCCATAAATTTGAATATTTCCCCATTTTGGATCCATTTCCAGGGATAGCGAGCCAACCAATCAGGGATGGGCTTAGGATATTGCCTATAACAAGAAGATTTGTGCCATTGGATAGAAGATCCAGAAGCAAGACAAAAAGTATCCAGACACTGAAGAGCATGAGCCACAGAATATTCATCTTCTTGTAAAGTAAGAAAAGAATCATCTGCAAAATGGTCGTTTAAAAGTTGTTCAGAGGATCCAGGAAGAGAAATGCCCTTAATAAGGCCTTGAGAAGCCTTGTGTGCCAAAAGATAACTAAAGGCCTCTACAGCAAGAATAAACAAAGAAGGAGCCAAGGGGCACCCCTGTCTGACAGAGCGAGAAAGAATGATAGGTTCAGAGTGAATACCATTCATAGTAAGGACTGCAGAGGCATCTCTGAATAACATCCAAATAGAATGAATAAAAAAAGGGCCAAACCCCAATGCTTGTAACATAGCAAAGATAAACTGCCATTCAATCCTATCATATGCTTTGGAAAAATCCAACTTAAGAAAAAGAGCATCTTGATTAGAGGTTCTAGCCCATTCCATGCCTTCCCAAACAACAATAACATTATCAAGAATATATCTACCCTGTACAAATCCAGTTTGTTCAGGTCGTATGATGAGTGGAAGAAGAGGCCTTAATTTAAGAGCTAATGCCTTAGCAATAATCTTGTAACTGACATTCAACAAGGTAATGGGGCGCCAATTGGTGATGATTTTAGGGTCACCCGACTTAGGAATAAATTTGATATTGCCCTTATTTATCAAGGGTCCCAAGGAGCCTGAAGAGATAGCTTCCTGATAAACATGAAGTAAATCATTGCCAACCATGTCCCAGAATTCTTTGTAGAATTCACAAGGAAATCCATCAATACCAGGTGCTTTATTATTGGCCATCTGAGTAAGGGCTGATTTCAAATCTTCCAGAGATAATGGCATGTCGCATGATTCTCTCTGAGCTTGGGAGAGTTTTAGAGGTATGACAGAACAACACTCCTGGAGTGCTTGTTGCCTTTCTGGTGTAAAAGGTTGGGACATGAAAACTTGCTGATAGTGAGAAACAAAGACCCTGATGATATCAGGAAGGGAAGTAAACCGGTCCCCATCATATTGAATAGCCTGAAATTGAGTTGCATGCATAGGGGTTGAAGGCATTTGAAAAATTCCTTGGTGACCTTATCTCCAACTTTGAGCCAATTTAATCTAGCATGGAGTTGAGCACCTTTAGCTTCATACAATTTCTCCTTACGAATTTCATGATGTAGGGCTGCCACAAAATCCTGGGTGGGTTGGTGAAAAGGGTTGGCTTCCAACTGGCGGTTAGCTCGAGCAAGTTTAGAATGGAGAATGGCATTTGATTTCCTCCTTCTCTTAGCAACTTCCCTGCCAAGAATACGAAGGACTCGAGTGGTGCGAATGATAGCCTCATTCCACCATTGAATCCATCCAGTACAACCAGCAGGGCGAGGTACAACATTCCAAATCCTACAAATATGAGCTTTCATGGAAGGATGTTGTAGGAAGGAGACATTCAGGTAAAACTGGGAAGAAAAGACCCGAGGTGGTGAATGAGACTGAGAAATGTCAAACAAAATAGGAGCATGGTCGGACAGGGTAGTGTCAAGCACAACCATAATAGGGGGCTGAGAAAAAGAAACCCTCTCAAACCTGAAAGAATCACTCTCAGAAAGCATAGCTCGATCTAATATTTTAAGAACTCTATTATCATTAGCTTGGAAATTAGACCACGTATACCATTGAGCTTCAGGGAATTGATCAGGGCAAAAACCTTGATTAGGATCAAATAAACTAAGCTTGTTTTTCATAAAGAACCATGCCTCTCACTCACCAACACTCCAACGCATAGGTGAGCGACTCTTCTTGTCAGAGGGTTTCTCCACCATGTTAAAATCCCCACACAGAACCCAGGTGGCAAAAGGGAGTGATAGAGCAAGCCATATCCATAAAGCACACCTGTCTGGGGTATCATTGGAAGCATATATATTAATGATGCCAAAAGGCTTACCCGAGAACTCGAAAAGCATCCAGACAACTTGGCCAGAAGGGTCAGCCCCCCAAGTAACAAGATGAGCATGCCATCTAGAAGAAATGAGAGTGACAACTCCCCCTTTCCCAAGAGAATGATTGGTATGAAAAAAAGGGCCCCTTGGCCAGAGAAAAGAGCAAGTACTTTGTAGAATGAAATCAACAATCTTAACCTCTTGCAAACAGATAAAATCAATATTGCCATGTAGACAAATAATATCATCTAATTCACTATGGACCATATACTTTTGGGTTGGGTCCATCAACCCTCTAATATTCCAAGAGAAAAAAATCATGCGGACTTATCAGGGGGGTCCTGAAATTCCATGTCATCCTCGGGGCCATCTAACCCTTGGAGGGCCCCAAACGAGTTGCTATCACCATGAAATTGGTCAGACTATCGGTGAGCAGCATCGGTTTGTCGTATTTTCTCTACAGGGCTGCCACCCCGCAATGGGCTCCACGAGCGACAAGTTTTGAGATTGGCTATGTCTCCCTGGGCTTGCATGGGTGCAGATCCAGCAGCTACAGAGGCAAACGATGGGCCAAACCATATAGAGTGAACAAAGGAGTCAGTAGGAGCATCAGAAGTTTGGGTGTTGCTTGAAGGGGGTCTAATGATAGGGTCAACCCTAGAAGATTGACCAACAAAAGTGATGGGAACAATAGCCATCTCCGTTCCAGGTTGCTGGCAAGTACGTCGAGAGACAACAATAGTCCATGCACCGTCCCCTTCCTTGTTAGAGTCATATGAGGTTGTAGCTACAAGAGGGGAAGTAGCAGCCTTGTCCTTGAACTTGCCATCCATAAGAGGGCAATCATGAATCTTGTGTGCAGAGGACTGACAATGATAGCAGGTATTTGGGAGGTTAATATACACCACCCGTTGCTGGAAAGACTCATCTCCAATGTTAATATCAATAAACTCTTGGAGGTCCTTGGTGAGATCCACTTTGACATAGACTCTCCGAGAAGGCTGAGCCGAGAAAAATCATTCAGATTCAAAGCAGACAAAGGTGCCTAAGCATTCGGCTAGGGTTTGAAGGAAATGCCATAAGGGAAGCGGAAGGTTCAGGAACTCTACCCAGACTGGGACCTCAGTGGCAACTTCATTGTCAACAGAAAAACCTTGGGTATACTTTTGCAAAATTAACAAGGAATTACGGACCGACCATGGTCCTTTGCTTAGCACCTTCTGTGCATGTGTAGGCTCAGCAAAGCGAAACAGGAAATACCCCTTAGTGAGGTTTTGCACATTCTCCACTTTAATCCCATAAGGAGTCCAGACCTGGCTAACCCAAGTATGCAAAAGGGTATCGTGGGGAATTCTACCCAAAAAGTATCCTACTAAAGTATGTGATTCAAACCATTCATAGGCACTCTTAAACTCAGAGACAGGAATATAAGCCTGAGGGATGGGACCTTTACCTCGTGTTCCACTTTCGAAAGGAATTTGCGAGGATGCTTGTCGGGCGCCATTGTTCAAACCTGCAACTTCACCATATGAAGTGTGATCACTATGGGCATCCATAATAAAGGGGTGGGACACCGCCCAAGGCGATGAAACAATAGATCGTGTCAAAACAGTAATTATCCCGCAATAATTCCACACAGGGAATAATGCAGTGTGACATGCAACGCAAGGAACCCTAGGGACTGAGGCCAACTTCTGATATCTCCCAACAGCTTCAACAACACTTTTTAAACATTTTTACATTTACAAAGATATAATATAATTTTCATTTTTATGTTTCTAGAAATTCTCATAGTATCTATTTCTTGAATTCTCTTCTAGTTAGCTATTAGCCTCATTATACAACCAAAATTAAGAATCAAAATTTATGACCCTACCTTCATCTATGTCCCATAAAAACCCCATAAACATGATCATTTAAAATATTTATTATATCTAAAACTTAATTTTATATGAATATATATATATATATATATATATATACAACTCATAAGAAACAAAATTTAGTCCGCTAGCATTATCTTAAGTTATAATGGAATTAATGGACTAGCTCTATGCATCTTGTAATATGTTCACCACTTCAAAGAAGATTTGTGTTTCATGGTATGGACAAAATTATAAATCATATTCACCCAGATTAGTATATTTTTATGATTTTAGGAGAAATCATCCATCTTATTTTCTATGTTTTCCAACATGGAGAATATACCTCTTTACTCTGTGTTGATAATTTTTATACATCATACTTGAAACCCGAATGTGTAAATATATAAAATTTGTAAACAACTCTTGAAATTTAAAATTGTACATTATAAAAGTCTTCATGAAATATTGTAATAGTAGCATCAATTTAATAATGAAAGACAATACTATCACAATAAATGAGAAATTTCATACTAAGTACCCATAACATTTTCCTCTTCCTTCATGTGTACTATTACATATGAAATGCAATGAGTCATTATTTTTGTGGTATGTTTCATCTTATGAACTTTGTCTATATTTGTGATCTGATCATGACATTCCATCTAATTCCTTCTTATTCTTCCCATATTTTATTTCTTTCACTTTTCTTAACACTTGTACAATAATTCCACATCCATTACTTTTGATAATCACCATTTCCTCCTTGAAATACAATCATCCTCATTGCTTTACAATACATCCACTTCCTACGTCTTGGGGAATATTTGAAGGTAAGATTAATCATCACATGGTATTTGTACTTGTAATTGCCACAATATCCACTCAAGTTTTAAGACATGTAAATGGGTTGAACATACCTTAAGTTTATATTCCTTGTTAGCTACTAAGTTTTTATTTTATTATATTGTGTGTGGTATACATATTTATTTTTTTACAATACATTTTCTTATTTAAACAATGTATCTTTAAAGCTATTTATAACATTCAATTTATTTAAACTTTGTTGAATTAAATATATTAATTTACACTATTTTTTAAGAGGTATTTTCAATCATTTCAAAGGCTTCGATGAATATTGTTAAAATCACCCCTCCTCCCCATGGAATAAAATCCACAACTTGACTTGATCTTAAGCACAATAAAACACACTCAAAACAACACTTGATCATATATTGCAAGCTATTATTATCAATATTAAGACAATATAATTATTTTTGGTTATTGGATCCATTTTATCATCTACAACAATGCTTCTCACATGTTAGATTTGATTTTACACATGCTTAACACAATTACATAAAATCATTATCAATATATGTGTCAAATTTCTATAATAATATTTACATATTATAATCACATTAACATAACATAATATATATTTGTCATGTATTTCAAAATATAATATTTTACCATATACAATATGTCAACTGTCACACATTATTTTTGAATTCATCAAGTTCAAAATTGTAGGTATTAATAATTTTATGTTGAATCTTTATAACATTACTGGTTGTTCAATTATATAGTAAAACAAAACAAGAAACAATAGAAAAAACAAAGGTTTTTGGGAGTAATAAATAATATAAATGCATATGACAATTTTTTTTTTTTTAATTGGGTTTTATAATGGTTACCCTTTTTTTTATATAAATTTATTTACATCAAGCTATATATCCTATTTGGCACTATCAATATTTTAACCTTGGAGTGGGCTATATCATCCATATGCCCAACCATTGAACCAAGGCCTCATCAACTTATAAAAAATAAATTTTGAAAGGGTATGAGTCCCCTATACAACAAACATACCCTTTATGTTTTGCAACCATAGACAATAGAAATTTTGCCAAGATCATAGAAATTGAAACCTTTACCAATGACATATAAAGCCAATTTTTTTTCAAGATCATAGTAAATCAAACGTTTTCTAAGATTACAGAAAGTCAAACTTTTGCTACCATAGAAAGCCAAACATTTTTCAAGACCATAGAAAACCAAACCTTTGCCAAGATCATAAAAATCCAACCTTTTCCAAGATCATAGAAAGCCAAAATTTTGCCAATTTTATAGAAAGAAAAACTTTGCAATATCAGAGAAAGCTAAAAATTTTGGCAATATCATAGAAAACCAAACAGTTGCTAAGATCATAGAAAAATAAACCTTTGTCAATATCACATAGAGCCAAGTTTTTCAAGATCATATAAAGCAAAACTTTTAGCAAGATCATAGAAAAACAAATATTTTTCAAGAGCATAGGAAGTCAAAATTTTCCCATGATCACTCATCATACCCAATACCACACTAAAAAAACCTTGTATTTTGGCAAAAACTCAATCCAAAGTTCCATGGTTGTCCAAATACCTTTTAAAGTAAGCCAATTATTTTATTTATATTTTGCTATCGAGATTAAATACTATGAATCCCATGTTGGTATAAGCCTGTATATTGCACTTGATGAACTCATTCCATTATTCTCTAACTATCTCTATATATTATTACATTCTAGTGTCACTACATTTTCTCTCATTTTTTATTCTTGCAAACAAACTACAAGTGACTTATGTAGTTTCACAAGATCTAATAGGTAGTTATTTTTTGGAGGACTACACGATCCCCTACATTTCCATTATAGAAATATATTTTTTAGAGATCACCTTTGAAAAATCCTACGTAGTCTAAGTTTTATTCGAGAAATAATATTGAGTTTGATCTTCTCTTAGAATTTGGATAGACCGTTTACCCTTGATTGTTGAGCATGTTGATTGGGATCCCCCTATTATAATTATGAAATGGTTAAAAATGCTAAACTATGATCACCCTAAAATATGGTAAGGAATTAAAAAAGATGATAGTTTTTTATATTTTTTATAGTTTGTACTAAATGACTATTTTGTTGAATGCAACCAATCAAGCCTTTGTATCATACACATGGAGAAAAAAATTTATCAAACCATTTTGCAACTTTATCAAGTGGCTTGCAGGTCTTTGCTAAGCATAGAAGCCTACCCATGACTTCGTTGGAACTAAGGATTTTTTTGAATAAAATTAGATTCTTTTTTTATTCCTTAATGGTGATTAAGTTATCTCCCCACTCGTCAATGTTGATATTCGACATTGAAAACTAGAAGAAAAAAAAGGTTTTTCTTTTTGAAAAAAATTGAAAACCAAATGAGGTTTTCAAAAAACATTGAAAAAAATAATCCTAAAACTAAGGTATCCATCTAGTTAGAAAAATTTGACAACGTAGGATTGCATTCCAATGAAATAAAAATTGAACTTGTGAGTGAATATTTATCTTGAAACAAATTTGCTAATTCTAGAGAGATAGTCATAATCTAAGACTGCTAGCGTATTTTGATAAAAAACCTTCATCAAATTATGTTTTTTGTTTCAAAATCTCTTCTTCTAAATCCTTTTTAAAAAATGCCCTAAAGAGAAGCTAGAAATGTCTACTGCTAAAAGAAATAAAGGAATAATAGAGACTCATTGTCCCTCTAATACCATATCAAATTTCATAGTAGTTCTTATAAATGAATGGAATCAAACATTATCTAGTATAGTTTGTTAAAATAAATATATAACACATGAGAGAACACAATATATGGTAGGATTGAATAACATAGGATTATACTGAGAGGGGGGTGAACAGTATAAGACCAAATTTTAATTTTTTTTCCAAAATAATATTATCCAATATTATCAATGGAAATATCAATAGTAGTAATCAAAGCAATGCACAAATCATCACACACAAGAGAGACACCAATTTAACGTGGTTCACCCAATGTGGGCTACTCCATAGAGAAAATATTTCTACTAAATTTTCTCAACAAATATTCTTGGGAATCAATTCCCTATTACAATGTTTATGGACCTCTGTCCAAAGGAGACACCAATACCCTAAGCTCTGATTTATGGATCTCTCTCCATAGGAGAACTCTTTCCCCTTTTCTCTGGTTTATGGAACTTGATCCAGGAGAACTCTATCTCCTCAACTAGTTCGTGGATCTCTCTCCATAGAATAACTCTATCTTCCCAGCTGGTTCACGGATCACACTCCATAGGAGAACTCTTTCCCCTTGCTCTGGTTCGTGGATCTCTATCCATAGGAGAACTCTTTCTCCTCTACTTTGGTTGGTGATCTTCTAGAAGACTTCTATCCCCACTGCTTTGGCTTGTGGATCTCTCTCCACAGGAGACCTCTATCCCCACTACATTGGCTAATGGATCTCTATCCACTAGAGACTACTATCCTCTTTACTCTATCACCTCCAAAGCTTTCTCTCAAATCTATCTCAAATCTGCACCAAACTCTATCCCAAGTCTAGTAAAAATTTGCTCTAACTCTGCTCATAAATCTACATCAAACTCTATCTCAAATCTATCCCCAAGCCTTAACACAAAGCTTGAACAAATCACCAATCAACTCTTCTTAGATCTGCCCCAAGCCTTAACACAAAGCTTGAAAAAATAAAACCTCCTCTTAATGCTCAGATCTACCTTCAAGTCTTCACATAAACTTGCTAAAATCTGCCTTCAAGCCCTCTCAAGGACTTGCTCAATTCTGCCCTCAAGCCTTCTCAAAAGACTTGCTCAAATATACTTTTAAAGCTTCACAAAGACTTGCTCAAATCTACCTTCAGGTCTTCACAAAGACTTGCTCAAATCTACCTTCAAGCCCTCTCAAGGACTTGCTAAATTTTGCTCTCAAGCCTTCTTAAAAGACTTTCTCAAATCTGCCTTCAAGCCTTCTCAAAAGACTTGCTCAAATATGCTCTAGCACATGCTCAAACTTGCTCTAACACATACTCAAAATAGCTCACAAGATATGCTCAATCAATCTCAAATCTTGCACACAATGCTATCAAATGCTTTGTCTAATATTCAAAGTAATTCCTTTAACTTGAAGTAGTTTAGACATATTCTATCCAAAATTTGTTTAACCTCTGGAACATATAGAGAATAATATGCACATGCAAATAGCTCAATATGTTCTACTCAATCATTAAGTCTATCACTTTCACATGTCTTACTTTTATTGCTATTTTAAAGATAGATTCAATCTAGCACATGACACCTATATTTCTGATCTACACTCTTGCTTTCACAAATCTAATTTCTAATGTTTGCACATTCACTTTTAATATCACTCAAAACCAATGCTCAAGAAGTTTCACTCAATCATTCAACCAATGAAACACAACTTGCTCACAAACCCTAAACAAGTGTTTTCATACTTCTTCCAACAAAAAGCACAATGTAGGTCTCAAACCCTAACTCAAATAATTCATAATATCTATCTCAAATGTTCTCAAAACATTCAACAATGAAGCATATAAGACTCACTCAAATATTTCCAACAATGCTTATCAAACAATCCTTTTCACTCCACCTTATGTTTCACAACATTCATTCCAACAAACACTTCAAACAAAGGATGATGTGCCCATACCTCTTTGCTTTGATGGAGATATATCTTCAAAACATGTCTCACTTACAACCAAATCCTTTGTGCCACTTCAAGGTTAGATAGCAACAATCTATCTCAAAACCTCCACATGAATATTTCACCTCAACAAATATTTCACCATACAAAAATTGTCAAACCACTTTTACACCTTATTACTCCTAACTTTGCAACCAAAATTTCATCAACAAGAATCACAAATTACATAGGAAAAATATTTCATTTACACCTTATATCTCCTACTTGCCATTAATGCATTTCCAAAAGATAAATAAAACACCACTTCAATTTTTATCCCAATGCATTAACAAAACAAGCCACCTTAATTTTTCTCAAGAAAGAAATCACTTTATAACTCATTTTTATTGCAAAAATTAAAACAATTTAAAACTCCTTATATCTCCCTAGCACATACCTTAGCCACCTTAGACCTTAGGGTATAAATTAATTTTTAATAAAAATTAATTCCCCATTTCGCTATCACCTACCGTTGGGAGTCGAACCTACATTTCTTGTTGATCCCATGCCCTAGCCATGGCTAGGTCACCATGTGGGCTAGCCAACCCACATGAAAAATGGCACACTTTCTCTTAACCTCTTTCACTGGTGCTAAAAGCAAATTTGACCATGCAATCAAAATTCCTCCATGCAAATCGAACATAGCACCTCCTACTCACTATGTGCTTTACAAGCCTAGCTTGCTAGCTCGACTTCCACCTCACGTTGAGTGGGGATACACCCCTTCCTATCTTTGACCAATCGACTACCCCGAGAAATGTGATGCACTATATGTTTCCCTTCTAACGCGTTGCATGAACAAGGTAATAATTCGGAGGCTAATAATTCGAATGCTCACAACTTAGGCTAAACCTTAGCCTATTAATATATATGCCCTCCTATACATTCGACATTGGTGCTCTTTGCAATTTGATTTTGGCGCTTCAAAATTTTAATAAATATTTTTATTAATATTTAACCTTAGGGTTAAATATTAATTAATTATTTTATTTAACCTTATGGTTAAATATTAATTAATTAAATACTTAGCTCTTTGATAACTCTTTGGCCAATGCATTATCCAATCTCCTTTTTGAAAGGCCCTGATGGCCAAAATATTATAATATTAAAATATTATAATATTATCCTTTTTCACTTGCCTTCTTGCACATAGCCTTAAACTTGAGCCTTCAAGTCTCCTTCAAACCTCTTATTCATTAACTTAGAACCCATGGTCCTAAGTGCTTTGGAGAGAACCTTGCCTTGCTTTCATAGCACATTAATTATAGGACATCAAACCTTTTGACATTAAATCCATCAACTTAGGATATCAAACTTCTTGACATCAATGACAACAAAACATGCTCAAATTTCCAAAAATATCCCCCTTTGTCATTGATGGTAACCCTTTTTCCTTAAACATTCCTTTTACCTTTTTCCAATTCTACTCCCCTTGAGAAACTGCTCCCCTGACTGAATGCTCTCCCCCTAACTCAAATATCTCCCCCTTTGACATCAATGGCAAAGGGACTCCTTTGGGGCTAAATATAAGACTCTTAGCTCAGCCCCCTCCCCACCTCCTCTCCTTGAGGTGGTTAATTTTGGGGTGGGAGTATCTCTACTCCTAGCATACAATGCTCTTTTCCTTTGTCAACCTTATTTCTCAACATACCCTTTTGATCCTTTTGAGTGTCCTTGTTCTTGCTTGTCTCTGGAAATTATGTTCTGCACCACTTGGCCTTATGCCCAACATTATTGCACTTATAACACTTAATGTTGTGGTTCCTAGAAGGTGCAAATATCTTGAAGTTCCTCCTGGTGAAGCCATACCCATTTCTATCTTGAACCCTACAGTGGATTGCTTTATGACCAAAATGATTACAAGAGTAGCAATACCCTTGAAAGAGATGTCCATTTTTGAAGTTCCTCTTAGTAATACCATACTCCTTCTTTCCATGAGTCCTGCAATGCATAGCCTTGTGACCAAACCTGTTACATGAGAAATAATATCCTTTGAAGAAATATTTTCTTGGACCCATTGGTCTCTTAGTCCTTTCTTCCTTGTGATGTTTCATGTTCCTTGTTTGTGCATTGTTTCCTTTCTTGGTGAAACTTCTATTCACATAAGTCTCACTTTCTCCTTCACTCTCTTCTTCTGAAGCTTCTTCCTCTTTGGATCTTGAGCTTGACCCTTCTTCTTGTTTCTCTTGTCCTTCTTCAAAACCAAGTCTTGTCTTGTTTGATGAAAATATTTGTGCATTGATAATCTTATCCAAGGTCTTTGAACTTTTCCCAAACCTGTGTAGCTTGTCCTTAGACTCTTCCATTTCCTTCCTTAGAGAAACTACCTCATGTTCTAATATCTCACATTCTAAGACTTTTACCTCTAGCTTTTCTTTAAATCTTCTTGTCTTAGCTATTGAGTTTGTCAGATATTGTATAAGTTTTCCTTTCTCTTCATCACATTCTTGGAATTGAGCCTTGAATCTTGAATTCTACTTTCTGACATTTTTCAATTATTTTAGAGTAGCAATAAGTTTAGCTTCTAGATCTACTACTCCTTCCTCTTCATTTTCTTATTCTTTATCTACTTCTTTGTCTTCAAGAGCATCTTCATATTTTTTAGATTTATCTTCAACAGGAGCACTTCCTTCCTCTTCTATTTCCAAAAAGAGAATTTCTTCTTCTTCACTATCTGAGGATATTTCATCACTATCACTTGAAACCTTGCATGTCTTGTCCGCATAAAAACTCTTCTTATGCCTTTGAAAAATATTCTTTTCATGCTTGCTTTGTCCATACCTATTTTTCTTTTCATACCTAGATTTTCCTACTTCCTTTCTCTTATGATCTTGTTTCTCTTCACTGCTACTACTTCTATCTTTTGGAAAGTTAGATGCATAGTGACCATATTTACCACAATTAAAACACTTCACTATTTTTGTACCTTTTTGCTTTCTTGAATCCTTCTTGTTTCTTTTGCCATAGTTAGCTTCTTCATCATTGCTTGACTCATCACTTGAATCTGGCTTCTTATATTTCTTTGCTACTTTGAAGGCTACCTCTTTCTTGGGGATAGGATCCTTTACTATTCTCATCTCATAAGTTGTGAGAGTTCCATGTAACTCATCCATAGTCAAATTTTCAATATCTCTTGTTTCTTCTATGGCTGAAACCTTTCCATCATACCTCATAGGAAGTGACCTTAAAACCTTTTGAGCAACATCAGATTCTTCAATTTTAAATCCAAGCCCTCACATGGTGTTAACAACCTCATCCACACGAAGTAAGTATGCAGCAATATTTTCCTCATCTTTCATCTTCAAGTCTTCAAATGTCTTCTTGTGATTTTGCAATTTTGCCATCTTGACCTTTTTATCTCCCTCATATGTTTGCTTCAGTTTTTCCCAAATCTCTTTTTTTGATTCGCAATGCATAACTTTTACAAACTCTGCTTCACGTAAACCACTTAATATTGCATTCATAGCCTTTGCATTATTCACATGTAGGAGCTTACCATATTTATCTATGGGAGGATTAGCTGTAGGTGTGAATCCATCCTCAACTACTTGCCATGTCTCATATCCTTGTGCCATCAAGTAAGTCTTCATTCTTATGCTCCAGAAAGCATAATTTTTCCCATCAAACAATGGTGCCTTATTTGTTGAAGATCCACTCTGAGATGCCATCTATGTTCCTGTACACTCTTCCTTCAAGTTGTTAGACTCTTTCGAAGGAACCTGCTCTGATACCAATTGAAGAACATAGGCTTATACTGAGAGGGAGGGTGAATAGTATAAGATCAACTTTTACTTTTCTTTCCCAAACAATATTATCTAATATTATCAATGGTAATATCAATAGCAGTAATCAAAGCAATGCATAAATCATCACACACAAGAGAGACACCAATTTAATGTGGTTCACCCAATGTGGGCTACTCCACGGAGAAAATATTTCTACTAAATTTTCTCAATAAATATTCTTGGGAATCAATTCCCTATTACAATGTTTATGGACCTCTATCCAAAGGAGACACCAATCCCCTAAGATCTGATTTGTGGATCTCTCTCCATAGGAGAACTCTTTCCCCTTTTCTCTGGTTCGTGGTACTTGATCCAGGAGAACTCTATCTCCTCAACTAGTTTATGGATCTCTCTCCATAGAAGAACTCTATCTTCCCATATGGTTCATGGATCTCTATCCATAGGAGAACTCTTTCTCCATTATTCTTGTTGGTGATCTTCTAGAAGACTTTTGCCCCCACTACTCTAGCTTGTGGATATCTCTCCATAGGAGACCTATATCCCCACTGCACTGGCTAATGGATCTCTATCCACTGGAGACTACTATCCTCTTTACTCTATCACCTCCAAAGCTTACTCTCAACTCTATCTCAAATCTGCACCAAACTCTATCCCAAGTCTAGTACAAATTTGCTCTAACTCTTCTCATAAATCTGCACCAAACTCTATCTCAAATCTATCCCCAAGCCTTAACACAAATCTTGATTAAATCACCAATCAACTCTTCTTAGATCTACCCCAAGCCTTAACACAAAGCTTGAACAAATCAAACCTACTCTTAATGTTGTTTCAAGTCTTCACAAGACTTGCTCAAATATGCCTTCAAGTCTTCACAAATACTTGCTCAAATATACCTCCAAGCCCTCTCAAGGAAATTTCTCAATTCTACCCTCAAGCCTTCTCAAAATACTTGCTCAAATCTGCCTTCAAGTCTTCACAAATACTTGCTCAAATTGACCTTCAAGTCTTCATAAAGACTTGCTCAAATCTTCCTTCAAGCCCTCTCAAAGACTTGCTCAATTTTGGCCTCAAGCCTTCTAAAAGACTTACTCAAATCTACCCTCAAGCCTTCTCAAAAGACTTGCTCAAATCTGCTCTGGCACATGCTCAAACCTGCTCTAACACATACTCAAAATAGCTCACAAGATATGCTCAATCAATCTCAAATCTTGCACACAATGCTATCAAATGCTTTGTCTAATCTTCAAAGTAATTCCTTTAACTTGAAGCAATTTAGACATATTCTATCCAAAATTTGTTTAACCTCTAGAACATATAGAGAATAATATGCACTTACAAATAGCTCAATATGTTCTACTCAATCATTAAGTTTATCGCTTTTACATGTCTTACTTTTATTGCTCTTTTAAAGATAGATTCAATCTAGCACATGAAACCCATATTTTTGATCTACACTCTTGCTTTCACAAATCTGATTTCTAATGTTTGCACATTCACTTTTAATATCACTCAAAACCAATGCTCAATAAGTTCCACTCAACCAATGAAACACAACTTGCTCACAAACCCTAAACAAGTGTTTTCATACTTCTTCCAACAAAAAGCACAATGTAGGTCTCAAACCCTAACTCAAATAATTCATAATCTCTATCTCAAATGTTCTCAAAAAATTCAACAATGAAGCATATAAGACTCACTCAAATATTTCCAACAATGCTTATCAAACAATCCTTTTCACTCCACCTTATGTTTCACAACATTCATTCCAACAAACACTTCAAACAAAGGATGATGTGCCCATACCTCTTTGCTTTGATGGAGATATGTCTTCAAAACCTGTCTCACTTACAACCAAATCCTTTTGTGCCACTTCAAGGTTAGATAGCAATAATCTATCTCAAAACCTCCACATGAATATTTCACCTCAACAAATATTTCACCATACAAAAATTGTCAAACCACTTTTACACCTTATTACTCCTAACTTTGCAACCAAAATTTCATCAACAAGAATCACAAATTACATAGGCAAAATATTTCATTTACACCTTATATCTCCTACTTGCCATTAATGCATTTCCAAAAGATAAATAAAACACCACTTTAAATTTTTATCCCAATGCATTAACAAAACAAGCCACCTTAATTTTTCTCAAGAAAGAAATCACTTTATAACTCCTTTTTATTGCAAAAATTAAAACAATTTAAAACTCCTTATATCTCCCTAGCACATACCTTAGCCACCTTAGACCTTAGGGCATAAATTAATTTTTAATAAAAATTAATTTCCCCTTTTGTTGTCGCCTGCCATCGGGAGTCGAACCCGCACTACCTACTGGCCCCGCACCCTAGCCATGGCTAGGTCACTGTATGGGCTAGCCAACCCACACGAATAATGGTGCACTTTCTCTTCCTTAACCTTTGCCATCGATGCTAAAAGCAAATCCGACCATACAATCAAAATGCCTCCACGTGAATCGAATGCAACACCTCCTGCTCACTATGCACTATGTAAGCCTAGCTTACCAGCTCGACTACCACCTCACGTTAAGTGGTAATACACACCTTCCTATATTTGACCAATCGACTACCTCGACAAATGCATGATGTGCTATCTATTTTCCTTCTACCACGTCGTACAAACAAGGTAATAATTTGAAGGCTAATGAATCGAATTATCATAACTTATGCTAAACCTTAGCCTATTAATATATATGACCTCCTATACATTCGATTTTGATGCTCTTTGCAATTTTATTTTGGTGCTTTCAAATTTTAATAAATATTTTTATTAATATTTAACCTTAGGGTTAAATATTAATTAATTATTTTATTTAACCTTATGGTTAAATATTAATTAATTAAATACTTAGCTCTTTGATAACTCTTTGGCCAATGCATTATCCAATCTCCTTTTTGAAAGGCCTTGATGGCCAAAATATTATAATATTATCCTTTTTCACTTGCCTTCTTGCACATAGCCTTAAACTTGAGCCTTCAAGTCTCCTTCAAACCTCTTATTCATTAACTTAGAACCCATGGTCCTAAGTGCTTTGGAGAGAACCTTGCCTTGCTTTCATAGCACATTAATTATAGGACATCAAACCTTTTGACATTAAATCCATCAACTTAGGATATCAAACTTCTTGACATCAATGACCTCAGATTTCCAACAAGGATTCTAATAGATTTTGAATTATCTTCATTTAAAGAGAATCAAAATGGCACTTAAATTGATAAAAAAATTATAGGTAAGTAGTATAAATAACCAATCACATGTTTCTTTTAGGTCAACATTATGAGACCAACCCTTTTAGGATCTTCCATCCTAACATTATTAGTTAGTATTAGTTAGTATTATTAATAATTTAATTATTATATTATTAACTCATAAAGTGAACCATCACATCTCTTCATAACGTGAACCATCACGTTCCTTCATAACGTGAACCATCACGTCTCTTCACCAATTTAGCTTTAGGGTAGATATATATATTCGTTTGGTCATTCACACAAATAATCCAAGAAGAATAATAAGAAGCATAGATTCTAAAGAGGGAACCCCCTATAAGTGGCAAGGAGGGAGCCCCCTATAGCGAAAAAGTGATTACAAGGGAGCCCCCTTTAAGTGGCATGTGATTACATTTTATATTAAATTATTTATCAAATTTACACAAGAACATCAGGGTTCTTGCATTTGGTATCAGAGCCATGTGGGACCTAGTCATGTGGGAATTTCTCAAAGATCTTCGTCAAATCACTTTCGTGCGTGAGTATCAAACTCGGTTTGAGGATATCACCAAACACAACAGAAGGTTGGATGGATAAATTCTCATCAATATCTTCATTAGTGGATTGAAAGAGGAAATTAGAATGGAGGTGACAAGGTTCAATCCCTATACCATGATGCAGACCTATGGATTGGCCAAATTAGCCAAAGACAAATTCAATACTCAATGTCGATTAGGAAAAACACCTATTGGGAAAGCACAAACCACTTACGATGCCCCAAAACCTAATCGACCCTTGCAGGTTGAGTACCTCAACCCAAAGGAAGTGAAGGAACAATGAGCGAAAGACCTCTACGATAATTATGATGAGCAATTTGGATCCCATCATAAATACATTACACTAATGTTGTATTTATTGAAGGAATTTTATCCTTGTCAATTCCTAAAAGGTGAAGATGAGATAGTTGTATTTGAAGTTCCTATCGCACCTACTCACAATAATAAAGACAATGAGGTCGATATTCGAGAAGTGGTCGATGCATTACGTAAGAATGAGGTAGACATTCCTGAAGTGACTCATTATGGCCAAACATGCACTCTACAAGAACTACACTCAATTTCCTCTCCAATAGTTATTTATCACCACAGGATCAAACCTATTCAAAAACAAGGCAGAAAGGTGACTGCACACTCCTCCATTGCCTCTCCCAGGGAACAACAAGAGAATGTAGAAGTTTTACCACCTCTTTTTATGCATCATTTTAAGGCGTTTGAATAACCCCAAGGGTTGCCCTTCCCTCATCATCACACATTTACTAATTTTTCTAGAAACCCCCCACTAACGCTTCATCCTTCTCGATATCCCTGCCTACGAAAGGATGACATTAAAAGAGTCCAAGAACTTATGCAAATCCTTCTTGAAAAATAAAGGATAAAGCTCCTCACTTTGAGCTTTGAGGACAAAGATCTTTTTAAGGAGGGTGGCATGTTAGGATCCTCCATCCTAACATTATTAGTTAGTATTAGTTAGTATTATTAATCATTTAATTATTATATTATTAACTCATAAAGTGAACCATCACATCTCTTCATAATATGAACCATCACGTCTCTTCATAACATGAACCATCACGTCTCTTCACCAACGTAGCTTTAGGGTAGATATATATATTAGGTTGGCCATTCACACAAATCATCCAAGAAGAAGAATAAGAAGCATAGATTCTAAAGAGGGAGCCCCCTATAAGTGGCAAGGAGGGAGCCCCCTTTAAGTGGCTTGTGATTATATTTTATATTAAATTATTTATCAAATTTATACAATAACATCAGGGTTCTTGCAAACCCTTAGGATTACAATTTGAAAAATCACAAAAGTACATTTTTTCTTCAAGTTTTACATGGTCCCAAAGGTAAAATATAACAAAAAAATAGGTGTGTCCTCAAGATATTTTTAACCACCACATACTTCAATATGATGACACTCTACTTATTTCTAAATAGGGATAGAAATGTAGAGTTATGATATTGAAAAAGCACTAGGGTATTTTTTGGGTTATTAGTTATCCTAGTGGTGTAGGTGTGAATTTTGGCCTAGTCTTACATAAAATTTTAAATGGAGAAAAATAGAAAGAATTAAAAAATTACTAATTTAAAATAATTTTAGAATTAAAACATTAGTTCTTTATGATATTTTACTTGCTAAAATAGGGATATTTTCAAGTAGAAGCTATAGTAAGGATATTGGAGTACCTAATGAATATACAAAGAATAGAAGATAGTAGGTTCCTAACATAGGTAATAAAAGACAAAGTAAGTTTTAATGTCCATGAGACAATAAGCCATATGGGATGAACCTCATAGAGGATATTGTTTACATAGTATATGGTTATCCAATCGTACTCTAATTACTAAATTATGATGTCCAACCATAGCCCTGCAAGATATAAACCTTAGGTGCATGGATAAAATAAAAAAATATGAATTAAAAACTAGAGAATTAAATTCCTTGAGGTCCAAAAATATAACAAAGAAATTAAACAATATGTGAGGGAAAATTTTAGAGTTGTTATTTGGATCAAATATTTGGGAAGAAAAAAATAGGTATACATCAATGAGTTCAACCCAAACTATGAACACAACTAAAAGTACATAGATGCAAAGATAAAATGGAAGGGAAAATTATTATAAGGCAACAAAGCTTCATTTAAAATGATCTTCAATGTGAAAATAGGATATGGATAATTCCTCAAGAGGTATGGTCATAATGAAAAAATTATTTTGCATAATGAGCATAGTGGAGATCAAAAAAATATTTTATCATTGAATGTGATGCCTGCTAGAACATAAAGATTACATGATGACACTCTAAAAGAAAACTCAATAATGGAATATTCATAAAGATTACATGATGACACTCTAAAATAAAACTCAATAATGGAATGTTTTGAAGAACTGAGAATAAGAAAACCAAAAAACGTTTAATCAAAATCATCAAGAGAAGAAACGTCCTAAAAAAAAATGATTAGAAAATGTTGACCTTTTTGACTTTGTTGAACAAATTATTTGGTTGTTAAAATTTGAAACTCATAGTAGGAGGTCCAAGGTTTAATCTAAAATAAAATAGTTTTGTACACAATACTATGTCATATATTAAAGCTCTTAGTCCCATAGGATGTGTTGGTCTCATAAATTTAATTAAATTTTTTTTTTTTTTTTTAATTCTATAAATTCTAGTATAAGGTTTTGTTTTTATGAAAAACTTGTATTTTTTAATTTAATCCCCTATAGGGATTTCATAATGGTATATGCATTATATTTTCATCTTGTCTTATAAATTCCTAACATCCTTTTGAATTTTTCTCTCATGCAAGACTCTTGGTATGTCATACAATGGAGATATTGTTGTACAATAGGAAGTTGTTATTAACCATATAAAATTAGAAGATGTTCTAAAGTTTTATTCAATTAATTAGATGAGTGACCAGCTAAATTGTTGACTTCAAGGAAAGAGACCACCAATATTTCCATACATATTAGATATTTTTTGTGGTTGCTCCACAACTAGCCCCAAAGCTTGGGGATCCACCTTTAAAATTTAGTGGTTTGTTGGATTTTGGTTGTCTTTTAGCAAGCATGTTGATGAAATTCTAACCAAGGGCTCGTCAAGGGAGCTCCGAGGTTCCTTATTCTTTGGGGGTGCTCATGTTTCTTGTGAAAAGTTGCCCATTTGTGTTTCATTTTTGAAATCTTTGCAGAGTGTTTTAATATATTGGGTGAATTAGATAGGTTTGAGCATTTGTGCTTTTGCTTTGTGTTGGGTTTTGCAGTTGTTTTTTATTTTCTTGTCGATGACTTTTTCTTGTCGATGACTTTTCTTGTTGATGTTTTTTCTTGTCGATGACTTTTGTCGTCAATTTCTTGTCGATGAATTTTGGTTGTCATTTTGTTATCGATGACGTTTTTGTCATAAATGTCTTGTCAACGACTTTTTATTGTCAAATTTTTGCTCCACAACTAGCCCCAAAGCTTGGGGACCCACCTTTAAAATTTTGTGGTTTGTTGGATTTTGGTTGTCTTTGAGCAAGCATGTTGATGAAACCCTAACCATGGGCTCGTCAAGGGAACTTCGAGGTTCCTTATTCTTTGGGGGTCTTCGTGTTTCTTGTGAAAAGTTTCCCGTTTGTGTTTCTTTGTTGAAATCTTTGCAGAGTGTTTTAATATCTTGGGTGAATTAGATAGGTTTGAGCATTTCTGCTTTTGATTTGTGTTGGGTTTTGTAGTTGTTGTTTATTTTCTTGTTGATGACTTTTTCTTGTCGATGACTATTTCTATCAACGACTTTTTCTTTTCGACAACTTTTTCGATGACTTTTGTCGTCAATTTCTTGTCGACAAATTTTGGTCGTCATTTTGTTGTCGATGACTTTTTTATCGTCAATGTCTTGTCGATGACTTTTTGTCGTCAAATTTTTGTTGACGATATTTATCATCATTTTTGTTGTTTGTAGTTTCATTGTTAAATGTTGTGTTTTTTCATTTTTGTTTGTTTCAAATAGCATATAAAAAGAAAATAAAAATAAAAATTCTACATATATATAAAATTCTATTATATATATGTAATAAAAAAATGAGTGAATGCACACATTAATAAAAGGAACCTTTTATTATTATTGAATATAATTGTTGGTTCCAATAAATAAATATATAAATAAAAGAAGGTTTTATCTATATATATTCATATATGAATATGATACATATAAATAATACAAAACACATAAAAGATTATTTTATATATATATATAATAAAATAAAATGTTATATATATATCTATAGATATATATATATAAAATAAAAATAAAAATAAAATAGTCATATAAAATACTTATACATTTTTATATATGTATACAAGTTTATTTTAAAGTAAAGCGTGTTACCTTTGCTTTATATATGTCTAACAATGCTAGAGCTTGGTTTTATATCATTTTCAAAATCGTTTCGAAGGCTTATTTAAATGTTCTAATAACTGTATCTTCGGTGATCGCAGGAAAACAACTATAACGATGAAACCATAGATAGGCTCGCACGGGACTTCATTTTCGAAGAATGAGGAGAGTTCACCCACGTGTCGACGATGGCAATGCGAAAGACGCAGGCATATTTGGAATTATCCAACAGAGGATCACTATGTTATAGTGTGTTGACACGGCAGTTAGAGTGCGAGGTGAACGATTGTCCATGACGACGATGATCGCGACCAAAGCAACGATACGACAATTATGGATGGGCTGTCGAGGGGATTACAATGAAGAGCGGAGAAGCTCGACGGAGAGGTCGATTGCCGGGAAGTCATAGTGGCACAGAGATACCGCAATAATAGTGAGCCAATGGTAGAAATGTACACCACATAGCAGCGCGCAGGTGCCGAGTTGCGAACACTAAGACCAAGCGTGGTAAGCGCAGTGATGCAGCGTAGAGGAACAGCATGAGATACGGAACCTTGGGTACGATGACGTGGGACTATACTTGGTCAATGGGCATTGGCCAAAGGGGAGAACACTCGGTTACATTTTGCATACCGAAACGACAGTATTATACCTCACTACATGGACTCGGCTATATGGTACACCACGCTGGCAAATGAGACAAGAAGGTCGTGCTATTTTTTGTAAGAATAATACACAAGGCCCAAATGTTCTATATTCGTCGGGATAAAGGAGGAGACAGTGCAAACATAAAATGGAAAAGCTAATGCATAACGGCGATTGGGCAAGTACGATGCAGCATGGTGAAGGATGATTGGTAGACCGATAACGATAGCAAAATAGCTTCGAAGACACTGTGAAAGTTTAGCGACGCAGGAAGTTCAGATAAAAACGCAGATTCGGTCGAGAGATTCGCGAACGCCAGCGATGATTACAGTATGGTCGAGGATAGCATGGTGAAATCGGTAAAATGGGTACTATGCATAAATGGTTGATTTGTGGAGATTCCAGGATGATTTATCGTGGTTACCAATAAAGAATGAGGGAGCCAAGACATAGTTGGAGGCAGCAAAAGCATACGGATATCATAAAAGACACATAAACAACGTATGTGGCATTGGCAGCGAGGCAATCGTAAACTACGTATTAAACCAGGACGTGTGAACAGTGGATGCACAGCTATTTGACGCAGCGATTGGTTGTGACGCGGGACCACCAAGAAGTGCCGAAATGTTGATAGCAGTGGAACGATGACGATTTTTCAGTCCAAGTCACCGAAAAATGATGACTGAGAAGAATCGCAGCTGGTGGATCTACAGGGACCGCCGAATATTCTATGTGGAGGTAGACCGAGGTCGGTCTGTGATTACACCATGGCAAGAGTTAATCTTGGTTTGAGGAACATAAGGTATTAATTGTCGAAGGGGCCACCTCAGCGGAAGATATCTCGACCGTTATCATATTCACGTCGAACAGCAGGGGGTATTTACGTTTTGCGATGGAAGCGTCAGACCAAGACGACGTGTAGGTTGATCGAACGATGTCGGGAATGGAAGACGGCTACCTCTAGGAGAGCTTGTAACCGACGTGCAGAAAATCATTGGATTTCCTCCATACAGGCATCTTTGGTGAACTTTAGATAATGAAGGAATGTCATAAACTATTGATGGTCATGACCTACTTTGTTGCCACTAAAGGACATTGCTAGAGACGTGTTATGAAGTGGGTGATTTTCTGAGGCGTTGGACGCGTTTTATTCCAAAACGAACAAAGACAAGGTTAAAAGGTTTAGAAGGTTTAAAAGGCATTAATATAAATGGTATACGTGGCCAATTTGCACCAAGCCTTATATAAGGCACTTTATCAAAACTGGCGCCCATGTTTATTTCATGAAATATTTCAAGCCAAATAGGAAAAGAAAACATAACACTGAAGGTGAAAAGGAAGCGTTTGAAGTCAAACGAAAAGATTGTTCTTGCAATATTAAATACTTATTCGAAACGATGAGAGAGGCTGGACTTTTTGGCCAGGCCAAGCGTTGTCAAAATGATTTGGTAAAAAAATGAAATACTTTTTAATGCAAATGTATTTTTCAATTTTTTGAGGCATTGTTAGCAAGAAATGAGGAGATTTTTTCCACATGCTGGATTTACTGTTTATCTTTCCTTTTTCAGTTTTTGAATTTATAGATGATGTTAATGCCATTTTGGGTTACATTAGGCGAATATTTGGAATCTGAAATTTATTTTTGTATCTTAGGAGCTAGCACTTGTTTTATTTCGATTGTGTGAATGCAGGTTGGAATGGAATAGGTTACACGGAATATTTAGAATCTGAAATTTATTTCTGTATTTTAGGAGCTAGCACTTGTTTTATTCTTATTGTGTGAATACAGGTTGGAATGGAATAGGTTACATGTAAGAGTTTCTCATAACTTCGGTTTTGCAGAACGGGGTGCCATCAAACTAGAAATGATTTGCATGTTTCTATTTTCAACATTTAAATTTATTTTCAGACTTTATTTTTTGTTTTCTAAACTTTCATTTTGCATTTTTTTTAAACTTCAGGCATTAAAATAAAAATTGTAAAAAAATAAAATGACAAAAATAAATACATGGCTGCATAGAATGAACATCAATATTCCATACGCAATAGATTCAGATTCATTCCGAGGTCATTTAGATTTTATATTAATTTTTGAAAACTACTGTTTTAAGGGCTTTTATAATTTTGAAAATTCATTTTTTTTAAGTTTTGGAGGTAAATCAGATTTTTTTATATCTGTCTTTTCATTTATAAGCATAAAATGACATTTCCTTCATGAAATTTTAATTTCATTGAAGGGGGTTACTTTTATGGCATTTCATAAGTTACCATGTTTGGAGCAATAAATGCACCTTTCTTCATGAAAATTTTGATTTCATTGAAGGGGGGTAATTTTATATGTTATATTTAAAGGGTGTTATTTTCAAACATTAAATTATTTTTCTTCATGAAAATTATTTTCATAAAATAGGGATAATAAAATGACATTTTAAAGCCCTTATTTTAAGGCTATAAATTATTATCTCTTTGTGAAAATTAATTTCACCAAAGAGAAATAATTTATTATTCATATCAAAGGCTATATTTATCTTCATGATAAGAAGCTACATTTAATGAGTCTATTCATCATTTTATATTTATATTCATAGATAGATTTTAATCTTCATTTTCATTATTAAAGTAAGATTTAATGTAAGATAAAACTTATTTAAAATCTACTTAATAAGGAAGATAAAATCTACCTTAAAACATTTCAAGATAAAAAAAATCAAGGCTACATCGTGATCATATGAGGGCCAATTCACATTTACTTTTTTTTTGGTTTTATGAACAATCATTAAAGTAGCATGGTAAAATAAACCAACACATGCCCCTTGTTTACAGTTACTTGCAATCACTAAGGTGTTCTTAGTATTGAATTGATATAGTTTTATTGAGATTACAAATACACATATGCAAATGTTAATATAGCGGAGAACTTGGAGAAGTTGTTTGTTTAACTTCTTTGCAAGAGAGGGCTTTGAGATCAAAACCCTAAGGGAGAGTGTAATTTCACAATTGGGTAAAATTAACACTCAACAATACTATATAGTTAAATGATTCAGTATAAATTCTACAAATAGAAATAAGTTGCTCTCCAAAATGTCATACGATAATATAGGCATACAATTATATAATTATACAATTGCAATACCATACACTTGATAATTACCTTTTAAAGGATTTTTTTTGTCTTTTAGAACATTGTTGTGAGATGATTATTGTTCAAAGGATGTTGCAATCAAGTTTGTCTACATCATTTTTGGTATCAAAGTTGGTCATTCAAGTAGAATACATGAGTGATAGTGAAGAAGAAAATATGATCAACAAGAATGTCATGATGAAGAGCAAGAGGAAAGACCATAGGAATCATTAATCTAGGTAATCTTAAATATGGACAAGAATTTGAAGGTAGAAACCCCAACATATAATAGAATTTTGAATCTAGAGGAAATCATTGACTAGATTACAGAGATGGGGAAATATTTTGATTTTGAATTGATAGAAGGCTCCAAGAAGGTGAAGTTTGCTTGTACAAAACTGAAGGGGTATGCATCCTTGTGATGGGATCACATCCAAATAGAAATACAAAGAAAAGAAAATGAAAATATGAAGACATGGGAGAAAATAATTATCAAATTGAGCCAAATTCCTCCCATTGGATTACCTATTGTGTGTTTTTAAGAAATTATAGAGGTTAAGATAAAATAAAATAAGTGTAAATGATTATACTAAAGAATTTATAGGCTCACCATTCGATTTGGATATGTAGAAGATGATGAAGAAAAGGTTCCAAAATATATTAATGGACTAGGTTTGTCTATACAATATGATGTCAGTATAAAAAAAATGAGAATGGTAGAAGAAACCTACTAGTATACCTTAAAGGTAGAAGATAAGTTGTTGCAAAGGTAACCAAATAATCGAACAAGTAGAGTATGGTCCTCTCGAGGAACAAGACAGTTCTCTTGAGAATGAAGATAAAATCACAATGGAAGAGGATAATAGAGGGAATAGGGAGAAGTTATTACTTCTCAAATAATAGATAAAACAAATATTTTCTGAGAGGACATGGAGGTTATGGTAGAGGATTCCTCATAAAGTGTTATAGATGTAAAGAAGCTAGCCATTAGGTATATGGATGACCTCAAGAAAAAAAACCAATGGGTATGGAAAGGAAGCCCATAACTATGTTACACAACAACAAGAATAAATTGTAGCCTCGCCAAAGCACATGGAGGAACCAAAACAAGGATAATCCCTTATGATGAAAAGGATATTGTTGAATCCAGTAAAGGAGGAACATGTTTAGGATGATTTTTCAATTAGGAGGCAAGTGTTGTAAGGTGGTTGTGGATATTAGAAGCACTAACAACCTAGTGGTAATAGATATTATAGAGAAACTTGGATTGAAGAGGATGAAAAATCTAAACACATACAATATGTCATGGTTACAAAATGGGCACCAAATTTTGGTAACTGAACAATGTTCGATAAATATACAAATTGGTTCATATAAGGATGTAGTTCTATGTGATATCATGTTGGTGGATGCATGTTATGTCTTTTTGGAAATACCATGGAAATTTGATGGAAAGGAAATGCATCATGGTAGGGTAAAGTACACATTAATTCCATTGAAGGATAAAGAAAAAGAGGTGCATAGCAGTTTAAAAGTTTATTTGGTCTCGTTTAAAATTTTATCTGGTCTCTAAAAAAAATTCTTGAAGTAGAGGAAGAACGGAGAAATATGTTTTGCTTTCACACTTGAAGTATAGGATTTATTGGAAAAATATGCTA
Organism: Wollemia nobilis; assembly: GCA_028583015.1. Classification (NCBI taxonomy): domain Eukaryota; kingdom Viridiplantae; phylum Streptophyta; class Pinopsida; order Araucariales; family Araucariaceae; genus Wollemia; species Wollemia nobilis. Next base: position 6,266,804 of record JAQPPZ010016931.1, read on the forward strand.
AGATTTTTTTAGAAGAATTACCCAATGGATTACTGCTTATGAGAAGAATTAGTCATCATATAAAATTTATACCTCTCTCAAGTTTACCAAACATGGTATATTATAGGATGACACCTATAGAAAATGAAGAATTGAAGAGACAATTCCAAGAGCTATTGACAAGGGGCTGATTATGAAAATTTTAAGCCCATGTGCAGTACTAGTTGTACTATCACCCAAGAAAGTAGGAGAATACATATGTCCATGGACTCTCAAGAAATAAATAAGATCACAATAAAGTACAAGCTTCCCTTACATCATATGGATGACTTCATGGATTATTTAAGTGGAGCAGAGTGCTTGAGAAAGATTTATTTGAAGAGTGGTTACCATAAAATTCAAATAATAGAAGGAGATGAGTGGAATACTATGTTTAATACCAAAAAGGGATTGTATGAATGGCTAGTTATGCCATTTGGATTGATAAATGCACCTAGTACTTTCATGAGGTTGATGAATGAGGTTTTGAAGCCTTTTCTTGGTAAGTTTGTGGTGGTTTACTTGGATGATATTTTGGTGTTTAGCAAGATGAAGGAAGAACACCTAATGCATATGAGGTTAGTTTTGTAAAATTTGAAGGAGGAACAATTGTTGATTAATTTGAAGAAATATATTTTTATGAACAAGGAGTTTGTATATTTGGATTTTTTTTTATATCCAAGGATGGTTTATGGATTGATCCAACAAAGGTGAAGGTGATTTTGGAGTGGTTGTCACCAAGGACTATGCTTGAATCCAAAAAATTTCATGGATTGGTAATTTTTTATAAAACGTTCATAAAAAAATTAGTGAAATTGTGCTCCTATCACAAATATAATAAAGAAAGGTGGACATGAGTCCAACTTGATATAGAACTATAAAGGAGCTTTTAAATCCTAAAAAATAAATTCATGGTACAGTCGATCTTGGCATTTCCAGACTTTAATAAAGTTTTCTACGTAGATTATGATGCTAGTGGGAAAACCATTGGAGGAGTTTTTAGTTAAGAGGGTAGAGCCATTGTTTATTTTAGTGGTAAGTTGAATGAGTCGAATAACAAATATTTATTTTATGATCAGTATTTCTATTGCAATATGCAAGCACTTGAGTAATGGGGATATTACCTATTACTGAAGGGATTTGTATTGCTTACATATCATCATGCTTTGCAATTCATAAACAAACAATGCAAGTTGAATTAAATATACATGAAATGGGTAGAGTATCTTCAAAGTAATTCATTTGTTTTGAGACATAGAAATGGTAGTTCAAATTATGTAGTAGATGCCTTAAGTAGAAGAAAATTGATGATAAAAACAATGAAAATTGAAGTTACAGGTTTTGATGCTATGAAGGAGCTTTAGTTTCATGATTTGGACTTCAAGAAATCTTGGATAACTTGCAATGATCCTATTATGAGGAATAGAATACCATGGCTAGATTATTTTATCCAAGAAGGATTAATATTCAAGGGATAATAATTTTGCTTACCAAGGAGCTCAATGAGGGAGAATTTGATAAGAGAAGAGCATAGTGGAGGACTTGCTAAAAATTTTTAGAGTGGATAAGATAATTGGATGACTTTTTGTAAGTTGTTATTGACTAGGAATGAGTATAGATGCATGAAGATTTGTTCAAGTTGGTTGATTTTGTCATTATATAAAAGGGAAAAGTCAAAATATTGGGTTGAATGCACTTTGATAGAATTTCTAAGAGACTAAATAGATTCTTAGTAGTTGAGAGTTTTGTAAATAAAACTTATAAAATGAAGTCTTACATTGAATCCATAGGAGAATTTGATCACTACCCCATCATGCTTCTTATAGCAAAAGATGAAAAAAACCATGTTGTTCTTTTAAATTTAATTCTAAGTGGTTAAAAGAGATCAACTTTGTAACTCTAGTCAAATCAGAATGGGTGAAGTCCAATCCTAGTTTGAGATAATTTGCTAGTATTTAATTTGTAGAAAATCTAAAAAGGGTAAAGGGTGGCTCAATGGGCCTGTAAAAAGAAATTGATGGATGAGCAAAAATTGAGGGAGATTGAGGATTTTGCAGTGTATCTAGTAGAACCAATTATGAGAAGGTGTATGAATGCACTTCATTTATCACTATAACACAATATCGCAGAAAATAATAATATTTTTTATGATTAAATTTTAAAATTATTTTAATAAATTGTTTGAAAGAATTTTAATTGTGTTTTTGAGCTAAGTAATTATGTTGTCAAAATTAAGAGATGTTAAACAAAAAAAAAAACCAATTAAGATATTATATAAAAGGTAAAAATAACCAAGATATGTTATATAAAAGGGAAAAGTATAAATATTGGGTTGAATGCACTTTATCCTTGGATTGCCTCGAATAAAAAAAGGGAATGAGCAAAAAAAATTGATGGATAAGCAAAAATTGAGGGAGATTGAGGAAGATTTTAATGATATTTTTATGATTAAATTTTAAAATAAATTTTTAATATTATTTTAATAAATTGCTTGAAAGAATTTTAATAGTGTTTTTGAGCTAAGTAATTATGTTGTCTAAATTAAGAGATGTTAAACAAAAAAAATAACCAATTAAGATATTATACAAAAGGTAAAAATAACCAAAAGATGTTACATAAAAGGGAGAAGTCAAAATATTGGGTTGAATGCACTTTATCCTTGGATTGCCTCGAATACAAAAAGGGAATGAGCAAAAAGAAATTGATGGATGAGCAAAAATTAAGGGATATTGAGGAAGATTTTGTAGTGTATCTAGTAGAACCAATTATGAGAACGTGTATGAATGCATTTCATTTAACACTGTAACACAATATCTTAAAAAATAATAATATTTTTATGATTAAATTTTAAAATAAATTTTTAAGATTATTTTAATAAATTGCTTGGAAGAATTTTAATAATGTTTTTGAGCTAATTAATTATGTTGTTAAGAGATGTTAAACAAAAAAATTAACCAATTAAGATATTATATAAAAGGTAAAAATAACCAAGAGATGTTATATAAAAGGGAGAAGTCAAAATACTGGGTTGAATGCACTTTGTCCTTGGATTACCTCGAATACAAGGGGAATAAGTCAATTTTTTTTTTTTGTAGATTTTTTTACCAATATGACATATTTCATACCTTGCAATAAAATGAATGATATCACTCATATTTCATACCTTGACACCATATTGGCATAAGTAGAATTTGCATATAACAATTCAATAAATAGAAGTACAACCAAGAATCGATTTCATATTGTGTATGGAATTTGCCCAAGGGGAGTGAATGAATTGTGGAGTATAGTTAATTTTAAAAACCTAGTGTTACAAAGGATTTTTCTAAATATATTCAAGATTTACATTGTGAAGTAAAGGTCAAATTGGAAAAGAATGCTAGAAAAACCTCCATTTGTCTTGGTTGTTATGTGTGCGTGCTCAATGCAAGTCATGTTTGGGGAAAGTATGTTCCTTATGCGATACCAACTATAATGCATGTGCCCACTATGGTTCAAGGAGTTGTAGACCTTTGGCTCATCACCTCCTTAGAATATGTTTACTTTATTTATCATTTTGCTTTTAGTTGTTTACTATTTTTTCTAACTCTTTTTCCATCAAGCACTTGATAGATTAGGCTAACTTAGGAAGATATCGATGCATCGAAGATCATATCTAAACAAGAAGTCAACCTTTATAAAAACCCTTTGATATTGTTTGTAGGAACTACCTCCCACACTCCCTGAACTTCCCAAATTGAAGCTCCATGCATAGCATAAGTACTAGATGCATTTAATGAAACGTATATAGATCGTCATGATGCACAAAATATAATAGTTAAGTACAATCCCCAATAGTATGTTTAGGTTCCACAATTATATTGGTGATATGCTCGTGAAGGGTTAAAATCATATACAAATGTCCTCATGTTTTCTTGTATCCACTACTAATTTAAGAGAAAAATTAATAGTTTAATCAAAAGCTTTTGATCAACCCCATCACCTTCAATTTCAATACGAAGGATTTTTTTTTTCTTTTTTAAACCACACAAAGCTTGGCCTTATGTATGTCTAACAAAAATGAGAAGTGAATCTTTTTTTAAAAAGTTTTTTTTATTACATAGGGGAGTTGGTTACAGTCATTAGTTTTAGTAATTAGTCAGTGGAGGGTTCAAACCATAGATATTGTTCTTAACAAACCTAGTTTTAGTAACTGATCAACGCAAGGTTCAAACCACGGGTATTGATCCCAAAAAACTTATATGTCTCATTTCTAGGTAACCCCAGTATTGTTCCCAACAAACCTATCCATATTGTTTCTAGGTAACCTAGCATGAGATAGGGACTCGATCGCTCGGGGTTTGTACTGTCGTCTGAGGAGGATTTGGAGCAAACTACTACCTTTGCAAAGGTTGGCTTCCCTTAAATTTAAACCTAATTTTTTTCTTGATAAATACCTACACCTATACTTATCAATCCACCTAACCCTTGAGGATGGATCTTTTCCTATTAACTTTTTCCTATCTCCCAAGGTAAACTCTTTTGACCATCTCCCAAAGCTAAGCTCTTGTGCACAACACAAGCAGCTTACCACTAAGCCCAGGTGCATCTTGGATGAAATAACATATTAGCTTTTTCCCTGAACTTAAGTGCTTAAGAAAAATGCATATTAGCTTTTTCCCTTAATAGTTTGCTTAAGTTCTGATGTACCCGAGATAGTCTACAAATATGATGATATGGCCAACTATAGAGTCAGTTGACCCACCCTGAATCTATTCTCGATGATTTTGCTTTCATAACGAGACCTCGTCAAGGTAATACAATTTACGGCTGACATTATCTCATTTAGCTTTTAGAACGAGATCTCATCAAAGTAATACAATTTATGGCTGACTACATCTCATTTAGATGATTAACTTATAAGGGTAGCACAATACATGTCTAAAATTTGTTTACAATTAGAAATGAAAGTTTAACCTTATTTATCTAAGAAATAAAAGCTGGCTATTTCCTTTTGGTTATAATATTGACCAGAAGGTGAACCAACAGGAAGAAGGGCTAACATGACAGGACTTTCTGCGCCCTCATCAGGCGAGATCTCTCCTGCATTAAAATTTAGATCGGTCCTTACATATCCTGGATGTACAGCGTTAATATACATTCCACCATACTGACATGCAAGAACTCGAGTATAAGCATTGACAGTTGCCTTGGAAACATAGTACGCTGAAAAATGAAGTGGCCAACCATTGGTTTCTAGTAATCCTTGGTCGAAATGCTTCAAGAAACTTTCCAAAAATGCATCTATTTTATCTTCTATCAAATTGTCCAGGTCGTTCAGCTCTTGCCTCAAAGTCTCACTTGGAAGAAACTTTACAAAATGCCAAACAGGTCAAATATATTCACTGTGATCGAATTCTTGAAGAAATTTAATTTCCTTTTTTTTTTTCTTTTGTCGAAGTCCGGGAGGGAGCGAAGTGCGAAGTGCGAACAGCGCAGTGCGAAGTGCGCAGTCGGGTTGCGCACAGATCTCGGGCGCAGTCGTTTTTCGCAAGGATCTCGGGCGCAGTCGGGTTGCGCACGGATCTCGGGCGTAGTCGGGTTGCGCACGGATCTCGGGTGCAGTCGGGTTTCGCAGCGAAGTTGGGAAGACAGCTCTAGACTTAGCCAAATTTTGGCCTTGCAAAATTTTCCTGTCCGGAGGCTTGTGTTGTTACGACGTTGGTTTCCCTGGCTTGGGAAGAACTGTATGGAAGAGAGAAACACTGGATCTAAGTGCAATGTTTCAGATCTGAGCTCTAACTTATAGAACCCGAACGAAATATCTCTGAGGTGATTTGTATAGAGAACAACAGACTTTAGCACATAGAAATAACTGCAAACCCTATAGATGCCTTAAACAACAATAAACTTTATTCATATAAAACGAGGGTTACATAAGTCCTCAACTGAGGAAATAATAACATCTGCAGACTAAGCTGCAGGATAAACTAAAAGGAAAAACAAATGTTGAGTCGGCTGCTCGAACATTAAATAGATGAGCCACACTGCTCACTGAAATGCTCTCCTCTTTTCTCTGCTCTCTTCTCCACACTTCCACACCCATGTCTGAAAACCCGAACTGCCTTATATAGCCATGGGGAGAGGAAGATAGGGTTTGTCCTCTGACAGGTTCTAACAGACCCTCAACTAGGGTTTTTGACCAATCGTCGAACTGGCATTAACTTCTACGGTGATCGGATCTGTCAGACGTCACATCTGTTAGAGGGTAGGTGCGACGTCATGTCAAACTTTTTCGGGATCCCTGACTATGCGAGCGTAGTCCGACTGAGGTGTGAAATATGGGTTAATATTTCTAACACCCTCCTTTAAACCTAATTTCACGAGCGCTTTGACTCCAAGCTACTCTCGTAATCTGCTGAAGTCTTCCTCCTTCAAAGGTTTCATGAAAATATCTTCCAACTACTCCTTGGATCTGCAAAACTGCAGTTGAATTTCTTCGGACTTCACCAACTCTCTGATGAAATGATAACGAATATCAATGTGCTTCGTCCGACCATGGAACATGGGATCCTTTGATAGTGCAATGGCCGAATTGTTATCACAAAAAATTATTGTCGCGCCTTCCGGAGGATAGTGCAGTTCACTCAAAACTCTTCGCAGCCAAACTGCCTGGCATGCGGCTATCGTGGCAGCGACATATTCTGCTTCGACTGTGGACAATGCAAGGATGGGTTACTTCTTGGACGCCCATGAGACTGCCCCTGATCCGATATGGAAATCATACCCGGAGGTGCTCTTTCGATCGTCGATACTGCCAACCCAATCACTATCTGTGAAGTCGACCAGCTCCAACTGGTCCTGTCTGGCGTAAAATAGGCCATTATTCTGTGTCCCTTTGACATAGCGCAAGATCCTCTTACCTGCTTGTCAGTGCATGTCCTTTGGAGTCTCCATAAAATGGCTGATCAGACTGACTTCGAACATCATATCTGGTCGAGTTGCAGTCAAATACATCAGACTGCCAACTAGCCTCTTGAACAGCGTTGGATCTACATTCCTTCTTAAATCCAACTTGCTCAACTTCAAACCTGTGGCTACAAGTGTGATGGCAGGTTTGTTGTCCTCCATCTTGAACAGCTTTAAGACATCCTTTGCATACTTGCCCTGAGAAATGAAGATGCCAACTGTCGATTGGTCAACTTCAATGCCGAGAAAATACTTCATCAGCCCTAAGCCTATCATCTCGAACTCCTTCTTCATGGTTGTTCTGAACTGGTCGAATAGGGCATTGTTGTTTCCAGTATAAATCAAATCGTCCACATACAGGTAGACGATAATGACCTCACCTGCTTCATTTGTCTTCATGTACAGGGTGTGCTCATATGGGCATTTGACAAACCCATTTTCCCGAAAATAGCTGTCAATCCAGTTGTACCAAGCTCGAGGTGCCTGCTTCAAACCGTATAAGGCCTTTTTCAGCTTCAGGACTCTACCCTCCTGGCCTTCAATTTCGTAACCTGGTGGCTGGTCTATGTAGACCTCTTCTTCCAACACTTCGTTGAGGAAGGCTGACTTGCCATCCATCTGGTACATCTTCTAATCCTGTTGGGCTGCCAATGCAGGATCATCCTAATTGTGTCAAGTCGGGCTACAAGCGCATAAACCTCATGGTAATCGATGCCTGACTTCTGCTTGTAATCCTTTGCCACAAGTCTGGCTTTATGCTTGTCAATGTCTCCTTGGGTGTTGAACTTTGTCGTATACACCCACTTGACCCCAATGGTCTTCTTCTCTGCTGGAAGATCTATCAGTTGCCATGTATCATTCTTTTCAATGGCTTTAATCTCCTCGTCCATCGCCTGCACCCACTTCTGATTCTGACTTGCATCTTCAAACTCTACTGGATCAACTTCAATAAAGAATGCAAAGTCAGAGTACTCTTCATCTATGTGGGTTTGGGTTGCCTCGTAGATTTCTTGCAAGCTCCTTGTCTTCGTTGGCATCGCCAGGTTCTGGATTCTACTTGCACATGGAGGCGACCGAGATGGAGTGGTTGTGCTACTGCTGGCACCGTTGCTGCTGTTGGAGGTTGCATGTGGCTGCACACTTTCTTCTTCCAAGTCAACTGACTATACTACTGCTGGCTCTGACTGGCCAGTCTCTGACTTCCAGTTCCAGACTTTATCTTTAAGAAAATTCACATCATGACTGATGATGAGCTTCTTCGTCATAGGGTTGTATAGCCTATATGCCTTTGCCTGCTCATTGTACCCTATGAAAATGCACTTCTTAGCTCTATCATCCAACTTCTATCGCTTCTCTTCTGAAACATGTGCATATGCAATGCACCCGAACACACACAAGTGAGCCACACTTGGCTTCACACTGCTCCAAGCCTCCTGAGGGATTTTGTCCTTCATGCTTTTTGTGGGACATCTAATCAACAAGTAGAGTGCACAAGTTACAGCCTCTGCCCAAAATTCGTGCGGAAATCCCTTCGCCTTCATCATGCTTCATGCCATCTCCATGATTGTTCGATTCTTCCTCTCAGCTACGCCGTTTTGTTGTGGCATGTATCTGGCAGTGAACTGCCTTCGAATTTCGTGCTGCTTGTAGTAGTTATGGAATTATTTGGATATGTATTCACCTCCACCATCTGTCTCGAGAGTCTTGATCTGATATCCGCTCTATTTCTCCACCAGACTCTTGAACTCCTTGAATCTGGCAAATGCTTCTGACTTCAACTTGATGGCATAGATCCAAGTCTTTCGACTGAAGTCATATATGAATGTTAAGAAGTATTTGTTGTCGGCAAACGTGCTGGTCTGCATCGAACCGCAAATGTCTGAGTGCACCAGCTCTAGTGGCTATGATGCTCTCTAAGACTGACCGAAAGGGAATGAATCCCTATGTTGTTTGCCGACTAAGCAGCCCTCACAAACTTGATTTTGTTGCTCTATCAAGGGTAAACCCTTCACCATCTGCTTCTTGTGTAGTTGATTTAGGCCACTGAAGTTCAGGTGACCAAATCTAAGATGCCACGGCCAGGTAGCATCTTTCACAACTGCACTCAGAGACATCAATGATTCATTCTAAATCTGCAGTGAAAACATTTTATTCTTTGTCATGGACACTGTAGCAATCTGCCCATGCAACTTGTCTCTGATGGTGCAAGCTCCGTCTTTGAACTGGATCGTATGTCCCTTCTGCACGAGCTGTCCAACGCTCAGTAGGTTGTGCTTCAGGCCAGACACATAGTAGACGTCATAGATCTGCTTTCGTTCGTCATGCTTGGTGCGGATGAGGATCTTTCCTTTCCCCATTACGGGAACTTTATTGTTGTTCCCCATCTTTACCTCAGACTAGACTGTTTCATCCAGTTGGGAGAACATCTCCTTGTTCCCTGTCATGTGGTTGCTGCACCCACTGTCTAAATACCAAAAATTCTTCTGGCACTCCTCCTCAATGTTGCAAGTCAACAACACATTTCCTCCTACCGCATTTCCGGTTTCATCCGTGTAATGGGCTTGCTACTAGTTCTCCTTGGCCATCCATTTTCTGCACTATGAGATGTAATGGCCGAACTTCTTGCAAAAATAGCATTGGACCTTTGACATGTCCTTCTGACCAGATCTAGCTTGCTAATTTTTTGAACTGCCTCTTTAGGCATAACAAAATAAACTAGAAACCCTAAACTATAGAACTGTAACTCTAGGCACTAGGTATATTTACGTTTTCCCAATACAATTTTTTTGGAACTTTTGGGTCAGATGGGTGTCTACCCAACACAAAATTATTGGAACTTTTGGGCCAGATGGGTGAAACCATTTTTTAGGTAAAGTATCTTCATCTTCTTTCCCTTGTCAAGGACTACAAGAACGTCGAAACCGCACAGAAGGGGAGGGAACTTTAGATTTTGCTTCCTCTAGAGGAACTGTCAATTCCATCGATGATGGCTTTGCATCCAACAACATATCCTCACCGTCGTTAAGATACTCCAACACACTATAGTTGTTGCCCAACTGAACATTGGTCATATGAAGTTGCTTCTCTGGAGCAACATCTTCTTCTGCAGATCCCCTTCTTGGGCTACAAGAGCGCTTGGCATTAGCTGGGAGAAATGTACTGGAGGACTCTGAAGCAAACACTATTGCAACCCTCTATTGAGACTGAAGAGCCTCATTATTGGCAGTCTCAGCTGTAGGATCAACTTTTTCTTTTTCATATCCTTTTTTTATCGGTTGTGAGACATGTGTCAAATTGGACTGTGTACCTTTAGAAGCATCTTTGCACCCTCCCACAGTCATCCAACCATCCTCCTGAGGTTGAGGAGTGGGTGCACTCGGTGTGGTGGGGCTCTGCTTGTCCCTATTATGCGGCATCAAGGGACAATATTTGATCTTGTGTGTTGAGGATTGGCACCAAAAACAAGTGTTGGGCAAATTAATGTAGAGGACCCGTTGGGATAACACAATGTCACCAACTTGTATGTCAATAGACTCCTTGAGATCTCAAGAAACATCAATCTCAATGCAAACACATTTTTGAGGGTGTGCATGGAAAAATTTGTTCACCTCCACCAAAATGACACGCCCAAGAAGGGGCTGCTATGCGACTGAGAAAGGGCCACAAAGGTAGAGGGAGTCATGGGAATTCCACCCACATAGATACTTTGGTAGATCTTTTCTCAAAAATAGAAAAGTCATGAGTCCAAGGAGAAAAAACAAGCAGAGAGCTTCTCATGTACCAAGGGCCATGTTCGTAAATCACCTTAGCATGGGTTGTTTCCGCAAAGCGAAATAGAAAAAATCCCTTTGTAAGGTTTTGAACCATCGTTAGCTTGACTCCATGAGGAGTCCAAGTTGTGTTAACCCAGGCCCTAAGGGAAGACTCATTAGGGATGTGTCCAATGAAATACCCGACAAGGGTGAGAGATTCTAAATTGTGACATGCAAAATCAACTTCAGGTAAAGAAAGAATTACATCAAGAGAATGAAGGTTACCTTGTGGACCATTCTCAACACAAACCTGCACAGTCGAATGAGAGGAGCCATTATCGCATGCAATTTTTTTTACGGTGCAAATGTTGTGCATTGGTTTGCCAGAGTGGGGGACCATAATGATACTCAAAATCCTAGCATCTTCTTCCATAACAAAACATATTCAAGTATATATAGCATGCTTTCACTTCTTAGTAATTGGTACCTCCTTAATAAATTCTCTTAAGGTATTTCTGATATGTTTCCAAACATTATTATTGATAAGTTAATATAGAAGTTCAAAAAGCCTAACCCACACCAAAAGCTTTTTAATAGTTTTTGTCTTGACAAAAAAATTCTCACGCCATGGTCTTAAATAAAAGGCATCTTTCCCCTAAACCATTAACCACCACCCATTATTTTATCCTTAATTTTGGAATTGGAAAAAATGGTGAAGAAGAAACCCTTAGAAAAAAACGTTATAGAGTAATTTGAATTCGTTTTCCACTTCCATTTGATTCAATTTTGAATATGCAAAAACCCTAGCAAGTATTCGAGGAATTTAAATATTAAATCTCTACTTTTAAGAACCCTTATATCATGCTTGATCATATTATCTTTATAATCACTTGTGGTGTAACATTTGTTCCTTAGATTGAACTTGCTATTCCTATGATCTTCAACTAGGGCATCTTAACTTCCCATTAGAACTTTCAAATATGTTTTTCCTTCCATACTACCCAATAGGATTGATGCTTATCTCAAACTTGTTCCCAACTAGATTTATTATTAAAATTTATATCAAAATACTTATTTATATTATTATTATTTTAAAAGAATATCTCCTCAAGTTAAAAGCTTAATTATTATCTTTTATTTTAGTCAACAAAAAGCATTTGGACTTAGTCTCTATTTAATTTTATATAATTTAATTTGAAATGTTAAATTTATTTATAAAATTAAAACTTTAATTTACAATGTTTCAAGACAACACAACGGTTTAGGCTTTGACTCTTTTTTTGGGAGGTCTAAGGTTCAAACCATTATATGTGTGTGTTAAATTCCCTGTTGATAAGCTCAACTCACTCCCTTATGAGAGGTCATGGTAGGATGTGGATGCCCAACCAAGAGTATCGATCGTAAGAGTTTTTCACACTAACCATATCTTAAAAAACCTTTAACTCATCCCTCCCATCACTTATTCACATCCGCAAAATCTATCCATGTAAGGACACCCCAATAATATGTTATTAGTATTTCATCTCAATGACCTCAAATTGAATCACGAAGAGGGAGACTTTGGCTCTTTTTTCGGGAGGTCTAAGGTTCAAACCATTATATGTGTGTGTTAAATTCCATGTTGATAAGCTCAACTCTCTCCCTTATGAGAGGTCATGGTAAGATGTGGATGCCCAACCAAGAGTATCGATCGTAAGAGTTTCTCACACTAACCATATCTTAAAAAACCTTTAACTCATCCCTCCCATCACTTATTCACATCCACAAAATCTATCCATGTAAGGACACCCCAATAATATGTTATTAGTATTTCATCTCAATGACCTCAAATTGAATCACGAAGAGGGAGCTCGTTCTACCTCGTTACTATACCTTGAAAAGTGTGGCTCACTTGTACCACTTATTATACTTCATATTACTTCAAACAAATATTATAAAATTTAATTATTATTATTTCAAATTGATCATATCTCTTGTTTGTTGAACATTTTAATTCACCACCTATTCACACCAATTAACCACATCTACAAAACTTATTATTATTATCTTTTGAAATTGAAACCAATCTACACATGTAAAGTCAACTACAATATAACATTATTACAATATTATAACAACTATACATATTATTTAACAAGGATTTAGACCATAATATTATATTATTATTATAAAATCTAATAATTATCTTTGTCTCACCTTAAAAATCATAGTGGAACTTTGTGTCTTTAATTAATTTCAATTTTAGTCATATTACAATAAATTAATTATTAAACATATATTTATTATTAAAATCATATAAAAAATTTAACAAATAACTCTAATGCTATGAAATAAAAAACTATATATTTTTATAACTGTGAAATGTTTTTAGTGATTATACCAAAAACCCAAAGGGTATTAATAATAACTATTTTCGGTAAGCAAAACCAACTTTTACAAAACCCACTATGCGTCACAACTACTTCGCTTCCTTTTTTTTTGAAGCAATCTCTCCCTTCTGTAACCGTAGAAATCTGTATGACATCAAACCGAGCACGTAGAAGTCTTACTCAAAGGACAAGACTGTATGGATCACATGTTAGACCTTTTTTAAATATTTTTAGTTAGACACCTTGAGGTTGAGGTACAATTACTGAACTCACTTTCCTATATTTGAGGATGCCGGTTGTTTGATTATTCTGCTACCTGTTAGAGGTATCTTTGAAATTTTAGGAAATGAATCAGGGGATTTCTTGCTTTCGGATATAGCAATCTGCGCATCCTGTAACGAGGAATTAAGCCAAGCAAAGTAAACTGTTCGTTGCTATAATTTTTATTGGAACACACCATAATGCTATGTTATGGGTCTGTAATGGATTAGCACCCAGGAATTCTTTGATACGGTGGGTTCTTGAAGGATTCTGGTATAGTTTTACAGATCCGGAGAATTTTTATATATTGCACAAGGCGGGACAGAGGAAACCCACTTCCTGTGCAAGTGTAAGTAGAGTTAATTTGACATTCTTGTTTGGATCTCCTATGATGTAACTAATCAGAAAAGCGACTTATTGGCGGGTATTGGGAAAAGCCAAGGGGGAACTGTCTTTCCTGTTTCTTCTCTGTACACCCATTTCATTGTGAACAGCCTTTGGGAATATGCTCTTGGAATTTTCATGCCTTCGGATGGAAAGGTGAAGATATTGAGCAAACCCTACTGTTGGGTATATAGGATTGGAGCTATTGGGCATATCCTCTTATTGGGTATTACTATTGGGTTTTCACCATTCTCGGGGCTGGGTGATTGCCCCTGTGAATAGGTGTAATTCCCATAATTCTTTTAAAGGGGAATTGCTAACAACCCATTGCTAACAACCCATTCTTATCGGTCCAATTTGAGGTTGGTCCATGACAAACACTCAACTGCAACCGATCAGATCATTAGGATCACCTGGCCTCTGACCACTGGAATGTATCCCCTGATATAAGAAATTGGTCTCCCTAGCAATTGTGGGTTGGCATTTGGGCTCTGAGGCTCACCAACTTAGAATCAAATCAATCGGGTTATATTCGGTAAATTACTAAATATTGGGATATCATGACTGAAAGGGGTATGCACCGCAAGAAATTGACTCTTTGCCTCCTCTTCCTGATCTCAGCATTGGCCCTGCTATGCTCTTTAGCCTTTCTTCAGATTTCCAGCAGATCTCTGGGTGTGGATCGACATTCATCTCTCTTAGATCCCACGTTAAATTCTGTGTATGATGATGAAAGACCTTTGTATCGGAGTCTAGATGACCTGCAGTCATTATCTGATTCTCTGAAACTGCAATCTGAGGACACTGAGGGTGTTGGGAATGAGAATGACAATGAGGGCTTGGAATTGCAATCTGAGAATGAGAATGGAACTTTGGCAGGTTCTGAATTAGAAAGTGGTGATCGATGTGACCCCAACCGAGCAGTATTGAAAGTTTTTATGTACAATTTGCCACCTGAGTTTCATTTTGGTATGTTAGAATGGAAGCCAGAAAGGAGTGTGTGGCCTACAAATCTAACAGAGCTTCCTCGATATCCTGGTGGGCTCAATTTGCAACACAGTGCAGAGTATTGGCTCACTGTGGATCTGCTATCTTCAAACATGCCAGGGAGGAGCTCTCCCTGCACAGCAGTGAGAGTTGAGAAGTCCAGGGAGGCTGATGTCTTTTTTGTGCCCTTCTTTTCTTCCTTGAGTTACAACAGGCATTCAAAAGTTGAGTTCCCTGGGAGGAAGAGCAGAAATGAGCTTTTACAGGAGAAACTGGTTCATTTTTTGATGGGCCAGGAAGCTTGGAGAAGGTCAGGAGGGAAGGATCATGTGATTGTAATTCATCATCCAAACAGCATGTCAATAGCGAGGGAGCAACTTCGGCCTGCAATGTACATTGTTGCTGATTTTGGGCGATATTCTCCATTGATAGGTAATGTAGAAAAGGATATTGTGGCTCCTTACAGGCATGTTGTCCCAACGTTTGTCGAAGATTCTTCGACCTTTGAAAGCCGAAGTACGCTCCTTTATTTCCAAGGAGCTATATTCAGGAAAGATGTAAGTTTTTGCATCTAAGCACAATACATCAATTAAAGTAAATGTAGGATTTGTATGAGGACTTTGAATTTTGGTAAATGCCAGTCCATTTTTTGTTTGACATTAAAGCTTAAAAAAATTGGTTTTGGTAGATGCCATCTGTTTATTTGGTCAATGCTGCAGCCTGATTTAAAAAAAAAAAAACGTGAAACTTTATTCCCCAGTAATAACCGGACATGAACGAAGTGAAAGCTTCCCCTAACAGAACAGTGACAGCAAAAGATATTTCAAGAGATTTAATAGTATTAGTCTGTACAAACGACTGCTCTCTATTAACAAAAGTATGTCGTAAAAATAAATATAAAATAGTGTTAGTCTGGACAAATGACTGTTCTCTATTAGCAAAATTATCTTGTAAAACTAACAATAAAATGAACAGTGTATCAAGTTTATTTCTATCTGTGTTCTATATGATACAGTTCTGCGACTATTGATATTGACATACTAAATTAACATACAAAATTATAAATATTTTTATAACTTATTAATCTTTAGATAATATAATTTACCATATTTCTCAGTATTTTTTTTAGTTTTCCAGTGTATCATTTTCTTTTCCTTATTCAAGGTCCACCGTGTGGAATGCTCCGTAAGAAAGTTGTGACCTTGATTTTTTACACAGTTTTTTACCCAGAGAGATTTGTATCTTTAAAGTGGGGTTGTCTACATTTTTTTGTTTTTCGTCCTTTTCATCATTTGATTGGAGAGTACTGCAAGGGTAGAAGTTTTGCTTACTTTGTTGGAAAAATCAATCTACTGTTTTACCCACATTTTTTTTGCTTTTGGCTGGGTTTTGTTTCACAGGGTGGATTTATTCGACAAGAGCTTTATGCTCTTCTCAAGGATGAAAAAGATGTGCATTTTACTTCTGGAAATACACAGAGGGATGGGATAAGAAAAGCAACACAAGGCATGAGGTCCTCAAAGTTTTGCCTGAACATTGCAGGGGATACACCTTCCTCAAATAGACTCTTTGACGCAATTGCTAGTCATTGTGTTCCTGTTATCATCAGTGATGAGATTGAACTTCCTTATGAAGATGTTCTTGATTATACAGAGTTCTGCATTTTTGTGCAATCTGCTGATGCTGTCAAGAAAGGGTTTTTGATCAATCTTCTTAATAGCGTTAAGAAGGAAGAATGGACTCGCATGTGGCAAAGATTGAAGGAAGTCGGTCATCATTTTGAGTATCAGTATACAAGTCATCCAGATGATGCTGTGCATATGGTGTGGAAAGCAATTGCCCGAAAGTTACCTTCCATTAGGCTTTCTCTTCACAAAGGAAAGCGCTACTCGAGATCTTGGCTTGCAAAGCAGAGTGAATCCTTATTCAGTTTACGGAAGTTTGTAAGAGGTCAACATTTACTATGATTTGTGTAAGTCGCATGTACGTTTGAAATTGGTGAATGCAAGAAGTTTTGTTGTTGCATGTTCCATCATACCACTGTTAAGTCCAATGTTCTCAAGGTGGAAATTTTGTTATTTTCAAAGGTCAATTATTTATGTTGAAAATGAACTTTTCTTGTCTTTAAAAAGTGCATTATCAAGACAAGAAATGTACAAAAAAAAAAGAAGTCAAAATCAATGAATGTGCATTTTTTCCTTTGCATTTCTACAGAAAATGAATGTTGAAAAGATGCTAATCATCCCAGTTCTATGAATCACTTGTAACTTGATTATGTTGTCATTATGTACTATAGATATCTGTCAATTCACCATGCATTGCAATAAAAAACACAGTGAGAACTGAAAAGCAGCAAACTCTCCAGACTATTTTTTTACATTGGAATGAGTTCATTGTTTGTTAAAGCTGATGTTAATATACATGCCTACATCATCTGATGCTAGGTCGAACTCTGCACTGTGAAAGCACACCACTATGTACGATCAGGTAAAACCAAAGGGGAAAGGATGTCTAGTCATAGGTTCTTATTGAACCTGTATGGTGCAGGAAATCCCCTGGAAAAATGAAAACAAAATCTGTGATAGGTATTTTGGTATGGTTAATGCCAACCAAAGTAGTCTACAAGAAAAACATATTGGTGCAGAAGCATGTTTGCGTTGCATTATAAATCCTACGGCAAGTTTCTACTTCATGGAAAAGACAATTGAAAAGGGTTATGACCTTCTAACCGAAATCCATGGAACTAAAATGTTGTTAGGTTTAACAATAATAGTACATAGACACAGATACTATATATATCTTCCAACTGATACTATGGTGTTAATATTTATCTAGAAAAAGCAAACTTATGAAAGATTAACTCATATGCAGGGACAATGCTGCACCTGTGGATCTTGCCTTGTCTTCTGCCTTGTTGCAATTATCACATTTTTTACAACAGATAGGGAACATCTTATGATTTACAAAAGTTTATGACACTTGAAACTGTGATGGTTTGAATAGCTGTTTGAATATTGTTTATATGATCATTCACAAACCATCCTTGATATCCTCCACTAGCTTAGTTGTAATAACTATGCCTCTGCCCACATGAACTTTGACTAGGTACATTCATTAGCATATGGTCTGTCATGTTGCTTGGAAGTTGCATAAATGCCTCTTGGTTTAATTACAGATTCCCTTAAATTAAACTTGCAATGGTTATATTTTTGGGATCTTGGCAATTGTAAAACAAAATACATAGCTACATTTTTTTTTTTTTTGGTAAATAAGCTATATGTGGTTTCTAGTGGGAGCCACTTCTATGAAAATATGAAAACAGTACATCTGTTATTATTAGGTGTATTAGACCATATCTGGCTTGCCTTTTTATCAAAGATATTTTTTTCCATCTCCCTCAAACTGCTACTTTTCCTCTATTAAATTGTCGATATCATTATCATTTAAAAATAACATCTCCCTCGGCTAGGTTCCTTCAAAAATTTGAATTTCACCAAGACAAAGATCAACACCATGATTGGCAAAATTATATACCACCATGTTTTCCTTTCTATATATATGTTGGCATTTCCAAGATATTACCTTATCAATAATTCATGGACATAATAAAATAATGCCATTGTTGATCAAATGGCCACATCCTTTTTTATTGACAACTTTAATAATAGTTTGTGAATCTCTCTCAATTAAAATATATCTCCATCCTTTTTCAATGGCAATATTGATCCCTGCAAGAAGTGCCCTAGCAGGTGAGGAGAATTTTGCCTTTATTATTTTGGAAAATATCACCTCTACCAGCTTTCCTAGTGTTTTCTTTGGAAGCATCATCAAAATAAAGCTTGATGAACCCCACTTATGGACATTTAGACATTTCCATTTTACAATGGATCAATGCAGAACCTTTGCAATAGCTCCATTGTCACAGATTACCCTATATAGTTATTCAAATACTTTAACCAAGAGATCCAAGACTTCCCATGATGAGCACCATGCTTGTAAACATTCTTGTAAGGGAGGCAACCATACGAATCCAAGCTTGGATATGAGTCTGAGATTTGTTTTGAAAATTCTATTAGCCCTTCTAAGCCATATATTCCGACAAATAATGGTAGGACCAATCCTCCAGTTTAGCTTTGAAACAATTAATTCAACATTTCATTAACTCTTCCAATATCAATGGAGCAACCCAATAGATTCTCCTTTTTTTTGAAGAAGTAGCCCCAAATGATGGAAGCAAAGGGACAATGAGAAAGTAGATGATTTGATGTTTCTAGGTTTTTCTTAACACAAGGCACATTTAAAAGGTCCATTATATCCTCTTCTTTATACATAGTAATTCTTAAGAATTTTGCTTTTGACTGATAGCTAAAGGAATGTAGAGGCCTTAGGGATGGCCTCAAGTGACCAAACAATTCTTCCAAAGGAAATTCTTGGCGGTGGAGAATTTCTTATTGCTCCAAAGCCTTATTTCTCAACTTGGCCATGTATCCACCATCTTTTGATAGATTCAAAACCAATTCATCCTTTTGTGGAAAAAATGGGCAAATAGAACTCTTAAAGCATCTTTTGGAGCTTATTTGCTGCTTGTTTGAGGTCCTCTCCCACATCCAGATTACTTATAGAAATCCAAGATCTGGACTTGTTGGTCACATCAATATAATTTTGGACTTTTGAACCTCGACTAGCCAAAAATGGCCAAGCCAATGGTTGCCATTTTGAATCAGAAATAAGAGGATAAGGCATCAACCAAGCATTAGACAAAAAATTTGCAGAATGTCCCTCATTGTCGACCACCTAATATTTTTCTTGATTAATTGCAAACTATGTGATATGAAGTTCCATGTTGCCGAACCATTAGGTAGGGTTCATGTCCTTAACTAATTTACTACATCCATAGGATCTATATATTTTTGAAGTAACATTTTTGCCTAACTCTTTTCTTTATCTGTAAATAATCTCCAACCAAGCTTTGTCTCTAATGTCAAATCATAAGTCTCTAATTTTGCAAGCCTCCCTCTCCCATATTCTTTCCTCTGCATACCCTATCCCGTTTGCAAAGAGGAAACCTAAATTGCTGCTCACATCCTTTTCAAAGAAAATCTGTTTGAATTTTGTCAAATTGAGAGGCTATGCCTCTTGGTAATCTTGCAAGTGACAACATATAAATAGGGATAAATTGCATTGTAGCCTTTATGAGTTGGTTTTTCAGTTATAGTTAAGAACTTACTTTTCCAATCAGTCAAACAAGATTTCATTCTATCCAAAGTTGAGTTCCAAAGCTCCTTTCTTTTATCAGACAAGGGAATATTTAAATATGTTAATAACAATTTTCCAACTTTAAACCCTAAAATCTCTGTTTGTTGCAAATCAAGGGTGGTGTTAGATAAAAAGATCCCAGATTTTATCATATTAATCCAAAAACCTTCTCCCTCATTGACAACCATCTAATATTTTTTTCGATTAATTGCAAACTACGTGACATGAATTTCCATGTTGTCAAATCCTTACATAGGTTTTGTTTCCTCACCAATTTTACTGCATCCATAGGACCTATATATTTTTGAAGTAACATTTTTGCCTAACTCTTTCCTTGGTTTTTAAATAATCTCCAAGCAAACTTTTGCTGCTAATGGAAAACTCGTAAGTCTACAATTTTGCAAGCCTGCCCGTCCCATATTCTTTCCTTTGTATATCCTTTCCTGTTTGCAAAGAGGAAACCTAAATTGCTCCTCACATCCTTTCCAAAGAAAACCTCTTTGAATTTTGTCAAATTTGGATGCTATACCTCTAGGTAATCTTGAAAGTGACAGCATAATTGTATTCTATCTTTTATGAGTTGTAGTCTTTTAGCCATCGTTATGCAACCATTCAAACAGGATTTCATTCTATCTAAAATTGAGTTTCAAAGCTCCCAGACAAGGGAATACCTGAATATGTTGATAGAAATTTTCCGAGTTTAAACTCGAAAATCTCCATTTGTTGCAAATCAAGGGCAATGATAGTTAAAAAGATCCTAGATTTTGTCATATTAACCCTCTAACAACCTTCTTATAGCATGATATTATTGCCTTATGTTTCATGGCCTTTCTGACCAAAAGATGACCTGCAAGAAGAGTGTCATAAAAAAATTGGAGATGAGATTCAAGGGGACCATTTGTTGCAACCTGAATATCTTTGATTGCTTATCTGTTTTGCCTTTAAGAGAGCTCTTCCCAATGCCTCAGCAAGAATAATGAAAAAATAATGAGATAGTGGGTTACCCTGGTAGAGTCCACAAGGATTCGGAGTATCCAACGGAGGATCCATTGATCGAAATAGAATATGTTGGAGTGCTGTAACAACATCTAATATCTTCGCCCCAACCTTAATCAAAACCAAATTTTCAGAGAATATTATATAGAAAACTCTAACAAACCCTACCATATGCTTTGTCCATATCCAATTTTACAAGTATACCTGGTTTTTTCATGGACTGAAGAGAATAAATGGCTTCTTGTGCGGTCATTATGCCATCAATTATTTATTTTCCAAGAAAAGAATCACCTTGTCTCTCCAGGATAACATAATGTAGATTGTTTTTCAGTTTATTTGCCTTAAAGTTTGAAATTATCTTATAAATCATGTACTACAAAGGCTTATTAGATGAAAATTATCAAATTTTTGTCTCATCTCTCTTGGGAACCAATGCGATAAAGGTGGTATTGATCTCATTTATTATTGCCATCTTTTTCCTAACCTCCTCAACTGAAGCCAACACATCATGTTATGAACCTTAAAGATCTGAAACTGGAACTCACTTAAGCTAATTTACAAAAACTTAAAATTCTGAAATCTGAATTCTGGATTGAATCATACAATCTTAACACAGAAATTTTCTTATAGATGTTGAGATTAAACATACAATATAACAGATCTGAAAATAATCTCCTATTAAGAAAAGAAAAAGAAATCTATTTTGCTTACAATCAATAAATAGAAAAACCCAAAAGCTCGCAGCAGATGACAACCAATATTCTCTCCTGTCTTGTGCAAATATCACTTTTCTGTTTTGCCAAAGACCCCTTATTCATGAAGTGCCTCATAATTGTAGATAAGGGAGTGATTTATTCAATTCTGGCTTGATTCCCCCAGTTGTAGTCCCTTTATCCTTCCAGCAGTACTTTCTATATTGCCAGCTGCACTTTATATTTTTCTCCCAACTGAACTTGCTTTATTCTCTTACCTATGCTTGCTATAAATTTTCAACTTTACTCTCCAGCTTTACTTGTTTTATTCTCTTAGCTTTCTCTTAGCTTGTTTATCTTATCCTGTCTTTGTTGTAAATTCTTTATTCTCTTTCTAAAAACTAGTTCTTATTCCTCTATGCAGTATTTGAGCTCATCACATATCACTCTTCAACATATGCCAAATTTTGAAAGAAAAACGTAGGAAATCCATTAGAGCGAGGCATCCTATTAGGTGAAAAGAGAAAATCATCTCCTGTAAGTCCTCTTTTGAAATTTTCCTCATCAAACTTTTGTTGTAGATAATTAATGGAATACTTTGCAAAAGCTCACCTTGAGCCTCCTTATCCTGCGCAATTTCTGATAGAGTATCTTTGAAATAATTGCTTCATTCCTTTCTGATCTCTTTTTCTTCCTTAATACCTCTTCTATTTGGAGTTGAAATATTTTTGATCTTGCAAAAGGACAAATCTGTTTGGTATTAGCATCAAAAATTTATATTTCTATCACCTTTCTTGCACATGGCAAACTGGGATTGGAGTTCTTTGGCATTGGGGGTGTTGGCCACCCCTCACATACCTAGGAGTTATAGTTAGGCACAGGTTACGGTTTTCTATTTTCTTCTATTAGTTCCATAGCTATGGATGTGAGAAGAGTCTTGACTAGTCAAACTCCACGTCCTCTCAAGATTATCCAACTCGGCCACCCTAGTCCTGACCATTTTCTTGGGAGTATTAGCAGATTTTGTGTTGGCCCTTCTATATGGTCAGTGATGACAGGGACCGTGCTTCTACTTTGCAATGATCTACTCAGTAATGTTGGTGCTTGGATCCATTCAAGCTCTTTTCCATCTCTCTCTTACTGTGGTTGCTAGCTCTCTCTTTATCATTTCTTTTAGCTTGTTAGGGTTTACTCATTTTGGGTCCAACCCACAAGGCTGTAATTTAATGCCCATATACTTGTCCAACTACAATGTAGTTTACCTTAGTTTCCTTACTCTAGATTAACTTTATTTTTGGTACAGTTTGGTTACTACAGTGCATTGTAATAACTCTTTTTGATGAGTCCCAACAGCATACTTTGGTTAATTGAGGATATTAATAGAATTATCTTATTTTATCTCCTTGGATTTTTAGGCCCAATATGTCTATTCCTTTTGTAATATGTTATGATAATTAGAAAGTAATTGTTTTTCTTGCACATAAGTGTGTTGGTCCATTCCATTGATTTTCACTATCTCTTGTAAATCCTTGAGCTTGGATTTAATTTCTTTCTTTTAGATATGTTAACAAAGGATTTGATATTCCAGATCTTTATGTATCGTTTCAGATATTTCTCTTTTGAACAAACTTCTACATACGTATACGATCCTTCGAACTTTACTTCATCCCATCACAACATAACCATTTTGGAGAAATCAAGGTCTTGGAGCCAAAGAGACTGAAAGCAAAATAGCTTTGCACGACCATTATTGAATAGATAACATCTCAAGAGACCATATAGTTGTCCAACTACAATGTAGTTTACCTTAGTTTCCTTACTCTAGATTAACTTTATTTTTGTTACTTTTTGGTTACTACAGTGCATTGTAATAACTCTTTTTGATGAGTCCCAACAGCATACTTTGGTTAACTGAGGACATTAATAGAATTATCTTATTTTATCTCCTTGGATTTTTAGGCCCAATATGTCTATTCCTTTTGTAATATGTTATGATAATTAGAAAGTAATTGTTTTTCTTGCACATAAGTGTGTTGGTCCATTCCAATGATTTTCACTAATCTCTTGTAAATCCTTGAGCTTGGATCTAATTTATTTCTTTCTTTTAGATATGTTAACAAAGGTTTTGATATTCCAGATCTTTATTTGTCGTTTCAGATATTCTCTTCCGAACAAACTTCTACATACATATACGATCCTATGAACTTTGCTTTATCCCATCAAAACATAACCATTTTGGAAAAATCAAGGTCTTGGAGCCTCAGAGACTGAAAGCAAAATAGCTTTGCATGACCATTATTGAATAGATAACATCTCAAGAGACCATATTTCTGATTTGATCTTGCTTGCAACAAAATGTCTATTGTATACTCTGTTTGTAACCATCTCATAGCTGAAGCCTGTCCAATCTTTTTGCCCCACGAGATCTTCTATTATGCATATTGTGTGTGTTGAAAGTGTGAAAAAATAGCATCCTGAAGACTCTTTAAATTGACGAAGGAAGTAATATCCTCCATTTATCTAGACCAGCCAGGAATACGACCTTTTTTCCTGGAAGGAGACAATACTGTGATGAAGTCCTCCCTAGGAATCCAAAGATTGCAATTGTGAATGATCATTGAATTGACCTGAATATACTGAAGTCCTTCCAACACCTATCTCGAAGAATAATTGTATTTGGAGCATAGACATTTATGAATCTAATTTTCATATTTTCCTCCAAAACAGACCATCAAACCAATTATTACTTGCTTCTAGCAATTGCCCATGTCATTGATCCCGTACCATTGCAACATCTCCCGAAGCTCCCATAGCAGAAACTGCTAGACAATACCCCATCTTTCAAACCTTTTTGAATGCAGCCTTAAAATTTTCACTACCTATTTCTGTTTTTTGTATTAAATTAAATTCAGGACAATAACAGCTTACTTTTTAGGGGCCTTATTTATAACCTGATTATTCCAAAGATCATTTTCATCATCTTTTTTTATTTCTTATCTGCAAAATGTTGGTGTTTGTTTTAAATTTTACCTTTCTATAGCATTTGATGTTTGTGTCTAAAAAGAAAAATACACACCTTAATGTTAGTGTTTCTAAAACCTTCTAGAGCAATTGATGTTTGTGTTTAATTTCTTTGCATTCATTCAGCTTGAAGAGGAAATTCTTTAATGGCTTCTTTGT
Source organism: Wollemia nobilis (assembly GCA_028583015.1). NCBI lineage: Eukaryota > Viridiplantae > Streptophyta > Pinopsida > Araucariales > Araucariaceae > Wollemia > Wollemia nobilis. Next base: position 6,291,647 of record JAQPPZ010016931.1, read on the forward strand.
ATGTACTTTTACAATGTTATGGTAACATGCAAATATATTGACATGTGATATGATAGAAACAGAAGAAAATTGTCCTCAATCAACCTAAAAGTTTAGGAATGTCAGTTGCAGTCAGTGACATCAAAATTTAGAATAACATGGGGCTTGAAAAACTGATATTGTTAGTTTTGTGTTCAATTTGATAGGCACGGAGCTTGCATTATAGTTCTTGAATTCCAGCATCCTCTTATGCCCGACTCAGGAGTTCACACAGCTATTTATGGATGCTTGTGCTGATTAACGTTGTTCATCCAGAAATAAATACACAGCTCTATTGCAAGGTTGAAAAAAGGGCAGATTTTAATTTTATCATTTGAGTCGTGTCATTTGCATGCATGATTTAGAACAAGTACTTGCATTGATCAATCAGATCTTGGTGGAAGGAAAACCTCTTGGCCAATCGTGCATCGTGAGAGTACATTTTTGTATGTGTCATTTATATTTATTTGGTAGACCATAATTTCAAGTCATAAGATCCTGTTGAGCCTTATTGTCAAAAACGTATAAATTATGACTCACTTTTAGTCTTCTGGTTCTTTGTATATACAATTTCAATTTAAATTCTGGTAGAATAGAGACCATGGGTTTACGGACCATGAATCTTGAGATCATAAGTTGAAATACTCAGTCGCAGTATATCTGGCGTCAAATATTATGTGGGTGCAATGAGTAACTTATGAAGACATATTTCAATGTTAAAAACAATACAGAAAACCATTGATTGATGAAGTTGGACTTACTATTGCAAGATTAGAATTATACAGGGATACACGGGGACGCATCCCCCCGTCCCCGCCGTCTCCAGAACGGGGGATGGCAAAGGGGGATGTTTCCCCGCCGTACCCCTTTTGGGAGGGACTGGTGTGGCGTCCCCGGGACGCCACCAGGCATCAGGGGGCCGTCCCGGTACCCCTGCTGTGAGGGGACATCGTGGGGGAAGGCTGGGAGTTAAAAAAAAATAAAAATAAATGGACATTCCTATGTATTTCAGTAACATTGTTGTCAAATTGTTATGGTACTAACTGTTTTCATCCAGGACTTGTGGCTTGCACAAGCTGAACAAATCATTTTATCTCACAAAACTACAAGGGGCTACTGCAATATGCGACATTAGGCAATCTTAAAGCTAAAATAACATCATAGAAATTTCACAAGTAATATGAAAATACAATTGACATACATCAACACAATTTAAAACCATAGGCATGCATCACAATTCAAAGTTCAAAACCTTTGTTACCGGATTACCAGATTCACCGAATTTAATCAAGTATAGTTGAATTTTGATGTTTTTTTCCTGTTTTGGAAATAAATTAGGTTAACATAATTCAACAGTCAACAATCAATGGCAAACCAGATTTAAAAGAAGTGGTGGTTGGGTGGGGGGGCAAAGCCTGAAACATGATGTCCCACTACCTATGTAATTTATTCACAAATCTGCTGGACTTTCTTTCACATCACAACAACTGAAGGCTAAAACAAAACAACCATGGAAAAAGTTAAAAGGATCTCATGCCAACTTTTTCATAGAGGCATTTGACACTCAACCTCATGGTGTTATGTAAGAAGCAAGTTATTAGCTCTTTCCAGCAGAATTTCCTGCATAATGGACAAAAATATTATTCTAAATATGATTTACACAACAGAATGGCTTCCTTTTCTAGGGAATGCCTTCCTGAGAATGGCTTGGGCTAATGGAGCTGTAGTAAGTAATTCTTGGTGCCATCAAAGTGTTTGCTGCAAGATCTAAAGAGGAAGCAATTCTAGTATCTGTGACTGATGTTGGACCCAGGGTGAATACCAACAAAAGAGGACAATAAACATTGCATAAGCATAGAAGGAGAGAGAAAATAGTACTCTGTTTTCATTCAATGTTAATTGAAATTTATAACTGATCCAAGTAAACACATCACTGCCCCTTGAGCCAAGGAATCAGTATGTGCGTGCTGTTCTCTTGGCAATTTTAGTGTTTCAACCTCAGCTTGTTATACTAAAATTTGATGAAAAATATTATGGAAAATGCAGTTTACTCCAAAGCACTGTTGGGTCAAATGCGCTATGATGACTAAGATATTTCTACAAAATAGGCCTCTTGTCTAGTATCTAGCAAGATTGCATTACCAAGTTTTTTCTGATTTCCTTGTCAGAATGTTTTGCATTTTAACTGAGTATCATACTAACTTCATTTTCTGTTTCTTTTTCTTTTGCTTGATGTAAAAATAATACCATCTTATAATTTATCTTTGTTTATGCAAGCATTCATTTAGTATACATTTTTTTAATAGTTTATTTACTCTAATTTGGTTTATCTTGTTACTATTTTTTTGCTTGCTACAGTATGTTGTAATAGATTTTTTCTGGTTTGTCATATTGGCCTTCTTTGGCCAGCCATGGACAGCAATAGAATTTTCAATTGGTTATCTTATCTAAATGCCTGCGTTTTAGGATGATGACAATACTTGCAAGTGCCCATACGTTTAGGCTTAGGTATGTTGTACTTAATAGAATAGGATGAAAAGAATCAAAAGTGGAAGAGAAAGAAGATCCATTAGAAGTTTGATGTAATGAATTGCATCATTGCAACTTGATTTCCACCTTCAGAGAAAATTACAAAGCCAGCTCAACAGATGTAATAGGAAAAACATCCGTCTTTTCTTTTAAACGGGCAAAAGGGCAATGTTATACCCAAATCTGGGATGAAGGGATGTGTTTCAAGGACCATTATACTATTATAGTGATCTCTCACATTTCAAGGGATCAAATCAGGGACCATGATACATTTTGATTCACAGCTTAAACATTTTCATCCAACTTACAATATTTTTTTTCTTAATGGTTGTATGGAATTGAAATGGACCCCACCTATATTACATCGTGACCACATAGTGATATTACAACAGCGTGACAATTATACGTGTATTGCTCAATAAGATTCAAACTTAGGTCTCATTGAAAGTCGAGGTATTTAATTGGTTGAGCTCATGCCATATGATACATCCAACTTTCAACTTAGTATGAATAAAAGTAATAAATAGAATTTCAAAGAGATTGTAGATAAAAAAGTGAAGACTAAATTAAAAACAGAGAGCAAGCAACTAATATGTCTTATGTAACAGCGAAAATGGTTCTTAATTATCATGACAAACATCATTATTGTCAAAGTTTTTTATATGCTTCTCAAATATGGTCAAGGGCACAGCTATCAATTCCTATTGTATCTCAAAACTATTCTCCTTTACATGTGTTGCATCATAAAGTTGCATCATCAAGACCACGATTTTATTGTGTTGCTAGTCCATGCAAATACACACATCTTTTGATGTTCAAAATGTAAGGTACTCTGTACTAAAAGTAGCTTCTCTACTCTTCTAAGGGGAAGGCAGAGAAAGTGTTGAAAAGAATTGTAAAACATCATGATTAGCATGTATATTATGATTTTTTCCATTTCCACAATTTATTCTTAAGTAGCTGATGTTTTCAACAATTGCCAGTATTTTCAAAAAGTGGGGAAAATCATTATTTTTGCCAATTTTTTCCTGATTTATTGCTGATCCGATTTTATGTGGCCCTTGTCGATAAATTGTCCATCACAAACCCTAGTTCAAGATAGTTCTCAAATTTTTAAATAAGTTTAACCAAAGGTATATTTGGACCAATTCCTCTCAACTGTAGAGGAACTGATACTCTGGAATAGCATGCAAGTAGCAAGTTTGCAGATCTTTGAAGCTTCATTTGCATGCATCCCCTATCACTCAATTTTGTTCTTTGAGTTTAAGCCTATAATATGTTGGTTTCCTTTGCTTCCACTGTATCAAAGGCCACTAAGTTTTTGAAATTTGAATATATATACTGTATCAAAGTTCACAAAGTTTTGAAATTTGAATATATATATATAAATAAATATACACACACATTAATTGGTTATATGGGATTGAAATGGGCCCCACCCATATTATTTCATGACCACATAGTGGTATTAAAACAACATTCTTGGCAATTATGTATGTATTGTCTGGCAAGATTTGAACTTGGGTCTCCCTCCTTATTGAAAGTTGAGGCATTTAACCCATTGAACTTATGCCATTTGATTGAAAATTGAAGATATTGTTGTCAAAGTATTTTGCAATTTTTATCATTCACTTCTGCATAGAATCCTTGGGTATTGTGGGTGATCATATTACCAATCCTTTGGCACATAATGATGCTATGGATAAAGGACAGTGACACCTCTTTGATCCAATCTCCATCTCAGCTCTTCAGCGATACTTTGTTCTCTGGGTGACTGTCTTATAACTATTCATACCTGTGCTTGAATCTGCATGTTCTACGTTCTCACTCTTATCTCCTCCAGCTTTTCATGTCTAGTTTGTTGTTTTTATTTGTCCACTTGTGAGGGTCTCTTTCCCTTGTCCATTACTGTCTACTTTTTTACTGTTTATTTAGTCCCACTGACCTATTTCCATCCTTTATGGACATTATTATAGTTTCATATATTTCTAGTGTTAACAGTTGCTACTTTTATAGTTCTTTCAGCATGGAAGTTTGGATCAAGTGCATGAGCAACATGTTGGACAGCATCCTACTGGGCCTCTGCTATAAATATCAGGCTATTATCAGCACTTATGCAGCCCTGCATGTTGTCAAAGGAGAGTTTGTATTTGGAAATCTAAGTACCTCTACTACAAGTGTAGAACTGCCACTAAGAGCACTTGCAATATGCCCATCAATCATCATTTAGCACTCAAAACTTCATTTTCTTTCCTTTGTTTTTCATGGCTGCCTAGACCATTTGTTTCTGATGACTATAGTTTGCAATGCATTTTGCACCTCATGAATCCTCGATAGAAGGGACAGTAGCCAGCATCCCTTGTTTCTGTCAGTTTGAGGAATATATTGTATAAGACCTTTAGTGAAGAGACATGATGGCTGCTGCAAATCATTTGCGTGCCTTTAATAACTTTAACCAACTCTTGCACCCAATTAGTCTTTCCAATGTTCTTTAAATCATTATTAGTACATGTAGGCTAATTGAGATCCATCGTATATGCTCGCAGCTGCACTGAACTAGTAATTCTGTTGATTTGCAAACCTGTGCACTATTTATCACAGCTTGCACTGCAATAAAGAACACATTCTTCTCTCTGTCATTAGAAAGTAGTTCATATTGGAAATTATGTTTTTGTGCTTTTCACAACAAATAATTCCTATACGGAAAGAAGGATGTGTTGAAAATATAACTGTAATGTAGATAAGTGGCAAACAAGCAATATTTGCCCACCTTTCCATGATAACAGAGCATCCAACCTTCCTCAAAGTCTGCATTATTTCCCCATTTTTATATTAATCTTTCGTATTGATTTTTCAACAAGGTATTGGTACGTGTTAAGGGTCTGCATTACAATTATTCTGAGCATTTCTGATCGTTTTTTTCAACAGGAATATTGTTTTCGATACATCACTCTCACAGAGGCTTTTTTTATAGACCCTACTTTTCTGCAGAGCAAAACGAAAGACCTTTAACAGAAGAAACCATCTATATATATAGGGAGAAATACACATGGAAATATTGATAGAGACCTTTGGGTTGAATTCAGCCCACACTCATCTAATCTAGTATTTAATTTATATAGAAAACTTTAACACAAAAATTGGAATTTAAACAGTCATGGTGACTGTTTCCCTTCCATAATAGATTTGATGAAAGTGTTTACTATATTCTTTCTCACTATTAAATTTTCCAGCTGGCGCATGGAAGGTGTTATCATTAGCAAACCAAAATTTAGCACCTCCTTCATTTACATCATTATACTTTCTCATGCTATAAATTTGTTATAAGATGCGTTCTTTAGTACATTTAAAGATCTACTATCGCAATTTGTTTGACCATATCCAATTTGGTGGTCAACAAAAATATTGTTTTTGATGCAGTAATCTTACAGGGGTTTTTGCCAGACCCTACCTCTCTGCAGAGGAAAGGGAAAGAGCTTTCCTGCATAATGAATTACACCAAAAAAACAGAAGAAACTAGCTGCACAAATAGGAAGAAACAGACATGGAAAAATATAAAGAAAACTTCACAACAATAATTGTTATTCAATTGCCATGGTGATTATTCCCCCTTTGAAATAGATTTTAGGAAGTGTCATTGTTATATTCTTTTTCACTATTAATTTTTCCAGTTGGTACACACATAAAAAATCCTAACAATGAGGATGGGTAACAGGGAAGGTAATATGATTTGCAAACCAAAATTTAGCAGTTGCTTTATTAACGACTTCATGTGTTTCATGTTGTAAATTTGTTATAAGTGCCTCCTTTGGTCTTTCCATCTAAACCAATCATCATTTGTATGGTATATATTTCTTTAAATCTGTGGCTTTCAATATCTCTTCAATTCTCTTCATCTTGTGTGGTTGTGAAGAGGTATTTTGGTTCAAATTGTACCCTTAGCATTAGCTGATGTTTGCTCTAAACAATCAAGATTTTTGGTGAACGGCTAATTAGTTAATCAAGATTTTTGGTGGACGGCTAATTTGTTGTATATGCCTGTGACTAGAGAAGCCTAAAACATGTCTCAGAGTTTTGTAACTTTCCTTCCTGTGGAGCACATGTTACATGTCTATTTACATGGGGTTAGAAGGATGCTTTTCAAGTTAGCCAAAATCATGCATGGGCAATGTGTTGCCCTGGTTGTTCCATTTCTTGCTGCTACATTATGTGACTCTCCCATTATGGTTGCTTGGGTTGTTCTATTGTAAATTTGTAACACATGGCTGCTGCTGGGCTGCTCTCTCAAAGTCTGAAATGGAGAAATGAAAATGACTCAATAGAAACTAAAACAGAGGTGTGTAGTTAAGGGTTATGTCAGGTAAGAGATTCAAGACCTTTGATTAATTTGAGGAATAATTTAATTTCTTGAGGTGGAACTTGACTTATGTCATGGAAGAGAATCTTTTTGCTGTGGATAGAGATTGAAACGCTCAGTAGTGGGAATTTCTACCCTAACTATTTCATATAAGAAATTTATTGTTGAATTTATTTTGGTAATCATAAATCCTATGTTCAGCAGGGGCCTGTCCTCCTTTGTGGCCTTGTAATGTTATCTGAATGCTTCCATGGCTGTCTTGGAAATAGCTGGCATCCCTGATGGCAAGCTGCCCATCATAAAAAAGAGACAAAACTTACAGAGAGAGAAAGAGAGTATCTCCATCTCAAATCAAGTTTAGACTTTCATATGCCATTTTGATTTTGGCATGTCATGGTTGAAATTCACTCTTTTCGAATCTTTGTCTTGCTCTAAAGGTCATGGTTTTATTTTTTAATTTTAGGATTTTTAGACTTTGATACATGTTGATGATTTTAAATTTTATTTGTGGCTAGGGTTCTTTTACATTGGGTAATATGGTGTGTTTATGCCTTGAAAAAAAATCTATATTGTGTCTTAAAATTGTTGTGTATGTGTATGCTGTCCCCTAGCTTTCCCCCTGCCATCCCCAAAATGGGGCCAGATCCTCTGATCCCCAAAACACATCTCACTGTACTGCAATGTCTCTGTCCTGAAAATCTTGTGGGACATAGAATAAATCAAAGAATTTATCATGGTTTCTCATGAAGCCCATGATCTTGACTCCTTGTTTTTACGTTCTTCTCTCTAAACGGAATGTAATAGTCTTTGCACTTAAGTAAACAAGCTGAATAAAAAATTTGATGCTTTAGCCTTTATAACCATCAATGAAGAATGCAGGAAACCGCTAATAATTTTATGAGTGCTACATTATTCTGTCAGTTTTGACTAGGATGCTGAACATTAAGACCTGCGTAATCCATCAATTAAGGTAAAATGGAGTTCCATTCAGTATAACTCACAATAGGTAGGAATGATAAAAGTTTGTTGGATCCATTAATCAAAGAGTCTGAATCTCAATGACAGGGATGCAGTTAACGGTAAATGGCATCACTGTGAATTCGTACTTAGTTTGTTAATGGCTGTACTTCCTTTTCTATCCTATAGAATTAGCAAGACAATTTAGAATTGCTATCTTGTGTTGCTTGAATAAATTTATATTGCTTGTTATTAGTTAGCAAAGATCTTTCGTTTTCCATGTGTGTATGTATAGTGCAGGTGACCTGTAATAGTTGTATTGGAGCTAAAGCTAAATCATGCCCTTCTTGTATATATGGTTAGTGAGGAATTTGTTCATCTAAGCATGTCATATTGGTGTAGGTTATGTGAAATCCTTCTCATCCTTGGTTTGATTTGGATATCAATTTATAAGGTTGGCATACTGATTCCACTGTTAGGTTCCTTTCTTCCAACCCCCACCCTGAAAATATTTGTTTAGATCTATAAAAATACATTTCTTTATGTATATATTGAACAGCTCTTGGAAATTGCTGTTGATTACTAAATCGCTTGATAGAAAATTCAAACATTGAAGGAATAAACATAAGCATCTTCATAGATGAATTAATGATCACTTGGTGAACACCTCAGCATGTGTTACCTTCATTAGAATACCGTGCAAGTGCTTTATATTTACCTTGATACTTTCTCAGTATCCAAAGTGTACTAACCAGACAATAATCTCTCATCAGTTCATAGGAAGTCTGCCATACAACACAAAGCAATATTAGTATTGTAAATCCTTATTCCCAAGATCAGGTTGTGATTTTGAAGGATCATAAATACCAAAATCAACATCCTTTTCTGGAAATATCAACATCCTTCTTGATTTTGTTTCAAGTTTATTGAATTTTTCATTATGTTCTGTATCTTCTCATGTCATTTCAGAGTGAGACACAAATAATAAGTATTACCAAAACATAACATGCAGGAAGTAGTGAACTATACAGATCTCACCACAGCAAAAAATGACCAATAACTTCCCATCTAGTAAACATGTTGGTTATGTTAGAAAATAAGGACCAAATCATTATATCAGGCAAGGTTGAACTAAATCACAAGATTAGACCATATGTGGGGACAAAATAATAATGATTTACTCTTGTATTGAAAACCATCTTGAAAAGAATGAAAATTTGACAAGGAGAACTTGAGTTTTCAATTATTGTACAAGTGAGAAAACTAATGACATTATGCTTGATATAAATGCAACTGAAGTTTGATTAACTTCTTTCTTTCTTTTGTGTATTAGACATTCAAAGCTTAACTTAGCCTGCCCTAATATAGTTTGTCTCAAGCTCAAAAATTGTGGATAAGGTGTCAAGAGTCATGTAGCATCGATAATTGATTTTAATGATCTATAAGAATTCCCTTGAAAACATGCTACTATGGTAAGGACACATAGAAGTATGTGATAATATTTTTATTAACATAAGCCTCATCAGTACATGGAATTGTTGGTTAGCAAAGTTGGGTTTGATGCCTACACTGTGATTAATCTCTTGGATGATCTCTTAAAAGGTACCATGAAATAACGATGGGGTCATTTAAATTTTTCAATCTATGATGTATATGGTGTATTCTACAGTGCTTACAAGAGGAGGAATCATTGGTCATGTATCATGTTACCATGGCCTTCCATTACATGTTTTTAAATATTCTTATTGTCTAATTCAGTTTGGCCTTCACAATGATATAACTAGTCAATGGTTTATTGTATATAGATATACTATTTTAGATTAAATAAAATCTTCAAAATTTCTATGGTCAAGTTTATTGTTTTCTTGAAGTATCTGCTATATTTTGAAATTGCTAATGGCGAACCTAATATTTTGAATCTGATGTTGTGTCTCTTATCTGTGGAATTGCCAATGACTTTTTATTTCGTTTCATTCTATTTCCTGTATATTTATACCCAAATTTTCTTAACAAAATAGACACTAATTGTCCAAGTTCTGAATGCTTTGTTTGTTGTCTTCAAAGACCACATTTCTAAAAACTGGGTAAGACCAACTAATTTGATGCATGGTATCCCTTCAAGCATATATACATATTGTTTTATTTACTTCTTTATATCACTTAGTAATTGTCTTTATACTTTACATTGTCTTAGTTAGTTATAGATATTCTGCAGAGCCATGCTTTATGATTTTTGGTAATAAAATAATGTCATTGATATTTGACATAGGGTAAAAGCCTATGGAAACCAGGTATCTTTAGTGAATGTAAGTTTATAGCAATTTATGTCGGCGAGTAAGTATTTATGTTTTCATCTCTTCCCTTTAGACTAATATTCTTAGGTATGCTTCCAATATTAATGGGCATAGTATAATAAGGTATGCATAAAATGATCACTGGTTGGCTAGTTAGTAAAAGATATTCTGCAAAGCCATGCTTATCACTTTTGGAAATACAGAATTTTTATTGATATTTGATATTCATAGGATAGAAGCCTATTAATGCTAGGTAACTTTAGTGAATGTAAGTTTAAAATAATACATGATGGTGGGGAGGCATTTATTTTTTTAGCTCTTCCTTTAGGACTAATATTTCTAGGTGTGCTTTAGGCATACTACAATTAGGTATGCATAATATGACCATTGGTTTGCCTATGCTGATTAATGTTACCATGAACTTCGACTTCAGCAAGCTATAGCGTCTTTAAAACAGCAGTTCCAACAGGAAGGCATCCAGCATAGTTACATAACTTCACTCTTGCTTCTGAGTTGAGTTTTATGAGTTTGGCCCAAGAAACAAGTCAGAATGATTGCTTTAGTTGAGTTTGGCCTATATACTCTTCCTCTATGCTTTTGGGTACTCTACTGGATACTTCTTAATTACCAGGTTCTATACCTTATTTCGTGTTATTAACACATGTTTAATCAAGAGAAAGGTTAAGTGAGTACTTGAAAACAACTTTTTATTCATTAAAATTCTGATTTTGCTGTAGATTTTTACATTTTTCAATGTTGGACACAGCTCCCTTTTCTTCAAAATTTTGGTGGTGGGGTGCATTTGTCAAGGTCTTTCTTTGAATAAACTATCTTCATGAGTAGTAGTAAGCTTGGCAGAGTTTCTATCCAATCATTTAAGCATATTTAAGATAACTTATGCCATAACCAATGAAGATTATTATCCATAGCTTTTGGATTATGTAGTCTGCAAATCATACATACACATATACTTAGTTTTTTTTTTTAAATTTGAAAAAACTTGTATTAAAACAAAGAACAATTACAATATGGGAAGAGACTCTTCCCAGCCGAAGTCAGAGAGAACACAAGCTTACAATAGTAGAAGAAGATTTGCAATGGAGTCAAATCTCCTGAACCATTATCTAGCTAGCAGGGGGGTCGGCATGGACAGTTGATGCAACTTGTCACGAAATCGCGACACCATTCTTCTCCTTAGGCCGCGAAAATGCAACATGTCACGATATCGCGACACCTTTTCTCTTTGGCCGCGAAAATTCAACATGTCGCGATATCGCGACATTTTTCTCCTTTGGTCGCGAAAATTCAACATGTCGCAATATCGCGACACTTTTCTCCTTTGGGCACGAAAATGCAACATGTCGCGATATCGCGACACTTTTTCTCTCTTGGCCGCGTTGAAGCAACATGTCGCGATATCGCGACACTTTTCCTCTTTCGGCCGCGTTGATGCAACATGTCGCGATATCGCGACACTTTTCCTCTTTCGGCCGCGATATTGCAACATGTCGCGATGTCGCGACACTTTTTCCTCTTTCGTCCGCGATATTGCAACCTGTCGCGATATCGCGACACTTTTTCCTCTTTCGGCCGCGATATAGCAACCTGTCGCGATATCGCGACACTTTTTCCTCTTTCGGCCGCGATATAGCAACCTGTCGCGATATCGCGACACTTTTTCCTCCCTTGGCCGCGATATAGCAACCTGTCGCGATATCGCGACACCTTTCCTCCCTTGGCCGCGATATAGCAACCTGTCGCGATATCGCGACACCTTTCCTCCCTTGGCCGCGATATAGCAACCTGTCGCGATATCGCGTCACCTTTCCTCCCTTGGCCGCGAAAATGCAACCTGTCGCGATATCGCGACACCTTTCCTCCCTTGGCCGCGAAAATGCAACCTGTCGCGATATCGCGACACCTTTCCTCCCTTGGCCGCGACGAAGCAACATGTCGCGAAATCGCGACACCTTTCCTCCACCGGCCGCGACGAAGCAACATGTCGCGATATCGCGACAACTTTCCTCCCTTGGCAGCGACGAAGCAACATGTCGCGATATCGCGACAACTTTCCTCCAGTGACCGCGACGACGTACACATATACTTAGTTGGAGATGAATTAATATCAATTTTAATGTCTATCAAGTTCATTTTTCATGGAACAAAAAATCTTCAATTTTAGTTCGTGAAGATTGTCTGACATTTCATGCGATTTGTAATGTGTTTGATTTGCAGTTCATTTGTATTGTTTCTGCTTAATTTGAAATTTATGTACATTCATTTCTCTTTGAAGATACTCTTTCTTCCAGTGGAGAAAATAGTATATACTTGAATGAATATTTCATGTCTTTTTTTTTTGGTGTCTTGGTGGAGTCTTTTTGTTGATTCTCAAGTAATTGTCCATGTCAAGTCATGGGACACTGAGATTCAGACACACAGTATTTCAAGATAGTGTAGCACAAAATGAAAAACACATAGCATAGCAACTGTGATGTATCTAGCTGCTTAATTAACCATATAAACTTCTTAACCTGTTCTCAAAGGATCTATGCTGACCATGGCGAAACACCATGAAATTGGAGTGAATCATAGAAACAAAGGAGCATGAGTTAAGAAAATGCTTGAATTACTCTAGACATAGGCTTACAAGATGGCCAAAATCACTGAAACAAAGTTGCATAGCAACTGATGAAACTGGCTGCTTAATTGACCTGTACTAACCATGGCAAAACACCATGAAACCAGAATGAAACTTAATAGAAGTGGCACAAGCATATAAGATGCCTGAATTGGGACATTCAGTAGCAACACTGCAATGGTAGCTAGATAAATGTTCTGCCTGGTATAAAATAAGGGCATATTCTTGTTTTATGGTGCAATTTTATCATTCAAATCACAAAACTTGCATGCATGCTTCTGTATATGAGTAATAGGCTATGTTGCAGGGGATTATCTTGCTCGTGCAACTCTCTTTGTTGGGGATGTGTCCCTTGCATTTGAGAAGGGCTCAAGCATATATGGCCATACATCACGTGTGCAGGGACATGTATTATGGTCCCCCTGAGGATGCCACCTAGTGAATTTAAAAGAAAAGGAAAAGCAGAAAAGAACAAACAACTGCTAATATTCCTACCAGATCAACCCTAACTGAAGTGATTTCAAGATTCAAAACTATAATCAAAAGAAACCAGACAAGATGGAGGCGTTTTTGACCATAAGCAGAGGAGTTGTAAATGTAGTTAGATTACAAATTGCAAATAACATGATGTGGTTCAAAACACCATATGCAGCAGACTTATGCAGAAAGCTAAATAATATAGAATCTGGCATTGGCATTTGCATTTTATTGTATTCTTGCTTCATTTCCCCGCTGTACTTGCTTGATTCTACCACCTGTACTTGCTTTATCCTACCAGTTGTACTTGTATTCTTGTTGCTCTTTTTTCATCCGCACTTTCTTTTTCCTCTTTGCTGGACTTATATTTTCCAATGTCATTCGTCTGATTTTGATGCTAATTAAGAAAATGAGAATTAAAATTCAATTTGGACATTATAAAACATGGGAAAATATTACTTTGATGAACACAGGGACACATTTACAAACATTGCTTGAAATGCAACCTGCATAGTCCATATTCCTGCCTATGATGGGCATAATGACTAAACATTGTTTGAGATATTGTCCAGCTGTTGCTCTTTTTTCATGCACACTTCCTTTTTTTCTCTTTGCTGGACTCGTCATATTTTCCAATGTTATTCGTCTGATTTTGATGCTAATTAAGAAAATGAGAATTAAAATTCAATTTGGACATTATAAAACATGGGAAAATAATACTTTGATGAAAACAGGGACACATTTACAAAAATTGCTTGAAATGCAAACTGCATAGTCCATATTCCTGCCTATGATAGGCATAATGACTAACCATGCGATGCTATTCTATTGTTGTTTTCTGTTCGGAAGTTCATTATTTTCTTTTTTCTTGAAATTATTAATCATAATAAGCATTTCCTCATTTTAAACGTGGGTAGATCTGCCAAAAAGCTTTTCGGAGTTAAGTTGTAGATTAAATGGTTTCGTTAGAAGATATCATTTTTTAGTTGTAATTCATTATGCCCAAATTTTTTCATGTACTTTGTACTACATAAATCTTACTATTAAGATACCATAGACTAATATAAATGAAAAAGCGACTAAAATAACTCATAACATTGGACTTGTGGATATGGGTCTTACACCACCACGTTAAATGAAATCTCAAAGATAATGCAATTAAAGTAACATTGAAGGTGGCACTCAAAAAAACTCAAAAGAAAGCTCTAGAAGCTGGAAGACAATTACCTGCAAGTCCCTTAAAACCCTTTACAAAAATTGACAAGCTTAGGATGAGCTTTGCTAGGCTATATATATATTATTAAACATGCACATGTTTATCTCTTGAGTAATGCACATTATAGGGGGCAGGCAAAATGGTATAATATATAAATTATGATAAACAATGAATGTACAATTTATTGAAAGCTGCAATGACCTTGGGTTTGGGTGTAATACAATTGTAAAATAAGCTGGGTTGTAGAACTATGAAAGTCTACTTGTTGGGTGTTTAACGGTGGTTCTTTAAGTTATCCTCTCCCTTTTTTGGTGTCTTAGATGACTTGCACTCTAGAAGATAGTGTGGTCAATATTCAGAGGTGGTTATGATGAACCTACCCACAGACCTTTATAGGCAAATATTTTTACATCATCACTTGATAGAGAAAAAGAGGGTTTGCTCAAAATGTTAATCACAAGGGCAGTGACTTGATAACAAATGACCATTAGGAATAGGACACAAATCACCTCACTTAAAGTCGATGGCTACTTGTAACATCACATCAATAAGGTACGTGTAATTGTACAGGGGAATTACACACAAGGGAACAATAGAAATGCTACCAATGCTTATAGTTCATATGTGAAGAGCATCTCAAATAGTATTTGGTCTTTCTTTCGTGAGGACATGTAAACCCACTTGTTTGGCCCTTAGGTCATACATTGTAATAGCTTTGTCAACTTTTGCCATTGGGATATTTCACTCTTCTTTTATATCGAGGTTGAGGTTGTGCATTTTTATTTACATCACCACCTTTGTAATTAGGAAGTCATATTTTCTTGTATTGATATTTAGTGTATATGGATCTTGAGGATCTTTGACTTTTTCTCTCCAAATCTTTAATGACAAGAATTTTCTACAACCATACCAAAGCTCAAGTCAATGACCTTGATGATTTGGAATTTATTTGTCAGACTTGGAGAAGTGCTATGAGAGTTCACAAGATTACAACGGTAGAATTTGATCCTTTATTTTTTATTATTTTTTTAAAACTAGATTTATTTAATCTACTTTTAAGTGCTTATAAATATTATTAGTTCACTTATTGATTGAGAAGAAATTATAGCTTTCCTATTTCTAATAAGAAACCACGAGAGCTATTGAATTTTTTTAGATCTGTTCAAAGATTATAATTTGCACACTAAATTAGTAGGTTTTATATATGTTCAAAGATCATAGAAGTGTGTTAGCTTCTATATGGATTTCTTTTGATTGTGTCCATAGTTATATTTTTCATAAATGATTATTTGTATGTTTAGACCATTTTATGAAGGATCATCATTGAGATTATTTGTTTCCATGTTAATTTATATGTTGCAATCCTTTATTCTCATCATGATAATGTGTATAAGGTGTTTTTTTTTTATCCCAAAAGATTTGGATTATACTTTTGTACTTGGTTCTTAGTGATCTCATTTCCGTTTATCCCTATGAAGCCCTTTGCATTGTAGAAAAATTGGTATTATGCTTTGCTTCATTGAAGTTATTCATGATTTGAGGCTCATTCAATAGATTGAGTATTATTTGGGAGATGCCCAATTATATGTTCCTACAATGAAGGAAAGACCATCCTTGGATTGTGCATGTGTGGAAACAAACACCCATTGAGTTTGGGGGAAAATTTCTTGATCATTACTCTTCATGTGGATGATAATAATAAGCTTTTTTATTCTAGCAATGGAGTGTTCCAATTGTGAAAAGCATTGTGGAACATATTATTGGATTGCAAGGAGTTTCATTGGTGACATGAGAATAAAGTTGGGTTTGGGCTACAAGATACTAAAAGGGGATGTTGGTATAATGGCCCCTTCCTTTGTCCCTTCAAGTTGTGTTTAAAGAGGGATGTTGGAATATCTAAATTCATTTGTTGTGACCTTTGGCATATTTAATAGTAGCTTTGTTGTTGGCTTGGATTTGTCGTTGGGATATTTTATTGTTATATTGTAATGTGGTTTATGTAAACTATTATAAATATTTCACCGCATTGAGTCCATGTAAAGGCATCTCATTGGATAATTGTAATAAATAGAAGTTATATCTTATTATTATTGATATATCATGTAAATGGTTCTTGCAGATCCTTGTTTTTCTTCTTCTCTAAATCTCTTATGCCATTATGTGAATATTTTATTACTTTGGAATGATAAATTTTCTAAGACCTCCCTATGAAGACTAAACATTCCCTAAAGAAGGATCAAGTTAATTCGAAGTTTAGCAACAAAGTTTAAGTCAATCCATGTTCTTGTTGGAGATTCCGCATCATCATACTTAGGGTAAAGAGCATTCTAAGGATTTGTACCAATATCACACAAGTAAATTGATGCTTATGGATCTTATGGTAGAAAGGATCAATCATTTATTTTTGTACCATCGTCAAATAAAAAAAATTAGACTCACAATTATGTGGTATAGAGCAATCATTTGTTTTGTTTGGAAAATGTCAAGGTCATGATGAAGGTAGAACACTACTAAACATTGTTTCTAAGGGAAGATATGAGAGATGATTGAAATTAAGACATTGATAACCTCAATAAAGAATATAGTTTGTACCTCAATCAATTATGGAAATCTCACTTTAACAAAGCATGTAATAATAATAATAATAATAATAATTAAATGCAAGTTACATTTGAATCTAAAAAATTAAAATGATTAACTTGTAATGTGAATCTTTAGAAACCATGTAAAATGTTTTTTAAAATTGATGCTTATGGATCTTATGGTAGAAAGGAGTAATCATTTATTTCTGTACCATTATCAAATGAAAAAAATTAAACTCAAAGATCATGTGGTGTAGAGCAATCATTTATTTTGTTTGGAAAAATATCAAGGTCATGATAAAGGTAGAACACTATTGAACATTGTTTCTAAGGAAAGATATGAGAGAATTGAAATGAAGAGACATATTGATAACCTCAATAAAGAATATGATTTGGACCTCAATCAATTATAGAAACCTCACCTTAACAAAGTATGTAATAATAGCAATAATCAACACATTTACTTTGAAGTTACATTTGAATCTAAAAAATTAAAACAATTAACTTGTATGTGAACCTTTAGACACCTATTTAAAATGTTTTTTTATTTGCAATCCTCAATAGTTTTTGTTGTATATTGATGGACCATAGAGTGATCCAAAACTTTGATCATCTTTAATATTGTATGATATTTTTTCCAAATATTTGCAAGGCATTCAAAAGATCATTACAATCAATATTTTATCCAAGGAATTTATTGTAGAAATTCTAAATTTCAACTTGGACATCAACATCTTTTTTTTTTTTTTTTTTAATTTGTGGAAAACATCCCAAAAGGGATGCCACTTTCGGGTAAGACCCAAGGAGGCAGGGGTATCCATTCCGCCAAAAAAGCCCAGGACTCGGACCTGGCCTACCACCTTTGACATACCCAAGGAGCAAACAAACACACAAAACCAAATTAAAAAAAGTAAATAACAACAAAAATAATAAAATAAAATAAAAAACATGCTCCTTGAGTGTGTCAAAACCAAAAGCACAACCAAACACGCACAATAAGATAAAAGAAACCACAACACAAACCACATAAAAAAACACAAGAACCACATAACAAAACACAAACAAGACAAAAACAACAGAACACTACAAAGACATAACCCAAAAAAACATGAAAAATAAACACAACCAAAACCTAAAAAATAAAATAAAAATAAAAATAAAAATAAAAACAACCAACAACAGACAATAAACAAAAACAAAAAACATAGAAAACACTCACACATAAAAAATGAAATAAAACAAACAAAGAGAAACCCAAGAACAAGAACGAAAAAAACACAAGAACAATAACAAAAAACATAAAAAAACAAAAAACACAAGAACAACAAAAAACAACACAAAGAACACAAAAACAAAACAAAACAAAAGAACCCACCCACCTTAAAAAACTAAACAAAAAAACAAAGAAGACAAAAGAAAAAAAAATGAACAAAACAATGACCTATCTAGACCAGAAGACTATTAATGCAAGAATCAACAAAGGAAACAAAATAAAGAATAGAATGAGCTAGGGAACTAAAAAAACTAAATGAACCAAAGAGAAAAAAAAAAAAAAACAAGAAGAAACTAGGTACCTTCAGAACTAGAGCCATCCAAAGAAATGATAGAAAGAAGAGCTTCCCTAATTTGAGAAGCCCACCATATAGGAGGGTGGCCATAACAAGTAAGATCACCTTTGTCCAAAGCCCAATTAGCTAAAGCATCAAGCACTCTTGTTTTGATCTCCGACCACATGATTGTAATCAACTTTCAAAAATCCCATCCTGGATTAACCGAATCTTCTCAATAATTCTTTTTATTCTCCAATCCACCTTATGATTCTTAGAAGGAGTCTTCAAGAGATTAATCATAAGTTGAGAGTCGGACTCAACTAACACCTTTTCCCATCCAACCTTAGTAGCCTCCCGAAGGCCTCTAAGGATACCATACCCCTCAAGCAAGGTTATTGGAAAGAATACCCAAATTCTCAAGAAAAGTAAAAACCAGGGAGCCATCTCGAAAGTCTACCATTTCCTCCCACAATAGCTTTTCAGGGGTTCCCTCTAGAGGCTCCATCAGTATTGACTTTTCCAAAATCCTTAGGAGGAGGTTGCCAATTTCTTGTCCTATCCATCTTACTAATACTCACATTCCCTTTAAGTTGGTTGCCCTTAGAAGGTTTAATCTTCAATATTTGCATCACTTGATCCCATCTTTGGTGGGAGTTTTGGGGGTGATTAAGGAGTTGATGGACTGATTCAACTAAGTTGGCTATGGTCTTTTGCCAAATATAGTGAATATCCTTCCTATCTTGATTAAAAATTTGGTTGTTCCTTTCATTCCAAATATTCCAAAGAATAATGGTAGAACCCATCCAAACTAACTACCTAATAAAATGATCAACACCCTCTTGATTAGGCCAATCCCTCCAAAGTTGTTCAAAAGTGAAAAAATTGGACCATTGTAAGCCAATTAAAGTTGCCATTCTCCTCCATAGCTCAGAGGCTAAAGTACACTCAATAAAAATATGGTTGATATTTTCTACATTCTCTTCACACATTTCACATCTAAAAGGGCCATGAAAACCACGCTTCATAAGTTGCTCACCAGTAAGCACCCTACGATGCAATAAAAGCCAATTAAAGAACCTCACCTTAGGCCAGAGCTTTTGAGCCCACAATTGAGAAAATATGTCAGAAGAATGGTTGGGATTATTATGGCATAAGGTCAAATAACATTGAGCAACTGAATACTCACCCTTAGTAGTGTTGTTCCATCCAAAACAATCTTTTTCATGGGACCAAGAGAGGGATCTCATATGAAGGATGCCTTGGATATCTTGTCTTTACCTTTCTGGGATTTGAATAGGCCACTCCTCAATAGGGATCCAATATCTACCAACCTTTGAATTACCAGTATGGTACCGACAGTAATTAGCCACCTTTATCCAATTAGCTCGGTGAAGCTCCTCCATCCAAGGCCTCCAATCGAGAAACTGAGTTATCAAAGGCTTGTGACCATCCCAAGAATTCATCCAAAAATTTGCATGTTGACCATTATGAATGATCCAAAATAATTTTTTCTTTATCAAATCCTCACCAGTCTTAAGAACTGCTAAAATGGGAGAACCTTTGGTAGGAAGTTGATAGCGAACAAGGTCTTCAGGACTTTTGTTCTAAGCATATTTAGCACGAAGATTATTGGCCCAAAGAGCATTGGGGTTATGCAACATCCTCCAATATAATTTAGCAGCTAAAGCTTTGTTGTTATTAATTGAAGACCGGAATCCTAACCCCCTTCACTCTTAGGAAGACATAAAGTATCCCATTTCACCAAGGCCCATTTTCTTTTCTCCTTAGTACCACTCCAAAGGAAACGATGACCGATTTGATCCAATTCTCGAAGAACGACCTTTGGAATATTCAAAACGGAAGAAACATAAATAGGAATAGCTTGAAGGACTGATTTTACCAAGGTGATTCTACCCCATAAGAAAGCCACTTGTTGGTCCACTTTCCAATTTTCTTCTTGACTTTGTCCAACAACCAATTCCAATCTTTATTTTTTTGCCTTTGAATATTTATGGGAATACCTAAATAAGTGATTGGAAGAGAGGTCTTCTTATATCTTAACTTATCCAAGACCATGGATTCCTGTCTAGCAGAGCAATGAAAGAAAATAACTTTAGATTTGTCTTCATTGATCAACTGCCCAGTAGCCTTAGAAAAACAAACTAATGATTTGCTTAATATTAGAAGCTTCCTTAATCGTAGCTTTACCTAAAAGGGTAGAGTCATCCAAAAATTGAATATGAGAGATAGGTCTAGCTCCATGACCAATGGTAACTCCCTCAAGGGTTTTGTTTTCCCTCTTTTTGGTTATAGTCCTACCCAAGCATTCAACAAGAATGATGAATAAATAAGGGGATAGCGGGTCACCTTGCCTAATACCTCTGGAAGCTGGGAAAGACTGAGAAGGCCTGCCATTGATAAGAACTAAGTAGGAAACTGAAGAGATACATCCTATAATCCAATCCATCCAATCCTTAGAGAAACCAAATTGCCTCAAAACTTTGATAAGGAAGTGCCAATCCACTCTGTCATAAGCTTTGGATAAGTCTAATCGGATGAACATAGAAGGAGAATTTTGCATATCCATGGAATGGATGGCTTCTTGAGAAAGAACTATCTCATCTACTATTTGATGTCCTTCCACATATCCCCCTTGCTCTGGGGAAATAATCTTATGCAAAAGAGGCTTCAACCTTTCTGCCATGATTTTAGTAATAATTTTGAGAAGAACATTACATAAAGCAATAGGTCTAAAAGCTGAGATATGATCAACCTCTTGAGCTTTTGGAACAAGAGTAATATAAGTTTTATTGATAACCTTCAAAATTTCTTTGGATTTCCTGGCTTCTTCCACCACCTCTAATAAATCAACATGAAGGATATCCCGGAACTCTTGGTAGAACTCAATAGGAAAACCATCAAGACCTGGGGTTTTCCCTTTTTGCATTTTAAAAACTACTTGTTGAAGCTCATTGATAGTAACAAGAGCAGTCAAAATAGAGTTCTCCTCAAAAGTGATAAGAGAAGGGATTGCTTGAAGAACATTTTGTTGTGAAGCTGAGTCAAGAGGAGTAGCAACAAAAAGATTGGAAAAGTAATCAACAACAATAGAGTTCATGCCATCCCAAGTATAAACAACATCTCCAGAATATGATTTTAAGGAAGAAATAAAGTTGTGAGATCTTCGAGCTAGAAGAGATTTGTGGAAGAAATTTGTGTTTCGATCTCCTTCTTTGAGCCATTGAATTCTAGATTTTTGCTTCCATAAGATTTCTTCTCTTTTTTCCCATTCCTCTAACTGAGTTGTGAGTTTAATTTCATCTCGCACTTCTCTTCTCTGTGAGGCCATCTAAATGGATTTTCTTATTCAAATTTTCAAGATGAGCAATAACTTCATATTTTTTTTTATGAACATCCCCAAACTCTTTCCAGTTCCAAGTCTTGATTTTGGATTTAATGTATTGCAGTATTTTGGCAAAACAGAACATCTTAGTCCCATGCCTAGGTTTACCTTCCTTCCACCATTGTTGCACA
The DNA here is from genome assembly GCA_028583015.1 of Wollemia nobilis. Classification (NCBI taxonomy): domain Eukaryota; kingdom Viridiplantae; phylum Streptophyta; class Pinopsida; order Araucariales; family Araucariaceae; genus Wollemia; species Wollemia nobilis. The sequence goes on from JAQPPZ010016931.1 coordinate 6,313,799, forward strand.
CGAGGTCTGAAGGAAATGTCTCTAAGCCACATTAATTGAAAACGAAAAGGAGAGAAACTCACATTGGTTTTCCACATTTCCACCATGACTGGCCAATGATCCGAACCAACATTATTAAGAGTCTTCACTTTAGGAATGTGACCATGGATTAAGAAATTTTCAGAGAGCAAAAACCTATCCAATCTCTCCATTATACAAGCTAAGCCTTGCCTTCTGTTAGACCAAGTCATAGGCCATTATCTGGTTAGATATCCACAAGATGAAGGTTTGCAATATATTCGCTCATGAGGTCAATACCTTTGTCCAAATTTCTATTTCCCCCCTTTTCTCATCTAGAGAGAGGATGGTATTGAAATCTCCTCCGATCAAGATCCAAGCTTTAGGAAAATGAGAGATAATATGAGTAATATCCTTCCACCTGTCTTCTTTTTTCCTCCAAAGAAGTCGGGGCATAAACAGTAATGCAGAGCATAATCTGGTTGGAATGTCTACTTTGAATAGCTATAGCCAACAAACCCCAACTGCCAACCATATGGTGAATAACTACCTCTTTTGGGTCCCAAATACAAGCAATGCCACCCGAAGTCCCTTGGGAACTGAGGGAAACCACTTTTCCAGCTGGCCAAATTTTACTAGCAATTAAGTCCATATCCTCCATTGACATCTTTGTTTCTTGAAGGAAAACAAGATGTGGATGATTTATATGAATCATTCTTCTAATTTCATTTTGTTTTGAAAGACTCCCTTTGAGTCCTCTAATATTCCAAGTGATGATCTTCATTAATACTAGGGCTAAAAATGTTGGGAAGGGCATTAATATTACCTTCCTCTACAAGCTTTTCACCTTCTTTTACCATATGATATTGATTGGTCTTGCGACCTACTTTTTGATTAGAATCCATCTTCAATTTTTTTTCCCGTTTCTTGAATTATTCCAATTGAATTTGAGATGGCTTCTAACCTTGAAGAATGCTCATACACAACCAAAATTTTACTAGATGGTTCAATGGAGTCTATATTGGGACCTGCATTATTTGAAGTTTTGACATTTGAAATATTGTTTTTCTTGTGTAAATTTTCTCCTTTTTTTTTCTGTTGAAAACTGTTGATTCGTTGGTTTGTCTCTGAGTTCTTTCCTTCATATTTAAATTGTGTTTCTAAGATTTCAATTTCCATTATTTCCTCTTCCTCACTTGGGACATCATTTGTGGAAAGGATTTCAAACATATTAGCAAATGACTTTGATTGATCCTTCATTAGTGGTTTTTTCTGAGTGTTCTTCTTCTTAGGTATTTGGAAACCTCGCTTGAGTTTATATCTTCTTTCTTTTGATCGGGAATTTTATTTGGGCAAGCACTGGCCAAATGACCATATTCATGGCAAATTCTACAACGAAAAGGAATGTTCTCATAGTCCACTACTTGCTCCCATGTGTCTTCCCCAAATTGTAATGTGATATTTTTAGGTAGGGGTTTGTCAAAATCCATTAAAACACAAATTCGAGCATAAATAATATGTTCAAAATTTTGAGTACAATCATCAGTCATCATAAAAGTTCCTAAAGAGTTTCCAATTGAAGAAAAAACAGTAGGATTCCAAAATTCAATAGGGAGGCCAAAGAGTCTAACCCACACGGGAGCTATAGAAGGCATCTCTTTTTCGACTTTAAATTTAGTATGCCAGGGCTTCATGAAAAGCCCTGCCCTTCCAAAAAACCAAGGACCCCCTTGAAAAATTTACTCTCTATCTTCATTATTAGAAAATAAAACAAGAAAATAACCATTTGGATAAATAGAGATTTGTAACTCACCTTTAGTTTTCCAGCTTTTAGCAGCCTAGACTTTGAAAGCAGATAGACTCGGACGAAAACCCACGAACCGACAAATTAGTCCTCTTTTTTCCAAATCTTCAATGCCAGTCTGAATGTTACCCATATCAAGCTTAACAATAGGAGTTCCATCAGCTGCTTTAAGACATCTTGACTCCGTTTTCCTAGGATCAATCTTAGGCATTCTTAGAGGTTTATGAGAAGCCCTAATATTGATATTAGCATTGGGTTGAGGCTGTCCACCACGAAGGGCATCCCTAAAATTCATTTTTGGGACCGAGTCTTCAAAATTCTTACCCTTGACAGGGGTTTTCATAGTAGAATTATTTTGTGGGTGCACCTTAGCACCAGATTCACTTGAGATATGAGCCATTTTTTGATCAACTGCTTGAAACTTATTTCGTGGTCTCTTTAATCCTTTCCCTAGACGTCGTGGAAAAGTATGGTTTTCACTTTTATTTTGTGCAGCAAATTGGAAGTTGTTATCACTCAAGTTCACAGTATGATCTGTTGAAAGACAAATTTCTAACCCATATTGTATCCCTTGCAACATTTCCTGCTAAAATATTGAGCATAAACCACAAAAATATTGGCCGCTAGGGCCCGAAGGCCCTAAAAACCAACCTCTGGAGCTGCTTGCACTCAACCCAGATGAAACCCTCGCATAGCCGCTTGCAAAATATATTGTTCACACATAGGGATGATCTAGGATCTTTGTTGCTCCAAATGATATGAAAATTGGTGGAGACATTCTAGGGTTTTTCAGGCATCTACCCTCAAAATTTTAGCTCAATCCGAGTTCGGATGAGTGAGAAATGACCTAAACGAGTTCGGAAGTTTGGGCAGTCCTGCGAAAAACGTCTAATCCTCCCTCGCTATGTTATTTCTATCACTTGGACATCAACATCTAGTTATACACAATTTTTATTCATACACAAGAAAAAAAAGAAACATTTAAACAATAATGCAATATAGGTTTCACCATTTTAACATTTTGGAAATGCTTTATTCATTTCCCAAGTATTTCATCCTAAATATTAAAAGCATTTATTCATAAAACATTTATCCAAATAGTAAGATGTCTCATAGCTATTAATCTTCCTTTTGCCCCTTCTTACTCTTTTTGAATTGAAATTCATAAGGTCTCTCCTATTTTTATTTTACAATGCAAATATTGCGTAAATTTCAAGAGTAATGCCCAAATTTTATGCATGGATAAACAATGACATAACAATCAAGAATGAATAGGTTCGAGGTGTAGACCAATTGGTGTGGTGAAAACCCCGTAAGGGGGGTGGACACCTAGGGTTCAAATGTCGGGCCTCATTGATCTCAACACTTGTCCCTTTCTTGGTGCTTTCAATGGTGTAAAAGGTTTAAAATGAATGTGGCATGGTGGTTATAGGGGTAGACTACATGGAGTATTGTGTGGCGACTTCTAGAATGGACAACGTGAAATACCATGATGGTCATAAAGGCAGAGAACATATCGGGATAATCATGGCGGCTATCAATTCCACTATGTAAATAATAAAAAAACAACAAAAAAATGGATGGGTGAATTCCCTTCACCAATCTCCTTTTTTAACTTCAAAATGCTTTTTCCTAGAAATAGTATCCATTTTTTTAAAATTTAGATTTTTTTTTCATGCAAAAATACTTTATATTTTATTAGTACGTGATGTTGAGAGGGAAGGGAGCTCGAGGACGCGGAAGAACGCTTGTGATTGGTGGTCGAGGATCGAGGGTTAGGATGGGCGATATTGAGCCAGGAGATGGCTTTGTTATTGATCGGGTGGAAGATTCTTCACCGAGAGAGACAAAAGTGAAGTTTGGAGAAGGTTTACGAAGGTTTTCGCATGAAAGGTCCCATGAGGACTTGGCAAAGCTCGAGCATGATGCTTCACTATCGGGTTTCAAAAACCCACTTTTCTTTGGTGAATCGTTCGAAAAAGACATGAAACTTTCTACTCTGAAAGAGTTATCGAAGCCTTCAAATGAGAAAGTCTATGCTTCAAAATAAAAAGTGTTTGGAGGAGGAGATCCGCAACTGCCTGGGAAACCTGTGAGCACGATGCTGCGAAATCTGGAAGCAAGTGGGCGAACATGGCTGAATAGGTCGGCTCACAGGTTGTAGCGACTAAGAAAAATGCGGATGGTTCTGAAATGGACAATGGGAAGAAAATATTTGTCGCTCCTGTCAATAGGGTTCATAACCTCGACCCTGATTTTCTAGCGAGTTTGAGTAAGGTTGCTACACAGTCTGCAAAGGATTCGAATACACTTTCTTCTGACCAAGCCTCGCAAGGTAAGGGTGGGGAAGATATGAACTTTGCTGAGGTGTTGAATGAAGCGCATGAAGGGGAATCAGTGATCAAGGGTTTAGATACTGAAAAGTATCGTTTAGGAAAATACGAAGGCAAACAAATTGATTTTAGTGAAGGGTTTGGTCATTTAAACGAGGATGAACCAGAGGAGGATTTGGCCTTGAAATTGGATCATTTGGATTCGGTCATGGCTGATGAGGATGTCATGGCTGATGAGGATGATGAATTTATGTTCTTCGTTGTTGATTATGATGAGTACAGGAGCATTCGTAAGGATTTGGAGGTAAAAGGCATCATCCTTTTTTTCTTGCGTAGGGTTTCAGCTAAAGTTGAATTTCATAACTGGTTCCGACTTAACTGGGAGGCTAAAGGGTTACATGTGAATCCTATTGGGTTTGGGTGGGTGCTATGTTTCAGTGTTGTTCGAAAGAGTAGATACATCTAGGCATGTTTTACAGTTTGGCACATGGAATCTTGCAGGATCTACGGATTTTGTGCAGACATGGCATCCAAATTTTGATCCGAGGAATACTTCTCAAGCCCATTATCCCCTTTGGATCGAGTTTGTGGCCATGCAATCTAAACTCAGATGCATGTTGAATTCAATGGCTCAGCATTTTGGAAAGATCCTTTTGGACCCGACAGGGAGTAAGTCTCTTAGGTTCAACCCGCGTGTTTGTGTTGAGGTGGTTTTGACAAGGAAACTTCCTCAATAGCTCAAAATTATTACTCCAGAAGGTTCGGTTTTTCAAGAGGTAATATATTTGAATTTACCTAATGCTTGTTTTGGGTTCTAGTCACTAGATCACATGATTCAGAATTGCCCGTATAAAAAGAAACAGCCTAAGGAGGTGGAAGAAGACACTAAGAAGGAAGAACCTAAAAAATCAACAGAACAAGAAAATAAAAATAAAGATGAGAAGGAAGTTGACGATGGTTCGGTTTCTCAGAACAACACTTCCAATTCCTCTATTGGGCAGCAGGAATGGAAAGTTGTTCAGAAAATAAGGGATGTGCATGACTCTCCTGCTAGGCCTAATAAACCTAGGAGGGGACCAGTTTCAGACTCATAGGAGAAGTTCTCCAGTTTCCAGATATGGGAAAGCGAATAATGTTGTTGAGTTTGGGGTTCAAGATGGATCTTCTCCAAGTGGCACTCTCCAGATAGCAAAAGAAAGCATTGATGGGGGAGGGAATCGATTTCAGGTTCTTGATTCCTTAAGTTCTCAATGAAGTTTAATATTTTTTTGTGGAATGTAAGAGGGATGACTATCCCCACTCGTAGGAGTTTTGTGAGTAGTTTTTTGAAATATGTTTTTGCTGATTTAGTTTGTCTTCAAGAAATTAAGATTGTTGGGTTTGAGTTGCATAACTGCCTAAACAACTCCTGAAATGGCACTTGGTGGAGCTCTTCTCATCGTCAAGGGTCTGGGGGTGTTGTTTTTGCTATTAGACAATGGTTGACCTCTCTTTTGCTAGATCGGGGTGAGGATCCAGAGGGGTGTATTGTTTGGGCTACTTTTGCTTTGGCTGGTCAAGTGATCGAAATATGTTCAGTCTATGGTCCTAATGTTGGTAATGATAGAGTTTTTTTATGGGATTGGATGCAATTTAATCTTCCAGAGGCATGTTGGTTCCTAGGGAGGGGATTTCAATATGGTTGAGTGGGAAGGAGATAGAGAGGGTGGATTGGGTTGCTCCATTGCTAGCACAAAAAAGGATTCGTGGAAGAAATTGAAGGCTGCTCTTTAGGTGTTCGACATGAATTTCAAGCAAAAACAGTATGAGTCTGGCAGTTGGTTTACTTGGTCAAATAGAAGAGCATGTGCGAAAAGAATCTTTGTGAGACTTGATAGATTTTATGCAGATAATTTTTTTACTTGTGTTGTCAAAGGAAAGAAGGCCGTGGATGTTGATCTGGGAGTTATTGGCTCTGACAATGCTCCTATTTCTACATGTGTTCACATTGGTGCGATGCTTGTTGAGAATAAAAAACTACCTTTCAAATTGAATGTCTCGCATATTGATTTTGCAGATTGTAGAGAGTTGATTCGCTGTGTTTGGAATCTAGAGCCAAGGCCTTTTGGGAAGGGATGGGTCCCTGGGTGGGATGCTGTTGTCAAAAGGGTGGTTAAATTTTTAAGGGAATGGGGGAGACTTTTGGCTAGAAAAATGAGGAGAAATATGAAGTTTCTCCGACATAATATTGAGGAGGATAGGAGAAAGTTGGAAGCTAATCCTATTAATTATTCCTTACAAGAAAAAGTTACTACTCTAGAGGGAGAAATTAGGAAAATCGAGGATTATATTGATAGAGGAGTGCAAGTGAGAAGAAGGCTCCATTGGATGAAGGAAGGAAATGCTCCGACTAAATTCTTCTTCAATTACATTTGTAAGAAGAATGCTTCGAAAAAGATTTTAATTCTGCAGCGGGAAGATTGTACTCATACTGAGAATGAGGGAGAGATAAGAGAGATTTTTGGTAATCACTTCAGTAATATTTTTGCGGAATATGAGAGCACTGTGGATGTTCAACATGTTAGGGAGTTGATTAAAGATTGCATTCCAAAGAATATTTTCAGCTTTGAGAGTGATCGCATGCCCACAGATTTTTTCAAGGAGGAATTGTTTGGTGCTTTATCTAGAATGAAGAATGGTAAGTCTCCCGGTCCTGATGGTCTTCCAGCAAAATTTTATAAGTATATGTGGGATTGCATAGGGGAAGACTATACTAAAATGGTACAGGAAGTGTTTGAAGGGGTAGGATTTTCTTTTGGGATGAATCAAGGTGTGATTAAATAAATTTACAAAGGAAGTAATAAGGACAAAATTGGTTGCTAGAGACCTATTACTCTTTTGAATGTTTCGTACAAGATAGTTACAAAAGCTTTAGATTTGAGGCTATGAGACATTGCTGCCAGAATTGTTAGAGAAGAACAAACTAGGTTTGTGAAAGGGAGATTTATCCTGGATACTGTTATTTATGTTTGGGAGACGATGGAATGTACAAAATAATCTCAACAATAGGCTCTCTTCTTAATAATAGACTTTGACAAAGCCTATGATAGGGTTGATTGGACGTTTATCTTTAAAATGTTGGAATAGCTTGGGTTTAGCAACTCTGTAGTTCAGAAGTCCGTATGCTCTTCTCCTCATCTTTTTCCAAGATGGTGGTCAATGGGATAGTGTCCTAAAGTATTTAGCTTTTCAGATCAATCAGGCAGGGTTGCCCTTTGGCTCCGTTGTTGTTTGTCTTATATGTGGATGCTTTGGGGTATATATTGGAAAAAAGCAATCAACTGGGCTTATTAGAGGCATCACTCTTCCAAAGGGACATATTCTAAATAGTCATTTTGTTGATGACTCTTTCCTTACTGTGTAGCTGGATAGAGATTCCATTTTGGGTATGCAATATTGTATTCAACAATTTTGTCTTTGCTTCTGGGGCAGTGGTGAGTGAGGCTAAATCAGATTACTGGCTGATAGGAGCCAAGGATTTTCCTGGTGGGATTAACACTGGTTGGAGGAAATTTTATGATGGAGAAATTGTTAGGTATTTGGGTATTCCATTTGGCAGGAGGATTTTCCTCAAATCTATGTGGGATTGGTGCATGGATAGGTTTGAAAAGAAGCTTCAGGGTTGGAAAAATAAGCTGATTTATTTTGCTAGGAAGCTCACTATTATTAGTAAGATTCTCCAGACTTGTCACATGTATTACTCCTATTTTTGGCTTCCTAAATTGACTCAATATAGGAGGTTGGAGACTTGCATTAAGAGTTTCTTGTGGGATAATATGGATGGTTCTAGGCGTGTTCCCCTTATTGCTTTGAAATATTGCACTGTTCCTAAGAAGAAGGGTGGTTTGGGGATTTTGGACATTCAAGTGCACGAAAAAGTTCTTGATTCTGAGTGGATTACTAGATGTCTAGAGGGTAATTTTGGATGGCAGCGGTTGTTGAGATACTAGATTCAGACTTGTATCAATATTTATGGGATTCGTGAGGCTTTCAAATTTGAGGATATTGTTGGGCATCCTAGTCGATTCAAAATTAGAGGAGGCATATTGATTAAAAGGATTTGGGAGGTCTGGAAAGAGGTTATTGGAATGGTTATATGGGATTTTTTGGATGATAGGAGAGGTTGGAATATTTCTTCCAAAGCTATTTATTTTTGGCAGGAAAATGGTATGTATGTTGTGGATAGGCCTAATATGCAATGTAAGAGGCTTAGCAAGAAAGGTCTCTTTAAATGGGCTAATCTATGGGATGGGAATGTTGGGTAGTGGATTCCTTGGCAACAATTTCTTGTTAAGTTCAAATTAAAACCTTCTGATAAATTCACTATTCAATAGATTCAAGGCCTTCTTCCATCTGAGCAGCTATATAAGCTTCCAGGTGATGTTTCGAGTCTGATTTGGAAATACTGGAGGTGGAATTATGGGAAGCCAATTTGGTGCTTTAAGACTTCTAAAATTTATCAGCTGATGCTTCCTAGTATCCCTCTTGGGGACATATTGAATGGTATATGGGGTCTGAATTGTACATGCAAGAAATGGAAGAAACAGTTATTTGGAGTTTGGAATTTCAGGGTCTCAATGCAGCTAAAGGTTTTTGCTTGGTTGGTGATGATGCAAGGTCTACAAAGCAAAGCTCGGTTAGCCAAGTGGATGCGTATTTTTGATGCTTGCGCTAGTTGTGGTCAGAGTGAAACTATTAAGCACATATTTTGGGAATGCCTAAGAACAAGGAAGGTTTGAAGAGCAACGACCTGGCTTTATGACAGTGTTTCTCAGGGACATCTTGGGTGGAAGAAGGTTGTTTTTGGTGACTCCCTTGATTGTGTGCCTCATAGAAGGGTGTTTTGGCATGTTATAAAGATATCTATTTTTTCAGCATTTGGAAGGATAGATGCAACTTGGTTTTCAAGAACGGGGAGACCCCTGTTTATGCTACTATTGGCAGAGCAGCTAGTTTTGTTTATGGTCAAATTAAGGTTTTTAGGGATGAATTTTTGAAAGACTGCCTTAGAATAGATAAAAGTGCTAGATTTGATTGCTTGATTTTATTTCGCAAGCTGATGTAATAGCTCTCTGTTTTTTGCTAATGTATTTTTTATCCTTTCTTTAATATGAAGTATTTATTCAACAAAAAAATACTTTATATTTAAAAATATCTTTATTTATTAGTATTTAACTATTAGTCTCTAATTTTTAATTGCTTTTCCATTAAGGAAAGACTTTTGATTCTTTTGATTTTGATTTTAATTTTTAGTAGTTAATTATTTATAACCTCACTAAATATAAAAAGCATGTTTTAATATTTATATATTCACAAAAAATCCCACTCGCAATCATCATTATTATAGAAACCTATGAGAATTATTTAAGCCAAGACTATATAAAATTCCTATTGTTACTAATAATATCATATTAATAACGAGTAGAAATAAAAATAAAGCAGTGCAAAGGAGCACCATACCCGACATAGGTTGGACGATGGTGGAGGTACAAAGTAGACTAAAGGGAGTCGGGTATCAAAGATATATATATTCAGTCATGGTAGAAGAGCAGGGGGTTCATCCGAAGTGCATTAGTGCTTCAAAACCTTACCATGAATGTATCAAATATTATTTTTGGAAAATTGCCAAAGGGAAAGAACATTAGGAGAAAGAAGAGACTAAAATGAGAGAGAGTGCAAGTCGAGAGTGAGTGTGAGCTAAGAGAAAAAAAGACTAAAATAAGATGGAGTGCAATATGGGAGTGAGGGTGACCTAGGAGGGAGAGCGAGTTGGAAGGGAGTGCAAGATGAAAGCGAATGTGAGCCAAGAGGGAGTATGAGCTAGGAGAGAGTGCGATTCAGGAGTGAGCCACACTAGCTAGTATGGAAGGAAAGTCATAATTGAAATCCTAATGGTAAGTCAAGATGCTCTAGCTAGAAATCATGATGTTTTTGCTGGAAGTTTGGATGGCCAAGTTGGATATAAGCAAAAGAGTGAATATATGGTAAATTTGATCTAGGTAGCAAATGTTACACTAGAAGTAACTATCAAGGATGAGATGATTGAGCATGATATAATGGTTCTTAAATATAGGTTAGTGTAAGTTCCATAGTTCCTAGTAAGGGTTTTTGGAGATTTAAAATTGGATCAAGTGGAAGTGGGGATTGAATTCAAATTACTCTATGAATTTTCTTCTTAAAGGTTTTCTCCTCATCATCTTTTTGAGTTCAAAAATTAGGGATAAAATAATGGGTAGTGGCCTATAGTTTAGAAACTATTAAGAAGCTTCCGATGTGGGTTAGGATTTTTGGACTTCCATATTAGCTTATCAATAAGAATGTTTTGAAGAATATTGGAAATACCCTATGGAAATTTATCAAGGGAGGACTAACTATTAAGGAGAAAAAACATGCTATATATACCTGAATATGTGTTGCTATGAATATTTTAGAAAATTTACCATAATCCATTAATATTAAATTTGAATCAAGAGAATGGGATCAACAAGTGGATTATGAAAATATCTCATTTTGATGCCGCAATTGTTGTGAAACTTGACACATGAGAAGATTTTGCAAAGTGAAAACTATGAAGACAGGCAAAAAAATTTGGTCATGAGATAAACTTCAAGACAAATAAGGAAATCATACAATAATAAAAGCTATATTAGGTCAAGGATTTTCCACTCCAAGAGAAGAAAAGAATACCTATCTACAACATCATATGACATATGCCACCATATTTCACTTGGATCAACCGTTAGAAGAAATAATGAAGGATACAAGGGATGAGATAGTACAATGTATAAGTTCAAGTTCAAAAGGAATTAAAGGTACAAAGGAAGATCTAGAGGAAAATCCTAAAAAAAATATGACAAGAGAGGTCAAGTTTATTCCACGTAAATTATCTTTATTTTCCTCAAGTAGTATAGAATCCTCTCCTGGTAATAAAAGTGAAAGTGGTGTAGAGATTATCCCTTGCACTTTAGGGTTTCAAGAGCAACATAATAAAGATAAGAAGGTAATTTATATGGAAGATCATCCTTGTACTTTAGGATTTTTAGGGAAACATATAGAATAATGTGCTTTTGAGGTTATTCCTTGCACTTCAGATCCTTCAGAGCAATACAAACCTATAAATGATAAGTCTTACTATGAGTGGTGTGAGAAGATTGAAGAGATTGATGAAGAACAATACAAACCTATAAATGATAAGTCTTACTATGAGTGGTGTGAGAAGATTTAAGAGATTGATGAAGATGAAAGTATTGGTAGAAATAAAAAAAGAGAGGTAGACCCAAGAAGCAAAAACAAAGAGAATAAGTATCCCATAGGGATATTGATATGAGAAAACAAAAGCAAATATTGCAAGTGTTAACAAGAAGTGGGGCTAAAACCACAAACAAAAACAAAAAAATAACAATTAGGGGCATGGATAAGAAACCTAAGAAAGGTATTAAGAAATTGTTAGGTTAGTATAGATAATATATTTATAGATCTGGAAACTGGGAATTAAATATTTTAGCCATTCACAATGTTGAATTTCATCTTGAAAAAAATTAAATTTTAGAAGGCATGTGTATGAGTGAGATTTTATCTCTAAATAAAAATGATATATAGAAGCTAATTGTGTAAGCTTAGCAATTTGAGGAAGAATACGAGTATCTTTGATAGAAAGGAAAATGAAGAATAACTTTGATAGAAAGGCAAGTTGGATATGGTATAATTAACTTGATAGAAATGTAATGTTTTATTTTTGTAATGGAAGTGGCCCCCAATAGAAGCCATACATAGCTTATTAAAAAAATATCATAATAATCTATCAACTAACATAAGCTTAAGTGGTTAAATACATCATCTTTTAAGACAAAGACCGAGTTTAAAATATTGCGACATGATATGTCCATAATTTTAAAAATACTATTTTAATACCATTATATGGTCTTTTTAATACCAGGGTACCACATTTATGATGTAATGATGGGGACTATTTTAATCTCGTATAACTAATATCATAATAATAACTTTGATGGATTTAACAATAATAAAAGTCATGCATAGAAATCATCTAATAATTTAGAATTAGAAGGTCACCTTTAAAATGTTATATTTTTATTTATATATATATTTTAAAGCAAAAAATCCCTTACGGGGCTGCCTTGGTGTGAGAGACCATGACCAGGGGGTTCTACAACGTCAAAGTCACCCGAAAGTTCCACCTGGCCCTGCTCGCACCAACATTATCAATTGGATTTTGGGTACCCAATCCAACTTTTTGGTAGGATGGAGATTCGAACCTGGGACCTCCCTTGGAGGATTATCCTCTCCTCTCCAACTCACCTACAACACCTGGGTTTGATACTTATTGAAATCTAAATATGACTACTAATTTTATAGTATACAACACCTGGGTCATTTTTTTTTAAATACAACCAAGTTTTAAAATGATATGCCTTACACTATTAAATATTTTTCCTTTAATTTATTATTAGAATGGATATTACATATAATTTTTTTTTTCTTAATGTATAAGCCAATACAAGAGCGAGCCTCACTAGGTAGCATGGATGGACACCCATATTTGAAAGCCTTAATTGGAAGCTAGGATGCCCTAGCTGAAAACATGGATACCCAACTTGGAGATAAGAGAAAGAGTGAATATATGGCAAGTTCATTCCATGGAGATGTTATACTAGAAATGATTATAATGGATGAGATGATCAAGCATGATATAATGGTTCTTACAAGTAGAGGATTAATATCTAAGTTTCATGAATAATGACCAAGGTTTTCAGAGATTCAAAATTGGATCAAGTGGAATTGGCAACTGAACTTAAATTACTCAATGAATTTTTGCCTAAAGGTTTTTTCTTTATCATCTTTTCCAATTCAAAAAATAGGGATAAAATAATGGGCAGTGGCCCATTAATTATAGGTAGAGATGTCTTTATTTAAGATAATAGAGTGATATCATTTTTTCAAGATATAAACTATTAAAAAGCCTTTAGTGTGGGTTAGGATTTTTAGACTTCCATACCAACTCATTAACAAGGATGTTCTGAAGAATATTGGAAATAGCTTGGGGAGTCCATCAAGGAAGGATCAACTACTAAGGAGTAAAATCATCCTATATATACCTAGATATATGTTGCTATGGATATTTCAAAACCTTTGCCACAATCTATTAAGATTAACTCAAGATCAAGAGAATGGGATCAACAAGTGGATTATGAAAATATTATTTTTTGATGTATGAGATTGGATACATGGTAAGAGATTGCAAAGTGAAAATAATGAAGAAAGAAACATAATTTTTTGGTCATGAGACAAACTTAAGATGAAGTAAGGAAATCATATTGTAATAGAAGTTGGATTAGATCAAGGATATTCCACTCCAAAAGAAGAGATAAAAAAATCCTATATGCAACAGTAGATGGCAAGGCCACCATAGTTCACTTGAATTAATTGCTAGAGGAAAAAAAGGATACAAGGGATGAGAAAGTACATTGTGTGAGTCCAAATTCATGAGGAATATGCAAAGGAAGATGTGGAGGAAAATTTTAAAATAAAAAAGTAGAAGAGATCAAGTTTACCCTAGGTAAATCGTCTTCATTTTCCTCAAGTAGTATAAATTCCTCTCCTCATAATATAAGTGAAATTAGTGTAGAATTATCCCTTGCACTTTAGGGTTTCAAGAGTACCATAATAAAGAAATGAGGATGAATAAAATACATAACAATTTAGGGTTTTAAATGCAACATAATAAGGTAATTGCTATGGACGAGCATCCTTGCACTTTAGGATTTCCAGGGCAACATAAATAAGAAAGTGTTTTTGAGGTTATTCCTTGCACTTTAGATCCTTCAAAGTAACATAAACTAGTAGATAATAATTCTTACTATGAACATTGTGAAAAAATGAAGAGATTGATGAAGATATAGTATTGGTGGGAATAAAAAAAGGAGAGGAAGACCTAAGAAGAAAAAACAAAGTGAAAAGAAAACTGAAAGGGATATTGATATGGAAAAAAAAAAAATATTGCAATTATTAATGAAGTGGGGCTAAGCCCACAAATAAAAAATATGATGATAAAAATGATATATTCAAATATTAGGGGCATGAATAAGACACCTAAAAATGAGGTATTAAGGAATTGATAGGCTGTTATAGCCAACATATATATAGATATGAAAACTAGGTAGAAAATATTTTAGTCATTCATAATGTTGATTTTTATCTTGGAAAATTTATATTTTAGAAGGTAACTAGACGAGTGAGGTTTTATCTCTTCATAAAAATGATATCAAGAAGTTGATTGCAAAAATATAATATTTTTAGAAAGATGACAAATATCTTTGGTAGAAAAGCAAATTATAATTTCCTTTGATAAAAATGCAAGTTAGAATGGTTTCAGGAAGATGATAACTATATTTGATAGAAAATCAAATGAAAAATATCTTGCATTATCCCCGTGAGTGTGGTCTACTGGAAAGGACACCACTTGCATTATTGGTGATGTGACCTAGGTTCAATCCCCATGGTGGATGTGTATAAGAAGTATTACTAAAAAAAATTGCAAGTTGGGTATGGTTTAATCAACCTGAGAGCAATGCAATGTAAGTTGGGTATGGTTTAATAAACTATGTATGGCCCCAAATAGAAGCCACACATATTTTATTAAAAATCAAATTCTAATTTTTTAATCAAATATCAAGATCTCAAGTATTAGATATGTATAATTTTAATGTGGAGACCTAGGTTCAAATCTTATTAGGTGATATATTCATAATTCTCAAAATATCTAATTTATCAAAATACAGTGGTAAAAATAACCATTTATTAATATGAGTGGGTCCTATTTCAATCTCATATAACCCATTAAAGTTTTATTTCATTATTAGGAACAATATAAATAAATGTATTGAGTGTGAGTACAAGCAGGGAGTGAGTGTTGGTATGAGTAGGGAGTGAGCCAAACCTTTAGGATTTTCATTCTAGATATTTAAAAAAATTTAAAAAATAAAGGATTTCCATGATGAAAAAGTAGGTAACAAGGAAATTTATACATGGAAGCTCTAAGTGGAAGGATACCCTAGTACATGACAAAAGATAAAATGAATATATAGCAATCTCTACGGCAATAATTATACCAAAAATAATTGTCAAAGATAATATGATTGATCATAATATTATATTTGTTAAAAGTAGAGAATTAATATGCAAGTTCCATAAATATTATGAAGGTTTTTAGAGAGTCAAATGTGTATTAAATGAAATTGGAGACTATATTCAAATTAATTAATAATATTCCTTGTAAAAGGATTTTTCTCTCATCATCTTCTCTAGTTTTAAAATTTGGGGATGTAATAACTGGTCGTGGAATTTGATTTAAGGGGAGAGATGGCATATATTAAGACCATGCAGTGAAAATTTGTATAGAGATAAAAACTATTCAAAGGATTTTAGTGTGGGTTCTAGTCTTTATAGAATTATACATCAAATAATTATTAAGGTGGATTTGAAGAACTTAAGGGAGTTCATCTTGACTACTCAATTAATAAGGAATGAAAACATGTTTTGCATACTCATATATGTGTTGTTAGGGATATTTAAAACCTTTGCCAAAATCCAACAATATAAAATATGAATTAAGAGAATAATTTTAACAAGTGGATTATGAAAACATTATATTTTAATGTCACAAATGTTATGAGATTGGAAACAGAGAGAGATTATAAAGTGAAAATGACTGAGAAAGATATACAAAGTTTGGCCCATGAGAAAAACTTCAAGATAAAATAAATGGATCATATTGTAGTAGACATTGACTTTGATAAAGGATTTTCTACTCCTAAAAAGTGTCAAATAAAACTTCTTTTTCTAATTAGATAATGAAATTTTAAGATCAAACAATAGAATAAACTAAGAAGGGTGCATGGGATGAGGAAATACAATGTGCAAGTTCAAGTTAGAAGGAATTAAAGGTGCAAAGAAATATACAAAGGTACACATTAAAACAAAAATGATATAAGAGGTAAAGCTATCCAAATAAATCATCTCAATTTTCTTATGGTAGAAAATAATCTACTTGTAATAAAAATGAAAGTGTTATCGAGTTTATTCCATGCACTTTGGAGTTTTAAGAGAAACATAATAAATAAAGTAGTATGAAATATATTCATTGTAATTTATGGTTTTTAGGAGAGAATAAGAAAATAAGCACTATGGACAATGAACCTTGCACTAAAGAATTTCTTGATTAGAATAAATAGGAAAATAATTTCGAGGGTATCCCTTGCAATTCATGTTCTTCAAGGGAGCATAAACTAGTAGATGATAAGTCACATTATGAATAGTCTAGAAAAATAGAAGATGTTTATGAGGATGAGAGTATTGGTAGGAATGGAGAAATGAGGGGAATACCCTTAAAGTTGGAAAAAAGAGAAAATAAATCAAATGGATATTTTGATTTAGAAATATGAAAATAAATATCATGAATGTTAACAAGACGTGGGGCTAAGCCCACAAAGAAGCAAAAAAAGTGATAGCGTCTTGGAATATTAGGGATATGAATAAAACCCCTACCATAAAAGTTAGAAAGAAATTTATAAGTTGTTATAATCCTAAAGTAATTTTATTACAAGAAAAAAAAACTAGTGAGGAACATAACGATTCATTCAAAAGGATTTTGAACATAGTCTTTTTTAATAGGATTTTTATGTATAGGAGCTTCTTAATGTTTAAAACAATGTAGGATAATAAAAAATGGTATGGAAAATTTGTAGAACAACAAGTAATTAAGTTGATGGTCCTTTTTGTAGGAAAGAGAAAAATATCAAAGTTAAGTCATAAACGTATATGATTCAACTACAACTATTCTTTATGCTAGATGTTTGAAGGACCTTAGGTTATTCATGTCAAATTAATGATGATTCACTATATTATCTTTAAATATTGTAGGGTCTTTAACACAATTACATCTCTTTTGGAAAAGAAGGTTGGTACTCCAAGACAATTTAGGTCAATGGAGGATTTTGGTTCCTTTTTCAATTAAAAAGACTTTAGGATGTTATTCCTTTAAGCTTTCAATACAATGGGATAATATACATGAGGGGAAAACTCACATAGTAGAATAACTAGAAAATATTTTATTGTCTAATACATGGTTGCAAATAGAGTATACAATCTCTTGAACATAAATTTTATTGTGAGAAAAATCAAAGAAAAATCACATTCTCTAGAGATGTGATATACTCAATAATGGTCATTAAAATCTACTTTTTTATTTTTATAGTCTATGTGACTACAAGACCCTAAATTATTCCAAATGGTTATGTTAATTTAGATATTAAGTATTTAAAGGGGAAAATGAAGATATGGAATGCTAAATATTATAATAACATATTTAAAATAAATGAGAAAATTAAATTAGGATCAAGAATTTACAAGGGATTGAAGAAATTAATGAAATAGACCAAGATACTTATGTGTAAGAAAAATTACATTTTAATTATCATAATATATTACAAAATCTAGAGTCATATTAGGCCCAAAAAAATCCAAGGAGAGATGGATCAAGGAAGGGGATAGAAATATATATTTTTTGTTTTACTACAAAAATAGATTTGTCTTTTTGTTGGATAAAAAAATATTTTAAATCCAAATGGAAGAAGTATTGATAAAGAAGAAGAAAAAAATAATTAATTATTTAAAAGATATTATGTCAAAATTTGGATAAGATAAGGAGGTTTAGGGTAAGATTTTAAATATATTCCTTAAAATTATCATAGGAATAAAGTGATGCAGTCTAGTAGAGGGGTCAACTAAACAAAAACCTCCCCTAGCAACAAAATATTTATGGTTCATTAACATCCACAATGTAATATTTAGTTTCGTTATGATTTTCATGCACTAGACGACTAGACAACAATTGACAAGATGATTACATGAAAATTGACAATATGGCACTATCCCAAGACAACAATACCCTAAGACAACAAAGGAAATTCCACTTGAATGACATGATGCAACACTTGTACAAAATTATGCAACTTCCACTTGTATGCCATGGTGCAACTTAGACTTGTACAACATAGTGCAACTTCCACTTGAATAGTACAATGCAACTTCCACTTGAATGGTTAGTTTTTAATCAGATAATTGATTGGAATAACTAATCCTAACTTGGAGGGTAATTCCTACAAAAACAATATCTTCATGTGAGCTACCATCATACCCTGTCCTCACTAGAAATCCTCCATAAATACCAGTCTATGCAACTTGTAATATTTACTACAATTACCATTCAAACACACAGTAAATTTGAGGTGGAAATTTAATGCTATTGCCAATGTGCTAATCGACTATATATTACATATTTTCTTGGCTCCCATGCATAAATAAGTAACTGGAACCTCTACTCTAACTTTCTCTCTTTATCTTTCCTTAACTCAATTTGCACGTCGATTTTCTTCTCTCCATGGATGCCACTCCTCTCATTTTATACCAATCCCTCTCCCTCCTTTATATGTGAAATGCAATAGTTATTTATGGTTGGGATTTACCTTACCTATAACTATTCATATACTCCCACATCATACTCACCATGTAAGAGAAAATATTTCATGAGCTCCAACTCATGAACATGATTTTTTCTTACAAACTATTGTTATTTTAGATTACATTTCTTTATATGGCCACCTTTTTTATCTTATCCTTGCCTTTATTTGAGAAAAAAACCTCCTCTTATAGAATGAACTCAACACTTTTTACACTTCGTCCCATTCCTACACATCCATCCAACCATAATTGACATGCATTTTGTTGGTTACTTTCTCTTGGTGCCAAAACCTTATGTTGGAGTGATTATATCCTCTATAAATCTCAAATGAATGTAGGTTCTAAAACCTAGTTGCTACATGTCTATATCTTCCACACTAAATACAATAACCCATCCTAGAACCTTCATACCATATACTGATTTCTATTCTCACAAATTTAGTCCCACTACTTTTTACTTGACCTATATATCCAAGGCCTCTATTCTTTGGCCTTATTTATAGTATTATGGAAATTTTCACACCTTGCCCATATATTACCAATAATTTGCGATCATATCTCATTATTATCACTTAATTGGAACCAATACCTTTGGTGTACCATTCAAAGCATCCAAACTCTTCATCCCCACTATGTTGTTCAACAATACGACCTTCCTTGTAGCCATCAATGACTTGATGAGATTCATATTTCTTTGCTATCTATTTATCATTTCTTTTCTCTATTTCTCTATAGAAGAGGAAATCATTGCATTGTCATATTCATTGTCACTACTATTGGTGACCTAGGCCAACTACCCATTTCCCATGCTTATTATCTTGCTTGTGTCCACATTTTCCTCCACTTATACAACTCCTCTCAACACTGCCACTTCTCCCTTCAACTTTGTTTCAAACTTTCAAGAATTGTTTATTTGTATATAGGCACATTGTAGGACTACTGCCCACTTTTTATCCTTTGTACTTTAATGGAATTAGTGTGTACCATTCACCATATATCTCAATAGTGTATGTTCTCATCCTACCATAATGCACTTAATTTCTATAAAATGACCATGGTATTTCCAACAAGACATGAAAAGCATCCATAGGTATAACATCACATAGTATCTCATATTTGTAAGAACGTTGTTCACTCGCTCATATGATAATTAATAGGTTAAAATTTAGATTTTATTTTGGATACAAACTTATCCCAAGTTTAGATTTTATTCTTACCTTTTTGTTACCTCTTTGTTTTGACATGATCCCACCAAATCGAAGCATGTCCCTTCAACCTGGTGCATGCAAATTTAACCCACTTTAGATCCTCCATAGATTCATAATCAAATAATATTTCCATATCCATTACCCAGTCCATCAACTCTTCTTGATTTAAACTTTCATTAAAATTGGGAGTATCCATTTGTGGTTTACTTCCCATGCTTGAGATTGTCTGATTCAACTATTGCTTTAGTTCTTCTCATTGCTCCTCATATCAAGCTTCTAGGTAACCACAGTCTACTCCTCTTCACTATCGTTTATCTCTTCAAGATGAGCACCTCTTCTTTGGATAGTCTTAATTGCATTTGACCTAGAGACGATTCCTATTAGCATTTCAACTATATCCATTGGTTGTGATCCTAGATCATATGGTCTTCCTCTTCCTCATTGTGCTATCTTTCCTTTAATTCATATCATAAAATTCAACTAAACAATATCTTCCCCTAGTAGTAAAGGATTCATAATTCACTAACACCCACAATGGAAATTTTAGTTTTATTCTAATTTGCATGCACTAGATGGCTTTATGACAATTTACAAGACATTAATTGCCAATATGATAACATGACAATTAGCAAGATGACACTACTACAAGATAATAATACCTCAAGATGACAAGGGCAATTCCACTCGAATGAAATAGTGCAACACTTGTATGACATAATGCAACTTCCACTTTTATGATATAGTGTAACTTCCACTTGTATGACATGGTGCAACTTCCACTTGTACAAAATTGTGCAACTTTTACTTGTACAAAATGGTGCAACTTCCACTTGAATGTTTTGTTGTTAATCAGACAATTGACTCAAACAACCAATCCTGAATTTAAGGGTAAATCCTATTGAAACTATTTATTCACGTGAATTACCATCATATCTTGTCCACACTTGTAACTTGCACAAATTTTAGTTTATACAACTTGTAACATTTAATGCAACTACCATTCAAACACACAAAACAAATTCAAGGTGGAAATTGCATTTGACCTAGAGACGATTCCTATTAGCATTTCAACTATATCCATTGGTTGTGATCCTAGATCATATGGTCTTCCTCTTCCTCATTGTGCTATCTTTCCTTTAATTCATATCATAAAATTCAACTAAACAATATATTCCCCTAGTAGTAAAGGATTCATAATTCACTAACACCCACAATGGAAATTTTAGTTTTATTCTAATTTGCATGCACTAGATGGCTTTATGACAATTTACAAGACATTAATTGCCAAGATGATAACATGACAATTAGCAAGATGACACTACTACAAGATAATAATACCTCAAGATGACAAGGGCAATTCCACTCGAATGAAATAGTGCAACACTTGTATGACATAATGCAACTTCCACTTTTATGATATAGTGTAACTTCCACTTGTATGACATGGTGCAACTTCCACTTGTACAAAATTGTGCAACTTTTACTTGTACAAAATGGTGCAACTTCCACTTGAATGTTTTGTTGTTAATCAGACAATTGACTCAAACAACCAATCCTGAATTTAAGGGTAAATTCTACTGAAACTATTTATTCACGTGAATTACCATCATATCTTGTCCACACTTGTAACTTGCACAAATTTTAGTTTATACAACTTGTAACATTTAATGCAACTACCATTCAAACACACAAAACAAATTCAAGGTGGAAATTTCATGTTATTGCCAATGTGCTAGTTGGATATATATTACAACATTTTTTCCTTGGCTCCCATGTATAAATAAATAACTAGAACCTCTACCCTATATTTCTATTTTTATCTTTCCTTCTTAACTCAACTTTCATGGCCTTTTTTCTTTTCTCTCCATACATGTCACTCCTCCTCTCCTTTTTTCTATTGGTTCCTCTCCTTCCATTATATGTGAAATGCGACAATTACGGTTGGTAGTTACCTTGCATAGAACCATTCTTATGCTCTCACATTATATATAATGAGAGCTTAATGAGGAATATATCTATGGAGGAGCAACACTGGATAATTTTTCTCTTTCTGCCCTAGTAAGGAATCTATTTGATGGATTTCCTATAATTTGTTTTAACAATATTGGGATTTGTTGAAGAGCGATATGCTGGATTTGGTTGAGAAGGCTATAGGAGAAAAAACTATAACAACTAATGCCACATTTATTTTATTAATAATGAAAAATACAAGGTAAGATATTTTGATAGTTTTTATCCAATAAGCATCTATAATATGATTTATAATATAATTTAAAAAATTATAAAAATAGATTGAAAAAAATTCTAGATTGTGTCATAATGAAGGATAAAGGTGGTTTTCTTAGTGGTAAATACATATTTTATGACATTAATTTTATACAAGAGGCCATATATTATTTTTATTCATGGAAAACTAGGTATGCTTGTAAAAATAAACATGAACAAAAAACACGATAAAGTTTGGTAGAACTATTATAAAATATTCTAAAAAATATTAGTTTTCATATGTATGGATTAGATGTTGTTATATCACTCTAAAATATCAATTCGAATCAATTGATATTGTACTACATATATCGACTCATCTTGTAGACTCCTCTAAGGTGACCCATTATTTCGTTCTCTCTTCATTATTCTTGTTGGAGCATTAGGGAGAGCTTAATCAAAGGTAAAAATAGAAGTTAAAATTAAAGATATTCAAATGACATCAAATGGTCACTTCAAATATCATCTATAATTTGTTGATTATGCATTTTTTTTGGTTATGTTAGAAACGTAGAATGCTTTCATGAACTACAATCAAACTTGGCATTGATGTGATAGAAAATAAATACACAAACAAGTAAGAATGTATAAGGTCGGGAGTTACAACTATCTCCTCAACTACTTGTAATAATCATAACCATAATTTGATCCATTATCAATGAGATTATTCACAACATCCCCCATTATTACATTAATGCTCAATCAAAATACAAACAAGAAAATTTATCAGTTTTAAAAATTTTACACATGCAAGTGTTGAAAATGAGCAAAAGTGAAAAACTCAACCATATATTTATTTCTTTATCTTAGAATAATGTATATTATTTATGTATTTATATTGAATGGTGCCTCTTAGTTTCAAGGTACTCTTGGTATTTCACCCCTTGGTGTTTTACCTTCACCTTAGACTTTTCAACTTCTCTCATTCTCTCATAGGATGTAACTATTAAGTTTCTCTCAACCTCATATGAGGTGAAATAATTATCAATCATTACTTAACATCAAATAATGTAATAATTAATAACTAAAATTCTATCCTATTACTTTATTTAATATAAAAAATAAGGATTATTACCCTTCTTATTATGTTATTTGATATAACAAATAAGGGTTATTACCCCCCCTTATTTCCTAGGGTGGCAAAAATGAAATTGTGATCTAAATCTAGGTCTTGCTCTATATTTTGCTCTAGATTTAGCTCTAAGTAATATCCACTAGCTTTACATTTTGGTTTTCCTTTGGGTATTTACCTCTAGGTTACCTTTAAATCATCATATTTGGGTTAATTCTAGGTCTTTTCTTCTGGGTTACCTCTCGGTCAGCCTCTAGATATACCTTTAGATAATATCCTTTTGGATATTACCTCAGATTTATAATCCTCTATATAATGTTCTCCTATAGGCTTTGTCACTACAAGCTTTTCCAAGCATAGCTCGAATCATATTCTTCTATAGACTTTATCACTGCAAGATTTTTTGAGCATAGCTTGGATCATATTTTGATGTAGAAATCATGCATCTCAAGTTTACCAAGATTACATTACTTTTTGTGGAAAATTGTAACAATCACTTTGGTCTCTTTCAATCATCTTATTCTTTCTTTTATCAAGCAACACAACCTTATTTTATAGAATCCTTTCAACATTTATTTTACTTTTTCTTATTCTGACATATTCATCCATCCTTAATTCATATAAATTTTGTTGACTACTTTATTTTTGTGCTAGGAATTATTACGTCAAAATATATATAAGGATGCATGTTCCAACACCTAGCTATCACATGTCTGGATCTTCCACAATGAATGCAACAACTCATCCTAGGAGATTCATTCTCTACACATGATTATATTTTTGTAAATTTAGTTTCACTCTATTCTATTTAACCAACATATCCAATGAATTAATTCTTTAGCCTTATATCTAGAAATATGGATATTTTATCTAAATACTTAGAGGAGTTTGTAAATAGTAATGAGTTGATAGTTTTGAATTTGAGGAGTAAATTCACTTGGAGAAACATAAGGCTTAATATCTAGTTGATTTAACTCAAACTTTATGGAGTTGTTATATCTAAGGATAACTTATCCCCCTTTGGAGATACTACCCTAAGAACACTCCCTAAAGTTGATTCTTGGCACAATCCGTTGGTTTTGGAAGCCCTATTTTCTAATAGGCAATTCAAATATCATTTTAGGTTTGAAGTGATGTGGCTCCATCATGAAGATCTAAAACCCCAAGTTGTAGGTTGGTGAACTCATAAGTTCTCTGGTCCCTTTGTATCTCAAATTGTAAAGAAATTTAAATTTGTTAAAGCCAACCATAAAGGTTGGAATAAAGCAGTTTTTGGGTATCTCTTTCTCAGGAAATTTGATCTAAACAAGCAACTAGTTGATATTGAGTCCTTCATTAAAAAGGGTAGCCTTTCTATTAAAACTAGAGAAAGAGAAAAATATCTTGGCAGACTACCACAACACATTGGCCTATGAATAATACTTATAGAGGTAAAAATCAAGAGCCTTTTTCGTTAAAGGATGGGATTGCAACACCAAGTTATTTCATGTTTACACCCTCAAGCATATAGCTTTTAACAAAATCATGGAAGTGGTGAAGGTATATGGCTCCTTTATTGAAGATCTACTAGAAATCCATGCTGAAACTAATACCTTCTATGAAAAGTGGCTTGTAATAAAGAAAACTGACAAAGAATAGGTTGTGAACAAGCTTCTATCCAATATTCCTCGTCTCATTTATCCAGAAGTAAACTCCCTCTTGATCAGCCCATTATCTGAAGAGGAAGTGAAAACAACCATTTTATCTCTAGTAGAGAAAAAATCCTTAGGGTTGGATGGTTTCCCTACTTTATTTTTCATGAATTTTGGCATATCATAGGGACAGATGTGGTGGATTCGATTTGTGATATCCAAAAAATTCACCATATCCCTAAGGATGTTAACTCCACATTTTTGGTCCTCATACCCAAAGTATATGGGGTTAGAGACTTCAAATATTTTAGACCCATTAGCTTATATAACACCATCTACAAAATATTGTCTAAGGTTATGGCAAACAGAATAAAAATATCTTGCCCTTTATCATAGATTCCTATCAAGGAAGTTTCATGGAAGGTAGGCTCATCATGGATGACATCATAACTATTCATGAAATTATCCATTCTATGGATAAAAGTGGGAAAATATACCTCTTCCTAAAGCTTTACATGAATAAATATTTTTATAGAGTCTCATGGTATTTCTTGCTTAAAGTCATATACAACTTTGGCTTCCACTAATATTGGATTCACCTCACTAGAGCTTGCACTCAACTTGGTTCTCAATCATTGTTAATGGGGATTCTATAGGGTACTTTAGGATTTCTAGGGGTCTTAGACAAGGGGACCCATTATCCCCCTATCTATTTATCATCTTGGCAAAATCCCTAGGGAGAACCTTGAAAGTTACCATGACCCAAGGGGTTATCAATGGGATCAAAATTGCCTTCTCTCTTAATCTAATTTCTCATTAGCAATTTTTTGATAACACCATCCTGGACATGGCTCCTCTATTCTGTAAGCTAGAGAAATCAAGGATATTTTTAGTATTTATGGGGACGTTGTAGGGAAAAAATATACTTCATGAAAATAAAAGTGTTTTTCCTCCATACCCCTCCTAGAAGTCAAAGGATAATAGCTTAGATTCTTGGGTGTGAGATTGCTGACCTACCCTTCAGCTACCTGGGGATGCCTCTCTTCAAGGGAAGAATGAAAGACATTTTTTAGAACCTTATTCTTGAAAGAATCTAAAGTAAATTGGTTGTATGGAAAGGTGCAATTCTTAGTCAAGTGGGTAAAGCCCAACATGTCAAAGCCACTTTTCATATAAATTTAGTGTTTTTATGTCCCTATTCAAATTCCTATAGCTACCTATCAAAGGATTAAGAAAATTTAGAAAACCTTCTTGTGGTCTTGATCTGGAGATAAAAAATATTCTCCTTGGTAGCTTGGGAGTAGGTATGTTCTAAGAAGGAAGATAGATGAAGAACACAAGCTTATACTGAGAGGGGGGGTGAACAGTATAAGACCACTTTTTACTTTTCTTTCCCAAACAATATTATCCAATATAATCAATGGCAATATCAACAGTAGTAATCAAAGCAATGCACAAATCATCACACACAATAGAGACACCAATTTAACGTGGTTCACCCAATGTGGGCTACTCCACGAAGAAAATATTTCACTAAAATTTTCTCAACAAATCTCTTGGGAATCCTTCCCTATTACAATGTTTATGGACCTCTGTCCAAAGGAGACACCAATCCCCTAATCAAGTTCATGGATCTCTATCCACAGGAGAACTCTTTCCCCTCTGTTGGTTTGTGGATCTCTATCCATAGGAGAACTCCTTCTCCTCTGCTCTGGTTGGTGATCTCTTAGAAGACTACTGCCTCCACTACACTGGCTTGTGGATCTCTCTCCACTGAAGACTCATGTCCTCACTCAGAATACCTCTATCCTCACTACCCTGGCTAATGGATCTCTATCCACTAGAGACTACTATCCTCTACTCTATCACCTCCAAAGCTTGCTCTCAGCTCTACTCAATCTCTATCTCAAATCTACACTAAACACTGTCCTTCGATCTA
Organism: Wollemia nobilis; assembly: GCA_028583015.1. Lineage (NCBI taxonomy): Eukaryota > Viridiplantae > Streptophyta > Pinopsida > Araucariales > Araucariaceae > Wollemia > Wollemia nobilis. The sequence goes on from JAQPPZ010016931.1 coordinate 6,340,625, forward strand.
GCACAAATCTGCTCAATATCTATCTCAAATATGCACTAAACACTATCCTTCGGTCTAGCACAAATCTACTCAATATCTATCTCAAATCTGTACTAAACACTGTCCTTCGGTCTAGCACAAATCTACTCAATATCTATCTCAAATATGCACTAAACACTATCCTTTGATCTAGCACAAATCTGCTCAATCTCTATCTCAAATATGCACTAAACACTATCCTTTGATCTAGCACAAATCTGCTCAATCTCTATCCTCAAGCCTTAACACAAATCTTGACTCAATCACAAATCAACTCCCTAGATCTACTCCAAGCCTTAACACAAATCTTGACCAAATAAATCAATTAAATCTTCTCTCAATTCTACTCAAAGACTTACCTCAAATCTATCCAAATCCTCTCACCAACAAGTCTTCACCAAGACTTACCTCAAATCTTCTCAACAAGTCTTCACCAAGACTTACCTCAAATATTCTCAACAAGTCCTCACTAGAACTTGTCCAATCTGCTCAACAAGTCTTCACCAAGACTTACCTCAAATCTGCTTATAAGCTTCCACAAAAGCTCACACAAATTTGTCCTTAAGTCCCCTCTAGGACTTACTCAAATATCTCACCTACTACTAAAATTTATTCAAATTGTAAATCTTGCATACACAACTCAACTTAATCCTTTCAAAAAACCTCTTCAATCACACAAACAAGTTTCACTCAGAATCTTGTTTAACCATAGAAACATATAGAGAAAGGTAAGAGACTCAATATGTTCCACACTCACAAAACACTCTATCACTTTCAAACTCACTTTCAAATCAATTCAAAAATAAAGAATAATTTGTTTCACAAATCTTGAACTATCACTCCAATGCTCTCAATCAATAATGATCAATCAACTCAACCATCCACTCAATGAAACACAACTTGCATACAAACCCTAACCAAGTGTTTCACTATACTTCCAACAACTCACACTATAAACCTTGACTCAAGATGATTCTAGTTTTCACATAACAATGATACTCATGTTCTTTCACAAACCCTAGTTCAAGATAGTTCTCAATTTCACATAACAATGATACTCATGTTCTTTCACAAACCCTAGTTCAAGATAGTTCTCAATTTCACATAACAATGATACTCATGATATTTCAACATCCACAAATCATGCACATGAAAACTTACTCAAACATTTCCAACAATGCTTATCAAACAATCCTTTTCACTCCAACCTTGCATTTCACAACATTCAATCCAACAATATTTCACTCATAAGGAAGATGTGCCCATACCTTTTGTTTTGATGGAGATATGTCTTCAAAACCTGTCTTAACCACAATCAAATCTTCTTTGCCAATTTTAAGGTTAGGTAACAACAATCTTTCTCAAAATCTCCTTGCAAATATTTTCCCAATAATTATTTTACCATACAAAAATAACAAGTCTCAAATACACCTTATAATCTCCAAACTTTCAAAATATAAGTCAACAATTTTATTAAAGGAAAACATACACAATAATCTCCTTTATGCACCTTATTTCTCCTCTCAAAATAATTAACACAATATAGCTTTATCTCAAAATATAAAATATAATTTTCCTTGCATACCTTATCACTCCTATCTTATAGAATAAATTCTAACCACCAAAATTAAAATAAAATATTTTAATTTTCTTATACCTTATATCTCCCTTAACAAACTCACAAACTATCCTTTCAAATTTCACAAAACCCTTTAATGCAGATTTTCGAATATCAAATACCTTTGAAAAATCAAATCATAAATTGCATACCTTTTATTTTAATTCTTGCCAAAAAGTGCTTCCAGCAAAATTCGAACACACAACCTTGCCTTCTCAACACCCTAGCCCAACGCTAGGCCACCGGTTGGGCTATGCGCCCACACGAAAATCAAGAGTGCATGATTTACCTTTTACTCCCTATCTCCTCTATCCTTTAGCATGAAAACAAAAAATGATTTTCCTTGCAAAGCACAATGACGTGAATCGAACCCACGTCCTTGCCCTCACAATGCTCTAGCTTGGCCTCAACTACCACCTATGCTAATGACACTAGTGGAACTTCTTCCCACAACGCTTGCACTTAAACCCTTGTCTTTTCCTTCAATATTAAATGTGAAATATTTCTTCTATCATAGCAAGGCAGTGCACGAAGTCTTTTTCATAGCATAGCATTCGAATATCATATAATCGGGGAGGAAAATAATGAAGATTATTTCCCCTATAAATATGTTTACCTTTTTGTCCTTACACGTCGGCCCAATATTCGAATTTTGAAATTCGAATTTAAATTTAAATATTAAATTTAAAAACCTTTGCCACCCATTATTTATTTAAATTAAAATTTTAACCATGGGTTAAAATATTTTAATTTAAATAAATTAAATTAAATCTTTTGCAAGTTGCTTAATGGGTCTTTTCAAGGATAAATTATTTTAATAATTCCTTGGACCCAGTTTTCTTCACCTCATCAATTTGCTCGATAATATTAAATAATATAATATTATTATTTAATTTAAACTTGCTTCTCCTTCCTTGGGTCTTCAACCTTTTAGGCCTTTTTAGGCATATAATATTAAAAATAAATATTATATCCTATTCCTTTTAAAACCTTTCTTGCTTTTGGAAAAACCACTTGATGACATTAATGATGATGAAACTGAAACAACAATCTCTTGACATCAATGACAACAAACCTTGCTCAAATTTCCAACAATCTCCCCCTTTGTCATTGATGGCAACCCTTTTTCTTTAACCATTCATTTTTCTTTTTTCAAAAGCTGCTCCCCCTGATTGAATGCTCTCCCCCTAACTCAAATCTCTCCCCCTTTGTCATCAATGGCAAAGGGCCACCTATGGGGCTTGGGGCTAAAGATAAGACTCTTAGCTCAGCCCCTCCCCCACCTCCTCTCTTTGAGGTGGTTAATTTTGGGGTGGGAGTATCTCTACTCCCAGCATACACTGCTCTTTACCTTTGTCCACCTTCTTCCTCAACTGATCCTTCTGATTCCTCTGAATATTCCTGTTCCTGCTTGTCTCTGGAAATTATGCTCTACACCACTTAGCTATATGCCCAACATTATTGCACTTATAACACTTAATGTTGTGATTCCTTGAAGGTGCAAATATCTTGTAGTTCCTCCTAGTGAAGCCATATCCATTCCTATCATGAACCCTACAATTAACTACCTTATGACCAAACTGATTACAAGAGTGACAATACCCTTGAAAGAGATACCCATTTCTAAAATTTCTATTGGTGAAACCATATCCCTATCTTTCATGTGTCTTGCACTATGAAGCCTTGTGACCAAACTTGTGACATGAGAAGCAACGTCCATTGAAGAAACCTTGCCTTGACCCCATTGGTCTCTTAGTCTCTTCTTCCCTATGATGTTTCCTGTTCCATATGTTCCTTATTTGTGCATTGTTCCTTTCCTTGTTGAACTTTCTATTTTCCAACTTATCCTCAGAAGTCTCACTCTCTCTTTCACTCTCTTCTTCTAAAGATTCTTCTTCTTTGGAGCTTGAGATTGACTCCTCTCCTTGTCCTCTATATTCTTATTCAAAACCAAGTCCTATCTTGTTTGATGAAGATCTTTGTACCTTGATAATCTTATCCAAGTTCTTTGAGCTTCTCCCAAACCTATGTAGCTTGTCTTTAGACTCTTTTACTTCCTTCCTTAGTGAAGCTACTTCATGCTCTAACCTTTCACATTCTAAAACCTTTGCCTCTAACTTCTCTTTAAATCTCCTTGTCTTAGCTATTGAGTTGGTTAGATCTTCTATAAGCTTTCCTTTCTCTTCATCACATTCTTGAAATTGAAGCTTGAGTTTTGAGTTCTGCTTTCTTACCTTCCTTAATTCCTTAAGAGCAGAAATAAGCTCACCCTCAAGATCAACTTCTCCTTCCTCTTCATTTTCTGATTCTTCCTCTACTCTTTTTAAGATCATCTTCATTCTTTTCTGATTTATCTTCAATAGGAGCACTTCCTTCTTCTTCTATTGCCATAAGAAGACTTTCTTCTTCTGGACCTTCAAGAGCATCTTCATATTCATCTTCACTAAAATTGAATCCATTCCTTGTACAATGATCTTCAAGATGACCAAAGTTACCACACCTAAAACACTTGAGAATTATTGGTGCCCTTTTTCTAACATCTTCTTTTTCTACTATCAAAAATAGAATTTCTTCTTCTTCATTATCAGAAGACCTTCCATCACTATCACTTGAACTCTTGCCTATCTTATCTGCATAAAAAATCTTCTTATGCCTTTGGAAAAACTTCTTTTCATGCTTGTTTTGTCCATACCTATTTTTCTTTTGATACCTGTATTTTCCTGTTTCCCTGTTCTTATGATCCTATTTCTCATCATCATTGCTATTTCTAGCTTCTAGACAATCAGATGCATAGTGACCATATTTACCACATTTGAAACACTTAACTAATTTCGTACCTTTGTGCTTTCTTGTGTCCTTGTTCCTTCTACCATAGTTTGCTTCTTCATCACTGGATGACTCATTACTTGAATCTGACTTCTTACCCTTTGTCTTCTTTGTAACTTTGAAGGTTGCTTCTTTCCGGGGATAGACTCCTCTTTTATTCTCATCTCAAAAGCTGTGAGAGTTCCATGTAACTCATCCCTTGTCAAAGTTTCAATATCTCTTGATTCTTCTATGGCTGAAATCTTTTCACTATACCTCTTAGGGAGTGACCTTAAAACCTTTTGACAAACATCTAATTCTTCAACTTTAAACCCAAGTCCTTGCATGGAGTTAACAACCTCATCCACATGAAGTAAGTATGTAGCAATGTCTTCCTCATCCTTCATCTTTAGGTCTTCAAATGTTTTCTTGTGATTTTGCAATTTTGCCATCTTGACCTTTTTGTCTCCCTCATATATTTTTCAACTTATCCCAAATCTCTTTTGTTGATGTGCAATGCATAACTTTTACAAACTCTAATTCATGCAAACCATTTAAGATTCCATTCATTGCCTTTGAATTATTCAATTGTAGGAGCTTACCATATTTATCTGTAGGTGGAGTAGTTGGTGGTATGTACCCATCCTCAATTGCTTGCCATATATCATTTCCTAGTGCCATTAGGTAAATCTTCATTCTTATACTCCAAAATGCATAATTGTTCCCATCAAACAATGGTGCCTTATTTCCTGAAGATCCACTCTAAGAATCCATCTGTGTTCCTATAAGCTTTTCCTTCAAGCTGTTAAACTCTTTCGAAGGAACCCACTCTGATACCAATTGAAGAACACAAGCTTATATTGAGAGGGGAGGTGAACAATATAAGACCACTTTTTACTTTTCTTTCCCAAACAATATTATCCAATATATCAATGGCAATATCAATAATAGTAATCAAAGCAATGCACAAATCATCACACACAATAGAGACACCAATTTAACGTGGTTCACCCAATGTGGGCTACTCCACGGAGAAAATATTTCACTAAAATTTTCTCAACAAATCTCTTGGGAATCCTTCCCTATTACAATGTTTATGGACCTCTATCCAAAGGAGACACCAATCCCCTAATCAATTTCATGGATCTCTATCCATAGGAGAACTCTTTCCCCTTTGCTAGTTTGTGGATCTCTATCCATAAGAGAACTCCTTCTCCTCTGCTCTAGTTGGTGATCTCTTAGAAGACTTACTACCTCCACTACACTGGCTTATGGATCTCTCTCCACAGAAGACTCTATCCTCACTCAGAAGACCTCTATCCTCACTACCCTAGCTAATGGATCTCTATCCACTAGAGACTACTATCCTCTACTCTATCACCTCCAAAGCTTACTCTCAGCTCTACTCAATCTCTATCTCAAATCTACACTAAACACTATCCTTCGATCTAGCACAAATCTACTCAATCTCTATCTCAAATCTACACTAAACATTATCCTTCGATCTAGCACAAATCTGCTCAATCTCTATCTCAAATCTACACTAAACACTATCCTTTGATCTAGCACAAATCTTCTCAATATCTATCTCAAATATACACTAAACATTATCCTTCGATCTAGCACAAATCTCTCAATATCTATCTCAAATATGCACTAAACACTATCCTTCAATCTAGCACAAATTTTCTCAATATCTATCCTCAAGCCTTAACACAAAGCTTGATCCAATCACAAATCAACTCTACTAGATCTACTCCAAGCCTTAACTCAAAGCTTGAACAAATCAATCAATCAAATCTACTCTCAAGTCTTCTCAAATACTTACCTCAAATATATCCAACAAGTCCTCTCAAGAACTTCAATATATTCTCAAGTCTTCTCTAAGACTTACCTCAAATCTCTCAATAAGTCCTTTCAATTCACCAAGACTTACCTCAAATCTCTCAACAAGTCCTCCCTAGAACTTGTCCAATATGCTCAACAAGTCTTCACCAAGACTTACCTCAAATATTCTCAACAAGTCCTCTCTAGAACTTGTCCAATCTTCTCAACAAGTCTTCACCAAGACTTACCTCAAATCTGCTTGTAAGCTTCCACAAAATCTCACACAACTTAACTTTCACAAAATCTTACTCAATTATATCCTTAAGTCCCCTCTAGGACTTACTCAAATATGCTCACAAGCTTTCACAAAATCTTACTTAATTCTATCCTTAAGTCCCCTCTAGGACTTACTCAAAACAATCCACTAGCTTTCACAAAAGCTTTATTCAAATTGCAAATCTTGCATACACAACTCAACTTAATCCTTTCAGAAAACCTCTTCAATCACACAAACAAGTTTCACTCAAAATCTTGTTTAACCATAGAAACATATAGAGAATGGTAAGAGACTCAATATGTTTCAAACTCACAAATCACTCTATCACTTTCAAACTCACTTTCAAATCAATTCAGAAATAAAGAATAATTTGTTTCACAAATCTTGAACTATCACTCCAATGCTCTCAATCAATAATGATCAATCAACTTCACTCAACCATCCACTCAATGAAACACAACTTGCATACAAACCCTAACCAAGTGTTTCACTATACTTCCAACAACTCACACTATAAACCTTGACTCAAGATGATTCCAGTTTTCACATAACAATGATACTCATGTTCTTTCACAAACCCTAGTTCAAGATAGTTCTCAATTTCACATAACAATGATACTCATGTTCTTTCACAAACCCTAGTTCAAGATAGTTCTCAATTTCACATAACAATGATACTCATGATCTTTCAACATCCACAAATCATGCACATGAAAACCCACTCAAACATTTCCAACAATGCTTATCAAACAATCCTTTTCACTCCAACCTTGCATTTCACAACATTCAATCCAACAATATTTCACTCATAAGGAAGATGTGCCCATACCTTTTGTTTTTATGGAGATATGTCTTCAAAACCTGTCTTAACCACAATCAAATCTTCTTTGCCAATTTTAAGGTTAGGTAACAACAATCTTTCTCAAAATCTCCTTGCAAATATTTTCCCAATAATTATTTTACCATACAAAAATAACAAGTCTCAAATACACCTTATAATCTCCAAACTTTCAAAATATAAGTCAAAAATTTTATTAAAGGAAAACATACACAATAATCTCCTTTATGCACCTTATTTCTCCTCTCAAAATAATTAACACAATATAGCTTTATCTCAAAATATAAAATATAATTTTCTTTGCATACCTTATCACTCCTATCTTATAGAATAAATTCTAACCACCAAAATTAAAATAAAATATTTTAATTTTCTTACACCTTATATCTCCCTTAACAAACTCACAAACTATCCTTTCAAATTTCACGCAACCCTTTAATGCAGATTTCCGAATATCAAAAACCTTTGAAAAATCAAATCATGAATTGCATACCTTTTATTTTAATTCTGCCCAAAAAGTGCTTCCAGCAAAATTCGAACACACAACCTTGCCTTCTCAACACCCTAGCCCAATGCTAGGCCACCGGTTGGGCTATGCACCCACACAAAAATCAAGAGCGCACGAGTTTCCTTTTACTCCCTATCTCCTCTGTCCTTTAGCACAAACAAAAAAATGATTTTCCTTGCAAAGCACAATGGCGTGAATCGAACCCACGTTCTTGCCCTCACAACGCTCTAGCTTGGCCTCAACTGCCACCTGTGCTAACGACGCCGGTGGAACTTCTCTCCCACATCGCTTGCACTTAAACCCTTGTCTTTTCTTCAATATTAAATGCGAAATCTTTCTTCTTTCATAGCAAGGCAGCGCACGAAGTCTTTTTCATAGCATAGCATTCGAATATCATATCATCGAGGAGGAAAATAATGAAGATTATTTCCCCTATAAATATGTTTGCTTTTTGTCCTTACACGTCGGCCCAATATTCGAATTTTGAAATTCGAATTTAAATTTAAATATTAAATTTAAAAACCTTTGGCACCCATTATTTATTTAAATTAAAATTTTAACCATGGGTTAAAATATTTTAATTTAAATAAATTAAATTAAATCCTTTGCGAGTTGCTTAATGGGTCTTTTCAAGGATAGATTATTTTAATAATTCCTTGGACCTCATTTTCTTCACCTCATCATTTTGCCCGATAATATTAAATATTATAATATTATTATTTTAATTTAAACCTGCTTCTCCTTCCTTGGGTCTTCAACCTTTTAGGCCTTTTTAGGCATATAATATTAAAAATAAATATTATATCCTATTCCTTTTAAAACCTTCCTTGCCTTTGGAAAAACCACCTGATGACATTAATGATGATGAAACTGAAACAACAATCTCTTGACATCAATGACAACAAACCTTGCTCAAATTTCCAACAATAGAGGTCCGTGATTTAGGAAAATAAAGTAGATGAATCATGCTTTAATGTCTAAATAGGGCTAGAATCTCCTAAACCAAGTTGAATTTGACTAGATGCATATCCTCATGGTTAAATGCCTTTGGTAGGGCAAAAATTTTCTTGAGGAACCCAATCCCCCAAAAGGCTTGTCTTTTTAGAATAATATCCTCAAGACAAAAGGTATGATCCAAAAAGGGCTAAGATGGAAACTATGCTATAGAACTAAAATTAACTTTTGGAGAGACCTCTGGATCTTAGACTCACCTCTTATAAACAATCTTGATCTAGTAGTCTTAGAACCATTCATCTTCCATTGCTTTAGAACCAGAGTCTCATAATTTATAAAGAGGATAGAAGGAAGAAAAGTTTGGAATCCTATCCATATCTTAGGTGTATAAGGTAGAGATAAGACATCTAGGAAATATCTTTCTAGATTGCTGAGAACTCAATTCATTAAAAACTCTGAAGTTGAAGCCTTTGATTTGGAAGGCAAATAAAAATAGGCTCTTCTCTATAGGATCAACTTACTTTTTTGAGGAAGAGGGTGTGAGTTGTTTCTTAACCAACCAAGTTTGGCTCAAAAACCTTACTCTAAAAATCAACTTCTTTTTCTGGCTTGTGGTGCAGAACAAGATTCTCATAATAAAAAATCTCGAGTAAAAATGTATGATATTTTCAAATAGATGCTACCTATGTAAGGTCAATTGTGAAAACTCTCATCACCTCTTCTTAGAATCCCCCTTCTTCTAAGATGTTTTTAATTCCCTTCTTAGCAGTTTGGGAGTTTCTTGGGTGGCCCCTAACAACATTGAAGATATGTGCTTTCAATGGTCCTCTCCCTTTCACAACTATCAGTTGTGGACCCTTTGGTTTTGGAGTTTTTCTTATTTTTTTTGGGGATTTAGAAGGAAAGGAATAATAGATATTTTAACAATGAGAAAATAAATACAAATTTTGTGGGGGTTAGAATCCTTGAAGCTTTGAAAGAAAATGTTTCCATCATCCCCTTCCCTGATGAGTAGGGTAGTGATTTTGAATCTTATATTGCTACCCACTTGGACTTCCCAGAAGGAATCTCTAACTACCTAAGCCTGGTAATATTGATTGCTCCCAAATCAAATGGATCCCCCCTCCCTTGGAAAGTTTAAGCTTAATTTTTATGGAGCTACCAAAGGAAATCCAAGAATCTATGGATCTGGAGGATTAATTATAAATGATAAAGGAAAAATTCTTCTTGCATATGCAAAAAATCTAGGCTTTCAAATCAACTATTTAATTGAAGCTAGAGATATTTTCTAGGAATTCACTCTTTTGAAAAGGATGAATTTGAAGAAGGTTATCATTGAAGGTTTCTCTCTAAACATTGGCAATACCCTAAAGGATTTTCAACGTCCAACCTGGAATATTGAAGACTTTATGGAGGAGGTCAAAAATAATATTCTACTCCTTAAGAATTCCTAGATGATTCACATATACAGAGAAGGAAATAAAGTGGCTTACACCATGGAAAATATTGGTATCCTCTAGGAAGACCTCATTATTTGGAGGGAAATATACCCTAGGACCTCGTTCAAGCCACCCTTAAAGACTCTTATGAGACCTCCCATAATGGTGGAGAACAGGTCTTGCACAAGACAGAAAACCAACAAAACAAGAGACAACAATTTCTCATTCAATACTTCGGAAGAATTTTTTTTTTTTTACAAGAATATACAGCCAAACTACCGTTTGCAAACCCCATCTCATTACAATCCATGGGTTTTTATCAAGGTCCCGATCCTCTGTGCTTTCAAACTTCCCACGATCTACAATTTCCACCTGGGACAATTCTGGAAAGTTGCATTGATGAGACTCTAGGTGAGGTGCGCGACTGGCTACCATATCCAACGAAATCTTCTTCTCGATCTACTGCTTACTGTTAGTTGCTTTAAACGTGTCTTCTAGATATCCTGCGTGAGTGGCCAACATGCCTGTTGAAATACTTCTTTGGAACTGCTGCTTCACTGTCGCTAACTTGCCGCACATGAAGGGCCGCCTTTAAGAAAGCTGGGAGTGCATGTTTTCTTGTTTGGTCGCGATATCGCGACATGTCGTGACCATTTCCTTCCTATGATTTCTCTCTCCTGCTCCCATCACGATATCATGACATGTCGCAATATCGCGACATTTCCTCCGTCAAGCCTTCTCTCTTTGTTTTGGCCGCGATATCGTGACTTGTCGCGATATCGCATCGTTTTTGTCTGTCGGCCTCCGTTCTTCTGCTTTGGTCATGAAATCGTGACATGTCATGATTTTGTGACCATTTGTCTTCCACGCCTTGCCTTCCCTGCTTTGGTTGCGATTTCGCAACGTGTCGCGAAATCACGACCTTTGTTCCTCCGCGCCTTTGTTCTTCGGCTTTGGTCGCGATTTCACGACCTTTGGTCTCCGTGCCTTTGTTTCCCTTGCGGTGGTCACGATTTCATGACCTTTGGTCTCCATGCCTTTGTTTTCCCTGCGGTGGTCGTGATTTCGCGACATGTAGCGAAATCGCGACATGTCGCGATTTCGCGACCTTGTGTCCGCTGCTCCCCTATCTTCCATTTTTGGTCGCGATATCGTGACACTTTTTGTGTCGCGATATCGCGACACATATTTTTCTTGCAACACTTAGAAAAAAATGACATTGCAACACTTAGAAAAAAAATAACAACAAAAAGTTTGGTTGATGCTCGATTGCTTTGCTACCCTCGGATGCTCCTGTATCAGACACCCGGGGTGGATTGAGAAGTGATCCTCACTTCTGATCTTTGGGGGGAAGACCCAGGTGGTCAACCTCTGTCTTCGACACCCAAGTTGCATCTTCTACCAGTCTGCCCTTCCACTTGATCAAATATTCAGAATACTGTTTGTTCCTTGTGCTTCTGCCTTCACGCGTATCTAATATTTCTTCGATCTCTTCTGTGGTCGGGTTAGACTTTGGAATGCTCCACAATTCTGTACTTGGTGCCTCTGTATTGTTTCCCTCATGGTATTCCACTAAATCTGATATGTTAAAAATAGGTGAAATGTCAAGCCCACTTGGCAATTCCACTTCATATGCATTGCCTGAATCTCGTTTTTCCAGTATTCTGCATGGCCCAAACTTCTTCATCTTCAACTTGTTATAAGTTTTGGCTGGAAATCTTTCTTTTCTGAGATGCACCATGACTTCATCCCCCACTTTGAACTCTTTGAACCGCCGCTTTTGGTCCGCTCTTTCTTTATACTGAGTATTCATTTTTGTAATTTGTTTCTTCACTTTTTCATGCAGGCTTTTCATCTGTTTCGTGAATTCCTCAGCCTCTGACCGCACTTTTCTCCTTTATCTAATTTTCTCAGCTCAAAAATGTTTCTCGGACTGTTTCCATATATGATTTGGAATGGAGATTTGTTTGTACTCTTATTGACAGAATTATTGTATGCAAATTCCACTTGCAGCAAAACTAAATCCCATCCCTTGGGTTTATCTGCTATCAAGCATCTTAATAAATTACCCAGATTTCTATTTACCACCTTTGTCTGTCCATCAGTTTGTGGGTGGTATGCAGAACTGAACTTTAGATCTGTCTTCGACTTCTTCCACAATGTTCTCCGTAAATACCCAACAAACTTTGTATCTCTCGTCGAAACTATGCTTCTTGGTAGACCATGAAGTCATACAACTTCCTTGAAAAATAACCCTGCAATGTGAACTGCATCACTTGTTTTCTGGTAGGGAATAAAATGTGCCATCTTGGAGAATCTGTCAACCACCACAAATATAGAGTCATTTCCCCTCTGTGTTCTGGACAATCCAAGAATAAAATCCATTCTGATGTCCTCCCATGGCCTCTCAGGTATAGGTAACGGCTGGTATAATCCTGTGTTCTGCCTCACGCATTTTGCCATATGGCATATTCTGCAAATTTGCTCAAACTTTTTCACATCTTGCTGAAGTTGCGGCCAGTAGTAATTTTCATTCACCAGGGCGATGGTCTTATCCCGACCAAAATGCCCAGCTAGTCCTCCGCTGTGCTTTTCCTTGATTAAGTTCTCCCATATGGAACTCCTTGGAATGCATAATTTACTTTCCTTGAACAACATTCTGTCTTGGATTAGGAAATCTAACCATTTTGTCCTGTCCACAGTAACAGGTGCCAAGCAAGTCGTCTAGGCTCCTGCAAAATCAGGATCTTCAAGATAAATACCCTTCAGTTCTTCGAATCCTACCACTTCCACTGTCATTTCAATCAGCAGATTTTGCCTTCTACTTAAGGCATCTGCAACTCTGTTTGATTTCCTGCTTCTATGCTTTAACACAAAGGTATAGCTTTGGAGATACTCAACCCACTTCATGTGCCTCTGATTTAGTTTTGTTTGGCTGTTGATGTACTGCAATTCTTGATGATCCGTAAATAGAACAAACTCTTTTGGCAACAAATAATGCCTCCACTTCTTCAGAGCCTGAACTATAGCATAAAATTCCTGGTCATAAACTAAATAATTTTTCTGAGCATCATTGAGCTTTTCACTAAAAAAAGCAATAGGTCTGCCTTCTTGACTTAGTACAGCCCCTATTGCATTGCCACTGGCATCACAGTCTACCTGAAATACTTTGTTAAAGTCTGGGAGTGCCAAAACAGGCTGTTCTGTGACCTTTTTCTTTAATGCATCAAAGCTCCTTTCAGCCCCTAAGGTCCACTTGAATTCTTTCTTATCCCCTCTCATTGTTTCTGTGAGGGGTGCACAAATGCTGCTGAAGTTTCTTATGAACTTTATGTAAAATTTGGCTAGACCATGAAATGATCTTACCTCTGTTGTGCTTCTTGGGGTAGGCAATTCGATGATAGCTCTCACCTTCTCTGGGTCCATTTTTAGACCTTCTCACTGAGATTACAAATCCCGTGTATACTAACTCTTTCTTGACAAAATTACACTTTTTCATATTTATTAATAACTGCTCCTCCCGCAGCTTTTCAAAAACCCTCCTGATATGCATCAGGTGTTCCTCCAGGGTTTTTCTGAATATTAATATATCATCTAAATAAACAATGACAAATTTTCCTAAAAACTTCTTTAGTACCTCATTCATCAGTCGCATGAAGGTACTTGGTGCATTGGACAGCCCAAATGGCATGACCAACCACTCATACAAGCCCTCTCTTGTCTTGAAGGCTGTCTTCCACTCATCTCCTTCCCTAACACGGATCTGGTGGTAACCACTCTTGAGGTCAATTTTGGTGAAGTACTTGGCTCCACTCAAACAATCCATTATGTCATCCATCCTTGGCAGTGGAAATCTATATTTTATTGTGATCTTGTTGATGGCTCGAGAGTCTGTGCACATTCTCCACTCTCCATCCTTCTTGGGTGCTAGTATTGTAGGTACTACACACGGGCTAAGACTCTCCCTAATCAATCCATTCTCCAGTAACTCCTCGATCTGCCTGTTTAGTTCTTCAGTTTCTACAGGTGTCATTCTATGTGCAGCTTTATTGGGCAAGCTTGACCCTGACACCAAATCAATATGGTGATTGATTTTTCTTATTGGGGGTAAACCCTCAGGCACATTATCAGATATGATATCTGGAAATTCCTTCAATAGATCTTGGACTTCTGCTGGGGCATCTTTGCATTCTGTGTCCCTGACTCTAGGAATTAATGCATAACACATATGTTCATGCTTTAAATCATCTAAGAATTTTCTTCCGTCAACCAGGCAAATTCTTGCACTGCCACATACCTTTTCTTCCACCTCCTTCAGGGGTTTCAACTTATGACGCATTCCATTCTTGGTCACGGAATAGGTGTTGGCTCGGCCATCATGAACCGCACACTCGTCAAAGTGCCATGGCCTTCCCAGAAGACAAATGGCACGCATCCATGGGCGTAATGTCGCACGTAACCTCATCACGGTAATTTCCAATACTAAATTTTACCAGTGCACTCGTTCATTGACCAAAACCTTATGGTCTTTCTGCAACCACGCGATCCGATATGGATGCGGGTGTTTCTTTCTCTCTAGTTGTAGCTTTGTAACCATCCCCTCTGAAACTAGGTTATCTGTGCTATCGTTGTCAATGATAATGTTGCAAATCTTACCCGCGCATTTACACCTTGTGCGGAATAAGCTTTTCCTTTGATCTGCAGCTCCCTCTTCATTCAGCAGGACTCTCCTTGCAATCATTACTTCTCCTCTCTTAGCTTCTTCAGAATGCTCAGATCCAGCATCTTCATCAATGACTGCTACTCTGGCATTTCCTTTCGACCTCCGATTATTTATTTCTCGTTGCTGTGGGCACTCATATTGGTGATGTCCCTCTTCCCCACACTGGAAGCAAGTTCCACGAAATCTTCTTCTTCCCTGGCCACATCCAGCTTGCCTCTTCCCCCTCGGTAACCATTATTCCGATTACGGGGCGGTCTGTATTTTCTCTCCTTTGTTCTTGATTGCTGCTACCTTCTCCATTTTTTTGAGAATCTTCATTTCTCCTTCCACTGTTCCTTCCGTCGGTTCTTCCGCCATGACCTCTTCCTCTTTGCTTGTTTTCAAACCTCCTATTGATCTTTTCTTCAACCTTTAAGGCAAATTGGTAAGCGTCCTCTATGGTGGTCATCCGGACTAGACTTAATTCTTCCTGAATACTTGCTCGTAACCCATTAATGTAATGGGCTACTGATGGGGGACCCAAAAATTACACTCCTGCAAACCCTCCCTTTTTCATTGAAATCAACTAAAAATGTACAGCAAAAATTAACAGCCCGCAGGCTTTTACAATCATCGGCCCTCGGCTCGGTTCTCTCTCTCCTCTACGTCCTAAGTGCATTCGGAATCCCACTGTCCTCCGACAAATACAATAAAAATGGGTTTTTATAGAGGCCCCGACCCTCTCAAACGACTTTCGAAAATGGGTTCACCAACCCAAATTAAATTTCCCTCCAATACATTCTTCACGTAAATCGGGACACCAACCCGATTAAATTCCCGCACTCCGCACGGTCCCTGCCACTGCTGACTTGGTCAGTAAACCCTGCGCGCCCCTTGCTTCTCGTCTTTCGCGCTCCTGGAATTCCCCGCTTTATCTTCAGCTTCTGCCATGTGTCAAATTTGAACAGTCCTCGAAATAACCGTTCCCGCCATCTTTTTCTCTTCCCACGCCATTTTCTCTCTCCATCGCGATATCGTGACATGTCACGATATCACGACGTTTCTGGCTCTCTGCACTTGCTTCTCATTTTGGTCGCAATATCGTGACATGTCGCGATATCGCGACCATTTTGCCTCCTGCCCCTCCGTTGAGAAACTCGTCGCGATATCGCGACGCGTCGCAATATCGCGACCATTCTACCATTTTTCCTCCGCACCCGCTTGTCCAATTTGCGTCGCGATATCGTGACCGTTTTCTCGCTCTCTCCTCTGCTCTGCAACCTGTCGCGATTTCGCGACATGTTGCAAAATCACGGGTCACGATTTCATGACATGTGAAATCGCGCCCCCTTCTGCGCCTTCGTCCCTCTCCGGCAAACTGTCACAATTTCGCGACACGTCGTGAAATCGCGGCCCCTTCTGCGGCACTTCCTCCTTGCCCATTTCTGTCGTGATTTCGTGACACGTCGCGAAATCATGACGGTTTTTTGACTTGGCCATTTTTTCTTCCTCCTTGCTTCCTGCTTCTTCTTCTCCCGACTCTTCAGCATGGTTTTTCCCGAACTTTGTCGTCTGTCATTAGGTGCCGCTGGATGCTCCTGCATCAGCTACCTTCTCCTTGTTGGCCTCTAAGTGGCCTGTTCTAATCATTATTTTATGAAATTCTTCTGTGTATTCTTTCACAGACTTGCTTTATTGCCTCAATCCTTGCATTTTCTTTAGCAGGTCTAACTCATAATCACCAGGGATGAACTGCCTCTTTAGCTTTTTTGCCATCCGTTCCCACTTAGTTATTCTCTCTTTCCCTCTTTTATTTTGCTCTAGTTGCACTCCCTTCCACCAAATGCTAGCATGACCTTTCAGTTTGGTCTTTGCGAATCTGACCCTATCAAGTTTCTCAACCTCTTCGTACTCAAAGTACTCTTCCAGATCGTTGATCCAGTCGATCAATTCCTCTGGATCAAGGTTCCCAAAATATGTGGAAACCTCCATCTTCGGCCTCTTCCCAATCTGGGATATGGCTTTGTATAGTCTGGCTTGAGCAGGATCTACTGCTTCTTCTTCTTCCTCAGGTTGGTCTTCTTCTTCATCATCTTCCTCTTCACTACCTTCGTCTCTTCTTGGCTCCAATACTTTGCGCATTTCTTCTTGCAGGGCTTGCATTTGCCGCTGTAAAGCTCGAACATCTTCCGCTGTTGCCATGCCTCTCCCACCAACCAGATTTCTCCTTGGAGGCATTCTGCTCACCCAATTCCAAGCCCTTCCACAGATCCTGGTGTAACTGCCTCTCCTCCAGCGATCTGCTACACACTCAGGAACTACTGGCTCTGATACCACTTGGTGGAGAACAGGTCTTACATAAGACAGAAAACCAACAAAATAAGAGAACAATTTCTCATTCAATACTTCAGAAGATTTTTTTTTTTTACAAGAATATATAGCCAAACTGTCGTTTGCCAACCCCCTCTCATTACAATCCATGGGTTTTTATCGAGGTCCCGATCCTCTGTGCTTTCAAACTTCCCACGATCTACAATTGCCACCTGGGACAATTCTGGAAAGTTGCATTGATGAGACTCTAGGTGAGGTGCGCGACTGGCTACCATATCCAACGAAATATTCTTCTTGATCTGCTGCTTGCTGTTAGTTGCTTTAAACATGTCTTCCAGATATCCTGCGCGAGTGGCCAACATGCCCATTGAAATCCTTCTTTGGAACTGCTGCTTCACTGCCGCTAACTTGCCGTGCATGAAGGGCCGCATTTAAGAAAGTTGGGAGTGCGTGTTTTCCTGTTTGGTCGTGATATCGTGACATGTCGCGATATCATGACCATTTCCTTCTTGTGCTTTCTCTCTCCTGCTCCCGTCGCGATATCGTGACATGTCGCAATATCGCGACATTTCCTCCGTCAAGCCTTCTCTTTTCGTTTTGGTCGCGATATCGCGACCTGTCGCTATATCGCACCGTTTTTGTCTGTCAGCCTCCGTTCTTCTGCTTTGGTCGTGAAATCGTGACATGTCATGATTTCGCAACCATTTGTCTTCCGTGCCTTGCCTTCCCTGCTTTGGTCACGATTTCGCGATGTGTCACGAAATCACGACCTTTGTTCCTCCGCGCCTTTGTTCTCCGACTTTGGTCACGATTTCGTGACCTTTGGTCTCCGCACCTTTGTTTCCCCTGTTGTGGTCACGATTTCGTGACCTTTGGTCTTCGTGCCTTTGTTTTCCCTATGGTGGTTGCGATTTCGTGACATGTCGCGAAATCGTGACATGTCACGATTTTGCGACATGTCGCGAAATCGCGACATGTCACGATTTTGTGACCTTGTGTCTCGCTGCTCCCCTATCTTCCATTTTTGGTTGCGATATCGCGACACTTTTTGTGTAGCGATATCGCGACACATATTTTTCTTGCAACACTTAGAAAAAAATGACATTGCAACACTTAGAAAAAAAATAACAACAAAAAGTTTGGTTGATGCTCGATTGCTTTGCTGCCCTCGGATGCTCCTGCATCACCTAAAGAAAGCAATTCTATGCAATGTCTCTTTGACAATGAAGAAAACCATAGTGATACCTATGAAGTTTAATTTATTTCTCAAGAATTCTATCCAAGGCCTAAATGATCTCTTCTCCTCCATCAAAAAAGTTTGTAAGATGCTAGTCTATTATGCGGATGAGGTGGACCTTCTCCTTGGAGACTTGGGAAAAATGATGGATGATGCAGATTATAAGGCTATCATAAGGGACCCTCAATGAGGTGTTTGTTCACTCTGGAAGCTTTGTGAATCTTTTTTTCTCTTCCCTAGGGAATATCCCATGGTCTTGTCTTCCAAGGTTACATTGGTTGTGCCTCTTCTTAGTTAAGATCCTCTTTTGTAGTTAGGATTCTTGTAGGTCTTTTCTATGTTGGTTTTCTATCCTCTATATGTTATCTTCTCTCTAGCATTTGTAAAAGGTTTGGGGACCCTTTCAAAACCCCTTATTCTACCAAATAATAAAAAAAACAATATGGGTATTGTTGTGCCTTGCCCATATCTTCCCAAGCCTGTACCATTGTATCCTATTTTCTCATTAATTTTGAACCAATTTGTTTGGTATGATTTTCAAAATATTCAATTTCCTCATATTCATTATGGTATTTATCACTATCACAAATAATAATCAAATACCACACATCATCATCACAATGACCTTTAACAAATTTGAACTATTAGTGTCACTTTCAACTCTAACAACATGGCCTTTGTCATGGTCAATATAATCCTCTTCTAAATAAAATTTTCTTACCAATAATCTTCAAATCAATGGTATCATAGTTTATATTTGTCCCTTGTATGAGATCACTTGTATCACAACACATATTTTCCACTGTAGGCTTCAAATCATCTATATCATATGTGAAATCTGACTTTTAAGAAGATCACTTGTGTCACAACAAACACTTGCCTTCATGGGCTTGTCCTTCAAATTTTCAATTATTTCTATTTATTTTCTACATTGCACCTCAAGGATGTCAAGAGTGAATAATGTGATGCACATTCTTTTCACAACACCAATAGATATTGTCACACCTTTTTAAAATACTCTTCACAAGTATCAAATTTTTTGAGGATCGATTGTAAACAACACCTAAGTTTCCAAAATTCTCCATCTTCACTAGTTATTGAAGACACAGACTTTTGAATTTCACTTTTTTTCTTGCCTTATTTATTGAACCCTCTATTTTTTATTTTTGTCACTTCCATGGCCATGAGTACCTTACGTTTTGTTTTGTACTCTTCTTTATAATATGACTAAGGTTCCTTCTAAATAATACACCCTTGTTATTGTTGCTCTTTTTGATGTTATAGTTGAAATTGTTACTTCCTTTGAGAAAGTTTACAAAATTGATCCCCACAACTTATCAAATTATATTTAAAAATATGACTAAGGTTTCTTCTAAATAATATACCCTTGTTATTGTTGCTATTTTTGATTTTATAGTTGAAATTGTTGCTTCCTTTGAGAAAGTTTACAAAATTGATCCCCACAACTTATCAAATTATATTTAAAAAACTTGTTGTCATGTTGATATGGGAACCCACTAGGTGAAAGTAATGATTGCAAACAATTTAATTTCCCAAACAATATTTAAATAAGGAAGTGGAATCAAAACTAACAAGAAGGGAGCATAGAGAAAAATAAAAGAAAACAAAGAGATTGAAGGATAGACTAGAAAAAGAGGAAGAAAGAGAAGATCAAGAGGTTTGAGATGGCCTGGGGAGAGGGAGAGGGAGAGAGTGCTAGAATATAATGTGCACTATGCCTTCTTTGAAACTTGTCATGTTCCTTGATAAGTGTCATGTTTTTCATATAGGCTTATGCCTATATATTGTACTCTTTTCATGTATAATATATCTCATCATTTCAAATCCCAAAATTTGGTATTAGAGCTCAGGTGCTCTCCTGAGCTTGTGAGATTGAGGGGGGTTTCTCTCATGAAAATATCCTCCTCATTCTTTCCCCTCATTTTTTTGGCCCCCCATTTTTTTCTCGAATAATGAGGGAGTATGCTCTCCATCCATGAGATGGATCAGAAACCAAAAAGTTTAAGAAAAAATGGCTACCAAATCTAAAATTTTTTAGAGTGATTTATTGGGGTTTCATCGTTGTTGAGGGTTTCTCTTGTTCAATTTTTGCCATGTTACTACCATATTTTAAAAACGATCAGGGGTTGAAAACCCATGTGAAGGCAGATTTGATATTTGTTTCATTATTTTCATATGCCTGCCCTGCTGGTTTGAGAAGGACCAAGGCTATTGTTTGATGTCACATAATGCTTGATGGAAATTATTTCCATCCATATTTTCTATGAGAAGCAACAGACCATCCATTGACTCTATTCTTAATGCTCACATCCTTTTCTCGGATGTGGAGCTTTGGCGTACGAGATCGGATATATGAAAGACCAGTTGAAAACCGCCTGATGCGGTTAAATTACAGTGGAGCACTGATATACCAAGAGCGGGAGAGGAGACATCTACAAAAAATTATAATATAGGAGGCTAGAGAGCATTTGCTAGTTGATGAGAGATGTTAAATTTTCTATTATGATCGTGGACTTGGAGTCACCGCGGGCATCGACTGAAGCCAGAAGTGAATGCCCATTGGTGGTAAAGTAGGTGTCCATTGTTTTTCATGGAGGAGCTGATACCATTTAGAAAAAAAAATCATGCCTTGTTGATTTGTTCCCGCAGTTGCTATTCAAAGCCACCATCGCATGCAGGAATCTTAATGATGATGATCACAATGAAGTTTTAGTTTTGTATTTTACCACCAGGCTCAGTGCGGCCCATCCACGTTTAACTGCTGCTACTATAATTTCCATTTATATCTATTAAATTATTGGAGAGATATTTTTTTAGTAGTTACTGTTCTCAGATGCCCATTAAATCCATGGTGATTTCTGTCCTTCGTCTCTCATAAGCAACGCCCGACCCTTGGCGATATTTTTTGAATTCGATGTGAGCGGGATTCAAATCTCTGGAAGTGCAGTCCGATTCACCATTTTCTATTTCCTTCATTCGATAAGTGCTACAATTATAGCACAAAGTGCTACATTGATGGAGGACACCAGCATTTGCAGCATCTAAAATGAAGAAAAGCTTTGCTAGTTTGGCATGATTGGAACGTGTTCTGGCTTATCCCACCATCAAAATGACCACAAATGCAATAGTTTTTTTATGGTGGGTGCAATTTGACTGACGCATTGAGCTGGTTTATTTTTCCTGTTACTGATTGATGATGGTAAAGGAGTCACATAATTTCCATTAGGTTTTCAGATGAGGGTGAGCCTACAACTAACATGAGATGCGGTCGAAGGCCCCATCCAGAATGAAATATTTTATGTTAACATTGACATCGCCTGATTTGATAAGTCTCTGAGCTACCGATGCATTCCCTCCCATAAAATTCCTTCCCATGACATGGGATCCAATGGTGTAGTGGTATCGATTGTTGTCTATGCACTAAGGAGGGAGACTATGGATTTCACGGGTTTCAGAGTTTTGGCACCCAATTTCTTCTTGCTAAAAGTCATTGTGTGTCATCCAAACCTGGAGAATGGTGGTTACCCAATGGTATACCCTTGGTTTGTATAGCACAGTGTTTGACACAGCCAGTGCGGTGGCCCAACCAGCACTGTGGGTGGGCCAGTTGAAATTAAATATATATTTTTAAAAGATCTGATTCACACTTGCTGCAGAGTGGCCATCGGGGAATCTCACTTGCCCATGTTTAGGGTTTGGTGATGCTAATGAGTTCCATGATTTGATGGAATTTTCATGTTTTACATATGTGAAATTGTGTGTGGAACCCGCGGCAGTTTGGTGACAAACCCACACCTCTTGTTGACGCCCTACAACCAACACACGTGCTCCAACTTCTTGATGAGTGCCACCTATCTTTTAAATATGCATGGACCCATGATTATTTTTTAATATTTGCATTAGTGGACTAAAATTTTAAATGCAAATTGTAAGGGACTATTTTTATTGAAGTGGAGGGGGAACCACTTTATTTATTGTATGAAAACTTGGCATTTTAGACAAACATTAGAACGCTCATGAAAGTGGCCAAACATATAGCCACAATGCATTTTTTTCCTATATTTATAATGGATGGGGGTATTTTTTTTAACATGGCCATTGTATTATTCTGAAGAACATTTTGGAATACTTCCTACGAGGGAAATTTATGGCCTTTTTTTTCCAGCAAATGAAGGCCCCATTGAAAGTGAAACATAGGTGTATTTATAGTCATCGAAAAGATTTTTTCGAGACGAACACATTGGTGGTGTCTAATTTCTTTTTTGAGGTAGTCTTATATGAATTATTTAGCCTAAAAATTTTATACCTTGGAGTGAAATTTTGGTTGAACCCGACACTTCCAAGGCAAATTGTATATGAACCTAGTATCTAGTATTCTTCTCTAATCATACTTGGCAGATGTAGCGGCTAGTTACCCATGCATTTCGGTAAGATGAGGTGATTACCATAAGTAAAAATAATCTAGGGACTACAGAAATAGACACCCTAAACTCTATTCGAGGATTTTTTCAGATCAACTTATGAAGACTACAAACATAGATACTTCAGGAGATTCTATTCTCTTCTTATTCTCCTCCTCATTTTTATTGTATTTCATGGCTTGTTTTTTTTTTGTATTAAGGTGCATTTCTAGAAGAGACTGATAGAAGATTCTATTCTCTTCTTATCTATTCTCCTCCACATTTGGAATCTATGGCTTATTTTATTGTATTTTTTAAGTGTATTTTTGGTAGAAACTGACACTCATATATGGCTCGTATTTTCTTTTGTATTAAGGTGCATTTTTGGCAGAGATCGACACCTTCTAGATTATGCTTCACCATGATGGGGGGATGATATTCATGGTGAACCTAGTTCATGACCTACGAGAGTCAACATAACTAGAGGATGACCTCCAGAGGCAATAGACCCAAAAGTGGTTGATCTTGAGGCACCTAGGATGACCCTAAGGCACTTAGACGACTGACCCAAAGGCAACAGATCTAAGGAAGTGGCTGACCTTGAGGTAACATACCAAGATGTATACACCGTTGATCTAGCATTATTCACATTTGGAGAGCCAAGCGTAAATAGCACGAGCCTAGTCCAAATCATGTAATAAAGGAGGATGTTAGGGTTCTTTTAGATAAGTCAACATTAAGGGAGAATGTTATCTAATGTTGACTTTTTTTTTTTTCTCTATAGTTAGGATAGTGCACATTAAGGGGGAATTTTAGATTATAATATGCACTATACTTTATTTAAAACTTGCCATGTTCCTTGACAAGTGTCATGTTTTTCATATAGACTTATGCCTATATATTGTACTCTTTTCATGTATAATATATCTCATCATTTCAAATCCCAACATAACCACCATGCCACAATCATTTTAAATATTTTATGCCACTAAAAGCACTAGGAAAGGGATAAGCGTTTAGTCCGGTGAGGCCCAATATTTGAACATTGGAAATCTACCCCCTTACAGTGTTGGTCGAACCAATTGGTCTACACCTTGGACCTCCCAATAAGTAACCTATTGTTAAAAATGATCTATTATTATAAAAAACCTCGTATTTATAATATCCTTCTATTATAAATAACTTATTATTATAATATCCTTTTATTATAATAACCTATTATTATAAATAACCTTGTATTTATAATAATATTCTATTATAAAAATATCCTTTCTATTTACAATTTTTCTCTACTAATTATTCTTTTACCTAGTATAGAAAATCCTCTTGCTAGAACATTACATATCAGTCCTAAAAAGATCTCATTTAGTTATTTATTTAACAAAACTAAGTGTTAAAACATCGTTGATCAACACATAGTTTCCACACCAAAAATCTGGCCAAGGAGGGTCATGACATTGATAGATTTTATTGAAACCACCATTATAATTAGCTTTATCCATTTTGATAAGGTTAATTTAGAGTCTATCCACTTTGAAGGTAGTGAGACTTAGACTCTATTTTAAAGGTTATATTGAGTAGAAGAGGCTAGGGTATTTCCACTAGGTTGAAGGAAAACCAATGAAGACTAGGACTTAGCTAGATTGAAGGTATACCAACCCAGGAGGAAGTTGGTCATTCAGGTATAAAGCCAAATTGACATTGGTATTATCTAAAAGAAGGAGAATAAATATTGATATTAGAAAACAACTCAAAAGAAAGTTAAAAATTCAAGGACATTCAAAGTCACCTTGAAAATATTTTTGGATTCTCTAGTAAGGAGGAGGATCATATTTGGTTCTTAGGTTGACCTAAGAAATTGAAGATTTAGAACAACAACAAAGATTTAGCTACATAAGTTTGAGAATTTTCTTACAGAGATAGAGAATAATTTTAGCTTATTAGAGTAGCCAAAAGAATAGATAAATTTGTAGTGGATTGAGAAGAATTCAAAGCTTCCTAAGATTAGAGAATAAAATTCCAATATACAACAAAGAAGAAGAATTAGGTCATAGAATTAATCAACCTTGAAAAATTAGAATTAGGTCATAGAGTAAAGTGACATTGACATATCAAAAGTAGAATAAGAACATAGAGTAAAGTGACCTTGGCATCAAGTCTAAAAGACCATGATATATTTGGAAAATAATCAGGTTTGAGAGAACTTGAAATATTTGAAGAAGAAATAAGTCTGAGTAACCTTGACATATTTGAAGAAGAATTACGTGTAAAATATCTTGATATATTTGAATAAGAATCAAAGTCTAAAAGACTGATATATTTGAAAAATAAATCAGGTCTGAGAGACCTTGACATACTTGAATAAAAAAATAAAAGTTTACAAATTAGAAAAGAGAAAATATCTTCCTAGGATACATTATAAAATTAGGCTGATTGAATATATACATATATATATACATATACATACATAGATACATACATACATACATATATATATATATATATATATATATATATATATATATACATACATATACATACATACATACATATATACATACATATACATACATACATACATACATATATACATATATACATATATATATATATATATATATATATATATATATATATATATATATATATATATATATATATTTATATTTATATCATTTCAGTCTTGGCCACAGATCATTTTTGAAGTAGATTCTTCAAGGTAGACACATACTATATTACAGAAGAAAAAGAAGAAGCCTAAGAGGCCATTATACAATAGAGCCTACAAGAGGCCAATATTGAAGAGAAAAGAGTCTAAAAATCTTAGATAAAGCAAGAGGCTTGAGAAGCCTATCAAGAAAATATTTAAGAAATCTTTAAGCTACCTGTGACAAGTAAAAACTAGAGCAACATTCTACAAAAGGAAAAAGGACTATAGTAAATATAACCAATCCTTCAAAGTAGCATTCTACAATGTGTATGGGATAAGGCCCATAGTAAATCATTAGAAGCAAAGAAAAATGTAAATAGTATAAAGGAAAGAAGTTAAGAGTTGTAGTTACAATAAGTTAAAAAAGTGTTGTAAGTATGCATTGCTTAAATTCTCTAGCCATAAGAAGAACAAGCTTCTTGTCATTTGTGAGATTGTAGGAACCTATGCCATTTGAGAGTATAGTCTAAGTGACCAGTGCTTACATTCTTCATAATAAAAATCACACAAGTCAGTAAAGGAGGTGAGCACAACATAATGCTATATGAAAGAGACCAAAAGAAGACTAGATAGCAAGTGAAAGAGAGCAGGTAAAAAGTGAAAGAGACTAGAAGAAGACTAGGTAGCAAGTGAAAGAGACTAGGTAGAAAGTGAAAGAGACTAGGTAGAGGAACCAGGGTAACATAAAAAAAACTAGTGAAAGATGACATAGAAAGGTTAAGCTATGAGAAATAAGGTGACATCACATTAAAAAGAAAACCAGTGAAAGTGATGAAAGAGAAAAAGAAGGTTAAGTATCATCACATTATGGAGAAGAACCAAGGAATGCAATGAAAGTGAATTGAATGTTAAGTACAATTGCATTCTAGATAAGAACCAGGAACAAAAACAAAGGAGAGTCAAATAACACTCTGGAGGATAACCAATGAATGACAACAAAAAAAGAATAAATGTTAAGCAACAAGGAACCAAATAAAGGTGATGAAGGAGAGCACATATGGTATGACAAAGGAACCAGTGAATGATGATCAAGGAGAGCAAAGGTTGAACATGAAAGGAACTAGAAAAAGGTGACTAAGAAGAGCGAAGGTAGAACATCAAAATAACTAACTATTGATGACTAAGGAGAACGAAGGTGGAATGATGAAGGAACCATATAATGATGAACAAAGAGAGTGAAGGTGGAACATTGAAGGAACTAGTGAAGGTAAGTGAAAAGTGAAGTGTCTACAATGAAATAGGGTTTTCAAAATGCAAAGAGCATAACAATGTAATCGAGTGAAGTGAAACATCTCCTTACTAATGATTCACATGCAATATTCCAAGCAAAGAAAATACTCGATTGGCATTAATATTTTTAACCTGAGGTGTAGCATTGAATGCAATAGTTGAAAGTAAATTGAGATTGGCATTGAATTCATCATTTGAAAGTAAACTGATATTGGTAGTGAATGCAATAGTTGAAGCATGAATAGAGGTTGGTATAGAATGTTGAGTGAAGTAGTGAAATGCTCGTTAAAGTAATTCAAGCCAAGGATAATTTAGAGTGCATGCTATATAAGCTATAAGGTTAGT
Source organism: Wollemia nobilis (assembly GCA_028583015.1). Classification (NCBI taxonomy): domain Eukaryota; kingdom Viridiplantae; phylum Streptophyta; class Pinopsida; order Araucariales; family Araucariaceae; genus Wollemia; species Wollemia nobilis. Next base: position 6,367,885 of record JAQPPZ010016931.1, read on the forward strand.
TTTTAATTTAAAGATATTGAAGTTATAAGGTAGGATTAATATTTAATATAAATTTTTAAGGTTTAATATAAAGGTGGAGTGATAAGGATTTCTACATTGATAGTTAATTTTATTATTTAAAATATTTTTAAATTAAAGGATTTATTGAATTATTAAGGTAGAAGTTTTTATTTTCTGCAAACATTAGAATTTTTGGAAATTTTGCAAGTTTTTAATTTTAGAAGTTAAAAGGTTTTCAACATCAAAGGATTAACAAATTAAGGATTTGCAATTTTATTTTAGAACTAGGGAGGCATAAGCTTTTCAACATTATAGGAGATCAAATTAAACATCATATTTGAATTACAAGAAAGAGAAACTTTTCAACATAGGAAACATTATCAAAATATATAACCATACTTTATGAAAGGAAAAGTTCAAAAGCAAAATTTATATTAAAGACATTTTTTAAATACAATGGGTAACATCATAAAATAAAATTTCAAAACTCTTATTAAAGATGCAAGATAGTATCACGAGTCAAATCAAAAAGTTCAAATGGAAAAATATATTTGGTATATAGATTCAGGAGCTAGTCATCATATGATTGGAAACTTATATTGGTTTGAATATTTAGAAATTAGGGATAAAATTTCTCTTAAAAATATAGGTGATAAGAGATATCTTGTTCAAGGAACTGGTATAGTAATACCTAGCACATCGTTTTCAAATTTTGTGCTAGAGAATATTTGTATGTTTTGGAACTATCAACCAATCTTATTTCAGTTACTCAATTGGCCAAAAAAGGGAGATTAGTTGAATTCAAATATATAATGAACATAGCAAATGCATCATTAAGAATAAAAACAAAATATAAGCTATAGGTTCAATAAAAATAAAATATATATCACATCCCACCTAGACCCAAACCTTTGTTCATGGCAAAGAGAAATAAAAATTAATGTAGACATAGCAATATTTTAAAATTTTCTAAGCATTGGAAATAGTGGTAATTGATTTATTTTTATGAATGCACCCAAGAAAAGAAAATAACATATATTTTAAATAGAAAATGGGAGTTCTCATGTGAACTTAATTATTAGTGTGCTTGCAAACTAATATGTTGATAAAATACTTTGAGAAAAGTATTTGGATCCTAAAATGCCATTAAGGGCCATGAGAAAAAGGAATTTGTACCCCAATATTCTAGGTAGAATTTAAAAATAGTATTGGGTATTCAAAGGTCCTATAAAATACTATTGGATGCCTTTGATGTGCATCATGTCCTTCAAGATGTAGAACAAAATACTATGCCACTAAAATGCCTACATCATCATCTTGATGACCTCTCCAACAAGTCATTACCTAGACTACCCTTCACCCTTGGAGAAGGCACCCCTGAATGCTATAAATAGCCACCATGGGTTAACCAAAAATGAGTCATGGATGCTGGGAAAAATTCTAAGAATATTGATAGGTAAAATTTGGATTAGGGATTATGCTCTTTACCCTTTAGTAAATCAAAAACCAAACAACCTAAGTTTTAGAGTCTTTGGTCAAAGAATTTATAGAAGGGAGAGTATGTAAGGAAAACTGGACAGAGAAAGGTTTCAAGAAGTTTGAATTGTTTAGGTCATATCCTACCTTATATCCATACCCATTTGTTTGTGTAATATTTTAATCTAAATGTATCTTTGACTATTGAATTTGGAATGACCTATATGTTGGTATATGATTGAATCTATTAAATGTTTTAATCTATTGAATGTCTTATGGGTCATTTAAATTCGTATGATTTTGGAGCTAGTGGTTAGTGGGTTATTTATATTTGAATTTATTTATATTTGAATGTTTTAATCTGACCCTATACAAATGTTATTCCCTTTAGTAATCTTGGACCTAATAATTTATTCTAATTAGCATATATGGAAACTCACTCTTTTATAACATTGACAATATTAAAAGGATGTTAATAACCTCAGGTAGGCTACCTGGACAAATCATATATTATTAAACTCCTGATAAACTAAGGTATGCTAGATGAGCACCCTAGACGAAGTAGACACCACTAGTAGAGCCATAACTTGGTGGCTACTTTACTACCCATGTGCAAGCACTTTTGAACCAGATCTTATCCACCCCATAGTATGTGTAATATTATGAGCTGCCAAAAAAACAAAATCTAGTATAAGATCGAATTGCCTCACATCTTCAACTTTAGCTTCGAAGGGATGCTGTCGCCATAGATAAATGGCCTGCATCCAATAGATATATTGGTAGGTTAAAATATTTAAAAATAACCCTCCCTTAGGTGTGCAGAGATTTACTAAAGTGTTACCAATCAAGATAAAAACAATTGAATATTTATGTATTAGTCATCCTCGAATCTCCCTCGATGGTACCGACCTGCACATTATCCCCAGTAGGGTCAAAATAAACCATGAATACTTTGATGGAATAACTTTCTACTCTAGAGGAGTTAAAAATCATCCATAACCATTTAAATTGATGATTGGTGATTGTACGAACGCAGAAGGAAACCTGTGATTCTATTCTATACTAGATTTCCTTTCGCACCACATGGGACACATCAGATTTATGGATGAGACCCAAAATGAGTAAGCCATTCTCACCTCTCCAATAACGATGGTGGTGGTCAAAGTTATGGTCTGTGTACTGGTAGTTCGAAGCCATAAAAAAATTGGTGAGAGACTCCTTATGAACTCGTCTCGCATCGTAGAATGATAACAAATGTAGTATGCCATGGGAGTAAACTCTTTTTGGACCCCCTCCTATGGTGGGTAATCCCACATGCTATGCATCTAAGCACAAGAAAAATTTACCCAAGAGATATTAATCTTTGATAAGTGACCACGGGTTGTGGTTGAACACTAGCAGTTGATGCCTAGTAAGACAAATTTGGACAATCCGATCAATTGGTATAACCCTACCCTGCTCCAATGGGTTGTTTGTCCAACTTTCATGGAACTGAGTGTGTACGTTCGTTGTTCACCTTGCTTTATTAATTAATTTTTCACCCACTACCGGCAAGTTTATGGTCAACATGTTATGAAATATATTTTTGTTAAATAAAATGGGATACATGGGATATATAAATTGTTACTTAGTAATGAAATGTTGTTCATTAGTGGTTGACAGAATATGAAACCCCCCTTCTTTGAGTAAAAAATAATATAGCTATGATAAATGAATATTTTTGACTCTTTGAGACTATAAGGACATGGTCAAAAAAAGAAACAAGATAAACTATATGGATAATGTAGTTGAACCAAAAAATCTAAACTTTGGTAATATTTTGTAAAAGTTATTGTGGACAAGATCATATGGGTTTGTGACAAAAAATGCTGACCACAAGAAAATCCTTATTTAAAGTCTTGAGTTAAATTAGAAAGACTTGGATAAAATAAGTATTAGTCTTTGGTAATAGACCATGTAATAGCTTATGAAGAACTATAGTCCACCCTTGATGCGAGATTAACTAATAAGTACCATCTACTAAAAATGTGTACCTATAATGTTTTCCTGAAATAAACTAAGGACCAAGTGGGTAATCCTATAGTTTAATCTTGTGTGATATATTATGAGTGAGTTGTATCTAAACTTGAGTAATATTGTTGGTATATTACAAGAGAGACTGTAGCTAAACTCGTGGTACTATAGTATGATCTGATTGATTGATCTTGAGACAACTTGGTAGACAGGTTTATGCAAGAAATGTAGATTACAAGATAAATTAGCAAACACAAGGAACTATAGTGTGATCATAATGATGGATTGTAGAACAAATGTAGTTTATGGTATTTTAGTAGGCTAAACCCTTGGAAGGATTTGTTGACCTACAATTGAATCCATTAGATTAAATGCTATTTCTGTTTGAGGAAATATGAGACACTTGTGAAAGTATGATTGATTAAATGCTATTTCTATTTGAGGAAATATGAGATACTTGTGAAAGTATGATTGATTAAATACTATTTTTATTTGAATAAATATGAGATACTTGTGAAAGTATAATTTGTTTAAATGTTATTTTTTTTGAGGAAATATGAGATACTTGAGAAAGTATGACCTGTTTAAATGCTATTTCTATTTGAAGAAATATGAGATACTTTTGAAAGTATGATTGGTTTAAATGCTATTTTTGTTTGAAGAAATATGAGATAATTGTGAAAGTATGATTTGTTTAAATGCTATTTATGTTTGAAGAAATATGAGATACTTGTGAAAAGTATGATTTGTTTAAATGCTATTTTTGTTTGAAGAAATATGAGATACTTTTGAAAGTATGATTGGTTTAAATGCTATTTTTGTTTGAAGAAATATGAGATACTTGTGAAAGTATGATTTGTTTAAATGCTATTTATGTTTGAAGAAATATGAGATACTTGTGAAAGTATGATTTGTTTAAATGCTATTTCTGTTTGAAGAAATATGAGATACTTGTGAAAGTATGATTTGTTTAAATGCTATTTTTGTTTGAAGAAATATGAGATACTTGTGAAAGTATGATTTGTTTAAATGCTATTTTTGTTTGAAGAAATATGAGATACTTGTGAAAGTATAATTTGTTTAAATGCTATTATTGATTGAAGAAATATGAGATACTTGTGAAAGTATGATTGATTAAATGCTATATGAATGAAAAGGATCTCATTTATGAATGAATTTTTGGCATTATCTAAAATGGACTAGCAATAGTTAACTATAATAATACTTGTTTCAAAGGCATATCCTTGTGAAGAAAGATATGAGATGAAAATGTGATTTTCAATATTAGGAAAGTATGGGATTTCCTTCCTTTGAATGGTGGAATGCTTTAGACAATTACATTGTGGAGAATGTATTGTGTTTAGTTGCATTCAATAAAAAATTATTGCATGCTATTGTTTTTATAGAATGCCTTTCATATACATGTAATAGGTTATCCTGATCTCGAAACACCTACAATCTAATACTAGTTGCTCGAATGGAGTCAATCAAAGATTGAAACTATATGAATTTTATTAATCATGTTTACATGTTGTAACACGACCTATTCAATGAAAATACTTCACTATTGTAAAATATATTTATTGATATCAATTGTAATTTGAATATATCACTCCTTGAGAGGATGTGTATACAATGTAAAACTTAACTTCAAATGATAATAGAAGAAAACGTAGAGTTATCTCATGATATGAAGTTATCTTATGATGAGGGTTGAAGACCTTAAAAATAGGAATGTATGGTTCATGCACATCACTTAGAGATTAACTATGAGAGTGATTATAGAGAGAAACATCGAAACAGGGTTATGCACAATGACGAATATTCACCAATTGGGCTAATATTTATATTTTCAAAGATTCAAATTTGCTATTTTAGGGGACCCAGACGTCGGCCCTTTCACCCAAAATTTTTAGGTTGTTTTTTAGGTGTCGGTTCACCGTGATTTGATAAAAGTATTACGGATTTTTTAAAAAAATTTCTAGCAATCCCGCCTAAATAGAGGAACATTTTCACCATAAAATTTTAAAATTTCTAAATTATCCTATCCAATTTTCCAAGTATACCACTATATATAATTAACACCCCAACGGTATTTTTTTATTTTCAGACCTTGTTCTACACTAGATGGATATCCTGACCTAGTTATGCACCATAATGGACCCATTTCTATACCAGACCAGAACCATTTCTGCACCAAACCCATTTCTACACCAGACCAGATCCTATTAAGTACTAGACAAGATCAAACCCTGTTCTACACCATACTAGATCTTGTTTAGTACCAGATACGACCGAACCCTATTCTACACTAGATCAGACCTATTTTTGTGGTATATTAGATCATGTTATGCGCTATGCTGGTGTACCAGACCTATATTTGGATCATTTTCTACACCTAGTCAATATTTGGATCCTTTTTTGCACTAGGCCAAATTTTAAACCCTATTTTGATTTTAAATGGACTATCGGACCTTGTTTTGCACTAGACCAATATTCGGATCCTAATTTAAATCCAGATAGACTACCAAATCCTATTCTACACCAGGTCAATTTTTGAACCTTGTTCTGCACTAGGCTAATTTTTAGACCTTATTTTGCACCAAGTCGGATCCTGTTCTACACCAAGTCGATATTCGAACCATATTTTGCACCAGATCGGATCCTATTTTGCACCAGGTCAATATCCAAATCCTATTCTACACCAGACCAATTTTCAAACCCTATTCTATACCAGGCCAATTTTTAAACCCTATTTTGTACCAGATCAGACTCTATTTTGCACTAGGTTGATATTTGGACCTTGTTTTACACCAGGATGATTTCCAAACCCTATTCTACACTAGGATAATTTTTGGACCCTATTCTACTTTCAAATGAACTACTGAATCCTATTCTACACCAGAAAGATATTGGGACCTTGTTTTGCATCCGTATAGACCACCAGACCCTAATTTACAAAGGGAAAAATACATCTATTTTTGGCTTCGGGAGCGCTACCATTAAACCCACACCAGGGGGGCTCCATAAATGTTGCTACCCCAATTGGACCCACAAATGACATAGTAGGGGGCATTGCCCCTCTACACCCCTCTTCACGGAGTGTGTCCAAGTGGGGCTGAAAACAAGACCTCCAAATTAGAGAGAATTAAGCTCCACAACCAATACCATGTTTTGAGACTGGACCATTTTCTACACCTAGTTTGAGGTCAAACCATTTTTTGCATCGACCCATGGTTGGATCTCGTTTTCCATCCAGTCTGGCCAAAATTGTCAAATTCACCATTTTTTTCCAATTTTTTTCAAAAACTAAGGTAATTCGCCATTTCCTCCGACATGAGGTTGGCCAGGATTCACCATAGTTTTGAAATGGATTCACCTATTTTTACAAGTACATTTCAAGTCCAACCCCTTATGCATAAACTTGCATCAAAAGTTATCTAATTCATGGAGATTATAGTTGGTTAAATCAAGTAAGGGTAAAATGGTAGACCTTCACAAGTCTATGTGGGTTTGTGTGATAACCCCCTTAGCTTCCTATGGTTGATATGGGAAGGTTAAGCATTGCAATGATTGTTGTTCTATCCTTAAGGAAGAATCAACTAATCCTCAAGGCATACGCCTAATGTACGGGTTGAAAGAGACCTAACATAGAAGCTAGTTTAATGTTTGATTTAAACTAGTAGGGAAAAAGGGCGTTCCTATTTGAGATAGGAGAATTCCCAATTGCAAGGTAAAGAAACCTTACCTGTAGGTCATTATAGGGGTTGGCCACTCCTATCCATAGGATAGACACTGACCATGTTGGAATCCTGTGAAGTGCAGCCTTGAACTTACTTGGAAACTAATATATAAGAGAACCACATGGAGAGACTTTCAATTCACTCATGAGCTAGTGACAATGATAAAGACTAGACAAAAAATTTCCCTAAGGTTGATTGGTCTTGGAATTGGGGATATTATAGTTGGTATCAGAGCCTAGGTTGATTAGGCACAAAGCTTCCATGGAAATGCAAGGACTCTGAATGGTTACATGTTTGGTAAGAAAGGAAAATTGCTTGGAGGTTACCAATGGGTAAGTCCTTTCTCCCAAGACCGAACCACTGGTGAATCGGCTTGGAAGAGTTAAGCGAACCCTCCATGAAAGTGGGTCTTAAGTGGTGTACCTGATACTCTTTTGAGAAATTGTACTTGACATTCGTAGCTCCAAGCTAAACCTCTTCCTTGCCAGGAACTGTACTAACAAGAGTTATTTGTAGATCCTAATAATAAGAAATTAACTTAGTAGGATCTTCACATTGGAAGAAATATTAGGTTTACTAATGTTACAACATGACCTTTTGGTCGAATATGAAAGTCATATGAAACTTAGTTAGGGTATGATGAAACGTACCCCACCAATAGTAGTAAACTAAAACTTAACCATGGTTGAAACACCATTACATGACCACCCAAGGGTAGTCGGTTATATAAAAGTGTTGCATACTATTTATATAGTAAGATACCTTATTGCATAAGCATGTGGTATTTAAGATTCACATATAATAGGAATAAATGCATAATTACAAAACTGACACTACTCTTAAATTCAGGAAAACATGGCACCTAGGTTGCGAAGTGGAAGGCCAAGGGGTCCTCAAAAAGAGAAGCCCACTAGCACTGATAATGTTGAGAATAGACCCATAGGGGATAGTTCAAGAAATTCAAACAGAGTAGAAAATCTCATGACTATTGTGCAAACAATGCAAGGGGAAATGACTCTGTATAAAGAGCAAATGGTTCAACAAAATAGTTTGTTGGAAACCATTAGGGTAGAGATGCAAAAACTAGAGAATAGGAATCTTGAGCCAACAAACCCCACGATAGGGTAGGGTAATGACACAGATGAAGCAGATCATGTGACTAAGACCCGTATTAATGGAGAACTAGAAAGGGATATGAAACATGTCAAGGTTAGAAGGTTCTCTGGAAAAGAAGGGGGAGATTTGGCAGAATCTTGGTTGAATGAGCTAGGGATCTACTTCTCCATGAGAAACTATTCCTCCACAACTAAAATGGTCTGGACCATAGGAATTCTGATTGAAATAAGTCTGGAATGGTGGGAGACCTATAGTAAGGAGAAAAATATCAATGCCATCCATTTCAAATGGGAGGACTTCATGAAAGCCTTCAGAAAGAGGTTCCTTATGGAGCAGTTTTATATGAAGAAACTTGATGAGTTTGTTCAACTCCACCAAGGGACTCAATCCATAGAAGGGTATTATAGGTAATTCTTGAAACTGCTTAAATATGCTCCATATTTTGAGAAGGATAACAAGATGAAAGTGCATAAGTTCCTTTTAGGAGCTGGATACCACATCAAAAATTTAGTAAGCATGCATAAACCTGGTGATCTGGAGACCGCTTATGAACTGGCTTGCCAAGTAGAATACAATCAACACCCTAGTAAGAAATTTGGCAACTCTTCAAATGGGTCAAAAAAGGAACATCATCCCCAACAAAAGAGGAAGTGGGAGCCTGAACCAAGTCAGAAAGGGAAGGAAAATCCCAAGTTTGCAAAGAAGAACAATGAGAAACTAGGGCACTTTAAGAAGTTCCAATAGAAGAACAAAAACAACAATAATGTTGAAAAACCACAACCCCTAAAGTAGGAAGGACCACCTCCTACCAATGATAAGGATAAGCTAGATCAAGGGACAAGCCAGAATCATAAATCTAGGATGTTATGAATGTGGAGGCCCACATTATGCCAGGAATTGTCCTCTTCATGCAGAGTCTAGCCAAAAGACAAATGGGAAGGGCCACAAGATCTATGCAGCCACTGGGAACCAGAACCTAGAAGGGCAAGCCACTCCTTTACTCATAAATGGTAAAATCTATGGTAGAGATGTTAAAATTTTGATAGATAGTGGAGCTACAGATAGTTTTATTTCTAGTAGCATAATAAGGGACATGCCGGAGAGACCTGGATCTTTGGCACAAGGGTGGAAAGTGGAGTATGGGTCAGGTCAGACCTACTCCATGGATCAATGCTTCCCCATAGCTAAAATTTCCCTACCCACTAGTTCTACCATTTGGCACTTATATGTAGCACCACTACATGCATTTGATATCATCTTGGGAATGGATTGGTTAAAAGCTCACAAGGCTTTGATCAATTTCCAAGATCGATGGATTGAGTTCACTAATGATAGGAAAGAAAGGGTAAAAATGGTTAGTGAACAAGGTTCCTTTAAGCCTATGCTATTGTCCATAATGCAATTAAAGAAGGCCATAAGGAAAGGAGGGATGGTCTACATGGTTAAATTGAAATAAGTTGAAGATATTAATGAGGAGGAAGCATTTCAAAAATTCCCAATTCTACAAGAACATAGGGAAGTGTTTACGTCAAAACTCCTTGGAATACCTCCCAAGTGAGAATTTGACTTCACCATTGATCTAGTACTAGGCGTAGAACCCATCCATAGGGCTCCTTATAGGATGAACCCTATAGAGATGCAAGAATTGAAGGTGCAACTTCAAGAATTACTTGACAAAGGGTTAATCAAACCAAGTGTATCTCCATGGGGTGCATCGGTACTATTTGTGAAGAAGAAATATGGTTCACTAAGGCTTTGTATAGACTACAAGATGTTGAACAAAGCCACCATCAAGAATAGATATCCTTTGCCAAGGATAGAAGATCTATTTGATCAACTTAAGGATGCCACCATCTTCTCCAAAATTGATTTGAAATCAAGATATCATCAATTGAGGATCCGAGATGAGGATACTCACAAAACTACTTTTAAAACCTGGTATGGGCACTATGAGTTCACTATCCTACCATTCAGGTTGACCAATGCTCCAATTGCATTCATGAATTTGATGAACAATGTGTTTAGAAACTAGTTGGACCAATTTGTATTGGTATTTTTAGATGATATTCTAATCTATTCCCGTAGTAAAGAAGAGCATGATAGACACTTGAAAATCGTGCTAGGGTTGTTGAAGAAACATCAACTCTACGAGAACCTTTCTAAATGTGATTTTTATGTGCCACAAGTACACTACTTGGGACATATAATCTCCATAAATGGGATTGCGGTAGATCCTCAAAAAATTAAGGCCATTTTGAATTGGCCACCTCCCACTAATGTAACAAAAGTGAGGAGCTTCATGGGATTGGTAGGGTATTATCAAAGATTTGTGAAGGACTATTCTAAGATAGCCTCCCCAATAAAAAATATTCAAAGGAAAGGAAAGGAATTCATATGGATGGAAAAATGTGAAGCCACCTTCTAGTTGCTTAAACAAAAGCTCACATCCGCTCCTATACTAAAAATTCTAGACCCCCAAGGTGAATTTTTTGTATGCACAGATGCATCTTTGGAAGGATTGGGAGGAGTGTTATCCCAAGATAAAGTAGTGGTGGCATATGAGTCGAGAAAGCTCAAGAAACATGAGGCTAACTATGCCACACATGACTTAGAACTAGCTATAGTGGTTCATGCCTTGAAGATTTGGTGACACTACCTTGTGGGTAGACCCTTTGAATTGAGAACCAATCACCAGAGTTTAAAGTATATTTTTACTCAGCCTTTGCTAAATGCAAGATAGAGAAGGTGGATTGAGTTCTTGGTCGAATATGATTTTGGCATAGAGTATATCAAAGGTAAAGAAAACAAGGTCACCGATGCTTTGAGTAGAAGAAGGCACATTACTGCACTAACCCGAAGTCATATAGATCTTATGGATCAAGTTAAGCAAGCCCAATCTTAGGATAAGCTTTGTATTGAAATCCAAGCCAAAATGGCACAAGATCCTAAGATAGCTAGAGATTATGGTCTCAAGGATGGACTTTTGTGTTTCAAGGATCGGGTAGTCATCCCCAAAGCTGGTAATCTAAGAAGGTTGATCATGAGGGAAGCTCATCGATCTCCATACTCTACTCATCCGGGAGGGGCCAAGATGAGGGAAAACATGAAGAAAACTTTCTATTGGCCTGGTATGAAGAAGGATGTCACTAAATTTGTCACCCGATGTCTAGAATTCCAGAAAGTGAAGGTAGAACATAAGCACCCAACAGGATGGTTGTACCCACATGATATCCCCATGCAAAAATGGCAAGTGATATCAATGGATTTCATGGTTGGGTTACCTAAGACTAGGTACCAACATGATGTGATACTTGTCATGGTAGAAAAACTGACCAAGGTAGCACACTTCATACCAAGTAGCACCAAGGATGATGCGGTAGTGGTCACCAACAGATTCACCAAAGAAATCTTTAGGTTGCATGGATTTCCTGAAGTGATCATCTCTGATCGAGATTCTAGGTTCACATCTGATTTTTGGTAAGCCCTCCATCGTGCAATTGACACTACACTGAATATAAGTTTTTCTTACCACCCAGATATAGATGGACAGACTGAGAGAGTCAATCAAGTCCTAGAAGATATGCTTTGCATGTACTGCATGGATCAAAAGTCTCGATGGGAAGACTTCTTACCATTAGTAGAGTTTGCCTACAACAATGGATACCATGCTTCTCTAAAAATGGCTCCTTTTGAGGCTTTGTATGGTCGGAGATGCAGAACACCATTGTCATGGGATAATCCAGAGGATCAGGATATTTTTGGGCCCGATACACTCAAGGAGATGGAGGAACAAATAAAGATAATCTGACAAAGGCTTAAGGAAGCTTCGGATCGCCAGAAAAGTTATGTTGACTTGAAAAGGACTCCTCAAGAATTCTCTGTGGGAGATAGGGTATTCTTGAGGGTAAAGCCTATGAAAAGTGCTATCAAGTCAACAAAACTAGATCCAAGATATGTTGGACCATTCACCATCCTAGAAAGAATTAGCCCTGTTGCCTACAGACTCGACTTGCCACCTAATTTGGCAAAGATCCATGATTATTTCCATGTGTCCCTTCTTAGGAAGTATATTGCTGATCCTAATCATATTTTGGATGTCTCAAAGCTGCAGATGGTAGATCCAACGTACATTGAAGTGAAACCAGTCAGGATCCTCAAATTTTGCTCCAAGACCATGAGGAAGTGAAACATAGAGCAATGCAAGGTCCAGTGGGACCTATTTTCTGAAAGGAATGCCACCTGGGAAAAGGTGGAGGACATGAGGAATCACTTTCCTTATTTATTTGAAAACAATGTGTAATATTGTTTTAGATAGAATTTGTTTGATGTATAGATAGATACTCTGATAGAGATACTTATGCATTGATGATGGTATGTATGCACTAATTTATATCTCATTACTTTATGATGATATTTATGTTTTATGCTTTGATCTTACCATGCAAAGTAATTATTGATGAATGATTTTCATGTAGTATATATATTTTATTTCTTGAAGAATATGGTACTATTGATATTTTGTTGCATCACAGGTCCAAGAGCTCTCATGGGTGGAAGAAGTTGACCTTCTCATGGGAAGAAGGAGTTGTTCGACCACCAGGAATGAGATACTAGAAAAAGGGAAATGATGATGAAGACAACCCATGGGTAACATGGATAATTACCCGCATATAGGTATACTCATGACTACACCATTGGGCAATGATGTCTGAGACTAGCCTCCTGGATATGACGGTGATAGCGAGCCTATCTTAAAGAGGTCATCCACAGGATAAAACAATGGTGTGGAATATTGAGATTGCATGGCTTCCTATGATTGCAATTTGGTAAAAGCATTATGGTTATTTGCTTCCTTTGATATGTTTTGATTTTGCATTAATATTTTATTGCTTGCTAACTATGGTAACACAAGGGACTATGTTTAGTCTAAGGGGAGTATGTCACATCCCACCTCGACCCAAACCCTTGTGCATGGCAAAGAGAAATAAAAATTAATGTAGACATAGAAAATATTTTAAAATTTTCTAAGCATTGGAAATAGTGGTAATTCATTTATTTTTAAAAATGCACCCAAGAAAAGAAAATAACATATATTTTAAATAGAAAATGGGAGTTCTCATGTGAACTTAATTATTAGTGTGCTTGCAAACTAATATGTTGATAAAATACTTTGAGAAAGGTATTTGGGTCCTAAAATACCATTAAGGGCCATGAGAAAAAGGAATCTGTACCCCAATATTCTAGGAAAAATTTAAAAATAGTATTGGTCATTCAAAGGTCCTCTAAAACACTATTGGCTGCCTTTGATGTGCATCATGTCCTCCAAGATGCAGAAGAAAATACTATGCCACTAAAATGCCTACATCATCATCCTCATGACCTCTCCAACAAGTCATTACCTAGACTACCCTTCACCTTTGGAGAAGGCACCCCTGAATGCTATAAATAGCCACCATGGGTTAACCAAAAATGGTCATGGATGCTGGGAAAAATTCTGAAGAAATATTGATAGGTAAACTTGGGCTTAGGGATTATGCTCTTTACCCTTTGGTAAATCAGAAACCAAACAACCCTAAGTTTTAGAGTCTTTGGTCAAAGCATTCATAGAAGGGAGAGTAAGCAAGGAGGGCTGGACAGAGAAAGGTTTCAAGGAGCTTGGATTGTTCAGGTCATATCATACCTTATCTCCATGCCCATTTGTTTGTGTAATATTTTAATCTAAATGCACCTTTGATTATTGACTTTGGAATGCCCTGTATGCTTGTTTATGATTGAATCTATTAAATGTTTTAATCTATTGAATGTCTTATGGGTCATTTATATTCAAATGCATTTGGAGCTAGTGGCTAGTGGGTCATTTATATTTGAATGTTTTAATCCGACCCTAGACAAACATCATTCCCTTTAGCAATCTCGGACCTAATGATTTGTCCTAATTAGCATATCTGGAAACTCATCCTTTTATAGCATCGATAGTATTAAAAGGATGTTAATAACCTTGGGTAGGCCACCTGGCCGAATCATATGTTAATTAAACTCTTGAGGAACAAAGGATTGCTAGACAGGTACCCTAGATGAAGTAGACACCACCACCAAAGCCACCGCTTGGTGGCTACTTTACTACCCGCACACGAGCACTTTTGAACTAGACCCCATCCACCCCATAGTACATGTGGGATTATGAGCTACCAATAGAATGAAATCTAGTGTAAATATCGAACTACCTCGCATCTTTGACTTGGGATTCAAAGGGACACTATCACCATAGATAAATGGCCTTCATCCAATGGATATCTCGATAGGTTCAAATATTTAAATATACCCCTCCCTTAGGTGTGCAAAGATTTACCAAAGCATTACCAATCAGGGTTGAAATTATTGAGCCTTGCTACATCAGTCATCCTCAGATCTCCCTTGATGGTACCGACCTGCACATCATCCCCAGTAGGGTCAAAAGAAACCACAAACCCTTCGATGGATTAACTTACTACCCTATAGGAGGAATAAGAAACCATCCATCATCATTGGAATCGATGACTGGGGACTATGTGAACACAGAAGGAAAACCTACGATTATGTTATATACTAGATTTCCTTTCACCCCACATGGGACACGTCAAATTTCTAGATGAGACCCAAAATGAGTAAGCCTTCCTCACCTCCCTGACCACGATGGTGGTGGTCAAAGTTATGGTCTGTGGACTGGTAGTTTGAAGCCATGAAACAATTAGTGAGAGACTCCTTATGAACTCACCTTGCATCGTAGAATGATTACAAACGTAGTATGTCATGGGAGTAAACTCTTTTTGGATCCCCTCCTATGGTGAGTAATACCACATGCTCTACATCAAAGCACATGAAACCTTTACCCAAGGGATATTAACCTTTGATAAGTGACCACGGGTTGTGGTCGAACACTAGCGGTTGATGGCTAGCAAGTCAACTCCGGATGGTCCGATCAATTGGTATAACCCTACCCTACTCCAATGGGTTGTTTGTTCAACTTTCATGGAATTGCATTTGTGCATTCGCTATTCGACTTACTTTATTAATTAATTGTTCACCCACCATCGATGGGTTGATGGTCGACATGTTATGAAACCCCTTTTTGGTAAATAAAATGGGATACATGGGGTATATCAATTGTTACTTAGTATTGAATGATTGTTCATTAGTGGTTGACAGAATATGAAACCCCCCTTCTTTGAGTAAAAAGAATATATCTATGATAAATGAATATGTTTGACTCTTTGAGACTATAAGGACATGGTCAAAAAAAAGAAACAAGACAAACTATATGGATAATGTAGTTGAACCTAAAGTCCAAACTTTAGTAATATTTTGTAAAAGTTATTGTGGACAAGATCACAACATGGGTTTGTGACAAAAACTTCTAACCACAAGAAAATCCTTATTTAAAGTCTTGAGTTAAATTAGAAAGACTTGGATAAAATAAGTATTAGTCTTTGTTAATAGACTATGTAATATCTTATTGAGAACTATAGTCCACCCTTGATGCGAGATTAACTAATAAGTCTCATTTGCTAATAATGTGTACCTATAGTGTTTTCCTAAAATAAACTAAGGACCAAGTGGGTAATCCTATAGTGTAATATTGTGTGATAGATTACGAGTGAGTTGTAGCTAAACTTGAGTAATCTTATTGGTAGATTACAAGAGATATTGTAGCTAAACTCATGGAACTATAGTACGATCTGATTGATTGATCTTGAGACAACTTGGTAGCCAGGTTTGTGGAAGAACTATAGATTACAAGACAAATTAGCAAACACAAGGAACTATAGTGTGACCATAATGATGGATTGTAGAACAAATCTGGTTTATGGTCTTGTAGTAGGCTAAACCCTTGGAAGGATTTGTAGATCTACAATTGAATCCATTAGATTAAATGCTATTTCTATTTGAGGAAATATGAGATACTTGTGAAAGTATGATTGATTAAATGCTATTTTTGTTTGAGGAAATATGAGATACTTGTGAAAGTATGATTGATTAAATCTATTTATATTTGAAGAAATATGAGATACTTGAGAAAGTATGATTTGTTTAAATGCTATTTATATTTGAAGAAATATGAGATACTTGAGAAAGTATAATTTGTTAAAATCTATATTTATTTGAAGAAATATGAGATACTTGTGAAAGTATGATTGTTTAAATGCTATTTTTGTTTGAAGAAATATGAGATACTTGTGAAAGTATGATTGTTTAAATGCTATTTTTGTTTGAAGAAATATGAGATACTTGTGAAAGTATGATATGTTTAAATGCTATTTCTATTTGAAGAAATATGAGATACTTGTGAAAGTATGATTTGTTTAAATGCTATTTCTATTTGAAGAAATATGAGATACTTGTGAAAGTATGATTTGTTTAAATGTTATTTCTATTTGAAGAAATATGAGATACTTGTGAAAGTATGATTGATTAAATGCTATTTCTATTTGAAGAAATAAGAGATACTTGTGAAAGTATGATTTGTTTAAATGCTATATGCATGAAAGGGATCTCATTTATGAATGAATTTATGGCATTCTCTAAAATGGACTAGCAATAGTTGACTGTAATAATACTTGTTTCAAAGGCATATCCTTGTGAAGAAGGATATGAGATGAAAATGTGATTTTCAGTCTTAGGAAAGTATGGGATTTCCTTCCTTTGAATGGTGGAATGCTTTAGACAATTACATTGTGGAGAATGTATTGTGTTTAGTTGCATTCAATGAAAAATTATTACATGCTATTGTTTGTCTAGAATGCATTTCATATACATGTAATGGGTTGTCCTGATCCTCAAAACACCTACAATCTAGTACTAGTGGCTCGAATGGAGTCAAGCGAATATTGGAACTATACGACTTCTATTAATCATGTTTACATGTTGTAACAAGGCCTCTTCAATGAAAAGCCTTCACTATTGTAAAATGTATTTATTGAGATCAATTGTAATTTGAATATATCACTCCTTGAGAGGATGTGTATACAATGTAATACTTAACTTCAAATGATCATAGAAGAAAATGTAGAGTTATCTCATGATATGAAGTTATCTTATGACAAGGTTTGAATATTTTAAAAGTGAATTAAGAATGGTGTCTATTTGACATAGAGTGACCTTAAAACTAGAAGGAATGTATGATTCATGCATGTCACTTAGAGATTAACTATGAGAGTGATTATAGAGGGAAACATCGAAAGTTATCTAATTCATGAATAATATAGTTGGTTAAATCTAGTAAGGAATAATGGTAGACCTTCACAAGTCTATGTGGGTTTGTGTGATAACCCCCTTAGCTTCCTATGGTTGATATGGGAAGGTTAAGCATTGCAATGATTGTTGTTCTATCCTTAAGGAAGAATCAACTAATCCTCAAGGCATATGCCTAATGTACGGGTTGAAAGAGACCTAACATAGAAGCTAGTTTAATGTTTGATTTAAACTAGTAGGGAAAAGGGTGTTCCTATTTGAGATAGGATAATTCCCAATTGCAAGGTAAAGAAACCTTACCTGCAAGTCATTATAGGGGTTGGCCACTCCTATCCATAGGATAGACACTAACCATGTTGGAATCCTGTGAAGTGCAACCTTGAACTTACTTGGAAACTAATCTATAAGAGAACCACATGGAGAGACTTTCAATTCACTCATGAGCTAGTGATAATGATAAAGACTAGACAAAAAAAAATTCCCTAAGGTTGATTGGTCTTGGAATTGGGGATATTACAATATATGTCTTAGATTCAATTGTTTTTTTCTCAAGAGATTATTGAATGTCTACCTCAAGATGAAGTTAATATTAAATTTCCCGAGTGTTAAAAAATATAGGATATAAAGAATTAGATTTATCATATTTCAATGTTTACCTACAAACATAAGCATTTGATGAATCCAAGGTTCAATATGATAAATCATATTGAAGTGTATTGGTTTTTAAACAATGCAGGAACACTTGAATATTGAAGATAAATAAAAATACCAATATTGAAGACTAAAGTCTTTAATAACCAAATAATGTAATACAAGGGGGTGTTGAGATATATTACATTATTTGGTACATGCTAATGTACCCCATGGTACCTTCATGGTACATTTATAAATAATAGATTAGGATTGATTCTATAGTTTAGGATGTGATTTATATTTCCCCTTTTATGTAAGTGTGAATGTGTAGGAAATGCACAAGTGTCATGTAAGAGAGAATGTGCACGTGTCTTGTATGTAAGAGTGGAAATATGTAATATGAGGATGTGCACAAGTATCCTAGATTAGAAGTTCAAGCATCTTGTATATATGTCCAAGAGTCATAGAGTGAAGTGTTCATTGAGTATACAAGTGGTAAGTTGAGAAGCCAAAAGTCATAGAAAATTAGTACCCAAGTACTTGAAGAATCATTTCACTATGAATATATTATGGAGATAATTCTCCATAGGAGATATATTGAATCGTATTCATATATCTTATTATCTGATTATAAGAAGCAGAGAAGCAATAAAGCTTGTATACATTTTGAGTAATTAATATTGTAAGTTGTTATTCATGCATAGTACATGAATGATTTAGGCTATTTACATTCATATTTTAGCATATAAATGAATGTTATTTGATTTATTATAAAACTTGATATACATATTAATTTGATCATATTATTCTATTCATCATATTATTATTTGACCTTTATTGTGGCTAATTCATATTTGGGGACCTGTGTGATATGGTTGAGATGACTCATGATATTTTATGGTCGTATAAAGGCTTATAAAGTTAAAAACATCCATATTTCCAACTTGGCTATTCATACTTTTAGTAAGGACTTTCACAAATGACTTTATTTCCAAGTTACCTAGATTTTCTTCAAATGAGTCCTTTAAATTCTCCTAAGACTTGGAATAAGAAGTGGCACTTGTTACTTGATATCACTTTTCTTTCTACTTCCTACTTCCTTGTTCACACTTATCACTTTCATCTTGCAATCGCTTCCACCTTAATAAATTTTAAACTTATTCGAGTTTTCTATTGTCTTTTCTTTCTTTATATTCCTCTTTTGTTATAATATAATACTCACAAACATCAAATTGACCTTTACACATAAGTAGGCATAACACACAAAACAACTCTCAATCATACATTACAACCAACAACTTAATATGCATGATAGTAATGTAAGGTATCATGGTTTTTAGACCACTTTTCTCATTCATTATTATCATCACACCTAGAAAATACATGTACACTTTGATTTCCACGAGGTTATTGCATTTCATTTAAAATAATCATCAAGTATAAGCTCTACCTTTTTGAAAGTCATACAAGTTTCATATAATATTAAAATAACTCAATCAAATATCTCAATAATACTTCATCTATTAATGACTTAACTTATCAAATTATTAACGAACCTAAACATAACATTTGAAATCATCATCGACTAACTTAAAAATGTCTTAATATATTTTTTAAAATATGTTATTTATTATAGGTCTGAGGGTTTGATTAATTGGTAAAGAACCTTGTTTGATGTGTGTAACCTTGGTTTAAATCTTAGGGTTTTATAGTACTAGAAGGCATATTATGCTAGCATCGTTAGCTACGTTAAAAAGTTTACCTGATGCAACTAGAGGTTATAATGGTAGCATGGAGCAGAATTCAAACCCATGAAGATGTGATGAAAATGTAATGAGTTACTAATTCCTATAGTTATAAAAAAATATTGTTTTTATTATAAAATAATTTTGGTTCATAAAGGGATAAAAAATGTGGGAATTACATAATGAGTATGATGATTACCATCATCTTTGATATAAAAGGGTATATCTTTCTTGATATAAAAATTATCATTAAATATATCCATGTTTTGAACATGTTGCTTTGCATGATTATAAGATACATATACAAAAAATGATATTTGATTAGAGCAGTGGTACTGGATTTGTATTTCTTTTTACACTATAAATATATGTTAGAAAAATAATCATGGATACACTTCTCTTGGAGGGAATGTTTCTCTTGAAAAATAAAAATTTAGATCCTATCATATTGCACCATGACTATATTTGATATATTAAATAAAATTTGATCTTGATAAACCTTTTTATAAATTCCCTTGTGATAAATCAAATTCCACCAAGTCAATTCTCTTTGAATATCTAACCTAAGCTATTTGGTAGGTCCTATATGCATTATTTTTCATTTTACCAACTATTTTTTGTTTCATCATGATAGATATGCACTATGTTCTCAAATAACCACACTTATCATAACTATCTAAGAAATATGCCATCTTACAAAAATTCTCATATTGATATTTTTTGTAAAGCAAAGAATAAAAAAAATCACTTGATTAGGTAGAGAAATATTAGGCACTATGTGCTTTTTTTAATTGAACAAAACTCTAGTAATATAAGATTGACTCCACGTGATATTGACAACATCTCTCTAAAAATTTGTTTTATCATACATACAATGGATTTAATGTTTCAAAGGTCCTCTAAGATATCATATTATATGGAGTTTTCCATTGAAATCCTTGTATATTTTTATTTGATTACAAACAAATATAATTCTTAGATACATCTTAAATTATTACTAGGGACAAGTTGACTTTTAACACATATTTTTTCACTTCTAATGGTTAGTAGCCAACTAAACATAATATAAGACTATTCAAAAATTTCAATCTTATTTGATAGTCTATCCATACAAGAAAGTTAAAAATCCAATACCCAACTTTTGGATCCTTTTCAAAATAGTATTTTCTTTCAACCTTTTGTGTATCATGGAGCATGTTAGTTATTTCTCTAACCATCTCATATTATTTTATCCTACTCATAGTTGTAGTCCTAATAGACCATCATGTCACATTTCTATGAACATTACTTGTTTATTACCTATCATAATAAAAGCAAGGGAAATATTTTTCACCATCTCTCTATATGTTTTTTACTTTCTATGAGATGCATTTGTAGTGTCGACTCCTAATATTTAAAATTTGGTCTTAATTTCTTGTATTGATATAATAATCCAAGGATTTGAGCTTACTTTTCCTCAAATGCATTTAAAAAAAAATCTATATTTTGAGTTTTTCATAAAGTTTTTCCTACACTTTAGAAATATCTATAGACACAACATCTATATGAGGAACATCTGCATCATAAACATCCTAAATATATACATCCTGAATATTTAAAACCTAAATTTCTTGAAAACATACAACCTAAAATTCTTAAACAACTATATCCTAAATATCATCTCTACCATTATGACTTGCAATCACTCCTTCTTGGGCAAAATCCAATTGAGTTGCATAGTCAATAACTCAATTATCTCTATTATTTACAACTCATTTTTTATTTCTGTCCTCTTTTCTTTTCTTAAAGTGAACTCACTAATGGAACTTTTTGAAGAATTGAGAATAGAAAAATTAGGTTATGTTCTCATTAAAATAAAAAAAAGAAGAAACACACTCTAAATTATGATAAAATTATGTTGATATTTTTAATCTTTTTGAACAAATTTTTCCTTGGATGTTTTTCTTTGGAACTCTGAATAGGAGGTCCAACATTTGAATCCAAAAGGAAGCAAGATTGTACAACATACCCCATATTGTATTAAAAATCTTGATCCCATGGATTATTTTTGTTTCATGGACATAATTAAGATTATTTCACTTTATTTCATTCACAAATGACATTTGTATTCCTTTTGTACTTTTATTTTTATTTTCAATTATCTCAAGTGTATAATGAACGATTGGTATAAATAAGGCACTATGAACTAATCAACTATGAAAAAATATTAATTTTTATGATTGGCATGAGTTTATAGAATGAACCAAAGGCCTTTCAGGTAATTTTAAAAAATATATTGTGCAAAAGATAAATTTCAAATATCTAACAAATGTAATATTGGGTTTTAAAAATTATTGTAAATAAATAAAGTTCAAAACCCATAAGATAAATACTAAGGTCAAGAAACATTGCAAAAAACAAATTGAGTTTAATATTAATCATCATAATAAAATCAATACATATATTCTTTAAAATATATTAAAATTAAAAATCTATAATCTAATATTCATAATTTATTTTTTAATTATCAAAATTGATATTTAAAACTAGAGAGCCATAAATCAATGTTAATTATTTGATTGAAATATTATCATTGCACATTTTAAAATGATCTAACAAATTATTTTTAATAATGGGTTGTTTAAAAGGTTCATGGATATTTTTTATAATTTTTTATTTAAAAATTTTAAGCCTTAAAGAAGGATCTTAAATGATAAATTGTATGATAATTCTCTAAGGGATGATATAAAAATTAATAATATAGGAAGAGGTATATTAGTAAAAATAAAAAAAAGTATATATAGTTAAGGGGAGGAAATTGGGGTGGGGGTGGGGACGCAAGGGTAAAATAGGTAGCGAGGTTTTCCTAGAAAACTTTTTTCATGCAAAACTAGTGTTGTACAGATTTATATTTATGCAATACTCAATGCCACCATAAAATTAAATTTACTAAGGTTGATGAGGATTGATGTTTGATCACTTATATGACCCCTCTAGTAGTTCCTAGCTAGGTTTGCATAGTTTATTTCTTGCAAATTAATATTGTAAGTGAGTCTCCTTCTCACATGCACTTGTGGGCACTAGTTATCTTCTAGTTGTCATTTAGGAGTGTTAGTTAGGAAGTGTGAACTCAAAGTAGGAAGTGTGTACTTCAAGATAGCTAAAATGGATCTTATAGTTAGCATTATTCCTTTCTTCTTAACTTAGAATTTACGTGCATTCTCCTTTGTACTTTTGTAGCTTATGGTTAAGCATATTGGATCAAATCCATGATTTGATGGGTTTGGTTATGTATTTTGGGCCATTAGAGCCTATATAATGAGTTTGTAAATAATATGAAGTTAGTTGGATTTTCAATCATTTTCATTGGTATTAGAGACTAGTTTATGTTTGCACTAGGGCTTGTGAGGTGAGAGGGTAGGAGATAGATTATTTTTTTATGAGAAATTCTTTCTCATTGAGGACTCGGTTCAAGCTCAAGGGGAGCTTGAAGACCATTCACAGAAGAAAGTTTCTTCGGTGTCAAAATCCTCGTTCCAAATTTCTCCGTATGCTCAAGGAGTATAGGAGAAGTTTACCCCGATTTTTGTCTTACAAAAATCCCTTGGTAGGTTTGGATTTCTCCTACAATGAAATGCGAATTAGGGAGCCTTTTGTTCCTGATGTTTCTGCCATTGAGGAGTCTTGAAGACTGAGGAGCATCTATATTAGGTCGTGTGTCGACTTGGGTCTGGTTGCCTTTCAAACGTTGGTCATGTGTCGACTGGATCTTGAAAGGAGAGCTACTGAAGGGGTCTTGGTGATATGCAAGAAAATTAGCAATTTGTTAAGAAAATTTGAAGGTAATTTACCTTCAAAAATTGCTAATATTTGTAATAGTTTAAGTTTTCAATGTTTTTAAATTAACCCTCCTGGTTAATTTAAAAATTTCATTGTTTTTATTTAGAAAACTTAAATTTTAATTAATATATTGTTTTATTTATATATTAATTAAAATTTTAATTGTAAATTTTTTTATTTTTATTTTTTTTTATTTTTGGCCCCTCAGCCCAATCTCAGCAGGAGCTGAGGGCCAATATTCGTAGGCGGCTCGGTTAACTCAGTACCATCGCCTTCTGACATCGGCCATTGGACGTCTGTCGACCGACAGACATCACCTGTCGGTTGTCGACGGACATCGACCGATGTTCAACATAGCCGACGGGACATCAGCTGTGTTACGTCACTGACAGGCCGATGGCGCTGTCCATCTGCCTGCAAGAACTGTAGTCACGGAAGTCAATGCGCCAGGCTTGCCAACGCTGTCAGGCCGGTAGTCGTTGTCCCACTTGTCATCGCTGACAGGACAGTGGCGCCGTTCGTCCGCCTATAAGAACTGTAGGTGCGGATGCCGACGTGCCACACAGTCGACTTCCATTGGCTGTGCCGCATCACAGGCCACCAACCGGTAGGCACTGTCACACCTACCAAAATATGATAGGCGTCAGCGCCCTTTCGACGGTTGATTGGTCGGGCAGACTACAGCCTGCACGCAGCCACGAGGCTGCAACAGTTAGCCTCACTGGGGCTGCTGCTCACCAGGCACGAAATGTTTTGCACTGACATTTTGTTTTCATTGGCCTTGAAATTGGTGCCTTGAGAAACGTGCCACTGTAGTTTGGAATTTCATACAAGCAAGTGATGTGCAGTTGACAGTCTAATCCACTTCGGCAAGCAAGGGTAAAACTTATTGTAATTTTTTAATTTTACTATTCTAAGGTTTTGCATGTAATTTTTATTTTTTATTAATTTAATTTTTAATAACTTAATTAAATTAATTAATCTTTGATTAATTAAAATTTAATTTTTAATTAAGTTAATTTTAAATTAATAAAATATAAATTTTACACCTTAGGTTAGTTTAAATTTTTAAATTTTGAGCCTTAGGAGTATTTTTCAATTCAGGGCACAACATTGTAACAAGGAATCTCCAATTTTTACCTTGATTTTCAGTGCTTTTTCCTTTTACTCCTGGCTTATACCCGGTTTCACATGGCTTCTGACTTGGTTGCCCAAGTGGCAGAACTTGCACATGTTGTAAATGCTTTAGCAGATAAAGCTAATGATACTACCATGACAAAAGTCCTCGGTAACCTTGCAATGAAGGTAAATGACATTTCTGTCCATAATGCTTCAACTTCTGCTCATGATTCTCGCCTGAGAGTTTGTTGTTAAGTATCACTTTATGATGGATCCCGGAACCTTGAAGTCTTGAATAGTTGGATTCTTGACATGAGTTCTTGGTTTTCTTACACTCAGCTTTCAGATGAGGATATGGTTCCATATGCTAAGCTAAAACTTTCTGGTTTAGCTAAAGTACTTGTTGAAAGAAAAAGAGGTCATGATGAACTCACCTCATGGGATGAGCTTGTAGACTGTCTTAAGACCAATTTTTATCCTTCCAATTATTCTAAGGAATTGGTCATTAAGTGGTTTCAATTTCAACAAGGTACTAATATGACTGTGCAAGAATATATATTTCAATTCAATAGGTATAGGATACTTT
The DNA here is from genome assembly GCA_028583015.1 of Wollemia nobilis. Taxonomy (NCBI): domain Eukaryota; kingdom Viridiplantae; phylum Streptophyta; class Pinopsida; order Araucariales; family Araucariaceae; genus Wollemia; species Wollemia nobilis. Next base: position 6,393,363 of record JAQPPZ010016931.1, read on the forward strand.
TGAATGTGGAGGAAAATATTAAAGCTTTGATTCTCAAATTTCAAAGTGGTTTGTTGGAACATTTGTACCAGGAAATTATGTTTGTTTCTATGGAAACATTGGATTCAGTTTTCAACCAAGCGCAACTTGTGGAGGACAAGTTCAAAGCGCATTCGCAGGCATTCTGCGCACCTGCTACTCAAGTGGTTGCAAACTCATCAAAAGGGAATAGTTCTTTCTCACCAAAGAAGAATTTTGCTCCAAATAAGAATGTTTCTTCTCCATATCCTTCTTATCCTTCTCCTTTCGCTTCTACTCCTTCTTCTTCTTCTTCTTCCAAACCTTCTTCTTCTTCTAAAAAGTTTTGTAACTATTGTAAGAAAAAAGGTCATGAAAAAGCAGATTGTTTTAAGCTTAAGAAGAAAAGTTTAGTCATCACTACTCAAGAACAGGATGCTTCCAAAGGTCCCCTTGAGTCAGTAGGAGAAAGTAGAGTATACATGGAATTATGAGATAAGCTCAATGAGGTTACCTTGGTAAATGTAATTTCATCAGGGAGCGCTCGTGATGCTTTGTTCATCACTCGAGCTCATTTGCTCCATAATTTTGCAATAGATTGTATAGTGGATAATGGCTCGTAGAAAAATCTAATTGCGAGGTCCATTGTCAAGCGATTGAAGTTACCTATGGAGCCTCATCCTCAACCTTATTATTTGGGTTGGAAGGATAGTGGAAGGGGCTCCGAAATCACTCACACTTGCACATTAAAATTTGTACTTGGCCCACATTTCATAGATCAAGTCACTTGTGATGTGACTCCTATGGATTGTTGTGGGATTTTGCTTGGACAACCTTTTCAGTATGATAGGAGAGCTATTTATGATGCTTTCAAAAGAACCTACACACTTCAAAAATATGGTCAGGTCTTTCTCATTAAAAGCACCAACACTCCTAACATCATTCTAAATTCCAAGCAAACAAAAAGAGTAATTAAAAAAGGTGGTGATGTTGCTCTAATTTTCATTCGCTCTCAAAACACTCCTACATCCACATCCATTCCAAAGCAACACTCTTCAATGGATAAAAGATTGCAAAATTACTCACACATATTTCAGGAGCCAAAGTCTCTTCCTCCAATTCGCACAATTAATCACGGCATTGAAATCATTCCTGGTTCTTCACTACCTAATGCTCCCATGTATAGACAATCTATTTTGCAAAATGAAGAAATAAAAAGGCAAATAGAAGATTTGTTGTCTAAGGGTTTCATTAAGGAAAGTACTTATGCTTGTGCCTCACCTATTTTTTTGGTTCTTAAAAAAGATGACACTTGGAGATTGTGCATTGATTTTCATGCTTTGAATAGAATTTCTGTAAAGAATAGATATCCACTACTACGCATTGATGATTTATTAGATCAGCTCCAAGGAGCTAAGTTCTTTTCAAAAATAGATCTCAAAAGTTGATATCATCAAGTGCGTATCCAAGCTTAGGATACATGGAAGACAACTTTTAAAATGAAGATGGGCCTCTTTGAATGGTTGGTCATGCCCTTCGGTCTTACTAATGCTCCTGCAAACTTCATGAGGTTGATGAATGATGTATTTCATGATGTACTTGACAAATTTGTAATAATATATCTTGATGATATATTGATATTCTCAAAAACTTGGGAGGAACACCTTGGGCATATCCATCATACACTTGATATTCTTACGAAGAATCAATTATATGCCAATTATTCCAAGTGTTCTTTTGGCAATACTTTAGTTTCTTACCTTGGTTATGTGATTAGTGAAAGTGGAATTCAGGTAGATCCCACAAAAGTTGATGTTTTACTTAAGTGGTCCCCTCCTTCAACTCTCATTGAGTTAAGGAGTTTCCTAGGACTTGCGAATTTTTATCGCAAGTTCATTCCTCAATATTCCACTCTTGCAGCTCCATTGCATTATCTCACTAAGTCTAAAGTTCCATTTCATTGGGAGAAAAGCCAAGATATTGCCTTTGATAAACACAAAAAGAAACTTTGTACAACACCTGTGTTAACTTTACTTGACCTCTCTCAACCTTTTGAGATTGAAACAGATGCCTCTAAAGTTGCCTTAGGAGCTGTGCTCAAAAAGAATGGTCATCCAGTTGCTTATCATTTAGAAACTTTTTCTGCTGCTAAGTTGAACTATTCTACATATGACAAGAAGTTGTATGCATTAGTTCAAGCTATCAAGTACTGGAGACATTATATTTTGGGAAAGATACAGTAGTACACACCGATCATATGCCTCTCAAGTTTTTACAATCTCAAAGTAAAATTGAAGAATCAAGACATATGAAGTGGGCCTCTTACCTCCAACAATTTCACTTGGTGATCAAGTACAAAAATGGGAAGAGTAATATTGTTGCTGATTATTTGAGTAGGCCTCCTGCCGCTCTTGCCTTAACAGTTATGTCCACTTCACACTTGGGATTTCAGACTTGGCCTAGTCAGTATTCACAAGATCTTGATTTTGGAAAAATATTTGAGCAAGTGAGTAAGCCTTCCTCTTCCAATTTGCGTCCTTTCCAAGACTTCTACATCAAATAAGGACTTCTTTACAAATTGGACAAGGTTTGTGTTCCTTGTGAGCCTAGAGTGTCACTTCTTAAGGAAGCTCATTCTACACTTTATGGTGGTCACTTTGGGAAGCACAAAACACTTCATCACTTGCAAAGATTTTTCTACTAGCCTAAAATGCAGAGGGATGTGTTGAGATTGTTAGACTTACAATGGCACTGAGAGGGGGGGTGAATCAGTGTAGACTCTTTAATCATGAATTAACAGACTCTTAAAACTAGCAATAATTAAAACTTATAAATAGATACAGCAAGTACCACAAGAGAACAACACACAACACAAGATTTAACGAGGTTCACCAATGTGGCTACTCCTCAAAAATGACTGCTTGGACTACCATCCAAATCCAGCCTTTGCAAAGCACCAACTTTACAATTAATTTACCAGCACCAACTGGAAGGAGCACCAACCCCTGATTTATCCGCACCAATAGAAAGGAGCACCAACCCCCGATTCCCAACAAGAGCACCAACCCGATTTACCAAGCACCAACTGGAAGGAGCACCAACCCCTAATGCCAAGCACCAACCTGGACTTCAAATTGAATCTTTGGGTTTAACAGTAAGATACCTTCGCTTTTACAAGACCTTGATTGGTCTACTTCACCTTTGCGTTCTCTACGCACTCTGCTCGCTCTGTGCACTCACTTCACACACTCTGCTTCACTGCGATCAAACCTCACGATCGTCTTCTCCCTTTGCACGCACTCTGCTTCCTTTGCGATCTTCGCACTTAGAATGATTCGACGACTTGCACACTACACTCTACGACCGAACTTTGCACTCTGCGCACTCTCTCCGAACTTTGCACTTCTCAACACTTACAACTCTTCAAACAACCTTCCTTTTATAACAATATTTTTCATGATGAAAACTCTAATCTCAGTCGACTGTAAACCCTACTCTCAGTCGGTTGCAAACCCTAGTCTTCGTCGGTTGCAAACCCTAATCTTCGTCGGCTTACATCGGTCTTCGTCGGCTTCAACTACCCTTGTAACTCTTCTGTTGTTGTTGCCATGAAAACACATGTCGCGATATCGTGACACTTTCGCCTCCGTACGCTTTCTCTTAGCTTTGGCCCGCGAGAATACAACATGTAGCGATATCGCTACACTTTTTCCTCCGTACGCTTTCTCTTAGCTTTGGCCTACGAGAATACAACATGTAGCGATATCGCTACACTTTTTCCTTTGCTCTTTTTCTTAGCTTTGGCCCGCAAAACATAACATGTCGCGATATCGCGACACTTTTTCCTCCTTGCTACTCTTCTCGGCTTCAACCAGTGAAAAAACAACATGTCGCGATATCGCGACACTTTTTCTCCTTAGCGCTTTAACTTGCCTTTGGGTCACGAAAATGCGACATGTCGCGATATCGTGACACTTTTTCTCCTTAGCACTTTTTCTTGCCTTCGGGTCACGAAAACCCGACATGTCGCGATATCGTGACACTTTTTCTCCTTAGCGCTTTTTCTTGCCTTTGGGTCACGAAAATGCGACATGTCGCGATATCGCGACACTTTTTCTCCTTAGCGCTTTTTCTTGCCTTCGGGTCGCGAAAACCCGACATGTCGTGATATCGCGACACTTTTTCTCTCGGACTCTCTCTCCTACAACATGTCACGAAATCGTGACACTTTTTCTCTCGGACTCTCTCTCCTGCAACATGTCACGAAATCGTGACACTTTTTCTTTCAGACTCTCTCTCCTGCAACATGTCGCGAAATCGTGACACTTTTTCGTCCGTACAACCTTCCTTGCAATATGTCACGAAATCGTGACACTTTTTTGTCCGTACAACCTTCCTTGCAATATGTCGCGAAATCGTGACACTTTTTCATCCGTACAACCTTCCTTGCAATATGTCACGAAATCGCGACACTTTTTCATTCGTACAACCTTCCTTGCAATATGTCACGAAATCGTGACACTTTTTCTTCCGTACAACCTTCCTTCCAACATGTCGCGAAATCGTGACAGTTTTTCTTTCTTCTTCTCTCTCTTCCAACATGTCGCGAAATCGCGATAGTTTTTCTTTCTTCTCTCTCTTCCAACATGTCGCGAAATCGTGACAGTTTTTCTTTCTTCTTCTCTCTCTTCCAACATGTCGCGAAATCGCAACAGTTTTTCTTTCTTCTTCTCTCTCTTCTAACATGTCGCGAAATCGTGATAGTTTTTCTTGCCTGTTGTATATGTCGTGATATCGCGACACTTTTCTTACTTGTCTTTTTCTTTGATCTTTTGCAAGTGGTCTACTTCGGTCTTCTTGGAGAATCACTGTACATACTCTGAGTAACCTTTGAACTCCTGTCTTCTGCATCTGACTAGCTTTTGAACTTCCTGTCCACTGCATCAACAGATCTATCTGACTGTGTTGACAACAATGACAATATTGTCGCTGCACCTTGCTCAACAATCTCCCCCTTTGGAATTGTTGGCAACACATGTGCAATTTTTTGTAACTCTTCTCCCCCTTTGTCAATAATACCAAAGGGCTACTGCAGACTCCCCCTGAGTCCATGCACAACATTCTCAGGCACAATTTGTTACACTTAGCACAAATTATGAACATGAGCAAAAAAATAATCAAATACTTAAATGCTCCCCATGAGAATGTGATCCCTGTAGCTAGTCAATTCTTGGGAAGTGTGACCACTCCCAATTTGTTTCGAAGGTACTCAAACACTTCCTTGGGCAATGGTTTTGTGAAGATATCTGCTACTTGTTCTATGGTTGGAACAAAGTCCAATTTAACCTCACCTTCTGCAACTTTCTCCTTCAAAAAGTGATACCTGATGGCAATGTGCTTTGTGCGTGAATGCATAACCGGATTCTTGGAGATGTTAATGGCACTGGTGTTATCACACTTAATCGATATTGGCTCACTGAAGCTAATACCAAGATCTTTTAAGGTTTGTTTCATCCATAATACCTATGTACAACATGTTGTCGCTGCAATGTATTCTGCCTCTGCTGTCGATAAAGAAACTGACTCTTGTTTCTTACTGTGCCACGCGACTAATCTGTCTCCAAGATAGAATGCACCTCCACTGGTGCTCTTTTTGTCATCTACACATCCTGCCCAATCGGCATCTGAATACGAAATAAGGGTGAAGTCTTTACCTTTCGGATACCATAATCCATATTCCATAGTACCCTTGAGATACCGAAGAATCCTTTTCACCGTTGTTACATGAGTCTCCTTAGGATTAGCTTGAAATCGTGCTACCATGCATACTGCTTGTAAAATATCTGGTCTGGTAGTTGTCAAGTATAGTAAACTTCCAATCATGGATCTGTACATGGTTTGATCAACAGGTGGAGATTTGTCATCCTTGCTCAACTTACAGCCTGTCGTCATGGGAGTGCTAACTGGCTTACAGTCCTCCATTGTGAACCTTTTTAGCATCTCTTTTACATATTTAACTTGAGAAATAAATATGCCCTTCTTACTTTGATTAACTTGCAATCCGAGGAAATATGACAGTTCTCCAATCATTGACATTTCAAATTCTTTTTGCATCTTATCTGCTAAGTCCTTGCACGACTCATCTTTGCTGCTGCCAAATATGATATCATCTACATAGACAACAAGAACAATAAGATGCCCATTTTCTATTTTGACATACAGATTACTATCCACCATACCTTTCTTGAACCTTTGTTGAGTGAGATAGTTGTCTAGCCTTGCATACCATGCTCGGGGTGCCTGTTTTAAGCCATATAAAGCTTTCTTCAACCTGCAAACAAGGTTGGGATCATCACCAAGTTGGAAACCATCTGGTTGCTCGATGTAAACTTCTTCTTCAAGTTTCCCATTCAAAAACGCTGATTTCACATCCATTTGATAAACTTTGAAATTCTTGTAGACTGCTAAAGCCAAAAACATTCTAATTGCCTCTAGTCTCGCTATTGGTGCAAAAGTTTCCTCAAAATCAATGCCTTCAACTTGTGCATAACCCTTGCAAACTAATCTTGCTTTATTTCTGACTACCTGTCCGTCTTCATTCAGTTTGTTTCAAAAAATCCATTTAGTTTCGATGATATTTTTATTTGCAGGTCTAGGTACTAGTTCCCAAGTGTCATTTTTCTCTATCTGATCTAATTCTTCATTTATTGCCTTCATCCAACTTTCATCTTTGCTTGCATCATCAATATTTTTAGGCTCAATGCTGGATAGTAGAGAGTAGTTACTTACTGCTCTTCTTCTTGTCTGAACTCCAACTTTGGGATCTCCGATGATTTGCTCTCTAGGATGATTTCTCTGCCAGCTACCTGTTTTGAATTTCTTATTTTCTTCCATTTCTGCATCATCATCTGAGTCAATTTTTTGTATCTTTTCAATTTCGTTTTCCTCATCTCCTTCAATAACCTCTTCATAGATTGGGTAGTTTGTTTCATAACTAATTACTCGTTCTTTACCTTCATCAAACTTAACATCAACACTGTCCACAATTTTCTTTAGCCTTTTGTTGTAGCATTTGTAAGCTTTGCTTCTAGGTGAATAACCAACAAAAATACCTTCATCTGCTCTATCTTCAAACTTACCAAGATTATCTTTAGTTCTTTTGATATAGCACTTGCTGCCAAACACTCTGAGGTATTTTGTTGTTGCCCTTTTACCGAACCACAGTTCATAAGGAGTTTTGCTTTCATGTGTTCTCAGCATGTACCTATTTTGGATATACACCGCAGTATGGACTGCTTCTTTCCAAAATCTGTCTACTACTCTGCTTTCAGCCAACATAGATCGTGCCATTTCCTGCATGATCCTGTTCTTTCTTTCTACCACTCCATTTTGCTTGAGGTGTCCTGGTCGTTGAGAACTGTCTCCTGATACCGTATTTTTCACAGTATTCTGCAAACTCCTCCGAAATGAATTCTCCTCCTCTGTCTGATCTTAAACATTTGATCCTCTTTCCTATTTCATTCTCAACCTGGTTTTTGAAAATCTTGAACATATCAAGAGCTTTTGATTTATGCTTCAAGAAGAATATCCATGTCATTCTGGAATAGTCATCAATGCACAACATAAAATATTTGTCACCATTTATGCTTTGTGTTCTCATGGGTCCACATAAATCGGTGTGAATTAGTTCCAAAGGTTTGCTTGTGTAGTATTCTTTTGTTTTGAATGTGACTCTAGTTTGTTTCCCCTTTTGGCATGAAGCACAAATGTTGTTTGCAGGTTTGCTGATGGTGGGAATATCTCTCACTGCCCTTTTTGAGGTGATTTTTACTAGATTATCAAAACTGATATGACCAAGTCTCTTGTGCCACAACCAATTTTCTTCTTCCTGTCCAATAAAGCAAGCTCCTTTTGAAGTCTCTGAGAGCGTGTACAGGTTACCAGATGTTCTTGACCCTGTTGCTATCAATTTTCCACTGTTTGTTTTTCTGACTTCACAACCCCTGCTTCATAAAGACTACTTCATGACCTTTATCACAAATCTGACTTACACTCAATAAATTATGTTTCAACCCATCCACAAATAAGACTTCTTCTGATTTAATCCTTCCATCACTAATTTTGATTGAGCCTTTGCCGACTATCTTGGCTCCATCATTATTTCCAAATTTTACTGATCCTCCTTCATATTTCTGTAACTTTTCAAATTTTTGTTTGTCACCTGTCATATGACTGGAGCATCCACTATCTAGTATCCATGGTACATATTTATTCTGTGCTTTGAATGCAGTTTGAACGATTAAGGATTCCTTTTCTTCCTTCAGTTGTTCTTTTCCTTTCCACACTATTTTGATAGTAGTTTTGGGCTCTTGTTTTGCCTTTCCCTTATCAGTAGTTTGAGCATGTTTTTCGGAAAGCTTTCTATTTTGACTCATCCTGTATGGTTGAAATTTTCTTCCCTGAAACTGATTTGATGTAAATGTATTTCTACAGTTTCTTGCAATGTGCCCAAAATTATGACAGTTATAACATTCTATTGTATAATTCATCAGAGGAGAAAAAGCATTTCTACTGGTGAAATTCCTTGGTCTTACATTATATTTGCAGTCTGAGATTTTATGTCCATAGCCATTGCATTTAAAACAAAAACCAGAAAAGGGATAATTGAACCTGGGTGATGGTCTTTGCCATGTTGCCGTAGGAGCCCTAGGTCTTCTTCTTCTTTGATGAGTGACATTGGTGAATCCATCATTATCAATTTTCCTTTCGTGCCTGGCATTATTGCTTTCTGTTGCATGAGATGTTTTTTCTTGATCAACTTGTTTCTTATCTTTATTCTTTATGGATTCTACATTTCTGGCCTTTGATCCATTAGATGATTCTCCTTCGATGAAACCTAGACCAAATTTGATGCTTGTAGGCCTTTGGACATTTATGATCTTATCCAGCTTCATAGAACTTTCTTCATGTTTGTGATAGCAACTGATTTTCTTATTCATCTCTTCTAGCTGCATTCTTAAACCAACAATCTCTTCTTCTAGCTTGTTGCAATGATCTATTTTCATGGTTATTTGCACTTCCAGATCTTCAGAGATTTTCTTGGATTCTTCCATCTGTACTTTCAAATAGGATATGATTTCATTTGCATCCTCAAGCCTTTTTGAAAGTTTCTTATTCTTTTTCTTCTCTATTTTCCACTCTTCAAGTGTAGAGATCAACTCACCTTCTAGATCTACTTCAGCCTCAAGATTTTCTCCACAATCTTCAGAGGTCACTCCTTCATCCTTTTCTGATTTTACTTCTTCAAATGCCATGAAAAGAGCTTCACCTATTTCATCTTTAGAATCCTGACCGAAGCTGTCTGCTATTTCGTTCATGAGAGCATTCGTTGCTTTTGAGTCATTATCAAACAATTTCTTTTCGTCAGCCTCTTCTAGAGGAGTGATGGGTATTGTGTATCTACTGACCATTGAATCCCAGATGTAGTATCCCAAAGCACAGAGATATGCCTGTATCCTGATTCTCTAGAACGCGTAATTGGATCCATTAAACAATGGTGATTTGTTTGATGAGAAGCCTTCACCACCTGCCATTGTGTTAGTTCCAAGATCACCCTAGCCGATTAGGCTTGTACAGGGACTTAGCTCTGATACCAATTGTTAGACTTACAATGGCACTGAGAGGGGGTGAATCAGTGTAGCTCTTTAATCATGAATTAACAGATCTTAAAACAATAGTAATTAAAACTTATAAATAGATAAAGCAAGTACAACAAGAGAACAACACACAACACAAGATTTAACGAGGTTCACCAATGTGGCTACTCCTCAAAAATGACTGCTTGGACTACCATCCAAATCCAGCCTTTGCAAAGCACCAACTTTACAATTAATTTACCAACACCAACTGGAAGGAGCACCAACCCCTGATTTATCTGCACCAAAAAGAGCACCAACCCGATTTACCAGCACCAACTAGAAAGGAGCACCAACCCTTGATTTACCAACACCAACTGGAAGGAGCACCAACCCCTGATGCCAAGCACCAACCTGGACTTCAAATTGAATCTTTGGGTTTAACAATAAGATACCTTCGCTTTTACAAGACCCTAACTGGTCTACTTCACCTTTGCGTTCTCTGTGCACTCTACTCGCTCTGCGCACTCACTTCGCACACTCTGCTTTGACAATCAAACCTCATGATCGTCTTCTCCCTTTGTGCACTCTGCTTCCTTTGCGATCTTCGCACTTAGAATGATTCGATGACTTGCACACTGCACTCTACGACCGAACTTCGCACTCTGTGCACTCTCTCCAAACTTCGCACTTCTCAACACTTACAACTCTTCAAACAACCTTCCTTTTATAACAATAATTTTCAAGATCAAAAACTCTAATCTCAGTCGATTGTAAACCCTACTCTTAGTCAGCTGCAAACCCTAGTCTTAGTCGGTTGCAAACCCTAATCTTCGTCGGCTTACATCGGTCTTCGTCGGCTTCAACTACCCCTGTAACTCTTCTGTTGTTGTTGCCGCAAAAACACAACATGTCACGATATCGTGACACTTTCGCCTCCGTACGCTTTCTCTTAGATTTGGCCCACGAGAATACAACATGTAGCGATATCGCTACACTTTTTCCTCCGTACGCTTTCTCTTAACTTTGGCCATGAGAATACAACATGTAGCGATATCGCTACACTTTTTCCTTTGCTCTGTTTCTTAGCTTTGACCCCACAAAAATATAACATGTCGCGATATCGTGACACTTTTGCCTCCTTGCTACTCTTCTCGGCTTCAACCAGCGAAAATACGACATGTCGCGATATCGTGACACTTTTTCTCCTTAGCGCTTTATCTTGCCTTTGGGTCATGAAAATGCGACATGTCGCGATATCGTGACACTTTTTCTCCTTAGCGCTTTTTCTTGCCTTTGGGTCACGAAAACCTGACATGTCGCGATATCGTGACACTTTTTCTCCTTAGCACTTTTCTCTCCTTGACAACATGTCACGATATCGTGACACTTTTTCTCCTTCGGACTCTCTCTCCTGCAACATGTCGCGAAATCGTGACACTTTTTCTTTCGGACTCTCTCTCCTGCAACATGTCATGAAATCGTGACACTTTTTTGTCCGTACAACCTTCTTTGCAATATGTCACGAAATCGTGACACTTTTTTGTCCGTACAACCTTCCTTGCAATATGTCACGAAATCGTGACACTTTTTCATCCGTACAACCTTCCTTGCAATATGTCGTGAAATCGTGACACTTTTTCGTCTGTACAACCTTCCTTGCAATATGTCGCAAAATCGTGACACTTTTTCGTCCATACAACCTTCCTTGCAATATGTCACGAAATCGTGACACTTTTTCGTTCGTACAACCTTCCTTCCAACATGTCGCGAAATCGTGACACTTTTTCTTTCTTCTTCTCTCTCTTCCAACATGTCACGAAATCGTGATAGTTTTTCTTTCTTCTTCTCTCTCTTCCAACATGTCGCGAAATCGTGACAGTTTTTCTTTCTTCTTCTCTCTCTTCCAACATGTCGTGAAATCGTGACAGTTTTTCTTTCTTCTTCTCTCTCTTCTAACATGTCGCGAAATCGCGACAGTTTTTCTTGCCTGTTGTATATGTCGCGATATCGTGACACTTTTCTTACTTGTCTTTTTCTTTGATCTTTTGCAAGTGGTCTACTTCGGTCTTCTTGGAGAATCACTGTACATACTCTGAGTAACCTTTGAACTCCTGTCTTCGCATCTGACTAGCTTTTGAACTTCCTGTCCACTGCATCAATAGATCTATCTGATTGTGTTGACAACAATGACAATACTGTCGCTGCACCTTGCTCAACATAAAGTGCATATAAAAGAGATTTAATACCAAATTTGGTTAGTTTATATACCATTTTTTCATTTAAATTTGAAGAATTATTATTCTTATTCAATATTAACTAGAATTATAATTTTGTTATTGTAGTTAGGGTTTGATTTATATTTTGAAGACTATAAATATGAGCTAAGGGATCATTTGTAAGGACCTTTTTTCTAAACTTGGAAGATTACTCTGCTCTTTGAAATAGATTTATGTTAGAAAATGTTATTGTAATGAATGAATGGATTGTGTTTGAAATTTACTATTAAAATTTGAAAACTCTTTTCTTACCTTTTGAATTGTGAATAAATTATATTTATAACATTGCTCTTATATCTTTAGTTAGTCCTTTCTATCTATTTGTTTTCAAATATTTTAGTAAATATTGATGCATTGAAGCTATTTTGTCTTTCCAAGCATCTTGGTTAGATCAAATGAAATTTGAAATACATATGGTGATATTTAATTTTATGGATTTATGTTTTATCTCCTACAACCCATTTCCTTGAATGTTTAGACTAGGTTATTAAAGTGCAAAAGAATCATTTTTCTTTGAAGGTTGAAAGGTGCAAAATCATTTCTTCCAATGTTGGTTATGTTTTTGGTCATGATCATAATTGAACACAACATAGGTTCAACACAACACAAAACCCCTAAAATAATTATATTTTTGAAACCTACATTTAAAAGTCTATCTAAATATGTAATTCTAATAAAAGATTCATTTATTTAACCATTTTTCTAGCAATTTAAAGTTGCATATTTCTCTCTAAAATATTTTGCAAGCCTATAATGCCCTGCCAAACCTCTCACCTGCATAGAAGTGTGAACCAACCTTTGAAAAGGATTTAAAATCCAACTAACTTCATATTATTTACAAACTCATTATATAGGTTCTAATGGCCCAAAATACATAACCAAACCCATCAAATCATGGATTTGATCCAATATGCTTAACCATAAGCTACAAAAGTGCAAAGGAGAATGCACGTAACTTCTAAGTTAAGAAGAAAGGAATAATGCTAACTATAAGATCCATTTTAGCTATCTTGAAGTACACACTTCCTACTTTGAGTTCACACTTCCTAACTAACACTCCTAAATGACAACTAGAAGATAACTAGTGCCCACAAGTGCATGTGAGAAGGAGACTCACTTAAAATATTAATTTGCAAGAAATAAACTATGCAAACCTAGCTAGGAACTACTAGAGGGGTCATATGAGTGATCAAACATAAATCCTCATCATGCCTCCCCACAATAGAAGCATTGGCCTCTAATGCTTTCAGAAGAGTAGGAAAGTCATGGGACATCTGATGAAAAGAAATCCAACGAGCCTGATGCGGTAGCTATCCTCATTGAGCCGCAAGATATGAGGTGGTAGACCCCTGGTAAGTCTGTCGAGTCTTTATGTCATAGATCTGATCAAAATCCAATGGTAACTGAGAATCAGGAACCACATCCACAAGATGACTGATAGCTGGTGCAGTCCCCAATGTAGAGTCAAAGTACAACTTCAAAAGATCTATATTGACGACGTCATGAATTCCCAAGTGTGCAGGAAGATCAAGGCAGAAAGCATTCTCGGACACCTTTTGAAGAATAGTATAAGGCCCATAGTGAATCGGTTTGATTTTACTGAGTCTTATCAGTAAAACACCGCTTGTCAAGATGCAACCAAACTTTGTCACCAACCTGAAATGGATGAGGAATTCGATGTCGATCCATGGCCTTTTTTTGCTGCTGCTGTGTCTTCTACAAAATGTCAATCACCTTTGATTGCAGATTGTGCAAGTGCTGAATAAATGAGTGTGCCTTGTCTTGCTCCTTTTGAAGATGTGAAGTGACATGAGAAGGCAAAGACAAAGGTAACTCATAAGGTGCCAAGGGCTGAAATCCCATACAAACCTCAAAATGTGAATGACCTATAGAAGAATGTAGGGCCCTTTTGTAGGCATGTTCAATATGAGTGAGACTCAAGTCCCACTTTGCTGGTGAAGTGTGATGATAGATTCGTAAACTTTGCACAAGGGTACGGTTTACCACTTTAGTCTGCCCATCTGACTGCGGATGATAGGCGATGGAAAAGTTAAGGGAAACTCCCAAAATTTTCCACAAAGAATGCCAAAAGTGACCCACAAAACGTGAATCATGATCCGATATAATGCTGGTAGGTAGACCAAAGGAACACCAAATGTTGTCAAAGAACAATTGGGCTAAGTCTGCTGTAGAACTTGTCTTGTGGCATGGAATAAACTTAGCCATCTTACTGAATCTGTCAACCACCATGAACACACAATCATGTTGTCACATTGTCATGGTAAAACCACTAACCAAATCCATGTAAATGCTTTCCCAATGACGGGAAGGAATGTGCAAAGGCATGCCTAAGCCAAACTTCCTGTTAGCTGGTTTTGAGCGACAACAAACTGCACACTGTTTGAGAAATCTCAACACATCCCTCTGCATTTTAGGCCAGTAGAAAAATCTTTGCAAGTGAAGAAGTGTTTTGTGCTTCCCAAAGTGACCACCATAAAGTGTAGAATGAGCTTCCTTAAGAAGTGACACTCTAGGCTCACAAGGAACACAAACCTTGTCCAATTTGTAAAGAAGTCCTTCTTTGATGTAGAAGTCTTGGAAAGGACGCAAATTGGAAGAGGAAGGCTTACTCACTTGCTCAAATATTTTTAGCTCATATTTATAGTCTTCAAAATATAAATCAAACCCTAACTACAATAACAAAATTATAACTCTAGTTAATATTGAATAAGAATAATAATTCTTCAAATTTAAATGACAAAATGGTATATAAACTAACCAAATTTGGTATTAAATCTCTTTTATATGCACTTTATTGATGCTTTTCTTCTTTCCATTAGTTTGGAGAATTATTTGATCTAACCAAGCAATTATAGTGGGTCATGTGTCACTTTGATCCTTTGACTAGTCATGTTTAGATATTTTCAAGCTTTAGATTATCAAATCAATGCCACTTTATTTGTATTTTAAATGATTTGATGCCTTGGGAAAATATTTTGTAGCAAGTTGGTGTTCATTATATTAATGATCGATGATAAGTAAATGCCTATTTTATTGGTTAGTATGCATTAATGGGTCAACACAAAAAGTTGGTATAATTTCATCCAACACTTGGCCACATGTTCTTGGGCACCCTATTTTGCTTACTTGGCATATTTCCACATAGTAGCTAATGCTTGTTCTCCAATTTATGATATATTATAATTGGTTTTTGAAGGGATTTCCCTTAGATCTATTTGGTTAAAATCATAGATGAAATAATTGTGGCATCATATTTATGGTGGATTAGTGTATAACTAACTAAAGGTCTCTCATAATTTCTCTAAATATCAATTGATTCTTTTGATTGGTCAAGATTTTGTCCCCATGGCATCATTGGGTGTAGTCCACCTTCCTTTAATAAATTGGACTAGTAATTTATTCCTTGTCTACCATGTTGGTAGTGTGTTGGTTATTATATAGTGATTTAACCATCATGCAACAACTTAATCACCATATAGTGGATTGGTATGTAGTAATTCAATGTGGCCAATCACTTAGAATTTTCCTTGCTTTATGGTCCTTGTAGGTAATTTCATGACTTCATATTCTATATTTTGGAGCTTATTGAGCCAGTACATTCCCTATTATGGTTTATGTGATAGTTCTATATTAAATTAGCCATGGAAGTGGTGTAAGCCACTAAAACTATGATAATTTGTGGGGATGCTATGCTTTCTTGGAGGTAGAACCCAATCATGCTTTATTTATTGAGTGTGAATTCCTTAAAAAGTAGACTAAAGAGTGAACTAATAAAACAATTAGGGGAATCTATTTATTTTAGGGGGATGGAATATCTCCTAATAATAATAACACAAGTATTAAGATCAACTTTGCATAGTGGACCACTAAAAGATGCTAGAAAAAATATTTTATTAAGAAATACTATATTTATGCAAATATGATAGAGTCAAATAGAGTTAGTTTTGATAGCCACATATAACTATGACTTATATAGCACCTTATATTCGATGTAAGAATCATAGCATTCCCCCTTATTATGTCAATATTTAATATAGGGGCAAGAATACTAATAACTAGAATAGGACAAACTCAAATTTTCAATCTTGAAACATACACTCAAATAAAAGTAACATCAATTACAATTAGATAAGTTGGATTAGACAATGATAATATATTAGAATAGTCAACAATGTGAGTAGTGACACATGCATCTATCTTGTCATGGCCCAAATTTTCCCATCCTAGTTTATATATATATATATATTTCTTTTCATACAGTTGGTTCTAGATCCCATGCTTGGGATCAACTATAGATTATTCAAAAAATCTATTTATATATAGGTTTACCTTGAGGCTCACCTATCCCTACTCCTTGCATAATTCCAACTATACAAGAGTACTAGGTGTTCTATGCAATGGATCAAACTATCCCTCTCATGGATCCAAATGAGCTAGTATTGACCCCCCTCTTCAACCTTTCGAAGAGTGCACGCCAACCGACCCCCACATAAGTCCTTCAATGCATGAATTTTATGCATGCATGGATTATCTATCCATATCATATCTATCTGAGTTAGACACCCCATGAAAGCCTCATTTTCCCACATTCCATCATGGAGTCATTTAACGTAGGCAACCCCATTAACACTAATTCATTAGAGATTACCCTTCATTTATCTTAATTGGTTCATCTAGTTGTTATATACTAGGTGATCCCTTATGTTTCCATTGCATCCTTATGAGTAACTCAATCATTGTAGCTAACCATTAGATAGTGATAACATCACACCACACCAAGGAAACATAAATAAATAGTTCTTTTAACAAAGATATATGAGCAATCTCTATCCCTTTTTCAATTTTTAAATCCATTTAAATTAAAAGGAAATGCAACTTTCACATAAGATAGCAAGATAGAATACATCTAACTATTAATCAATCCATTGATTTCATCACAAAATTTGGAAGCATAAATAAGCATTCATTGTCCCATAACAATTCCTATTTCTCCTTTTAGAGGCCAAATATTAATGAAGTCCACATACTTTTTTTTATAAAATCTATCTATAAAATAAATCACACATCATCCATAAATCATTTAAATAAAGCATTAGCCATTAAAAGAGAAACCACATCAACCATATGACAACATGTTTACCCTAGGATAAAACCCCGAAGGGAAAACCTAACACTAAAATTTTGTATCTTTTATTCCACATAATAAAATTTCATACAAAGAGATTGAGGCAAGTCGTTGTGCCTTATCTCATATGAGGGACACTCATAGTCTCCTCTATTATCTTTCCAACAATATTGGATTATAAAACAACTGCACCTCCATTGATCGGGAGCGTGCACAACAGAGTAACTTCCCAATACTCAAAAGTTCTATGTTACCATTGTAACACCCGAGAAGCACTCCTATTCCATATTACAAGCTTGCAACAAAACCATCCATTGCAATCATATTCCTTAACCTATTTGACAACATCATCCAGTGGCACAACACATCTCTTCATAAAATCTCAAAATATTTTCTACGTTGGAGATAAAGGATTCTACTAGAATCTACCAACGCTACCCCCAAATGGGTATATGTTGTCAACCACCTAGATCAAACATTCAAGGTTCTATATTTACCCTAGATGTTCAATTAATCATAGTCCCTCTAATCTAAGATGCCACCTATTCTTATGGTTCTTAACATTAGAATCTAGTTTTACCCAGATATTCAATTAGCCAATAGTCCCTCTAATCTAAGATGCTACCTAGTCTCACGGTTCAGATAGCCAAGCATAGTCTTTTACTCTCAAAGGGGACCTACATCTCACTCTATTCCCTTAGTACAACCCAATGTAACGATTATTTACCTGCAAGCCTTCGATCATGCTATCGAAGGTGGCCTTCCTTGAGGGGACTGGGAACTCAGACTTGGTTTCCTTATGCACCCATATCTCAATCGAGTAGGGTCGAATTTCTATTTCCATAACTACCTAGGGGTCACACCCTCTCAAAATTTAGTATCATAGCACTGAAACCTAAGCACCGGGACACATCTGGAAGGATTGGTGCTTGGACAAGATAGGAGGTGGTGGAGACCCGAATCTCCACACCAACCTATCATAAAAAAAAACCAATCCTATATCCTAGCAAAAGGCTAGCTAATCCTATGCTACGTTTTCTATAGAAGGACCTCAATCGCTCACCCATTCTCCTTGGATGGAGCTTCAATATTCCTACACTCTCTAATGCTATCAAAACAAAACCCATTTCTTAACCCATCTATTGGAGATATTTTATTATTTCTCTATCATCATGGTCTCTTACATTGGTTTACATTTTGCATAAAAGCCCATACAAGCATTACATCAGTCTAGACCCGATTGGATGGAACTTATATCCCCATAGAATACACATTCAACACTAAGAATTCCTTATACGTACAACAAAAACTATACTAGAGCGATTTAAGAAATTGTAAGAGGACATACATTTTTATCCAATTGGAAATGCTCCAATGCCCTTTCACTGGTGGTGAGATTCCTTTGGAACGACCCAACAAACCAATGTTATCTCTGTGGCACCAAACTAGTTATCTCCCACTGCGTAACTCAACTAGTTATCTCACACAACATCTATATCCAACTCACACTACATCCATAGCTAACACATCCCATCATCCACAATGAACTCCACACATTGTTCAACGATAAAATCTCACAGGGTGTCTAAAAAAAATTCCACACAACATTCAACAAAAAATTCTCACAACATATCCATAGTGAACTCACACTATATCACATGACCAACTCTCACCATCCACTACATACTCACTCTCTGTTATACGCACAATCACCATTCTCTTTGGATTCCCATCAAACCTTCCATTCATTAACAAACCAGGAGTCCCAAGTTTGTCCAACATTCTTCTCCAGCTAGTCTCACGATAAGCTTTCATTCGGACTAGAGTGGTAACCCTTGTTACACAAGTGGAGGCAATATGACTATCATTGATGAATATTTTCCACATCACTTACCTTCTCCACGATGGCCGATTACAACCCATATCGAAGTTCCATAAAATAGCTGTCATATGTTTTTCTTTCTTTTATTTTCAAATCTTCACATAACCTAGCTAATGAAGATTTATCTATATATATATCTTCATATATATTTATATATATATTTATAACTTCAACATCTTACCTGGATGATATATGGAATACTTGATTTAAGTGTCCCATCTCTTTTATACCAACACACTTACTCTATCCTTTGGATACCATCCAATATTAGCAGAAGATTTAAATATCAATTACATTCTATCCTAGGTTAGTTGTATCTTTAATAAGCAACTCATTACAAAAAGGTGTTTATCCTTATTTCCCAAGTAATATAAACCATAGGAAAATATCAACAATTCTTTTTGTAAAAATAACTTGCTCTTGGTGGATAAGTCTTCCTTCCACCCATGAATAGACTTGTTCCTATCAAACAAGCAAGTTCATTAGTCAAATCTCATATTTTCATAAAAGTATATCCATATGGGAGCTAGGCATGTAAAAATAAATCATTCCATTAGTAGCTTACATCACTATCCATCATGAAGTACACATATATACATATATATCTTGCATAAACCAAGCATGAAATAATCAATCATTTCATCAGCACATCTATATAGCAAAGCATAACTTCATCAAATGAAATGTCTTCCAAGGGAGGGTCATGACATCCTCCCCTCATAGGTAGTCCTCTATGTTCATCAAATTTTACATGAAACAACATTACACATTACTTTCAAACAAATATGGAAAATATTTTTGCATGTCTGCTACTTTCATCCCATTGGACCTTACATTGTTCCAATATTCCTTTCCTCATTGACTTGGATTGAAATTCAAGGATTTTTATTGGTCGAACCTCTATAGCCTTCGGATCTACCATCTACAAATTAGAAAAGTCCCACACATGTTCATCATTAGCTACATATTTCCTAAGCAATGAAATGTGAAAGGTGTCATGAATCTTCGATAGACTAGGTGGTAAGGCAAGTCGGTATGCCACAGGACTGATCTTCTCTATAATATCAAAGGGTCCTAAAAAATGTGGGTCAAGCTTTATGGACTTAATAGCACTCTTCTTTGGTCTCACCCTCAAGAATACTTTATCACCCATAAAAAATTCTCTTGGTGACCTCTTAAGGTCAATGTAGCTTTTCTAATGATATGTAGCTTCCTTAAGCCATTCTATGATCATTCTTAGTTTTTGCTCCATTTCCTTGACCATATTGGGTCCCAACACAACCCTATCCTCTATATTATCCCAGGACAATGGTGTCCTACATCTTCTACCATATAGGGATTCAAACGGTGACATACCCAAGGTTGAATGGTGACCGTTGTTATAGGAAAATTCTACCAAGTGTAGGTAGTCTTCCCAATGGGTTTTCTAATCCATACAATACATGTGAAGCATGTCCTCTAACACTCGATTCACCCTTTTAGTTTACCCATCGGTTTCTGGGTGGTATGCAGAACTAATATTCAATATAGTACCGATAGCACGATGTAGAGCTTGCCAAAACTCGGAAGTGAACCTTGAGTCTTTGTCTGAAATGATCACTTTCGAAAAACCATGAAACCTAAATATTTTCTTGGAAAATATGTTAGCCACAATCATAGCATCATATTTGGTATTTTCGGGTATAAAGTGCACAACCTTGGTCAGTCTATCGACCACAACTAGGATTGCATCATGTTGATACCTGGTTTTAGGCAACCCTACAATAAAATCCATCGAAATCACCTACCATTTCTGTGTGGGCACCTCATGAGGGTACAATAGTCCTACAGGATGTCTATTTTCTACCTTCACTTTCTTATATTTGAGGCATTGTGTGATGAATTCAGTTATGTCCCTCTTCATCCCTAGCTAGTAGAAGGTTTATTCATATTCTCTCTCATATTTGCTCCTCCCGGGTGAGCTGAATATGGAGAATGGTGTGCTTCATTCATGATCATATTCCTTATATCACCATCCTCAGGAATCACTACTCTATCCTTAAAGCACAAAAATCCATCCTTAGTGCTGAAATATTTACTTTCCCTGGGTTCGCTCTTCATATTTTCATGAATTTGCTTGTAAAACACATCCTGGTGTTGCATTTCTCTAATTTGTCCCATCAAATCAACATGGATGCATGTTAGAACAACTATGTATCTTCTTCTACTTAATGCATCAATGACTTTATTTTCTTTCCCCTTTATATACTCAATGCCAAAATCATATTCGACGAGAAACTCCATCCACCTTCTCTACCTGGAATTCAACAAAGGCTGAGTGAATATGTATTTTAGGCTTTGATGGTCTATTCTCAACTCAAAGGGTTTCCCTAACAAGTAGTATCACCAACTCTTGAGTGCAAATACCACTGCTTCTAGTTCCAGGTCATGGGTTGCATAATTAACCTCATGTCATTTTAGTTTTCTTGAATTATATGCTACCACAACTTCATCCTAAGAGCACTCCTCCCAAACCTTCCAATGATGCATATGTATAGATAGAAAAACTACCTTGAGGATCTGGTATCTTTAGTATGGGATATGAGGTGAGTTTTTGCTTGAGAAGATCAAAAGCTACCTCACACTTATCCATCCATTTGAACTCCTTCCCTTCCTTTGAAGGTTAGTTATTGGAGCGGTTATCTTGGCATAATCCTTTACATAACGCCTATAGTATCCGATCAAACCCATGAAACTCCAAACCTCCATCACATTAGTAGGTGATGGCCAATTCAGTATGACCTCTATATTTTTAGGATCCACTGTGATCCCTTCTGCTAAAATGATGTGCCCTAAATATTGCACTTCTGGCACATAGAATTCACACTTTGATAGATTCATGTACAATTGATTCTTTCTTAGCAATTCTAACACAATCCTAAGGTGTTGGTCATGCTCTAACTTATTTTGGGAATAAATCAAAATATCATCTAGGAATACAAGTACAAATCTATCCAAGAGCTTCCTAAAAATGCTATTCATTAGGTTCATAAATGTTGTCGATGCATTTATTAGCCCAAAAGGCAAGACTGTAAACTCATAGTGTCCATAACGAGTTTTGAAAGTTGTCTTATGGGTATCCTCATGGATCCTCAACTGGTGATATCCCAATTTAAGATCGATCTTTGAAAATATAGTAGCATCCTTAAGTTGATCAAAGAGATCCTTAATTCTAGGGAGAGGATATCTATTCTTGACAATTGCCTTATTTAGCATTCTATAGTCTATGCATAGTCGAAGGGATCCATCCTTATTTTTAACAAATAACATTAGTGCACCCCAAGGTGACACACTAGGTCTGATTAGCCCCTTTTCCAATAATCCTTACAACTATACCTTTAGTTCTTGCATCTCTATGGGGTTCATTTTGTAAGGAGCCCTATGTATAGGCTCTATTCTTGGTTGAAGCTCAATCATGAAATCGAATTCATGCTTTGGGGGTAGTCCTGGTAATTCCTCTAGGAATACATCTTTGAATTCTTGGAGAACTGGGTGTCTTTCAAACACCTCATTCTTCTTTTCACTCTCTATTTCATTTAGTTTTACCACATAAATAGTTCCTCCTCTTTTCATTGCCTTCCTAAGTTGCATCATAGAGAGGATTTGGGGTCAAAAAGCCCCTTGTAGGCTGTACACTCTCTGTACATTTTTACCATCCTTTGAGTATTCCATCCATATCTCTTGGAAATTGATCATGGAATTATGTGATTACAGCCAATCCATCCCTAGTACTATGTCGAAGGTATGCAGCGGTGCTACATACATGCAACCTACTATTGTACCACTAGGTAAGGTAATATTAATCATGGGGTAACACTATTCTACAAAGTAGGTCTATCCTAAGCCATACTCAACCTTCCACCCATTTGCTAATATTCTCAACCTCTCTGGTATTTCCTTAATTAAGCTAGTGGAAACAAAGCTATCTATGGCACCACTATCAATCAAAATTCTAACATTTCTACCAAATATTTTACCTTTTATAACATGAGTGGAGTGGCATGGCCTTCTAGATTCTAGATCCCCATTGCTGCGTAGATCTTGTGCGTAGGTTCCTTTTGGTCAGCATCCTTGTAGGTAAGTTCCTTTCCCTTCAAACCCGATTCAGCTTTATATGAGCATTGGTTGGCATAGTGCGGTCCTCTACAATTGTAGCATCCCTCTTTAGGTCTAGGGTGAGTTTTCTTCTTCTATCCTTCTTCTATTTTCATTGTTGATGGAAGATTGACCTGTCCCTGCGATGGATTTATGTTATTTCCATTGTTGTGATCCTTTCCTTGGAACTTCTTCCTAAACCTCCCCTGCTTCTTGTTATTCCCTTTGTCCTATCTAGGGGGACTTTTGCTTGATTGTTATTTTTCCCACTTTACAAAACCTGCACTATTTATTTTCCATAGTGCTTCTCTACCCTATTCATCTAAACCCTCATAATAAAAATAGGGTTTGAGATATGTCTCAAATTTTCTAGCCAAATCGTAGGCTTTCTATAGAGTAGTAGGTTCCCACATATCCACCTCTTTCCCTACCCTAGGATCTGCTCCTAGTATAAACTTATGAATCTTCATTTTCTCATTATATGTAGGCACATATTTCAACAACTTGACAAATCTTTGATAGTATGCCTCCACTATCCTAGTTTCCTACCGAAGTTTAGTGAACTCCTCAAACTTCTGGGAATAGAAATGCTCCATGAGGAATCTTTCCTTAAAGGCTACTACAAACTCATCTCATTTCAAGTTGACTATTGCCTCAAGTCCTTGTTCCTCACTATATGTTTCCCACCAATCTAAGCCAACACCTTGTAGATGTAGTGTGGCATAAGATATTTGAGTGTCAGTGGAATAGTTCTTCATATTACAATAGGTTTCTATCTCCTTTAGCCAAGCTTTGACTTTATCGCCACCTTCCTCTCCATTGAACTTGGAGGATCTAAGATGTTTCATGTCCCTACCCAGCTCTACCTCTAACCTTATCCGAGCTAGTTGTGCTTCTGACAAGGGTTCATCACCTTGCCTACCTCTAGAGCTTCCATTTTGTGCTTCTCGATTCAACACAACTTCTAGCAATTGCTTTTGAGTTTCCACCTATTCTCAAAGTAAAGCCACTATGGCAGTGAGATCCCCCCTTCATTACTAGGGTTTTTTGAACCTACATCCGTGGTCCTATCCTCTCCATTATTTTGTTGTGTTTGCTTTGGTGGTGGGGAAACACCCCCTCTCCTTCTCTTGGGTGGCATTATTCCTAGATATACAAGGAGATATTGGAGGAATTAGATTCACAATTATCCATCTCAGAATTGTTCCCCTTACTAACAACTATATTCTTAGTTGATCAAACTACACGATCGAGATCTGTTAGAGTATATCCTAAGTTGTTACTAAGATATTAGGATAGATTGTGTGGCTAAGATATTTTTAGTTAGTTATGATCCAATGGATCATATTGTACACATTTGCTATTTAAGCAAGGTCTCTTTCATAGAATAATAAGAAGTTTTCATTCTCTACATGGTATCAAAGCGGGCTTTCCCTACCCTGTGAGTTTTGAGTGTGAGTTTGAGGGGGGATTTCCACCATGGAAATCCCCCCTCATTTTTCCTCTTATTTTTTCTCAATTTTTTTCTTTGGCCATTTTTTTCATAAAACTAAGGGAGTATGCTCTCCATATTTTGATGGATCAAAAACCAGAAAGTTTGATTGAAAAATCAATGACTGCATTTTTTTAGGGTATAATCACAACTTATGGCAGTTTCTAGTACTTTACTATTTTAATCTACTTTCTATGGGTAGGTCAGTGATGGAAACTTTAGTGCTATATCATTTACATCTACTTTTTGTTGGCTTCTTAGCCATAGAAATTTTTAAATTATATTTAGAGCACTACATACAAATTCTTCTAGGATGTGAAATGGTTAGGCTCTAGAAGCAATTAGGGAAATTACTAGATGGTGTCAAGAAGCCCTGCAATTGTTCATTTAAAGGTTGGGTTATAGTCTTTTACTGCTTACTATTTTGTCTTTCTGTTGAAACTTCATTTACTATAGACTTCTGAGTTTAGAACTGTACTATAGCTCCTCTGTAGCCATATACTATAATTTACATTAAATATGTGGCCCCAAACAATCCCTTTTTTGTTGCTCTACTAAAACACACGACATCCAAAACCATGGTAGTGTTTAGAGGGTCCATATGTTTGAAGAGATATGTGTGAAGATCACCTTTTTTGGTGGCTTGGATCACCATATTTAGCCTTGCATTGAGTTTCTATGTCTTTGGATGTAGACCAATGGTTGTAATTTATTCTCAATCTAGTTGCAATGGTGTATCCACGTGGGAGTGGCTTTTTTTAAGATCTGGTTTTCCAGCTTCAGATTCCAACATCACATCATCTATGGTCAACAATATTCAAGTAAACAATACCTGTAGTTTATAGGCATCCAAGTGATTATAGAAAATGTCAAGAATTCTAATAGAATTCATGTGATCGATCTCGAGATTTGTACCAGGTCACAGTGAATGGTGATCCTTCAGTCTCTTGCATTGAAGCCATCTATTTCGCTTGAAATATTGAATATTATAATAGTGGGGATGAATGAATAAGAGTTAAAAAAAATAATGGAATAAGACTTCATGACTTCACCAAATTGATGGGGTCCCATTTTTCTACAAGATGGTAGAGCTCTCCAACATGGAGAAGTTAAGAAAAAGGGGCATGTTTGATGTTAAATATTGATGAGGTTGTGGTTGTGTATGCCTCAACAGTGCTATGGAATTGGTTATAGGATATCGTTCATCAGGATAATCTCATGAAAGTGATCTAGAAACTAAAGCCCTCAATCGTAGTCATTCAAAAGTAAGGACATATGAATTTTTCAACATTGAATATTTCTCGATGGATTTCAATATTTGATTCTATCACCTACTAATGGTGCGCCCTCTATGTCTAATCTCAAAATTGTCAATATTGCCAAGCCCATGCTAGTTTCTTCCATAGATAAAACAATCCATTTTGTTGGACGAACAAAGCTTATGGTGCCTGAAATGCAACTATGATTTTTTTGATGTCATGATGGTTGTGCAAGCTTGTTATTTAGCGCATAGTAGATGCAGCTGTAGTTCAAACCTACAGTGGAAGCATTTGAAACAAATTCTATTATCTGTTTGTTTGCTCCTACTTGTGACTACTCATGATGGATGAATTTTAAGGGGGGTATTAGATTATATCCCAGTGCCAATTAATGGGGGGTGTTAGAGTATATCCTAAGTTGTTACTAGGATATTAGGACAGATTGTGTAGCTAAGATCTATTCAGTTAGTTATGATCCAATGGATCATATTGTATGCACTTGCTATTTAAGCAAGGTCCTTTTCATTGAATAATAAGAAGTTTTCATTCTCTACAAGATCTACCTCTAGTAAGTGTATTAATTTTACAGGTATAGCCTCTACAAAGCATGTCCTATGACACTCTATCTAATTTTTGTATAAGGGAAATTGTATCCCTATGAACCAAGTGCTCAGATACCAAATATCACGACCCAAATTTTCCCATCCTATATATATATATTTATTATCATACAATTGGTTCTAGATCCCATGCTCGGGGTCAACTACATATTGTTCCAACAACCTATTCCTATCTAGGTTTACCTTGAGGCTCACCTATCCCTACTCCTTGCATAATTCTAACTATACAAGAGTACTAGGTGTTCTATGCAACATATCAAACTATCCTTCTCATGGATCCAAATGAGCTAGTATTGACCCTCCCTCTTCAAACTTTCAAAGAGTGGATGCCAATTGATCCCCCATATAAGTCCTTAAATGCAGGTAGTTTATGCATGCATGGATTGTCTATCCATATCATATCTATCTGAGTTAGACATCCCATGAAAGCCTCATTCCCCAAATTCCTATTAACACTAATTCATTAGAGATTACCCTTCATTTATATTAATTGGTTCATCTAGTGGTTATATACTAGGTGATCCCTTATGTTTCTATTGCATCTTTAAGAGTAACCCAATAATTGGAGCTAACCATTAGATAGTGATAACATCACACCACACCAAGGAAACATAAATAAATAGTTTTTCTAATAAAGATATATCAGCAATCTCTATCCCTTTTTAAATTTCCAAATCCCATTTAAATTAAAAGGAAATGCAACTTTCACATAAGATAGCAAGATAGAATACATCTAACTATGAGTCAATCTATTTATTACATCACAAAATTTGGAGCATAAATAAGCATTCATTGTTCTGTAACAATTCCCTTTTTTCTCCTTTTAGAGGCCATATCTTAATGAAGTCCACATACTTTATTTTATAACATCTATCTATACAAGAAATCACACATCATCCATAAATAATTTAAATAAAGCATTAGCCATTAAAAGATAAACCACATCAACCATATGACAATATGTTTACCCTAGAAAAAAACCCTGAAGGGAAAACCCAACACTAAAATTTTATATTTTTTATTCCACATAATAAAAGTTCATTCAAAGATATTGAGGCAAGTTGTTGTACCTTATATCATATGAGAGATATTAATAGTCTTCTCTATTATATTTCTAACAATATTGAATTATAACATAACTGCACCTTCGTTGATTAGGAGCGTGCACAACAAAGTAACTTCCCAATACTCAGAAGTTTTGTGTTACCCTTGTAACACCTGAGAAGCACTCCTATTCCATATTACAAGCTTGAAACAAAATATTCCATTGCAATCATCTTCCTTAATATCTTTGACAACATCAACGAGTAACCCAACACATCTCTTCATAAAGTCTAAAAATATTTTCTATGCTAGAGATAAAGGATTCTACTAGAATCTATCGATATTATCCCTAAATGGGTATACATTGTCAACTGCCTAGATCAAATGTTCAAGGTTATATCTTTATCTGGATGTTCAATTAATCATAGTCCCTCTAATATGAGATGCTACATGTTCTTATGATTCTTAATATTAAAATCTAGCTTTACCTGGATGTTCAATTATCCATAGTCTCTCTAATATGAGATGCTATCGGGTCTCACCATTCGGATAGCCAAGCACAGTATTTTGCTCTCAAAGGGGATCTACATATCACTTTATTCCCTTAGTACAATTGGACATAATGGTTCTTTACCTATAAGCCTTCAATCATGCTATTAAATATGGCCTTCCTTGAGGGGATTGGGAACTCAAACTTGGTTTCCTTATGCACCCATATCTCAATTGAGTAGGTCTGAATTACTATTTCTATAACTACCTAGGGGTCACACCCTCTCAAACTTTAGCATCATAGCATTGAAACCTAAGCACCGGGACACATTTGAAAGGATCAATGCTTGAACAGGATAGGAGGTGGTGGAGACCCAAATATCCATACCAACCTATCATTGAAAACCAAGTCCTATGTCCTAACAAAAGGCTAGCTAATCCTATGCTATGTTTGCTATAAAATAACCTCAACCACTCACCCATTCTCTCTATACAGAGCTTTGGTCTTCCTACACTCTCTAATGCTATCAAAATAAAATCCATTTCTCAACCCATCTATTAGAGATATTTGATTATCCCTCTATTAGCATGACCTATTACATTGGTTTATATTTTACTTTGAAATCCCATCCAAGCATTACATCCATCTATACCCAATTGGAGGGAACTTACCCTCCAATAGAATACACATGCAATGCTAATATTTCCTTATACGTACAATATAACTATACCAGAGTGATTCTAGCAGTTGTAAGAGGACCTACCTTTTTATCCAATTGGCAATGCTCCAAAATCCTTTCACTAGTGGTGAGATTCCTTTGGAACAACTCAATGAACAAACATTATATCTACAACACCATCTTCCACTACGTAACTCAACCAACTATCTCACATAGCATCCACAACCAACTCACACTGTGTCTAAATCCAACTCACACTACATTCATAGCTAACTCGCCATGGCATCCATAATGAACTCCACATAGTGTTCAACAACGAACTCTCACAACGTATCCACAAAAAATCCACATAGTGTTCAATGATGAACTCTCATAGCATGTCCACAATGAACTCACACTACATCCCATGACCAACTCTCACCGTCCACCATGTGCTCACACTCCATTATGTGCACTATCACCATTCTCTTTGGATTCTCATAAGACCTTACCTCATTAACAAATTGGGAGTCCAAGTTTGTCCAATGTTCTCCTCCAACTGGTCTCGTGATAAAACTTCATTCGGACTAGAGTGGTAACCCCTATTACACAAGTGGAGGCGATATGTCTATCATTGATGAATCTTTTTCACATCACTTAATTTCTCCATGATGGCTGATTACAACCCATCTTGGAGTTCCATAAAACAATTGTCATGTATTTTTTTCTTTTATTTTTCAAATCTTCACATAACCTAGCTAATGAATATTTATCTATATATACATATCTTCAAATATAATTACATATATATTTATAACTTCAACATTGTATTTGGATGATATATGGAATACTTGATTTAAGTATCCCATCTCTTTTGTACCAACACACTTACTCTATCCTTTGGATACCATCCTATATTAGCAGAAGATTTAAATATCAAGTACATTATATCCTAGGTTAGTTGTTTCTTTAATAAGCAACTCATTACAAAAAGGTTTTTATCCTTTTTTCCCAAGTAATATAAACCGTAGGAAAAATCTCAACAATTCTTTTTGTAAAAATAACTTGCTCTTGGTGGATAAATATTTCTTCCACCCATGAATAGACCTATTCCTATCAAACAAGGAAGTTCATTAGTCAAATATCATATTTTCATAAAAGTATATCCATATGGGAGTTAGGCATGTAAAAATCACTCATTCCTGTTAGCATAAATTCATATTCCATTCTTGGCATGTTAAAAGAAGAGCTCGTAGGCGCTCTCCAATTCTGGTTTCTAACCACCTAAGTGGTTAGAACAGTTTGTAACCGCATGTATGTTTCTATATCTGAAGATTAATGAGAAGATCATATTGCTTGGTACAATTCTTCATGGCATCAGAGCTGCGGACAGGAGCAGACCAAAGACAGGAGACACGCGGACCAAGCAACCGAAGATAGGAGACACGACCCTGACGGACCAAGGGCGACAGACCACAACAGAAGCGCGACAGACACCAGACACCGACTGGGACAACAGAAGCGTGACAGACACCACAACAGAAGCGCGACAGACACCAGACACCGACTGGGACAACAAAAGCGCGACAGACACCGACGGACAACGCAGCAGAAGCAAGTGGCTCGTGGATGGTTCGGCGGGAGGGAGGCAAAAGGACGGGGACGGGGTGGTTGCCCGAAGGCAACCGAAAGCTTTAGTGGCTTTCGACATTTTTAAGCCCCCCCACATCGGTCGCACAGACCATGTGGGATATATTTTTTTCCCTAAATCCATCGCCCTCACGTTTTCAATATCACCAGCGTGCAAGTTCTTTCCCGTCGGGCTCTCTGGCTCAGGCGGTAAGATTGTTTCTTGTTTGGCGGAAGGTCTCCAGTTCCAATCCCTGCGGGGAATTTTTGACACCCGTACTTGTTAATTTGACGCATTTCATGTTTCGGTGACGGCGGAACATGTGGTTGATGCCCAGCGTGTCCCAGTGATGGCGGGCTTTGATTTTTTGACGCCCCGAATGACACAGTGATGGCGACAGATTCTAGTTGACGCCTGTCATTTTGTTTTTGATGGCTGCATACATTGACGGTTGTTTCTCATTGACGGCTGCATACTTTGGAGGAAGCTTTAAGGTATTTTTTGCAACAAATTTCTTGTTCTCTTTGCAACTTGAAATGGGGGAAATCCATTTTTTTTCCTTACAAAATTGTCAGACAAAGGGGGGAAATCAAGCTATTTGGCAGACAAAATTTTGCTAGAATAAAATAGGTGCTAAAAATTTGTGGGCATTTATGATTGTTATTTTTTGCATTTAAATATTCTATTTTCTTGCATTATCAATCATAAATTACAAATATAAGACCCCAAATTTATACCCTATTTGTGCAATTTATTGCATAGCAGCGTTCGGTATTTGAGATACCTCTGGTCCACACTTACAGGTAATGTTGTCGTGCTTTGGACTACTGTATTCGCCGCCTAATATAGCTGCAACAACGACGTCTGAGCTTGTTCTCTATAAATCGTCGGGGAGAAATAAGGCAAACCATGTTTTTTATTTCTCATTTCATACCCACATCGTGATTGTTGTTAGGCGTAAATCCTGACGAAAGCTCTTTTTTCCAAAGTGTTTAGGGGAAGTTACGCCCCACGCATGCGGAATAAAACTTTCTATGGTAGGTGTCATTAACAACACGATGCCCTTTCAGTATCGCCTATGGTCAATATATTGTGCTTCTCATATGTACTTATAGTCTCCCTCTCGTAAGGCGAGTACATATTGAGTAGTATCTTGTTCCTATATACCTATAGTCTCCCTCACGTAAGGGCGGGTGTATATTGAATGGTTACAATATAATGATCTGGCAGGTATAAAGAAAGGGAGACCAATTGGTGATATAAGGAACCTTCATAATGGCCACAATTCATAAATATCTCTCAGATTCCCAATTGTTGAAAGGTCCTAATTTTGTTCCATGGAAGACAAAAATGAAAGCCATACTTCAGTTGGAAGATTTATGGAATGTAGTGAATGGCACTGAAAAACGTCCTCAAACAACTGGGACAGATCAGGATGATTGGGATAAGAAAGACCAGAAGAGTCTTGTATTTATCTTACTTGCTACCACGAGATGAGGTGCGGCCTCATATTTGTGATGCAAAAACTAGTAAGATAGCTTGGGATGCTTTGCTCACGGTATATGAAGGCAAAAATCAATCCACTATTCTCCATATTCAAACTCAACTACATAATCTCAGTATGAGTTATGGAGAAACAGTTGACATATTCCTATGTAGAGTGGCAGATTTGAAAGCAAAATTGAATGCTATGGGAAAACTTGTGGATGATGATATCTTGAATTCTGTTATCTTGAGAGCATTACCAAGTTCCTATAAGATGTTGATCACCTCTCTCAATGTTTACGGAAGACAAGTCTCATTTGTGGAGCTGGTAAACTTGCTTCGAGTCGAGGAGGCAACTCGAGGTCCGAGAAAGATGACATGCCGAGATAATGCTCTCTCCACACAACAGAGTGGTAAACAACAAGGGCGAGTTTCAAAAAGGAGGTGGTTCCTCCAAAGGAAAAGGAAAGCAATCTCGGCAAAAAGATACAAAATATTGCAAAATTTGTGATATGAATAACCATGACACCAACGAGATGTTGGTTCAAAAACAAGCAACAAAATGAAAGAGGTTCCCAAAAGAAGGGCAAGCACAAGAAAAAATACTATAAGCATAAGCAGTCTAAAGGCCATGTTGCTTATCTTGAATCCAACTCAGACTCACATTCTCCTGAGTCCGATTCAGACTCTGACTCTGAACGAGCACATAAGGTACTCATGACTCATACATCGTCTTCCCAGATAGATGCTGTATGGTATATTGATTCGGGAGCAAGCAAACACATGACTGGGGATAAATCTTGGTTTGATACGTTTGTTGAAAAAGAGGGTAAGCCAGTCACAATTGCTGACAATCAGGTCTATCAAGTAAAAGGAGAAGGGGATATTTTTGTGTCTCTTCCTGATGGTAATTGTCAAATTGAAAAGGTCCTCTATGTTCCAGGATTAGCCAATAATCTGCTTTCAGTCACACAAATGTTGGATAGAAACATGGAAGTTGTGTTTCGAGTTGTCAATGGCCAGAAAAGATGTTTTATCACACACAGCGGTAAACATGTAGCAACTGGGTCTTACAAACATGGCTTGTTTATCCTCGATGCTATTTCCACTTCCCATGTTGCTTTGGCTGCAACTACAAAAGAGGCTACCTCTCTCTGGCATCGGCGTTATGGGCATCTCAGTTCTGGATACTTGCTTGAATTACACAAATATGAGATGGTGAAAGGTCTTCCGCCCCTCTCATCTATCTTGCCAGTTTGCTCGGATTGCTTAGCAGGGAAGCAACATCGAGTGCCTTTTGAAGCAAGCTCGTCTCGAGCTGCAAAACCTTTAGAGCTGGTACATACCGATCTGTGTGGTCCTATGCCAACCAGCTATGGCGGGAAAAAGTATTTTCAACTATTCGTTGATGATTACTCACGAAAGATGTGGGTTTTCTTTCTTCAGTTGAAATCAGAAGCACTTCTCACTTTCCAACAGTTCAAGAAGCTTGTTGAGAAGGAATCGGGATATTTGATAACAACCCTCCGCTCAGATCGAGGGGGGGAATACACCTCTGAAGATTTTTTAGAGTTCCTTAAAGAACATGGGATCAAAAGACAACTGACTACAGCCTATACACCTCAGCAGAATGGAGTTGCAGAAAGAAGAAATCGTTCCATTATGGAAATGGTTCGATGTATGCTAAAAGGAGCACATCTTGAGGATCAATATTGGGCAGAAGCAATAAACACAGCGTCATACCTATTAAATAGAGCACCCACTCGTGCTCTACAAGGGAAGACTCCACAAGAAGCATGGAGTGATAAGAAACCTTCCATTTCTCATCTGAAGGTGTTTGGGTGTAAAGCATTCATGCACATTCCAAAACAGAAAAGAAGGAAGCTGGATGAGAAAACCCTGTCGTGTATTTTTCTTGGCTATGATGAGTACTCAAAAGGTTATCGATTGATTGATCCTAAGACCAAGAAGACACATGTGAGTAGAGATGTTGTATTTGATGAAGCTCCTACATCAAAAGACACATCCACAAGCTGTATACATAGATGAAGCGAGAACCTAAAAAGGAGGTTCAAGTTCCAAAGTCAAAACAAAAAGTTCCAAAATGGTATACTAGCACTTTGAGAGATGCTAAGTTGAACTCCTTTCCAGATCTATCTCTTGATAGGCCATGTACTCGCGAGTATGACACAACGAGAAGAGAGCGAGAAGCATCTACTTCGAGAGGTTGACGAACTTTGTCAACACTTTGATGATTTGTCGGTGAGTACCAAATATGACAGGGAAGAAGATGAGGATGAAGAAAAACTTTATATGTCTACATTAAATACAAATGAACCCACAACGGTTAAATCTGCCCTTACTCAACCACAGTGGAAACAGGCTATGGATGTAGAACATAACTCTCTTCTCAAAAATAATACTTGGAAACTAGTCAATCTGCCAACAGGAAAGAAACCCATCGGCTGCAAATGGGTATTCAAAGTGAAGTATAAGGCAGATGGATCTATTGATAAGCATAAAGCCCGACTTGTTGCAAAGGGATATGCTCAGAAAGAAGGCATAGATTATGAAGAGACTTTTGCCCCTACTGCAAAAATGACTACCATTAGAGTACTTTGTGCCATGGGAGCTCAGTTTGGGTGGAAATTACATCAGATGGATGTTAAAAGTGCCTTCTTAAATGGTGACTTACAAGAAGAAGTATACATGACTCAACCAGAAGGATATGAGGTTGAGGGGCAAGAACAAAAAGTGTGCAAGTTGATCAAATCTCTGTATGGTTTAAAACAAGCCCCTCGAGCATGGTATATCAAGATAGACAGTCACCTTGTGCAGCATGGTTTTATTAGAAGTCCTTCAGATGCAAATCTCTATATTAAGAAAAATGGTTATGATATAGTGATTCTTGTACTTTATGTTGACGATCCGATCATCACGGGAAGCTCAAGAAAAAATGATTGATTTAGTAAAGGATGATTTAAAGCAATCTTTTGATATGACGAGATCTAGGACTTCTACACTATTGTCTTGGTTTAGAAGTTACTCAAAAAAAGTTTCATATTAGAGTAACACGGAAGAAATATGCCAAGACTTTAGTAGAAAAATATCGGATGACTAATTGTAAGTCAAAAGCAACTCCAATGGAGCAAGGACTTAAGTTATCTCGATATGATGAGTCACCTCAGGTAGATGGTACTCTCTATCGCCGATTGATTGGGAGTCTCCTATATCTGACAAATACCAGACCAGATCTCAGTTTTGTTGTAGGATATCTTTCAAGGTTCATGCAAGAGCCTAAAGTGAGTCACTGGAAAGCAGCAAAAAGAGTTCTTCATTATGTTCACGGTACTACAAATTATGGTCTGGAGTATAGACAGAATAATAAATTCTTCTTCTTGGGATACACGGACTCGGATTTTCTTTGGATCCCTTGATGATCGTAAATCCACCTCCGGGTATGTTTTCCATCTAGGATCTGGACCTATCTCATGGCACGGTAAGAAGCGACATGTGGTTGCTCTATCTTCTACGAAGCGAGAATATCGTGCGACCAGTGAAGCAGTCTGTGAGATCATGTGGTTAAGTCGCATTCTTACAAACATGGGCCTTCCAAAGAATCTTCCTCTTCATTTGTTTTGCGACAACCAAGGTGTTTTGAATCTTGTAAAAAATCCAATTTTTCATGAACGTACCAAACATGTTGATACCAGATGTCATTTTATACGAGATGAAGTTCCAAAGCACCATATACAGCTTCACTACATTCCTACTGATGCTCAAGTTGCAGATATCTTTACCAAAGCACTTGGACGCATCAAATATGAAAAGTTTCGGAATACAATTGGGATTTGCCAATAATGTAATAAGGGGGGATGTTAGCATAAATTCATATTCCATTCTTGGCATGTTAAAAGAAGCGCTCGTAGGCGCTCTCCAATTCTGGTTTCTAACCACCTAAGTGGTTAGAACAGTTTGTAACCGCATGTATGTTTCTATATCTGAAGATTAATGAGAAGATCATATTGCTTGGTACAATTCTTCATTAGTAGCTTACATCACTATCCATCATGAACTACATATATAATATATATCTTGCATAAACCAAGCATGAAATAATCAATCATTTCATCAAAACATCTATATAGCAAAGCATAACTTCATCAAATGAAATATCTACCAAGGAAGGGTCATGACATATCCACATCACAAAGTAAGGAATTAGGGGTCTCAACTTTTCTTCTTGTGATCACAAAACTTGGCAATCATAAACTTCATAATTATCGAACTAGAAATAAATAATTTGTTCTTTCACAATATGATCATCAAAATAACATCTTGAAGTGTTGCATTGGGCACCCACTTTTCAAATCATCATCTTTAGTAGCCCATATTTGGTTTAGATGTATATACTCCCTAAATATGTGATCCATATCATATGCATCATTTGGTAATCTAACATTTATCAATAAGAATAAAAATAAGTCTTTTATGTTGAAATCGAGAGCATTTCAATGACTATATAAGCTTATATTTCATAAAATAGTATTTTTATAAAATTTTATATGGTTTATTATTAAAAATTCTAAAATTACCTCATTGTGTTGTATGACACTAATATTAAAAAATCTTCTCAAATTATTGCTTTGTGACAAAGGTGGGATAAAGGGAGCACCTCTATTAAAAAAATATAATTTTTCTTCATATTGATCATACTTTAAATGTACAGTACACTCTTCATATGGACTCATTAAAAATATGAATAATATTTTTGTCATTGATATTTATGATCTAATGATCTAAATTTGCTTCATTAGAGCTTGCAATGTGAAATGTTCTTATCTTAAATATTCCATATTTTTTCCACTGCTACCAATCTAAATGCCATATAGATCCTCAAAGGACGGTTATCTTGAATATCTCTATAAATATATTTTGTATCCTTTTCAAACATATGTAATATATCAATGTGATGGCACCTAATAAGAAAGTCTCATATTATGTAAAAGCATATCTCATGACACCATTTTGTCTTCATATTTTTGCATCACAACAAATAACACCTCACTACTTCATTCATACTCTTCTTTATAGCTAATAATAATTTATTCATAGATATTTTCCACCAATTGATGAATACAGAGTATCATCCGCACTTCACCATCTTGGAATATATTGTACGTTGAGTGCATCTAATATAAAAATATCACATATCAAATGATATCTAGGAATAAGAACAATGTATCATGTATACTTGTTAAATATTTTAGAAATAAATCATCAACAAGATTTCAAACATCTCCTTGTCTAAATATTATAACAAAGGCTTTGAAAATTATTTTCTCTTCAAATACATCTAGATATATTATTCACAAATAATAATCCAAATAACAGAATCATGCACGAGAGTGGAATTTACTAATGATATCTATATTTTCAATAGTGCCTACCTCAACAAGACCATGTGTGTTTGGTTGTTCTCCAACTCATACAACATCTACTCTATCATGAACTCCATAAGCACAATAAGGACACCTTTGACCTTATGTGGTCCTCCAACTGACCTTTTGTGTTAACTTCAATAACAACTTCAATAGTATTGCCTTAAGGGGATTTAGTGAGATGCTCTACACTCTTTAAAAAACCAATAAATTAAGATGTATTATTTACCATATTTAAACAACACAAAAAACTTTATATTGGTCCCTCTTATGTGCATCTCTTGGGGTACTCTCGATATGAAAATAATATCAACAATGACTTTTCACTTAACATGTTAATATTAGTCCCTACTTTTATATGATTTCACTCTAAATTCGTTAGATGACATTAGATGTCTCATAGAAACTTGAATATTGATGTCAACAATGTTTTATATGGCAAATCAACAACACTATGTGATAAACCTTCACCAAATAATTTTTTTTAACAATCTAAATTAGTTATTAACTTGTGGATAGTATGATATAAATCAACTCTTGTTTGTAAATGATCTCAAAATTATGGTGCTTTAATATTGATGACATCAAATATTATGTGGACTAACAACTACATAGTCAATCCCTTACTCAACATTTAGATAACTTGTGTCACTTCTTACTACTCAACAACACACCGTATGCTACTCAAACAATATATTAAACTTTCTTGATGGTACACATAGATGAGCTTATATTCTATTTGTCTATGTATTCACTTTGGCATGCACTTGGACAACATGAGTACTAGATAGCCTTCATAGACCCAATTTTTAGTGTTAGACAACCCTTGACACTTGTTGATGGCCCAACATTAATGATATTATTATATTTTTCTTTGATGTGATTGATATTTATACCTCAACATACCTTCTTTAGTGCTCTAATGCATGCATTATATCTTTTATTATTCAAGAACAAATAAGTATATTTTTATGAGAAATATTTTTTCTCTTGCAATTAAATTTTTTCTTCAATGCATCAATGTATATTTATTGAACAACAATATTGAACCTACAATACATGATATTTTATTTGTCACTTCATTCTCATAAATAAATGGATATGGCATTGAGTCCTTTATGACATCTATATATGATGATGTAATAATTATAATGCTATCATGGATGGAATATCCAAGAACTCAAATTCCTCAAGAGCCATTTATAATTCACCATACTAATCCCTAGATAATTTCTCTTTATTGTTCACTATTTCTCTAACACTTGCCAAAAATTTCTCTAGTTGAATTATCAATATTGAGAGCAAAATAAATTCCTGCTAGGGAGATATTCTTTGTTTTTGTTTCATTTTAGTATTTCCTTTCTACAATCATTTATACACATTTTTTTCCCACTATATCTTTCCCTTTATCTCTTAGTGGGTTTGACAAGCCACCATTTACTTACTATAATATTTCTTGTCTAGCATCATTAATTTGTTACCTTAGGCTATCTAGAGTAGTGATGAATCCTTGTATAATTTATTGCTTGTTGATTCCTTAATTTTTTGGATAAAACTATTGAGATCAAGAGCTTAGGGTTAGAAACCAAAGAGTCGGAACAATAAAAATCAAATGAGCATTAACCATTAACAATAATAATCAGGTTACAAAGTTTAAATAGGAGCTAATTAACCATACGCCTAACTTAGGGGAAAGAGAATAGGGAGAAGGAAAATAGGGAGGAAAGAAGAAAAGGAAATTGAATTTGAGTTCTCTCTCTGCCGCCCATGCCGTCCAAACTCCGTCGTCCATGAGGTAAAAGGTAAGTCCACCCTTTCACTGTGGTAAAAACATTTTTTACCTAATGTAACTTCCAACATTCTCCCCCTTAAAGTTGAGAGGACTGACTATACAGTCTCTCAGCTTTATAAATTGAGTTGTAGCTATGCCTTTGGTGAAGATATCTGCTATATTGTCCAAAGTGCTACAGTATTTAAGCTCAACTATCTTCGATCCACCATATCTCGAATGAAGTGATACTTCATATCAAAATGTTTTGATCTTTTGTGATGGATTGGATTATATGCCAACTGAATGGCACTAATATTATCACAATTCAGAGTTGTTGGACCACTTTGTTTTTTGCCAATCTCTTCAAGGATTTTCCTCAACCAGAGGACTTGAGTACTAGCATGTGTAATGGCTATATACTCAGCTTCAGTAGATGATAATGCTACAACAGATTGTTTCTTGGAACTCCAAGTTATTAGTCCTGAACCTAGACTAAAACAGTTCCCTGATGTAGATTTCCTGTCATCTATATTGCTGCCCCAATCACTGTCACTAAAACCAAGTAACTTCATAGAGTTACTCTTGTGGTAATGGATTCCAAAATCCAATGTACCTTTTACATAACGTAGAATTCTTTTGGTTGCTTGAAGATGCAACTCAGATGGGCTAGCCATAAACCTTGAAACAAGAGAAACAACGTACTGAATATCAGGTCTTGTGTTGGTAAGAAACATCAGACTCCCAACCATACTCCTGAAAGTGGTCATGTCAACCTTTGGTGATCCATCATCTTTGCTCAGCTGGATTCCATGTCCTGTTGGTGTTGTAACTGATTTGCACTGCTGCATAGCAAACTTATTGATCATGTCACTTGCATACTTATGTTGACATATGAAGATCCCTTTCTCTGATTGATGTACTTCCATGCCTAGGAAGTATCTCATTAATCCGAGATCTTTCATCTCAAACTGATTCATCATGGAGTTTTTGAACTCCATGTTCATTTTATTATTACTACCCATAAATATAAGATCATCCACATATAAACAAACTATGAGGATGTCTGTTCCATTCTTGAGGTAGTACAGAGTTGGTTCACTTTTGCTTTTAGTGAATCCAAGCTCATTAAAATAGCCATCAATGCGTGAGTACCAAGCTCTTGGTGCTTGCTTGAGGCCATAAAGTGCCTTTTTCAATTTATAAACAAGGTTTTCTTTTCCTTGTTCTTGGAAACCTTGAGGTTGTTGAACATACACCTCTTCTGTTAAGTATCCATTTAAGAATGCACTTTTCACATCCATGTGTTGTATTGCCCAACCTTTGTGAGCAGCTAAGGAAAGAAGCTGTTCTAATTGTCTCTGTCTTGCTACAGGAGCAAAGGTTTCCTCATAGTCTATTCCATATTTCTGAGTAAAACCTTTTGCAACTAGTCTTGCCTTATGTCTTTCAATGCTTCCATCAGCATTGAATTTGGTCTTATAGACCCATTTACAACCAACACATTTTTTACCTTTGGGTAGCTTCACAAGCTCCCAAGTATCATTTTTGTTAATAGAGGATATTTCCTCTTTCATGGCATCTTGCCATATACTTTCTGTACATGCTTTTTCATAGCTAGATGGTTCTAGGCGTGCGGTAGCCAATAAAGCATAATTGACTACATCTCCTCTTGGTTCGTGAGATTCATCATCTCCAGACATGTGAAGATTTTCAAGTCTGGATAATATGTCATCCATCTCACTAGCTTGACTTCTAGTGTATCTTCGTTGGAAATTCCTATCCAACATTTGAGAAGATGGATGATTATGTAGTGTTCTTTTTCCTTTATTAGTCTCTTTCCTTTGAGAAGATGGATCAATATCCATAGGACTTGGAGCACTTACAGATCTCTGAAATCTTCTTGGAGAGTTTGGTGGTGCCTTCAAAGGACTTCTTCTAGGACTTGGTGTACCACTCGATGTACTCGAAGAAGATTCATTTTGAGGACTCTGTGGTGGGGTACCACTTGCTATTCTTAATTTGTACCTGTGAAGAACTGGCTGAATCAGATTCTACATTAGCAAATTTTTGATGACCCCATTCTCCCCCTTCATCAAAAATTACATCTCTTGAAATAATTACTTTATGGGTCTTTGGATTGTAGAGTCTGTATCCTTTTGTGGATTCACAGTACCCTACAAATATACATGCTTGACTCTTGGGATCAAGCTTCTTTCTTTTCTCTTCTGGAATATGTGCATAGGCTAAACAACCAAATATCTTGAAATGCTTTACATTTGGCTTCTTGTCGTACCATCCTTCATAAGGAGTGATACCATCTAAACTAGAAGTTGGACTTCTATTTATTATGTATGCACTGGTTCTAACAGCATCTGCCCAATATGTGTGTGTTAGATGCTTTGTTTGTAGCATAGTTCTTGCCATCTCTACAAGGGTGCGGTTCTTTCGCTCTGCCACACCGTTCTGTTGAGGAGTATAGGCAGTAGTGAACTGCCTTTTAATCCCATTCTCTCTACAGTATTGCAAGAATTCATTTGAGGAGTACTCACCTCCTCTATCTATCCTTAGACATTTTACATGATATTCACTCTGCTTTTCTACATTATTTTTGAAATCTATGAAGCAATCAAATGCTTCATCTTTATGTTTCAGAAAATAAATCCAGCACATTCTGGAATAATCATCAATAAAAGTTAGAAAATATGAATTGTTTCCTAGAATTTTTGTTTGCATAGGACCACAGATGTCCGAGTGCACTAGCTGAAGAGGATAACTGGCTCTCCAGGCTTGTCTTTTAGGAAACTTTGATCTGGAGTGCTTTCCCAAAGCACAACCTTCGCATAC
Organism: Wollemia nobilis; assembly: GCA_028583015.1. NCBI lineage: Eukaryota > Viridiplantae > Streptophyta > Pinopsida > Araucariales > Araucariaceae > Wollemia > Wollemia nobilis. Next base: position 6,435,170 of record JAQPPZ010016931.1, read on the forward strand.
TTTCTTGTGATCTGAAATCTTTGGTAGTCCTGTCACCATAGCTTGTGAAGTTAACATTTTCAAGCTAGCGGAATTAAGGTGACCATATCTCAAGTGCCACAGTACACTTGGATTTGAAATAGCTACATTCGCAAGTTGTGCTCCCCCTGGCTCACCAAATTTTAGAGGGAATAACCTATTTTTTGTCATAGGTACTTGTGTAATGACTCTATTACAATTGTTTTTATCAAGTATGGTACATCTACCTTCATCAAAAACAAGTTTGTAATTCCTCTCCATCATTTGCCCAACACTGAGGAGATTGTGTTGGAGCTTGGGAGTAAAATAAATGTCATTCACTTTTTTAAGGCCTTCTTTTGTTGGAACCTCCATGGCTCCAATGCCTTCTACTTGCAATGTCTTATTATCCCCTAACTTAATATGGGATTTATAATTTGAATCTAAGGTAGCAAAGAGTTCTTCTTTGCCACTCATATGATTGGAACAACCAGTATCTAGAATCCATGTATCATCTAGATTGTGATCTGATTGTCCATATGAAAGAAAAATATTTGAGGGGTCTTCTTCTTCTCCATAGAAGGAACCGTATTGATGGCTTTGTCCTTGTGAAGTTTTCGACCAGCAGTCACGAGCGAAGTGTCCTGGTTTACCGCAATTGAAACATGTTGTTTTGGACTTGTTGCTTCCTCGTCCTTGATTTCCATTTCGGCCTGGATTGCCGCTTTGATTTTGGTTACCTCCTCTGTTCTGATTTTGTCCTCTATTTTGATTTCCTCCTTTGTAGGAGTTTGCTCCTCTTGAGTTGTCTCGGCCTCTGTCTCTCTGTTGTCGTCCTCTGCCTCTTCCTCTTCCTTGTCCTCGCCCTGTGGCTTTGTTTGAAGTGAAGGCATTGTCTTCACCTCCATAGCTTGTGGAAGGTGCCCCCTGTAACCTCTCCTCATGAGAAGTTAATGAACCTATTAAGTTATCAAACGTGAGAGTAGAAAGGTCTCTTGATTCTTCGATTATGATTGCTATGTGATTCCACTTAGGAAGAAGTGTTCTCAACACTTTCTTCACCACTATTTCAGGTTTTGTGTCATCACCCAAGGTTTGCATCATATCGATTACTGCTTTAACTCTTACACAGTAATCTCCGACTCTTTCATTGTCTCTCATTCTGAGATTTTCAAAATCTCTTTTCAGTGTTTGAAGCCTGACCTGCTTCACTTTATCATTTCCTTGAAAACCTTCTTGTAAGGCCTTCCATGCATCTTTAGCAGTTGTGCTTGATGCAATCCTAGGAAAGATACTTTTAACTAATGCCGCTTGAAGTAGGGATAGGGCAGAAGAATTATTTTTTGGGCTTCCTTTAGGGTTTTCTTGTCTGCTGCATTCAAAGTAGTCCAATCCGTTGGAGTTGTGTAGCCATCTTCGACAATATCCCATAAGCCTTTTCCAATGAGTAGTGTCCTCATCTTGATGGACCAGTACTCATAATCATCCCCATCAAATTCAGGGATGGGTAGATTGTAGTTTGATGCCATTACAAACAATAACAAAAAACTACTATTATTGTGCAATTACAAGAAAATAAAGAAAATTACAAAGATCAAGCCTTGCTTGATTTTAACTTTTCACAAAGGGCTTTATTCTGCTTGATGAGACTCTGCTATCTCCTGGTGCACAAAATTGTCTGCAACTTCTTCCTCGTCGTCACTGATTAAGATGATTTCTGGTGAATCTGGTTCAATAATTTCAATGGAATTACTATAATGAGTATATTCCGATTCTACTGGAGCAATTGGTATTGACTCAGATTGTTCAAATCTGCTTCCAAAAGAATTATCTTCTGAATCTACTTCGTAGCCTAGTTCAAGATTTCGTTGATTTGCAATTACTGCATTTTGTAATTGTGAAAATACAATGTTAAGTCCAAGCGTTCTTACATGCTCGTCAAAATTTTCTGCGTTTGTTCTTAGTAACAAACTACATAGAGCATGATAACACCCACCAGATCTGATCATCTAGATATTTTAAAGAAAATTTCCCCGAAATTTCTTTTTTACAACAATTTCCTCTTAGGAAATTTTTCTAAGTTTTTACTGTCAAAGCGTAAAAACTTTTACATCTATTTCCTCTTAGGAAATAATTTTTCTCTAGTTCTAAGAATCAAATTTGAAAGAGAATGCTAGAGATTTTCTTTTAAAAAATTTTAATATATATAATTTTTTTTTTTTAGTTTTAATCAAAATTTTTATAAACTATATATTTTTATAGATAAAAATTTAAAAAATTTTTAAAAGATTTATCTATATAATATAAATTTATAAAATTAAAAATGATTAAAAGAAAATAAAAAATATATATTATATTTTATAAGCAAAAAAAAACTTTGTTAGGCGCGCGTGGGGTTCGACCCCGCGACCTCCCGCGCCTCAACTTAACGCTGGCCCGAATAGCCAGTCGGGCTAGCGTATCCGACGGGAAAGGAAGGAAGAGTCCTTCCTTTTATTTCCTGTCGGCGCTAGCTACAGGATTAAAAAATCGGGACTTTAGTCCCACATCCATTGTGCGGATGTTTTTGTAGGCTTTAAAAGCCTAACGTCGTCGGTAGATTCTCGATTGCCTACGGGCAATCGGGACTGCCTTTTGCCTCCCCGTGCAAGTCGTGCCTCCTCGCGCCACGTGTCAGTCTGGTCTGCTCTTGTCTGGTCATGCCACGTGTCAGTGTCTAGTCTGGTCTGGTCGTGCCACGTGTCCACGTCTCTGGTTCTGTCTGCTCCTCGATCTTTGTGCCTCCAGGGTCGACTCCTCGATCCATGTGCCTCCAGGGTCACCTCGGTTCGCGTGCTACGAGCTAGGCTGACCTCCTCGAGATTCGTGCCTGCCTCGGCAACGCCCACCAGCTTCGCTTCCAACCTGCTCTGATACCAGATATTGAGATCAGGAGCTTAGGGTTAGAAACCAAAGAGTCGAAACAATAAAAATCAAATGAGCATTAACCATTAACAATAATAATCAGGTTACAAAGTTTAAATAGGAGCTAATTAACCATACGCCTAACTTAGGGGAAAGAGAATAGGGAGAAGGAAAATAGGGAGGAAAGAAGAAAAGGAAATTGAATTTGAGTTCTCTCTCTGCCGCCCATGCCGTCCAAACTCCGCCGTCCATGAGGTAAAAGGTAAGTCCACCCTTTCACTGTGGTAAAAACATTTTTTACCTAATGTAACTTCCAACAAAAACATATCTACCTACATTAATATTATCATGTAGTATAATTAGAATAATAAAACTTAACTTTGGCTTGTCATATAGGTTAGATTTTAGTTCCTCTATGGTAGTGTTAACTTTGGCAATGAGGTCATCACATTTATTAAACTATAATAGAAACTCTCTTATTCTCTTTATCTCTATATGGATTTGGTCCTAAAGAGTATCCATGGATGCATGCACATTTGAAGATCATAATTATGTTGTGGCCTCCTATAGTTATTTCTTTAAATTTTTCTCCTACACTTTTAATATAACTATTTTTTTTTATTCTTTTTTTGTTTCATTATATTTGCCTCTATCTCTTGAGCTTCTCTAACTAACATATCGTATTTTTTCTTTCCTTTCTTCCCCTAGTTATCTCCTCAACCCTTCTTTCTATTTATTTTTGGTCTTCAAGTTTTATATGAACTAATCAATCTATTTTTTCTTTTACTTTATTTTTATATCTTTACTTGTGAGTATATTTGCCATGTTCTCTATTTTCTTCTTATACTTATCCAACTTGTATCCTATGCATTGACACTTAATATGGATTATTTTAAATGTTTATCTAAAAATTATACTATTTTATGGGTCTAACTTGTTCTAGATATAAGGCTAATATCCTCAAGATATAATTTTATGGGGTTTTTTATATTTTTATAAGATTTATTGGGAATATCTTAGTAAAAAAATAATATTTTTCTTTATCCATTATATCTATGTGAAGATGAGGTGGTATCTTTGAAAGTGTGTCAATATTGCTTGTAATTTATTACTTTATGACATATTTGGATTTCTAGATATAGTCTTTGGCCTCTATAATTCTTTGTTATTAATCATTTCTTAGGTGTTGGTAAGGTGGCTGGATGAATCAAGAGAAGAGATACAACCATTGTATCTTATTTCAAGAGTGATTGATCATTATCAATGTTGTTGTAGTGGTGCTTACATGGATCATGGTGAATGTATATAATTATGGAGTTTGAGGTAGTGCAAATGAGGATCTAAGGCCAATGGAGGATGGACTTATGAAAGATTATGTGTTTAAAAATACCATTATAGATTGAGAGGAGAGGATATGAGTGGATGATATGGATGGTAATGCAACCATTTTAGTGGATAGTAGAATGGATGCAATCATGATATATATAATTGAAGTGATGGAATATGTCGTGGTGGATGAAGGTGATGATGATGAGATGGTAGGTATAATTGATGATGAAGAAATAATGTATGAATTTATTATTATCATTATTGTATTGGCTAATGTAGTGACTTCTCACTATTGATTTGAACCTAAGGAAAATTTTTAATTGTAGATAATTGTGATTTTATAAAGACTATGAGCTAAGAAAACAACCTTTATCTCTTGAAACATGTAAGATATCTTGAAGAGAAAAGATGAGATAAGTCCTAATAGTTGGAGGTTATGCAAAACTTGTTAAGTGAAGGAAAGAAAAGTCTTGATAGATGCAATGATGAGAAAACAAGTGGAGTTTTTCCTTCTAAAAAATATACATACATACATACATACATATATATATATATATATATATATATATATATATATATATATATATATATATATATACATACATCACCATACTTATCTTAAATGAATCTTTGAACCATTTAATTAAGATATCATCTGGTAGGTGGTCTTTATCTTCCCAAGTGAAAATACATTAACTCCGCTCACCTACCTCTACTATAGTTCCACAATATTTAATTTTACTAAGATGTTGGTGGTAGCTCAAAATTTATGATGTGTCCCTAGTTCTTTCAAAACCCAAGGCCTTCCTATAGACTAGTCAAGACTCTTGTTGATGGCAATAGTTGGAGATCATTAAAATTATGATATTAGAGTTGTTTTTTAGAGGAAAAAATTCACTTGTTTGCTCATCATTGCATCTATCAAGACTTTTCTTTCATATATGTATGTATGTATATATATGTATCTATTGCATCTAGTTGAAAAACTTCTAACATATATATATATATATATATATATATATATATATATATATATATATATATATATATATATATATATATATATATATATAATGTATATGTGTGTATGTATGTATGTATGTATGTATATATATATATAGATACATACATACATATACATAATATATATATTTATCAAAAAAATTTCAACTAGATGCAATAGATACATATATATACATACATGCATATATGAAAGAAAAGTCCTGATAGATGCAATAATGAGCAAACAAGTGGATTTTTTCCTCTAAAAAATATCTTTGATGTTAGAAGTTTTATGATATCCAACTATTTCCACCAACAAGAGTCTTGACTAGTCTATAGGAAGGCCTTGGGTTTTGAAAGAACTAGGGACACATCAAAAATTTTGAGCTACCACCAACATCTTGGTCAAATCATATATATATATATCAAATGATTTTCAACTAGATGCAATAGATACATATATATACATACATTCATATATGAAAGAAAAGTCCTGATATATACAATGATGAGCAAACAAGTTGAGTTTTTCCTCTAAAAAACAACTCTGATTTCAGAAGTTTTATGATCTCCAACTATTACCATCAACAAGATTCTTGAATAGTCTATAGGAAGACCTTGGGTTTTGAAAGAACTAGGGACACATAAAAAATTTTAAGCTACCACCAACATCTTGGTCAAATCATATATATATATATATATATATATTTGAAGTTTTTCAAATAGATGCAATAGATACATATATGAAATAAAAGTCTTGATAGATGCAATGATGAGCAAACAAGTGGAGTTTTTCCTCTAAAAAATAACTCTGATGTCAGAAGTTTTATGATCTCCAACTATTGCCATCAACAAGAGTCTTGATTTGTCTATAGGAAGGCCTTGGGTTTTGAAAGAACTAGGGACACATCAAACTTTTTGAGCTACCACCAACATATTTGTCAAATCAAAGTGTGTGGAACTATAGTAGAGGTAAATGAGTTGAGATAATGTATTCTCACTTGGAAAGAGAAAGACCACCTACCAGATAATAACTTAATTAAATGACTCATAAATTAATTTAAGATAAGTATGGTGATGGCAATAATATATTTGACAATTTTTATGACCAAGAGTACCTCATTTAATTTTTAGGATCCCTAGAAGAGGTAGCTAAAATTGTTAGATCCACCTATAGACAATTTTGGAGGGAAATTTTTGTTGTTGTAATCTATAAATAACAATCTAGACTATAAAAAGGATCAACAAGTTTGCATTTTTTAAATTTTTTAAGCTTTCCTTTTATTTATTTCTATATAGGAGTTAGTTCCTAAGTGGATTGTGGGTAAATCAAATCCCTACTTCTAGCACAATCCTTTGTAAAATTTACTTACATATATATGTATATATACATGCATACCCACATATATATATATATATATATATATATATATATATATATATATATATATATATATATATATATATATATATATATATATATATATATATATATATATATATATCGTTCATTCATTCACAAACACACACACATAGATATATAGATAGATATACATATAGATATACATATGTATATATGTGTGTGGAAGGCTTGCATCAATTTTTGGACTAGCCATCTATGGTTCTCCGACTAACCTATTTTTTATGTGTGTATGTATTTGTAGTTTTTACCTATTTTGGGTTTTGCTTGCATATGTGTGTGTGGGAAGCTTGTGTCAATTTTTGGATGAGCCATTTGTGGTTCTGTGCTAACCTATTTTTTTATGTGCATATATCCATAAATTTCATTTGTGCTTAACTATGTCAAGGAGAGGAAGTGTTCACCATTGGCACATAGCATTCAAGCCTATTGTGTAGGGAGATTTTAGCAGATTTTTGGCTCATCATTTCTTTTTGTTGAGTTTTATTTTTCTCTCACATCCTTTTTCCTCCCCCTTGAGTTAAAGTGCATCTAAAGATCACATGCTAATAAGGAATTAACCTTGTAAAACACTCCCAAAGGTCCCAAATTGAGTTGAACCCTATGTTCTTGAATATGGCCATGTTGTGTTGCTCTATGACAGGTACGCTTGTTCTAATATGGATAATCAAATATGATAATAGCTACTTAAACTTATGGTGAATGGGATAGAATGGAACAAAAATATGGGATTGACAAAGTGGGAGTAGAAGAATTAGATGGCATAAGAGATATTATAATAGATAAAGTGATATAAGATAAATAATTTTGGGTGGTAATGAGGGAGGTAACAAAAGGAATACATCAAAAGATGAACCTTTTATGGTTGCAGACCCTTCATTAGTAATTATTGGCCCCTATGTTTATTTCCTATTTGTGCTATTAGTATTTTTTTATCTCCATGTTTTGACATGAGGATTATGGATGGAGTGTCCATCATATATTTATTTCCTATCCCCTAACTTAGGTTATCCATGCTATCTCTCTTTTGTTCCACATCAATTTTCTACTCATAATACTATGTTTCTATATAATATTCTATGTTAGGCCCTATTTTCATTTTCATCAGATTATTTTTTGATCAATCATTCTAATTTTCTTTTTATTTGTTGTAGGAGAAAATGGGTGATCAACATCATAGAGTCCTATGATCATAGCATGAAAGATAAATCCCTTAAACTAGCTTGTGGCATCAAATAAATTATGATTAATGTGGTGAAATGTAAAAGAAAATTAAATAATTGAATCATTAATGGAAGGAAGTTGCAAATATTCTATAACCAAGGACCTAGTGGTGCCATAGATACTATAGAATCAATATATAGTTAAAATCATACCAAGGCAATAATACAAAGTTTAACTAGTAGACAAAACTTATGGTGCTCATACATGGACTATTGTGTTTGGTGTTGATAGAACTATAGATGAAATGTTATGTTAATACCTTGTACAAAATACAAACATGATAGAATACATACAATAAAAGTGAACAAAAGTAGATATCCATTAAAATAATAACTCTTATATTATGAGATAACATTTCTATGAATCTCTATGGAAGAGATAGAGAGGTTCCTTGAGGTAGAAGTCAAATTTATGAGAAGTGTGCAAAAGGACATAGGAAGAGATCCCTATATAAAAATTGGTGATGTGGGGTATTATTCCTAGGAAGGAATATGTTGGTGCTAGTCAAATCCATATGTAAAATTGTAGTGGCTTTGGTCACAACTCTAGGATGTAATGTGACTAGTAATATCACTAGTGAGATGTGGATTGGTATAAACTATTTAGTTTTAGATTAATTTATTTATAACTAATTATTCTTCCCCTAAACTATATTTAGAATAATCCTTTATGCAGGAGCATTTAATATAATAGGAAGTGATAATGTTGAGAGAACAAATAGTTCATCCTCCAACTATAACTTATGGTTCCAAGATTAGTGAAATGGTTTACGTTCTAGTTATTACTGATAGATATAAGAGTATGATGTTATCGATGAATCTCTTCATTCAAGGTGGTGCTAACATAATACTTATAAAATATTTAGTGTAATTTTTATAAATTTTCATAGGTGGTGGTTTACCACCATAAAAAAGTCAAAATATAATTTACAAATTTAATTTTTTTTGTGTTTTTCCAAAAAAATCTAGAGTGCTTGAGTTAGTTAGATCACATCCTATAATTTTTAGAAAGTTCTTATATATGCAAATAAAGTAATTAATAAGGACATTATTACCTTCAAAAATGGGCCTAGTAAAATTTGGTGTTGGCACTATTGCTAAAACATGGCACTAATATTGATTACCATGATGAAGGCTAGCTCTAACGTAGGCATTGGTGCCAATGCTAGTTGTTGGTGCTTGCACCAATGCTAAAGGGTGGTGATAGATGCCTCCTTTCATATACATAAGAGACTATACCTATAGTCAATTTAATGGAAAGTGATAGTCCCCATCACTCTTAGTTTTCTATAATGACCCTCCTCACATGGATATTTAAAGATAAGTAAAGTGGTAGTAACCCCACATATTCTTGTGAATTATGGTACTACTGATAGCTACTATTAATGTAGGACCAGGTTCAAATTCATCGAGGAATGGAAGTTAATCGACAAAAAAGATAATAAGGTAAGTGATGATTCGGCTTGCGAGTACATGGACGCTTGTATACTTGCATATAAAGTAGATTCCATGTTTGATTGAGTCTTATATTTGGTTTATATGATGATGATGATGGGAGCCACTGATTATTTCAATATGCATATAGTTTAAGTTAAAGGAAAATAAAAATAAAATAGGAACGTAAGTAAGTGTATGTATGCATGGTTTAAAAAAGTCCAATTGCAACTGTATTATTATGGATGATATATTTCAATAGTAGAAAATATGTAAAATTAAATTAAATGGTTTTTCTGCACCATGGAGTGGAAATCATGGGGTGAATTAGCGGTTAGCCTAACCGCATTAGCGCATGGTTTTAAATGGCATAATGACTTATACTCTCTCTATAAACAAGAATTGAGAAGGGAGGAAACGGGCTTGAGGGTGAAGCAAGAAAAAATGTGAGATGTCTTGGGTTTGTGTGTTGTTGTGTGGAGAGGAGGAATGGCTTTTTAGAAAAAAATAAAATAGATAACAGGGTGAAAAAAATGATACGACAAACTTCAGGTAGATCGTCCATAACAAATTTTACTTGTATGCTTTTGTTTAAAAAAATGAATGATGTTTAAACCTAGAAGTTTTCCTGTTTTCTTGTGTGAAAATGAAATGGGAAGAATTATGTTGATTGTGCATATGTTTAAAAATATTTAATTAGAAATGGAGGATTTGGAAGTGTCGGACTATTGGATAGGATGAGTTACGATAGACTTCAGGTAGATCGTCCACAGTAACTTTTACTTGTATTCTTTTGTTTTAAAAAAATGAATGATGTTTAATCCTAAAAGTTTGCTTGTATTCCTGTGTGGAAACGAAACGGGAAGAATTATGTTGATTGTGGATATGTTTAAAAATATTGGTGGCCTAAGTGATTACTTCATGAATTCATATTTAGAATATATATATATTTTTAGTTGTGCATGTTTTTGTTGTTTGGAAATGAGGAGATGTTTAAAGTGAATCACACACATTAGTTTTTAAGTATGTAGTATGAATTCTAGTAAATGTTTGCATGTATGTATGTTGTATGCTTTAGTAATGCATTCATGAAGAGTAGAACTGAAATTTGACCCCTTCACTCTAAAACCTTAAACTATCAAGTTTGGAAGTGGAAGCCAGTGCACAATGTGGAGAAGGTCTATGATGGTAACAACAATCGAGTGGGGAACTGTAGCTTTCGAGTTGCATGTTTCACAATGTGATAACATATTTAACTTTATACAATTGTATTCCAACAAGTTTTGTGGTACATGTAAGTACAAGACGTGCCTAAAAAATTGTTGTAAGACTGAATTGCAGTCATTATGATGTATGGAAAAATATTTTGGTGACACCCTATCTGGTGTTAGAGGTTCTTCTCGTAATTTACCCGATTCTCAAACATAATTTCTAAAACTGTGAAGTATATTTTGTTATAATGTGACAAAAAATTCTAAAACTTGTTGAACCAACAAAACCTTATTATGTCTATCCAAATTTAAGTGCAATGTATTCAAGGGTAGACTATAAGTATAAGTTTGATTTAAATCATCTTAAGTATGTTATGTAGTTTAATAAAATCTTGTGAAAGTATGTGTAAATACTGTGTGAATTTTATACAATGTAATTAAATCAAGGATGATAAAATAATTAAATGATTTGATTTCTGCAAATGGTGGATGGAACAATGTGAAATCCTTTGTTTTAGTTAGTAATTTATTTATTTATTATTTATAAAATAGAGTTAAACCTTACCTTAGGTTTGGGAACAATTTATGCTGGTAAAATGTCTCGAACCTAAGTTACTCTATTTCTCTCATTTTATAAAGAAAGTTGTTTGTAGCCAAAGTCATGCTAGAAGAACAACCTTAACCTTATTTTTTAGAAATAAAACTTTTGCATATGTGTATGTAGAGGGGCTAAGCTATATTGGTAAATATGTGGAAAAATTATTCTAAACTTTGTGTTAGATTTTCTAATGCAGAGGGGCTAAGTTAGATTGGTAAAGATGTGGAAACATTATACTAAACTTTGTGTTAGATGTTCTAAGACTTTGTTGTATATCCCTGCTTGCCGTTAAGATGTCATGAGTTGCTAACATGTTGGTCAAAATAGTTTTTGGGTTTCTTGTTTGGTTAAATAATTTTTGTACCGTTGTTTAGCAGTGCATTGTAGTGGGGCTAGTGATCCTTTATTGTATTGTCCAATATCATAAGTTGTGATATACTCTCAAGCAGAAGGCTAATCGAATTACTTGGAGTTATTGATAAAACTGGCTAAACTTATATTTAAATATAAAATCCTTAGGGCATTAAAAATTTCCTAGTTGGCAGCAAAGATAAATTTATATATATGTGTATGATTTTACTTATGCAAATTGTATTAGAGACCATGATGAATAGCAATTGATGGATAGGTTTATTTTAATATGATTTTATTATGTCAGTAGAAGATGAATAATGAGATAGGATTTTTATGAAAGATGAATACTCTAATATTTTTCTTATGCTTTGTTGAAAGAATTCAATATGTATGGGTAGGATGTTATGCTAAAACTTGTTCTTTTCTTACAAACCTTGGAGACAATAATATCCATAAAATGCAGAAGATTGCTTACGATCATTGTTTCTTATAAGACAAATAAGTGTGTAACCATTGGTATCTTTCTAGGTTATTTTAGTTTAGATAGATATAGGTTTCCTTGAGAAGCATTGGTCTATGTAAAAATTTAAACTTGTTGGGTTGGGTTGAAACCCTAGATTTGGGTTTTAGGTGGAACTTGAAATCAAACACTTAGATTGGTTGTGGAATCCTAAGAATAACCATGAGGTGAAGCATTAACAATAAAGGATGCTAAAAATTCATCCAAATACTATTAAGGTACGGGTAGGCACTCAACAATATCCAGAGCAACTATTGATTGACAGAATGGATCGATTAAATCAACTAGGTCAAGTTTGGTAATGAGGGGCGGTATGGGATGCCTTCTCCAATTTGTATCTAGAATAGTACTATGACAATATCACATTTATCTTTGACCAAGCTAGTTAAAACATGTTGTATGGTATGGGACATACAAACGTGGGTCAAAAGAGCATGTGAGATGAAGACCAAGACCATTGTATTAGCATGGCTCTAACTGACCCCGAGAAGAGGATAATTAACTAGATACTAGGTATAAGTACGCTATTTCCCTTTCATTTGGTATAGGAACATGAACGATGATTAGTAGAAGGTTCATAATGATAAGGGATAGGGAAGCAAGTGTCCACCCTCTAGGTGTATGGGCCCTAGAGGATAATCCCTAATGTGGATTGACCCTCATGCCAGAAAATAAGGATGTTAAATAAGACAAGTCAATTCCACTAATGGCACCTTTACGGGATTTGGCCGATATCATCCACTTGGGTGATTGGTCTACAATAGTATTGAATCCAAAAGTGGTGTAATATACCTGTACTAAATTAAGCTTATTCTAGTGAATATTTGGGTGAAGCAAGTTTGCTATGATCTTGAAGGTAAACTTATGAGTGAACTGTTGTATTAAAATGAAAAAAAATAGTAGTTTTTAATTTATAAATTTTAGAGTGGTACAACCAAGTGAGCATATTTGGGTTGTTACATATGGTATCATAGCCAAATTAGATCTGAATTGTAGACTCTGATTATGGATTTGTATTAAACTAATAGATTATCTCTTTCACATACAGGTCAAATGGCACAAATGCTATGAGGTGGATCTTCAAGAAATACTATGGGAGGCAGGGAGAAAGAAATCACCGAAGCATCTACTAGAGGACCAAGGTCAGGAATAATATGAGAATGCCCTTAGCATGAAAGAAGGATGAAAATATTGAATAAATCACCTCCTAATGAACCTGTCATAGAAGGGAAATACATTGATAAAGTTTTTCAATTGTTGCAAACTCAGATGGAAAAACAAAGGGAAGATATGGCCCAACAAAAAAATTATATGGCCTAGTAGCAAGAATTTATTACACAACAATAAAGGGTCATAGAGGAATTAGCTAGGAAAAGAGACATTGAATTAAGCAGGACTGAGGAAGAATCAAGAGAACCTGAAAGATCTAGTGTTGGAAGGGAGATGGTGAGTAAAGAGTTGGATAGGAACCTAAGAAAGGTTGTAATATCTAAATTCAATGGAAAGGGCAATGATGATTCAGTGGAAATCTGTCTAAGTGAACTAGAGTCATATTTTTCTCTAAGAGTTCTATCCTCTGAATCTAAGAATGCTTTAGCAGTTATGAACATGAATGGGGTAGCCCTTGATTGATGGAAATCATATAAGAAAGGGCATAGAATAGAAGCTTCAGATATCAAATGGGAGAATTTTTCCAAGGAATTTAGGGATAGATTCCTAACTAAGCAATATTATGTGGAGAAATTTGGGGAATTTTCTAATTTACATAAAAAAATGTGTCAGTGCATGAATACCACCAAAAGTTCATTCAATTATTAAAATATGCATCTCAATATGAAAGTAATGAGGAAATAAATACTCAAAAATTTATTCTAGGATTACATACTAGAATCATGATGGTGATAAATATGCACAACCCTTATAACTTACCTGCTGCTTTTAATTTAGCAAGAAAAGAGGAAGCCAATCAGGAAATAAGAAAGGTATATTTTAATTATCAAAAGCTATCTGAGAAAGAAAAATATGGACTCAAAAAGCAAAAAAGTGTTGGGTTTATGAGATGGAGAAGGATCAAAATAAGAAACCCAAAGGGGAAGAGCAAAGTAGGCAAAGTGATAAAAATAAACCTAACTACGAAGGAGGTAAGTTCAAGCAGGATGGTAAAATATTTACCAAAACATGGGTTTAGAAACCAATAGGACAAGATAGGTCCAAAGAATTTGCAACTCTATATAGAAATGGGAATAGTAATAGATCAAATAGAGCTCCACCAAATGGATGTTATGTATTTCAAGGGGATCATTATACCGATAAATATCCCCATACAGTTGATCAATGACAAAACGCTCCAGATGAAGCTGCTCACAGGATCTTTGCAGCCATAGGTAACCTTAAAATTGATGGTCAAATTACCCATTTCTTATTAAATGAGAAGATTTTTGGCAAGAATGTGCAAATTTTGATAGATAATGGTTCAACTGAAAATTTTATATCTACTAAGTTAGTGAAGGACATACCTATTAGACCTAGAATTTTGGCCAATGGTTGGAAGGTAGAATACGGGTCAGGGCAAACCTACCAAGTTAACCAATATTTTTTTGATCCCCACATTACTTTACCACAAGGTAAAATTAATTGGCATCTGTATGTGGCACCTTTGCATTCATTTGATATCATTCTAGGAGTTGATTGGTTAAAGGCGCATAAGGCTCTTCTAAATTTTGAAAAAATATGGGTAGACTTTATGGATGAATCTAATCAAAGGGTTAGGATTTTTTGTGGCTAAAGTGAAGTTAAACCACATTTATTGAATGCAATGCAGATAAAGAAAATTGTTAAGAAGAAGAGGATGGTCTTCATAGTTAAGATAAATAAGAAATAAGAGATAAAAATAGAATTTGATCTCTTCCAAAAGCATTAAGTACTAGAAGAATTTAAGGATGTGTTTCCTAAGGATATGCCTGGATTACTCTCTTAGAGTGAATTTGATTTTTAAATTGAGTTTCTACTTGAAGCAACACCTATTGCCGTATAGGTTGACTCCTACAGAGCTACAAGAGCTCAAAATACAACTTCAATATTTTCTAGAAAAATGTCTAATCAAGCCAAGTGTATTGCCTTGGGGAGCTCCTATCCTATTTGTTAAGAAAAAATATGGTACCTTGAGGATGTGCATCGATTATTGAATTCTTAATAAGGTAACTATCAAAAATAGGTACTCGTTACCTAGAATTGATAATTTGTTAGACAAATTGAGAGGAGAAATCATCTTCTCAAAGATAGACTTGAAATCTGGTTATCATTAGTTGTGAATACGAGAAGAAGAAACTTCTAAGACAACATTTAGAACAAGATATAGATATTTTGAATTTATTGTTCTACCTTTTAGGTTGACTAATGCCCCAAATGCATTCATGAATCTAATAAATAACATCTTTAGGGAGTAGCTGGACTAGTTTGTGCTTGTATTTTTAGATGATATATTGATCTATTTCAGGAACAATGAGGAACATGATCAACATATGAGAACTATGCTTGGGATTTTGAGAAATATTTGGCTTTATGGAAAGTTATCAAAATGTGAGTTTTACACTCTGCAAGTATAGTATTTAGGACATATTATCTCTGTGGAAGGGATTGCAGTAGATACCAAGAAAATTGAAGTAATAATTTATTGGCCAACACCTACTAATGTGACTGAGGTACGAAGTTTTATGGGTATTGTAGGGTATTATAGGTGATTTGTCAAAGGGTTTTTAAGAATTGCCCAACCTATTACAAATATCCAAATAAAAGGTAAAGCCTTTAAGTGGATAGAGTAATGTGAAGAAGCTTTTCAAGTTTTGAATTTTTTTTTGATAACTGCATTGATCTTGCAATTAATCAATCCTAATAAGTAGTTTACAGTGTGCATGAATGCATCGGTTGAAGGATTAGGGGATTTTTTTGACCTAAAATGATGTGATTATTGCATATGAGCCCATAAAACTTAAGAGAGATGAAGTAAATTATGCCACTCATGATTTTGAATTGGCAACAGTTGTTCATGCCTTAAAAATTTGGAGATATTATTTATTGAGAAAACCATTTGAATTGAAAATAAATCATCAAATTTTGAGGTACATATTAACACAACCTTTATTGAATGCCAGATAAAGATACTGGATGGAATTTTTAGCTAAGTACAATTTTGGCATTAAGTATGTTAAGGGTAAAGAGAATAAGGTAGCAGATGCTTTGAGTAGGAGAGAACACATTACTGCAATGACAAAATGCCAATCTGCTAGACCAAATTAAAGTGTTTCAGGAAAAGGACCAATTTTACCAATCATGTAAGGTTTAGATTGAGCAAGAACCTGGAAAAGTTTCAGATCTTGTGACCATAGATGATCTACTATTTTATAAAAATATATTGGTAGTTCCAAGATTAGGAGGGTTGAAGGACACAATCCTTAAGGAAGCACATAATACCCCTTATTCGACTCATCCGAGAGGGAAAAAAATGCATGAGAATTTAAGGAAAATTTATTTTTGGCCAGGTATGAAAAAAGATATCACTAACTATGTGGCTACATGCTTAGAGTGTCAAAAGGTGAAAGTGAAACATTTACATCCAGTTGGAAAGCTATACCTATATGAGATGCCTATGCAAAAATGGCAAGTGGTATCAATGGATTTTATTGTGGGATTGCCTAAAACAAGGTTTAGGCATGATGCAATCTTGGTAATAGTGGATAAACTTATCAAAGTAGCACATTTTATACCAGGCAATGTGCAAGATGATGCTCTTACAATGGCAAGTAAGTTTGCTAGAGAAGTGGTAAGACTGCACAATTTTCCAGAGGTCATAATCTCTTAAAGAGACTCTCATTTTACCTCGAAAATTTGGCAAGAAATGCATGAGGTATTGGGAACTAAATTGAACATTAGTACTACTTATCATCCTAATACTGATGGGAAGATTGAAAGAGTAAACCTAGTATTGGAAGATATGTTAAGAATGTACTGCATGGATCAACATGCAAAGTGGGAAGACTACTTGTACTTAGTGGATTATAATTAGAATAATAAAACTTAACTTTGGTTTTTCATATAGGTTGGATTTTAGTTCCTCTATGGTAGTGTTAACTTTGGCAATGAGGTCATCACATTTATTCAACTATAATAGAAACTCTCTTATTCTCTTTATATCTATATGGATTTCGTCCTAAAGAGTATTCATGAAATTATGTTGTGGCCTCCTATAGTTATTTATTTAACTTTTTCTCCTATACCTTTAATATAACTATTTTTTTATTCTTTTTTTGTTTTATTATATTTGCCTCTATATCTTGAGCTTCTCTAACTAACATCTCATATATTTTTCTTTCCTTTCTTCCTCTAGTTATCTCCTCAACCCTTCTTTCTCTTTCTTTTTGGTCTTCAAGTTTTATATGAACTAATCAATCTATTTTTTCTTGTACTTTATTTTTATATCTTTACTTGTGAGTATATTTACCATGTTATCTATTTTCTTCTTATACTTATCCAACTTGTATCCTATGCATTGACACTTAATATGGATGATTTTAAATGTTTATCTAAAAATTCTACTATTTTATGGGTCTAAATTGTTCTAGATATAAGTCTAATATCCTCAAGACATAATTTTATGGGGTTGTTTATATTTTTGTAAGATTTATTGGGAATATCTTAGTAAAAAATAATATTTTTCCTTATCCATTATATCTATGTGAATATGATGTGGTATCTTTGAAAGTGTGTCAATATTGCTTGTAATTTATTACTTTATGACATATTTGGCTTTCTAGATATAGTCTTTGGCCTCTATAATCCTTTGTTATTAATAATTTGTTAGGTGTTGGTAAGGTGATTGGATGAATCAGGAGAAGAGATACAACCATTGGATCTTCTTTCAAGAGTGATTGATCATTATCAATGTTGTTGTAGTGGTGCTTACATGGATCATGGTGATGGTATATAATTATGGAGTTTGAGGTAGTGCAAATGAGGATCTAAGGCCAATGGAAGATGGAGTTATGAAAGATGATGTGTTTAACAATACCATTATAGATTGAGAGGAGAGGATATGAGTGGATGATATGGATGATAATGGATGGTATTGCAACCATTTTAGTGGATAGTAGAATGGATGCAATCATGATATATATAATTGAAGTGATGGAAGATGTCGTGGTGTATGAAGGTGATTATGATGAGATGGTAGGTATAATTGATGATGAAGAAATAATGTATGAATTTATTATTATCATTATTGTATTGGCTAATGTAGTGACTTCTCACTATTGATTTGCACCTAAGGCAAATTTTTAATTGTAGACAATTGTGATTTTATAAAGACTATGAGCTAAGAGAACAACCTTTACCTCTTGAAACATGTAATATATCTTGAAGATAAAATATGAGATAAGTCCTAATAGGTGGAGGTTATACAAAACTTGTTGAGTGAAGGAAAAAAAGTCTTAATAGATGCAATGATGAGCAAACAAGTGGAGTTTTTCCTTCTAAAATACACGCACACACACACACACACACACACACACACACACACACACACACACACACACATATATATATACATACGTCATCATAATTATCTTAAATTAATCCATGAGTCATTTAATTAAGATATCATCTGGTAGGTGGTCTTTCTATTTCCAAGTGAGAATACATTAACTCGGCTCATCTACCTCTACTATAGTTCCACACTCTTTGATTTGACTAAGATGTTGCTGGTAGCTCAAAAATTTTGATGTGTCCCTAGTTCTTTCAAAACCCAAGGCCTTCCTATAGACTAGTCAAAACTCTTGTTGATGGCAATAGTTGGAGATCATTAAAATTCTGATATCAGAGTTGTTTTTTAGAGGAAAAACTTCACTTGCTTGCTCATCATTCCATCTATCAAGACTTTTCTTTCATATATGTATGTATTTATATATATGTCTCTATTGCATCTAGTTGAAAAACTTCTGACATATATATATTATGTATATGTATGTATGTATGTATCTATGTATATATATGTATCTATTGCATCTAGTTGAAATTTTTTTGATAAATATATATTATGTGTATGTATGTATGTATGTATGTATGTATGTATCTATGTACATACATACATACATACATACATACATACACATAATATATATTTATAAAAAAAAATTCAACTAGATGCAATAGATACATATATATACATGCATACATATATGAAAGAAAAGTCCTGATAGATGCAATAATGAGCAAACAAGTGGATTTTTCCCTCTAAAAAACATCTCTGATGTTAGAAGTTTTATGATCTCCAACTGTTTCCATCAACAAGAGTCTTGACTAGTCTATAGGAAGACCTTGGGTTTTGAAAGAACTAGGGACACATCAAAAATTTTGAGCTACCACCAACATCTTGGTCAAATCATATATATATATATATATATATATATATATATGTCAAAATATTTTCAACTAGATGCAATAGATACATATATATACATACATACATATATGAAAGAAAAGTCCTGATATATGCAATGATGAGCAAACAAGTGGAGTTTTTCCTCTAAAAAACAACTCTAATTTCAGAATTTTTATGATATCCAACTATTGCCATCAACAAGATTCTTGAATATTCTATAGGAAGGCCTTGGGTTTTGAAAGAACTAGGGACACATCAAAAATTTTAAGCTACCACCAAAATCTTGGTCAAATCATATATATATATATATATGTCAAAAGTTTTTCAACTAGATGCAATAGATACATATATGAAAGAAAAGTCCTGATAGATGCAATGATGAGCAAACAAGTGGAGTTTTTCCTCTAAAAATAACTCTAATGTCAGAATTTTTATGATCTCCAACTATTGCCATCAACAAGAGTCTTGACCAGTCTATAGGAATGCTTTGGGTTTTGAAAGAACTAGGGACACATCAAAAATTTTGAGCTACCACCAACATATTGGTTAAATCAAAGTGTGTGGAACTATAGAAGAGGTAAATGAGCTGAGATAATGTATTCTCACTTGGAAAGAGAAAGACCACCTACCAGATAATAACTTAATTAAATGACTCATAGATTCATTTAAGATAAGTATGGTGATGGCAATCATATATTTGATAATTTTTATGACCAATAGTACCTCATTTATTTTTTAGGATCCCTAGAAAAGGTAGCTAAAACTGTTAGATCCACCTATTGACAAATTTGGAGGGAAAGTTTTGTTGTTGTAATCTATAAATAATAGTCTAGACTATAAAAAGGATCAACAAGTTTGAATTTGTAATATTTTGTAAGCTTTCCTTTTATTTATTTCTATAGAGCAGTTAGTTCCTAAGTGGATTGTGGGTAAATCAAATCCCTACTTCTAGCACAATCCTTTTTAAAATTTACTATACATATATATGTATATAAACATGCACACACACATATATATAGATACATATATATGTTTATTCATATATATATATATATATATATATATATATATATATATATATATATATATATATATATATATATATACATACACACATACACACATAGATAGATAGATAGATATAGATATAGATATAGATATGTATATATGTATGAAGGCTTGCATCAATTTTTGGACTAGCAATCTATGGTTCTCTGGCTAACCTATTTTTGTATGTGTGTATGTATTTGTAGTTTTTACCTATTTTGGGTTTTGCTTGCATATGTGTGTGTGGGAAGCTTGTGTCAATTTTTGGATAAGCCATTTGTGGTTCTCTGCTAACCTATTTTTTTATGTGCATATATCCATAAATCTCATTTGTGCTTAACTATATCAAGGAGAGGAAGTGTTCACCATTGGCACATAACATTCAGGCCTATTGTGTAGGGAGATATTAGCAAATTTTTGGCTCATCGTCAACATTTTCTTTTTGTTGAGTTTTATTTTTCTCTCACATCCTTTTTCCTCCCCCTTGAGTTAAAGTGCATCTAAATATCACATGCTAACAAGGAATTAACCTTGTAAAAAACTCTCAAAGGTCCCAAATTGAGTTGAACCCTACATTCTTGACTATGGCCCTGTTGTGTTACTCCATGAGAGGTACGCTTGTTCTAATATGGATAATCAAAGATGATAATAACTACTTAAAATGATGGTGAAGTGGATACAATGGAACAAAAATATGGGATTGACAAAGTGGGAGTAGAAGAAGTAGATGGGATAAGAGATATTATAATAGATAAAGTGATAGAAGATAAAGAATTTTGGGTGGTAATGAGGGAGGCTACAAAAGGAATACTTACATCAAAAGATAAACCTTTTATGGTTGCAGACCCTTCATTAGTGATTATTTGCCCCTATGTTTATTTTCTATTTGTGCTATTAGTATTTTTTTTATCTCCATGTTTTGACATGAAGATTTTGGATGGAGTGTCCATCATATCTTTATTTCCTATCTCCTAACTTAGGTTATCCATGCTATCTCTCTTTTGTTCCACATCAATTTTCTACTCATAATATTATGTTTCTATATAATTATCTGTGTTAGGCCCTATTTTCATTTTCATCATAGATTATTTTTTGATCAATCATTCTAATGTTCTTTTTATTTGTTGTAGGAGAAAATGGGTGATCAACATCATAGAGTCCTATGATCATAGCATGAAAGATAAATCCCTTAAACTAGCTTGTGGCATCAAATAAATTATGATTAATGTGGTGAAATGTAAAAGAAAATTAAATAATTGACTAATTAATGGAAGGAAGTTACAAATATTCTATAACCAAGGACCTAGTGGTGTCATAGATACTATAGAATCAATATATAGTTAAAATCATACCAAGGCAATAATACAAAGTTTAACTAGTAGACAAAACTTATGGTGCTCATACATGGACTATTGTGTTTGGTGTTGATAGAACTATAGATGAAATGTTATGTTAATACCTTGTATAAAATACAAACATGATAGAATACATACAATCAAAGTGAACAAAAATAGATATCCATTAAAATAATAACTCGTATATTATGAGAGAATATTTCTATGAATCTCTATGGAAGAGATAGAGAGGTTCCTTGAGGTAGAAATCAAATTCATGAGAAGGGTGCAAAAGGACACAGGAAGATATCCCTACATAAAAATGTGGTGATGTGGGGTCTTATTCCTAAGAAGGAATATGGTGGTGCTATTCAAATCCATATGTAAAATTGTAGTGGATTTGGTCACAACTCTAGGATGTAATGTGACTAGTAATATCACTAGTGATATGTGGATTGGTATAAACTATTTAGTTTTAGATTCATTTATTTATAACTTATTATTATTCCCCTAAAATATATTTATAATAATCCTTTATGCAAGAGCATTTAATATAATACGGTGTAAAACCCCTATTCGTGGTCTCTCAGACCAAAGTGGCCCCGCAAGGGATTTTTCGCTTAAAATATATATATATATATACATATATATATATATAATAGGAAGTGATAATGTTGAGAGAATAAATAGTTCATCCTCCAACTATAACTTATGGTTCCAAGATTAGTGAAATGGTTTACCTTCTAGCTATTACGTATAGATATAAGAGTATGATGTTATTGATGAACCTCTTCATTCAAGGTGGTGCTAATATAATACTTATAAAATACTTAGTGTAATTTTTATAAATTTTCATAGGTGGTGGTTTACCACCATAAAAAAGTCAAAATATAATTTACAAATTTAATTTTTTTTGTGTTTATCCAAAAAAATCTAGAGTGCTTGAGTTAGTTAGATCGCATCCTATAGTTTTTAGAAAGTGCTCATATATGCAAATAAAGTAATTAATAAGGACATTATTACCTTCAAAAGTGGGCCTAGTAAAATTTGGTGTTGGCACTATTGCTAAAACATGGCACTAATATTGATGACCATGATGAAGGCTAGCTCTAATATAGGTATTGGTGCCAATGCTAGTTGTTGGTGCTTGCACCAATTCTAAAGGGTGGTGATAGATGCCTCCTTTCATATACATATGAGACTATAACTATAGTCGATTTAATAGAAAGTGATAGTCCCCATCACTCTTAGTTTTCTGTAATGAACCTCCTCACATGGATATTTAAAGATAAGTAAATTGGTAGTAACCCCACCTTTTCTTATGAATTATGGTACTACTGATAGCTACTATGAATGTAGGACTAGGTTCAAAGTCATAGAGGAAGGGAAGTTAATCGATGAAAAAGATAATAAGGTAAGTTATGATTTGGCTCGTGAGTACATGGACGCTTGCATACTTGCATATCATGTAGATTCTATGTTTGATTGAGTCTTGTATTTGGTTTGAGTGATGATGATGATGGGAGCCACTAATTATTTTAATATGCATATAGTTTAAATTAAAGGAAAATAAAAATAAAATAGGAACGTAAGTAAGTGGATGTATGCATGGTTTAAAGAAGTTCAATTGAAACTGTATTATTATGGATGATATAATTCAATAGTAGAAAATGTGTAAAATTAAATTAAATGGTTTTTCTCCACCATGGAGTGGAAATCATGGGGTGAAGTAGCGGTTATCCTAACTACATTAGCGCATGGTTTTAAATGTCATAATGACTTCTACTCTCTCCATAAACAATAATTGAGAAGGGAGGAAACGGGCTTGAGGGTGAAGCAAGAAAAAATGTGAGATGTCTTGGGTATGTGTGTTGTTGTGTGGAGAGGAGGAATGGCTTTTTAGAAAAAAAGAAAACAGAGAACAGGGTGAAAACAAATGATACGATAGACTTCAGGTAGATCATCCACAGTAGATTTTATTTGTATGCTTTTTTTAAAAAAAATGAATGATGTTTACACCTAGAAGTTTTCCTATGTTCCTGTGTGAAAACGAAATGGAAAGAATTATGTTGATTGTGCATATGTTTAAGAATATTTAATTAGAAATGAGGATCTGGAAGTGTCGGACAGCTATTGGATAGGATGAGTGATACGATAGACTTCAGGTAGATCATCCACAATAACTTTTACTTGTATGCTTTTGTTTAAAAAAATGAATGATGTTTAAACCTACAAGTTTTCCTGTATTCCAATGTGAAAACGAAACGAGAAGAATTATGTTGATTGTTCATATGTTTAAAAAAAATTAGTGGCCTAAGTGATTACTTCATGAATTCATATTTAGAATATATATTTTTAGTTGTGCATGTTTCTGTTGTTGGAATATTTTCAACATTGCCTCCTTAGTCCTAAGTATTAATTCCTAGTATTTAGTTTTAGTTTAATGTTTTGATTTACATATTTCTAATTAATTTGATTAGCATACATTGAGGTTTTGTCTTGGTTGGTCAATGTTTGATCATAGTCCAATATTAGCATGTTTTTAGGATAAGAGCTATCTTTAAGTTAGTTTGTTGTAATAAGTTTAAGTGGATTTCTCTCAACCACCGTGTTTATTTTTAGTTCTTTCAAGAACTATAAAACTATGTAATGTATTGTTGATCAATAGAATAATTTCACCATTGTTTCTCATTTGGTGTCAGATCAAGTTTTCTCAGATGGATCAAAACTTGTGGAGAGTGGCGTGAAGATATCTGAAGCACGCACTTTATTAGAGAAACTCAAGTAGCCAACACTCAGCAGAGTTGCAAGGAAGAGCTCGAGTAAATTATTAATATCTCATGTATCCTAAGATATTTTATTATGAAATTTTTAGGGTTGTTAGATAATTGTATCAAGAGGATTATGTCAAAATTTTAGATGATTTGGAGTTAATTTGTGGATTTTATTAGCATTTTGAGTTTTTTAATAAAATGGTTGTAAAAGGTGGAATACAGGGTATTTGCTTCTCAAAATTTGGGAGAAATATTATTTAGATAAAATAATAATTTAGAAAAAATTTCAGGTCATTTGGATATGTATTGATTTATTTATGTGAATATTGATTTTTTCTTCAAAAAATCCTAGATCTAGAATTGTGATAAAAATGGAAAAAATAAATGATCACATATTTTTCACCTTTGTGATTTTTCTTTTGAAATTTAGAAGGTTTTCATATTATTATATCAAGAATACAGAGTTTAATTTTCAGAAATTTTGGAGTTGTATGGATTGATTTATGTTTAAAGTTAAAATCCTTAAGGCGTTAAAAGTTGCCTAGTTGGCAGCAAAGATAAAGTTAATTATAGGGGTAAAATTTTATTTATGCAATTTGTATGTAAGACCATGATGAATAGCAATTTAAGGATAGATTTATTTTAATTTGATATCGTTACGTCAGTAGAAGATAAGAAATGAAATAGAATTAATATAAAAGATGAAAAGTATAATATTTTTATTATGCTTTTCTTGAAAGAATTCAAGAAGGATGGATAGGATGTTATGCCTAAACTTGTTCTTTTCTTCCAAACTTTGGAGCCATTAATAACCATAAAATGGGGGAGATTGCTTATAACAATTATTTCTTCTAATCCAAATAAGTGTGTAACCATTGGTATCTTCCTAAGATTTTAGTTTATATATATATATATATATATATATATAGGTTTCCTTGAGAAGCATTGGTCTATGCAGAAATTTAAACTTGTTGGGTTGGGTTGAAACTCTAGACTTGGGGTTTTTAGATGGAACTTGAAATCAAAAACTTAGAATGGTTGAAGAATCCTAAGAATAACCATGAGTTTGAGCATTGAGGATAAAGGATGCTCAAAATTCACCCAAACACTATTGAGGTGCGGGTAGGCACTGCAATAGTATCCAGAGCAACTATTGACTAATAAAATGGGTCGATTAAATCAACTAGGTCAAGTCTGGTAATGAGGGGCGGTATGGGATGCCTTCTCTAGGTTGCATCTAGGATAGTACTATGATAGATCCCATGTATCTTTGACCTAGCTGGTTAAGCCTCGTTGTATGGTATGGGACATACAAACGTGGGTCATAAAGAGCATGTGAGATTAAGTCCAAGGCTAGTGTATTGGCATGGCTCTAACATACTCTGTGAAGAGGATAATCAACTAGACACTAGGCATAAGTAAGATATTTCTCTTTCATTTGATATAGGAACATGGACGATGAATAGTTGAAGGTTCATAATGATAAGGGATAGGGAAGCAAGCATCCACCCTCTAGGTGTTATGGGCCCTAGAGGATAACCCCTACCGTGGATTGACCCTCATGCCAGAAAATAAGGATGTTAAATGAGACAAGTCAATTCCACTAATGGCACCTTTACGGGATATGGTCGATCTCGTCCACTTGGGTGATTGGTCTGCAATAGTCTTGAACCCAAAAGTGGTGTAATATGCCTATACTAAATTAAGCTTATACTAGTAAATATTTGGGTGAAGCAAGTTTGCTATGATCCTGAAGGTAAACTTATGAGTGAACTATTATATTAAAATTTTAAAAAATAAGATAGTATTTAATTTATAAATTTTATTGTGGTACAACCAAGTGAGTAGATTTGGGTTGTTACATATGGTATCAGAGCAAAAGTAGATCTGAATTGTGGACTCTAATTATGGATTTGTATTAAACTAATAAATTACCTCTTTCACATACAGGTCAAATGGCACAAATGCTACGAGGTGGATCTTCAAGAAATCCTATGGGAGGTAGGGAGGAAGAAACCACCGAAGGACCTACTAGAGGACCAAGGTTAGGATTAATATGAGAAGGCCCTCAGCATGAAAGAAGGATGAAAATATTGAATGAACCTCCTCCTAATGAACCTGTTAGAGAAGGGAAAAATCTTGCTAAAGTTATTCAATTGTTGTAAACTCACATGGAACAACAAAGGGAAGAGATGGCCCAATAGAAAACTCATATGGCCCAACAACAAGAATTTATTACCCAACAACAGAGGGTCATAGAGGAATTAGCTAGAGAAAGAGACATTGGATTAAGCAAGACTGAAGAAGTATCAAGAGAACCTGAGGGATCCAGTGTTGAAAGGGCCAGGGTGAGTAAAGAATTGGATAGGAACCTGAGAAAGGTTGTAATATCCAAATTCAATGGAAAGGGTGATGGTGATTCAGCGAAAAATTGGCTAAGTGAACTAGAGTCATATTTTTCTCTAGTAGTTTTATCCTCTAAATCTAAGATTGCTTTAGCAGTTATGAACATGATTGAGGTAGCCCTTGATTGGTGGAAATCATATAAGAAAGGGCATAGAATAGAGCCTTTAGATCTCAAATGGGAGAAGTTTGCTAAATAATTCAGGGATAGATTCTTGACTAAGCAATATTATATGGAGAAATTTGGGGAATTTTCTAATTTACATTAGGAAAATGTGTCAGTGCATGAATACCACCAAAATTTCATTCAGTTATTGAAATATGCATTCCAATATGAAAGTAATGAGGAAATGAAGACTCAAAAATTTATTCTAGGATTACATCCTAGAATTATGATGGTGGTAAATATGCACAACCCTAATAACTTGCTCGTTGCCTTTGATTTGGCAAGAAAAGAGGAAGCCAATTAGGAAATAAGAAAGGCATATTTTAACTATCAAAAGTTATCTGAGAAAGAAAAATATGAACTCAAAAAGTGAAAAAGTGTTGGGTTTATGAGATGGGAGAAATATCAAAATAAGAAACCCAAAGGAGGAGAGCAAAGTAGGCAAAGTGGCAAAAATAAACTTAACTACCAAGGTGGTAAGTTCAAGTGAGATGGTAAAGAATTTACCAAAAGATAGGATAAAAAACCAATAGAGCAAGATAGGTCCAAAGAAGTTGCAACTCTGGACAGAAATGAGAATAGTAACAGATCAAATAGAGCTCCACCAAATGGATGTTATGTATGTCAAGGAGATCATTATGCAAGTAAATGTCCCCATAGAGTTGATCGATGATAGAAAGCTCTAGATGAAGCTGCTCATAGGATCTTTGTAGCCATAGGTAACTCTAAACTTGATGGTCAAATTACCCCTTTCTTATTAAATGGGAAAATTTTTGGCAAGAATGTGCAAATTTTGATAGATAGTGGTTCAACTAATAATTTTATATCTACTAAGTTAGTGAGGGACATATCTGTTAGACCTAGAATTTTGGCCAATGGTTGGAAGGTAGAGTATGGGTCAGGTCAATCCTACAAAGTTAACCAATGTCTGTTTGACCCCCACATTACTTTACCACAAGGAAAAACTAATTGGCATATGTATGTGGCACCTTTGCATGCATTTGATATCATTCTAGGAGTTGATTGGTTGAAGGTGCACAAGGCTCTTCTAAATTTTGAAGAGATATGGATAGAATTTATGGATGAATCTAATCAAAGGGTTAGGATTTATTATGGTTTAAGTGAAGTTAAACCACATTTACTATCTGCAATGCAGATAAAGAAAGTTATTAGGAAGAAGGGGATGGTCTTCATAGTTAATATGAATAAGAAAGAAGAGACAAAAATAGAATCTGATCTCTTCCAAAAGTATCTAGTACTGGAAGAGTTCAAGGATGTGTTTCCTAAGGATCTTCATTGATTATCCCCTTAGAGGGAATTTAATTTTTCAATTGAGTTACTACCTGAAGCAGCACCTATTGCAAGGGCACCATATAGGATGACTCCTATAGAGCTACAAGAGCTCAAAATATAACTTCAATATTTTCTAGAAAAAGGGCTAATCAAGCCAAGTGTGTCACCTTGGGGAGCTCCTATCCTATTTGTTAAGAAAAAATATGGTACCTTGAGGATGTGCATCGATTATTAAATTTTCAATAAGGTAACTATCAAAAATAGGTATTCATTACATATAATTGATGATTTTTTTGATCAATTGAGAGGAGCAACCATCTTCTCAAAGATAGACTTGAGAATTGGTTATCATCAGTTGCGAATACGAGAAGAAGACACTTCTAAGACAACATTTAGAACAAGGTATGAATATTTTGAATTTATTGTTCTACCTTTTGGGTTGACTAATGCTCCAATTGCATTCATAAATCTCATGAATAGTGTCTTTAGAGAGCAAACTGGACTAGTTTGTGCTCATATTTTTGGATGATATATTGATCTATTCCAAGAACAAGGAGGAACATGATCAACATATGAGAACTATACTTGGGATTCTGAGAAAGAATCAACTTTATGGAAAGTTATCAAAATGTGAGTTTTACACTTTGCAAGTACAATATTTGGGACATATTATCTCTATGAAAGAGATTGTAGTAGATCCCAAGAAAATTGAAGCAATAATTGATTGGCCAACACCTACTAATGTGATAGAGGTGCGAAGTTTTATGGGTATTGCAAGGTATTATAGGTGATTTGTCAAAGGATTTTCAAGAATTGCCCAACCTATTACAAATATCCAAAGAAAAGGTAAAGCCTTTAAGTGGATAGAACAATGTGAAGAAGCTTTTCAAGTTTTGAAACATTGTTTGATAACTACACTGATATTACAATTACCTAATCCTAATAAGTAGTTTACAGTGTGCACGAATGCATCAATTGAAGGGTTAGGGGGAGTTTTGACCCAAGATGATGTGGTTATTGCCTATGAGTCCAGGAAACTTAAGAGACATGAGGTAAATTATGCCACTCATGATTTGGAGTTGGCAGTAGTTGTTCATGCCTTAAAAATTTGGAGATATTATTTATTGGGAAAACCATTTGAATTGAAAATAGATCATCAGAGTCTGAGGTACATATTCACCCAACCCTTATTGAATGCCAGACAAAGATGTTGGATGGAATTTTTAGCTGAGTATGATTTTGGCATTGAGTATATTAAGGGTAAGGAGAATAAGGTAGCAGATGCTCTGAGTAGGAGAGGGTGCATTATTGCAATGACAAAATGTCAATATGATCTGTTAGACCAAATTAAAGTATTGCAAGCAAAGGATGAATTTTGCCAATCATGTAAGGTTCAGATTGAGAAAGAACCTGGAAAGGTTATAGAATTTGTGATCAGAGATGATCTACTATTTTATAAGAATAGATTGGTAGTTCCAAGCTCAGGAGGGTTGAAGGAAATAATCCTTAAGGAAGCGCATAATACACCTTATTCGGTGCATCCGAGAGGGACAAAAATGTGTGAGAATTTGAGGAAAACTTATTTTTGGCTAGGTATGAAAAAATATATCACTAACTATGTGGCTAGATGTTTAGAGTGTCAAAAAGTGAAAGTGGAACATTTACATCCAGTTAGAAAGCTATACCCACATGAGATACCTATGCAAAAATGGCAAGTGGTATCAATGGATTTTATAGTGGGATTGCCTAAAACAAGGTTTAGGCATGACACAATCTTGGTAATAGTGGATAAGCTAACCAAAGTAGCACATTTTATACCAGGAAATGTGCAAGATGATGCTCTTGCAGTAGCAAGTAAGTTTTCTAGGGAAGTGGTAAGACTGCATGGTTTTCTAGAGGTCATAATATCTGATAGAGACTCTCATTTTACCTCTAAATTTTGGTAAGTAATGCATGAGGTATTGGGAACCAAATTGAATATTAGTACTGCTTATCATCCTGAGACTGATGGGAAGACTGAAAGAGTAAACCAAGTATTGGAAGATATGTTAAGAATGTACTGCATGGATCAACATACAAAGTGGGAAGACTACTTATACCTAGTGGAGTTTACATATAATAATAGTTATCATGCATCACTAGGTATGGCACATTTTGAAGCCCTATATGGAAGGAGGTGTCAAATTCCTTATCTTGGGATAATCTGGAAGATCAGGTAGTGATCAGACCAGAAATGATAAAATAAATGGAAGAACAATTGAAAAGAATTCAACAGAAGCTGAAAGAGGTCGTAGATCACCAGAAAAGCTACGTGGACCTAAAAAGGACACCGAGGGAATATTCTATGGGAGATAGGGTATTCTTAAGGGTGAAACCAACTAAAAGTTCTATAAAATATTCTAAACTAGACTCTAGATATGTAGGTCCATTTGAAATTGTGGCTAGAATAAGCCTTGTTGCTTATAGACTTGCTCTACCACCAAGCCTATCCAAAATTCACAATGTCTTCCATGTGTCCCTCTTTAGAAAATATATTTTTGATCCCACTCATGTCTTGGATGTGTCTAAATTATAGATGATCGACCCACTCAAAATTGAAATTTGACCTATTCGCATACTTGGTTTTAGAACCAAGAACCTGAGGAAGAGGAATATAGAGCAATGTCGAGTCTAGTGGGACCACTACTCAGACAGAAATGCCACGTGGGAGGACATGGCAGATATGCAGCAATAGTTTCCCTATCTGTTTGAGTAGATTTAGAATTTTTTTTTTAAAAAATTTCATGTGATTTGATGATATATGTATATTTGCAAACAGATATGTGACTGGATACTGAGTAGAGTAGATTATGTTGGTTTGAGTTACTGAGTAGAGTAGCTTGTATGTGATTTGTATTACTTAAGCAAAGTGATTTTGAGCATGTGATAGTATATGTTTTGAATGAATACAATATGACATGTTATATGATTTAGATATATGCCAAATGAGAGTAATTGTGATTTTATGATGAATATGATGAATGGGATATTATATGTGAAATGGAAATCATGGATTTATTTGATTACTTTGGCATTTACTAAATCCTTATGCAAGATATTTCTTGTTTAATTTTGTATAAAACACAGGGATTGTGTTTGTCCTAAGTGGGGGAGGATGTAATGACCCTCCTCACATAGATATTTGTAGATAAGTAAATTGGTAATAACCCCACCTTTTCTTGTGAATTGTGGTACTATTGATAGCTACTGTGAATGCAGGACCAGGTTCAAAGTCGTCGAGGAAGGGAAGTTAGTCGATAAAAAAGGTAATAAGGGAAGTGATGATTCAGCTCATGAGTACATGGATGCTCGCATACTTGCATATCATGTAGATGCTATGTTTGATTGAGTTTTATGTTTGGTTTGAGTGGTGATGATGATGGGAGCCACTGATTATTTTAATATGCATATAGTTTAAATTAAAAGAAAATAGATATAAAATAGGAATGCAAATAAGTGGATGTATGCATGGTTTAAAGAAGTCCAATTGCAAGTGTATTATTATGGATGATATGTTTTAATAGTAGATCTGCTTGTTGTGGTGCAGTGGTAAATACCCTGGGTCTTTGGTAGAGGCCAACCTAGGTTCCATTCCCCTTGTCTCCATCCTGCAGATATATGGTATAGTTAGGAATATCCTATGTGTTGGTAGAGGTCGACAAGGCTCCATTCCTCCTATGCCCAACCTATTGAAAGTGGCACCTCAAAAGGGGTGTTTTCCACTATAAATTAGTTTTACCCAGGTGTTGTAGGTGAGTTGGAGAGGAGAGGGCAATCCTCCAAGGGAGGTCCCAGGTTCAAATATCCACCCTACCAAAAATCTGAATTGGGTATCCAAAATCCAATTGATAATGTTGGTGCGGGCAAGGTCAGGTGTGACTCCCGGGTGAATTTGACTGTGTAGAACCCCTTTTTCATGGTCTCTCAGACCAATGCGGCTCCACAAGGGGTTTTCGCTTAAAAAAAAAAGATATGTTTTAATAGTAGCAAATATGTAAAATTAATTTAAATGAGTTTTTCTTTATCATGGAATGGATAGTCATGGGGTGGAGTAGCGGTCAACCTAACTGCATTAGTGCATGGTATTAAATGGCATATGACTTCTATTATCTCCATAATCGAGAACCAAGAAGGGAGGAAATGATCTTGAGGGTGAAGCGAGGAAAAATGTGAGACGTATTGGGTCTATTGTGTGGAGAGGAGGAATGGTCTTTTAGAAAAAATAAAAAGAGAGAACATGACGAACGTATTGGCAGTGGAGGATCTGGAAGTGCCGAACAACTATTGGCTAGGATAACTGATACAACAAACTCCAAGTAGATCGTCCATAATAACTTTTACTTGTATGATTTTGTTTAAAAAATGAATGACGTTTAAACTTGAAAGTTTACCTGTGTTCCCATGTGAAAACTAAATGAGAAGAATTATGTTGATTGTCCACCTATTTGAAAATATTAGTGGCCTAAGTGATTACTTCATGAATTCATATTTGGAATATATATATTCCGTTTTAGCTGTGCATGTTTCTGTTGCTTGGAAATGAGGATATGTTTAAAGTGAATCACACACATTAGTTTTTTACTATGCAATATGACTTCTGGTAAAAATTTGCATGTATGTATGTTGTATACTTTAGTAATGCATTCATGAAGAGTAGAGCCGAAATCTGATCCCTTCACTCTAAAACCTTAAACCATCAAGTTTGGAAGTGGAAGCCAATGCATGGTGTGGAGAAGGCCTACAATGGTGACGATAGTCAAGTGGGGAACTGTAGCCACCGAGTAAATGTTTAACAAGTGACAACATATTTAACTTTATACAATTGTGCTTCAGTGAGTGTTGTGATACATGCAAGTATAATACGTGCTTAAAAAATTATTGTAAGATTGAATTGTAGTTGTGATATATGGAAATATGTTTTGGTGACACCCTGTTTGGTGTTAGAGGTTCTTGTAATTTACCTGATTCTTAAACACAATTGCTACAATTGTGAAGGATCTCTTGTTATAATATGACAATAAATTATGAAACTTGTTGAACCATCAATACCTTATTATGACTATCCATATTCATGTGCAATGTATTCAAGGGAAGACTAAGTATGAGTTTGATTTAAATCATCTTAAGTTTGTTACATAGTTTAGTAAAATCCTATGAAAGCATGTGTTAATATAGGGAAGCATGATCAAATCATTTAATTCTAAGGGAATTTAATTTAAAGGAATTTAATTCAAATCATTTATCCTATCCAATAGTTGTCCAACACTTCCAGATCCTCCACTACGAATACGTTCGTCATGTTCACTCTTTTATTTTTTTCTAAAAATCCATTCCTCCTCTCCACACAACAGACCCAATATGTCTCACCTTTTTCCTCGATTATGGAGAAAGTAGAAGTCATTATGACATTTAATACCATGCGCTAATACAATTAGTTTGACCACTACTCCACCCCATGATTATCCACTCCATGATGAAGAAAAACCATTTAATTTAATTTTACATATTTTCTACTATTGAAACATATCATCCATAATAATACACTTGCAATTGGACTTATTTAAACCATGCATACATCCACTTACTTGCATTCCTATTTTATTTTTATTTTCCTTTAATTTAAACTATATGCATATTCAAATAATCAGTTGCTCCTATCATCATCACCACTCAAACCAAACATAAGACTCAGTCAAACATGGAATCTACATGATATGTAAGTATGTGAGCATTTATGTACTCACAAGCCGAATCATCACTTCCCTTATTACCTTTTTTGTCGATTATCTTCCCTAAAATGGAAGATAATCAGAACAAAAATGATAAAAAGAAATGATAAAATAAATGCAAGAACAATTGAAAATATTTTAGCAGAAGTTGAAAGAGGTCATAGATCACCAAAAAAGCTACGTGGACCTAAAAAGGATACCAAGGGAATACTTTATGGGAGACAAGGTATTCTTAAGGGTGAAATCAACAAAAAGTTCTATAAAATCTTCTAAACTAGACTC
The DNA here is from genome assembly GCA_028583015.1 of Wollemia nobilis. NCBI lineage: Eukaryota > Viridiplantae > Streptophyta > Pinopsida > Araucariales > Araucariaceae > Wollemia > Wollemia nobilis. The sequence continues at coordinate 6,469,661 of JAQPPZ010016931.1, forward strand.
TAGATATGTAGGTCCATTTGAAATTATGGCCAAAATAATCCTTGTTGCTTATAGACTTGCTCTACCACCAAGCCTATCCAAAATTCATAATGTCTTCCATGTGTCCCTCTTTAGAAAATATATTTTTGATCCCACTCATGTTTTGGATGTGTCTAAATTACAGATGACCGACCCACTCAAAATTGAAGTTTGACCTATTCGCATACTTGGTTTTAGAAACAAAAACCTGAGAAAGAGGAATATAGAGTAGTGTTCGGTCCAGTGGAACCACACTCATACATAAATACCACGTGGAAGGATGTGGTAGATATGCAACAACAATTTCCCTATCTGTTTGAGTAGATTTAGACTTTTATTTTACTTTAAAAAAACATCATGTGATTCGATAATATTTGTATATTTGCAAACATATATGTGACTGGATACTAAGTAGAATAGATTATGTTGGTTTGAGTTACTAAGTAGAGTAGCTTGTATGTATTTTTTTACACAACTTAAGGTAAGTGGTTTTAAGTTTATATTGATGTATGTTTTGAATGAATACAATATGACATGTTATATGATTTAGCTATATGCCATATGAGAGTCATTATTATTTTATGATAAATATGATGAATGGGATATTATATGTGAAATGGAAATCATGGATTCATTTGACTAATTTGACATTTACTAAAATCCGTATGCAATATTTTTCTTGTTCAATTGTGCACAAAACACAGGGACCATGTTTTTCCTAAGTGAGGGAGGATGTAACGACCCTCCTCACATAGATATTTGAAGATAAGTAAAATGGTATTAACCTCACCTTTTATTGTGAATAATGGTAACTCTGATAGCTACTATGAATGCAGGACCAGGTTCAAAGTCATTGAGGAAGGAAATATAATCAACAAAAAAGGTAATAAGGGAAGTGATGATTCAGCTCACGAGTACATGGATGCTCATATACTTGCATATCATGTAGATTCTATGTTTTATTGACTCTTATGTTTGGTTTGAGTGGCAATGATGATGGGAGCCACTGATTATTTTAATATGCATATAGTTTAAATTAAAGGAAAATAAAAATAAAATAAAATAGGAATGCAAGTAAGTGGATGTATGCATGGTTTAAAGAAATTGCAAGTGTATTATTATGGATGATATGTTTCAATAGTAGCAAATATGTAAAATCAAATTGAATGGTTTTTCTCCATCATGGAGTGGAAATCATGGGGTGGAGTAGCGGTCAGCCTAACTACATCAGCGCATGGTATTAAATGTCATAATAACTTCTACTCTCTCCATAATCGAGAACGAAGAAGGGAGGAAACGAGCTTGAGGGTAAAGCGAGGAAAAATGTGAGACATCTTGGGTCTGTTGTGTGGAGAGGAGGAAAGGCTTTTTAGAAAAAAATAAGAGAGAAAATTATGAATGTATTGGCAATGGAGGATTTGGAAGTGTTGGATAGCTATTGGATAGGATAAGTGATACAACGAACTCTAGGTAGATCGTCTATAGTAACTTTTCCTTGTATGAATTTGTTTTAAAAAAATGAATGATGTTTAAACCTAAAAGTTTACCTGTGTTCCTGTATGAAATTGAAATGAGAAGAATTATGTCGATTGTCCACTTGTTTGAAAATACTGGTGGCCTAAGTTATTACTTCATGAATTCATAATTGGAATATATATATTCTATTTTAGTTGTGCATGTTATTGTTGCTTGGAAATGAGGAGATGTTTAAAGTGAATCACATGCATTAGTATTTCAGTATGCAGTGTGACTTTTGGTAAATATATGCATGTATGTATGTTGTATACTTTAGTAATGCATTCATGAAGATTAGAGCTAAAATATTATCCCTTCACTCTAAAACCTTAAACCCTCAAGTTTAGAAGTGGAAGCCAATGCATGGTGTGGATAAGGTCTATGATGGTGACGACAGCCGAGTGGGAAAGTGTAGCCATCAAACTGCATGTTTAACAATGTGACAACATATTTACTTTATACAATTATGTTCCAGTGAGTGTTGTGGTACATACAAGTATAGGACGTGGTTGAACAATTATCATAAGATTGAATTACAATTGTTGTGATATATGGAAAAATATTTTGGTGTCACCCTATCCGGTGGTAGAGGTTCTTGTAATTTACCTGATTCTCCAACACAATTGCTACAACTATGAAGGATGTTTTGTTATAATGTGACAACAAATTCTGAAACTTGTTGAACCAACAAAACCTTATTGTGGATATCCATATTTATGTGCAATGTATTCAGGGGAAGACTATAAGTATAAGTTTGGTTTAAATCATCTTAAGTCGATTACACAGTTTAGTAAAAGCCTATGAAAGCATGTGTTAATTCTGTGTGAATTCTATGCATGGAATTAAATTAATGATGATAAAATAATTAAATGATTTGATTTCTATGAATGGTGGATGGAAAAATGTGAAGTCCTTTGTTTTAGTTAGTAACTTATTTATTTATTATTTGTAAAACAGAGTTAAATCTTACCTTAGGTTTAGGAATAATTTATGCTGGTAATACATCTCAAACCTAGGTTACCGTGTTTCCCTCATATGCTTAAGAAATTTATTTATTGCCAAAGTCATGCTAGAAGAACAACCTTATACTTATTTCTTAAAAACAAAACTTATGCATATGTGTATGTAGAGGGTCTAAGCTAGATTGGTAAATATGTGAAAAAATTATATCAAACTTTGTTAGACATTCTAAGAATTTGTTGTATACCCCTACTTACTCTTAATATGTCATGAGTTGCTGACGTATGAGTCAAAATAGTTTTTGGGTTTTTTGTTTGGTTAAATACTTTTGGTACCATTGTTTATGTTGGAATTTGATAGCAAATATTAAAATTAGTTAATGCTTATATGAAACTATATTAGATAGAATAAGTTAGAGGGAATATGGGAGATTGTTAGTCATATGTCTAAACTTTAAAATCTATTTGTGTGACTAGTGTAAGCTGCAACCAAATAGCGCTAAGTTTTGTATACTAGCTCTATATAAATTGTAACACTAAGTTGAATGAGTTTTCAATCTCATTGTGGTATTAAAGCTTTAGGATAAAAAAAAAAATCTACCCATCACAAAGCTTGTGAGTTCAAATTTGCAAGAGGGAGAAAGCTCATTTTTTGTGAGTTTGCAGTTGAGTTTTTTGTGCATTGGAATGCACTCATTGTGGATGTCGTGAAGGAGATATTTCAAATTGCAAATATTGTGATGCAATTGCAAACACTATGAATATAAAATAAAAACCTATTTGTTGTGGTTGTGAGGAGATATCAATCATTGCATTAACGTTTTGTGTGATAAATGTGCTGCTATGTTTGACCCGATTCATAGGAAGAGACGTTTGGCATGTTTGAAAAGAAATTTTACTGTTGTTTAGACCCCTACACACTGTATGAGAGAGGAGCCCTACGTGCTATGTGAGAGAGGAGCTCTGCACACTATGTGAATTTTTTGCTAACGTAAGGTGGACATCATGTGTGTTGAGCAAGCTAAGAGGTGCTCACACTTTATCCGAGTGAGGTGAGGAGTCACAAGACATCAAGGACTACAATCCAGGACTGCAAGCTACTGTGATGAAATGCACTATGAGGAGTCATGTTCGTCAAAGCATCGAAGAGGTCTGCACTATGATGAGTTGCATTCATGGTTCGTGGTTGCGGTGAGGTTGACAAAGACTCCAAAATGTTACCACCCATGGGAGTAATAAATTATTGAAATATGTCATCTACAGAAGTATTTTTTGCAAGCTTGGCCCTCTTTTTTTTAGAGGTGGTGTATTGATTCATGTGAATACGTTTTGCTCAAAAGGTGTTTGATTTAAAGGTATATTTAATATATGTGTGTTGCTAATAGGTGATAGCTTTCACCAATCATAATCGCCAGTATTTCGAGATACACACTCCATTGATTTGGAGCGAGAGAGTGACATGAAGCACAACATGGTTACGATCAAAGGTTATCGAAGGAGACGATGTCCGACGAATTTTTTTTTTGGAAAACCGTCTAATTCGCATCACTGGAGGGAAAATCAAGTCTGTGAAAATACATGAAGGAAATCATGCTTGGAGACGTTACATCTTCACTACAGCTGCAAACAACCAGATTCGTTGGAAGAAATTATTTTTTGGATGACGTGACTTCAGAGAGAAAGGAGAGGTTTGTTGGAAGACATGTCAATTCTTTGACTTATGGCTGATTGCATATTCACATTAAAAAATAGGACATATGATATTTATTTTTAGAATATGTGATGAGGCCTATAAATTCCTCATTATTACACTATGTTTGACATATAAAAAACTGCCATATTACCAAACATGACAAGTTAATTGCCAAATAGTTGATTAAAATATATTATTTATTAATTATTTGCATGATTTTATGTTTGGAACATTATACCCCTGTTTTGACTATTTTTAGCATTTTATGCACTATTTTAGTTGATTAAGTAGCAAATAAAATTGTAGTAAAATTACATTCTGATGGTATGAACAGATGCCTCTCATCGAGAACTACAACTTTTCTTTTTGAAGCAAGTCAATCCGAGTTGTAGATAAAAAGTTATGAAGGTTACATCATTCTGGAGCTCATTCTTTCTGGTGCTTACTCAATGTTCATGCCTTAAGTCTTTTCTGGAGCTGTTAACAGGTGCAAATCTACGTTAAGGGGAACATTGGTGGATCTACTGGGAATGATCCAAAGTGAGTTAAGGTACCAAATTCATACCAATGGTACTTCATAGTAGAGAGAACACATGACCCAAATTTTAAGGCATATGGACAAGTAATATGGAAGTTATGGGGCCCGCAAAATGATAGTTTCACACTTTTTGACAGCTGGAAATTTTGGAAAAATCTATGTTAGAGGCCAACTTGACAGCGATGCTGGGAGCAATTCCTGAAGAGTTAAGAGCTAAAAATTGAACCAAATGAATTTCATACAACCAAGAACACGTGGATACAATTTGGTATACATTGGAGTTACGAGGCACAAGTTATGAGCACTCCAAAAGAGCAACTGGGCATGTTTTGACAGCTGGAAATAACAGGTGACAGTCCATACAAATTCTAGCCACCTGTCACTATGAAGGAAGGCATGGAATTTTTCAACTAAAGATGAGGGAAATGCTTGGAAATAGTTAAGGGAAGATAGGGAAAGTCTCCTACCGTTGTCCCCACCATTCCTTGCCGACCAAAAGATGCAGCTCATGAAAAAGATCAACTAAAGCAACTGACCTGTCCTGAAATATCCCCCATATTTGTTGCAACATAATAGGAAAATAAAGTTGCAAGATAGAAATGGCATATTTTGTGTATGTAAATAGATATTAGATATTTATAAAAGGTGCTAGCTCCCATGTTGGTTGAGCTAAGAAGAAAAAGCTAAGTAGCAATTAGAAAATAGGAGATAGAAGCAGAATATATCAGACTGTAACAGTGTGCAGTAGAATATGTAATGTTATTTTCCAGATAAATAAAGTGCAGTTTTCCATCATCTATTGTTATGCATGAGTGTGTTAGTATTTAGTAAGTAGAAGAGATCTTATACCTTCTTCTGGAAAAGGGAGCAAGGGCCACTTCCAGGCCTAGGAGAAGGACTGACTGACAGGTTTTCCCCTGAACTTTGCTACAGCAGAATTGAGGTGGATATTTGTCAATTTCTTTACTTGTTTTACACTAACCATTGTTGTAGATTTAGGATTTATTTTCCATGTTTAAAAGTGAATTTTTAGATTGCATAAATGTGTGACAGTTGATAGAATAAGTTAATCTATGATTTCTTGATTCCATGTTTTAGCAATTAAAGCAGTTTGCAGCATTGTATTTGTTTCTTTATTTCCAACAGATTTTTCAAAGTTTTCTTGCATTTTCTTTTGTTGTCAACTACTATGATAGAATATTGACAACCTTTTGAAACAGACCACTGATAGGTGTTTGAATTATGTTTACTTCTAGCAATTTCTCTTCTACAAAAGTAATTAGGATTAAATTCTGCAATTGTACTTAGATTTCAATTTCTGTAACTTAGGATCAGATTTCCATTTCTGTAAGTAAACTAGTTTGTTTTATGCAACATAGAAGTAGAAAGGTGATCTAAAAACCCCCACATAATCTGTTCTGCCAATAAAACCTATTGCTCCCAAATGAACTAAACTACAACCCTGCTTAAGTCTTCTCTCGTAAATAGCCTTGGACACCACCCTAGATTGACAAATCATTGAGATTAAATGATGTGATTAATGACACACATCATTTTGGCACCGTTTTCGGGGACATGGTGTTGTTAGAAGGTGAAAAGCAGCCCAATAATTGTTAAATGTGCTAAGTTGTGAACTTTAGAGTAAAATCTGAATGTAATGACTGGTATAAGTAACTATTTTTGGTAAATTGCATTTCAGTCCATTTAGGAAACAAGCAAGAAACCACAGGAAGAAAAATTTCACAAGAGGTTGAAACTATGTCAAAGTTGTCTAAATTTTTTATTTCCAAAAATGTTGGAATTTTCAAAGAATCACAATCATCCACTTCAAGCACTGCAAGATCCTTTGAGAAATCATTACAAGGAGGAAAAATCAGTAGTTCAACACCACTTTCTCTTGACAAATCCATACAATCAGGACAATTTGATAAGATTTATAATTGTTTTTGGGAACCTACAATGGAAGGCTCACTAGAAAATCCAAGGAGAGCCAACAATGTGCTCCACCCTAGTGCAACTAGTGCACCTCCCAAAAATTTTCAAAATCCCATTCAATTAGATCTTAATCAAAATGCTCCCATGAAGGTCATTTCACTAGCAGTGTTACCAACTTTCAAGGGAGTTACATCTGAAGACCCTGATATGTTTTTATTTGAGTTTAAAATTGTATGTCAAGCTCATGATTACACTAATGACAATCAAAAGCTCAAACTGTTTCCTTCCACTCTTAAAGAGTTAGCTCTACGATGGTTTATCACCTTAGCACCTGATTCAATTAGAACTTGGGATGAGATGGAAAATATATTCTTGGAGAGATACCAAGAATATTGTCAAGTCAAGAATCAAAATGATGAATTTCTTACAATGAAACAAGAGGAAAATGAAATCTTAGAAGACTATCTAGACAAATTTTCTTTTGTTCATAAGAGATGTGGAAGTGTTGAACCTAAAATTTGCAAAGTCATATTCTTAAGAGGATTGCAAGATGAATCTAGGGATGCATTGGATATCTTGGGAAGAGGAGATGCAAATGCACTTGAATTTTAGGAAATCCTTAAACTCTGTAAAAATTACTCTCATTCAGGGCATAGAAAACACAGAATTGGTAATGATAAACATGATTTGAAAGAATGCATGAAAGAGGCTGATATTTTAGTACATCTTGATAAAATATTAGATGAAAAGAATGAATCTGTTGAACCTTTAGTCATCTATTGTTCAAAATGTAGTGAGAAGCAACACTCTCTTCATGACTGTCCTTTGAACAAAACATTTATACCTGCTACATGTAGCATTTGTCAAAAAGGACACCCCACAGATCAGTGTAGTTTATTGCCAGAACTCAAAAGTGTCTTTGAAAAATAGTCTCAACCTATGAAAAAACTCAATTTTGTAGGACAAGGACAAGGGAATAATTTTCATAAATTTCCATATCAGAATGCTTCTCAATTTCCTGCACATTGGGGAAATAATCCTTGGTATATGCCATGGTCTGCTTCAGGTCCACTTCAACAATGTTGGAGTCAACCACCATGGGCATATTCCCAACAATGGTCTCAACATGGCTGGGTGCAACAACAATGGAATCAACAACATCCACCATGGTTGCAGCCAAAACTATAGGGATATCAATGGGTACAACAACAAAAACTATACAATGGGCAACAACATTATCAAAACTAGAAATCAAATTTGTTGCCTACTTATACCCATAATTTCTTTCATGGACAACAACAACAACAAGCAAAACAACCTCTATTTTCAGCTCAACCTGTGGTCAGTCCAAATCATGTTAAACAGGTAACCCCTATCTCTATGGCTAAATCAGAAAATGTAGCCATAATGAATGCTAGTGATTGTGATAAAACTCAGTTGTGTTCAGGTAAACCACTGCTTGAACCTATTCCACTTATCAGTGTAGAAAGGGGAGTGAAAAAGAATGAACATGAAAATAAATCTGCACTGAAATATCAAAAAGAAAAAGAAAAGCTCTCTCAAAAGGATTTAATGGGAAAAGCATCATATCTTGAACAATTGGAAATATCAAAACTAACATCTTTGAAATCATATTTGATAAAGGAATTAAAACATTTAACTATTACAATCCCTTTACTTCAAGCTATTAAAGATGTACCAATCATTAATAGGATTGTTCAAGAAATGTGTTTTCAGAAACCAAGAAAAAAGAAGAAAGTATATCCAGAAAACATACAAGTAGGTGGAAAATTAGTAGACTTGCTTCTAGGAAAACTTATTCCGCCTAAGTATGATTGTACAGGAAGCCCACAGTTTCTTAGAACACATAAGGAAAATGAAAATAATACTTCAATTTTGGTCTCCATTGTTGTAAAGGAAAATGTAGAAGAGTTGGATTCCTCCAAAAAGTCTGTTTTTGCTGAAAATGTTCAAAATTCAGATTTTAAAGATGAACCAACTACTGTTCAACAATTATTATGGAATGATGAAAAGCAGAATTCTGAAAATTTGTCACCCATTCTAGTACAAAACAATTTTCTTCATTTACCACATGGATGTCATAATTTTTTCTCATCTTTTCATTATCATTTATCAAAGTTAATTCTTTCAAGAATTGTTTTTGGTAAACATACATAGATTTTCCATTCTTTTCCACCATATCATTGCTTTCTTAATTCATTAATGCATCATTCTCCAAGAACCAATTCAAAACATCATGGTACAAAACAAACTGAAATGCAACCAAAACAACCTTTGAACAACAATAGTTGGTTGACTAAAAACCAAGAAGCAAATTTGTTTGATGTATTGATCCAACATCCTAATGCTTTACTAACACTTTATGCATCTTTAGCAATTGGCATTGAGTTGTTGTAGGTACAAAAAAAATAGATTTTGCAGTTGAATGCATTTGATGAACTTTGGTTGGAAGCACTTCACCAAACAGAGTTCATTCAACAACAATGGAGAATGTGGCATGATGATCACATTAAGAGTAGCAAGGATGAACCAGAGGAGATTGAGAATGAACTTTATTCAGTTGATGATTCAAGAAGGACATTAGTGGTGAATGGACATCTTTTACAGGTGTACCATAAACCACTAACAAAGGTGGAATTTGCTCAATATTTCACACAATCACATTTGCATATGATAGAAGAGGCTTCCTCTTCTGACAAAGATTCCAAATGATCATATCTTTGAATCTTGAAAAAACAAAAGAAAAGAAAAAGAGAGAAAAGAGAAAAAGAAAAAAAGAGAAAAAAAAAGAAAAAAAATGAAAGAAAAGAGAAGAAAAAAAGAAAAAGAGAAAGAAAAGAAAAAAATTTGCAGCATAAGGCATGTCCCACAAAATGAAGATACATGAGGATATGCATCAATTTTAGCAGAGAGAAGAACTAATGAGGTCAATACTTCATTTCCAACAATACAGAGGCAATGCTGACATCATAAGATTCTTACTACTCATATGGAAGGAAGGTTGCATCATTGTTGCAACTTTCAACAGAAAAAGATGTTTTCATACAGAAAAATTGATGTGCTTTTTGTAGAATAAAGATTATTCTTATCCAAATAAGAATGAGAGAAATTCTCTCTCATTGCAACCTCATGAGATACATTCTATCTCATTGAAGCCCCTAAAAAAAAGGACAAAAGTTGGTTGAAAACCAGAAATGGCAGCCTCTTCTAATGAAAAAAATGAAAAAAAAAAGATGAAAAAAAATGAATAATTTAGTAGTGAAAACCTCCTTGGAGGTGCTGCTGAGTTGGCTTGCATGAAAACTAGTTTTTCGGTGTGCATTGCCTTGTTGATCCACCCATCATTGTTCCACCATTGTACAAATCTCACACTGCACATGTGTTATGTTTATGTTTTCAGATAGCTTGCTAACAATCATCAGAAGCAGCTTGTAAGGTGCATGATAAATTTTTAGGACAATAAGGTATGTGTTTCTTGCATTTAGTCATAGTAAGTATTTAGCATTTAGTGTATGATAATCGGTATTTGGCATAAACTATTCATACAATATTGGCAAGTTAAAAAAAAATAGAACATGTTGTTCAAAATGTCAAGAAACAACCCCTTCTGCCCTTATTTGCATGGGAACTTCAAAACTATGCAAAAATCTGATTTTGGGATAGACATGGCAACAATTCTATTTGAATTAGTAGGGCAGCTTTTAGAAGGAGAACTACAAGTTGATACCCCACAAATGCTTCATAAATCTGAAGAGGATAATCTAGAAAATGCACCTAAAATTTTTGTTTTACTATTGTTGCAATAAAACAACATGAAGAATAACATCTAAATAAAAGGATAGAGTAGGGATTTTTGATGTTATGGAAGGCTTATACACTCTAGATATGGGCCCACAATAGAATGTACAACTAACTTTTGCATAGAAGGTCATTTTTGCATTTTTGTCTGATCTTCGAAATAATAGGTTATCTTCGGAATAGCAAAAGTTGTTATATCTTCGAAATAGTGAAGTTGTTTGATCTTTAGAATAGCAAAAGTTGTTATATCTTTGGAATAGTGAAGTTGTTTGATCTTCAAAATAGCAGAAGTTGTTATATCTTCGAAATAGTGAAGTTGTTTAATCTTTGGAATAAATAGAAACATCTTCGAAATAAGAAAAATTGTACCAAAATTCTTGAAAATGTTGTAGAACAGTAAAATAAGTAGGACACATCAAATATTGAGGTTCCTAAAGCTCAAAATCATCCCACCACAAGTAGTACATCCCTCCAAAAGATTCAAATTCAAATTTTTGTCAAGTCATACATGTGCTTAGTTGTAAAATGCTTGATATAGTGTAGCAAGGAAAAATTTCTCAAGCAGGTGGCAAAGGATATGTTTTCACAAGGATAAAAACCTGCATATTACTATGGCCTACAAGGATGCATGAGGGCATGCATCAGTTCAAGCTGGGGGGATGATGAGGCCTATAAATGCCTCATTATTGCACTATGTTTGACATATAAAAAACTGCCATATTACCAAACATGACAAGTTAATTGCCAAATAGTTGATTAAAATATATTATTTGTTAATTATTTGCATGATTTTATGTTTGGAACATTATACCCCTGTTTTGACTATTTTCAGCATTTTATGCACTATTTCAGTTGATTAAGTAGCAAATAAAATTGTAGTAAAATTACATTCTGATGGCATGAACAGATGCCTCTCATCAAGAACTACAACTTTAATTTTTGAAGCAAGTCAATCCGAGCTGTAGATAAAAAGTTATGAAGGTTACATCATTCTGGAGCTCATTCTTTCTGGTGCTTACTCAATGTTCATGCCTTAGTCTTTTCTGGAGCTGTTAACAGGTGCAAATCTGCATTAAGGGGAACATTGGCGGATCTACTGGGAATGATCCAAAGTGAGTTAAGGTACCAAATTCATACCAATGGTACTTCATAGTAGAGAGAACACATGACCCGAATTTGAAGGCATATGGACAAGTAATCTAGAAGTTATGGGGCCCACAAAATGATAGTTTCACACTTTTTGACAGCTAGAAATTCTGGAAAAATCTATGTTAGAGGCCAACTTGACAACGATGTTGGGAGCAATTCCTGAAGAGTTAAGAGCTGAAAATTGAACCAAATGAATTTCATACAACCAAGAACACATGGATACAATTTGGTATACATTGGAGTTATGAGGCACAAGTTATGAGCACTCCAAAAGAGCAATTGGGCATGTTTTGATAGCTGGAAATAACAGGTGATAGTCCATACAAATTCCAGCCACCTATCACTATGAAGGAAGGCATGGAATTTTTCAACTAAATATGAGGGAAATGCTTGGAAACAGTTAAGGGAAGATAGGGAAAGTCTCCTACCATTGTCCCCACCATTCCTTGCCGACCAAAAGACGCAACTCATGAAAAAGATCAACTAAAGCAACTGACCTATCCTGAAATATCCCCTAGATTTGTTGCAGCATAATAGGAAAATAAAGTTGCAAGATAGAAATGGCATATTTTGTGTATGTAAATAGATATTAGATATTTATAAAAGGTGTAGCTCCCATGTTGGTTGAGCTAAGAAGAAGCAGCTAAGTAGCAATTAGAAAATAGGAGATAGAAGCAGAATATATCAGACTGTAACAATGTGCAGCAGAATATGTAATGTTATTTTCCAGATAAATAAAGTGCAATTTTCCATCATCTGTTGTTATGCATGAGTGTGTTAGTATTTAGTAAGTAGAAGAGATCTTATACCTTCTTCTGGAAAAGGGAGCAAGGGCCACTTCCAGGCCTAGGAGAAGGACTGATTGATAGGTTTTCCCCTAAACTTTGTTGTAGCAGAATTGAGGTGGATATTTGTCAATTTCTTTATTTGTTTTACACTAACCATTGTTGTAGATTTAAGATTTATTTTCCATGTTTAAAAGTGAACTTTCAGATTGCATAAATGTGTGATAATTGATAGATTATTTAATCTGTGATTCTTGATTTATGTTTCAGCAATTAAAGCAATTTGCAACATTGTATTTGTTTCTTTATTTCCAGTAACTTTTTCAAGTTTTCTTGCATTTTTCTTTTGTTGTCAACTACTGTGACAGAAGATTGACAACCTTCTGTAATAGACCACTGACAGGTGTTTGAATTATGTTTAATTCTAGCAATTTCTCTTCTACAAAAGTAATTAGGATTAAATTCTACAATTGTACTTAGATTTCAATTTCTGTAACTTAGGATCAGATTTTCATTTATGTAAGTAAACTAGTTTGTTTTATGCAGAATAGAAGTAGAAAGGTGATCTAAAAACCCCCACATAATCTATTCTGCCAATAAAACCTACTGCTCCCAAATGAACTAAACTACAACCCTACTTAAGTCTTCTCTCGTAAATAGCCTTGGACACCACCCTAGATTGACAAATCATTGAGATTAAATGATGTGATTAACGACATGCATCAAATATTCCAATTTTTTTAGAGTGCACGTATTTTAAATCTTCTAAGCTAGGAAGCACATATTGGCTGTGAATGTAGAGGTTCGTCCATCCAAAAAAATTACTTTGTTGAAACTATTGTTGTTTGTTGTAAGAGTGAGCCAAAGGAAAAGCTTATATTACTTTTGTTTATTGAAAAAAGAGAGAGAGAGATATTACTTCTGTTTGTTGAAAAACAAAGAGAGATTTTTTTATTTTTCACCTGCTGACTTGGGTTTACTTGTTGTTGTCTCTTTAAACCAGAGAGAAGTCCTTTTGTTTCCTTCCAAAATATTATTAATTAGAAAGCAATGGCTGCTAACAATAACCTTCTTATTCTTGTGTTTAATGATTTATATTATAAGTATTGGTCTATCAAGATGAAGACCTTACTCATTTGCAAAGGGCTATGGGATATAGTCGAAGAAGGCTACATCGAACCTACAGATTGGATAGCTTTGAGTGCAGTATATAAAACCAGCATGAAGGATGCTCAAAAGAAGAATTCTTTTGCCCTTTACCATCTCCAAGCTGCTTTGGAGAAAAGCATTTTTCCAAGGATTACTTCTTGTTTGACAGCCCTAGAATCATGGAAAGCCTTGTAGGATAGCTATCAAGGGAGTAATCAAGTGAAGCAAGTGAGGCTTCAAATCTTGAAGAGAGATTTTGAGAATCTCAAAATGCAAGATGATGAAAATGGGTAATTATTGTGTGAGAGTGAAAGCCATTGTAAATAAAATGTAAAACCTTGGAGAAGACATCAAATCTGAAGTGGTTGTGGAGAAAGTGTTGAGAACACTTCTTCATAAGTGGAATCATATTGCAATCATTATTGAGGAATCTAAGAATTTATCTACTCTAACTTTTGATACACTAATTGGTTCTTTGATTTCTCATGAAGAAAGACTATAGGGTTCTACTTCATCAAGCTTTAGAGGTGATGAAAAATCATTCTCATATAAGGAAGGTGAGACTCAAGGCAATGCACAAGGAAGAGGTCAAAGGAGAGGTAAAGGAAGAGGAAGAGGTAGATCACGAGGTGGCAACCAAGGAAGAGGAAGAGGAGGTGACAAATCCAAGAAAGCTTGTTACAATTGTGGTAAGATTGGTCACTTTGCTAAATATTGTTGGTCCAAGACTTCTCAAGATGGGAGAGGTCAATATGGAAACTATGGAAAAGAGGAAGGAACTTCAAATTTGTTCCTCACCTATGGAAAATAAGACCAAAATCTAAATGAAACTTAGACTTTGGATACTGGTTTCTCCCATTATATGAGTGGCAAAGAAGAGCTATTTGCTACATTAGATTCCACCTACAAGTCAAAGATAAAATTAGGATATGACAAGGCCCTACAAGTTGAAGGTATGGAAGCCATGAAGGTTCCAAAAAAATAAGGCACAAAGAAGATAAACAACATCTATTACAGCCCCAAACTCCAACATAATTTGCATAGTGTTGGACAAATAATGGAAAAGAACTATAAGCTTATTTTTGAAGATGGAAAATGTGTCATTTTTGACAAAAAAAATTGTAATAGAGTTGTTACACAAGTACCTATGACAAAGAATAGATTATTTTCTCTTAAGTTTTGGGAACAAGGAGGTGCTCAATTTTCTAGTGTAGCCATAGAAAATCCAAGTGTGCTTTGGCAATTGAGATATGGTCATCTTAACTTTGCAAGATTGAAGTTGTTGACTTCTCAAGCTATGGTGTGTGGATTACCAAAGTTGACGAGAACAAGGAGGTGTTTGAAGGATGTGTTTTGGAAAAGCACTCGATAACAAAGTTTCCAAGAGGACAAGCATGGAGAGCAAGCCATCCACTACAATTGGTACATTCAGACATTCATGGTCCAATGTATACCAAAAGCTTGAGTAACAATTCTTACATTCTCACTTTCATTGATGATTTCTCTAGAATGTGTTGGATTTATTTTTTGAAAACTAAAGATGAAGCTTTTGAATGTTTCAAGGATTTTAAAAATAATGTAGAGAATCAAAGTGAGTATGTTGTAAAGAGATTAAGGACTGATAGAGGAGAGGATTTTTGTTCAAATGCATTTCTTAAATTTTGTAAATATTGTGGGATCAAAATGCAATTAACTACTACCTACACCCCACATCAAAATGGTGTGGCTGAAAGAAGGAACCACACTATTGTAGAAATGGCTAGATCACTACTTCAAACAAAGAAACTCAGTAACATGTATTGGGTTGATGCTATTAGAACAAGTGTTTATATTTTGAATAGGAGTCCTACTTCTAGTTTAGATGGGACGACTCCTTATGAGGGATGGTATGAGAAAAAACCAAATGTAAAACACTTCAAATTTTTTGGTTGTCTTGCATATGCACACATTCCTGATGAGACAAGAAATAAACTTGACCCCAAAAGTCAAGCATGTATTTTCATTGGGTATTGTGTCTTCAAAGGCATACAGACTCTACAATCCAAAAACACACAAATTTGTAATTTCCAGAGATGTGATTTTTGATGAAGGGGGAGTATGGGGTCATAAAAACTTTTTTTTGATGATGGATATCAATAGGCAAGCTCCTCTCAAGTGCAGCCTATTAATAAAATCAGCACTGGAAATCCTCCTCCAAGTCCAAGAAAGAGTTCTACTTCGAGTACAACAAGTGCTACTCCAAGCCCACAAATATCACAAAGATCAACAAGTTATTCTCCAATGCTAATGGAAGTAGATTCACCATCAAGAGGTAAGATAACACTTCAGTACCATCCCTCCTACCAAATGTTGGACAAGAATTTTTAAAAAATGTACACTAGAATTCAAGCTAGTGAGATGAATTAAGTATTGAAAAGACTTGAAAATTTTCACATGTATGGTGATGAAGATTCTCAAGAACCTAAGGGAGATGTTGTAAACTATGCTTTAATGACTAATGCAGAGCTAGAGCTATCTAGTTATAAAAAAGCATGTAACCATGATGTATGGTAACAAGCCATGAAAGAGGAAATGACCTCTATAAAAAATAATGATACATGGGAGCTAGTGGAGCTTCCTAAAGGAAAGAAATATGTTGGATTTAAATGGGTCTATAAGACCAAGTTCAATGTTGATGGGAGTATTTAAAGACACAAGGCAAGGCTAGTAGCAAAATTGTTTACTCAAAATTATGGGATTGACTATGAGGAAACCTTTGCTCCTATTGCTAGACAAGAAACCATCATGATAGTACTTTCTTTGGCTGCCCACAAAGGGTGGAAAATTCAACACATGGATGTTAAGAGTACCTTTCTCAATAGGTACTTGAATGAAGAGGTTTTTGTGCAACAACCTCAAGGATTTGAAGAACAAGGTAAGGAGAACCTTGTCTACAAATTGAAGAAAGCATTGTATGGCCTAAAGCAAGCACCAAGGGCATGGTACTCATGCATTGGTGGCTACTTTCAAAAGTATGAATTCACTAGGATAAAAATTGAACCTACTCTCTACTACATGAAACAAGGTAAATGCATTCTCATTGTGTGCTTATATGAGGATGATATAATATTCATGGGTAGTAGTGATAAAATGAATGAGGAGTTCAAACACTCCATGATGAAAGAGTTTGAAATGAAGGATATAGGTTTGATACCTTACTTCCTAGGAATGGAGGTACACAAAATAAGAAAAGGTATCTTCATATGTCAACACAAATATGCTCAAGATATGATCAAGAAATTTGCTATGGAGCAATGCAAGTCTGTTGCAACTCCAATAGGTCATGGGATCCAATTAAGCAAATAATATGGAGCACCAAAAGTTGACATGACCACTTACAGGATCATGGTTGGGAGTCTACTGTTTCTCACCAACACAAGACCATATATTCAATATGTTGT
Source organism: Wollemia nobilis (assembly GCA_028583015.1). Classification (NCBI taxonomy): domain Eukaryota; kingdom Viridiplantae; phylum Streptophyta; class Pinopsida; order Araucariales; family Araucariaceae; genus Wollemia; species Wollemia nobilis. Next base: position 6,486,661 of record JAQPPZ010016931.1, read on the forward strand.
TTCTTTAGTTTCAAGGTATATGGTTGATCCTTCTAAACTTCATCTACAAGTAACTAAAAGAATTTTGAGATATGTAAAGGGTGCATTGGATTATGGGTTTCATTACCACAAATGTAACTCTGTAAAATTAGTTGGTTTTAGTGATAGTGATTGGGGTAGCAATATAGATGATAGGAAATCTACTTCAAGGAATTGTTTTAGTCTTGGGTCAGGACTAATTACATGGAGTTCCAAAAAGTAAACTATTGTAGCATTATCATCTACTAAATCTGAGTACATAGCAATCACAAATGCTAATACCCAAGCTTTATTATTGAGAAAAATTATTGAAGAAATAGGTGAGAGACAAAGTGGTCCTACCATAATGTATTGTGACAATATGAGTGCCATCCAGTTGGCACATAATCCTATCCACCATAGTATATCAAAGCACTTAGACATGAAGTATCACTTCATTAGAGACATGGTGGAGAAACAGGTGGTTGAACTACAACATTGTAGCACTTTGGAAAATATTGCAGATATCTTCACCAAAGGAGTTGCTAAAGTTTAGTTTATAAAGCTGAGAGACTATCTTGTCAGCTCTCTCAACTTTAAGGGGGAGAATGTTGGACTTTGATAGCAAAGTTTAACATTAGTTAATGCTTATACGTAACTATGTTAGATAGAATAAGTTAGAGGGCATATAGGAGATTGTTAGTCATATGTCTAAACTTGAAAATATGTTTGCATGATTAGTGTAAGCTGCAACCAAATAGCGCTAAGTTTTGTATACTAGCTCTATATAAATTGTAACCTATTTCAGCAATAATTAAGTTGAATGAGTTTTCAATATCAGTTTAGCAGTGCACCATAGTGGGACCAGTGATCCTTTATTGGATTATCCAATATATTAAGTTGTGATATACTCTCAAGCGGAAGGCTAATCGAATTCCTTGGAGTTATTTATAAAACTGGCTAAACTTATATTTAAATATAAAACCTCTAGGGTGTTAGAAGTTGCCTAGTTGGCACCAAAGACAGATTTAAATATAAGGGTATAATTTATTTATGCAAATTGTATTCAAGACCATGATGAATAGCAATTGATGGATAGGTTTATTTTAATTTGATTTTATTATGTCAGTAGAAGATGAATAATGAGATAGGATTGTTATGAAATATGAATAATTTAATATTTTGCTTATGCTTTGTTGAAAGAATTCAAGATGGATGGATAGGATGTTATGCTAAAACTTGTTATTTTCTTCCAAACATTTGAGCCAATAATATCCATAAAATGGAGAAGATTGCTTATAATCATTGTTTCTTCTAAGGCAAATAATTGAATTATGATACCTTCTCTAGGTTACATCTAGAACAGTACTGTGATAAGATCCTATGTATCTTTGACCAAGCTGGTTAAGCCTCATTGTATGGTATGGGATATACAAATGTGGGTCAAAATAGCATGTAATATGGAGACCAAGGCCAATGTATTGATATGGCTCTAATTGACTCCAAGAAGAGGATAATCAGCTAAAAATTGGGTATAAGTATACTATTTCCCTTTCATTCAGTATAGGAACATGAACGATGATTAGTCAAAGGTTCAAAATGATAAGGGATAGGGAAGCAAGCATCCATCCTCTAGATGTATGGGCCCTAGACGATAACTCCTTTCATATATTGACCCTCATGCCATAAATTAAGGATGTTAAATGAGATAATTCAATTCCACTAATGGCACCTTTATAGGATTTGGTCGATCTCGTTCACTTGGGTGACTCGTCTGTAGAAATATTGAACCCAAAAGTGGTGTAATATACCTATAATAAATTAAGCTTATGATAGTGAATATTTGGATGAAGCAAGTTTGCTATGATCCTGAAGGTAAACTTATGAGTGAACTGTTGTATTAAAAAAAATAGCAGTCTTTATTTTATAAATTTTAGAGTGGTACAACCAAGTGAGCATATTTGGGTTGTTATATTTTTAATCGCAAGGAATTGGTACTAAAGTATTAATAATCCTTCTATGTAAGAAGTTGATGTAGGATAAAATTGAGGTCTATTAGAACAATAAGTCAAACAAATATGAGGTCTATTTATTTAATGCACATCAGATGAATGCCTAGCTATCTAATATAATGGAGAACAAGGATGGATCTAGATGAATACTAACCCAACAAATCAATGGTACTTTATTCCAACATAACCTTTATAGGAAGACACTTAGGGTAGATAGGCTACACAGGTAGGTTATAGCTAAATATTTGCATCTAACATTTGATATAAGCACAATCTTCTATGTAGATTTCAATTTTTATTACAGATATGAGGCACTAGCGCTAATTATCCTTTTATGTGGTGTTGGTGCCATAGTATGAATGATGTTATAGAATGCAAAATTACAAAGTTGATGTTGGTAACATAAGTAGAGTTGGTGTTATGAATAAGAGCGGTAACATAGGTAGTTATGCTTTTATCCGTTGATTGAGAAGTGTCATAGGACGACCATGATGGTAAGACTTCATAGGCACATGTAGTTGTTAATTCAATATAATGGGCATCCACCTCTTTGAATAAGTCTATTTTAGACTAGGCATTGTCATATCTTGCATGGCTATAACACAAAACATTCTAGATAGCATGTTTTCACTAAAGATATTTTCTTATTACAGGTGACTGGATGTGGTGAGGTAACAATTTGTTAAGAACTTGATTAATATTTTCAATACTAATCCTCGTCCCTTTATATGTAGTAAACATCATGCATTCTCATAATATTTTAAAAATACAAAAGATACGAAATGTTAATTTTATGTATTATTAATTAAGCATTATTAAATTTATTGAAACTCAATGATGGGGATTATTTATCAATAAAAATATAGTACATGTAAAAAAATGTTTGTGTGAAAAATATATGGCCACATCTTATAACAAACCCCCTATTAGGGTAAAATTCAAACCATATTATATGTTCAAAATTCTATTAATTTTTTTTAATAATTTTTATTGTGTTATTAGGTGGCTAGAATCAAAATCCTATATTTTAGTAATTATATTTTTCATTATAGAGAATTTAAAGGTTTAGGTACTTATTATATGATTCAAGAATATTTTATTTGTTAAAATTATTAAGCCCATATGTTTGAAGCTTGTTCCTTTAAAATATATCTAAGTGATAATTACTATTTCTACCCTAAAAATTAAATTCTTTGTAAAAAGAGCAATCTTTATATTGAAAGATTATATTTTCTAGTTTTAATATTTTCTAGTTTTAGAAAATGTATTTCATTTAAGTAAGAAGGGATTTCTATTAGTCATAAATATACATATTATCTTTTTCAAATATGGCGAACTATATTTACAAGATTCAATGGTGAAATAAGATCCTAACACACCTCATTTAATTCTTCTACCACTTTTAATAGTATATGTAAATTGCTTGTTTCCTCTAGCTCAAAGTAGAATTGTTCATAGAAAATGTGCTAATTTTTTTGTTATATAACAAAGGATTTAGGATATTTTCAATTAATTTAGAGTTAAAATATCAACTCTAGATTTTATATCTAAATTATTCTCAAAAAGTACATCCTCTTGTTTCTCAAAATTCTATTAATTTTTTTTAATAATTTTTATTGTGTTATTAGGTGGCTAGAATCAAAATCTTGTATTTTAGTAATTATATTTTTCATTATAGAGAATTTAAAGGTTTAGGTACTTATTATATGATTCAATAATATTTTATTTGTTAAAATTATTAAGCCCATATGTTTGAAGCTTGTTCCTTTAAAAAATATCTAAGTGATAATTACTATTTCTACCCTAGAAATTAAATTCTTTGTAAAAAGAGCAATATTTCTATTGAAAGATTATATTTTCTAGTTTTAGAAAATGTATTTCATTTAAGTAAGAAGGGATTTCTATTAGTCATAAATATACATATTATCTTTTTCAAATATGGTGAACTATGTTTACAAGATTCAATGGTGAAATAAGATTCTAACACACCTCATTTAATTCTTATGCCACTTTTAATAGTATATGTAAATTGCTTTTTTCCTCTAGCTCAAAGTAGAATTGTTCATAGAAAATGTGCTAATAATTTTTTTGTTATATAACAAAGGATTTAGGATATTTTCAATTAATTTTTTTGTTATGGTATTGCTCATGTAGAGGAGTTGGAGAGCAAGTGGGTAGTTAAAACTCTCCGGTTATCGAGAGGCCCAAGTTCAAATCTCTCCCCTCACATTTTGCGGATATGTTTTATATAAAAGGTTCCTCATCAAAAAAAAAAAAATCACATTTCATACACCCATATTAAAGATCACTAAAGAAAATATTAGTAGACAAGGAGTTTAGATTTTGATATATTAAAAAGAGCATTAAATATGACAATAGCACCTCAACAATTTATGAGGTTTACAAGTAAATCCTATTACTCGCATACTACTCCAAAGGACAAGGCTATAAGGTTGAGAGAAGTTTAATTCTAAGTACATTCAATTACGCTATGACATTTAAAAGATCCAAATAAATAGCAGTTGAAAGTTTGAATCCTAAGTACCAACTCTATAGGAAAAACCAAAAACAATTTAAAAAATATTTGTATTTTTATTTAGGAAATCTAAATTGTGCATTTTGTTAGATTAATCTATTTAGTACTTAAAAACTTGGATGGAAGGGGTCTATATTTTTAAGTTTGGTATATTAAAGTATTTTAAAAACAATGGATCTATATACAATTACATACTTCTTCTACACAAATAAAATTTATCATTTTATATAGAGAAATTACAACTTGATTTATATTAAATTAGTTTTAATTTTTAAGTTAAGGAGTATTATGAGTTCTAATAACATTTCTTTTTAGAGAAACCTTAAATCACGGTAAAATTAAATGCCGGATGCCTAATTGATAGATCCAAATTTATCATATTAATTTCTCAATTACTAGTTTAAGAGAATTATTAAATTATATATCTATTTATATATTTTAAACCTTATTTAGGGTGTAATTTCGATTTTTAACTGTAAAGATGTGAGTGCATATATATTCAACGACCACCAACTTTATTCACACCTAGATATTTGACTTGACCGTATTACAAACAAATAATATAATAGGAACTATAGTGCATCTTACAAGAGGCAAGAGGCCATAGAATTTTTAAAATAGAATTTTTAAAATTCTGTAAAACATGATAATTTTGCTTAATGAGTTCATTATTGAAATACAAGACATCCAAACCAGCAATGGTGCCTTAAGATTCCAGTCTTGTAATGACCAAAAGCACACATCTTATTCAATTATTATCTATAATATTCATTTTCATAGCTCATCCATATACTTTGATCTGCTTGTTCATCTCCATGAAATTCTTCAACCTTGGGAAGTCCACATTCATTTTCTTGATCATCTCTATCAAATTTTTCAATTTCGCTATAATATTCGTTTTCATAGCTCATCCATATACTTTGATCTGCTTGTTCATCTCCATGAAATTCTTCAACCTTGGGAAGTCCACATTCATTTTCTTGATCATCTCTATCAAATTCCTCAATTTCGTTAAGCCCACATTCATTTTCTTGAAAGGGCCTTCTATTTGAACCCCATACTCTAAGCACACGCTCATTGTCATGACCTTCATCAAATTGTATGTCAATTACACATTGATTTTCATTACCTTCTTCCTGAAATTCTTCAAATTTGTTGATCCCACTTTCATGTTGCAGAAAGGCTTTCGTACTTGAACCCCATATTCTAACAGTTAAAGTTGTGGATTTTAGAGAAGCCGAGTGCAGTAATTTATCATACGAATATATAATATCTGACTTGCTAAAATACTTAAGCTGGGCTGCTTCAAGCCTATGCCTTTGAAAGCCATGGATTTTATTTATTATATCAGCCCACCACAAATCAAATAGGTACTGTAAATAGGAGCACTTCTCTAAATGCTTTGTGAGTATTACGTTCTTGCAAGCCTGAAAGTTGCTGTCATTCATTCTTACAAGAATATCGGGGAGTTGTTTATCAATAAATGTCCATATTCTCTTTTCCAAGTATGGTGGACTATGTCTGCTAGATTTTATGGTGAAATAAAACCCCACAGCATTGGCTGTGAACCTTTTACCAGTACTTAAACTATAGCCCAGCTGATCTTTTCCTCTAAGCTCAGCAAAGAACGGATCAAAGAAGAGATACTCAAAGAAATCCACCAGAGCAAAGTTTTTGGCCTTCTGCCGGCCAATTTGGAAATAAATCTCAACTTTGGACACGACTTCTGATTTACTCTCAACAAGGGCATCCTTAGTTTCATCGGCACCCTTGACTAATTCAAGGGTGGGCCAGAAACCGGACTGGTTATCCTTCAAAACTTTTGAATCAGCGAATGTCTCTTTGAATACCTCCGCAATATAGAAAACCTCTACCTCTGAAATTTTACCGCAACAAAGTCCCACGATGTGAACCTTTTCAAACAGTTGTGAAACAAAAATTTTCATGTCTGATAGAGACACAGAGAGAATGCACTTCACATTTTCATTTAGGTCAGGCCTACCTCCGCTTAAAACTTGTTTAGTGGATAAGGAATCCATATTAAGGTATTCGTACTCCCTTACCAGAAGCTCTTTTATCAACTCCAAACGATCCTCCTCCGGTTCAAACATTTTAATCGCTCTCAAAACGTCTTTGGCCACAATCGGGAGCTTTTCGTTGTAGCCCTGTATTTGCAATATGATTGAGGAATCCCCTCCCATCTCAATGTGGGTTATGAGTGCACAAGCTTCTGCCTGAGATATAATATCAGTCAGAGCATCCCTCAAGAGTTCCACATAAACTTCGGCGAGTATCCTGTTAAACTCCTCAGTCCTTATTAGAAACCTTATCTTTGAACGGGTAACATCCAGATCCTTGTACCATACATTTATCATCTCTTCTTTTATTATACACTTTGGAATCTCCGACGACTCGTAATCGTAGATCTCTTCTTCTTCCTCGGTTATACACTCTGGAATTTCCTGCTTAAAATTGTAGTTTGTAATTGAAAAATTTGTTGGGATATAGTCGTTTTTTACTGGCGGATACAAATCGGGATCTACATAAGTGGGGTTTTCCCAATCATCTAATACTTCAGGTGGGATGTTTTGGATTCGGTACGGCGTTCCGTACCACCTTTCATACTCGACATCCAAAGATTCACAGCAGAATTTCTTTCCGAGAATATCAACTCTCATGTTCCGGGGATTTAACAAACTTAACGTGTGGGCTATCAAATCTGGATCCCACTCTTCAATTGCGTAGTCTCCGTAGAGTAGGTGCTCCTCCGGATATTCAAACAAATTTTCTGAGAGCCGGCTTGCGTACTCATACTGAGCCTCTTCTGCTGGATACATAAATTCAACCTTTTTCATGGCTTGAAGTTCCTCGAACACCCATTTCTGTGGCTCCATTTCCCGCAGCAACTTGAGATACTGATGCAGAATTCCTATGACTTCCCAAACGTTTTCTAGGCCTAATTTAGTGAGCAATATTTTGACATGAAACAGGTAATTTGCAGACTCACCGCCATCGTAAAACAAGTCTGTGACCAAACCTTTTCTCTTCAAAAGAGATAACAAGCCACCCTGACAAATGACATGGGATAAATATATCTCTGGTCTCTTTAAGTATTCCTTCACCAAAGAAGGCAAAGGCCATGTCAGTGAGAGACGTAGAACGTCTCTGAGAGATTCGACCCAAAAAAATTTCCCAGGTTCCCATACTGCTCCTGTTCCATTTCTCTCGAAACTTAATCTCTGATAATCGGCCTTTTTAATACCACTAAACGACTCCATAACCCATTCCTCCAATGTATCCAGTGGCTCCCCTCCAATCACAACAAGCTTCATATTACTCGCCACATAATGCTTATCAAAGAAATTCAGAAGTTTTTTTCGCAAATCCACGCCTGGTATCCTTTTGAGGGGATGCCCGGCTTCTGTTAACTTCAAAACTTCTCTCTTACCCGCCATAATCTCATAGGGATGCCCTTTTACTGCAGAATGATACATCACCTCTTGAAGTCTGCACTCGTCGTCTGTTGAGTCCAGATGAAACTCTTCATTCACTGCCTCGATTTCTCTCAGAGCTTCCTCTTCCAATAATGGTGAAATGAATATCTGTGAAAACATCTGCAAACATTGCCTCAGGAAAACCCCACTCGCCGAAAACATGTAGCGCGTATCCAGCTCCCTTGTGAAGGCGTTTGACATTCCTCCGCTGTTATGGAAGCACGAGTGGTACTCATGGAAGGCTGGAAATCGAGAAGTGCCCTTCGTTATTATATGTTCTAAGTAATGTGCAATCCCGGGTGCATCTTCTGGATCGGATAAAGATCCCACGCCTACGCACATGGATCCCGCCGCCAACTTTATGGATTCCCTTCCATTCCACACAGGGGAGACCTCTTCGTCGTCGTGCGTCAGAACTGCCGGGTCGTGCACCAACGCGGCCTTCAAACCGTTTGGAAGATGGACGATGCGGTATTGACGCTCGTCCGTAGGGGATTTGATGATTTTCATTCTTGTTCAACGAGAAAATCGAGCGTAGAAGACGAAGAAACGAAACATACAAAACTTGGTCAATTATATGCGTCGTTTAGGAGGACGTACCGTCGCAACCTGTAAACATCATTCTGAAAAAATTAATCTTCAAAGCTTGGACTTACCGGGTGTTTAAAACTATTTTATTTAATTTTTGTTGAAATATTTATATGTTTTTAAATTTTTATGAATTCAAACTTATATAAATAATTTGTTATGTTTTATTTCAAAGGTTAGGTGGATTCTGTTTGGTCAGGCACTTATTAAGAAGAGACCTAGGTTCAAAATTTAGGGGTATGCCTGTTGTAAAAGGTAGTAGCCTGATTTAAATTTTTTGAGTACACGTCAGACCAAGGACGACGTTATGAATCATGAACAATCGGTGGTGTCTCTTACGTTGGATTATCAACAATGAGGTGGTATAGGGTTGTTGGGAGCAGCTCCTTGTGGTTTGAGCCTTGATTTGAACCCTGCACTTGGTCGTTACTAAAAATAGTATGGATGTAACCAACTCCCTTTTATATATATATATATATATATATATATATATATATATATATATATAAGAGTTATGTTTTCATTAAAAAAATTATTACTTAAGTTTGGATGCTTATAATTACTCGATGACCTATCCTACATGACCTCTCCAGTAGTGTTAGTTGCAAACTTTATCTCAATTTGATTTGATTGGAAGATATATTTACTATAATTTTATTATAATATTATAATTTAAATATTTAATGGTTACATTCATAGGGTGGGTGATTTTCAGGAGTGGAAAATCTTGCAAGGAGATATGCAAGGCCTAAAGGGTAAAGATTTACAAAACTTTTTAGGGAGATTATTTAGGTAGAGGTTCAGAGGAGGATCAGATAATTTGGGGAAGAAACCAACAAGGTCAGTACGTAGTGAAGGATGGGTATAGAGTCTTGGGAAAAGTAACCTCAGAGAAACCCAAGCTTAAAAGAATTTGGAAGCTAAACATCATCCCTAAGGTTGCTATGTTTTTATGGACTGTCATTCTCAATAAAATCCTCATGAAAGATAATATGTTCAAAAGAGGGATTGTGATTCCAACTGTTTGTGTGTTGTGTAACAAAGAGGATGAGTGTGTGGATCACCTATTTGGAACTTGTGATTTTTGTTTAGATATCCTAAATATGTTATTCAGAGAAGTTAATGTTTCTTGGGTCATTCCATATTCTTTAATCAGGATTTGGAAACAGTGGCACTTAGGAAGCAGTATTTTTTGGCAAAAATGCATTCCACATATTTGCTGGGGGACTTGGTTGGAAAGAAAAATATGAGTGTTCAAAAATAAAACCAGAGGACTAATTGGGGTTTATGCCAAGATAAGAACAACCCTCTTGGATTATTGTATTAAAAACATTATTTGGTAGGAAAATCTTGCAATGATCCTCTCTAGATAAAAAGGTATCTTAGAAAAAAATCGATAAGGTGAGACTAGATACTAGATGGGAATGTCCTCACAAATATTGGATAAAAATTAACTTTGATGGGGCTGCAAAAGGAAACCTAGCTCATGCTAGTGATGGAGGCCTCATCAGGAATGACAGAGGTCAGGTAGTGGTTGCATATGCTGAGGATCTAGGAATTATCACAAATCACAAAGCTAAAGCAAGGGCGATGCTTATGAGCCTCCAAATTGCAATGAATTTGGATTTTTGGAGAATTGTTCTCAAAGGGGATTCCAAGAATATTATAACTTCCCTTCAAAAAGGGAGCTAAATAAATCCAACATTTTCCAAATAATTACATATACGAGGACTATTTTAGGAAACCGAGAAGAAAGTCGAATTTAACATATTTATAGAGAGGAAAACAAAGATGTCGATAAAATGGCAAATATGGTATTTAGATCTAATAATTTCAAGGTTTGGTCATATGCCCCCATAGAATTGAAAGAGATTATAAGAATTGATAATGAATCTAGAAAATAAAGAGGGTAGAGCAAATCAGAATACTTATTGGGATCATGCGATGAAGGATTTGAGCACACTAAATTACATTGCTATCAATGGTTTCTTTATCAGTCATGTGAAGCATTGATCACTACATAAGCCTTATCAAATAGGAGGATAGAAGGATGTATATTTTTTCAGCTTCTCCATAAGCAGGTTTAGTCCAGGTTTATTTTGTTTTACTAAGGGCTATCTTGCATTTGTCTAATTCAATTGATTTTTTCTTGTACATCTTACGAGCTCTTTGTAAAGGATCGGGGTCCTCCAACCCCTTTTTTATCAATACCAAAAATATATACATATATTAACTATATTTATCATAATTTTATTATTTTAAAATTAAAAGAATTATTTTATTTATATGAATATATTGGTTTATAATATTTTTAATCAATCGGTAAAATAAATATAAATATTTGCGAAAAACATATATAAAATAATTGTCAAAAATGAGTGATTGTTCTGATTGATACAATCGAAGATGACAATAGGTTATAATAGCACAAAATTGAGCAAATATGGGAAAGGTATACGAGAGCCCATAACACCAAATATAAGGCCAAAGAATGTAGGCCTTGGTTATAATGGTCCAATAGGAAGTAGTGAGACCAAATTTATCAAAAGAGACACCACCTATGTAGCAAAACAAACCCCTCATATAAATTGTTGTAGTCATTGTGGAATATTTGGGAATATGACAACTCGGTGTTGATATTTGCATCCTTGTAAAATACGTGGTCATAATCACTCTTAGACAACTTGTTGATACAAAGAGAACATAGCCAATAAGATCCATATTGATTGTGGATGGACATATATCACACAATGGGAAAAAATATTGTATGGTTTCTATAAAAGATGTTCTTCAAAGAGGGCGTAGATAAATCATAAATTTCTCATGGAACAATGCAATATTAGGATTCTTTGAGCTATGCTTAGAAATATTCTAGAGGTAGAATTAAATGTGATGACCCAGAGGCCGACCTAGAGGTAGACCCAGAGGTAGACCCAGAGGTAGACCTAGACTTAGACCTAAATCTAGAACCAAAGCCAAAAGCTAGGAGCCAAAGAAAGAACCACAACCATATTTCATTATTCTTTCCCCTACATTAAGGGGAAATAGTAATATATGTTGTCCCAAATAATAATAAGAGGGATATTAAAAAAAATATTTTTTACATTATTTGGTTATGTTGTTGTAGTAATGAGATAATTAAAACTCACATACAAGTAGGCATGTATCATATGATTTTAACCATATGCCTTAATCTGAATATGATTGTTACAACCTCTATTTATTTATATTTGACCAATTCAATGTAGAAGTAGATCTTTGATCTCAAAATTTGTCCCTTAGAGCTAAATTTGCATCCATAAGAACTCTTAAACCAAGACATCTCTTAGTTTTATTATCACGTACCTTGCTCCATTTCACCAAAGAAAATTTCCTAACCATAAAAACGATTGCATAATTATGGGTGAGATTTTACTCCTCACCAACTCTTCTTTTTCGAAGATGATGACATCCTAGGGCCGGCCAATTTTTAAAGCTTTGATGGATGAGGTGGATTTCAGAGACTGAGTAGATTGACAAAAGAGAAAATCTCCAAGTCTAGGATCAAACGAAAATTTGGGCAGGGGCATTCTTAAAAGAAGAACCCAAATTCCTGTCCCAAATTTGGATTGATGGTGGGGATCCTGAATCACCGAGAAGAAAATTTAGACTGCATTATGAGTCCCAAGTTTTTGTCTCCAAAGCTAGGTGAGATTTTAGAATAGTGATATAAAGGGTCCAAGCCTGATAACCCATCCAACGGACAGACAACTAAGAAGTTGGTGAAGAAAGAGATCTATCCAATGTTTCATCCAAGACATCAACCATTGTTGGGAATCCCTAGGAATGTATATTAATGGCCTTGACTTCTTTCGTGCAAATTATTTGGGGGTGTGAAGAGGGGTAGTTTGAAATACATAGATTTTGAGGTAGTTAAACTTAGAATTTCAAGCTACTCAAAGGGGTAAATTAGATAAAGAATTTATTTGCATGGTAGAATGATCAAGGGTCTGGATATATGCAGAAGAGCCTAGATTCCTCCAAACAACTGACATTCCTCCCCAAAGTAGAACTACAACAGATCTTTCAATCGTTTTAGTGAGATTTTCTAGCCTGATGCCATTAATATTGTAATTTGAATGTATTGTAAAATTTTCTATAAATAGGGTAATGCTCGCCATTCCAAAGGGTGGCTCTGTGGCCATTACAATTCATATGTAATTCTTCTTCACCTTGTAAATAATAGTGTATCACTGTTTGGTCTCTCAATTTATCTTCTCTTCTATTTTTGCTTAAGTATGGATGTTTATTTTTACGATGGTCATCTGAGCTTGTTCACTTAATTATGCTATCTAGATTTCGTGGATCTTGTTGGGCAATTATTAAATTCTCATTCATCCTTAGGCATCAGAGTTTTAAATCTGTTAAAGCCAATTAGGTGGGAATGCTCTAATTATGCTATTTGGATTTTATTCACCCTCCTGATTTTGTAATTCACCCTTGCCCGCTACATCGAACAATAAGTGAAGATGAGATGAGATGATCTATTAGGTAATGTGTATTTGTACCGATGATGTTGAATGTATTTATCTTTATGCAGCTATATCATGTCCTTGTTAGTTTTGGCTATGGCCCCCCTTTACTTTCCCTCTCGTTCCCTTTTCCCCTCTCACTCTTTACAACATAGGTATTTGGAATCGAAGGAGCCAACCTTCTCTAGATATCGACTGCCCTTGCCTCTCCCAAGATAGGTGGTCGTTCAATACTGGTTGAGGACCACTAGGTGCATCCTAGCTCGTTCGGTGCCTATTTTTGCACCAATAGTTTTTGGTAACTCTGTTTGGGAACTCATTGAGTTTTCACGTTTGAGAAAATCAAAGTTTTGTGATACTCTAGTTTACCCATATCTAGTTCAATCACCTGGTGACTCCTCTATGCAACAGATCCAAATCATCATATTAGTTGCCCTTATGTGCCAAAATATTCTATATCCTAGAGGAATCAAGGTTTGATGAGCAGCCTTGACCTTGATAGCAGAGAAAATATATTCATTTAGCAAATCTGACTCTGGCGTATGAACTAGGAATTTTGAAGGCCAATGCCTCAAATGGCTTAGCAATGATGCCCATAGTGGAATGATCCTGGTTCACTAAACCTCCAATGTTAGCATAATATTCCTGAAAGTGCCTTGAAGCATCTGGTAAAATATGATGGTACTTTAGGAATTGCTCGAGAACATCTTGAAGATGTCGTTGCACTAGCACCCCTCCATGGCATAACACATGAAGATGTCATGATAAAGCTTCTTGTATTGTACCTAGAAGGGAGAGTGCTATGGTGGTACCAAAATCTTAGGCAGATCTATCTACTCATGGATGGATTTGGTGGGATCTTTTATTAACACATTTGATGGCTCCATACATCCCTTTCAACTCTGGATGCACCTTGCACTCATCAAGAGATATCCTTTTGAGTCTATCATAGACTTCAATATAATATTCAAAAGGAGTTGGGATATAATTCCATTTGAATATCATTTGTCCCCCTCCCAGGCTCACCTATATTACATTTGAGTGAAGAACACAAGCTTATACTGAGGGGGGGGTGAACAGTATAAGACCACTTTTTACTTTTCTTTCCAAATCAATATTATGCAATGTATAGATAGCAATATCAACAACAGTAATCAAAGCAATGCACAAATCACCACACACAATAGAGACACCACAATTTACGTGGTTCACCCAATGTGGGCTACTCCACGGAGAAAATATTTCACTAAAATTTCCTCAATCAATCTCTTGGGAATCCTTTCCCTATTACAATGTTTTATGGACCTCTATCCAAAGGAGATACCAATCCCCTAAATCAAGTTCATGGATCTCTATCCATAGGAGAACTCCTCCTCTACTCTGGTTGGTGATCCTCTAGAAGACTACTGCCTCCACTACACTGGCTTGTGGATCTCTCTCCACTGAAGACTCTTGTCCCCACTCAGAAGACCTATCCTCACTACCCTGGCTGATGGATCTCTATCCACTGGAGACCATTGTCCTCTTTGCTCTGTCACCTCCAAAGCTCTATCTCAAATCTACACTAAACACAGTCCTTCGGTCTAGCACAAATCTGCTCAATCTCTATCTCTGGTCTGGCACAAACCTATCCTCAAATCTGCACCAAAACTCTGCTCCACAAGTCCACATAGAACTTGCTTAAATCTGCTCAACAAGTCCACTCAGAACTTGCTCAAATATGCTCAACAAGTCCACTCAGAACTTGCTCAAATATGCTCAACAAGTCCACTCAGAACTTGCTCAAATATTCTCAACAAGTCCACTCAGAACTTGCTCAAATATGCTCAACAAGTCCACTCAGAACTTGCTCAAATATGCTCAACAAGTCCACTCAAAACTTGCTCAAATCTGCTCAACAAGTCCACTCATAACTTGCTCAAATCTGCTCAACAAGTCCACACAGAACTTGTCCAATCTCATAGAAACATAAAGAGAATTGTTAGAGACTCAATATGTTCTACACTCAATGCTCAATCACTTTCTCAACTCAAATCAGAATATAGAATAGTTTGTTTTATGGAACTTGAACAATCACTTCACACATCCACTTGACTAGGCTCAATCAACTCTACTCAACCAATCACTCAATGAAACACCCCTTTCTCACAAACCCTAGTCCAAGCATATAACCACCAACTCAAAATATTTCCAACAATGCTCAACAACTAATCTCACATAACAATGATACTCATGTTCTTTTCAAACCCTAGTTCAAGTTCTTTGCTCAACAACTCACTTCAACAACAATGCTTATAAAACAATCTTCACATAACAATGATACTCATGTTCTTTGCAAAACCCTAACTCAAGTTCTTCACACAACCAATGGCTTCAACAACAATGCTTATCAAACAAGGTTTTAACAACAACTCTTTATTCCAGAAAACCTTGATGCATTAACTCAAACACTCTCAAAAGGAAACCCTAATCAAGTCCTTTTCACTCCAAACTTATTTTCCAGAAAACCAATCAATCAACTCAACTTATGGAAGAATGTGCTCATACCTTTTTATTGAAGATGAAGGGATCTCATAAATCTATCACAACCACAAACACTTCTATGCCAAGCTCAAAGAGGTTAGAAGATAAATCTTTCTCACAATATAATGTAAATACTCAATTACACCTTATCACTCCACCTTTCAAAAACAACCATCAACATACATAAAATATTTATCCAATAACACCTTATAAACTCCCAACTAAAAATAAATTCAACTTCCACCAAAATAACTCAAAACCTCTTTAATCAATTTAATGGCAAAAAGAACTTTGGCAAGAATCAAATCCTCTTTCCTTAAAATAACATAAATCACTTCTCAATAAAACAATCTTTCAAAAACCCTTTTAACTCCAAATGGCACAAATCAATTTCCAATAAAATAATTCTTCAACAAACCCTTATAACTCCAAACAACACAAATCAATTACCAAAAATAATTCTTCAACAAACCCTTATAACTCCAAACCACACCTTAGAAAAACTTTAGGCAATATAAAAATTTAATCAAAAATTACCTTTGCCACTAGTGGGATTCGAACCCACAATCTCTGCCTCTGTGAGCGCTCTAGCCATGGCTTTGACCGCCGTGTGCGCTAGACGCACGTTTGAGAGCTTGGACGCTCTTCGTCCCCTTTGTCCTAGGCTGGCGCTCAAAATGAGCACGTGCAAAAGACTTCCCTTGGCGCTCAAGACACACACCACTCCACGCGAATCGATCGTGGGCTCCTCAACTCCCAACGCCTTCGCAAAACGTGCACTGCCAATGGACCACCGTGTCCTTTGTGATTCAACCAATATGCTCTTCCCCTTATGTCTTTCACCTGGCGCTAAAGACAAGTGAATCCCTTGTCTTCTTCCTCAATGATCAACGATTGCACGAAAACATTTCCAACTTTGTCGCATGCATTAAAATGTCGAGGGGTAAATTTTGAATGCCTCTTTGGCATTAATTTATACACGAATTCCCTTTGTTGCTTAGACGTTGGTGCTCCCACTTATTTGATGATGTCGACGCTTTCCAACCTTTATAATTTATAAATTATTTAAATTCTAAGGAATTTAAATTTTATAAATTATATTTATAAACTTTAACTTTAAGGAGATTAAAGCCTTCCTTGGGTTTAAACTTAAACCTTTAATTTGTAAATTATTCTGCCACCGTGGGTCTTTTAAAATCTTAACTGCCATCTCAATGTGTGAGGAGACTTTTATATCCTCATAATGATTTTAATAAAACCATTTAATCTTCCACCATGAGTTTACCATAAATCCTCATAAAACATTATTTTGCCAACTTTTTCTTCAACTCTTCGCATTGTTCCTGGTGCTATTGATAGTGTGCTCCATGGTATTAATGACGTCTTCATATGTTTACTTTGGCATCAATGATGACTTTTCACCTTGACATCAATGACAACTAAATGAGCTCAAAATGTCCAACAATCTCCCCCTTTGTCATTGATGGCAACCCAAATTCTTTTAACTGAAAACTTGATCTTTCCTTTGTTCTGCTCCCCCTGGGACATTGCTCCCCTGGCTCAATGCTCTCTCAAATATCAAATCTCTCCCCCTTACTCAAATCTCTCCCCTTTGACATCAATGGCAAAGGGTCACCTTTGGGGCTCGGGGCTAAGAATGAGCCTCTTAGCTTAGCCCCTCCCCACCTCCTCTTGAGGTGGTTAATTCTAGGGTGGGAGTATTTCTACTCCCAGAAAACATTGTTCTTTACCTTTATCCTCTTTCCTTCCTATCTGATCCTTCTGATTCCTTTGATTATTTCTTTCCATGTCCATGTTCTTTTTCTATTCCTTTCCCTTCCCTTTCTCCTCCCCCCCCCCCCCCCCCTCCCTCCCCCCCCCCCCCCCCCCCCCCCCTCCCCCCCCCCCTCTCCCTCCCCCCCCCCCCCCCCTTCATACCTATTTTTGTAATGTCTGCTCTACACCACTTTGTTGTGTGACCATCATTGTTGCACTTATAACACTTAATGTTATTATTCCTTGGAGGTGCAAATGTCATAGGATTTCTCCTAGTGAAGCCATATCCTCTTCTATCATGAACCCTACAATTCATTGCTTTGTGACCAAACTGATTACATGAGTAGCAATACCCATGGAAAAGTTATTTGTTCCCATATTCTTGTCTTTCATGTGTCCTGCATTGTGAAGCCATGTGCCCAAACTTGTGACATGAAAAGCATCTTCCATTGAATTTTCCTTGTCTTGACCTCATTGGTCTCCTAGTCTCTTTTGACCTATTCTGATTGTTGTTCCATCTGTATCTTCTTTGTGCATTGTTCCTATTTTTGTTGAACTCTCTATTGTCCAACTCATCCTCAGATGTCTCACTTTATTTTACATTGTCTTCTTCTGAAGTATCTTCATCTGAAGTTTCTTCTTCTCCAAAACTTGAGGTTGACTCTCCTTCCCATTTCTTTTGATTCTGTTCAAATCCAAGACCTGTCTTGCTTGATGTAGTCTTTTGTGTCTTGATGAACTTATCCAAGTTCTTTGAGCTATTTTTAAACCCTTTCATCTTGACCTTGGAGTCTTCTAAATCTTCTCTTAGTAGTGCCACTTCTTGTGCTAACTTCTCACATTCTAAGATCTTTGCTTCTAACTTATCCTTGAACCTTTTTGCCTTAGCCTTTGATTTTTCTAAATCCTCTATAAGCAATCTTCTCTCTTCATCACATTCTTGAAACTGAATTTCAAGTTTAGAGTGTTGCTTTCTTACCTTCTTTACCATGTCAAGGGCATAAATAAGTTCTCCCTTGAGATCATAACCATCCCTTTCTGAATATTCCTCTATTTGTTTACCTTTGTCCACATCTTTATTTTCTATGGGCTTGTCTTCTATAGGATCACTTACTTCTTCTTCTAATGCCATTAGAATATTTTCATCTGGTCCTTCAAGTGCATTCTCATATTCATCATCACTGAAACTATAACCATCCCTTGTACAATTATCTTCAAGATGTCCAAAGTTACCACATCTAAAACACTTGAGAATTATTGGAGTCTTTTTCTTAACTTGCTCTTTTTCTTCAATCATAAATAGGACTTCATATCTATCATTGTCTGAAAAGCTAGCATCACTATCACTTGAGTACTTACTTGCCTTATCCGCATAGTAGCTCCTCTTTTGTCTTTGAAAGAACTTCTTTCCTTGTCTGCTTTGTCCATCCTTGCTTTTCTTTTGGTGCCTATATCTTTCTGATTCCCTGTTCCTGTGATCCTATTTTTCTTCACCATTGTTGTTCTTTGGTTCTTGAAAATCTGTTGCAAAATATCCAAACTTTCCACAATTGAAACACTTAACAGATCTTAGATCTCTGGATCTTCTAGAGTCTTTATCTCTTCTACCATAATTAGCTTCTTCATCACTGGATGACTCATTGCTTGATTCTGACTTCTTACCCTTTGTCTTCTTGATTGATTTGAATGTTGCTTCCTTCTGAGGAATAGGATCTTTTGTTCTTATCTCAAATGTTGTGAGCATACCTAGCAACATATCTCTTGTCAAAGTATCACCATCCAATGATACTTCTATAGCAGAAACCTTTTCACTGAATCTTTTTGGAAGAGATCTTAATACTTTATCACAAACATCAGATTCATCAATCTTCATTCCAAGTCCTTGCATATCATTAACAACCTCATCAATTCGAAGTAGATAAGCACTAATATTTTCCTCATCATTCATTCTTAATGCTTCAAATTGTCCTTTGAGATTTCGAATTTTTGCTTTCTTGACACTCTTATCTCCTTCATATATATTTTGCAATTTATCCCACATTTCTTTTGTAGTTTGACAATGCATAACTTTCATAGACTCTGTTCTACGCAAACCTCTCACAAGTGCATTCATTGCTTTTGAATTATAGTGTTGTAGAAGCTTACCTTCCTTATCTGTAGGAGGATTGACTAAGGGATCGTATCCAAATTCCACTGCTTCCCAAACTTCATTACCAAGTGCCATCAGGTAGATCTTCATCATCATACTCCAATATATATAGTCACTTCCATCAAATACTGGTGCTGAATTATTTGAGGACACCTCCTTAGGATCCATTGTGTTCTTGTTAGCTTTTCCTTCAAGCTGTTAAACTCTTATGAAGGAACCCACTCTGATACCAATTGAAGAACACAAGCTTATACTGAGAGGGGGGTGAACAGTATAAGACCACTTTTTACTTTTCTTTCCAAATCAATATTATGCAATGTATAGATAGCAATATCAACAATAGTAATCAAAGCAATGCACAAATCACCACACACAATAGAGACACCACAATTTACATGGTTCACCCAATGTGGGCTACTCCACGGAGAAAATATTTCACTAAAATTTCCTCAATCAATCTCTTGGGAATCCTTTCCCTATTACAATATTTTATGGACCTCTATCCAAAGGAGATACCAATCCCCTAAATCAAGTTCATGGATCTCTATCCATAGGAGAACTCCTTCTCCTCTGCTCTAGCTGGTGATCCTCTAGAAGACTACTACCTCCACTACACTAGCTTGTGGATCTCTCTCCACTGAAGACTCTTATCCCCACTCAGAAGACCTATCCTCACTACCCTGGCTGATGGATCTCTATCCACTAGAGACCACTATCCTCTTTGCTATATCACCTCCAAAGCTCTATCTCAAATCTACACTAAACATAGTCCTTCAATCTAGCACAAATCTGCTCAATATCTATCTCTAGTCTAGCACAAACCTATCCTCAAATATACACCAAACTCTACTCCACAAGTCCACACAGAACTTGCTTAAATATGCTCAACAAGTCCACTCAAAACTTGCTCAAATATTCTCAACAAGTCCACTCAGAACTTGCTCAAATCTTCTCAACAAGTCCACTCAGAACTTGCTCAAATATGCTCAACAAGTCCACTCAGAACTTGCTCAAATATGCTCAACAAGTCCACTCAGAACTTGCTCAAATCTCTCAACAAGTCCACTCAGAACTTGCTCAAATCTGCTCAACAAGTCCACTCAGAACTTGCTCAAATCTACTCAACAAGTCCACTCAAAACTTCTACCAAATCTCTCAACAAGTCTCCTCTCAAAAAGACTTACCTCAAATCTTCTTAACAAGTCCACATAGAACTTGTCCAATCTCATAGAAACATAAAGAGAATTGTTAGAGACTCAATATGTTCTACACTCAATGCTCAATCACTTTCTCAACTCAAATCAGAATATAGAATAGTTTATTTTATGGAACTTGAACAATCACTTCACACATCCACTTGACTAGGCTCAATCAACTCTACTCAACCAATCACTCAATGAAACACCCCTTTCTCACAAACCCTAGTCCAAGCATATAACCACCAACTCAAAATATTTCCAACAATGCTCAACAACTAATCTCACATAACAATGATACTCATGTTCTTTTCAAACCCTAGTTCAAGTTCTTTGCTCAACAACTCACTTCAACAACAATGCTTATAAAACAATCTTCACATAACAATGATACTCATGTTCTTTGCAAAACCCTAACTCAAGTTCTTCACACAACCAATGGCTTCAACAACAATGCTTATCAAACAAGGTTTTAACAACAACTCTTTATTCCAGAAAACCTTGATGCATTAACTCAAACACTCTCAAAAGGAAACCCTAATCAAGTCCTTTTCACTCCAAACTTATTTTCCAGAAAACCAATCAATCAACTCAACTTATGGAAGAATGTGCTCATACCTTTTTATTGAAGATGAAGGGATCTCATAAATCTGTCACAACCACAAACACTTCTATGCCAAGCTCAAAGAGGTTAGAAGATAAATATTTCTCACAATATAATGTAAATACTCAATTACACCTTATCACTCCACCTTTCAAAAACAACCATCAACATACATAAAATATTTATCCAGTAACACCTTATAAACTCCCAACTAAAAATAAATTCAACTTCCACCAAAATAACTCAAAACCTCTTTAATCAATTTAATGGCAAAAAGAACTTTGGCAAGAATCAAATCCTCTTTCCTTAAAATAACATAAATCACTTCTCAATAAAACAATCTTTCAAAAACCCTTTTAACTCCAAATGGCACAAATCAATTTCCAAAAAATAATTCTTCAACAAACCCTTATAACTCCAAACAACACAAATCAATTACCAAAAAATAATTCTTCAACAAACCCTTATAACTCCAAACCACACCTTAGAAAAACTTTAGGCAATATAAAAATTTAATCAAAAATTACCTTTGCCACTAGTGGGATTCGAACCCACAATCTCTGCCTCCGTGAGCGCTCTAGCCGTGACTTTGACCACCGCATGTGCTAGACGCACGTTTGAGAGCTTGGACGCTCTTCGTCCCCTTTGTCCTAGGCTGGCGCTCAAAATGAGCACGTGCAAAAGACTTCCCTTGGCGCTCAAGACACACACCACTCCACGTGAATCGATCGTGGGCTCCTCAACTCCCAACGCCTTCGCAAAATGTGCACTGCCAATGGACCACCATGTCCTTTGTGATTCAACCAATATGCTCTTCCCCTTATGTCTTTCACCTAGCGCTAAAGACAAGTGAATCCCTTGTCTTCTTCCTCAACGATCAACGATTGCACGAAAATGTTTCCAACTTTGTCGCATGCATTAAAATGTCGAGGGATAAATTTTGAATGCCTCTTTGGCATTAATTTATACATGAATTCCCTTTGTTGCTTAGACGTCGGTGCTCCCACTTATTTGATGACGTCGGTGCTTTCCAACCTTTATAATTTATAAATTATTTAAATTCTAAGGAATTTAAATTTTATAAATTATATTTATAAACTTTAACTTTAAGGAGATTAAAGCCTTCCTTGGGTTTAAACTTAAACCTTTAATTTGTAAATTATTCTGCCACCGTGGGTCTTTTAAAATCTTAACTGCCATCTCAATGTGTGAGGAGACTTTTATATCCTCATAATGATTTTAATAAAACCATTTAATCTTCCACCATGAGTTTACCATAAATCCTCATAAAACATTATTTTGCCAACTTTTTCTTCAACTCTTCGCATTGTTCCTGGTGCTATTGATAGTGTGCTCCATGGTATTAATGACGTCTTCATATGTTTACTTTGGCATCAATGATGACTTTTCACCTTGACATCAATGACAACTAAATGAGCTCAAAATGTCCAACATTGAGCTCTTAGCTCGGATATCAACCTCCTCTTGCATAAATCTGAGGAACGCAAATTCCCTCAAATATTTCAAGATGTCATACGAGTAGAGTGACTCCTACTTCAAGTAGGAAAGAAATATTCAAAGGACTTCACCCTCCCATCCCTTTTCTCAACTACTACTGCTTCCTCCCCAATTGTATAGTATTCGCCATGGATGCCATCTCAAGCTGTATAGGAGTGGGGGTTGTAGTTCTACAAAACACAAGGGGAAAATATCTTCTCGAGCCCATACAGGAGATATGCAAGCACCATTTTTGCAATAGATAATACTATTGCTTGCACTTTCTTCTAAAAAATAGAACCAAAGCGAGGATTTCAGTCACAAAGAGGGAGTAATTTTGCACACTTTTTATATCTAGGAGCACGTTGAGCAAGGGCTAAGCTTTCTTTAGAAGGGCTCAGCTAGTTAGAAGATAAATCTTGAGGAGATCTCAATCGTAGTAGGGTCAATCAATAAGCCCTATTATCAAATGTGCATGGAGACAATGGAGACGTATGAAGCCAAAATTTCATAGCAAGTGGATCCCATTGTCGCATGAACTAGTACTAGAAGATGGCTCCCTCATGATAAAATACATCGATACGTTGATCATCGATTGCATAGGTACTCGTATGCATGATGATCTACCATGTTATGAGTACTTAGTAGCTTGGAATATTTTTTTGCAGTGGTGATCGAATTACAAGAAGCACCTCAAGTTCAGTATAGTCTGGTCTATACATTGCAAATTCATGGGATGAATTTTAGGATGAATCAATGGTTGTGGCATGCCACTCATACCACAATTTTGTGTACATAAGCCAAAAATCAAATAGAAGTGCAGTAGGCACATGCCCAGTGATATCATCCTATTCAATAGTGACTCGCAAAGGATTTACAAAAATTATAGTGATTTTGAAACACTCCCCTTTGTTCTCAGTATTCTTCTTTGTGTTTGTTGTGACCTCGTTCCCAATGGACCAAGGCTCGAAATTCATGCATCACTTGACGTAATATCTAAAAGGATACCCACTGCATCATTGAAAGTAGTGCCCACTCCTCAACTAATGGGATGACTAATCTATAAGTAGCACCTATAAAGGTAGAGGTAGCATGTGTGAGAAACATAAAATAAAATGTGGTTGTAACTAAAGATTCACTATAGGAGTGGTGATAAGCTAATAATTTTTCTATGTGGTTGCATTAAGAAAAATTTTTGCAAATACCCTAAGCATTCTAGTTTTAGTCCTTGGTGGGGTATGTTGATGGGAACGCAATCTGTAGGGATGTCTTACAGATCACCTTCCCTTTTATTTATTTTATTTATTTTATTTTGTTGTGTTCTTCCCTTCCTTATTTTTCCTCAGTACTTTTCTTCTGCTAACCAACGAGGTTGGTGGTAGTTGTCTTTCTACTTCTGCCATTTTTTGTGTTTTCCTTCCTCCCTTCTTCCCCTCTTGTTCTCCTTTCCTGGTTTTGATGTTTTTCCCACTTGTTATTTCCCTCCTTTTTGCCCTTCCTTCTTCCTTTTGCCTTATTTTCCATTCACATTTGGCCATCTTCCTCCTTTGTCTTGCAGACTCCTTTGGCTACTTTTGCTTATATGCCTTCACTGTCCCCTCCTTCTTCCCTCCCTTTGTTTGTATGTTTTCAATGTTTCAAAATTAATTACTTATTGGGTCCTTAATTTTCATAAAAGTAAAATTCCCTATGAGCCACCAAGAGTGTGGGTGAGATTTCACTCCTCCTCACCCACTCTTTTTTTTTAAATATGATGACATCCTAGGGCCAGCTAGTTTTTTAAGCTTTGATGGATGAGGCAGATTTTAGATACTGAGTGGATGGACAAAAGAGCAAATATCCAAGTCTGGGATCAGACAAAAAATTGGACAAGTTCATGCTTAAAGGAAGAACCCAAATCCTTACCCCGCCTTTGGATGTATGGTGGAGACCTCGAATCCTCAAGCAGAAGAGTTGGACTGCATTATGAGTCCCAATTTTTCATCTCCAAAGTTGGACAAGACTTTGGGAGAGAGATATAAAGGGTTTAAGCCTGATCACCCATCCAAGGGACAAAAAACTAAGAAGCTAGTGAAGAAAGAGATCTACCTAATATTTCATCCAAGACATTAGCCATCATTGAAAATCCCTAGGAATGGATATTAATGACTTCGGTTTCTTCCATATAAATTATCTAGGGGTGCAAAGAGGGACAATTTTAAATACATAGATCCTGAGGTAATTAAATTCATAATTTTAGGTTGCTTAAAGGGGTAAAGTAAATAAAGAATTTATTTGCATAAATGGTCTAGTAGAATGATCAAGGGCCTAGTTATATGCATAAGATACTTTGGATAACTGACAATCTTCCCCGAAGCAGAACTGTAGTAGATCTTACGACCGTTCTAGCAAATATTTTTTGCCTGATGCCATTAATGCTATAATTTGAATGTATTGTAAAATATTCTATAAATAGTGAAATGCTCGTCATTCCAAGGTGCATTTTATGGCCTTTAAAATTCATATGTGATTCTCCTTCACCTTGTAAATAATAGCATATCACTATTTAGTCTCTCAATTTGTATTCACTTCTATTTTTGTTTAAGTATGGATGTTTTTTTCTTTTATGGTCGTTTGAGCTTGTTCACTTAATTCTGCTATCTAGATTTCATGGGTCTTGTTGGGTGGTTCTGGAATTTACATCCATCCCTAGGCATCGGGGTTTTATTTTTATTAAATTCGATCGAGTGGGAGCGCTCTAATTTTGCTGTCTAGATTTCATGCACCCTCTAGCTAGTTCTAAAATTGCCCTTACTTGCTATATCAAATGATAAGTGAGGATGAGATGAGCCAATATTTTAGGTGATGTGTTGTTTGCATCGACAATATTGAACACATGTGTCTTGATGTAGCCATATCTCATCCTTGTCTGTTTTGGCTATGGCCTCCCTTTTATTTCCCTCTCGTTCCATTTTCCCATCTCACTCTTTACGACGTAGGTAGTTGGAACCGAAGGAGCTGGACTTCTCTAAAGATCGACTACCCTTGCCTCTCCTGAGTCAGGCAACCATTCAATATTGGTTAAGGACCGTTGGATGTGCTCCCGCTTATCTAGTGCCTATTTTTGTACCAACAATAATATATATTAAAAAAAATTCTACCAATTTTGACATAATATACAAGGATATATAATATGTTGGAATGACCTATAAGACTGATTTAATTAGTTGCACTCTTCCTACTAATGATAACCATATACCTCTTTATGTCGATAGTTTATTTTAAGTTTTACTTATAACTGGATTCCACATTCTACCCTCATTCTCCTATTAAATAAGGGCATCCCTAGATATGTTGCTAACAAATTTACCTCCTCCTTTTTAAGTAACTTGTATATCCTTGCATTGATTCTAATTTGAGTGTTTAGAAAGTAAATTTTATATTTTATCCTATTAACTTTCTTCCCTAATGATATTTCATATTCCTTTAATAAGTTATTTAAAGCTCTGGCCTCGTTTTTCCCTACCCTCCTAAAAAGGGTTGTATCCTCTACAAACAATTGATGGGTGATGTTTTTGAGGTTATTACTAGCCTTAAGTCTACTTATCATCCCATGTTTGTATTCCTTCTTCAATTTACTTTCCAATACCTCTTCCATAATAATGAACATATATGATGATAAAGGATCTCCATATCTAATACCCCTCTTGGCTTTAAATGATTCTATTACCAGCCATTGACCAGAATTGAATATGATATTTTAGAGACATAAGATTTAATCCATATAAGCCATTTCTTCTCAATTTTAAACTTTTCTAATACTATAAAAATAAAGTCACATTTAATCCTATCATAGGCTTTATTCATATTAAGTTTTAATATCATTGCTCTCTCTTTTCTAAAAGTTGTTGAATGCATTACTTCATGAGCTACTATGATCCCATATAGAATTTGTCTCCCTTTCACAAATCCTCCTTGTTGTTTTGAAATAATTTTGTCTAACATTAGTTTTAACTGATATGCCACCAATTTGGATATTATATTATATGTCATATTACATAGGCTTATGGGCCTAAATGAATGAAACATTTATATATCCTTATTTTTTGAAATTAGGGTAAGATATGTTTCATTTATTGTATAAGGTATGTATTATTTTATCCTAGATTTTTTCATTTTTACTATTAAAGAATCCGTCACTATTTCCTACATATGCTCATAGAAAGTTGTTGAGATACCATCCAAACCTAGGGATTTATCCTTATTAAAAGAGAAAAGAGCTAAATAAACTTCTTCCATGGTAATAGGCTACATAAATTTGTTATTGTGTTCAACTATTATAATTAAAGGTACTTCTTGTAGTAGTTTAATAATAAGAACTTCAAACTCCTTTAGAGAAGAAACCCCTTATATTGATTATGTTCTACTACTTTTGGATGTTGATCTCTAAACTATTGTCATCCTATGAAAAACTTTATGTTTTTATCTCCTTTTAACCAAGTTTATCTTGACTTTAATATCCAAAATTTCCCTTCCTTACTCAAAATATTATGATATTCACTAAGCAACTTTGTTTCCTTTGAGCTTGGATCATTGTGCTCACCTTTTTGGAATTTTGAAGGTTTCTCTTTTAGTTTTTTTTTCTTTTCAATATTTTTTTTTGAAAATGTTATTGTTCCATTCTTTTAATCTAGATGCCATTTTTTTTAGAAGTGTATACAACCTATAGTTTTCTGATATCAACATATTGAGGATGGTATTTCCACATTTTTTTGCGTATACTAGAGGAATCGGTAACTCATTACACTTTTTATTGCATGTTCATGGGTTTGAATATTTCTCCTTACTACCACTATAACCTCTAGTTGCACTAGGTAAACTTTTTAACGTAGCCAACGACACTAGCATGACATACCCTCTGGTTCTACAAGACCTTGAGATTTGAACCAAAGTTACACATGCCAAATGAGGTGCTTTACCAACCGACCAAACCCTTAGACTTGATGGTCTTCACATATATGTTCATATTTAATATATAATTTGTTTTAATTCACTTACCATCATTTTAACTCTTATTGGTCAATGATATGAACCAATCCTTGTCAAGGTATAAATTTTAGATCAAGTCCCTTCATCTAGCCAATGATCTGAGATTATACATTTATCTATTTGTTTTCCTATTAGGTTCTAGCCTATCTTGTTGTTGGTCCATGTATAGTTATCCTCTGCAAACTCAACCTCCTATAGATTATTATTTTGAATAAAAGATGATAATTTTTTCATACTTTGGGTTATTTTCCTAATTACACCAAAATTTTATCCAACTTAGTTATGGAATTAAAATATCCTATAATCATGAATCAGGTTTCTTGGTCTTTAATTCTCATAAAGGATTCAATTCAACTCTATACTTTTGATCTACCTGACTGATTTGTAGGTCCATAGACATTGATAAGTTTGAAATGAATATCTCTAAAGTAGCATGTGACTAATTAGGTTATCTAGTGCCTAGTTTTATGAATTGTTTTACAAGAGGTTTTAGTGGATTCCAACATATTAGAATTCCCCTTGTCATTCGTTATGAATCCATAGCATCCCATTCACATGTTTTCTATATTGCTTTCATTTTTTTAGAAACTTCTTCCTTTGTCATTTATGTTTCTTGGATACAAATAAAATCAACCTTATTATTTGAACAGAGGTCCATGCTACACCTCTACTTTGATGGTGTATTATCACCCCTTATATTCTATGTTATGCTAATTATGTCTCATTAGGAGATTTTAGCCCCTCTTATGAATTACCAATATAATGTTATCATTTGGTAAAGATAAGTTCAACCAACTTAGATTGTGTTCCATTCTCTATGTTTGTTATTACTTCCCTAGCTCTCGCTTGATAATTTGAAGGTTTTCCTCTGTTTGCCTTACTAGTATTAGGAATAGGTCTTATTATTATATTTTTTAATATTATTTTACAACTTTCCTTTTTATTAGATTTATCATCTCCTGGATCTACTAAGGAAGCTTTTGACTTACCTTTCTCATTTTTTGGTATTTCCTTGTTAATGGTAGAGGTATTAACATCTAACATTGGTTTTTCTCTAATACTTTCCCTCTCCTTAATGGTGCATGGTACTTCAAAAGAGTTTTCAAAATTTGATGAGGCACATTTCTTGGGATCAGTAGGAATGTTCATACCTAAATCAAGATCATATTGGGTATATGGTTCCTCATTAATATTTTGGTCTTGCTGTACAATGTCCTCTAAATTTTGATATGTTTTTCTTCATAGGCTAAAGCCTCAAAAGAATTGGTGTTTCTTCCAATATCCTTATTTATTGGTCTCCACTATTTATTTACTTTCATTTGTCTAGACCTATTTTTTATAATTTGAAAACCATCCTCATCCATATCCATTTGTTAGTTTCTCTTATGGTTTTATACATATGTTTTTGTTGAACTCTTCTTAAGGCATGATCGCTCACCTCATGACATCTTCTACACTTGAATTATATATACTTATAATCTGTGATTTGGGTCCACAACTTACCTCATACTTAAGAATTATTGATTCTGCTAAAGGTTTATTGATATCAATCATGACTAATATCCAGGCACAAATAGCCAAGACTCCATTTTTTTGTAGTTTCTAAAATATCAAGGAATTCTCATAGAGTGTTGTATATTTCCTTTAAGATATCCATTTCTGATAATTCAATAAGTAACTCATACATCCTAACCCAAACTGGTATTAGGGATAGATTTACATTTCTAAATGTAAAGCTTTCATACTAGTAGGTAAGGAAGAGTCATAGTATTTTCATAAACCAAGGGCCTCCTTTCAATATTCCATATCTTTCCTCCTTGGAACATAAAATGGCTAAGGAGAATCCTTTAAGAAGAAAGGATAGATTCATTCCTAGAGAAATCTATCTCCTATCAATCCATTTTTTTAGAGTTGAAACCCTTGGCTAAGACCCATTAGATTTAGCAATGATCCCCTTATATTTGAGCAATAATGATAACTAATATATGATGTCCTCCCTAACCTCTATTACTAGTGATGATTCTAAGGATCTAGCTATAAATCAGTCCATGGGAATAAAATTATAAATCAATATCTACTAAAGTTTACTAGTATATACTATAACAGTTATATTATTTGAAAATAAATCTACTATAATTTGTATGTTAAAAATATAAATATGAAGGGACAAATGAAACTTATCTAAAAATTCTACATATAGATAGAATATCTCACCTCACTTATGCCCTAGTCCCCCATTGCTCATCTCATCATCTGAACCTTCGCTAACAGATATATGCAATTTTAATTTTCATAACTTGAAAAATCATCACTATTCTTGTTCCAAATGATTGACTTCACATGGTCATATCTCCCTCAATATTGGTTGGATTCCTTTATATGACCATTCATTTTATGTCTACTCAAATTGTACATAAATTGGTCTAGGTCTACACATAATACCAAAAATTGTAGGTCATATCCAACATCATGTTCATAGAGTGTTCTCCTAGTAGTTTGAAATTTTAGGCTCCTTAAAATCCATGGAATCTAGAGCCTCTAAAAATGACCATTAGTTCCCTATGCATTTGATTAGATATATTGTAATAAATACAAATTGGGGGGAAAGGATTGTGCCATCATTTTTCAAAAAACTAAAATTGAAAATTTTCCTCCACATAGGTTCCCTCAATTAAAGCACTCATACATGTAGTAACCAAAAGGGAACAAAAAGGGAAATTGTTATACCAATGTATTTTATGCCATACCTATCTTATTAAACTTTGGAGAATAATTAATTCAATAAATTTGAAGGATCAAAGGCTCTAAATATACTTCTTATGTGATCAAGCAATGTTTATTCATACCCACTCTAATACCATGTTAGAATTCACAATATTTCTAGAAATGAATGGAAGCAATCCATCCACTCCAATATTTTATAGAAAGCATAAAAAGGATGAAAAAGAGAGATATGTAGTAGGCATCCATAGGCACCATGAGTAATCACTATCTTATCTATAGATAAGAATTATAACACTCTGGTATATAAATAGTGGAGTGGAGAAGAGCATTTATAGCAATGCCAAAACCCCAAATATGTAAATGAACTTAACCTTAAAACAACATAACAAGAAAAACTTAAAGATTTAATACATATCTATAAGGTGGTTTTAACCATAAAAAGGTTAACATGGCCCATAAGGCTTACATAATAAAATATTATAATAAATTCAATACATTGTACAATGAATGCCCTTAGGCCTATCCATGAATATATCATATAGTGTTGGCCTTGGAAAAATATTATATTATAATTTCAATAGAATTTTCTTAGATAATGTTACAATCATTTTTTATTTTTAAGGCTAAACCCTTGCAAATATCCAATTCCACTCATAGGACTAGTTTAGTAGTCACTATGGGAAACCAATGGGGTCAGTTGAAGAATGTTGCTAGCATTTAATGAGAAATCATCTATTTTAAAAATAGAGGGTTTGTGGAAATAATAAACATATTAATACAAATTTATTCAACATACATAAATATGCCTTATATTTTTTTTTTAAATAAAGGGGTAAAAATTTATTGATAAAAAGTTTGGATTACAAAGTACAATTGAGCTTCCAACCAGGACTCAAATAAACATCCAAACAGGCTAAAACCACTAGACTAGAATGATACCCAGAAAAGACAACAAGAATAAACCATATTAAGTTTGTACATCCTTGTGGATCAACTCCCACAAGAGTCGAGAGTCCCCAGATGGGAGACTCTCCCAATTATCGATACTCCAAGGATCCAGTAGCTCAGAAGCCCTTTTGGCCAAGTAATCAACAACCACATTCCATTCCCTTGGAATGTGCACAAAGGATATAAATTCAAACTCTTCACTCATTCTGAGAATTTGAACGGCTACAGAGGCCAACTACCAATTAACTTCCTCCACCCTTTTACTATTTAAAATATTAACCATAATTTGAGAGTCAGACTCGCAGATAATCCTATGCCAACCAAGAGAAAACCCCCTTTGCAAGGCCTCAAGAATTGCAAGAGCTTCCATAAAATTGTTGGAGTGAACACCTTTATAAATGGAAAAGAAAAAACTGACACCACCAATAGAATCTCTCCCAACACCACCAATGCCAGCATGTCCAAGATTACCCCTGGATGATCCATCAGTATTAATTTTTAAAACTCCTCTAGGGGGTGACCTCCACCTACTATCTCTCCTAACCTTCTTGCTGAGCTGAGGAACCCGACTAGGGCTAGAAGAGTTCACACCATCCCCAAAGAGACCAAGGGATTGTTGTACCTTCTCCTCCCTAGAATCCAAAAGAAGGTCCACATCACATTTTCTATGGATGATTTCCTAAACCATATACAGGATCCTTTGCCAGATCTATTGAACAACCAAATAATTGCCTTGAAATATGTGTCGGTTTCATTCGAGCAAAATTTTCTAGATGATGCAAGAAGGGCCCAAATTCCAAGCCACCCGAAGGAAGGGGGCCTTGGCCGGAGGTCTGCCCAGACTACTAAAAACTCCACCAGGGACAACACATGAAAACATGGATGGTTCCAGGCGCTCCACCAACGGTGCCAAATGTCTCTGGCAAAGGAGCATTGGAAAAATAAATGAGAAGAGTCATCCTAATTCTTACTACAAAGGACACAAAAAGAGGGACCCTAAAATCCCCTCTTCCTCAAATTATCCCAAGTGAGGCATTTATTACGAGCTACCAACCATAGAAAGAAGTTACATTTTGGCCAGCCAAATTTGTTCTGCACCTTTTTCCACCTAGTGACATGAAGACCCATACTTTTGCTTATCAAGAACCTAATAACAATAGGTTACCAAGTAGGTTCCCTTAGGATCAAGTTTCCAAGACAGAATATCTTTACCCCTCAATGAAGAACAAGGCCTCCCCATAATAATAAGAGCAAGCACCTCTCTATCCATGGCTAGTCCCCCCTAGGGCCATTCTTGTGGATCTTTCCACTTGTACATCTCCATATTTCCAAAAGACTAGATTTTTTAAAGTCCTCCACACGAGACCAGCCTGCTTCCAAGAAAAAAATGCTTAGGTAACGTAACCTAGGATATTTATTCAAGATAGGAGGGTGGCCATCCCAAGAATCCTCCCAAAAAAGAGTATTTGATCCCTGATTGCAAATCTAGAACAAAACCTGCTTGATTAAATTAGCTCATATTTTTAGAGTGTCCCAGATAACTAAACCTTTCCCAACCAAGCTGACTCTAGGGATTTCAGCCTCATAAATACCTCTCAAGTATTTACAAGATAATATTTTAGCCCAAATCTGATCTTGAGAGGTACACCATCTCCAATAAATTTTTGCAGCCAAAGCCTGCCCAAAAAGAGTTGTATGTCACAACCCAAGGGCTCCCTCTTGCACCGGCCTAAATATAGAATCCCACCTAACCAAACTTAATTCAGATTGATCAAGTTTTCCAGGACCATAAAAATTATCTTGACAAAGCATCCATGTCCTTGATGAAGTGAGAGGGAGCTATTTGTACAAAACATCTATAAATGGGTAAAGCTTGAAAAACATATTTTAAAAGCAACACTCTACCTACAGTGGATAGCCATCTAAAATTCCAGAGATTCACCTTCCTTCTAAACTTATCAAGCATAGACTGCCAAGAAGATATAGGTAGATGGTGAGATGAAATTGGAATACCAAGATAAATGAAGGGGGGAGTCCCAACCTAGAATCTTAGAATGCGAGCAATCCTGGCTTGAATAAGAGGAGGGGTATTGAAGAATAAAATAGAAGACTTGTCCTCATTAATCAACTATCCAGAAGCACCAAGATATATTTCAAAATACTGTCTAATATTTCCAGCTTCCCTGATAGTGACAACTCCCAAAAAAGTAGTATCATCAACAAATTGAAGGTGGAAAAGAGGTGGCAAACTACTATCCCACTTCCACCCCTGAATGAGACCCTGCATGACTTGAGACTTGAGAAATATTCCCAACCCTTCCGCCATAATGATAAAAAAATAAGGAGATAAAGGATCTCCTTGCCTCAATCCCCTTGAGGCCTCAAACAGCTCTAATGGCTCATTATTAAAAAGAATAGAGAATGAGGAAGAAGAAACACAACTCATCACCCATCTAATCCATTCCTCCTCAAATCCAAAAGCATCATGAACTTTCTGAAGAAAGGACCATCTGACCCGATCATAGGCTTTGGCCATGTCCAACTTAATGAACATAGTTTTCTCCTTAGAAGTTTCCATCAAGTGAATAGCTTCTATAGCAATAACAACCCCATCCAAGATTTGTCGGCCAAAAACAAACCCTCCTTGCTCCTTAGAGATGATTTTGCTCAACCATATCTTCAGCCTCTCAATAATAATTTTTGTGATGATCTTATACACAACATTGTAGAGAGCAATAGGCTTGAACATATCCAAGGAATTTTCTCCCTCTTTTTTGGGTATAAGCACCACAAAGGTAGCATTTAGGGCCCTTAGCATCTGTTTGTTATTTTGGGACTCATGGACCACCTCCAAAAGATAAAATTTGATTAAATCCCAAAACTCCTAATAAAACTCAATCAAAAATCCATCTAGGCCTAGGGCTTTTCCTTTTTTCATCTTGAATACAACATTTTCCAACTCCTCAAGGGAAATTGGACCCATAAAGTGCTCATTCATCTCTCTAGAAAAAATCATTGGAATACAATTTAGAATAAGCTTTTCATTCTCATCATCTGATAGGGAGTCCTCCTTGAAGAGAGAGGAAAAATACCTCTTAGTATCTTTTGAAATATCCCTAAAAGAAGAGAGCAAGGCACCCTGAGAATTCACAAGAGAGGTAATAAGGTTACCATTACGGCGAGCCTTAACTGAGTTATAAAATAAGGCTATGTTCCTATCCCCTTCCTGAAGGCAATCTACTCGAGCTTTTTGTTTCAAAAAATTTCTTCCCTCAGTTCCCATTTAGCAAGGTTTTTTGCAGCCTCAGATTCCTCAACAAGAAGCTCCTTCGTGAATCCCTGATCTCTAATCTTCCTTGAAGCTTCTTCCATCCTCCTAAGAGCTACCAACTTAGCCAAGGAAAGGCTCCCAAAATTCAGTCTATTCCATCTCTTCAATTTATGTTTTACAAATTTTAGTCGCTTCATAAAGGAATACATAGTGGTGCCATGAGGAGGTTTGCCAGTGGTCCACCAGCCTTGCATGAAATCATGAATCTTAGGATCACGAAGCCACATAAGTTGAAACTTAAAGGAGGGATTATTTTTTAGCCCTAACTCCAAAGTAGAGAGTTTGATAGGCCAATGATCAGATCCCCTACCCTTCAGAATCACAGAACTAGCACCTTTGTTATTACCTATCCAATAACTGGATATCAACAACCTATCCAGTCTCTCTGAGATGGAAGCTTCCCCACACCTTCTATTGTGCCAAGTAAATATCCTACATACGGCGGAGCAACCAAAGGCAAGCGTCCACCCCCCACATTTCTCCTCTAGCAAGTATAAGTAACTCGCCAAAATCCATGGGTACAGGGGAACCAAACCTCTCACAAAGAAAAGGCCACACACTTTACAGTATCAATAGGAGCATAACATTTCAAGAGGAATTCCCGGTTTACATGTTCGCCATTTAAAAGACCAGGAAATCCAAGAAGAGGGGTTTCTTAAAAGTCCCATAAACAACATCACACCAATGAAAAAATCATTGGCATCCCCCTTCCACAACTGGGACATTACATACTATCATAGAATTTAGTCCCGAAAAACACCAATAAGAAACACGAACCAAATCATGAAAGCTTTTTGTCGGGATGCTATTCAACCCCCTCATTCCATGAGGATAATCATTTTTGGGGGTTATAAAAATGGGAGTCCAATGTTCTCACCAAGCCTGACTCCACCAAAGTCTAACTTAATTTTATCCTGGTCCTTCTTTTGACCCACCTTCATATTCTTATCTGAAAAACTTTTTTTAATTATTTTCTGCTGCAATCCCAACACCGTAGGAGTTTTGTAGTCCAAGTATGACTGCATCAGTGCTTGAGTAGGAGAGGGCATAACTAAATCTGTACCACTTTTCAAAATATTTTCCCTTATAGGGCTAGACCCAACCATGTCCCCTATACTCAAATCCAAAGCCCTTTGTTCTTCATTTAAACCCCCTAGATCTAATTCCTTAAGTTCCCCCTCAAGAAGAGACATCTGATTTGGCCTTGTTATATTTGCATTAGGTAGCGACATTTCAGGTATCTTCATGCACTGATCAAGATCATCTAATATTTCAAAATGGTTGAGTAGAGCATCTGACTAGCTATCCTTAAGGTCTTTGTTTGCCCTTCGTCCTCTATTTCGGGCTTTTACTAGAATAAAACCTTCCTTATCCCATTCCCCTTCATTTATCGAGGCTTTTCCTTTATCCAAAATTTTTCCAGATCGAGAGGGCCCAGGATTTGAAGCCATAGGCGAGACAAACTTAGGGCATTTTCTTTGCAGGTGGTCATATTCATGACAAATCCAGCAACGAAATGGAAGAGCTTCATAGTCAAGTTTTTGAACCCATGTAGTTGATCCAAATTGTATTTCAATAGAATCTGGAATAGGATTATTTAAGTCAATTTCAACACAAATACAAGCAACAGAGATTACCTTTTTATCCATTTTTTGTTGTGATGGTCCAACCAGCTTCCCAAGAAGAAGGACAATCTTATGCAAGATATCAATTCTCCAAAATTTCAATGGGAGCCATGGAAGCCACACCCATACGGGAACCCGTGATAGCCACTCCTCTGATGGGTTGAAATCCACATGCTAGGGTTTAAAAAAAAGACCCACTTGGTTATATAAATAATGACCCCCTTCAAACGCTTTGTTACGATCTGCAATACAAGAGAAAACCACCATAAAATAGTTTTTTGCACTCAACATCACCTCCACATCACCTTCAGGATTCCAAGTCTTCCTGACCCAAGCCTCCACAAAGGGGAGAGAAATTCGGATGCCCAAAAATTTACCAATAAGGGCATGTTTGATTAGATACTCCACACCTTCCGCCACCGAGTCTGGTTGACCCACTAGAACTAGCCTAGCTTCACATCGTTCCAAACATCCATTATTATTTAACAAGCGGTTCTTGACATGCACTGGAAAATCCTATTCCTTCCAGTAATTTTCAGATGAAAAAATATCACGAGCATGCACTCTTTGTGCCGTACCCGATGCCATCACGACATTCCTCCAATTTTTCATACGTCCTTCAGAACTTGCTGCCATCCCCGCAGAGTAGTTTTTCTTCATCAAACCCTAGCAGAGTAGTTTTTCTTCATCAAACCCTAGCAGAGCTCCCCAATTGGTCATACATAAGCTAAACTTCAAAAACCTTGTTTTTTCCAGATGCCTTATATATTATTAGTGGATAAAAACTATATCTTTCAAGAGTAGAATGACCATATAAGGATTCTCCATAAATTTTCTTATGTTTCTCGTGCATAGGATAGATATAATATTTTTTATGAACAAGAAGAGCTTCTATAGGTTTATATTTGACTTAAAGAAAGCATATCATAGTGCTAAATGAAAAGGAATAAACTATGCTTAAAGAGAAGAGTGTTCAAGAGGGATAATAATGTTGGGAATTTACCATGTACAAACAATACACAACCTATGAAAAAAACAAATAATAACAATGGAAATGGAGAAATAGTTCAAACCCTAGTTAAGCCCCCATAAGCAAAATAGGAAACAGTGCAATAAACAACAAGCAATCACACAAATGTAAGAGACACAAGATATACGTGGTTTGGGCAGTGTACCCTACATCCACGGAGAAACAATCAGTCCTTTGTATTAGCAACAATACAACAATCTTCTCCACTTGTACAATGTCTCCTCCCCTCTCTTCCTCCAAACCAGAAAAGAGCATTCACATATAAGATGACCTTTACAGTACAAAATATATAGAGATTCATGACTTTTCCACTACCCGAAACCACATAGTGGTGTCGGAATACAATGGGCCAAAACCATGGGTTGAAACCACCCATACGGTTATCACGTTCTTTTGACAAGTGTTTTTCACCAAGAAATACAGTTAAATTTTACACCTCGTTCACGTTCCTATTGTTGATCATTGCCCATCAACAATATTTAATGGCCTTGGAACCCCGCCAACAATATTTAATGGTAATTAATTCCTTTCTTATCAATTTGGCTCCATTACCTAACAATCTCCCACTTGGAGACAAGATTGATGCAACATCCCTGCACCCTAGGACTGAAAGTTTCTCATAATCATGACCTTACTCCTTAAGGCCAACCGAAGTAGAGCAAAAGCTCAACTTCTCCCTGGTTACTACTTTAGTAAGCATATCAACAAAATTTTGGGAAGTGTGAATCTTACCCAACTTTACCAAACCATCCTCCATTGTTGATCGAATGAAGTGATACCTCAACTGAATGTGCTTTGTCCATGAGTGAAAAGCAGAGTTCTTAGCTAAATGAATGGCACTTTGGCTGTCACTCCAAAGTGTCCCATCTCCTTGCTCCTGACCCAACTCCTCAATCAACCTCTGAAGCCATATGAACTCTTTGGCACCTTTCATGATGGCTACATACTCAACCTCCATAGTAGAAAGAGCTACAACACGTTGTAGCTTGGATATCCAACTCACTGTTGTACCTCCAACTATGAATACATACCCAGTAGTGCTCCTCCCACCATCCAAATCACCTACCATATCTGAATCCACATAGCCCTGTAACTCAACTTTGGAACCTCCAAAATTCAAACAGAATTTTGAAGTCCCTTTCAAATACCTGAGTATCCATTTTACTGCTTGCCAGTGAGATTTACCTGGATTACTCATATATCGGCTCACAACTCCCACTACTTGGGCAATGTCTAGTCTTGTACACACCATAGCATACATCAAACTCCCAACTATTGAAGCATAGGGTACCTTCCTCATGTACTCTTCCTCCTCCTTTGTCTTGGGACATAGCTTCTTTGAGAGCTTAAAGTGCTTTGCAAGAGGTTGGGCTACCGGTTTTGCATCATGCATATTGAACCTCTTAAGCACCTTTTCCACATAATCCTCCTGAGACAACTTCAGTGTTTTCTCCTTCCTATCTCTAGTGATTCTCATGCCAAGGATTTGTTTGGCTTCCCCCAAATCCTTCATGGCAAATCTACTTGCCAACTCCCTTTTCAATTTCTTAATATCTTGCATATTGGATCCTGCCACAAGCATATCATCAACATACAATAAGAGAATAAGGAAGATACCATTTCTTGTAGCCCAAAAATAAACACAATGGTCACTCTGGCTCCTAGTAAAATCATGCTCACTCATGAAACTATCAAACTTGAGATACCATTGCCTTGGAGCTTGCTTCAAACCGTACAAGCTCTTTTTTAGTTTACACACAAGGCTCTTCTTGCCTTTGACCTCAAACCCCTCCGGTTGGTGCATGTAGATCTCCTCCTCCAAATCCCCATGAAGGAATGTTGTCTTCACATCTAACTATTCAAGATGAAGATCTTCTACTGCAACTATACTCAAAATAGTCTGAATTGAAGTCATTTTTACTACAGGTGAGAAAATGTCATCATAGTCAATACCTTTTCTCTGTGCAAATCCTTTCACAACAAGTCTTGCTTTGTATCTCTTGCTGCCATCAACTTCATCCTTCACCCTGTACACCCATTTGCAATGCAATGCCCTTTTGCCCTTGGGAAGCTCAACCAAATCCCAAGTTTGGTTTTGAGTCAATGAGTCCATCTCATCCTTCATAGCATGCTCCCACTTAATCCTAGCATCCACTTTCAAAGCCTCATGAAAGCATTTCGGTTCACCGACATCAGTGTACAGTACATAATGTAAAGCAGGAGAATACCTATCAGGTGCATGTCTTACCCTTGTAGATCTCCTTACTTCCTATGGGGATGATGGTGGAGTAACAACAATTTCCTATTCACCTTGCTCTTCCTCATGAGCACCATGTTCATCAATATGAACAAGAGGCTGTCTTTTTACACCATGCTCTGGGATTGCATCCAAGTCAACAAACTCAGGTGCATCCTCTTCAACCTGTATGTGCCTATCCTTGTACAACCTATCCTCATTGAAAATCACATCTCTACTCCTGATAACTTTTCTACCAACATTATCCCATAGCCTATATCCCATCTCATCCACACCATAACCAAGAAAATAGCACTTTCTAGACTTTGCATCAAGCTTACTCCTATTTTATTTATCTATATGGGCAAAAGCCTCACAACCAAATACTCTAAGGAAAGAGTAGTTTACAGGCTTACCTTTCCAAGTCTCCTCTAGAATGCCTCCATCCAATGTAGTACAAGGTCCTCTATTTATCAAATAAATTGTTGTATCAACTGCACTAGCCCAACAGAACAATGGCAACCCTGCATGCAATCTCATGGCTCTAGCATGCTCCATTATAGTTCTGTTCATCCTCTCTGAGACTCCATTCTCCTATGGTGTCCTAGGAGTAGTCTTGATTCTCCTAATTCCTTCCTTTGTGCAATAGTCCTCAAACTCCTTGCTGCAATATTCACCACCATTGTCATATTTAAGGCACTTTACTTTCTTACCTGCCTCAATCTCCACTAATGCTCTCCACTTCCAAAAAGTGTCAAAAACATCATATTTATGCCTGATTGTGTAGATCCATGTCTTCCTACTGAAATCATCAATGAAGGTAACATAATAAGAGTAGCCCTCAAGAGAAAGTACCGGTGAGGGACCCCACACATCCGAGTGTACTAACTCTAATTTCTCTTTCTTCCTTTCTAGACCAACTTTCAAAAATCTTACCCTTTTCTATTTTTCGTATACACAACCTTCACAGAAACCCAAATCAACATCCTTGAGTTTTGGCAATAATTTTCTAGAGTGAAGGGTTTTCATCCCTTTCTCACTCATATGACCCAACCGCAAATGCCATGCTTTCACATCATCCTGAGCAGCATAGTTCAATGTACAATAAGATGAGTTCTACAGTAAATACAAAGTTCCAGTCAACTCACCTTTTGCAATCACCATTGAACCCTTTGTCACTCTCCATTGCCGATTTCTAAAATTAGTGTTGTATCCCTCCAAATCAAGTGCACTGGCTGAAATCAGGTTCCTCTTCAGATCAGGAATGTGCCTAACATTGTTAAGCACCCAGATATTTTTGTTTGGCAATTTTACATTCACCGTGCCAATACCCACAATCTCACATGGATAGTTATTGCCCAACAAAACCTCTCCATAATGGCCTGGAGTATAATCAGCAAAGTACTCCCTATGAGAAGTGACATGATAAGAAGCTCCAGAGTCCATAACCCAATACTCACTCATGCAAGTTGCTGCAAGAATCAGGGCATCCTGATAAATTGCACCTGCAATGTTTACCTCTTGAGCATCATTCCCATTATTGTCCTCATTCTTCTTTCTATCTTTGCACTCCCTCTTGAAGTGTCCACTCTTCCCACAATGCCAGCAATCAATCTTGCTTTTGTCTCTACTTTTAGATCTACCCTTCGATTTTCCTCTATTCTGGATTTTCCATCTAGCTTGGCCTTTTCCTCTTTCTCTATTTCTACCTCTACTTTTTGTAGATAGTGCTACTCCAGATGATGAAGCCTCCCCTGAGGTTTTTCTCCTCATATCCTCACTAAGGATTGTGCTAACCACATCATCAAACACCAACTTTCCAGATCCAGGCACAGAATTACTCACTACCATTACAACGCTACCCCATGAGTCTGGTAGTGAACAAAGAAACCCTAAAGCCATAACCTCATCATCAAAATCAAGCCCTACAGATTTTAAAGAACCCATAACAACATAAAACTCATTAAGGTGTTCTTGGATAGATCCACCCTCTTGCAACTTCATAGTAAAAAGCTTTCTAATCAAGAAAATTTTATTTGAAGCTGAGGGTTTTTCATACAACTTAGCTAGTGTATCCATGGCTCCTTTGGTGGTCTTTTCCTTCTCGATGTTGTATGCAACAGAATCATCCAAGCTCAATCGGATCACCCCTAGTGCCCTCCTATCTATCAGATCCCATTCCTCATCATCCATCATCCTAGGTTTACCATCAATCTTCCCTTTTAGAGCCAAGTACAGATCATCCTTCTGATACAGATAATCCTCCACTTTGGTTTTCCACATACCAAAATTTTGTCCAGTAAACTTCTCTAGTTTAAACTTCGAACTTTCTCCCATTTCTCCCACTCGAACAGAAAACTCTCCTGTGAGTGCCCTTTCCCAACAAGATCGCTCTGATACCAGTTGTTGGGAATTTACCATGTACAAACAATACACAACCTATGAAAAAAACAAATAATAACAACGAAAATGGAGAAACAGTTCAAACCCTAGTTAAGCCCCCATAAGCAAAATAGGAAATAGTGCAATAAACAACAAGCAATCACACAAATGTAAGAGACACAAGATATACGTGGTTCGAGTAGTGTACCCTACATCCATGGAGAAACAATCAATCCTTTGTATTAGCAACAATACAACAATCTTCTCCACTTGTACAATGTCTCCTCCCCTCTCTTCCTCCAAACCAGAAA
Organism: Wollemia nobilis; assembly: GCA_028583015.1. Classification (NCBI taxonomy): domain Eukaryota; kingdom Viridiplantae; phylum Streptophyta; class Pinopsida; order Araucariales; family Araucariaceae; genus Wollemia; species Wollemia nobilis. Next base: position 6,529,159 of record JAQPPZ010016931.1, read on the forward strand.
AGAGCATTCACATCTAAGACGACCTTTACAGTACAAAATATATAGAGATTCATGACTTTTCCACTACCCGAAACCACATAGTGGTGTCGGAATACAATGGGCCAAAACCATGGGTTGAAACCACCCATACGGTTATCACGTTCTTTTGACAAGTGTTTTTCACCAAGAAATACAATTAAATTTTCAAATCCCCCCTTGGAACCCCGTTCACGTTCCTATTGTTGATCGTTGCCCATCAACAATATTTAATGGCCTTGGAACCCCACCAACAATATTTAATGGTAATTAATTCCTTTCTTATCAATTTGGCTCCATTACCTAACAAAAAATATGGTATAATAATAGATAAATAACACTTAATGATTGCTTGTATTATATAAACATTTTACACTTGGTTAGTGAAACTCAATATATAGAATGGAACAAAGGAATAAATAGAAGATGGAATGAATCAAAGAAAACATGGTCCTCTATCTTGGTCATATCTTATAACATGAGGGGTTGAGATGTCCTTCAATAAGATCATTTATGTATATGATATACTAGAGGCTTCTTTAATTGATTGTATGTGATTGAAATGGTCCCGACACATATTACATAGTGACCATATAGTGGTAGTAAAATAGCTTGGCAAGTATGCATGTATCGGTTGGCAAGATTCAAACCTAGGTATCCTCTTGAAAGTTGAGAAACTTAACAAGTTGATTTAGTGTCATTTGATAGGATACATGAGATATTTAAGACTATAATCAAATTTTTATTCTATGAAGTTGTATGACTTTATAAAATTTTGTTTTGATAAGCTTTAAAATGATATAAGGTGTACATGCCATTTTTGAGAAGGATTATCTTTCTTGTCATAGGTAATAATTGACATGAAATTTTATTTTTATTTTGAGAAGGATTTATTGGAGATCTCAAAAAATAATTTTTGACTCCTAGGGCATTAGGTAAATCAAGAGGTGGCCTTAGGAATGGAGAGAGATAGAGATAGAATTTTATTGGTTTTCTTATTTTTTAGAGAATAAGGTAGTATAAGGAATGAATATTGAGAAAGGATCAAATTATTGACAAGAATAAGTTATTGACTAACAAGGATTAGTTCACATCAAGTTCACCAAGATGTTTTACCAAGAATTATAGGACAAGACTAAATTATTGAATCATTGGGGAAATGACTTACTAATATGATGATGCATATGACTTATTAGATATTGTAAACTATGATGGACCTTTATCATATCAACAATATTTCTAAGAGTAGCAGGTATGTTATCATTATTTGAAATTACATCTATAAAAATAATTCCATACTTCATGGATGGGTTGGCTTTCCTATGGAATTTGATTCTTTTTAGATCAATTTATTATGTTAACTTAGAGTGCATTTTCACTAATCACCACATCCATAGGATACTACTACTATTTCATGTTGTGATATAATTATTTACATTAGGTGCTATGAGCCCAATATTAAAAGTTTTAATAAGATCAAAATTGTAAACCACCATATTGACATGCTAGCACAAAAATTCATATACTGGTACTTCAAATATTTGGCACTAAATTGGAATTGTAGTGTCATCACAACATCATATGTTAATTTTTTTGTGTCAATGTTATGATGATGCTAAATTGGTACTACTATATTTTATATTACTTTCCAAAAAACATCATGGAGTATACATTCAATATAATATCATGAAAAAGAGTAAAAGAGAATAAAATTAAGAAGCATATATATGAAATAGTAAGAGAAATAAAAAAAATAAGAATAATTGTTGGGTACCTATAGGCACCTCGACAATCACATATCATAATTTTATTCAATAGATCAATCATTAGGGGCATTTATAGTGATACCTACCACCCAATTAAATGCTAACAAGCTTATATAACCTGAATTAAAGGTTAAACTATAATATACTAAATGTATTATACCATTTGACTAAGATTAACCATATAAGTGATTTAACCAATATTATAAGGTTGAATACATCAAAATTGTATACAGGCTACATCAAGAATGCACATAGGCATTTCATCATTGTCGACCTTGGCCAATAAGGTTAGATTATTAATATTCTAACTCCCTCCATAATTTGACCTTAGGGGCCAAGGAGAGAAAATATTAGATATGATAACTTCTTGCACCCATAATGAATCTAATGAGCCAATAAATCTTCATCATGATCTTGCTACCTTCTCTTTCCAATGTAAATAAAGAATTACTTAACAAACATTTCAACAAGGTCTCTAAAGCCTTTTATGGAATGCCTTGGTATTTGGTAGTACCATTCTAGGGTAGGTCCACTAAGGCTCTTATGGAAAATTTTGAGTATCAATGTTTTACCATAAGAAATATTGCTATGTGTAGTTCTAAATAGCCTAAGGTGCTTGATAAGATCTTCCTTTACTTTATACATTTGAAACCTAGGAAATTCAAAGTTGTGAATAAAATGTCAACTAGATACAAAAGGATTTAAATGTTGGTTGCACAAGTCATCATATTAGTACTTGTGACTAGATGAAAAACCCTTGAATGATAGTCATTTGTTATTTCAATTGTTCTAATTTAGAAGTTAAATTTTGAATCTTGGAAGAAACATGATTTATTGACATAAAAGGTATGTGTTGAGACACATGAGACATTTATTGATAGGTAGCATACGAAGGTCGGTACACCTGGGCATATGATGTTGAATTTGGAATAATATGGTTTGTTCCTAAAGTACCAAATATGAAAGGATTAGAAGATGAATGATGAGAGATTGCAGAATTAATATTTTGTATGAACCTCATCCCCATGCACATGAGATTAGAATGATGATTATTAACGTGAGTATTAAATATTGGAATATTTAATGGAATACTCTTATTAAGAGCATAGCTTGTGCATGCTTTCTAAGATACAAGACAACTTATATTGCCTTGTCATAATTCCTCAAGCATAGGTAAATATGAATGATGTTCTAAGGAATATAGGATGATTCATCTCCTAGCATCCATAGAAGCGGTGATTATAGAAAGGTTTATATCAATAAAATGAAAGCTAATGCATTAGGGTTTGCACTTATAGACCCAAAGAAGAGATCTAATTGATTCAAATTCAAATGATCTAGGTTGTTATGGATGATTCATGAGTGAGCCTTCCCTTGTAGATATGCTTAGGGTATCAAAAACTTCCCTAAGAAAGGTCTTCGTAACTTCATTATGCTTCTATAAAAAGTAGGCAATGTGAGTTGTGGATTAGAAGATTACTCTTCCATCCTCGTCATTGGTAGGGCTTATAAAACCCATAGGTGTTGAAACCTCCTCTTCTTGATCAAATGTTGGCTTTTCAAAGGTGGTTTGGTTATCATGATCTTCCACAAAATGGTTAGGGTTAATGATAAACTAATGAGTAGTGATATGGGTTAGGTAGCATTTCTTGGCCACAGGTTTAGAAGGAAATAAATGATTGATTAAGTTCTAAGTTTAGATATTATTAAATAAGAAAGAAAATGTTACAAACCTTACATCCCATTTCCTTGATATATTGAATCTAACCTATATACCTCAGGAGAAACCCTAAATACCAAATGTCCTAATACATTACTCTTATCTATATAACCATTGGTACATCAAATAAGTCTAACACATGGGTGGCTAATGATACATGGAAGTGACCTCTTCGATATGTGGGTAATATGGTACATGAGGGGTAATAGTATGGCTCCTTATGACTACCACTAGCCTACTGTAATAATACTCCTTACTGGGCATAAGTATGCATGAGACCCTATGTGGGCACTTGGTAGCTTAGGCTTGCTATATACCCAATATAGCCTAAGAAATCATAAAACAATTACTTAAAGGATCATACAAACTAATAGTAGTACTAGAAATTGGTTATTTTATTGTTATCTAGATTTAATATGGCCTAATCTAAGCAAACACGATTAAATGGTCTTGATTAAAATTTTGTAAATTTAGTTTGATTAAGGTTTACCTTTGTCAAGAAAATATTGGGACCTATAATGGTGTTCATGTTGGTTTTAGCAAAATATGATGAGGGGGATAATAAAGGTATTAAAAAGGGCTTCTTCATGACGTTTCCTTCTCCTTTGTCACCTCAAATATAGAGGTTGTTTATGAGCTTAAAGTCTAAATGTTTGATGGATTAGATGAAGAACACCTACATTTTTGCCAAGATTTCCTTAATAAACTTAATCTTAATATAACCCTAATGCACCATGAAAATGCAACAACAAGACCTAAAACTAAAATGATTTTAAACTTTTGATGATAAATTAAAAGGTAATTTTCTCTTTTAAAGGCAAGGGCTAAATAAGGATGCAAGCAACAACTATATGCAATTTTTATTTCAATGATAATATTAGAGATGGTCCCCTAAATGGTTAAGCTTAACTAGTTTCTTTCCCTTTTTCTTTATGTTAATAAGTAACAAAAAAACAAAAAATAACATATAAGTTTTGCAAACAACAAATAGATCTAAAACATAAATGCTAAAAATAAAAAGATATGGGTCAAAAGAACCTGGTTCTTCGATAGCAATAAAATTATTGTTAGCCTTGTGGAAGTATTATTGATGCTTTTACATCCTAATGATATTCAATCTTAATGTTTCATATTAATTGTATTATGGAATTTATAGGTATTAAAATACATAGAATACTTATTTTAGGCATAACAATCACCTAACCAAAGTTGTAACTTCCTTTATCCTATACTACATGCATAAGCCTTGTGAGGGATGATTATACGACTTGCCTTCTCACATGGACTATGATGTGATAATTCCTAATATTTATTCCTTATTAAATCATAGTTAAAGCTCTATTTGTAGCTTATGACCAAATAATAATATCTAGGGTGATGCTAGAATCTATGGATCTGAGAGAGAAATTCCTCCTTAATATTGACTTTCTACTTTGATACTTAGGAGTACTAGGTTCTACTAATCATGCAATCCAAATGCATTTATTACAAAATATTTATTCAAAACTTATATAATTCAATGCATGAATAATTTTTTCTTCATGTGGAGGATCTTCATCATATATCTCAATTGTTGATGAGATCAAAAGTTCTCTTGCCATGTAGACTTGCTACCACATATTATCTTGATCATTGTCTTCTACTATAGTAAGGTCAATAACCTCTTGTATTTTATTATTTGTCATGGATTCATTCATTTGATTAAGACTTTCCTTGTGATATACAATGTATACATGCTTCCTTTTATCTTCAATGTGATGTGCTACCATGCATACAATATCAATCATTGAATTGATTAGTTTCCAATATTTCTTCTGTGTTGTCATATTTTTATGTGAATTTTTTTCTATTTCATATCTTGATTATCTCTTGATGTAGTGAGATTGGTCATCTTCTATTTATTCTTGGCATTATTTATTTGAAGAATATATTTTTGAAAATTTATGCATTCACACTTTCTTTTATGTGCATTGATTCCTCATTCTCTTTGTTATCTTCTACTTCATATTCTTCTATGGATGGTGAGGAATCATATTATGAGTGTACATATTTATTCTTAGATGCTTGAATCTTGAAGTCTCTAGAGGCATTTGAATGAAACCAATTTTCATGACTTGTCATATGTTTGGAGTTAAGCCAAACATTATTATGATGTCATAGCTCTACTTGTATGAGAAATACATATTCTTCTTCTTTTTGATCTTTTTTATTTTCTTCTTTGACTTTATTTTCCTCAACTACATTATTTTGATGTGCCTTTCTCCAAGATTGATTTTGATTTTTTAAAGATGACCTTTCTTGTTGTTGGTTCATATCTTATGAAGGATATCCATTTTTTAATGTATTATGCCAACATTCCTTCATAGTGTAATCATTTTTGCCATAATATTCACACATTCTTTGCATATGGAAAATACTTCTTTGAGAATTATTTCTATGATTTTGATATCTTTGGAAGTGTTATGGAGGTTTCATTCCTCTTATGAATGGTTTCTTCCCTCATTGATTTAAAAGTAGTAATTATTCTTATTCATTTGCTATATGTGAGTCTCTAATTTTTGAAGTAGCTTCACCAACATTTTAAACCTTGGTGTTTCAATAATATTTAATATTGTCACAAAAACATTGTACTTTAATGAGAGAGATCTCAAAATAATTGGAACTAATGTTTCATCAATTACCTAAGTTTCCAATGCTTATAAAGCTACTTGTAGCTCTACAATTCTCCTCATGAATGATTTCAATATCTCTCCACTCGTTATCTTCAAAAACTAGAGCTAGTTTTAAAGGAATATATTTTGATTTTGATTATTTGCTTCAAAAACTATTTTAGTTTCTCCCATGCATATTTGGCCATGGTTGAATCTTAAATGTATGCTTGAACCTCATTCTACTCCAAACATTATTATTAGTCTTCCTTTTTATTTGCCTTATCAAACTGCATTTGGTTATCATTTTCTTCTTGAGGATAGGTAGTTGTCCTGTCTACTACTTGTCATACTTCCTCAAACTCAAGTTGCATATTGAGTTTGGTTTTCTAGGTACCAAAATTGTTTTCCCTCAATATTTGGGAATATAGCAACAAGTACTTAGATACTCCACTAGACATAGTAAATATTCACAAAATTTAAAATATTTTTTTTTATTGAATCTGCCTTGAAAAACTATTTTTGATGAGTATATATAACTTTTGAACTTTTGGTGTAAAACTTAAATAACACCTTTGAAAAACTCTTTTTTATGAGTATATATAACTTTTGAAAAACTCTTTTTGATGCTCCACTACCCAATTATATTTCTTTAATCATTGAATTTTTTGTGTAAAACTTAAATAGCACCTTGACAATGTCTAGTTACCTTGCTTTTTCTTGAACATCAAATATTTTGACTGCAACGTTTTTTCTATTCACCCAATTGTCAAAAATGTTTCTACATTCCTTTTCCAATCCAATGTAAATTGGTTCAATGGAGCCTTTTTGTGTTGATGATTTTAATGTGTATTATTTTTTACAAGCTCCTTACAACATTGAATTTGTTTTCCAATTGTTTTGATGTCAACTGTGTCCATAGACTTGACGTTTGACCATGATGCTTTAAAACTCAACAAGTTTGAGTTATTTTCTCCTACCAACAATAATTTATGATGCCTTTGAAATGATCACCCTTTTTATTTTACCTTTGGTTACCTTTAATTTTAATTTTATGTTGCACCTACAATGATTACAGTCTACGGTGTTGATGTCAAATATTTTTCTATGTACTTTAAGTTTTCTTTTGCAATTTTTGAGTTAACATCCAACTTTTTATTGGAGCTTTTTGTTTTATTTTGTTTCTTGGAGATTCTTTTTCTTTTCCTTTTACCTCTGCTTGTATAGAGCATTCCCTTACTCTATGACATGAGTATCTTACCTATTTATAGGTAGTTATTCCAATGCTTTCACTCTCACTTTTTGGTAATGAATGACAATCATATAGTACTAAGCTATTTCACAAGGATAAATCCTTTTTTGGAAGTATCCTCAAATCAACTTCTATTTTCATATTCATGATAGTAGAACGCATTTAATTATATCGGTAACATCCAAATTTCTTCTTCAATAACGTTGTCTTGCTATTAGAGTGAATCCTTTTTTTTAATAATGAGATCCTTGATGTGCTTTAGCTATTTTTATATGAAAACTTCTTGAGAGCTCTTATTTTATTGTAATATGCATGTTCTGAGGTGGTGAATGCAATATATTATCTTTAAATGGCAATTCTTAATGTATACTCTAAGGAACATTCTTTGTAGAAATTCCAAATATAGGCCTCTTATCTTTTTCTATTTGCACAAATTTGTTATGTGCCTTGAGTGCCTTGTGAATGATGATCATATTATCCTTCCATTTAAACGTTGCATTTTAGAACTTGTTCTAGAGTTGTCTTTAAATGGTAAATTAATGAGTTTCTTTTCAATTTACCACATTCTCTTGGAATATTTTTCTTCAATGTTGCTTTCTTTTTGTCTAATGATTTCTTTAATAAATTTCTTTCTCTCTACCATGTTCTCTTGGAATGCTTTTCTTCAATGCTACTTTATTTTTTAGAGTTGTTAGTTTTCCTTTTTATGGCCCTCTTTCAACTATGCTTTAACCCTTCAGAGGACAACTATATATTCTACAATCTTCTTGCAACACTTTAATAATCTTCAGTGGCTTCTCAATCTTCTTTAATTTTTTAGGAGCTTCTATGGATTTCTTTCTAGCCTTTTAAAATGGTAATTATTTAGGGGAAATGTATGTTTCCTTTCCTTTATTGCTAAATTTTACTTGGTTGTTACTTATAGGCTTATGAAATTAATGGTATTTATAAGGGATTGAAATCTTTTTTTATGCTTGAAAGCTTTTGCCTTTGGTAGGATTTTTTCACCTTGAAACCTTTTAATCTACCATAAAATTTTGCTTCAAAGTGATTTTATTCCTCTCTTTTAAGGTTTATCTTAAACAATTTTATATAGATCAATATTACGCTTGAAATTTATTTTTTCTATTTGGATTATTTGTATTGATGCTAGAGGAGGACTGGAAGGAGAATTTTTTCTTCCTTCTACCTACTTTGATACCACATGTTGGATCTTAATGTTTCAAATTAATTATATTATGGAAGTGATAGGTATTTTAATACATAGCATACCTATTTTAGGTATAACAATCCTCTTACCAAACTTGTAACTTCCTTTATCCTATACTACATGCATATCCCTTATGAGGGATGGTTATGTTGGAGAATATTATATTATTTGGTACATTATTAATATAACCCCATTATACATTTATGGTACAAATATTTAATATATTAGGGTTTGATTCTATAGTTTATGAGTGTGATTTAATCCCTTTTATGTAAGTGTATATGTGTAGGATATGCATAGGTGTCATGTAATTAAGAATACAAATATGAAATATGAGAAAGTGCACAAGTGCCATGTAATTAAGTGTGCAAATATATAATGTGAGAAAGTGCACAAGTGTCATGTATTAGATGTGTATGTAGAAGTGTGTAAGTGCCACATATAGAAGCATGTAAGTTTCATAGAGTTAAGTGTGTAAGCAAATAGAGAGTCAAGAGTCATGTATACAAGTGGAAATATGAGAAGCTAAAGGACATGTGAGGATTATCTTATGTAAATAATAGGAAATGTTACAACTCTTAGATGAGAGAGGAGTGCAAGAGTCAAGTATTGAAGAGTCAACTTTTTAAGGTTATATATTGGAGGTAAAAATCCATGAATGTAATGGAAAAATAATCGGATTATGTATGAAACATTCAAGCATGAATAATAAAGCTTGTATGCATATTTTGAGCAATTCTACTATAAGTGTTCTTCATGTTATTGCATGAATTATTTTGTCCATTTTATATTCATATTTGATATTTTCTTGAATGTTATTATAATTTATATTGGCCAACTTATATTTTGATTGCTCTTATATTTGAGTCTACTCAAGATCCAGAATATTGGGACTAAGATAATTTGGCTTAAAAGACAACATGTTATACCACTTGCCTTCTCGCATGGGCTATAATGTAATAATTCTCAATATATGGTACATTCACATTGTTATAAAACAAATAGAAAAAGAAGAGATCAATACTAAAGCCAGAGGAGAGAATTAGGCTCCCTTGACTAGCATCTAACCCTTATTTATAAAGAATCTAAAAAGAAATAGAATATTGAAAGCATAGATTAAACGATTAATGAAAAATCATATCTAATATAGCAATAGCATTATTAGTACTTTTTCTTAATAGACATTGCTTTACTCTCTCTTACTATGTCAAAAATAAAGAGCAATAACATCATTAGACCTACAATCCAGTAGTGCTTTCACTTTAAAATACAAAAAAAAAATTAAATACAATAATAATAACTTGATGATAAATAAAAGGAAGGTCCTTGACCAATAAATGTGAGGACCCTATTGAATGATAGAAAAATAGAAATATTGCTTAATTCAAGTGCAATATTATCATAAAAAATATGAAATGCCAAACTAAATGCAAGTGAGATAACCAAAGCAAATTAATATACAATACGATTAAATATTAGAGCTACAAAAAAAAATACAGTGTCAAAAGAAACTAAGGGGAGAGAGAAAAATTCCAAGCACACTTGTTGCTCCAAGATGCTAAGGTTATTTCCCTTTATTATGGAATTTTGCTTGAAGCTTGCTTGTTGCTTGTACTAGACACTTGAGAACTTGAGCTTGAATGCTTGGAGGCTTGAGTGATGAAAGAAGTGAGAGCTTGAATGCTTCAAGGATTGAGAGCTTAGATGCTTTAAGGAAACCTTCACAATATTGTGAAAATATTTTGGCATATTCTTGCCATGTATGGAAATCAATTCCTATGAATCTAAGACAAAATTTAGCAGAATTTTATTGCTTTCAAAATACCATGGATGGTATGAAAATTTAATTGAGCTTTGTTGTCATAAAAATGTTATGGATTGAGATTCTCTAGGTGTTGGTTTTATAGTAATCCATGGATCCTTAGGAGAAGGATTGCTTTGAAGATGAAAATTTTAAAATAGTATCAAGATGCCATTGATGGGGGAATATTGTAAATGCCAATTCCTGGGATTGGGATTTCTATTAGAGCTACAAATTGGATCCATTAATGATGGGAAGCTTGAAAGGTACTATCTATCAATTATTTTGGTTATGGTACATAAAAATAAAATCACTAGAGGGAGAATGTTCTAGCATTGCTAATGCTCTAATTCTTTTTCTGAAATGACCATTGCTAGTCAATTTTGGGTGAAAATGATAAAAAGTTGGATTTTATAAAATTGCTATAGAACTAGCGGTGCTTTCATTGATGACCTAACACTTCTAATTCTAGAGTAATAAATGCTACCAATTTAGTTATGAGGATGATTGATTGGATTATTGGTAAAAATATTGACAAACTTGAAGAATGATAATATGCTCAAAATTGGGTGTCTACACTAGCCCACCAAGTTGGCTAAAATCTAAGGTGCTAATGAAGGGGATGATACCAACTTCACTAAGCCCATATTAACATACATTATTTACTCTCTTGGATTGAATTGTTAATTCAATAAAATCTTCTCCTTTATTTTATATATATTAATTAATAAGAGATTCCCATATATTCTCAACTTGTACTTATTGGATATCCTAATGAATAAAGAAAACTTGGCCCACAAGAAAGGACTTACAAAATAATTTTATATACATCTAGTGGTACTACATCACACCCAATTTCAATTTCATCTATGAACTTAGACAAAATGTATATTTGAATATGTATTGTTTAGTAATTTGCATCTTTATGAAACCAACCTTAGGGTATGGGGTTGGATATTTACTAGTTTGTAATCCCAACTTGTGAATGAGCACCTCAAAAATTAAATTCCTTTAACTAATAGAATGAAAAATCATTGTTATTTGTGTCTTTTTAACACTCTCTCTCTCTTCTTATTTCCTAGAGTAGTAACCTTGAGTGTGCCATTAGTGCTAATTTATCATTTGCCTCTATGCTTTCTACCTCTTCCATTTTGGTGTATGTGAAGATCATTTACACTTTATTTACCCTATTTTGGGGTATGAACTATGGATGTAGCTTCCAATATTGTTTCTTTGTATATCACATTCTATGGTAATATTCACATTACCAATTGTATGTAGATTCTTTATTTTTGCAACATATTATAATATCTTTTAATCCATTGGTTACTTCCATGATTATTTTTTAACACTACTTCTCATCCTAAATGGTTTTTTTTTTTTTTTTTTAATTCAATGTAGAGATCTAGGTTCGAACATTTAATTGTTAAGGCACTTTAGTTAAAGCAAGCACATACAAAGCAATGTTTTCAAAAAAAACTCAGATTTTAGTGATTTAAAGGATACTCTTTGATAAATTAGGAAGGTGCCTAAGTATAGAACTTAGCATGATAGATATATCTAGTTATGATGTATAAATGATCTCATTTTTAGGTTACTATTGAAATTTTGAAGAATTGCCAAAGAGGCATATGAAAAATGTAAATTCATATTTACTTAATATAAAATTACGACTCTTTTACGAGGAAAAATAATAATTATTAAGGAGGAGATCTAGGTTCGAATATTTTTTTTTAATTTACATGGTATAATTGGTAGCCACCATGAATCCGAGTAGGTTGTCCGACTTTTTATGGCCACCACAATATTCTACATTGTCCGTCCTGAAAGCTGACACACAGATCTTCATACAATTTGCCCCTATAACCACCATGCCACAATCATTTTAAACCTTTTACACCATTGAAAACACCAGGAAAAGGACAAGTGTTCAATTCGGTGAGGCCCGAGATTTGAACCTTGGACCTCCGCCCCCTTACGGGGTTTTGTCGAACCAATTGATCTACACCTCGAACCTTTCTAGGTTCGAATATTAATTAATTATTTTTTATCATTAAATATTCAAACCTAGAGGTCCGAGGTGTAGACCAATTGGTTCAACAAAACCTCGTAAGGGGGATAGAGGTCCAAGGTTCAAATTTCAAGCCTTGTCGGACTGAACGTTTGTCCCTTTCCTGGTGCTTTCAACGGCGTAAAAGGTTTAAAATGATTATGGCATGGTGGTTATAGGGGTGAATTGTACAAATATCTATGTGGCGGCTTTCGAGATGAACAATGCAAAATAATGTGGCAGCCATAAAATCCAAACAACCTACCTGGATTCATGGTGGCTATCGATTCCAGCATGTAAATTCAAAAAAAAATATATATATATATATATATATATATATATATATATATATTCAAACCTAGATCTCCTCCTCATCCAAAATAATTTTTAATTAAATTAACAATTTTAATTAATTAATAATTATTAATTATTAATTAATATAACTTTATGAAAAGCTTAATTGTAAAAGCATGTTCCAAACATTGTGCCTATTCATATAATGTAATATTTATATTGAATATTCATATAATAAACTATTTATATTGAAACAAAATGAATAAAATTATTTGACATTGAATTCATAATATCATTTCCATTGTTCCCACATCATTTGGTATCAGAGCATATCGATCCTGTTAATCGGATAACTCCATAACCTAGTTTTCATCCTTTTCCTTTAATATGATCGCTGAAGTATCTGGACCATTTGGACTTTAATTTTATAGGGGTACTCACTACCTTCCCTTTTATTTCAAGATATGTTTGCACATTTTTCAATCTCTTGATCTGTGGCCCTACGAAACTTATTATTTCGAGCATAATACTACATAGTTCAAAGTGTAGTTCAAATGCATATATTATTAAATTAAAATATAATATTTGCATGCAATATTATTAAATATTATAACATGTGCATACATTATAACATGCATTAAATATTATATATTAATTTACATGTAAATACTAATATCTTATATTATATATTATTTGCATGCATTAAATATTATATTTTTTTTAGCTTACATGGTGGAATCGGTAGCCATCACGATGACCTGGACATCGATGAAAGTACCAAGAAAGGGACCAGTGTTCAGTTCGACAAGGCCCGAGATTTGAACCTTGGATCTCCGCCCCCTTGTGGGGTTTGGAAGAACCAATTGGTCTACACCTCAAACCTAAATATTATATATTATTAAATATATAATACTTGCATATATTATTTGCATGCATTAAATATTATATTATTAAATATATAATACTTGTATATATTATTTGTGTGCATTAAATACTATATATTATTTTTTATTCAGGTTAGTGTGAGAAACCCCTACCACCGCATCCCCATCCCCCCAACCATGACCTTTGATTAGGGTGAGAGCTGAGCTTATCAATAGGAGCCAAACACATAATCATACACACACACCCTCACACACTCACTCATGTGATTTGAACCTTAGACCTTTCAAAGAAGATCCAAAGTCCAAACCATTGTGTTGTCCCCCCGAGGACTAAATATTTTTCAATGAGTTTACACATGTTTTTATGAGGGGTCCCAATCCCCTCATAATCAGTGGGTTTGAACCTTGGACCTCTCAAAGAGATTCCAAAGCCCTTACCACTATAGTAAGCTTGCAACTATCCCCATGGACTATATATTATATTGATAAGTGCTTGGCTGGCCAAGCACTTACCAAGAAGATACCCAGGTTCAAACCTTAAGGGTAGCCTATTTGCAAAGGTAGTAGTTTGATATGAATCCTCTAAGTGTGCACTAGATCGACAATGGTGATACAAATCTCAAGCGACCGATGGTCCCCTTCATGTTAGGTCAACAATAACAAGGTGGAAAAGGTTTGGTGGGAGCATCCCCTATGGTTTGAACCATGTGCTTGTTAGTTACTAAAAATAGTGTGGTTGTGACCAACTCTCCTATGTAACAAAAAAAACTATAATTTTTTTATATTTTATATTGTTCATCAGGGTTATGCACAGGGGCAAATTTCCTAATTTAGTGCAAATATTCAGATTTTCACAATTTTAATTTTGCAAATTTTGGGACCATAGAGGTCGACCTGTTTGCCCAAAAATTTCGAGATCAAATTTTTTTAGGGTAAATTCGCCCCATTATCATAAGGTTTCCTGCCTAATTTTTGCCTTAAATTTATTTAAAAAAATATCCCACCCAATTCGCCCCTTGTACCCCATTATATATAGCTAACCCTAACATCTACTCATACAATTACAACATTAATTTTTTCGGATAGTGAGCGATACAAAGAAAACAACTGACACAAAAAGACTAAAAAAAGATGACTGACAAAAGGCGATTGACAGAAGGCAACTGGCAAAAGGATATTGGTAGAAGGCGACTGACAAAAGGAAACTACCAGAAGGTGACTGGTAGAAGGCGACTGGCAGAAGGTGATTGATGAAAGGTGACTGATGGAAGGTGATTGGCAAAAGGTGACTGGAAGAAGGTGACTAGTGGAAGGCAACTGGCAGAAGGTGACTGGCAGAAGGTGACTAGTATAAGACGACTGGCAAAATGTGACTGGAAAAAGGTAACTGGAAGAAGGTGATTGGAAGAAGGTGACTAGCAGAAAGTGACTGGCAGAAGGTGACTGGCAGAAGGCAACTGGTATAAGGCAATTGGTATTAGGTGACTTGCAGAAGGTGATTGGTAGAAGGCGACTGGCAAAAGGCGACTGACAGAATGTGACCGGAAAAATGTGACTGGCACAAGGCGAATGGCATAAGGTGACTAACATAAGGCGAGTAGAAGAAGACAACTAGCTTAAGATAACTTATTTAATATGACTTATAATAGCTGACTGAAATACAATGATTGCCATTTACCGATAAGTTTCTTTTACATTTAATTTTCCTTATTTAACATTTTGTTCATGGACACTTAATAAGGAGGTTTTCCTATTTATTTTGGCAGCAATATCAAGAATTCTTGGGACAGATTCTATTGTCTCTAGCAGTAGTTCTCTTTTTTACCAGTTATTTTCATGTTTAAAAATGATGTTCATTGTTCATATTACTATTTTTTTGATACAGGTAAAATATCACCTGTTGGTAGTGGAAATAAGGGAGGTCAGTATTTTGATAAAAGGAGTATCCTCAAATACTTTCATAATATTTTGAAATCCAATCAGTCATTAACATCTGCACAAACTGAAGGTATGAACGCCTTTACTTACTAACCACTTAACTTTTGTACATTATTAATTTTATATATAATGTCTGCATTCATAAAGAAGTGTACATTTTGGTTGATGGCTTTGTCCATGGTTTATCTATATTTTCAATAGAAGGTATGCTTTTAAATGCCATAATGATAATGACCCTACTATTGACACTAGTATTATCTCTACAGAAAACATTGTTGACCCTGATATGCCTCCACTTCCACATATCAACGTTAATGAAAAGTCCACAGATAAAAATATTCTTAATCAAATGGAACAACAACATGAAGATATTATTGAATTTAAAATGCCAAGTGGAAAATAAAATAATAGTTCTTATGCAATCCCTAATTTCAGAGAATATTCATCTAAAAAACATAAACATGTAAGGTTATCTAGGTGGATAATTAACAGATCATTTTAGCCTGATTGGATATAAGAATTTCCATTTATTGAGCTAGTGCTTCCAGTGAATAGTAGTGAGAAAATAACAGAATTGAGATGTGTAAATTGTAGTTGGAAACACGAAAAGGATCATAGATTGCAAGTTAAGAAAGATACAGTAAAAAAACATTATGGAAAGGTTTATATCAAAACAAAAGAAGGTAATCAACCAATACGAAAAAATTATAGGTGTAAGGATGCATCATAGTGCGCACATATAAGATATGCGCAAGAATATGATAAAAAAAATGAAACAAAGGCAAAATTTGGTTGAGAAAGGTGCAACGATTCAAGCCCAATTTAAAAAAATGAATAAGTTAACTTTAGCTTCAAAAAGATTATAGTTTGTTGTTGTATTCACTATTCTTAAAAAGGGTAGATCTATGTCTGATTTCATTGATTATAAATCTCTATTTTGACTAGTTGATGTGCATAACTTACCCTGTGCCCATTGGTCAGATCAAAGTGGTTGGGAAATGGTAAAATATCTCTCATTGGTTGAGCAGGATGACCTCAAAGAGAAAATAAAAAAGGCCAAATTCATTTCACTTTCAATTTATGAGGTGACTGCTATTGACAACATATCTTGGATTTGCATGCATGTTTAAATATTGGAAAATCATTTAAGGTAACCTGATTTATTTGCATTACGTAAGATGGTGGAAATTGCAATGTAGAAAACATTTACAATGTTGTTGTTTCTAGTTTAAAGGAAATAGCAGGAATGAATGAAATAGAAATAGCCACTAAGTTAATATGTGTCGGAGTTGATGGTGCTACTACAATGCAAAGACACAGGAATGGTCTTTGTGTTAGACTACAAACATATGTTACCCCATATTTGATCCCTATTCATTGCATGGCTCATAGAATGAATCTTGCATACAAAATTGTGGATACATTTACAAAAGTTGTGAGAGTGGAAGAGCTAATGATTATTTTTCACGCAGTCCAAAAATATATTCAGATTTTCAACAGTTTGCACTAGGAGTTACTGAAGGTAAAAAACTATTAAAAGACATAGATACTAGGTGGATTTCGATGTATCAACTAACATTTAGAGTTTTCAAACAATATCAATCCTTGATAGGGTTTATGTATGTAAATCGTAGGGTAGTTGATAAGGCCAAATATTTACTATTTTGAATGAGTGGCTTTGAAACATTTCTCACATTGTGTGGTATTCTTCCAATGTTGGAAGAAATGAATACTTTGATCAAAATTGCACAAGAAATATTGATTTATATTGTAGATTTTATCAGGGCAAGAAAATAAATTTGCGTGGATATTTATATGATGTATGCATCTGATCAAAGTTTTATGGATCCCATGTTTGAGATTTGGAGAGCATTAATAAACATGAATGATCCTCAAAACTTTCTAAATTTCAATATAAACGATCATCTATTTATTAATGTGCAGGAAAAGGAAATATCTTTATATTATTTTGGTCAGCTAATGGATATAGCTACAAATGAAGTTGAGCAAATGCCCATAACCTAAAACAGATTTCATGTAGTTGTACATGATACAAAAATTAAACTGAAACAAATAGCAGAATCATTGACAAAAGAAATAAGACATCGTTTTCAAAGAGATGAATTGCTTGAGGCTATGAGTGTGGTTATATGATATTTTGGGATCCTTGTAATGAATACCAGAACATAAATGGTTTGTTTCTCAAATACATGGGCATTCTTGCTAGCCATTTCAGTAAACGTGTGGTAGTCAATGGTATTGAAATCAATGGCATTCTCAACATAGATCTTTTGACAAAATAATCAAACTATTTTGGAACAATAATGTCTACTAAAGTTTCACAACTCTCTAACCATCATGTAACAAGTTATATTTCATGTTTTTGGAGAAGATTACATCCTAGTAGTATCTTACAGCATACTATGAGTGAATATTTTCATTTATATGAATTATGTCAAATGATGATTTTAGGATCTGTGGAAGATGAAATGGTATTCAGTGCATTGTCATATATAAAATGTAAATTTCAAAATAGGTTGGACAAAAATTTGAAAAATTATTTGAGAGTATATGTGTCGACCTATGAGGTGGAGAAATTTCCTTATGAAAGAGCTTTGTCATACTAGAAATCTATGGTAGAGATAATAGGTGTAACGAATATTGAGGATAATGAGAATGATGGTAACACTGATCAAATTTTGATGACAAAAATTTTGGGTACGAGTGTAGAGGAGTTTGTGCAATCTGAAAAGAGTTTGTTCCAACTTCCAACATTATGATGCAAGGATGCTTTCATTTGATTTGATTTCATATATTATCATTTGATTTGATTTCACATATTAGAATGAAAGGATGCTTTCACTTGATTTGATTTGAGTTCAGCATTATAATGAAAGGAATATTGAGATTATATTGTAATTTGATACATGTGATTTTGATGTCATTAATCATATAATATGATGCTAGAAATGCCATTGGATACTTTGTATATCATATGCCTCTGATTTGATTATGTATATTTGAATAAAATTGGATTATTTGATTACACATATGTGTTATTTGATATTTTGTATATCATTTTACATAAGCCTTGTTATTGAATTATCAGTCTAAAGTTTCAAATTTTTTAGTATATTTGTATTATATAAACCATTTATGGCAATTTGGCAAAGTAAATATTTGTACCCGACCATTTATTTCTTTTATCAAAACCTTGGTCCAATATTCCCATTCTTTAAATTTATCAATATCTAAAAGAAGAGTATTATGAATTGTAGCTTTACATCTATTGGCTAATAAAACATTTTCAAAAAAATTACTTTATAATCATTTATTATATGATGGGCAGCGACTTGCTGGGGTGAAGAGGAAACTCTGGTGGCATCCGCTTCAACATTCTCTTCTTTATCATTGCCCTCTAAAGCTTGAAGCATATCACTTGTATTTAAAGGGATATTTTTAGGATTCATACCCTGATAAATAAAATCATCATCTAGATTTCTCAAAGGCATTTGAGACGCACTCTCAATATTTGAGAAATTCTCTAGGGTTAAAATTGGTAAAACATAAACATTAGATTCATACACAGTGTGTGTTTGGGTAACACTTCTGGTATCATGAGACGGTGGTGTGAGGAACATTTTTCCACACATGCGCGATTGGTTCCTAAATGGTGGTACCTGTTGTGGACGAACAGGAACTTGTTGTGTTGATGGTTGTTGCTACGTTTGCAACTGGGAAGATGGTGGAGGCATCTTTTTTTTTAGTCTTTTGAATATAGCAGGTGCATCTACAAAATTTCACACAAAAATATAAATTTAATCTTGTGTAAATAACAATATCATAAAAAGAAATTTATTTTAACCAAACATACTAGACTCAGACTTTGTAGCTATTGATGATGCAACCATTTACCCTTTCTCTAAAAATATTTAAAATAAATCAAACTAAACATAATTTTAAATCATTAGAATACATTATTTAAAATAATACTTTTGAATAATAAGGTTACCTTGTGGGTTGGAGGAAACTTCTTCGACATCAAATGTAATAATTCCATAAGTAATATGAACCACGGGTGTATGCTGAATCTTATCACCATGAGACCTCGCACGTTTGGAGGGATTTACAAGTGATGACTATGATTGCATGTCAAAATCACCAGATGCTTCTTGAATCCTAAATGTGGCATCCCTTTTACTAGAAGAACGAGATGCTCTTCTCTATTTTCAAAATAAAATTAGAAAATAACAAGATTGATTGAAAACAAAAAAGAAAACAAAGATATTCTAAAAATATATGTTTACCTGTATTTCATTCTCAGTCATGCCAATAGCCAACAAACTAGGGTGCAATGCTATGGGAGGATTGATTTGTTGAAGATTGAAGTAAGCTTCATGAAAAATACAAAGAATAAAGTTGTTGGTTGTCACTGTATATGAAGATTGAATTTTTTGGGCACTCATAAGGTTCTGTTTCAGGCTATTGGAAATGTGTGTGGACCAGTAAAATATTTTACCACCAATACATCGAATCAATAAATATAGTACCCAAAAAGGTATTTTTGTAGGTCTCCCCTACAGAATAAGCCTTGCCTAAAAAAAATAAATGCAAGCATATAGAAATTTGTCTCCAATGTTGGAAATGTTTAAGCCCCTTTTGGAATTAGAAGAATTAGCCAAAAAAAGAGAGAACATTATTAGAAAACAAAAATTACAACAAGGAGAATATTATTAGAGAATGGAAACTACAATACATCAAAATTTAATGTTAAATAAAAACTAAATTTTAAAAATATACCTTCCAAATTTTTTGAATGAACAAAGTATTTAGATGATAGCATGGATTTGTCATCTTCAATCAAGGCGTAATGGTTGTTCACCAGTACACCATCCAAAAATGGCAACCATGTTATTCATTGCACATCTAAGGGTTTAATAGAAAAAACAATATCCTTGTTATCCACTATGATCATAATAGTGGACATGTCATGGTTGTAACAACTAATGATTTGTTGCATCAACTAAACATTAATGTTCAACTGTGGCATCTTCAATACACCAACAAGTCTGGAGGTGTAAAGCCATTGTGAATCTTTTCTAGGAGTGCTAAAAATATTCTTGATGTTAGGGTAGTAGAAGCTCCTGAAATTCACTTTTGACGATAGAGGAGAGGAAGAGCTAGCCATTTTTGAAAACATGTAAGAAAATGCTCTAAAACACCCAGGAAAACACTCTGAAATGCCCTGGAAAACACTCTGAAAACCATATAAAAATACTATGAAAACCCTCTGAAAACACTGCCAAAACCTTCTAAAAATGCTGCCAAAACCTTTTGAAAATGCTGCCAAAACCCTATGAAAATGCTCTAAAAAGCATTTGAAAAGGCTTTGAAACCGCTATGGAAAACGCTCTGAAAATTTTGGAAAAAGCTCTGAAATTGCTCTAGAAAACGCAATGGGAAAGGTGAAAAATGACCCTACATAGGTATATATAGAATTTTGCATGGCGAAAGTTAATATATGTGTGACATGTGGTAGAGGAGATGACACATGGCACCTTCTTATTGATGATCTTTGATGTTCACTATTTGCTAGTCGCCATCTGCCACTCGCCTTCTACCACTCGCCTTCTGCCACTTGCCTTATACCACTTGCCATCTACCACCCACAATATGCCACCTGCCATCTGCTAGTTCCCATCAACTAGTCACCATCTACTAGTCGCCTTCTACTACTCGCCTTCTGCCACTCACCTTCTATTAGTCGTCATCAGCCAGTCACCATCTGCTAGTCACCTTCTACTGGTCACTATTTTCTAGCCATATTCTGCCACTTATATTCTACCACTCACCTTTTGCCACTCACATTATGCCACTCGCTATATGCCACTTGTCTTATACCACTTGCCAACTTCCAGTCGCCTTATACCACTCACCATATACCAACCATATTTTGCCACTCGCCTTTTGCCACTTACCTTATGCCACTCACCATCTGCTAGTTGCCTTATGCCACTCGCCATATACCAGTCACCTTATGCCACTCGCCATCTACTAGTCACCTTATGTCACCATCTGTCAGTCACATTATGACACTCACCATCTACCACTTGCCTTATGACACTCATCATCTTCCATTCACCATATACCACTCGCCATATTCCACTCACCATCTGCCACTCACCTTATGCCACTCGTCTTCTACCATTCACCTTATGCCACTCTCCTTCTACCACTCGCTTGCTGCCACTCACCTTCTTCTAGTAGCCATAAAATTTTAATGATAATTTTTGTGCAAAAAATTCAAAAAATTGCCATATTTTGATAAATTTTCTACAAAATTTTGAAAAAAATGCCCCAAAGTTTATACACCATTCACCTAGATTCGCCCTGATTTTATAATTGCTTTTTAGGTACTACCCTTTATGCATAACCCTATTGTTCATTGTACTACATGCATGCTTGTGCAGCACTCCATGCATGCCTAGGCAACACTAGTGCACATTGCCCTCTAAGCATAAAGGGAGAAGATCTTGTACTCACATGTGGCATTCCCACTTGCAACCCACCTCACCCCCCTTATCGAAACCCCCTTCCTCTTTCATAAGCATGTGTTAAGCCCCCCACACATTTCTAATATGTAATAATTAATTTAAAACAAATTAATTATTTATTTAAAAAATAAAATAAAAATAATTAATTATTAAAGGAGGCAAATACTCCTCCAAGGAAGAAATATATTAATTCAAGGAGGTAAAATATCAAATCAAGAAGGAAAATTATTAAAGGGGACAAAATATTGTGAGGGAAGAGGCTAGCACCATGTCACCTAGCCAAGGCTTCATGAAGTTTGTGGAGCTGACACAACATGCTAAAGAGATGGCCCTACTAGCCAAAGAGATATATGCCCAATTGGTGAAGAACATGTCCACTATGAATGATGCAGACCAGAATGAGTCCCTTGGTGTTAAGGACTCCATGCAAGATGTTAAAGTTGATTTCAGCCCTACTCCATTGGCCCCAAATCTTAGCATTGTGGACAATGAAATTGGCATAATCAAAGTTGATTGTGGATAGCAAGGCATAATCAATCCTGGAAATCCTTTCTTTTGGAACTATATAACTAGGTGTCTTTCACTCGAGAGGCAACTCCTCCTCCACCTCCTTTTGTGTATGTCATGGAAGATCATGTTCCTAATCTTGCTTCCCTTCAAGGAGTATCCTCCTTTCCTAGCTTCAAGGACCAAAAGCTTGACAACAATTTGGTAAATGTGTTTGAAGGTGAGCTCATTGAGGATGAGACTCATTTCTTTGATCTACCACTTATATCAAGAGTGGGCCCTGATCACTCTATGCAGACCTATTCTCGTGCTCTAAAGTTGACGCACATATTCTTGGAAGGAAGCCTTGTCCAACCAAAGTTCAATATTGGCATACCTACTTCTATTATTTCCAAAATCAAATCCATTGTTGTGTATGATTTATATTCCTAGGATGATAGTACCATTAATATACTCTAAATAACATTCTTTCTCACATACTTCACGTGCACAATGCTACATCTTTGGTCTCTCACGTGGCTGCCTCCTCATTCTCAAGATCTTTGCTCCTATTCTGAAAGTATTGAGGTCCAATGTGCATATTGTTGGGAGGAATGATGAGGAATAAGATTCCTCATCCAATTAAATACTAATTAATTTAAAATTCAATTAATATTTTATTAAATATGAATTACGTTAACAAGTTTAATTAATTATTTATTAATAATTTGTTATTAATTATTAATTAATATAACTTTATGAAAAGCTTAATTGTAAAGGCATGTTCCAAACATTGTGCCTATTCATATAATGTACTATTTATATTGAAACATAGTGAATAAAATTATTTGGCATTGAATTCCTAATTTTATATCTTCAGCCAATGTTTCCACACCAATAAGACCCTTAAATCAATAACAAAGAGATGTAGATATGGGAAAAAATATATAAATATCACAAGTATTAACAAGACTCGAAGCTAACTCAATAAATAAAAATAAAAACTTATAATGATGAAAATAGTATCTTGGAATATTGGGGGCATGAATAATACCCCTAAAAAAGAGTTATAAAGTAATTCATAGCTTATTATAGTCTTGAGTTTATTTTATTACATATTCAAAAAAAATAAATAGTGAGGAATATAAGGATATATTCAAAAATATTTGGAATATGGGGGTTGTCTTACAATCTTGTTATAGGATCTTCAAGAATTATTGCAACAATATGGAAGAATCATAATTATGATGGAAAATTGATAGAAGACAAAAAAACTGGGTTGTTGGTCCTTTTTTAGGAAAGAGAAATTGGGTTGTGTTGTATGCTCCAACTAAATTTACTCATAAAATATGTTGGAAGGACTTTGATTTATTTTTTTGAAATCTAATGATGTTTTATAATTGTGATATATGGAATCTTGAGGGGACTTCAACACAATTCCATCTCCTTTAAGAAAATAATGGTGATACTCTTGGATGGTCTAAACCAATGGAGTATTATGCTTCATTTATCAATTTAAATGGTCTTTGGGATGCTATTTATTTAATATTTTAATATATATGTGATAATAGACACAAAGGGCAAATTTATATAGCAAGAAGATTGGATAGATTTTTATTATATAATACATGTTTTTAAAAAGAGCATATAATCTTTTTGGTCATTTTGTTGCATGCAATATTAAATCATAAACTCATTCCCTTGAGATGTGATGTACTTAATAATGGTCATCCAAAGACCTTTCAATTTCAATCTATGTGGATCCAAGACCCTATTTTATTTCAAACTATTATGTTATGATGGGATAAACTAAGGTTTAAATGATGATGTATGTACATATTTAAGGAAGAAAAAGAGAAAATTTTATTCAAGATCAATAATTTATAGGAAATAGTAGAAATCAATGGAATAGACCAAAATACTTATGTGCAAGAAAAAAAATTACTTTATGATTATCCTAATATTTTAGAAAGGTAGGAATTATATTAGTCCTAAAAATATAGGGAGAGATGGATGAAAAAAGGGAAAAAGTATCAAATATTTTCATGTTATAACCAGAACAAATTTATGTTTTCATATATCATAAATATTTTAGGTCTATATAGAAGAAAATTTGAGAAAAAAGGAGATTATTTTCACCTTTATTGCATTAGTTCCTACGAAAGACAATAAAATATTTTGATAATATTCATTCAATAAACCTTTGTAATATGATTTATAAGATAATTTAAAAAATTATGACAAATAGATTGAAAAGCATTCTAGATTATGTTATCTTAGAGGAACAAGGTGGTTTTGTTCATGGTAAAAAAATTCTTGATGGTGTAATTATTACATATGAGTCAATACATTCTGTTAATTCTAAAAAAAAAACTAGGTATGGTTGTAGAACTAGATATGAACAAAGTACATGATAGCTTTTTCTAGAGTTTTATACTTGATATTATCACAAAATTCAATTTGAATAAAAGGTTGGTGTGAATGGATTAGATGTTATTATAACAATGCAAATTATTTTATTTTGGTTAATGGAACCCTTGATGGATACTTTGAATCACCATGTGGACATTATCAGTGTGATTTGGTATCCCATTATTTATTTATTATTCTTATTGAGGTATTAAGAAGAGCTTTATTGAAGGCAAAAATGGAAGGAAAAATCAAAGTTTTTTACGTTGCAAAAAATGGTCCCTTCATATCTCATCTCTAATTTATTAAAGATATTTTTTGTTTGGGTAATCCCTTAGTCAACAAGGTGATGGATTTTAAATCATTATTATCATGCTATGAGAAGGGACATTGCAATATCCATGATTTCTCATTAATAATACCTTAGATTTACAATGGATTATTATGGGGATTTTAGGGTTTAAATTTGTAAAGTAGCCATCAACATGTCTAGTATTCCTTTGTCTAATAAAGGAAGGAATAAAGAGCTCTCGAACTCAAGTTTGAATAGAACAAATCATGTTTGGTAGCTTGGAAAGGTAGAAAGGTAAATTCTTAGCCATAGCTTGAAGGCTACAATTCATAAAGACTATATTGTAATCTATCCCACTATATGTGAGGTCACTTTCAAGATTACCATTAAATATAAGATGTGTATTTGATAAAATTGAAAGAGATTTTCTTCAAAAAGAGTATAAGAAAAACTTTAGATTTCCTATTTGGAAGTTGGATAGAGTTTATAAATGCTTTTGAATATTAGAGGGATAAGCTTACGAAAGTGCATGCTTATGAGTTTGACATTAGGTACAAAATATGATTGGATATTATTTAAAGTTTTAAGAAAGATTTAGGTAAAACCATTACTTAAAAAATATATAGATTTTATAATAAATTATATAGAAAATAAACACTACCTAAAGGCTTGACAACATAGAACTTTATATCAAATTGTTTGCAGTTGATATAAAAATATATTAGATGGTTATTCCATGAGGGAAATTCTATAAATTTGATCTTGTATTCTTATATTTTATCAAAAAGGAAACTCTTGTGTCATGAACCTTAGATGACTTCCTATTTCTATGGATTTATGTTTTGTTGTATTGCTTATGGATGGAATGACTGACTATATTAGTTTGATTATGAAAATTGCTTGTTTCTTATATAAAATATGAGATGTGAATCCTTTGTGGGATGTATGATAATTCCATGTCTAGATATGAGAAACATACATTTAATGTGGGAACATGATGCTACTAATGAAAAGTGTACTTTTGCAGGAATAGAGCCCTTACTATGGTAGAAGAGTAACCACAAAAGAGAAAGCTTATGAGAAATGTTGTGATAATTGTCAAAATATTGGAGAGGTTACATGGATGAATGTCCTCTCTTAGGGAAATGCATTTTATACTTGTTCAAATAATATATAAGGAAACTATAATTGCTACTTTAACCTTTTAAAAAAAAAAAAAATTGGCTAAGCATAACCGAATAAGTTGAAGATGATTGATTATATTTATTTCTCAAATTCTAGTGGTTAGTTCGTGGCGGACTTGCTCCATATTTATAAATTCTATTTAGAGGAGAACATGAGATAAAATAAACTTATAGTTTTTAGTCCGTGGGTATGTTTTATATTTTGGCCATGAAGTGCTCTTTATGGAAACAAATATTTTTGGCATTCGAGATCTCGAACTAATGGTTGGAGCTAGATAATGGTTTGGAAATTAGGTGACTATGCCAAGTGTTTGCAATGAAGCGAGGAAGGAGATAGTTCATCGGGAGTGGTAAGCCAAATAAAATTAAAAAGAACAAAAACAAGAAAGGATATAAATGGATAGACGTTGGAAGGGGAGAGGAAGATCCATGTTGGAAATGAGGTTTAGGAAAGCGAGAGCTAAAGAGAAATTCATGGATGCAACAGATTGCATACTCGAGGTAATTTTGGAAATACTCAGCTAAAATGAGTTAGAGTAAAATTTGTAGTTATACATGTTAAAATGATTGGTATTCACGTGTGCCATGATAGCTGCCAAGTCTAGTGGAGAATAGTCCAATGTGTGACTTAAACTATTCAATAGATATAGCATGTGTGACTCAATCTATTCCATAGACGTAGTATGTGTGACTTAAAATATCACAATAGGCGTAGCATGTGTGACTTAAAATGTCACAATAGATGTAGCATGTGTGACCAAAGTGTATTCCTTTATTTTCCTTATTATGAATGATGAATTGACAGTGAACTGAGGAACCAAGTTGTATCAATGTAGAACTAGGTAATGCTAATATAGTTAGTGATCTTTGTGATCAGTTTCCAATCAAAATATGGTTGGAATGAATCTCTTAACTTGATATGTTGGAGTTTGGGTGTTATATATACTTGACAATGCAAGTTATGAGATCGAATCCAAAGCATATCTCTACCAGTAGAAAAGCTAATGGCAAGTAGTTGAAAATGGATCCTATAGCAAACAACACACCTTCATAGGCTTATGTTAGCAATGGGTATTGCATTGATACTTATGGCAAGTAGGCTTTGGAAAATGGTAGCAACTGGTTTTTTTTTGCCAAGCATCGAGAGAATGTAAGATAACTAGAATGATATTGATAGGAGGTAGATGATGACAGTATCACAGTATTTGAGGACCTCTGTGCCATAGATTTTTTAGCCTCAACATGGTAATGACAAACATTGAGGAACATCCAATTCTACCTGAGACATCCTTTACTTTTCTTTACTTTGAATAGATGCAGTTGAGATAACATATTGGATTAAAGTTCTAGACAGACTGAGGGCTTGTTAGGACTTATTATTTTTATTATAGAAACAAATTTGTATTTTCTTGTTGTTTTAGATTTGAAAATACTCCTAATTACCTTGTTCTTGAGGATAGCAAAGTTTCTATCGAAAGAATGATAGAGGATTGTAGTGACGCCTTTTTTGACTGTGTTAAATTAGTAGTATTGCAGATTTAGGTGTCATCTATTGTTGGACTTTTTGAGTGCATCATCTGTGTTAGAGTAGGAGTAAGAGGATTAACCAAATAGATTAGTTGCTCTTATTTAACTATATATGTGGTGGTTTCTCTTGAGTTGGAATAATTTCTATATTATTAGGACAACAAGGTTGGAATGATTTTTATCTACGTCCAACAACGCTAGTGGAGTAGGTCGTGCAATGTATATTTCTCTTTTAAGAGAATTGATATCCCATGGATTGTGGATAAGTTGAGTTGAAGGGAAAATTTTGGCAGTGAGATGTTGGAAATAAAATGGATTCCCACTAAAAGAGATGGGGACTTATAGAAGTCCTACTTGTAACTATTTTCCAAATTGATGGAATAATAAAAGAGTACGGACTTTAATTTTGGGATTTCCCCATTCGAGGGTTTCTCCTAGGGTAAAGCAAATGTGTTATATTTGAATGATTCTATGGGTTCTCATGTTGTTTATACTTTTTCTTATGATATTCATGGTATTTTAATGTTGCCCATGATAGAGTAATTTTTGTATGGATACGTTTCTATCTTATATTATGAATATATATGGATTCTATTTCGAGATGTTATCAATGAAATTTATAATATAAAGGATATATATAACCATTGTGATATGAATAAGTGGTTAGGAGTTGTGTAATTCCAAAAGGAGTAAATTATGAATGAGTATTCATGAGCACATTGAACAAGTGTTTTCTTAATAAACAAAAGGAACCAAAGTGCTTATCTTACTATTTTTTTAGTATGGAAACCTTTTACTCCCAATATGGATATGATTTAATTGATGGATTAATAATATGGAGGTTTGGTTTTGGAACCCTTTTTAGGGTAATAATATTGAGGAAATTAATTAGTTCCTTGTATTAAATGATAGAGGACATTAATGAAACTAGGAACGGGGCTTCTAGGTAAGTCTAGCTCATAATAACATGATATGGATATACAACCCTCCCACACATCTATCATCCATGTGGAAATACATATGTGGAGTACAATTCTTAGCGTACCTTTCAAAAGAATGAAGGAATGAACAACACTAGCTCATTAGGATCCATGAGAAGGATAGGTTGATCAATTTAAAAGACACCTAGTGCTCTTGTATTTTAGGATTTATGCAAGTGGTAGTGATGGGTGCGCCTCAATAAAAGCCTAGAAATATTAGTAGTGGCTCTAGTAATTGAAAACTAGGAGCTTTGGTACTACTATAAGATGATAAGAAAATACGTTAATAAATATATATTAAAAAAAATGGAATGAGAATTTTTTAGGTCATGACATTTGGTATCAGAGCATGGTTCGTAGTGGATTGGATCATTGTGCAAGAAGTTTTTTTTAGTGTGAGTTATAAAATATATTAGATATTAATAATTTTCGAAAAAAAAATAATAGAAGCAAAATTTACCCAAAATGACTAGGATGTAGTGGGTAAATAATTACTTGTAGGAAGAGCAATTTGAAGGGCCAAATGCTAATGAAATTCTACTATCTCTTCTGTGAGTGGCCAGTGGTAATGCCACTAAAAATAATAAGAGGAGGTGTTGCCCCAACAGCAAGGAATACATGAGGAACCAATGCAGAGAATAAAGCACCTATTGATGGTTTGGAAAACCCTAATGAGTAAGAGAATCTTACTAAAATTGTGGCTCTACTTCAAGAATAGGTAGAAGCCCAAAAATAGTTGTTAGATGTTGTGCTAATTCGATAAACACAATCTAGTAATCCATGAAGGGAACAGAAAAATGAACCTCTTACAGAGGTACAATTGGAAAGAGTTCGACTCAAGGTTGAGTTGGGCAAGGAGATGAAATATCTGAAATCTTCCAAGTTTAATGGAGAGGAATATGGGGATAAGGATGAGGCTTGGTTGAAGGAGATAGAGATATATTGTAATATGAAGAAATTATCATCAAGAATTGGAATATCGTATGCTACTTTACATTTGCAAGGAGATGGATTAGCTTGGTGGGAAACCCTCAGTGAAGAGCAAAGGCTAGTGACTGCAGTTGAATTAAAAGGAAAATAATTTGTGAAATCTTTCAAATAAATATTTCTCATGAAATATTTTGACTCCCAAAAATTTTACGAATTCTCTAAACTTTGTCAAGGAATTATAATGGTGGAGAAATACTATCAAAATTTTATTAAGTTGGTGAAGTATGTGCCCACTTACACTAGGAAAATGAAGATCCACAAGTTCATACTTGGATTAGATTCTAGAATAGAACAAGAAGTGGACATGAGAGATCCTTAGACATTACAAAAGGCCTATGAGTTAGCAAGAAAAGCTTAAACATATCTTAAACCTTACTTTTATTATGAGGGGTTATATGATCAAGGTAAATAGGCACTAAGGAAGAGGAATAGTACAGGTTTCATAAAGTGGGAGTGTGAACAATAAATTAGAATTATTTTAAGGTAAGAAGAGAAAGAAGATAAGAAAAAGAAAAATTCAGAAGAAAATTTCGAGGAGGGAACCGTAAACACTTTAATCAAGGCAATAGTGGCAATAGATCACCCCAAAGACAAACTAACTTGCCAAAAGGAGCAGTAAGGGAGCTGAGATGGAAAGAACGTCCAGGACCAAAATAAGGATGCTACATATGTAAGGGATCATATTATGCTAACAACTATCCTTATAAAGCATGTATGGGTTCTAAAGGGAAGGAACATATGTACAATGAAACCGTACCTAAAGAAACAACTCATCAAATTAATGTTGCAACAGAATATCAGAATTTGGATTGTCAAGCTACACCACTAGTGATAAGAGGTAATATATTTGGCAAAAATATTAAAATCTTATTTGATAGTGGAGCTACAAATAGTTTTATATTTACTAGTTTAGTTAGAGATATAACAAAAAGACCAAGAATCTTGAAACACGGATGGAAGGTTGAGTATGGTTCAGGACAAACCTACTCCGTGAACCAGTGCTAACCTATGGTTGAAATTATCGTACCCAGTGTAATGACCTTAGGATGTTTATATGTTGCACCATTGCATACTTTTGACATAGTATTGGGAATGGATTTGCTACAAGAGCACAAATCAATGATTAATTTTTCGGATATATGGATTGAATATTTAGATGATGATGGACTTTTTTGTAGAGTGAATAGTCCACAGGGAACCTTTCAACCTCAAATTATTTCGACTATGCAACTTAAGAAAGCCATAAAAAAAAGAGGAATGGTATATATTGTGAAGTTAAATGATATAGAGGAAGGGAAGAATGAAGGGGTGTTTGGAAAACATCCTATTCTGCAATAGTTTAGGGATGTATTTTCGGAAGATTTACCTGGATTACCACCTAAATGAGAATTTAACTTCTCTATAAATATTGAACCTGGAACAGAGCCTATTCATAGGGATCTTTGTATGATGAACTCTATAGAGATGCAAGAACTAAAAGTACAACTTCAAGGATTAGTGGAAAAAGGACTAATTAAACCAAGTGTGTCACCATGGGGTGCACCGATGTTGTTTGTAAATAAAAATGATGGATCTTTATGACTATGTATTGACTATAGAATGTTAAATATGGAAACTATTAAAAATATATATCCTTTGCCTAGAATTGAATATCTCTTCGATCAACTCAAGGATACCTCAGTATTTTAAAGATTGATTTGAAAATGGGATATCACCAATTGAGAATTCGAGAGAGATACTCATAAGACAACTTTTAAAACTTGATATGGACATTATGAGTTTATTATATTACCTTTTTGGTTGACGAATTCTCCAATGACATTTATGAATCTAATGAATAGTATCTTCAAAAAATACCTAGATAGATTTGTTTAGATGTTTTTAGATGATAGTTTGATATATTCCTGAAACAAGGAGGATCATGATAAACACCTCAAATTAGTGTTGGAATTGCTAAGGGAAAAATAGTTGTATGGTAATTTATCCAAGTGTGAGTTTTATGTGTCAGAGGTGTAATATCTAGGGCGCATTGTTTCGGTTGAGGGAATTGTTATAGATCCTAAGCATATATAAGCCATATTGAATTGGCCACCACCAATAAATGTAACTAAGCTCCAAAGTTTCATGGACTTAACTAGATACTATAGGCAATATGTGAAATACTACGCCAAGATCACCTCACCAATAACTAACCTTTTAATAAAAGGGAAGGAATTCAAGTGGATAGATAAATGTGAATTCGCCTTTGATTTACTTAAGCAAAATATTACTACACCTCTTATACTTAGAATATCGGATCCATAAGGAAGTTTTTCGGTATGTACAGATGCATCGCTAGAGGGACTAGGAGGAGTGATCTCACAGGAAGAAGTGGTAATAGCCTACGAATCAAGGAAGCTGAAAAAGCATGAAGTTAATTATGCAACTCATGATTTGGATTTAGCAGTTATAGTTTTTGCTCTCAAGAGTTGGCAACATTATCTAGTTGGAAGACCCTTTGAGCTAAATATAGATCATCAGAGTCTTCAATACATGTTCACCCAACCTTTTCTCAATTCTAGACAAAGAAGATGGATGGAATTTCTCACAGAATATGACTTTGGCATCGAATACATTAAAGGAAAAGAGAATAAGGTCACAGATGCTCTGAGTAGAAGGAGGCACATTGCAATATTATCTTGTATTCATGTTGATTTTATGGAAAAATTCAAGGTAAAGCAAATTCAAGATGATTATTGTAAACAAATCAAAGAAAATATGGAAAGGAAACCAAATGAAAACAAAGATTTTAACATCGAGGATGATTTTCTATGTTTTAAGGATAGAATAGTAATCCCTAGAAGTGGATATTTGAGGAAGATGATCATGAATGAAGCTCATAGATGTTATAATAAATCTTAAGTTCTACTAGGATTATCTAACTTGAGTTACCACTCTCCCATGAGGTAGGTGAACTCTCAGTTTAGACTAGCTCAGATCTGTTGAGTGGTTGTAATCCAACGGCTCACATTGATCAACTTTGCTATTTATACAAAGTTGATCCTATGGAATAATCAATCAGTTCTTGATCTTTTAGTAATGCTTTGCATATCTAGTGTCAATATTCCTACATGGTACCAGAGCTAGGCTAGATTTTGCATGCATTCAGGTTTTCATAGAGCTGGTTCATTTTCTTTGGATAGTTTTTTTGACTAACTCAGCTTGCTCAAAGTTAAAGTAGTCATACTTTTTATCCATAAGCCACTGCATTATTTTTTTCAACAAAATAGTTCTGATTCACTTCTTTTTTGGATAGTACTAGCTCGACTTGCTTTAAAAGTATAAAAGAGTCATACTTTTTTATCCATAAAAAAAAAAACTATTTTTTTTGCTCATTTTTGTTGATAAAAATAAGCAAATTTTACATCACTTATACCAGTTTTAGTAAATATACGATAGTCAGTCTTATTTAGAAGCATTTCATATATTTCAATTTTTTTACATTGACGTCGTCACAAGAGATTTTCCCTATATTTTGTTGTTTCTTTCTAAAATATAGTCATTTCATGTTTCTTTTTAACATTCTACAATCTTGAAGCAAAGTGCACTCTGTAGCAGCCAACGTTTGGCTTGGCACCCCACTGAATACAGTATTACCGGGACATTGCCACAAGCAAAGGCATAAGATACGATGCCCTCGAAAGCTATGATATTACCACAAGAAAAATGATGCGTCCCTCGATAGCTATAACGTTACCACAAGCTAAGAGCGCGTCCCTTGAACACTATGACATTGTCCCAGCCAAGATGCCCATCATGATATTACCACGATAGGGCACGCGCCATTAGTTAGAAGACCATAAAAGTGTGTTGTGAGAGCTCGAAAGCTATGAAACTTCACAAGGAGGAAGGTGCCCTTGATCCTGTGTGCCATTAAAGTTTGCAATTTGTACGTGATGTGACTGGTTCCCGTGCAAAATACCAGTGTGACCTTTTCGCAAACCATCATGATTATTAAATGATAATCATGTCGATTTTGGCTTGCATACAGTGATAACTGGTGGTTATCTTTGGCAGGACTATAACAAATCGTCTCTTCTCGCATTTCCCAGGTGCACTCAAAGAGCGACTCCCACTATATCTCACTTCTTTGCAGCACATGGAATCCACCCTCCATTTATAGCACTCTTCTGCAATAGTCACTACACTCATATAAACCCGTTTGACCTCTCCCTCACAACATATCCTCCATTATTTTTTGGT
Organism: Wollemia nobilis; assembly: GCA_028583015.1. Lineage (NCBI taxonomy): Eukaryota > Viridiplantae > Streptophyta > Pinopsida > Araucariales > Araucariaceae > Wollemia > Wollemia nobilis. The sequence continues at coordinate 6,563,401 of JAQPPZ010016931.1, forward strand.
TATCATCTGTGCAGGAAATAGAGCTCATAAAATAATTTGGTGTGGTCAATGTTGTGAAGGAAAGGACAACACAAACCTTCATAGGTTCCCTAGTTTATTGGCTCGTAGAGATATCCTCCCCAACTCGTTCTAATTCAACTGCTGGTTCGAGTGCTGCCAATTTTGAGTACTATCGAGTTCGTTTGTGGCATCTTCGAGTGTTGTCGGGCTTGTGTGTGACATAGCCAGGCCATTCGCTAGAGTTTATGGAGGTCACAATTCAAATAGACACTATCCTTTCAAGGCATTCGATGACACTAGTTCCTGTGTGGCAATATGTTCATTGGTTTGCCTTGATGTCAATGGAGACATTGCAACCACTCGAGATGAGTTTTAATTGAAATTTTTTTATTTAAACTCTTCTTTGGCAAAGGTTTAACATAAAAAAATTGGGGAGTATGTCGTTGTTGAGTTATCTACAGCGTGACGTAGGCATGTTTTCCCTACGTCAAGAGAGACGGTGATTTAGCAAACCAAAGTGTCACGTTGGAGGCACTGTTCTAGGTTTGAGAGCAGAGTTATTTTCCTTATTCACCTACCGATTTCAAATAGACACTATCCTTTCAAGGCATTCGATGACACTAGTTCCTGTGTGGCAATATGTTCATTGGTTTGCCTTGATGTCAATGGAGACATTGCAACCACTCGAGATGAGTTTTAATTGAAATTTTTTTATTTAAACTCTTCTTTGGCAAAGGTTTAACATAAAAAAATTGGGGAGTATGTCGTTGTTGAGTTATCTACAGCGTGACGTAGGCATGTTTTCCCTACGTCAAGAGAGACGGTGATTTAGCAAACCAAAGTGTCACGTTGGAGGCACTGTTCTAGGTTTGAGAGCAGAGTTATTTTCCTTATTCACCTACCGATTTTTTTCATAAGAGGGGGACTGTTGCATTCATTTACTGTATGTGAAGTGACATTGAGTGAGCTCATATTGTAGTGTGTGAAGTGATAATTGATGTAAGTGAGCTCATATTTTAATGAAAGTGAGCTCATATCAAACTCTAAAAACTCTTCTACCAGATTTTCAAAAGGGCATTGTAACTGATTGTTTCTTGAGCTCCTCTCATTGTTTCTCTGACTATTCTATTAAGGCAATTTAATAAAGGAGTCTCCTTGTAAATCATCAATACATTTTTTTTTTTGGGGGAGAGGTTTGTTTCTGGTGGTGTTGCTTCTTGCACCTATTTTTAATGGCTTCATTCAAGGGGGATTCTTCTTCTTGTGTCTTTATTTGCTGAATTGCAATCTTTACTACTGCTGTAATATTTTTGGTATATTTGCATAGAGAAGGTGATTGCCTACTGCATTTATTTTTTAAGTAGTTATTGGAGGTGATACTTAGAAAATATTGCTACTGAAATCTTTTTGTGGCACTCTCTTGGCCATTTAATATTTGTTGCTTACACCTCATTCTTGGAGCTTTATGGTAAATATCACTCAAAAGCAAGCAAACATAATCAAGAAACTTCTCATAAGGCACCTCACATTTCAACCAAATTTCTTAATAATCGCCTATGTTTTACGTATCGTTCCCCTCATTAACCTATATTCTCCCTCACGTAAGGGTAGTTCATTGAGAAGATTTGGTATAGAGGTCTGGCAGGTTATTCATGTTTCAAAACACCTATGTTCCATGTATCGCTCTCCTAATTTGCTTATAGTTTCCCTCACTTAAGGGCGGGTATATTGAAGAGTTTAGTATAATAGTCTGGCTTGTGCTACCTTGATTCAACGAGGATTTTTCTATTGGTGTAGATTTCTTGCACCACATTGTTCTCATTGAAGGAGGAGTGCATGATTGTCTTCTCTAAAAGTTTCTTGTAGTAAAGGGGGAATATTGGTTCATTGCAATTTTTATTTGGCAAAATGAATATAATTGACCTACTCACCCATCATAACTATCACACATGGAAACCAAAAATAGTAAATCTCATTGCTCAAAAAGGACTCACACACTTGCTAGAAGAGAAGTAGCCTGAATTTGAAAAGGAATATGAAATATTTTTTCATAAAAGGAAGATGTATGAAACAATGGGGATTATAAGCACAAATGAAAATGAAAGCCTATGGTTTCACATTTTAGAATGTAAAAATCCATTTGAGAGTTGGCAGAAACTAAATAACTTGTTTGGTAAAGTGGATCAAATAAGATCAATGAAGTTAGAGGCAGAGTTAACAACATTATCTCCTGAAGACTTCAGCACTATTGTTGACTTTATCACCAAATTAAAGGAAGTCCTTACTCAATTAAAAGGTAGTGGCAATAATAAAATAGAATAAGAATGCATATATCTTATTCTTTCCAAATTAAATGGAGCATTCCAAATTTTTGCAACCTCTTTTTTATCTACAAAATATGCTCTTGGTACAAATTTTAAAATGCCCACTTTAGATGAGTTTTGTGATAGGTTAACAAGAGAGGAAATGAAGCTTTCAAAATATGAGACCTCTCCCTCATCCTTAAAAGCCTTAGTAGCATCCAATCCCAAAGACAAATTCAAAAATAAAGACATAACTTGTACTCATTGCAAAAAGGATGGTTATTCTGTGAGCAAATGTTGGAAAAGACTACAACTTGAGGCAGCAATGAAGGATCACCAAATATACATCAAGGAACACATTGGAAAAGCCTTAAATTTTCAAGGTAAAGTTGTTAAGAGTTCATCAAAATCTTGGGTTCTAGATTCAGGAGCAACCCATCATATGACATCTTCAAAAAAGTCATTTACTTCCCTCTCCTCAAGCTCCACTTGCAGCATTGAAGTTGGTGACTCATCCTTTATCCCTATCAAAGGAAAAGGTGACATAACCATTTATGGTGGTCATATAAATAATGTTCTCTATGTCCCAGATATTGCTATAAATATTCTCTCTATCTATCAGATTTGTACTTCTGCAAAGGGCAAAACAATTTTGTTTTCACCAACAGGAGTTGAGATAAGAGACTTTCAAGAGCCATACTCTCTAATAGCCAAAGGTGACATTGATCATAAAGCTCACCTATTTCACTTCAAGGGATTCAAATATTCAGATACAACTCCATATTCTACCAACCTTGATTCACTTGAGCCATATCCAATACTTGAGCCTCAATATGATGAAGAACCCATCCTTAAGATAAATGATCAAAATGAGGATCCTATTCTTCAAACTCCAACTCAAAGTCCTGCCAAACCAATTACTCCTTCCACAATGCCAAAATGGGCCCGCAACATTGTTCAAGAGGCCACACCTTACATCCAAGATCTTCCATCATCCATAATAAGCCACTCCATGGGTTCTGGTCTTGTCTATCGATCCATTTCTACTGATCCTCAATCCTTTAAAGAAGCAACTGGTGTAAAAAAAATGGTATGATGCCATGGAAAATGAATTTTCTTCCTTGATCAAAATCAATACTTGGGATCTAGTTCCTCTTACTAAAGGAATAAAATTGGTTCGTTGTAAAAGTATTTACCAAACCAAGTATGTAGCTGATGAAACAATTGACAAAAATAAAGCTCGCTTGGTAGCTAAAGGTATTGACTATTCTAAAACCTTTGTTTGGTCATGCAAAAACAATAGATATTTGCAAAAGCAGATTATAGGGCAACAGTTTTGGACAAATAGATTGTAGATTTGCTTCTCCACGCTACATTCAGTTGCGTGAGAAACTTGGGGTAAGGTAGTTATCTTAAAATAATATGGTAGAGGTTTTAACCTCTCTACTCTCCTTCTTCTTCTTCTTCTTCTTCTTCTTCTTCTTCTTCTACTTCTACTTCTTTTGGAAAATGGTTTTTCCCATGGTTTTTTCACCATCTATCCAAAATTTGGTTCATATGTTGTACATGAGTACCTAATAAGGCCATATTTCTAGGACTCATTTCTCATTGGCTATGCCACTCATATAATGTACATGAGTACCTCATCAGGCCATGTTGTCGGGACTCATTTTGTTCTGTTCCATCTCCCCTAGTATCACTTAAGGGGGGGTGTTAGAATAAATTTTAAGTTCTACTAGGATTATCTAACTTGAGTTACCACTATCCCATGAGGTAGGTGAAATCTTAGTTTAGACTAGCTCAAATATGTTGAGTGGTTGTAATACAATGATTCACATTGATCAACTTTGCTATTTATACAAAGTTGATCCTATGGAATAATTAATCAGTTCTTGATATTTTAGTAATGCTTTGCATATCTAGTTTCAATATTACTACAATAGATCCCCCTACTCTGCTCATACAGGAATAGAAAAAATGAGAGAAAATGTGAAAAGGACATTCTTTTGGCCAAGAATGAAGAGAGACATAACTGAATTTGTTGCTCAATGGCTTGAGTGCCAAAAGTTTAAAGTTGAAAATCGACATCCTACTAAATTTTTATACCCACATGATGTGCCAATACAAAAAAGGAAATTAATATCAATGGATACCTAATACCAAGTTCCAACATGATGCGATCCTAGTAGTGGTTGACAGACTGATCAAGGTTATGCACTTTATACCTGGGACCACCAAGGATGATGTCGTGGTTGTGGCTAATAGATTTTCTAAGGAAATATTTTAGCTTCATGGTTTTCTAGAGGTAATTATATCGGATAGAGACTCGAGATTCACATCTAAGTTTTGGTAAGCCTTGCATCGAGCCATTGGCACTAGGTTGAACATTCGTTCAGCTTATCACCCCAAAACTGATGGACAAACTGAAAGGGTGACTCAAGTGTTAGAAGACATGTTTTGCATGTACTATATAGATAAAAAAAACTAGTTGGTAAGAGTACTTGCATCTAGTGGAATTTACCTACAATAATGGTCATCATTCAACATTAGGTATGGCATCGTTCAAAGCTTTGTATAGCAGAAGATGTAGGACACCATTATCTTGGGATAATATAGAAGATCGAATTGCGCTTGGGCCAGACATGGTAAAATAAATGGAGCAATAGTTAAGAACAATTAGAGAAAGGTTAAAGGAAGCTACATATTGTCAAAAAAGTTATGTTGATCTCAAGAGATCACCTAGAGGGTTTTCTGTTGGTGATAGGGTATTCTTGAGGGTGAGACCAAAGAAGAGTGCTATAAAGTCCACAAAGCTTGATCCTCTTTTTGTAGAACCCTTTAAAATATTAGAAATATTAGTCTTGTAGCACATCGACTTGCCTTACCACCTAATCTATTCAATATTCACAACACCTTTCATGTTTCTTTGCTTAAGAAGTATGTTGCTAATCCTAAGAATATATGGAATTTTTCTAATTTGTAGATGGTGAATCCTGAGGATATAGAGGTTCAACCATTTTTGGATATGAGAAACATACATTTAATGTGGGAACATGATGCTACTAATGAAAAGTGTACTTTTGTAGGAACAGGCCCCTTACTATGGCAGAAGAGTAACCACAAAAAGGGAAAGCTTATGAGAAATGTTGTGATAATTATCGAAATATTGGAGAGGCTGCATGGATGAATGTCCTCTCTTATGGAAATGCATTTTATATTTGTTCAAACAATATATAAGGAAACTATAATTGCTACTTTAACCTTTTTCAAAAAAAAAGAATGTTTGGTTAAGCATAACCGAATAAGTTGAAGATGATTGATTATCTTTATTTCTCAACTCCTAGTGGTTAGTTCATGGTGGACTTGCTCCATATTTATGAAGTCTATTTAGAGGAGAACATGAGATAAAAGAAACATCTAGTCTTTAATCCATGGGCATGTTTTATATTTTGGCCACGAAGTGCTCTTTATGGAAACAAATATTTTTGGCATCCGAGGTCTCGAACTAATGGTTGGAGGCAGATAATGGTTTGGAAACCGGGTGACTATACCAAGTGTTGGCAATGAAGCGAGGAGGTGGATAGTTCATCGAGAGTGGTAAGCAAAATGGGAAAAAAAAATAGGAAACAAAAAGAGGAAAGGAGACGAAGGGACAAACGTTGGAAGGAGAGAGGAAAATTGGTGCTGGAAATGAGGTTCAGGAATGCGAGAGCAGAAGAGCAATTTTGGACTAGAATGGACTGCGTACTTGAGGTAACCTTGGAAATACTCAGCTGGAATGAGTTAGAGTAAAATTTGTAGTTATACATGTTAAAATGATTGGTATTCGTATGTGCCATGATGGCTGCCAAGTCTAGTGGAGAATAGTCCAATGTGTGACTTAAGTTGTTCCATAGATGTAGCATGTGTGACTTAAACTATCACAATAGATGTAGCATGTGTGATTAGAGTGCATTCCTTTCCTTTTCCTTATTATGCATGAGGAACTGGTAGTGAACCGAGGATCCAAGTTGTATCAATGTAGAACTAGGTAACGCCAAGATGGTGAGTGATCTTTGTGATCGATTTCCAATCAAAATGTGGCTGGAATGAATCTCTTAACTTGCTAGGTTGGAGTCTAGGTGTTAGATATACTTGGCAATGCAAGTTATGGGATCGAATCCAAAGTGTGTCTCTGCCAATGAAAAATCTAATGGTAGGTAGTTGAAAATGGAGCTTGTAGCAAACTGCACACCTTGATAGGCTTATGTTAGCAACGGGTATTGCATTGTTATCTCTGGCAAGTTAGGCTTTGGAAAATGATAGCAACTAGTTTTGCTTTGCCAAGCTTCAAAATAATGTGAGCTAACTAGAATGATATTGATAGGAGGTAGATGACGAAGGCATCACCATGTCTGAGGACCTTTGTGCCATAGATGTTTTAGCCTCGATGTGGCAATGACAAACATTGAGGAACGTCCAATTCTACCTGAGATGTCCTTTACTTTTCTTTACTTTGAATAGATGCAGTTGAGAAAATGTATTGGATTAAAGTTCTAGACTGGTTGAGGGCTTGTTAGGACTTATTATTTTTATTATAGAAATAGATCTATATTTTCTTGTTGTTTTAGCTTTGGAAATACTCCTAATTACCTTGTTCTTGAGGATAGTGGAGTTGCTATCAGAAGAATGATAGGATTGGTGTGAACACCTTGTTGATTGTGTTAACTTTGTTGTGTTGCGTGTTGTGGGTTTATTTTTTTTTTGAATGCATCATCTGTGCTAGAGTAGGAGTAATAGGATTAACCAGATAGAGTAGTTGCTCTTCTTTAACTATATATGTGGTGGTTTCTCTTGAGCTGGAATAATTTCTATATTATTGAGACAGCAAGGTTGGAATGATTTTTAGCTACGTCCAACAACACTGGTGGAGTAGGAAGTGCAATGTATATTTCTATTTTAAGAGAATTGATATCCCATGGATTGTGGATAAGTTGAGTTGAAGGGAAAACTCGAGCAGTGAGGTGTTGGGAATAAAATGGATTCCCAGTAAAAGAGATGGGGACTTACAGAAGTCCTGCTTGTAACCGTGTTCCAAATTGATGGAATAATAAAAGAGTACGGACTTTAATGTTGGGTTTTCCCCATTCAGGGGTTTCTCCTAGGGTAAAGCAATTGTGTTATGTGTGAATGATTCTATGGAATTCTCATGTTGTTTATACTTTTTCTTATGATAGTCATGGTATTTTAATGTTGTCCATGATAGAGTAATTTTTGTATGGATACGTTTCTATCTTGTGTTATGAATAGATATGGATTCTATTTCGAGATGTTATCAATGAAATTTATGTTAGAAAGGATATATCTCGCCATTGTGATATGAATAAATGGTTGGGAGTTGTGTAATTCCAAAAGGAAGTAAATTATTAATGAGTATTCATGAGCACATTGAACAAGTGCTTTCTTAATAAACAAAAGGAACCAAAGTACTTATCTTACTATTTTTTAGTATGGAAGCCTTTTACTCCCAATATGGATCTGATTTAATTGATGGATTAATCAGATGGGGGTTTGGTTTTGGAACCCTTTTTAGGGTAATAAGATTGAGAAAATTAATTAGTTCCTTGTATTAAATGATAGAGGACATTAATGAAACTAGGAACGAGGCTTCTAGGGAAGTCTAGCTCAGAATGACATGAGATGGATAGACAACCCTCCCACGCATCTATCATCCATGTAGAAAGACATATGTGGAGTAGAATTCTTAGCGTACCTTTCAAAAGAATGAAGGGATGATCAACACTAGCTCATTAGGATCCATGAGAAGGATAGGTTGATCAATTGAAAAGACACCTAGTGCTCTTGCATTGCTGGAATTATGCAAGTGGTAGTGATGGGTGTGCCTCAAGGAAAGCCTAGAGACCTTAGTAGTGGCTCTAGTAACCAGAAACTAGGAGCTTTGGAACTACTATAAGATGATAAGAAAATATGTTAATAAATATATTTAAAAAAAATGGAATGAGAATTTTTGGGTCATGATATTTGGTATCAGAGCATGGTTCGTAGTGGATTGGATCACTATGCAAGAAGTAGTTTTTAGTGTGAGTTAGAAAATATATTAGATATTAATAATTTTAGAAAAAAATCTAATAGAAGCAAAATTTACCCAAAATGACTAGGATGTAGTGGGTAAACAATTATTAGTAGGAAGAGCAATTTGAAGGGCCAAATGCTAATGAAATCCTACTATCTCTTCTATGAGTGGCCAGGGACAATGCCATCAAAAATAAGAAGAGGAGGTGTTGCCCCAATGACAAGGTAGACATGAGGAACCAATGCAGAGAATAGAGCACCTATTGATGGTTTGGAAAACCCCAATGAGGAAGAGAATCTTACCAAAATTATGGCTCTACTTTGGGAACAGGTAGAAGCCCAAAAATAGTTGTTGGATGTTGTGCTAAGTCGAGAAACACAATATGGTAACCCAAGAAGGGGATAGGAAAATGAACCTCTTACAGAGGCACAATTGGCAAGAGTTCGACTAGAGGTTGAGTTAGGCAAGGAGATGAAATATCTAAAATCTTCCAAGTTTAATGGAGAGGAATATGGGGATAAGGTCGAGGCTTGGTTGAAGGAGATAGAGACATATTGTAATATGAAGAACTTCTCCTCAAGAACTCAAACATCATATGCTACTTTACATTTGCAAGGATATGGATTAGCTTGGTGGGAAACCCTTAGTGAAGAGCAAAAGCTAGTGACTATAGTTGACTTAAAATAGGAAGAATTTGTGAAATATTTCAAAGAAATATTTCTCACAAAATATTTTTATTCCCAAAAATTTTATGAATTCTCTAAACTTCATCAAGGAATTAGAACAATGGAGAAATACTATCAAAAATTTATTAAGTTGGTGAAGTATGTGCCCACTTACACTAAGAAAATGAAGATCCACAAGTTCATACTTGGAGTAGATCCTAGAATAGGACAAGAAGTGGACATGAGAGAACCTGAGATATTGCAAAAGGCCTATGAGTTAGCAAGAAAAGTTGAAGCATATCTCAAACCTTACTTTGATTATGAGGGGTTAGATGATCAAGGCAGAGAGGCACTAAGGAAGAGGAACAATGCAAGTTTCATAAAGTGGGAGCATGAACAATCAATTAGAAGTATTTCAGGGCAAGAAGATAAAGAAGACAAGAAACAAGGAAAATTTAGAAGAAAGTTCTGAGGAAGGAACCGTAAACACTTTAATCAAGGCAACAGTGGTAATAGATCACCCCAAAGATAGACTAACTTGCCAAAAGAAGGAGCAACAAGGGAGCCGAGATGGAAATAACATCTAGGACCAAAAGAAGGATGTTACATATGTAAGGGATCACATTATGCTAACAACTATCCTCAGAAAGTAGGTATGGGTTCTAAAGGGAAGGAACCTATGTACAAGGAAATCATACCTAAGGAACCAACTCATCGGATTTATGCTGCAATAGAAAATCAGAATCTGGATGGTCAAGCTACACCACTAGTGATAAGAGGTAAGATATTTGGAAAAAATGTTAAAATATTAATTGATAGTGGAGCTACAGATAGTTTTATTTCCACTAGCTTAGTTAGAGATATAACAAAAAGGTCGATAATCTTGGAACATGGGTGGAAGGTTGAGTATGGTTCAGGATAAACCTACTCTATGAACCAGTGCTACCCTATGGCTGAAATTACCTTACCTAGTGGAATGACCTTAGGATATTTATATGTTGCACCATTGCATGATTTTGACATAGTATTGGGAATGGATTGGCTACAAGAGCATAAAGCAGTGATTAATTTTTAGGATCGATGGATTGAATATTCAGATGATGATGGACTTGTTTGTAGAGTGAATAGTCTGCAGGGAACCTTCCAACCTCAAATCCTTTTGGCTATGCAACTTAAGAAAGCCATTAAAAAAAGAGGAATGGTATATATTGTGAAGTTAAATGAGATAGAGGAAGGGAAGAAGGAAGAGGTGTTTGGGAAACACCCTATTCTCCAATAGTTTAGGGATGTATTTTCGAAATATTTACTTGGATTACCACCTAAAAGAGAATTTGACTTCTCTATCGAGCTTGAACCTGGAACAGAGCCTATTCATAGGGCTCCTTATAGGATGAACTCCATAGAGATGCAAGAACTAAAAGTACAACTTCAAGGATTGTTGGAAAAAGGACTAATTAAACCAAGTGTGTCACCATGGGGTGCACTAGTGTTGTTTGTAAAGAAAAAGGATGGATCTTTAAGACTATGTATTGACTATCAAATGTTAAATAAGGCAACTATTAAAAATAGATATCCTTTACCTAGAATCGAAGATCTCTTCGATCAACTCAAGGATGCCTCAATATTTTCAAATATTGATTTGAAATCAAGATATCACCAATTGAGAATTCAAGAGGAAGATACTCATAAGACAACTTTTAAAACTCGATATGGACATTATGAGTTTATTGTCTTGCCTTTTGGGCTGATGAATGCTCCAACGGTATTTATGAATCTGATGAATAGTATCTTCAAAAAATACCTAGATAGATTTGTTCTGGTGTTTTTAGATGATATTTTGATATATTCTCGAAACAAGGAGGATCATGATAAACACCTCAGATTAGTGTTGGAATTGCTAAGGGAAAAGCAGTTGTATGGGAATTTATCCAAGTGTGAGTTTTATGTGTTAGAGGTGCAATATCTAGGGCACATTATTTTAATTGAGGGAATTGTTATAGATCCTAAGAAGATAGAAGCCATCTTGAATTGGTTATCACCAACAAATGTAACTAAGGTCCAAAGTTTCATGGGCTTAACTGGATACTATAGGTGATATGTGAAATACTACACCAAGATCACCTCACCGATAACTAACCTTCAAAGGAAAGGGAAGGAATTCAAGTGGACAGATAAATGTGAATTCACCTTTGATTTACTTAAGTAGAAGCTTACTACACCTCCTATACTTAGAATACCAGATCCGCAAGGAAGTTTTTTGGTATGTACAGATGCATCGCTAGAGGGACTGGGAGGAGTGCTCTCATAGGAAGAAGTGGTGATAGCCTACAGATCAAGGAAGCTAAAAAAGCATGAAGTTAATTATGCAACTCATGATTTGGAGTTAGCAATAGTAGTTTTTGCTCTCAAGAGTTGGTGATATTATCTAGTTGGAAGACCCTTTGAGCTAAAGATAGATCATTAGAGTCTTCAATACATGTTCACCCAACCTTTTCTCAATGCTAGATAGAGAAGATGGATGGAATTTCTCATGGAATATGACTTTGGCATCGAATACATTAAAGGAAAAGAGAATAAGGTCGTAGATGCTCTAAGTAGAAGGAGGCACATTGTAGTCTTATCTCGTATTCATGTTGATTTTATGGAAAAAGTCAAGGTAAAGCAAATTCAAGATGATTATTGTAATCAAATCCAAGAAAATATGGAAAGGAAACTAGATGAAAACAAATATTTTAACATCAAGGATGGTTTTCTATGTTTTAAGGATAGAATAGTAATTCCTAGAAGTGGAGATCTAAGGAAGATGATCATGAATGAAGCTCATAGATCCCCCTACTCTGCTCATCCAGGAGGAGCAAAAATGAGAGAAAATGTGAAAAGGATATTCTTTTGGCTAGGAATGAAGAGAGACATAACTAAATTTATCGCTCAATGCTTTGAGTGCCAAAAGGTTAAAGCAGAACATCGACATCCTTCTTGGTTTGTTATACCCACATGATGTGCCAATACAAAAATGGCAAGTAATATCAATGGATTTCATAGTAGGGCTACCTAAGACCAAGTTCCAACATGATGCGATCCTAGTAGTGGTCGAAAGACTGACCAAGGTTGTGCACTTTATACCCGGGAGCACCAAGGATGATGTCGTGGTTGTGGCTAATAGATTTTCCAAGGAAATATTTTGGCTTCATGGTTTTCTAGAGGTAATTATATCAGATAGAGACTCGAGATTCACATCTGAGTTTTGGCAAGCCTTGCATCGAGCCATTGGCACTAGGTTGAACATCAGTTCAGCTTATCACCCCAAAACTGATGGATAAACTGAAAGGGTGAATCAAGTGTTAGAAGATATGCTTTGCATGTACTGTATGGATCAGAAAACCCACTGGGAAGAGTACTTGCATCTAGTGGAATTTGCCTACAATAATGGTCATCATTCGACATTAGGCATGGCATCATTCGAAGCTTTGTATGGCAAAAGATGTAGGGCACCATTGTCTTAGGACAATCCAGAAGATCAGATTGCTCTTGGGCTAGACATGGTCAAAGAAATGGAGCAACAATTAAGAACAATCATAGAAAGGTTAAAGGAAGCTGCAAAACCGTTAGAAAAGTTATGTTGATCTCAAGAGATCACCTAGAGAGTTTGTTGTTGGTGATAGGGTATTCTTGAGGGTGAGACCGAAGAAGAGTGCTATCAAGTCCACAAAGCTTGATCCTCATTTTGTAGGACCCTTTGAAATCTTAGAAAATATCAGTCCTATGGCATACCAACTTGCCTTACCACCTAATCTGTCCAAGATTCACAACACCTTTCATGTTTCTTTGCTTAAGAAGTATGTTGCTAATCCTGAGCATGTATGGAATTTTTCTAATTTGTAGATGGTGAATCCCAAGGCTATAGAGGTTCAACCAGTAAATATCCTTGAGTTTCGATCCAAATCGATGAGGAAAGGAACCTTGGAACAATGCAAGGTCCAATGGGATCAATATTCCAAAAGAAATGCTACTTGGGAGAAAGTAGCAGACATGCAAAAATATTTTCCATTTCTATTTGAGGATGCAATGTAAATATTTGTTTAATGTTTATGCTATGATGTTACACAGAGGACTATGTTAAGCCTAAGGGGGGAGGATGTCATGACCCCACCCTTGGAAGACTTCCTATTTTGATGGATTTATGTTTTGTTGTATTGCTTATGGATGGAATGACTGACTATATCAGTTTGATTATGCAAATTGCTTGTTTCTTATGGAAAATATGAGATGTGAATCCTTTGTGGGATGTAGGATAATTCCATGTTTGGATATGAGAAACATACATTTAATGTGGGAACATGATGCTACTAATGAAAAGTGTACTTTTGCAGGAACAGGCCCCTTACTATGGCAGAAGAGTAACCACAAAAAGGGAAAGCTTATGAGAAATGTTGTGATAATTATCGAAATATTGGAGAGGCTGCATGGATGAATGTCCTCTCTTATGGAAATGCATTTTATATTTGTTCAAACAATATATAAGGAAACTATAATTGCTACTTTAACATTTTTAAAAAAAAAGAATGTTTGGTTAAGCATAACCGAATAAGTTGAAGATGATTGATTATCTTTATTTCTCAACTCCTAGTGGTTAGTTCATGGTGGACTTGCTCCATATTTATGAAGTCTATTTAGAGGAGAACATGAGATAAAAGAAACATCTAGTCTTTAATCCATGGGCATGTTTTATATTTTGGCCACGAAGTGCTCTTTATGGAAACAGATATTTTTGGCATTCGAGGTCTCGAACTAATGGTTGGAGGTAGATAATGGTTTGGAAACTAGGTGACTATGCCAAGTGTTGGCAATGAAGTGAGGAGGTGGATAGTTCATCGAGAGTGGTAAGAAAAATGAAAAAAAATAGGGGAACAAAAATAGGGAAGGAGATGAAGGGACAGATATTGGAAGGGGAGAGGAAAATTAGTGCTAGAAATGAGGTTTAGGAACATGAGAGTAGAAGAGCAATTCTAGACTAGAATGGACTACGTACTCGAGGTAACCTTGGAAATACTCAATTGGAATAAGTTAGAGTAAAATTTGTAGTTATACATGTTAAAATGATTGGTATTCATGTGTGCCATGATGGCTACCAAGTCTAGTGGAGAATAGTCCAATGTGTGACTTAAGTTTCACCATAGATGTAGCATGTGTGACTTAAACTATCACAATAGACATAGCATGTGTGACCAGAGTGCATTCCTTTCCTTTTCCTTATTATGCATGAGGAACTGGTAGTGAACCGAGGATCCAAGTTGTATCAATGTAGAACTAGGTAACGCCAAGATGGTGAGTGATCTTTGCGATCGATTTCCAATAAAAATGTGGTTGGAATGAATCTCTTAACTTGCTAGGTTGGAGTTCGGGTGTTAGATATACTCGACAATGCAAGTTATGGGATCGAATCCAAAGTGTGTCTCTGCCAATGGAAAAGCTAATGGTAGGTAGTTGAAAATGGAGCCTATAGCAAACTGCACACCTTGATAGGCTTATGTTAGCAATGGGTATTGCATTGTTATCTCTGGCAAGTTAGGCTTTGGAAAATGATAGCAACTGGTTTTGCTTTGCCAAGCTTCGAAAGAATGTGAGCTAACTAGAATGATATTGATAGGAGGTAGATGATGAAGGCATCACCGTGTCTGAGGACCTTTGTGCCATAGATGTTTTAGCCTCGACGTGGCAATGACAAACGTTGAGGAACGTCCAATTCTACCTGAGACGTCCTTTACTTTTCTTTACTTTGAATAGATGTAGTTGAGAAAACATATTGGATTAAAGTTCTAGACTGGATGAGGGCTTGTTAGGACTTATTATTTTTATTATAGAAATAAATCTATATTTTCTTGTTGTTTTAGCTTCGAAAATACTCCTAATTACCTTGTTCTTGAGGATAGCAGAGTTGCTATCAGAAGAATGATAGAGGATTGCAGCGACGCCTTGTTGATTGTGTTAACTTAGTAGTGTTGTAGAGTTGGGTGTCATCCATTGCCAAATTTTTTGAATGCATCATATGTGCTAGAGTAGGAGTAAGAGGATTAACCAGATAGAGTAGTTGCTCTTATTTAACTATATATGTGGTGGTTTCTCTTGAGCTGGAATAATTTCTATATTATTGAGACAACAAGGTTGGAATGATTTTTAGCTATGTCCAACAACACTGGTGGAGCAGGAAGTGCAATGTATATTTCTCTTTTAAGAGAATTGATATCCCATGGATTGTGGATAAGTTGAGTTGAAGGGAAAACTCGGGCAGTGAGGTGCTGGGAATAAAATGGATTCCCAGTAAAAGAGATGGGGACTTACAGAAGTCTTGCTTGTAACCATGTTCCAAATTGATGGAATAATAAAAGAGTACGGACTTTAATGTTGGGTTTTCCCCATTCGAGGGTTTCTCCCAGGGTAAAGCAACTATGTTATGTGTGAATGATTCTGTGGGTTCTCATGTTGTTTATACTTTTTCTTATGATAGTCATGGTATTTTAATGTTGTCCATGATAGAGTAATTTTTGTATGGATACGTTTCTATCTTGTGTTATGAATAGATATGGATTCTATTTCGAGATGTTATCAATGAAATTTATGTTAGAAAGGATATATCTCACCATTGTGATATGAATAAATGGTTGGGAGTTGTGTAATTCCAAAAGGAAGTAAATTATTAATGAGTATTCATGAGCACATTGAACAAGTACTTTCTTAATAAACAAAAGGAACCAAAGTACTTATCTTACTATTTTTTAGTATGGAAGCCTTTTACTCCCAATATGGATCTGATTTAATTGATGGATTAATCATATGGGGGTTTGGTTTTGGAACCCTTTTTAGGGTAATAATATTGAGAAAATTAATTAGTTCCTTGTATTAAATGATAGAGGACATTAATGAAACTAGGAACGAGGCTTCTAGGGATGTCTAGCTCAGAATGACATGATATGGATAGACAACCCTCCCACGCATCTATCATCCACGTAGAAAGACATATGTGGAGTAGAATTCTTAGCGTACCTTTCAAAATAATGAAGGGATGATCAACACTAGCTCATTTGGATCCATGAGAGGGATAGGTTGATCAATTGAAAAGACACCTAGTGCTCTTGCATTGCTGGAATTATGCAAGTGGTAGTGATGGGTGTGCCTCAAGGAAAGCCTAGAGACCTTAGTAGTGGCTCTAGTAACCGAAAACTAGGAGCTTTGGAACTACTATAAGATGATAAGAAAATATGTTAATAAATATATTTAAAAAAAAAATGGAATGAGAAATTTTTGGATCGTGACATGTTGGCTTGGGTATGTTTATCTTGTAAAGGTTCAAATGTCAAAAGTTATATTACTATGAGTAGTAATTCTAGACCATGGATATCTATTAGAAACCTAGTTAAAGGAGATTATCTCAAACAAATAGTAGAGAGCTTCAAAATATTCTTAAAGAGTTCTATTGGAATATATTTACATTGAAGGATGAGTTTGTTTGGAGTATGTCAAAAGATGGTGAATACTCGATCAAGTTGGAATATACGGATTTAAAACAACTAGAATTTTCTACTCCCAATGATTTCCCTTGAAATTTTGTTTTACCACTTGCAACCTTCCCTAAGGTCTTAACATTCCTTTGGGTACAAATCTAAAGTAATATTCTTATAAGTGAGAGTTTTCAATGAAGAGGATATCATGGGCCTTTTTTAGGTGCGCATATGTAAGAAGAATCTAGAAATGTAAGATCACTTATTTATCCATTGCTCCTTTTCTTACACCATTTTGGACAACTTTTTCAAAATATGATAATATATTGGGTAGCTCCATAAACAATAAAGGAATTAATGAAATGTGGTATTATTTATTCAAAGCTAAAGCATTATTAATTTTGTAGAAGATTGATCTTACCATTATTTGTTGGAATTTATGGCTTGAAAGGAATATATAATTCTTAAAACAAATGCCAAAATTGTACCCAAGTATGGAATTATATTACGACCTTTCTTGTAGATGTTTATAAACATGGTGCTTATCATAGGAAGTCTCAAGTGTGGAAAAAGAGGTACTAACTTCGTGGTTACAAAATTTGAATACACATGGAAGGGTCATCAATTACAATGGAGCTAACACAAAGGATATGCTTTGATCTATAGTAAAACAAAAATATTCAAAAGTTAGATTTATCAAATTTAATCTTGATGGTGCTTTGAAAAGAAATCTAGAAAGATCTAGTGGAGGTGATGTTTTTTAAAATAATGAAGGCAAAATTTATTAAAGTATGTATAGTATGAACATGTTGGGTTAAGGCCAAAAATTTTAGAGAGAGCTTATGGGCACTACCGATGTAGCTTATGTGCACAAATGTAGCCTATGGGCAAGTGCTTATGTAAGTGTACAAGAATCACTTATGTAAGCCTATGAGCATATATGTATAAGCCTAAGGGAACTTTTAATATATTCACCCTTAGTGATATTGGTTAAACCATATCTATGGTTAACCTTGATTAAAGGGTTTAATACATTTATTATATTGTAATTTAACCTTAAAGTCAAGTTATGTTGGCTTGAGGTTAACATCTAATTAGGGATTTGGTATCACTTGTGAATACATGTTAATAACTAATCTATTGTTTTAGTGTGTAATATATGTGAGATATAATGGGGTACCTATGGGAACCCTCCTTTATTCCTTATTTCAAATAGTGTCCCTTGTCTTTCTCTCTTTTTAATTTATCATTGCTATCTTTAATTTTCTCTTGTATCTTTTCTATATATAATTTTGGTGAATGTGTCTTTCAAAATATTTTTGGAGAGTATTGTGAATCTCAACATGGTATCAGAGAAAACTCTAGAGCTCATCACTTAAGAAAAAAAAAATTTCTCCTTCAAAATGACTAAAAAAGCACTCAAGTTATTAGTGGGAATATGCATTGTCTTTTGAAATTTTGAATTTTGAAAATTTTAAATGGGTGACAAGCCCTTTCTTACCAATAGTTAAAAAATGTTTGCACATGTGCACATCCACATGATTTATCCTCTATAATTTTCTATCTCTACATAATTGTTCAAAAGTAGCCATGTGAATCTTCAATGTGTTTAGAGGAAAAGCAAAATAGTAGGTACTCTCATTGTCTACCTTGATGTCATAGGTTTGACTCCCTTCCTCACCTTTCTGTGTCATTTTCAAAGTCATATATTCAACTCTAGAAAAACTCAAACTTCCCTCACACCTAAGTAGCATGGTGGTAAGCACCTTTGTTGGCAAAAGGTACATTGCAAGTAAGCACCCCCCTTTACCTTCAACAAAATGGTTGCACTCAACAAAATAAAATTAAGCTTTGGTGTAGTTATTAGTACTTTGTTTTGGATGTTAGAGGTCTCTAGTTTGAAACTCAAAAATGATACTTTTTGCAAGGTTTTAAAAGTTGTGACATGATATGACATGTGACATGTGACATGTGACATGTGACATGATATTTTCTCCTCCCTAATTCCAACCATGCATGTGACATGATGGTTGATATGAGATTATCAATTCAAACACTTGGAGTCTTTTTTGGAAGACAAATAAACATGAAGATACATGTTCACTGGCCATGAAGGTACAAGCATACATATTTTACTATCAAATTGACTATTTAAGACTATTGACTTTCTTTTCCAACATCGTTCAGTGGAATGACATAGTGGTTAGGACATTCACTTATGGTCGATAGGTCAGGGGTTCTAACCTTAATTCTTGTTTTTTTATTTTCACTCAAGACATGAAGGTATTTAATGAAGAGGGAAAGCATTGCATTTCAAAAGGTACACATGGTACAATGGTTTATTTGCTCACTTAGGTGGGCAAGGTCCTGAGCCTCATCAACTACAAACTTATCAATTTTTTTTTGTATATATATGAGGTTATTAAACCAATCATATCATTTCAATTGTCAAACTCTAATTTGGTAGTTAAAAGCTTAGGTTGTAGGCATTGGTAGAAACAACCAATCTTTTTTGACCAATTGCCAACTATAGGACCCACTAGGTGGTAGTATATGATTTGGTAAAATAATTTCTAAGGTTTGGCATTGTTAATTTTTTCTTGATTTCAAGTGCTAATTTGTCCAACCTTCCAAAGGTCACAACTTTTATATATGAAAGCATTTATAGCCCATTGTTTTAGATCACATGTTTTTTAATCTTTACAAAGTGGTGACATTATTTGATGGATATGTTACAATTTTATATAGCTTTTTGTGTGAAATAGGTACTTTGGCATATGTTACTCACCTTAGCAAGTAAAATTATAGCACATGGTTGTTCAAATAGTAGGATTATTCAGAAATAAGAATCTCTAGTTCATTTTTAATGATGGAATAGAAGAAGCTATCAATGATTGTGAATTTTCTAAAAAGAAGGAAGCACTTAGTCTCTTGTTTATGTTAATTAAAGTAGATGTCCTTTTCAACATAAGAGAAAAAATTATCCTATTTAAGTATGGACACCATTAAAGGATCTCTATGGAAAAGTAAGTGATAGCAAAGTTAATATAATAATGACATAGCTCTCCTATCTCAAAAATCCATATTTTAGCAATGTTTAAGACTACATATCTCACTTCAAATCTCTAAAGGCTGACCTAGCTATGGTAGGAAGAAAAATAGATGGTGATCAAGAGTATGTAAAGTCTATTACTTTCATTCTTACTCCACCTTTTCATACAATTATCTTAGTTATTTATGTGAATGCTATGGCTATCAAGGATCCAAAACCTATATCTCTTGAAAGACTTGTTAAACTTATTCATTATGAATTTGCTATGAACAATTGTGAATCTCTTTCTCATATGCAGGTCCTTACAAAGGTCAAATATATGGAATCTAAGGCTCCTTTGCTCAAGGTGAAGTGAAAGATTTCAAAGAAGTAAACCACATTTGAATATTGTAGAAGGGAAGTACACTCCATCAAAAACTGTATAACAAGATTGAAATAAAGTTATTGAGACCAAGACACGAGCTTTCTAATGATGAATATAACAAAGTGGAGGCCTATTAGAGCATCTATTATGGGAGGATGTTACTTATAATGTCTCATATCCTTGGCCCCTCAGCTTAGGTTATGGGGGATAACCCTAGTCCAAAAGTGTTAGAGAGTTCTTATGGGCACTATTGATGTAACCTAGAAGAAATTATTTATGTAAGCCTATAGGTGTTTTTCATGTAATCCTACGAGCATGACTTATGTAAGCCTACAAGCATCACTTATGTAAGCCTAAGGATACTTTTAAGATATTCACACTTAATTATATTTGTTAAACCATCTTTATGGTTAACCTTGATTAAAGGGTTTAATACATTTCTTATACTGTAATTTAACCTTGAAGCCAAGGTATGCCAGCTTGGGTTAACATCTAATTGTTGATTTGGTATCACTATAAATACCTCCAAATAATTTATCCATTATATCATTGTGTGATATTTGTGAAGATATTGTGGGATGGCTATAGGCACCCACCCCTTATTTCTTCTTTTAAATCATGTCATTTATCTTTGTCTATTTCATTTATCAATGTTAATTAATTCGATCTTGTATTTTTTTTTGCATATGATCATGGTGAATGTATATTTCAAAATATTTCTAGAAGGTATTGTGGATCTCAACAAAAATGTTCCCACTTACTCAAAATTATAGTAAACTTTAATAAATAACTACATAGAGGCTAAGACACTTCTTATTGGAATCAAAATTATCACTAAAATATGATGGAAATATATTTCAATTGAAGGGGATTCACAAAATATTATTAATACTATCAAAGAAAATAAATGCAAGAATTAAATAAAAAATAACATTATTTTTAATATCCATCAACTATTATATGAGATAATATTTTTAGAAATATTAATATATCTATAGAGAAAAA
Source organism: Wollemia nobilis (assembly GCA_028583015.1). Taxonomy (NCBI): domain Eukaryota; kingdom Viridiplantae; phylum Streptophyta; class Pinopsida; order Araucariales; family Araucariaceae; genus Wollemia; species Wollemia nobilis. Next base: position 6,584,359 of record JAQPPZ010016931.1, read on the forward strand.
ATGGGTACTATACTTATATAGAGAAGAAACCAAGTAGATAATTTAAAGCCAATTGTGATTCGGCCTCCATCTTGAAGAAATTCAAACTTTAGAAGGCAAATGATAAAGATTATATTTTATCTTTTAATGAAAATGATGTTTTTGTTTTCTTTTGTTGCTTTAGGAACCTTTATAATACTTAATTCACTAAATAAAGACAGTCAACTGACCCTGACCCTCCAGGGATTCAAATTGAGGTAACCTATTGACAAGCACACGATCGCTACCAACCAATCTATCCCTTTCTAGGCCAATTTTAAGTTAAGAACACAAGTTTTTATGAGGGATTCTATCTCCTTGTACTAGGATTTGAATTGGATCTCATACTGAAAACCCAAAGATATACCATTACAATATTTCTCACATGTTAAAATGTTAGGATATAGTATGAGTTTTTGAAAGGGGTCCTAATCCCCTTGTATCGGAGTTTGAACTTGGATCTCCTGAATGAAAACCCAGACATACCACTATTATATCCCTCTTGAGACTACCATTAACAACATGATTTAACTGACTTGAGAGGAACACAATGTTTTATTATTTTGGTACAAGTGCCCCAATAAAAACCAAACCTAATTTATTATAAAAAATTGAAACTAACTATTAAATAAAAAATTAGGACAACACACGGTTCTGGCTTTAGCTCTTCTTGGGGTGGTCCAAGATTCAAACCGATGCCAGTGTGTGAGGGGGTGGGTGTGTACAACGGTTCGGGCTTTGGCTCTTCTTCGGCTGGTCCAAGATTCAAACCGTAATGGGTGAGTGTGTAAAGGGGTGGGTGTGTGTATAGTTGTGTGGTTGGTCTGATAAGTTCAGCTCTCATCTTTATAAGAGATTATGGTGGAATGGGAATACTTAGCCTTAAGTTGATTTCTTACATTAACCAAATTTAAAAGAACTAAAAAAATTAAAAGGTTAAACTAGTCGCAAATCATTAAAATTTAAATTTAAAATATTAAACATAATTTTTTTTTATAATTATTTTATAAAAATAATTTTTACACTTAAAATAAAATTTTAAAATCTCCACCCAGGTGTTGTAGGTGAGTTGGAGAGAGAGGGCAATCCTCCAAAGGGGTCCCAGGTTCAAATCTCCACCCTACCAAAAAGCTGAATTGGGTATCTAAAATCCAATTGATAATGTTGGTGCGGGCAGGGTCGGGTGCGACCCTCGGGTGACTTTGACGGTGTAGAACCCCCTGTTCGTGGTCTCTCATAATGTTGGTGCGGGCAGGGTCGGGTGCGACCCCCGGATGACTTTGACGGTGTAAAACCCCCTGTTTGTGGTCTCTCAGACCAAAACGGCTCCGCAAGGGGTTTTTCGCTAAAAAAAAATTAAAGTATAATCATAAAAAAGATAAATAATTTTTAAATTCATAGGTAAGAATTTAAGTCTCCCAACGTTTAATAATATCCCTCATCCCTTATAGTCTTACATAAGTAACATTAATCTGATAAAAAAAAAAGTAGCCCTCAGGTGCTTGAACATGCATTCCTTTGATTTGTATACAGAGAGATTTCAAGGATGACGTGTCTAATCTAAGCGGCGATAAAAATAAATATATTTAATCGAGATAATTTTATTCTCCATTGTAGTCAATTGAAAGAACAGAAAATTGTAGTCTTACCTCAGCTGCCAATAAATTACAATCGAAATCCAATTAATTTTATTGGTATTGTACAGTCTTACCTCAGCTAACAATAAATTACAATCGAAATCCAATTAATTTTATCTTTTACCAATAAATTAAGGTTTATAAAAAAATTGCATATGCTCTGTCCCCTTTGTCTCTCCCCTTTCCTTTCTTCTGGTTAAAGAAGGTAACATGCGTCATGTGCGTTGAGGTGGCATAGGTATACTTTTGCCAAGTTGATTTTATTATGTAAGGCTTGGCTGTAAATTTCAAATAATTAGTGATGCCCCAATTGTTGGATAGACCGCTTCAGAGCAAATTTGGCTGTAAATTTCAAGTATTCAAAAGATGAATTAAATAATTGTTTGTTTGTTTTTAAAAAAGTATATTAAAAATATGAATGGTTATTTGTTTATTGTTGAATACAATAGTTATGTATATGTAAAATGATTATAAAATTACATTGTTAGAGTTATATAAATTGTTTAATTGATAATGGTTAAACTTTTAAAATATTATAAAATCATAATTATAATTATATTTTACTTTTAGTTAGAAATTTTGTAATGTGCAAAGATTAGGGTTTTAGTAAACAGGTTTGGAAGCCACTTTCTTATTCTAGTCGTAATGGTAGTCAAAGCAAAGCTTAGGGTTTTAGCAATCTTGGGGTTGGAAGGGCTTCATATTTATTTTAGGGTTTCCTTGTTTCTTAGCTCTAGTTTTTGCATCTCCTATTTTCCTCTTCTCAATGGTTGGTAAGGGTCCTGCTTAGATCTTCTTTGTTTTTCATTTCTTTTTTTGCTATGTGAACATTAGCTTCTCTTTTCAAACCTTGTGGCAATGGCGTCTTCACTCTTTTCTCCCAACATATGCCTTTCAACCAGAATAAAATGGATAGTATGGCTCAACTTCTTAATGCCCATCCTCATCGAGCAACTATACCAAAACCCTCCACCTCAAGATCTTTTGTGGCCAAACTCGATGAGGTACTCATTGTTGAGGTACCTCCAAACCTCATCCAGCACCCAATCTTGACCCTTTCAGCTTAAGCATTGATCTATAAATTTATAGGCATGTGGCCTAGCCCAACTGCAATACATAATTAGATAAGCAATACCTTTGGCTAAAAAATCTCTAGCTTCGATTTCATGATGACTGGACATGGGTATTTTATTGTTACCTTATCATCCCCTAAAGACCAAAACATAGTTTTCCATGGTGGCCCATGGTTTCTAGGATCTAGTCCTTTATACATGACTCCTTGGACATCGAGGTTTGACCCACAAGAAGAGGAACCTGAAGAGGTGGCAATCTAGGTTTGGTTCCCTTTTTTATGTCTGCACCTATGGGATAAACCCACAATGGAGTTGATAGGAAACTCAATAGGGGCATACATTGATTGGGCCCCTCCAAAAGCCAATAATGCAATTTGTGCCCATATATGTGTAAGGGTAAACCTAAAAAAAGGACTTTCAAAGAGCATTGGGATCAAGGTTCTTGATTGGATTCACACCCAACCTTTGGACTATGAGCACATCCCTTTTAAATTTACTTCTTATCACCAACATGGATACTTCTTTCAAAATTGTCCAACAAAACTTGTCCAATCCAGAAAGGAAAGATAACTTGAATTTTAACCTATCAGGAATGGAAAGTCTCACAAATCAAGAAGCCAACAAAGGAAATTATAGGAAAAAATGGATCTGCAAAATCCAAATAAATTTGCTATCCTCACATCAGATGTGGAGGAAGAAATAGAAACACCAAATTACAATGGAAATCAAGAAAAAGGTAAATATATTATGGGGGAACCCTTAGTAACCACTCAGATGACACACAAGAAACACAATAGAAGAATTATGAGAAAGACTTGGAGTCATAAAATGAAGACACGAAAGAAATAATTCAGGAAACTTTACAAGTAGGATTAGTTATACCAAGTGCAACTCCAACAACATGCTCAACAACGAAAGGTACAAAATCCAACCAAATCCTAAGAGAAGAAGAACTTTGAAGGATAGCCTGAGCAAAAATTCATAACACTTTGGAATTTCCAAAAATTAAGGTCCATAAAAATTGATATTTTTATCATGGAATTGTAGAGGATTGGGTAGTCCCCTAAAAAAACTACCTTTCAGAACTAATGAAACTTTATAAACCTCTTGTTATTTGTTTACAAGAATCCAAAATGGTAAATCATGTAGTGGCATTAGAATGGAATAAGTTTTGGAGATAGTCAAAGTAAAAAGTAGTAAGCTCATCAGATGCTTTAGGAGGGCTTATAACAGCTTGGGATTCCCAATAGTTAACTTGCATAGCAAAACATTAAAAAAATAATTGGCTTGCTTTAAAATTCAAACTTCTTAGTGGCACTTGCATCATTGTTGTCAACTTCTATGGACCAAACAATCCAGTGCACAAAAGAGAGGCATGGAATCAATTGCATCACTAGATAATCCAAGAACAACCTGAGAACCTTCGTAGTGGATGACATATGAATGTCACATTAGAGTATTGAAAAAATATAGGAGGAAACAAGAATCATGATTCCAACAGAGACCTTTAAGCATATAATTGCCCAAGAAATTTGCAGGATATCATCCCTTAAAAAGGGAATTACACTTGGAAAAATAGAATATCAGGGATTTATTACATTGCTGAAAGACTGGACATATTTCTAGTTAGTGAAAATATTCTATCCATTTACCCTCTTCTAACTAGTTACATCATCCAAAGTGCAATATCTGATCATAAATCAATTCTTCTAGAAAATGACAGAATAGTTAGGAAGTTAGAAAGATTTCATTTAAAAGCAACATAGGATGGGTAGAGTTGTATTCTTTTAGACCTTTAGTTGAGAACAATTGGAAATAGAAAACTATTTCAAAAAGACCACAAGACATCTAGAAGGAGAAAATTCTAAGACTTAAAAAAGAAATTAGAAAATGACTATCTAAAAACCTACCTCAAAAAAAGAGTTGATTTTACAACTTGAGAAATTGGAAATAGAGTTAGAAGACACTTCTCCTCTCCCTCAACATGTTGAGAAAAGAAATGAGCTACTGGATGAACTATGAAAGTTGAATGTTGCAGAAGAGACCCAATGAAGATTAAAATCTAAGATGGTATGGTTACAAAAAGGGGACCAAAACACAAAAATTTCCATCTCAAAACTCTACAAAACTATTGTAGGAATACTATTAGAAGTATTGAGGAGGATGACATCATCTACACAGAGAAAGAAAAGTTAAAATAACTAGCTAAAAATTACTTCTCAAGGATGCTCACTTATGAACCTAGAGATCTTCAAGCCCAAGAAATTTTTCTTTAGAATATCCCATCTTCTCTTACTCAAGAGGAAAAAGTTGTTTTATGTGCCCAAGTTACTAAAGAAGAAGTAGATTCTATGGTGCATTCTCTCCCTAAAGATAAACCTCTGGGACCAAATGGTTTCACTAATAATTTCTATCAACAAATCATGTATCTTATTGGTGATGACCTGCTACATATGATTGAAGATGTCAAAAAGAAATGTACTCTCTCTGGAGCCATTAATTCAACATTCCTTACTTAAATCCCCAAGGAGAAGAATTCCACTACTTTTAATTGATTCATATCAATTTCTCTTTTCAATTGCTCTTATAAAATTATGACAAAGATAATTGCTAATCGAATAAAAAAGTTGCTTAGAAAATTGATCTCTGAAGAACAAGGAGGTTTTATCCTTGAAAATAAAATATATGATAACATCATTATGGTTTATGAGACTCTTCATTCCTATTCCAATCTCAAATCAAAGAAGATTGCCATAAAATTGGATATGGCAAATGCTTTCGATATAGTAAACTTACAGTTTATGGGAAGAATTCTTATTAAGTTTGGGTTTCCAACCTAAATGGTTCAATGGATTGGAGCTACAAGAATGAATTAAGGGGGGCTTGATATAGTTCGTGTTGAAATAGTATGTAAGGCTTTAGTGGCTAAATTATTATGGCATCTATCTCAGCCTCCAGACACACTCAAATTGACCTTTGGCATGATCCTATTCTTAGCAAGCCTCCTATTTTGAGTAGTTGCAGCCCAAATACCAAAGAAGAGCTACAACATTTACAAATATCTAAGCTTTCTAAAATTATGTATTGGCACAACAATGTGGTGGAATGGAGAGAACCTCCTCTGCTATCTCCCCTAACTATTGAATGGGAACATTCTAAGAATTAACACACTAATATAAAAATACTACAATAACAATATATGGACCAGATTATTTGGGGTGACATCAATAAATTTTGTGTTTACATTGTTTAGATAATTATTCAAATGCAACTTGTTGGAATTCTCAATAAAATATTGGCTGCGATTTGGAATCTAAAATTACCTCCAAGGGTACAAATATTTTCTTGGTTAGTTGTTCAAAATAAGATCCTCACATGTGATAACTTACCAAAAAGGAATATTGTTGACCCCATGTGTGTTCAAGATGTATGAAACACAATAAAACTATGCACTACTTATTCTTTGAATGTAGATCTACCACACCTATATGGTTAAAGATAGTCTTCCAATTTGGCTCTTCCCTATCTAGTAATCTCAACATGGAATAATGTTTAATCAATTGGCAATCAAATTATAAGTGGAGTCTTAAGGGAAATCCTCTAATCAAATCCCTTTTAAATGCCATCCCTTTATTTGTTATATGGAATATTTGGAAGAACAGGAACAGGTTGATCTTTGAAGGTAAAAAGGAAAATAATAGCATCCTCACTAAAAGAATAGTCAAATACCTTGTGATCAATTTCAAAGCCACATTCAAATATAAGCAAAATCATCAAATTTTAACTGTGTAGGAATTGAATCTTATCAGTCAGCTTGATCGTCAATAATTCATATCTACCAACATGAATTTTTTAGCTATAATGCCCCCAAAGATACATTACCCTGCCTTGTTCTTTGATGGGGCATCTAAGTCTAATTCGGGCATAGTTGTTGTACGGGTAGTGATCATGAAAGAAGATGGGAGGCTTACCCTCAATTATTGTATCAACCTTGGAATTGCTTCCAACAATGTTGTGAAAGCTTTGGCTTGCAAGTTTGGATTGAAGTTGGCTATTGAGTAGTAGATAAGACACTTGCACATTTATGGGGACTCTACTTTTATTATAAATGTTGTCTCCAAGGATAATTTGGTTAGCTCCATTTAGCTTCAACTCATTTTGGTCAAAATGAAAGAGCTAATTAAAAATTTTACTCAAGTGCACTATTTCCACATTCATTGGGAATTTAACAAGACCACATATGCACTTACCAACAATGTTATTAAAAGCAAATATTCCAATCTCATAATTACTAGGAATAGAGCTCAGCAAAGAGGAGGATGAGGATGCACATGAGCTTCATCCATTATTATAAAAAAAGTCATTTTTTTTGGCTTTTATGTTGTTGGTTATGTATTTTATTTTTCTTCTTCGGTTGAATCGTAGCGTCTTAGTTTTTTGGCACTTTCTGATTTTTGGTGACCTTCCCAGAGTCTTTTGTATGTTGGAGTCCTATGTTTTCTAGCGCCTGTTGTTCCTTTGTATCTTTTCTCTCTGATTTAATTCAAGATTTTTTTTTTTTAAATATATATTTTTAAATATAAAAACATAATTAAATTACAAAAAAAAATTTGTTGGTGTATAGTGTAGGTAAATTACAGTAAATGAATCTTGAATCCTATATATTTTGTATATGCAAAAATCAATGAATTCAAGAATGACTACAAAAAAGTAATATGTTGAAAAATTTATATGATATGACATACAAAGATGTTAAAATTATATGGCTTTGCAAAGACCACAAAAGTCATGTTGTAAAACATTACAAACAATTACAAAGATTCAAATGTAAAAAAATTAGCATTATCTTCCTTTGCAATGCCCTCACCATTACCTTTCTCTTTTGTTTCTTTTTTGACCCATGATTTTGTAACCTTAAAAATTATGTCCAAAATGTAAGTTTTTATAAATCTAAAGTTAATTAACATTTTCACTAATTCATAGACCTTAGTCACATGTCTAAATAACACTATTAAAGATCTAAATGAACAAAGGGTTTTCTAACCTTATTAATTTTACCCAAAACTTCATTCTTAAAGGTAACTTTCTCAAGGCTCTCCTAAAGCTCTTAATTCCTCAAAAATTATAGAGGTAAGGCATTCATTCCATAAAATGCATATGCATATCAAAATTCTTGAAACCCTAGGCCATTATTTCAAAAACTAAAAAACAAGGAGAGGAGCTAATCCATACTTCCTCTAGCTATTGAGTATTTTAGCAACTTGCCTCCATTAGCACAATCCATATATCTCTAAAACATAAAATTCTATAGTAAAATCTCGATAATTTAAAATCTAGTTCTCCAAATCTTGAAGTTTGGTATTCAAGAATACCTATGAAAATTGATACATATACTCAAAACTTAGCATTGGTATATGATCTATGACATATTCACAAGTATTTGTCTTATGGCTTACATTATAAAGTGACAATAGTGGCTATAAGAAAATCTATAGGAGGTAATCAAATTTACACCCCTAAAAAACCCTAATAGTGGTAAAATATGTTAGAAAAACAAGAGAAATGAATTGAGAAAGGGATCTGCTTAATGAAATATAGAAGATATGAGGAAAAATATGGGTAGCTTGTACATTATAAAAAGATAAGAGATAAGAAATTATATTAGCTAAGCTACACTATTATATGCTCCTTCATGGTCGGCAACCTTAGTCTCTCCTACTTATAGATGCACCTCCTCTTCTAGGCTAGTTATTTCATCTTCGTTTTCACTATAATAAAAAACCTCAAGAAACAATAATTGCAATAATAAATTCTAGATTATTCACAATAGAATCAACATACACTAAAATATGTGCAATAGAATTATGTCATAAATAATAAATCCAAAAGAGTATCATATATCTATATTCTAAATCTCATAAATAGTCCAAGCCACTTAGAGATGGCAAAGTCTCTTATGTGCACTAGAGGTGATAAAAGTTAGAAGAATGAATGATGATTTAACTATGTCATATCTCTCCATATTTATAGTCTAGAAAAGTAACAAAACCTAACCATAATCCTCAAGGACTATGTATCCTAACCTACGAGCATGAGCTAATCAAAGTGATTATATTTGGTGTGGCTACGTTAGGGTTGCTACATGGCTTCCCCTAAAAAAAACATCCTTAAATTAAGTAGAATGGTAATTAGTTATCACATCACATCCTTCAAGAACATCCCACCACTTGAAGAGTAGTTCTTGCACCTGACAAGACTATATATTATGTACCCATGATTATAACATTGCTTTTGACTTCAATTACACATGAACTTCTTTGCCCAACTTTAGAAGCTCTATATGGATGCATACCTTTTGACCAAGTATCTACTTAAGACAAGAAACATAAAAAATAGGATGGATTTTAGAGGAAGGTGCGAGCTCTAACAAATATAGAAGATTTGTAATTAGATGAATCATCTTATAAGAACATTAGAATCTAGGCTTAAAATTTTGGTTGGACTTAGTCTTGAGAGAAAGTTGCTTATACAACTAGAGTTATAAAAGGACCATATCATCAATCTCAAACTGATATTATGAGTAGTGTAAATCATGTTGTTTCTTCATGTGATTTGATCCTGAAAAATTTTGTCCTTGAGGAACTATAGAACAATTCATTTTTATTGGAGGAAATCATCTACTTGAGTAGCATGGAGGAACCTAGAATATAGTCTTTCAAGGATGGGATATTTTCCATACAATACCTCAAATTAGAACATCTTAGTGAAAAGATGATAAGGCATATTATACCACCATTTTATTAATAGAAGCTATTTAACCCATTGATATTATTTATCATGGGTAAAATATCTTAGATATATACCTAGGTACTTGTTCATAATATTCATTTAGTTGTCAATCTGAGGGTGATAGGAAGATCTCATACTAAGTTGAGTATCACTAAGAGTGAACAGTTCCTTGTAAAAGTTATTGATGAAAATAGGATCACAATCACATGCAATAGAGTTAGGCATACCATACAATTCAAAAATATCACTAAGTCAAAGAATACCTAAGCCATCTTACTAGTAGTGAATGTGTGTTATATGGTATAGAAATGGGCATACTTGGAGAGGTAATCCACAACCATAAATATCCTTATTTTTTTTCATAAGCTTGGAATACCTTCAATTAAGTCCATAGAGATGTGTTCCAATTGGAAATTTAAAATAGTAAGGTTTTAAAACAATCCTAAATAATTAACTATTTTATTCTTATTCATTTGGCACACTTTAGATTCTACCACAAATGGTTTGATATTAGCTTTCATTCCTTTCCAGAAAGAAGATTACTTGACCCTCTAATACGTTTTGAGAAACCCTAAATGCACTATCAAAGGGGAGGTATGTAATTCCTAAAGGATGTTAATCTTGAGTTGAGAGGAGAAAATGAGATAAATGTGGTCCTTATTCCTCCAAATCCTATTATACTAAGAGGAAAATGGATTATGTATAGTATTAGCCTCAATATACTGAATCATACAAGTAGTTTTAGGATCTAAAAACCATTTCTCATGAAGTTGAATGATTCAAAGAGGAAGTGAGTTGGACATAGCATGAACAACTACAAATTATTTATACTTGCAAGAAATAGCATGTGTTACCACATTTCCCTTGACTTTCTTGTACTCAATCTTAAATTCATAACCATCTTGATCAACGATTTGTTCTACTCTAGACAAGAGAATCATTGCTCCAAAAAGTGCTTGATACTGCTATGATTAATCTTGATAATGAAATACTAACACAAAAAGTAAGGATTATATTTATTCATTGCATGTAGTATGACTAACATATCCTTCTCATAAGTATATTTATCCAAATTCTTATGGTAAAATTTCTTGCTTTCATAAGCCAAGGGATGACCTTCTTGCATTAAGACAACACTTATGCAAGTTCTAGAAGTATCACATTCAATGATAAAGGGATTGCTAAAATCAAAAGTACTTAGTATAGGAGTGATACACATAGCCTCTTGTAGCCTTATTGAACTAAACAAAGGTATCCTTATTAGTAAGATCTATCAAGGGAGTTGCAACCTTTTCATAATTTTTGATAAATTTCCTATAATACCTTGTGATCCCTTAAAAAACTTTAAGACTATGAGATAATTAGGTATTTTCCAATGTTACATGGTCTTAATTTTGTGAGAGTCCATCTTAAAACCTTCATGAGACACAATGTGACTAAGACACTCTAATTCATACACCCTAAAGAAATATTTGGACCATTTGACATATAACTATTTTTGCTCCAAATATTGGAGCATCTATTCTATTGGGAAAATAAAGTAAGGTATGCTTTACATTATTCATTTAAATAGATCAAAAATTGTTACAACGGGCTACAAAATAAGTGAATTTTTATACCTGCTTAATTGGTAAAGAACTAAACATAGATCTTTTTTAAAACAATATAAATTCTACCCAACAAACCTATGTGTTTCTATTATCTAGAAGCTTTATTAAAAATAATTAAATAACTAAATATTATTAACAACCCCCCATATTACATTATTTTGAATACATAGAGAGTGGAAAAACAACTCAAACTTGACACATGCAAGTACCTTTGTAAAAAAATTTACAACTTGTTTACTGGTGGGAATGTTCTTGAGTTGAATCTTGTGTTTTTGAAGTTTATCTCAAATGAAGTGACTTTGAGCTTTAATGTATTTGGTTCTTTCATGGAATACTATATTTTTGACTAAGTTTGGAACACCTTGATTATTGCATTTCAAGTGTATTTGTAGATTATTCTGAAGACCCATACTTGAAAGAATGTGGTATAGCCATATCGCTTTGCACATAGCTCCTCATGCAACATGATATTCTACCTCTATGGATGATGGTGCAACTGCTTACTACTTCTTGCTATCCCATGAGATAGGTCAAGATCCTATATTAAATATGTATCAACACATTGATTTCATATCATATAGAGATCCTACATAGTCTGAGTCTGTGTATCATTTTAAAAATAATTTCTTATTCTTCTTGTATTGTAGGCCATATTCTACAATTACATGAACATAGTGCAATATTTTTTTTGTTGCTTTCCAATGACTAACCTTAGGATTCTGTATGGACCTCCAAAGATAGCTCACAAAAAATCTGATATTTGGCCTAGTGTTCATCAAATATATGAGAATCCCAATCAGTTGGCAATAGAGAGTTCCAGATACTTGAGGAGAATTGTCATATCTCGACAACTATAACCCTGGTTCCATTGGAGTTGCTTTGGGTTTACAATATGTCATCCAAAATTTTATAAGAGTGTCATGGTACATTTTGTTTGTGATATTCTGATGTGATTCTTCATTTTCCAGACCTCCAATCCAAGATAATAATGTAGAATTCCTAAATCTATCACAGGAAAAGATTTTTTCAAGTCACTTTTCACAACATACACCATTCTATTTAAATTGCTAGTGATAATCAAATCATCAACATACAATACAAGTATCACTATTTTAGAGTCAACTTTCTTGAAATAGAAGTTTACATCTTAGGGACTTATTTTTAATCCATGTTACAATAGCTGATTATCAATATGAATGTACCAAGATCTTAGATCATGCTTCAATCCATATAAAGATTTTATCAATTCATAAAATTTTTGTTGTTGTCCTTCGACAATAAAACCTTTAGATTGAACCATGTACATATCTTCCTTAAGATCACAATTTAAGAAAACATTCTTGACATCCATCTGATGTAGCTTCCAACTAAATCGAGCCACCATTGTATAGAGAACACAAATGGTTGTCATATTCACTGTTGGTGCAAATGTTTCCTCATAGTTAATGCCTTTTTTTTTAGCATAGTCTTTTGCAACAAGTCAAGCCTTGTATTTATCAATTGATTTATTTTTCTTATATTTAATTTTGAATATCCACTTGCAGCATATGGGCTTATTTTCATTATACATATCAACCAACTCCCATGTGTTATTTTTTAATAGACATACTCTATTTTCATAGCTTCCTTCCATTGAGGTAAGCTAAGTACATCCTTCAGTGATGTGATTTTTATATGATCCATGATGGAATATATCAATCCCCTATTTACTTATTTATTTATCATACTTCAAATACATGGACGAGTGGAAGTAAGATCAAGAGGTGCATCAAGTTTGACATCTCTCATAGTACTTGTCTACTATTTTAGAATTTTCCTTTGTTTTAGGGGAGTAACCATTTTAGCATCATCAACAAGTGTATGAATGTTATCTTGGACTTCATAAAATTCTAATTTCACAATAGGAGATGTGTTATTGCTAGACTCTTCAGAATCTACTATATTCAACTTGGGATGAATTCCTTCATCAAATATCACATCTCTACTAATATGTATTTTCTTGGTGATGGTGTCAATAAAATAATACCCTATGGATTCATAATTGTATACAAGAAATATGCATTGCAAATACTTCTCATCTAATTTGCTCCTTTTCTTCTTAGGAATATGCATATATGCTTTCTTTCAAAATATTCTTAGATGAGCATGGATGGCTTCCTTCCAGACCAGGTTTCTTCAGGTTTAACTCCTTAAAGTACTTCTATGGGTGCTCTATTGAGGAGATAAATTATTGTGGTAATAGCTTTAGCCAAATATTATTGCTCAAGTTTATCTCCAATGAGCATACATTAAGCCATATCCATGATGGATTGATTCCTCCTTTCAATAATCCCATTTTGTTGTGGAGTATAAGTTGTAGTAAGTTGTCTCTTTATCCCATGATGTGCCAGAAACCTTAAAAATATATTGGATTTATATTCCCCCACTCGATTTGAGTGGATGACCTTAATTAAATATTCTAACTCTTTTTCAACATGCCACTTGAATTGCTAAAAATAGAATAATGTATCAAAATTCAGCTGTAAAAAGAATACTCACATTTTTCTTGAGTAATCATCCACAAACAACTAAAAGCATCTTTTTCTACCAAAATATTTTGGCATGGGTCTTCACATATCAGTGTGTATCAACTCCAATGGTGTGTTAGCTATGGAAGTGCTCAATTCAAAAGGAACTTGGTGTTGCTTTCTTGCAAAGAAATTTGAGCACATTGGCAATGTTGGTGATAGGTTGGGAAATCCTAACACCGTTTCATGCTTACTTAACTGAAGTAAATATCTAGAACTTAGATGCCCATAGTGCTTGTGCCATAAGAAGGTTTCTTCTTTGGTGGTGGTATCCAATGTAACATGAGGAGATAATAGGGCATTTGGAACAAACATGTCATGCTTATATGAGCCAATTGCTATATGTTTATCATTTTTGGTGTTGAAGCACCTCTTTTATCCATCAACAACTCTAAAATCAACCACCATATTTTTATCCAAAATCTTAGGAACTAACAACAAATTGTTGTCAAGGCCTTGTACATAGAGTACCTTTTCAATTTGATATTGCCCATTTAGAAGAGTAACCAAGACATCACCTACACCTTTGACTTGATAAGTCTTATCATCAATAATTGTCATAGGTTTTCCTTATTTGGCTTCAAATTATCAAACCATTGTTACCCTTATTGGTGAGAAAACAAGGCATGCTTTACATTATTTATTTAAATAGATCAACAACTATTACAATAGATTAAAAAATAAGCAAATTGTTATACCAACTTAATTGGTAAAGAACTAAACATAGCTCTTTGCTGAAACAATTTATTAACAAATAATGTAATAACTAAATATTCCTAACACTCTCCCTTATTATATTATTTGGAATACATATAGAGTTGAAGATATATTTACAAGGGTACTTGCATGTGTCAAGTTTGAGTTGTTTTTCAAATCTCTATGTATTCCAAATAATTTAATAAGGGGGGATGTTAGGAATATATAGTTATTTTATTATTTGTAATAAAGCTTCTAGATAATAGAAGCACATAGGTTTGTTTGGTAGAAGTTATAGAAACATGTAAGATATAGGATTTGTTAGTGGTTAAAACTATATACTAAGCATGTACTTGTTGTTATGTCTAAATTATTCATAGGATAGCACACCAGAAGGTGCATGTGGCCTTAGATCTGCACACAACAGACCCAACATACCCCCATAAGACACCTAATCCGAGGCCATGCTATCCCATGCGTAGGTGCGTAGCTACACAAGCACAACATCTTTCTAGTGATCATCAAGGCTACCATTAAATAATGGTCAATCATTCGATGCCAAGCCATTTGTTTCTCAACCATAGGATATCCTCTTGCTTGATAAAGCCATGGATAGACTATTCGACACCATAAAATAGATGTGTCCTTGGTAAAATGTTACAGTGGTTAGTTCAGATGCAAGTAGAGGATAGCAGACACAATTAGAGGTTTCCTCATAGAATAAGCAAAGGCACCCAATTGGAGATTCCTCCTTCCCATCCCCTTAAATATAGACGATAAAACAACGATATAAGGTCATGCTCGTCTGCGCATAATGATCTATAAAAGTAACTGAGACTTGTAGGTCTAAAAGAACGATGAAAAAAAAGTGAACTAGGATGTCAACCAGAACTTTGAGGAATGTTTGAAGTTTTTGAAGGAGAATATTTTTGTTGATCAAAAATTGACCCTCCAACACTAGGCCAACAACTTCACATCACACTTGACTATGCTATGTTGATGGTCGTTGTCCTCCTCTATATTCATCTCTAATTGATATTGGAAGAACGATCTCTTTTTCCTTTGCCATGTGGTATTGTTATTCATTAGGATGTAATCATCCCAAGATGGAAGAGAGGATGAGGAGGTCACTACTTACGTGATAAGTGGAGATAAATCTAATTTGAATTCATAGTTCTCGAATACCTTACCATCAAGGTTCAGGAGCTAGCGGGCAACATGATGTGGATCATTCATCACTACCAGTTAGATGTGCCACACATGATCCTCTGTCCATAACTAGCATTGCTTCCATGCTCTTTAGCCTACAAGGGTATGTGAATTCTAGTAAATATCCAGTGGCTTGTGATCAAAAATATATGGTAAAGGGGTCTTTTTTTTGTTGACATCAAACCAATATTACCCAGTGGTTATCAACTGAGTTCTCTAGTTTTACCTACTACAATATGAATGTGTGTATAGCTCATAATTTTATTGACTGTTAGTGGGCCACCCCTCTTATGCCACACAAATAGCATTGTGTAAGCCAATTTTAAGTGCAGGCACGCATGTCAAGATGTGTGAGATGCATGTTTAACATCAAGTGGGTGCCCCTTGGAGCCACCTTTGAGGTCATCACTATCCATTGGCTAACAACACAATCCATGTACACATTTAATTTTTGAACATATCTAATCCCTTTATATTTGATTTATTAAAGAATTTATAATTTATTCTCTAAAGGTTGGTGATATGTTTAATGAAAAGGTATTCTAAGAATATTTTATCTTGTAAAAGGCATTTGCCCCTTTTTCATTTCCCTTCATTAATTCCACTTGGAAGGAATTTAGACACATTGGTAGTGTCCATTTTCAGTTGTAATGATGTGGAATGTTTAAATTTAATTATGCCTTATATTAATGCCAAAGAGCAATGTTTATTCCAAGGAGAATATTTCTTGATGCCAGGAGAATATTCCTGATGTAAAGGGACAAAGTTTCCCTCTTGTAATCGAGGCTTAAATTAGATCTGAGTATAGTCATGCATATACTCGTTACAATAATTTTTCAAGTTGGACACAATGGAGGTGTCCATTTTGAGTTTTGAGGTAGTTTGATATGCTTTTTTGGGTCTCAAAGATTCTTGTATCATGGAGTGCACTCTCGGTTGAACCCGACACTCCATATAATGTAAGTGAACCTCATACTCAATGATCTCCTCTATCACACCTAGTGGATGTAGTGACTGGTTATCCATATATTTTGATAGGATGAGAAGGTCACCATAAGGACACCTACCACTCTAGGGACTACAAAATCTTGACACCCTAGACTCTATCCAAAGACTATTTCATGAAGACACTTCGGATCAACTTCTGAAGACTACAAACATAGACACTTCAAAAGATTCTCTTCTTTCTCCATTTGGATTCTAGTCTATGGCTCACATTTTTTGTAATTTGGAGTGCACTTTCGGTAGTATCCGACACTCCCATATGGCTCACATTTTTTGTATAAAGGTGCATTTTCGATAGAGATCGACACCTTCTAGATAAATATTTCACCATGATGAGGGGATCATACCCATGGTGAACCTAGTAAGTGACCTATAGAGGCAACATACCCAAGGAAGAGGTTGACCCTAAGGCACTAAGACAAAGGTTGACCCAGAGGCAATAGACCCGAGGAAGTGGTTAACCCTAAGGCAACAGACCTAGAGGTAAACACCGTGGATCTAGCACTATTTTTCAAAGTAGAAGAGCCAAGAGCCAAAAGTAAAAGCCTAGACACTATTCCAAATCATGTAATAGAAGTCAACATTAAGGAGGAATGTCTCTAATGTTGACTTACTTTTTTTTGGAAAGTACACATTAAGGGGGAATGTTAAAGTTAATGTGTACTTCTCCTTGACATGTGTCCTTGACACTTGTCATTTGTTTTTCCTATAATGACATGTGTCATATTTTACCTTTGTTATAAAGGCATTGTAATTTTGTTATTCATGAGTGAGTTTTTGTGCCAACAAAATGATGGGGTAGTTGATAATACCATTCTAATGTTGCACCTCCAAGAATTTTAGGAAATGTTTTTAATAAGAGCATATCATCATAAGAAATATCATGACAAGTAGTTTGAAACACTCTTATATGCTCAATTGGATCCTTCGTACCCTTGTACATTGGAAGTTGAGGTGCTATAAAATTCTTAGGGTATGCTTGACATGCTACCATAGGATCCAAAGGTTGATTACACATTTCTTTATATGAATAAGTAAAACTAGGTGCTTGAATAATGTCCATTCATTGAGCAAGTTGTTTAACTAATGTTGTTAAATTTTGAATTTTAGGATTTGAATTATTATTTTGCAAAATTAAAGGTTGAGTTGTAGGTATATTTATTCCAAAATTATGTGGAGGTTGATTATAGTTATTAGACATAGGATTTTAAAATAGAATTATATTCACGTTTGAAGTGTTTGTGTTATTATTATAAGGATAATTAGGTACATTAGAATAATATGGATAATATTTATTAGCTCGTTGAGGAATTGAAGTGTTGTTAAAATTAGGTGGGATAGAAGAAAATATATTAACATTGGGAGAGTAGAAGAAATATTATTGTTATTATAAGGTGTTGAAGAGAGGAGATTATTATTAGAAGAAACATTATTATTTGGGTGAGGTTGAGAAAATATCCCTACATTTGTTGTTACAGTTGTAGCAATAACATTATTTGGATTAGAAGCAAAGGGATTTACATTTTGTCTTATAGGAAGTTGATTAAATAAAGTATTATTATTTGATGTATGAAGTGACATGAAACTAGAATCAGGGTTTTTTTATTATTTAAAGGTCCTACTTCATCAAAATGAATATCCTTTTCTAAAATTTATGTCATAATATGTTTTTTTTCCCTTAGAAAATTCATAATGTGGTTATGTGATTTCAAGGTAAGTTGACCATGGGACCCTCTATCGGGTCAAGGGATCTTGTGGTTGAGGTGTCATTATGCTCTTCTTCTATGTTTGAATTTTCTCTATCAATTTGCTCATTATCATCCCAAACGGGAATTTTATTTGGGTCTATGATTATCTTTATACTACAAAGGTTATGAGCCATGGTTTAAGGGAAGGAGGAGATTAATTAACTAATATAACTCTTGATTAATAAAGGTAGAAAATCTATGAATATTGATTTCAACTGGTCAATATACCTCAAGAGGATCTCTTTATATACCTAAACCTATCTAATATACTTGTCCCCTCGATACACCCATCGATTTCCTCAATATAGGTGACTGTACATGAGGGCAAACCTTGAACTATACTAGGAACGATGTGAGGATCAATCACTCTTGGATATGTGACTTGATATCAATATTACCATGATGAATTTGAGGCACAAATTGTTAAATCTTGATTAATGATCTAATCTATGCAAACAAAATTAAGTGGTCTTATCTAAGTTTAAATAAATTTTTATCTCTTAATTTAAGTGAATGGTTTTGAAAGTTACAAGGAGATTTTGATATTGGATTCACCAAAATATGAGGAGGTCTACAAAGACCTTAGTAGATCTGCAAGGGCTAAAATCCCCATATGGGTCCTCGTCTCAATGGTGTACTTAGGTTTGAGGGGTTCACTAGGAGTGTTTTATGGATTCACTCCAAATATTTTTGTTTGATGTGTATTTTAGGAAAACACCTAAGTTTGGATTTTCTAAAGAGATAAGCTAATAACAATGAAAATAAGGATGCATCAAACAAAATATGCAAAAATACAAGAGCTATCCTAGAATGATTTTTATTCTTTTGAATGATCGCTATCGCTAAATTTACAAGAAAGTAAACTTTTTCTTTAAGGCAAGGGTATGAGGAAAGTGTATATACAAATTTAGCCTAATGTAAAACTACATGCAAGTTTGGTTTCAATACCTAAGGGATAAAAGGATATAAACAAATAAAAGTTAAGCCATGTTATTTAATTTATTTTTATTTTGTGAGCTAGGAACATAAAATGAAACTTAAATTTAAGGTTATTCTTATCCTTTTTCTTTCTTTTTGTGAAATATGCATAAACATATAATAAATCAAACAAACAAAAAAATTAATGAAACACAACTAATTATTACAAGAGAAGTACCTGATTTGATATCTGAGGAGATATTACACTTGATGAAGTTGAACTATGATCTCGTTATCGTGCCCTAAAAATAATAGCCATGATTTTATGATACCTACAAACTAAGATAAAACTTGAAAAAGATATTAGTGTCTTTGGAGGTCTGCTATGGCCAAGGAAAGTAGGGCTTTCTAGTTATTAGTCAAACCCCCAAGGTCCTTTAGATGACCAAAAATGCATACAAATAGTTGACCTTTATTTGTAGAATGAAACTATGCCCCAAAGATAGCGAGCATAATATCGAGCAAAATATAGAAATGGACAAAGAATAGTCTTCTAGGAGCAAACAAAGATATTATGATCATAATGATATCATTAGTTTTAGGTATTAACCATGATATCATAGTAGATAAGAGATTAAAGAAAAGTTAAAGTTAGAGTCAATATTTTAAGGTAACGGGGTTCAAAGGGGAGCTTCTAAATGAGAAACAAAGATGAAAATAGAAGGATGAGGATGTAGATTTGATTGTGAAATATCATAGAATGAAATTATGCTTAGTAAATGCAGATAATGAAATAGTTTTTGTTGAGACAAGTTGAGGTAAAAAAGGATGAAATGCACCTAAATCTAAGGTTACAAAGGTAAGCAAGGGGGAATACCAAGGAAAATAGGATAAAAAATACCATGAGTGCCAAAAGAGGCACAAGATCTACCCCTAATCCCTATGTCAAATGAAATCACATCGAGTAATTATAGGTGATAATATCGTTCTATATGATAGGTTGGGACAAAACTATGCCAAAGCAACAGTTGTTAGAGGCTCCAAAGTAGTGTAGGATAAAGCAGTTAGCACTAAAATTTTAAATCATCAAATTGTGAGAGTTTCTTTACCATGAGAGAGCTTGATGATAATGGAGGCCCAATGCCTCAATTTATAGAAAAATTAGCTAAAGGAGGGGAGGGAAAAAACATTGATGGCAAGGAGGAGGAGGTGGGTGAATATGAAATTTACCAAGACCAAAGGGGATGTAACTAGGGAACCAATAGTAGGGTGAGGACATCCAAGGGATGGAACCATAAATGGATAAAATCCTAAGGAGGGTAGATAATCTATGATTTGGAGTCCTTATCTCAAGAAAATGATATCATAATCAATCTTGGATGATCGTGATATCCTTGGCATGACAATTTGGGGTCACATTGAGTGATGCTAGTTGGTTTTTGAAACCAAGTAGGAAATTGCTAAAACATAATATCACAAGCCATCTTGGAGGATCGTGATATCATCACAAGAGGAAAACCTTAGAAACTAAAGGCTGGGGGAGCTAAAATTGCATTTAGTAATTTCTAAGGGGTCATCTAGATATTTAAGGGGAAAATTGATCCATTTAATTAGGTCAATTTTAGGTATCTACAAGGCTTACCAAATTTGCACTAGTTGACTCAAGAGTAAAGGACTAAATTTCGTTTAGTGGGGTTTGGGAAAATATTGACAGTGGTGAACCCTTATGAACCCTATAAAAATAATATATAGTATTAGGACAAGCTTATGGATTAAAATTTTCTAGAAGATAATACTTTTATTTTATGAGGTGATTTAAGCTTAACTCTTTCCAGGAGTGAAGTATGGGTACTACTGCTAGAATTGATCCATTGGCTAAGTACTTCATACAAAATTTTGAAGCCAAGGGGTTGGTAGACCTGGTGCCTATAAAGTTGGTCCCAACTTGGAGAAACATGAGGATGGGGATTGATAGAATTTCTAAGAGACAAGGTAGATTCTTATCAATTGTGAGTTTGGTAAATGGTACTTATATATTTAAGAATTCGAATGAGACTTTGATCACTCCCCCATCATGTTTCTTATAGAAAATGAGAAGAAAAACAATATTGTTATTTTTTAATTCAATTTTGAGTGGCTAAAAGATGACGACTTTGTAACTCTAGTCAAATTGGAATGGGTGAATTTTGATCCTAGTCAAAGAGAAACTGCTAGTATTCAATTTGCAACAAATATAAAAAAGTTAAGGAAATAGTAGTTTAGTGGGCCTATAAAAATAAATTGATGAATGAGCCAAAACTGAGGAAGATTGAGGAAGATCTTCGAATGTCTCTAGTAGATGACTTTAAAAAATAATTAGATGAGGAAATAAGGCTTAAGTATAACATTTTTGGAACAAGAGAAGAGAAGGTTATTATAAAAGAGAGAAGTAGGGTGGAAGCTCAAAAATAGAGCACTCTGGATTTCAAATGGGGATGAGAACACTAATTTTTTCTATAGCTTAACAAATCATAGAAAACAACAAAATACAATTTGGGAGCTAGAAGGTCGAGATGGAAGCAAAGTATCATCCTTTAAAGGAATAACAAACATGGGGATAAGGTATTTTGGTCAACCATACAAGGATCCTAGTCAAGACAATATAGCTAAAATAGTTAGAATAACTTCTCTTTTCCAGATTTATAGATGAGAAAACCAATGGTGAGTTGGTTCAAGAAGTCTCAAAGGAGGAGATCAAATTTGTTTTAACCTCCTTCCAAAAAGATAGGTGTCTAGGAATTTTGGACTATATAATTCTTTCTCAGTATCTATGACATTTTGGAGTTTGACCTACTCGATATTGTGGAGTATTCTAGGCAAACAATAAGGGTAAATACAATCTTCAACTCTACTTCATTGCTCTTATTCCAAGAAAGGAAAATCCTTCTTTCTTGATGTTTTTAGACCCATTTATTTGTGTAATTGTGTGTACAAAATCATAGTAAAATTAATTGTATCAATAATTAAAATGTTTCTCTCTCCTTCTATATCTATTGAGTAGTTCAAGTTCTTGCATGGTAGACAAATTCATGAAGCAATTGATGTTGCTTAGGAAAGTCTTCATACCATAAAACCAAAAAAATTATCAGCAATAGTTATGAATTTGGATCTCTCCAAGGCTTTGATAGAGTAAATTGACTATATTTAAGAATGATACTAGCTCATATTGGGTTCTATGTACAGATGGTGAACTAGATTTTAGGATGTTTGTGTTCTATTTATTTTGTAGTTTTTGTTAATGGGTTAGCCTCTCAGTTCTTCAAAGCTTCTCAGGGGATAAAACAAGTATTTACCTTGTCATCACTATTATTTATTTTGGTAATTGAAGGATTAATTAGGTGAAGTTTAGAAGCCAAGAGGGTAGGAGTAGTAAAGAGAATTAAAATAGATAAAATAATGGAAGTCACCCATCTACTTTTTGTAGATGATGTTCTTCTTTTCACATATGGAACAGTAAGAGCTACAGAGAAGTTAAAACAATATTTAGATCTTTTATATATGGCAATAGGTATGCATAATAATACACAAAATTCTAGCATATCGTTTAACCATCTGGATTACCATCACTCATTTGTCAGTTCTTCGGCACTACCATCCGCATGTTCGCACAACAACTTTGCTCATAGTTTGTCATAGACAATGGCTACTAGACATTCATACCATATTCCACATAGAGGAAGTCATGAGGCCACCACCAGAGATCAGATGAATGACTATGTATTCTACTATGCACACATACATAATCTATTCTAACATAGAATCAAACAGAGGTGTGCATATCTCCTTGCTCAAGACTTAATCAAGGAATTTTCAACATAATTTTTCCTTTTATAAACTACCTATTAAATCATAGGTAGAAATTTATGAAATTAATCATACACAACATGAATTATTTTTGGTAGTCAAATAAATAAGGATTTCATAAAAGTACTATTCACTTTTTATTTCAACCAGTTTACTCACAGAAACCTGGCAGCACTTCTATCGGTATTTCATTATTTCTCAGTATACAAAGTGTAGCCATGGAATTTTGACACGCTTTCAAAATTCCTAGACTCCCTAGCAAAAATATTGTACCTCCTTAGCAATGTACCTTTCCCCCTTCATGTATTTGCCTCAATTTTTGTGGCAACTAAAACTGAATCTTATCCTTTCCCCCCTTTTTTTGCAAATTCGAACGATTTCAACAAATTCAAAATCGTCTTAATTTAGGTAAATCAAGTGTGCACTTAAATTGAGCACATTGTTTGGATTTTCCCTCCAATCTAGGTAATCCTAAATTTTCTATGAATTTAGAACCATCTGAATTTGTGTAGATTGGGAAATTTCTAAATTTCCCTAAATCGATCTGATCTATCTTTGTCTTCCTCCCTATTTCCTCGACCAGACTCAGAAGTTAAATGTCATAGGCTACCCTATATAGATCTAATGATGATTTTTACAGGATCTTGGAGTGGAGAAAAACTTTTCATTTTGTTATTATGGGTATTCTAAAGATATCTCACCATCCCATCATCATTCCAAAGGCTAGCCGAGATGATAATGAGTATCCATGACCCATGTGCTTTGATTATTTTTAAATATTTATCATGTTGTAAGTTTTTGAACTAATTTAGAGCCTTTCAAATTCACTAAAAGGCTTCCGAAATTGCTCTGTATTTTACTAAATTTGACTGTTGTAGGTCTCTAAATCTAAACATTGTAGGTTTGAACGGATTCAAAACCTTTTGAATTTGCTTGGAGCATTCGAATTCACATAGAAAATTTCTAGGGGTAATATTTTGGCCTCAGGTTTATCACAGTGATTAATGCTTTACTTCCTTTAGTCATTATAAGCCTTATCCCCTTTTCTGCACTTTATATTGTTGCATTGATTTCTTATTCAATGCATATATTTTGTGTTAGATCTGGAGATCAACTATTTTCCTACATTTTTTTGAAATAATCGAGGGTATCTTACTACCACATATCATAATTTGCTATGGCCTAAGAAAATCCCCCACCCCTAACTACAATTTTAGTGTTTTGTTGTGAAGTTGTAGGTTTTGAACAAATTCAGAGCCATCTGAATTCGCATTCTAAGGTCTAAATTTGCTCTGCATTTTCGAATATGCTTTGACAAAAATCCTAATCCATCTGAGGACAAACATCCAGAACAGGTAAGGATTTTATTATGAATTCCTTTTAGTTTTCCATGGTTTAACTTCATATTATTCTGTTTTAGCAGTATTTTCATAAAAAGAAAAGAACAAAGACAAAAATATAGACTTAGTTATATTACTTTTGCCTTAATCACACTAGTTGAAAAAATCAAAAGAGAAGGACAAAAACATAAACTTAGACTTATTACATCCTTTTGCATAAATTGCACTAGTTTGAAAACACAAAAGAAAAAAATACACTTGTTAGCATAGACTTCACCTTTTGCTTTCAGTATCTACACAAAATCATTGCATCTTAGTTAAATTTACAAGCTTTCTAGTTAATTTGTATACCATTGCTTTCATGGAAATTTGAAGTGCATATAGTTAGGTATAGTTGCATTTGGCTAAACCCTAGGTGTATGTAATTCAAGGAATCCATCAAACACCCACCTTACCTAGGCGTGGAAACCGCCATTAAAGGTGTTTCCTGGTGAACCCCACCTAATTCATCGACAAACACCAAGGAGAGCACAACTCAAGTGCTTCTCATCTGAGGTGTAGGCACATCATTTTCCTTCTCCCTTTCAAACGCGGATCCATTAGCCTGAAGGAAAGGGGTGCAAAATTTTTGGGTCTACATTCTTTGGTGAACCCGACGTGAAACACACCATCATTTTGAAATTATTGTTTTTCTTTGTTTTTCAAAAAAAAAACTAAAAAGATCATTTAAACTTGTGTGTTTTAGATTAAGCCATATAAAATAGATAAGTTTTTAATTGAACCAAATCATATTCTTTTTTATTTTCACATCATTGTCCTAAAAAGAACCACATACGATGTGTTTTTCCGTAGCTTCGGTTGGTCTGGACATAACGGGATATACAGTGAAGGCTTACGAACCTTCAGAAAGGGATTATCCTTTCACTTGTACCCAAAAAACTTGAAACTTTAATCAAGATTTTAAAATTCGGTCGGTCCAACAACCATCATAGCCATGGAAAATAGCACACATCTCTTTGAGGTGTATCACTACCCACGGTGAATTGGGTGAGGACTGGTAGAACTTGGGCTTCATCATGGCTTGGACTTCATCACCAAGCATATGTATGCGGGCATCCAGGTGAAAATCCTAATTGAAAAACGAGACAACTTGGCCTACAACTTTCAAAATGGTTCGAAAAGAAACCCTTAGTTAGGAGAAAAATCTTGTTTTGATTTGAATTTTTTTCAATTTTATTTTGTTTTTTCTATCATTTTAATAAATTAATTAATTAATTAATTTAAATGGTGGACAATAGTGCTAGAGATTCCACACTTATTGATCTTAGGAGGCTATTTATAGAACAAGAAGTGAACACCCTATACGATAGAGAACGTTGGGGTGAAAAGAAATTAAGAGGATTGATATTACAAAAGCCTTAGGTGTAGATTATTACTCCCCTTATTTCAAGATTAAAAGGAGTTGTGAATGTTGGTTAGCAAACAAGAGGGCTATTGTCCATTCCATAGTTTACCCTTGGGAAAGTTACTTTGAAGAATCGTTAACTATTCACAAATTCCTAGCACACCTAGAAGATAAGGAAGTAACCTTCGAGCAAAATAGAAGATACCATAAGGCACCTAGAGTAGTTCTCTTTTGATATTTCTACCATGAACTCCAATTCCAACCTCCTACTTCTGGAATCAATAATCTTACTCTTGTTCACTTCATTCACCTTTTGCAAAAGGATTTTGTTTTTGAAGAAGAGCATTTTATGAATCCAGAAGATTTAGAGCCTATCAACGACATTCATAAACTCTTTCAAGAGGATTAAGTCACCTAGCTTCATTATTTAAGATTGTGTAAATATTTAGTAAGAATTTTTTTTAATTTAATATAATATAAACAAAAAAAAAACTTAGGAGTAGCATCAAAAAAAAAAAATATGCCTAAAACCTTAAGGAATGGTAAACAAGTGGCAACCGGATCTGAAGGGGAGTCGGATACTGAAAACCCTAATACCGAAATTGAGATAGAAGAAGTTCAAGAAGAACAAGTAGCACAAATAGAACAAAATGAAGAAGATGAAACAATTGACCCTTTTGACCCTAAAATGGGACCTCAAGGGGATGTCCATTTTGAATCTATGCAACACTTCTATGAATTTTTAAATCATAATCGATCTGCTATTGCTAATGCCTTTGAAATAGAAGATCAACTCAAGAGGGGTGATTTTTCAATGGAAGCAGCTTTAGAAGAAGCCTTTCAACTTCACCCACAACCAGAGACATGTGAGTGATAATCTCCCTCCATTACAACATGCCACTCATAATGATCATTCCTTAGGTACCACCCAAATTACACCTTCTCAAGAGGTCCATTCTCAAATTCAAACATTTGTGGCACCACAACACAAACCTATTTTTGTGGCCACTACAACTACCTCCACCCAAAAATAACCTTCTTCCTCCATCAATAATAACTTCCTTTCTCAATATTTTAACAATCGATTTGCTCAAGCTTCTACATCTCAAAAAAATAAAAATGTGCAAATCCCAACTTCTTCTCAACCAATCTCTCAACAAAATACAGCTCCTTATAAGCTCACAAATCCTCCTACTTCGAACCCTATGCACAATAGTATTACCATTCCAACTCCTTATGTGGTAGCACAAGCTACATATTATCCTCCATATGCAAACATAGTGGCACAAAATAGATACAATGGGCAACCACACCATATTGAAGCTATAGTCAAACAATTAGCTTCATGATTAGATCAAATAGACCCTTATCGCCCTACATACAGCTATAAGGAAATGTGTAACCAACCATTGGATCCTTTTGTTGCTGCTAGACCATATCCTAAACACTTCCCCATGCCGGTTCTACCGATTTATAAGGGGATCGAAGATCCAATTGAACATCTTCGTATGTTTAGGATAGCTTGTCATGACATTTCATATGATGACATGTTGTTGCTAAAAATATTTCCAAAAAGCTTAGGAGGTATGGCTTTGGAATGGTATTACCAACTACCAACACACTCCTTAAGAAACTTCGAAGAAACTACGGAGTTATTTGTGCATCAATTTGGTGCCTACATAGAAAGGCATGTCACAATTAAGGATTTGTACAACTTAAAACAAGGGAAAGAAGAAAGTTTCATAGAATTTCTAGCTCGATGGAGAAAACTCTTGGGAAAATTACATTTTGCTCTACCTCCAAGAGAAATGCTAGAAATATTCATTGGAAACCTACAAGAACAATTATCCTATGAGCTAGCCATTGCTACTATAACCTCTTTTGATCAAGCTATCGATTTAGAAAGAAGGGTGGAAGAAGCCCTTATCAGAAGAGGACAATTTAAAAGGAAGGATGAAGATAAATCATCTAAAAATCAATATAAGAACAAGCATGTGGTAGGAGATGGGGTCACAGAAAATAGACCTCCTCCAAATGTTAATACTATAGAAACCACAAAGAAGTTTGTATTAAAAGCACCTCAAAAACCTCCACAATGGAATTTCACAAGGTTGAATCAACCTTTGACAATGGTCTTACCACAATTGGTAGAAAGAGGTTTGATAAAATTGCTAGAGATACGGCAACCTGACACCTCTCAACCTTGGTATAGACCAGACCAACATTGTGATTTCCATCAAGTTGATGGACATCCAACCAACACTTGTAGAAGACTAAAACACTTGGTGCAAGATTTAATTGACAATGGAAAGTTGGAAGTGGAAAGTCCTCCACCAAATGCTAATCCTCCAACAAACGCACAAAAACAACAAGCACAAAATGTTAATCAAAATCTAGACATCTTCCAAAACCCATTACCCAATCGTGGTAAGGAAGTTGTGAATCAACTAGATTATAAGATTGTGCCTCATCCAACATGTTATGTGGGAACGTTTAGTAATTACTTACCATCACAACTCCCGCAAACTATATTTGTGCCTACTCAATCCATCGTTACAATTGAGAAATTTCAAGGAAGAGAATTACAATCTTCATCCTCAAAACACACAAAAAGTGACTCAGAATCAGAGATAGACATTAGTTCCCTTCACTCCAATAGTTCAGAAGATGAATCAAGACTAATCCTACCCATCACAGATTTTCTAATTCTGGAGGAACCATTTCCAAGAATGATAACAACTCGTCCCTCTTCACAATAACTTCTTTCCATAGAACAAGCATCAACTGCTAGATCTCACTCTATTCAATTTGATTCTTCCAATTCATTTATCACTCCACAATCACCACATCAATCAAGCAACATTGTGGGTACAATTGGGGCCATTACTAGGCAACAGGCCCAAGCTCAAAATTCACAACCTCAAACTCAACCAAATGATATGGATCAACCTCCTTTTGTTCTAAAACCACCTCATAAAGGGAATAATTTAGTTTGACCTCAACAGAAGACTCCTTTTGATATCAATGAATAACTAGCTAATACAACAACTAGGATTTCTCTTCTTGATCTTCTTAGGACTTCATCTATTCATAGGGAAGAATTAATGAATACCTTAAGTCAAATGATGGTACCTCAGGACATAGAGCCAACTACCATAGTCAACGTTGTGGTTTCTCATGGAACTGACTACATTGATTTTCATGACAAAGATATTCCTCCTCAAAGTATGCATAGGGATAATCCTCTATACATAACAACATTAATTGGGGATGTGTGTGTTAAAAGAGTATTGATTGATAATGGCTCATCATTGAACATATGTACTTATGACTTTTTCAAAAGGTTTAGATTCAAAAATGAAGATTTAAGAAGAACTGAAATGATTATTAAAGCCTTTAATGATGAAACCCAAGAAGCTTGTGGTGTGATATCCATTCCATTACAAGTCGGTCCTAGGATTTTAGACACGTCCATTTTTGTTGTATCTTGTCCAACATCATACAACATTCTTCTAGGACATCCTTGGATCAATGCAATGAGGGCAGTCCCCTCTACTTTGCATCAATGTGTAAAATTTGAATTTAAAAATCAATTGGTCACCATTCATGGAGATCCTAGACCTTTTGAAATGTGTGCCATGGTGGAACCCATTAATGTTCCATTTTGTCTGACCTTATCATCATTGGCACCTAATTCCCCTAAGTCTTCTCTACCAACACCTGAATCATCATCTCCTTCCGACATACCTATACCTTCTAGTGATAATGATCCTTCTACATCATACCCTCTTACAGATGAGGCTTTACCAGATTTATCCACCATATTAGCACCAATAGAACATGCTAATTTTGTTATACAAGACTCCATTATCTTGTCTCAATTACCACCATCCCCACGTACTACAGGTTTACCTCACAAATAGGGAAATATATATCATGTTGGAAATTGTACCTTTATTTCTATAGGATGTTCCCCAGATAAAATCAACATTAAGCAAATGAGCTTTACATTTGATGAAAATAGTTTTACCCAATGTTATTTCTCCAATAGATATATAAAATCTAAGCAAATTATGTGTGATATGGGGTACAAGGGTAAAGGTTTAGGTCATTTTGAAAATGGCATACGTGAACCTTTTGAGGTGGAGGAATGGCCTATCCCGATGTGGTATAGGCTATATCCCTACAAAATCTCAACCTTTCCCCTTCGATGAAGATGATCACCTAATCACATATGGTGAATATTTAGAAAATCAAAAGCATTTAAAGGATATTAAGAAGCAAAAGAAAACTCATTTTTTTTCTTGCAATATGCTATCGGTAGTACATCCAAAAATAATTGCCACTCCAGATGAGTGTGTAGAAGGAGATGTCTTTTATGACATCTCTCATGAAGAAATTATGCAGAATAGTTTCTTCTTTGATGGGTCTATCCCATGCATAGCTCATGTTCAAACAACAACCACACAAGATGAGTTAGCCAAATTATCCCTAGAAGAACTCCAGGAAATGGGTGTTTCACCCACCCCTCCTAACTTTGAAAGGGATTTGAGCATTGTGGTAGAAGATATCTTGAAAATTAATATTGGAACGGAAACTAATCCTCACATGGTTAAAATTGGAGCTGCCTTGAGCAAAGAAGAACAAAGTAAATATACAAAACTTCTTACAGAATACCCTGACATATTTGCATGGACATATGTAGATATGCCCGACTTAGATCCTTCTGTAGTCATGCACCACTTAGTGGTTCATCCTGATGCTAAACCTGTAAAACAAAAACTTAGAAAAATGCATCCTAAAGTAGCCTTGTTGGTTAAAGAAGAATTACAAAAACTTTTAGATGTCAATTTCATTCAAGCTATCGACTATTCTGATTGGATATCTAATGTTGTTCCAGTATCCAAAAAAGAGGCTACTAAAATCAGAGTATGTACTGATTTTAGGGACATCAATGCTGCATGTCCCAAAGATGATTTTCCCCTTCCTAATATGGATCAAATTATTGACTTCACGATAGGAAGTGGGATGTTATCCCTTATGGATGGATTTTTAGGATACAATCAAATTCGTATAGCACCAGAAGATCAACCTAAAACTACCTTCATTACACCATGGGGGACTTTCTATTGGAAAGTAATACCCTTTGGTTTAAAGAATGCAGGGGCAACTTATCAATGAGCTATGACATATGTATTCCATGACATGATGTATGATATTTTGCATGATTATGTGGATGACATCATAGCTCGATCTATTAAGGAGGAAGATCACATTCCTGACTTACGATGAGTCTTTAATAGACTTCGTGAATACAAAGTTCGTTTAAATCTAGACAAATGTGTTTTTGGAGTGAAATATGGTAAATTATTGGGATTTATTGTATCTATGCGAGGTATAGAGATAGATCCTATCAAAATCAAGGCTATTATCGATATGCCACCACCAAAAACTTTAACAAAACTCAGAAGTCTACAAGGTAAGCTCCAATCCATCCATCATTTCATTGACAAATTGGTAGATAAATGTCAACCCTTTCTTAAGCTACTTAAGAAAGATACCCCTTTTCAATGGGATGATGAATGTCAAGAAGCCTTTGAAGCTCTTAAGACATATCTTCTTACACCGCTAGTGCTTGTTCCACCTAGGCCAGAACATCCTTTTATTTTATACATTTTTGCCTTAGAGCTTGCGTTAGGAGCAATGCTAGTGCAACATGATGAGGATAAGAAAGAACGAGCCATTTATTACATAAGCAAAACTTTGGTAAGCTATGAAACTCGTTACACACCCTTAGAAAAACTTTGTCTAGTTATTGTGTTCTCTACACAGAAGCTGTGCCACTATATGCTTAGCTAGAAAATATTTGTCATAGCAAAATTTGATCCATTACGATACTTGATGAGTAGACCTTATTTATCAGGATGAGCAACAAAATGGGTTCTCTCTCTAAGTGAGTTTGACCTAACCTTTATTGGTCAGAAGTCCATTAAAGGGCAAGTCATAGTAGATCAACTCATCGCTGCCCCTCTTGAATCTACTCATCCTTTAACAATAGAATTTCCAGATGAATGCCTTAATTTAGAAGGTGATCATTTAGATTCTTGGTCTCTATTTTTTGATGGAGCCCATTGTATGAGTGGCGCAGGTGCAAGCATCATATTGGTGTCTCCACAAAAACAACTTATCCCATTATCTTTCAAACTCCAATTTGCCTGCACAAATAACACAATAGAATATGAAGCCTTGATTCTTGGGTTACAAGCAACTTTGGCCTTGAATATTAAAACCTTATCAATTTTTGGAGACTCGCAACTCATGGTAAATCAAATTAATAATATTTATCAAACCTGAGATGAGAAACTCCATCCTTATAAAGAATATGTTTTAAAACTTATGTCTTTATTTGAGAAAGTTACTATAGAAGCTATCCCTCATACTAGCAACCATTCTATGGATGCTATGGCAAAAATTGCTTCTCTTATTCCTTTAAAGTTGGATGATGATCATGCTACTATCATCATTCACCAACTCTAGGAACCTGCATCATTAGAATCTTGCTTAGCACCCTTGGATATCTTCGTAATTGAAGAAACATCCTCAGAACCATGGTATGGGGATATCTTCAACTTTCTCCAAAATAGATTATTCCTAGATGGCCTAGATAGGAATCAACAAAGACTATTGTGTAAATGAGTTATTCATTTTATAATCATCGAAATCACCTTGTATAAAATATCTTTTGAAGGTATCCTAATAAGATGCCTCAACCTAGATGAATCCAAGAAGGCACTAAGTGAAGTGCATGATGGATCTTGCGGAGGTCATTTTAGTGGTGGTGCCATAGCCAAAAAACTCCTATGAATGGGATATTTTTGGCCCTCTATGGAAAAGGATGCTAATGATTATGTGCATCGATGTGACAAATGTCAATGACACGCAAATCTTGTCCATGCTCCTGCTCAAGAACTTCAAGCCATTTCCTCCCCTTGGCCTTTTTCAAAATGGGGCCTAGATATTATTGGGAAGATTAATCCAATTTCATCTAATGGTCATAAGTTCATTATAACAACAACTAAATACTTCACAAAATGGGTAGAAGCCATGCCATTGGCTTCTTGCACAGGAACCCAAGTCTCTAAATTTATCTTTAATCAAATCATCTATAGATTTGGGATTCCCTCTACACTTGTTTTTGATAATGGAACATGCTTCAAAAATAAAGACATACAAAAGCTTTGTGCAAAATATAAAATCCAACATAGATGGTCTACTCCTTACTATCCACAAGGAAATGGCCAAGCTGAAGCATCCAATAAAACTTTAATCAAGATCCTAAAAATATTGGTTAATAAGTCAGGACGGGATTGGCATACTCAATTGTATCCAACCTTATGGGCTTATCGGACCAGTGTTCGAACCCCTACAGGTGCTTCTCCCTTTGTCCTAGTATACGATACTAAAGTTGTATTTCCTTTTGAGCTTGAAGTACCTTCTTTAGGTATTTTACTTCAAGACACTGAAGTAGGAGATGAGTATCATGTTGGAAGATTAAGTCAACTAGAAATTTTAGATGAAAAGTGCATAAATGCTTTAGAGCATCTTCACTCTTATCAAGACAAACTCAAAAGATCATACTCAAAGAAAGTTCATACTCGATATTTTGAGGTTGGTGATCTATTTCTTAAAGAAAATCAGAAAAATACCAATGCTCGAACTGATCTTAAAGGAAAATTTCAACCAAATTGGCTAGGTCCATTTATCATCACTACTAAATTTGGATTAGGTGCATATCATTTGGCTACCTTAGATGGAAAATACCTTAAGGAACCAATGAATATAATGCACCTTAAAAGATACTATGCATAAAATCAAGTTTCACCATTGTACATAGTTGTCAATATCTTGTACATACATTTCTTGCATTTAGTTTAAATCATAATCACAACCATCTCATATAAATCATCTTTCATTTACTTCCATTTATCCTATATTTATTAAAATAAATTTTTGGTCCAATTGCATATGGCATATGGTCACATCCAATTACTATCTTACTTAAATATTAGACTGATGTTGTCAAAATTCATAGTCAATCTTGATTTCTTTCGAAAGAATTTAGAGGTTATCTTGAACCACTCACAAGATTTACACTTTAATAAAATCTTGATTCTCGATATTGATTATAAATCTCTCTTGAACCAAAATCACTATTTTTCATTAAGAAAATTTTGAGTTTTGGAAACTGATTCTACCACTTTTTGAACCAAAACACACTTCCACATCTTAAAAATGATTTTGCACTAGGAAAGATGATGCTACATAGTAGTCCTAGCTCCTTAAGTGAAAAGTTTTCCCTTGCTATCCTATTATGTGCATGGTCTAGAATGCTGAGAATTGACAAAAGGACAAGCTCCCCCTACCCAAATAAAATCCCTTGCTCTTTACACTAATCTGAGCAAGTATCCCTTGAAAAAAAAAGAGAAAAAAGATCAAATAAATCCCCTTGTTAAAAAATGAGCAAGAATCCCTACCTAAAATAAATCAAAATAAAAGAAGGGGGTAATGAGCTTGAATCCTTGGAATTCCTCAGTTATTTGAAAACTATGGGGTGATCCCCATTACAACAATGGGTTGAATGAAACCCACCTGGAAATGGGGTAGTCTTACGCATGGTGACATGTCTATCACATTAGCGACCTTATTTTATACATACCAATGTTCACTTATGGATAAGCTAGATTTCGGTGGCTTGTATTACAAAGTAGTTAAGTCCAACCACATGCATAAAATCATGGTAAATGAATTCATCATTTGCACACACATTGGTTCTTAAAATTGGTTTGCATCATTACCTTACTCAAAATTGGTAAATGAACTTCATAAGCACACACATTTGATCCTTGAGAGATTTTGCATCATAATTAAGATCAAGATGGAAAATGAATACACAAATCACACTCGTTCTTGATAAACTTGATTTCATTCTAAAATGACCAAGATTCTCCTTGAGTTTTGATTAGTTGAAGTCACTATATCCTCATGGATTTGTATGACTGTTAGCATAAGCAATTGGCCCTAAAACCAATTAATCTTGCATCTCATATCTACCACCTAGTACAATGCATTCATTTCATCATATTGCATGATTGCTTGCCATATACAAAAATTTGCATTGATCATACATAATTGCTTAGTCATATAGTTGCATATAGACTTCACGATGATGGCATGAGATAACCCTAATAAAATCTCTCCATTTACTTCACACTAGGAATATTATGCCTAGCGCAAGTTCTCTATCCTATTTTTCATGCTTAATCACCCTCATTACATCATACTTCTCTTAAATTTAAATCAAAATTAAATTTAAGATCACACATTACTTATCATCAACTATATCACTTTCAATCAACAAATCTCAAACTACTTTTGGATCATAACCCTTCGATGTCAGCAACATAACAAAACCTCACACAAGATCCGCTTCATGACCAACACGAGGGGTAACCTCCATAAATGGTCATATACAAGCACACATCCTCGAGGTCTATTGTTGATTGATCAAAATCGTAAGGGTATATTTCCCAAAACAATATTTCTTCTACAAAAAATTCAATCACACTACATTACAAAATATCACTTACATCAAATCACACTTCACTTTCCTACAATGATATCTTGATTAAGCATGATAAAAGAAACATTAGCAATCAAACATGACCATAAGCATGATTATATAGAATCATAAAAAAACAATAATATTTTGCATTACATACAACCATAAAAAATCAAAATACCAAAAGAAAACAACAATAGTCATATATATACTCTCTCTCAAAATACAAGTGATCAACTGGTACGCCATAATCAAAACTGACATTCTCATTCACTAGGGCGTATACCATAAAAAAACCTTGGTATATCATCCCCTAGACCCTCTAGAGATTTGGCTATCATTAGGTGGTGGTTTGGGTTCCTGAAACTAAGGAGCCCCAGATACTATCCTATAAGATGATTTGGTACGACTCAGAGGGGCAAACTCTGGATGTAATGGAACACTTTGATCCTCAAGAACTAACTAAAAATATAAATTCTAGTAGGACACCCATTGTGACATCGCGACCACCTCTACCAATAACACACTAATACCTGAGGACTGGCCTGAAGCTTCACTCCTCGTCTAACAAGATAGTCCATGTCCTTGTACCTGTGCCAATTATGCCTGAGACTAGGATAGCTGAGTATGGGTTTGTCCTAGTAGAGTTAATGACTACATAATTTGTGCCTATAATACCTTAATCTAGCTCACATTAATACCAATTTGACTCTTCAAACTAGAATTATCTACTTATAGAGCAACCACCTCTCCTGCGCTGCTCAACTCCCCAACCTCCATAGCAATGCCCTTCCCAGGTGAGTCCTATCGAGAAGCTGAGGAGGCCTCCTACTAAGGAGATAGTGTAGCCTACTCTAGTGGGGGTACCTATCATTGTGGGGATCCAACCTACTACTGCTAACCACTCCCTCCCTCAATTTGAAGGACCCTCTCCTACCGAGAGGACCTCTATCTCTACCTACCTCCTCTCATTCGAGGACCCTCTCTCCTCTATGTCCTATATCTCTCCCCCTATTGTAGTCTAGTAGATCATTATATTACAGCATCTTGATAGGCCCACTATACCTGATCTACCATGCCTATATCCCATGTGATCCTAGCAAGAAGGATGGTAGCATACCACTCATGGTACCCATCACCTACTCCTATGTCATCTACCTCAAGAAGTACTACTACAGGATCATCCTCATCTGGATCCTCGAACCGATTAAGGTCAAGTGCCCCACTAGTTATTGTAGGATCATGAATCAGTCATCAATACAAAAAATCCTATACCAAGGGAATCCCCTGCACTAGCCCAAACTGGCACTACACTCAGTCAGTCCGATGCAACTCTATCTCTCCCTTATCCATCCATAGCCACCACACTCATCACACATGAGCCAACTCCTCCCTATACTCATCCCAACTAGGGTGTCCTTGCTAAGGTCTCTAGCATATGTGAGGCATAGTCATCTCATCCATTGCCTGTCTGACCTCCTCTAGGCCATTCATCCTCATCCCTCGACCTCATGTAGGGCCCCAAAATAATACAGTAGGTTGTCCCTCCTCTATCTGTTGATGAGGAAGCCCCTCTGGTCTCCTCACTGTAATGTGCTCCCAGCACCATACCTATAGTAAATTTGTGAGGACCAGGCTATGACCCTTCTTATATATGATATTAAATAATATCATGTATAAGTGATAGAGTATGTATAGTCCCCATGTGAATCACTGACTAGAATATCACATATTTTCTATTACACCAACCAAGGTCCATGGGATATGTTTTCCACTCTAACAGAATGACAACAACCTTGCAACTATCATAGATAACACCTCTGTCATTATAGAAACCCCCTCTATAACTATTAGTCCCTCG
Organism: Wollemia nobilis; assembly: GCA_028583015.1. NCBI lineage: Eukaryota > Viridiplantae > Streptophyta > Pinopsida > Araucariales > Araucariaceae > Wollemia > Wollemia nobilis. The sequence continues at coordinate 6,621,697 of JAQPPZ010016931.1, forward strand.
ATGCTGACTCTGCTCTGCTCAATAGGAAATGATTGATCCCCCATCAATTGCTACATCACCTAAGCTTGGGTCATCGATTGATAGACAAAATGACCCTTTATAGGAACCTAAAGGATCCTCCATACGTCCTCCAATGTTAGAGTCATCTCCCTTGTAGGTAATCAAAATGTAGAGGATCCTGGATACCACCTCTTTGCTAGTGCAATAAGCAGAGAATATTATACCTCTATCTGTGGTATCTCAGCCACATGTCGAAGCCCTGCCACCTCTAGAACTGACATGTAATTTCCACTCAGGCCTTTGACATGCTCTTCAAAACCCCTGTATCACCACTCACGGTTCTTAAAAGAACCTCGTTGCAAAACCAAAAATAAAAGCAATATTTAGTAAAATATTATAATCTTAAATACAAAACATCAAATTTTGTAAAAGCAATGATTTACAAAATATACTTTTGCCTTTAATTTACAAATTCAGACTTAATTTACAATTTTGAACCTTATTTACAAATTACGAATCATGATAAAATAGATTCGAATGACCGAATCTGCCTTCTGCACGTTCGAACTCGCAAATTCAGACTCCTCAATCAAATTCGAACGTATGAAATTACTGGGAGCCACCTAAATTCATGAATTTGGACATCTGTCTAGATGAATTCAGACATCTAAATTTGTTGAAACAGTATGAATTTGTAGTTTTCATCCATGCAATGGTAGATCGTGTTAAAAATCCAAAAAATCCAAAAAATGCACCTAAAAATTTCAAATTTGAGGCCATAGAAAGGCTTACCCATATCCTTACGCCCGCTCTGTTACTTTCAGCTCAACTATATCCACACAATGAAGAGGAGCCACCATTTTCTCTAGAGAAAAAACTATAGAATGGAAGGGTAAAAATGAATTAGGGTTTTACCCTAATTCTCTATTTATACCCCCTTTTTACCCCTTTTTTCTTCAAATTTTGAGTTTTGTAACAAATTTTGTAACAAATTATGAATTTTTCACAAAACTCGAAGGGGGTACCCTAGATAATAAATAATAAAAGAAAATATGGTTACTTTGTAGCATGACTCATCTTTCAGCTACATCTTTCTTTAACACATTTATTACTCATAAATATGCCAAAGAGGGGGCAAAATGTAGTTGTGGAATTTTGACACACTTTCAAAATTCCTAGACTCCCTAGCAAAAATGTTGTCCCTCCTCAGCAATGTACCTTCCCCCCTTCAGCTGTTTGCCTTAGTTTTTATGCCAGTTAAAACCAAATCTTATCCTTTCCCTCTTTTTTTGCAAATTCGAATGATTCCAACAAATTCAAAATCGTCTGAATTTAGGTAAATCAAACGTGCACCTAAATTGGGTGCATTATTTGGATTTTACCTCCAATCTGGGCAATCCCAGATTTTTAATGAATTCGAAATCATCCGAATTCGTCTAGATTGGAAAATTTCTAAATTTCCCTAACCAATCTGATCTATCTTCATCTTCCTCCCTATTTCCTTGACCAGCCTCGGATGTTAAATGCCACAGGCTACCCTAGACAAAGCTAATGATGATTTTTGCAAGATCTTGTAGTGGAGAAGAACTTTTTATTTTTTTATTGTAGGTATTCTGAAGAGATCTCTCCATCCTGTCATCATTCCAAAGGCTAGACAAGATGATAACGAGTATCCCTAACCCATGTTCTTTAATTTTTTTTAAATATTTATCATGTTGCAAGTTTTTGAACTAATTTGAAGCCTTCCAAATTTGTTGAAAGGATTTTAAAATTGCTTTTTGTTTTACTAAATCTGATCATTGCAAGTCTCTAAATCTAGATGTTGCAAGTTTGAACAAATTTGGAACCTTTCAAATTTTCTTGGAGCATCCGAATTCGCATAGACACTTGATGGGGATAATATTTTAGCCTCGATTTTATCATAGTGATTTATGCTTTACTTCCTTTAGTCATTATAAGCCTTATCCCCTTTTTTGCACTTTATATTGTTGTATTGCTTTCTTATTCAATGCATATATTTTGTGTTAGATCTAGTGATCAACTGTTTTCCTACAGTTTGCTACAATAACCGAGGGGATCTGACTGCCACTAATCACAATTTATTGTGGCCTAAGTAGATCCCCCACCCCTAACTATAAATTTAGTGTTTTGTTGTGAAGTTGCAGGTTTTGAACGAATTCAGAGCCTTCCAAATTCGCATGCTAAGGTTTGAATTCGCTCTGCATTATCAAATATTCTCTGACAAAAATCTGAATCCATATGAGGATAAACATCCGAAATAGGTAAGGATTTAATTCTGAATTTCTTTCAGTTTTCCATACTTTAATTTTGTATTATTCTATTTTAGCAATATTTTCATAAAAAGAAAAGGAAAAGAATAAAAATATAGACTTAGTTATATTGCTTTTGCATTAATCACACTAGTTGAAAAACTCAAAAGAGAAGGATAAAACATAAACTTAGTCTTATTATATCCTTTTGCATCAATTTCACTAGTTTGAAAACACATAAAAAAATATATATATACACTTGTTAGCATAGAATTCACCTTTTGCTTTCATATCTACAAGAAATCATTGCATCTTAGTTAAATTTACAAGATTTTTAGTTAATTTGTATACCATTGATTTCATAGAAATTTGAAGTGCATATAGTTAGGTATAGTTGCATTTGGCTAAACTTTAGGTGTGTGTAAATCAAAGAATCCATCAAACACCCACCTTACCTAGGCATGGAAACCATCATTAAAGTGTTTCCTGGTGAACCCCACCTAATTCATCGACAAACACCAAGGAGAGCACAACTCAAGTGCTTCTCGTCTGAGGTGTAGGCACATCATTTTCCCTCCCCCTTTCAGGCACAGATCCATTAGCCTAAAGGAAAGGGGTGCAAAAATTTTGGGTCTACACCAAGAAACACAACAACAATGCAACATTCTTTCTAGAAAATATAACAACATGGCAGCATTCTTTCTAGAATTTCATTGCTTCCAAATACAAAGAAACATAACAACATGACAACATAATTTCCAACATTTCATTGCTTCTAAACATAACAATATGGCAGCACACATTCTTTTACCATAGTGTAGGTAGACCAATAGTCTTTATTTTTTAGAAAATCAAAAGAAAACAATAATATTTTTCCACACGTTGATCCATGGAAAATGCATTTATCTCATATGAATTGTTACAGAATCCAACTTGGATTTCACACTTTCCCACCAACTTGCTTCATTCTTCTCTATTTTTTCTTCTTCATTATCCCCGTCTAAGGTGCTTGCTTCCCTGTTCACTGTGCTTTTTCCCCATCCTATGTTTTTTCCTTTTTACCAAAAATCCCTCCACTAAAAACTCGATGAGTTGTTTTTATCTTCTCCCATGCATAGTGCCATATTGTCGAGTCTTTTCCTCCTCCACTTCCTATGCATCACTTGTTATTATGACCATACAACAACTAGTGGTATTTTTACCTAAACTAACAACAACTATTAGAAAAGTGTCGCATAAGCATAAATTTTTATCCAACCTAAGCTTACCAACTCTCAACTTTTATACATTGTTATTTCTCTTATATTTTTAGCAAAATCATAATAATATAGGTCTCAACTCATGGAAACCCCTTTCTCTTTTAACAAAAAGAACATTCCTTAAAAATAAATAAACACACACATGCCTATCCAAGCAAACACACACATGCCTTTTCAAGGTAGTGGCTCTCATCATCATTGCCACCTAAAAAAATTTCTCATTCCTTTCCAACAAGCAACATTCAAACCAACATAACTAACGTGGTGATGCAATTTGCAATGCACCTAAATTATATGCAAAGTACAAGTTTCCATGTGCTCGCGAGCCAAATCATAACTTCTATTTCTTACGTTTTTCTTCTGACTTGCTTCCTTTCATTGTCATCTTGCAACTGTCCTGCACTCAAAAAGACTATCAACAGTACCACGTTTCACAAGAAAAGGTAAGTCTCTATTATTTTTCTTTCCTTTCATTAATCGTGTGAGGAGGGTCATTACATCCTCCCCCACTAGAGATAAACATAGTCCCTATGTTTTGAAACAAATTAAATAAAAGAAATACGTGTGTATATTTATATATTTTACAAACCAAAAGTATTCAATCAAATTCATTATTCCCATTCAACACTAAATATTGCAATCATAATTCCACATTTTCTCACGATTGGCATATAATCATATCATAGATTATGTCATAATATAACTAGTTAAAAAGATACCATCATATATTCCAAAACATTTCACTTAGCAAAACAAAACATTTACAAGCTACTCTACTCAGTAACACAATAAACCTATTTTAATCTACTCAGAATCCAGTTCCATATCCATTTGTATATATACATATATCATGAATTCATGTATAAGTTTATAATAGAATCTACGTCGACTCAAACAAATAAGGAAACTGCCTCTGCATGTCTGCCACATATTTCCATGTAGCGTTTCTATCTAAGTAGTGGTCCCATTAGACTCGACATTGCTCAATGTTTCTCTTCCTCATATTATTGATTCTAAATCCAAGTAGACGAACAGGTCAAACCTCAATCTTAAATGGATCATTCATCTACAATTTGGAAACATTTAAAATATGAGTAGGATCAAAAATGTATTTTCTAAAGAGGGACACATGAAAGACATTATGTATTTTGGATAAGCTTGGCGGTAGAGCTAGTCTATACGCAGCAGGGCTTATCTTAGCAATAATATCAAAATGACCCACATATCTAGAGTCAATCTTGGAAGATTTTTATGGAACTTTTAGTTGGCTTCACCCTTAATAATACTCTGTCTCCCACAAAATACTCCCTCGGTGTTATTTTAAGTTATGCCTAACTCTTCTGGTGTTTTGTGGCCTCTTTCAGCTTTTGATGAATTATTTTAAATTGTTCTTCCATTTATTTTACTATTTTCGATTCGATCACTACCCAATCTTCTAAATTATCCCAAGATAAGGGAATTTTGCATCATCTCCCATATAGGGCTTCAAAAGGTGTCATACCTAGCGATGCATGATAACTATTATTATATGCAAATTCCACTAGGTATAAGTAGTCTTCCCACTTTGTGTGTTGATCCATGCAGTACATTCTCAACATATCTTCAAGCACTTGATTTACCCTCTCAGTCTGTCCATATATCTCAGGGTGATAAGCAATACTGATAGTCAATTTGGTCCCTAATGCTTTATGTAGTACTTGCCAAAATTTGGAAGTAAATCAAGAATCTCTATCAGAGATTATAACTTTTGGAAAACTGTGTAGCCTTACCACTTGGAAAACTTACTCGCTATCGCACGTGCATCATCTTGCACATTGTCTGGTATAAAATGTGCAACTTTGGTTTATTCCACAATTACTAAAATTGCATCATGCCTAAATCTAGTTTTAGGCAATCCCACTATAAAATCCATTGATACTACTTACCACTTTTGTGTGGGTATCTCATGTGGGTACAAATTTCCAACTGGATGTAAATTTTCTGCTTTCACTCTTTGGCATTCCAAACATTTGGCCACATAGTTGGTAATGTTTTTTTTATTTCTAGCCAAAAATAACCTTTCTTTAAATTTTCACACATCTTTGCCCCTCCTAGGTGCGCAAAATAGGGAGTATTGTGTGCCACCCTAAGGATTGTTTCCCTCAATCCTCCTGAATTAGGTACTACCAACCTATTCTTGAAAAATAATAGGTCTCCCCTGAAAACATATTCTGCATTCCCTCCAGGTTGTTGGCAATTTGAGTTATTTTATGTTGTCATTGATGTCACATGGATCACATTTGAGTTTTGGTGGCAAAAGCACTTCATAAAATATCATTTATGATATTTTGGAGAGCATCAATATATACAGGGTTTTTGTGAAAACCAAGGTAGGCAAAATAAAAGGTTTTATTTAAAATCCAGGTTGGTTTTTCGTTTCATCAAAAAAGGTGTCCTAGTGATGGAGATATTTAATTTTAAATATTTAGTTTAAATTTAAAATTATTTAAAATTTTAATTTTAATTTTAAAATTAAAAATAAAATTATAGCACCGATGTTTAAAGAAAGGAGGAAAGGCATATATTAAAAATAATAGCGTCGACGTCTAAATAAATGAGGAAAGGCATATATATATATGCCACCAAAAGTTTTGATAAATTCTTGTCCTCGATTTTCAAATGCATTCGAATTGATAACGTAATGCGAGAAGAGCTTGTGTGTTGAAGCATGTGTAAAGAGGCGTGTGAAGGGTTTATGAAATTTGGGTCCGTTGAAGAATCGTTCATGGAGGATAACCAAACGCATAGGCACCTTTGGCCTAGTGGTTTGTGCATTGTGTAAGAAGCAGGAGGTCCTGCGATCGAGTCTCACCGGGGATGCTTGTTGTTTTGAAACGCTCGTAGCATTTTTTAGTTTTTGAAGGACGCAAAATATTGAGGTATTTTTTTTGGTTCGTGACCCTTTGAAAACGTGAGGGCGTGTGGCCCAACAACGGCTTGGTCATGGTTAAGGCACTGAGTGAGGAGGCATCAAGGGATCGAATCCCATCAGGGACACAGGCAAGTTAATATTTTTTAATATTTTATTTTTCTAAATTTTCCCGAGGAGAAATAAGGGTTATGATGCACCTTAAGAAAAAGAGATATTTTTGGTGATTTTCTTTTTGGAAGTATATCATATTATATATCATTGAAAATATTATTTCAAGGGCTATTTGATTAACTTGCTTAGAGTAAGAAATAAGATGTGTGTAAAGAGATATTTCTGATTTTGTAAAGAGGTTCAAAAGTGAAGGTTGCTTTGTTATTTTTCAAAGAGGATTAATTCTTTCATGAGGGGACATGATGTATTTTATTGAGTAGGATTAATAAGGTGTTATTTGGATATTATTGTTGTGTTATTAATCATGATCCCTAACCCTTATTGAAATTTGAAAAAGAAAGTTTGTTGAGTGTGGCAAATTTAGTGGACAACTAATAAGGCATCAAAAAGGTATGAGCAATATTCTCCATTGACTTTGTTTATGGTGGTTGATTTCTGAAATATCATTGGAGAGAAAATGATTGATTGTGGTTTCCTTTTCGAAAGTGGTTGGTTGAATACTTCAAGGTTTTCTGGTTTGAGAGTTGTGTTTAAACCTTGTTTTATAAGCATTGTTGTTGAAGCCATTAGTTGTGTGAAAAACCTAAGATAGGGTTTGAGAAGAACATGAGTATTATTGTTATGTGAAGAATGTTTTATAAGCATTGTTGTTGAAGCCCATTGATTGTACAAAGAACTTGAACTTGAGTTAGAGAACAACATGAGTATCATTGTTATGTGAGATTTGTGGTTGAGCATTTTTGGAAACATTTGAGTTGGTTGATACTTGCTTGGACTAGGGTTTGTGAGAAAGAGTTGTTCCTTGTGGTGATTGGTTGAGTAGAGTTGTTTGAGCCTAGTCAAGTGATTGTGTGAAGTGGTTGTTCAAGTTACACGAAACAAACTATTCTATATGCTGATTTGAGTTGAGATCATTGTGGATCATTGTTGTCATCCATTGTAGAGTGCATTGACATTCATTGTTGAGTTCATCATTGAGCCTTGCCTTCATATATTTGTGGATGAGATTTGAGTGCTACTTGAGCATGATTGATTGAGCCTTTGAGAAGGCCTTTGGGATAGATTTCTAGACAGATTTGTGGTATCTTTTGTGCATGATTGATTGAGCCTTTGAGAAGGATTTTGGGATAGATTTCTGGATAGATTTGTGGAAGCTTTTGTGCATGATTGATTGAGCCTTTAAGAATTCTTTTGGATAGATTTCTAGACAGATTTGTGGTAGCTTTTGTGCATGATTTATTGATCCTTTGAGAAGGCTTTGGGATAGATTTGTGTACAAATTTGTGGATGGATTTTGAGCAAGTTCTTGGTGAGCTTGATGAGTAGATTTGAGCAAGTTCTTGGTGAGCTTGCTAGAGCAGATTTTGAGCAAGTTCTTGGTGAGCTTACTAGAGCAAAATTTGAGCAGGTTATTGGTGAGCTTTCTAGAGCAGATTTTGAGCAAGTTCTTGGTGAGCTTGCAGGATAAAATTTGAGCAAGTTCTTGGTGAGATTGCTAGAGCATATTTGAGTAGGTTCTCGGTGAGCTTGCTAGAGTAGATTTTGAGCAAGTTCTTGGTGAGCTTGCTAGAGTATATTTGAGCAATTTCTTGATGAGCTTGCTAGAGTATATTTTGAGTAAGTTCTTGGTGAGCTTGCTTAAGCAGATCAGTGGATTGCCTACCTGAGCAGATCAAGATTGCCTTGCTAAGAATATTAGTGGATTGCCTACCTAAGTAGATCGAGATTGCCTACCTGAGTAGATTAGTGAATTGCCTTGCTGAGCAGATCAATGGATTGCCTACCTGAGTAGATCAAGATTGCCTACCTGAGTAGATCAGCGGATTGCCTACGTGAGTAGATCAATGAATTTCCTTGTTGAGCAGATCAGTGGATAGCCTATCTTTGAGCAGATCAAAGTAATCATTTGTATTGGGATAAGGATCCCTATTTATTTGTGAAATATTATAAGGAGATTATCTTGTGGAGTGCCCCACATTGGGGGAACCACGTTAAATATTTTTTCTCAATTGTGTGTGGTGATTTGTGATCTTGCTTACTATTGCTATCTATGTTATTAATACATATTGCTATATTTGGATATTATAATTAAGGACATTAATTGATATTGGTTTAGAAAGAAAGTAAAAAGTGGGCGCTATACTGTTCACCCCCCTCTTAGTATAAGCTTGTGTTCTTCACAGGTTTCTACCCATCCTAACCAATACATGATTGATAAAATTTATCTTTTCCTTGTCATATCTTAATTTGGTCTATTAGATCATATTGGCATTTAGTCATTGCAAAAATATACCCTCTCCTACTCAAATTATCGATGATTTTATTCTTCTTACTCTTAATGCACTCAATACTGAAATTGTACTCTTCCAATAATTCTATCCAACATCATTGCTTGGCATTCAATAAGGGTTGAGCAAAGATATACTTTAGACTCTAGTGATTTGTCTTTAACTCAAATGGTTTTCCTAGTAGATAATATCTCCAAATTTTTAGGGCATGCACTACCGCTGCCAAATCTAAATCATGGGTGGCCTAATTGACCTCACATATCTTAAGTTTCCTAGACTCATAAGCAATAACTACATCATCTTAGGTCAAAATCCCACCTAACCCTTCAATTGATGTGTTTGTACAAACTATAAACTACTTATTAGGATCAAGCAATTGTAGGATCGGTGCAGTTTTCAACCTTTCTTTCAAAACCTAAAAAGCTTCCTCACATTATTTTGTCCATTTGAAGCTTTTCCCTTTTCTTTGTAGGTTTGTAATGGGTTGAGCAATTCTTGAAAACCCTCTAACAAACCGTCTATAATATCCTACAATTTCCATAAAACTTCGTACCTCTGTTACATGAGTAAGTGATGGATAGTCAATAATTGCTTTGACTTTCTTGGGATCTACTGCAATCCCTTCAGTAGAGACAATATATCCAAGATACTATACTTGTGGAGAATAAAACTCACATTTGGTCAATTTTCCATATAATTGATTCTTTCTAAGAATCTCAAGCATTGTTCTCATATGTTGATCATGCTCTTCTTTGTTCTTGGAGTAGACCAAAATGTCATCCAAAAATACGAGTACAAACTTATCCAATTGTTCTCTAAAAATGTTATTCATGAGATTCATGAATGCAACTAGGGCATTGGTTAGCCCAAAAGGTAAAATAGTAAATTCAAAATGCTCATACCTTGTTCTAAAAGTTGTTTTAGAAGTGTCTTCCTCTCTTATCCTTAATTGATGATAACCAGACCTTAAGTCTATCTTAGAAAATATGGTTGCTCCTTTCAATTGATCAAACAAATCATCAATTCTTGGTAACGAGTACCTTTTTTTTATAGTAACCTTATTTAGCATCCGATAATCTATGCACATCCTTAAGGTATCATCTTTCTTTTTAAAAAATAGGATAGGAAATCTCCAAGGTGACACACTTGGTTTAATTAGCCCTTCTTCTAGTAAGTTCTAAAGTTGTGTTTTAAGCTCTTGCAGTTCTATGGGTGTCATTCTATATGGTGACCTTGTAATTAGCATAGAACCAAGTAAGAACTCAATTGAAAAATCAAATTTCCTTTGAGGAGGTAATCCTGGTAGGTCCTCAGGAAATACATCTTTGAATTCACCCAACATCGGGTGTTTCTGGAAGAGGTTAGATTCCTTTTTAGTCTCTTCTTTCCTATTCAACTTAACTATGAATATCATACCCCTCTTCCTAATAACCTTTTTAATCTGCATTGCAGTCAATAAGTGTGGTTTAACTTCTCTTCAACCACAATTAATTCTAATGCTTTGATTAGATTCATCCAAAAATTCCACACATCTCTCCTCAAAATTTAAAAGAGCCTTATGCGCTCTTAATTAATCAACTCCCAAAATGATATCAAACGCATGCAAAGGGGCCACATACAAATATCAATTAGTTTATCCTTATGGCAAGGAGATGTGGGGGTCAAATAGACATTGGTTAACATGGTAGGTTTACCCTGATCCATACTCTACCTTCCAACCATTGGCCAAAAATCCAGGTCTAACAAGAAAATCCCTCACTAATCTAGATGAGATAAAGCTATCAGTTGACCCACTATCAATCAAAATTTGTACATTTTTATCAAAAAAAATTCCATTCATTAAGAAATGAGTAATTTGACCATCAAGTTTAGAACTATCCATGGCCGCAAAGATTCTGTGGCTAGCTTCTTTTGGAGCTTTCTGGGGTCGATTAGCTCTAAAAGGACATTTGTTGGCATAATTATCTCCTTGGAATACGTAGCATCCATTTGGTGGACCTCTATTCTCCTTGTTGCTATTATCATTTTTGTTCATAGATGTAGCTTCCCTAATTCTTTCTTGACCTACTGGTTTCTGATCCTGCCTTCTGGGAAACTCCTTAGCATATTTCTTGAATCTTCCACCTTGGTAATTGGATTTATTTTTACCACTTTGCTTATTATGTTCTCCTCCTTTGGGTTTCTTATTTTTTTCCTTCTCCCACCTCATAAAGCCAACAATTTTCCATTTTTTGAGTTTATATTTTTCCTTTTCGAACAACTTTTGATAGTTAAATTATGTCTTTCTTGTTTCCTGATTAGCTTCCTCTTTTCTTGCCAAATCAAATGCAGTAGGTAAATTGAAAATATTATGCATATTTACCACCATCATAATTCTAGGATGTAATCCTAGAATGAATTTATGACTTTTCATTTCTTCATTGCTTTCATATTGGGATGCATATTTTAGTAGTTGAATAAACTTTTGGTGGTATTCACGAACTGACATGTTGTCCTATCACAAATTTGAGAATTCCCCAAATTTTTCTACATAATATTGCATTATCAAGAATCTATCTCTAAATTCCTTGACAAACTCCTCCCATTTGAGGTCAACCGCTTCAACTTCATGTCCTTTATTATATGATTTCCACCACTCTAGGGCTATTTCATTCATATTAATAACTACCACAACAATATTTGATTCAAAGGATAAAACCACTCGAGAAAGTAGGACTCTAGTTCACTTAACCAGTTTTCAGCTGATTCTCCATCACCCTTTCCATTAAACTTGGATATTACGACCTTTTTTAGGTTTTTGTCCAACTCCTTACTCACCCTTGCCCTTCCAGCACTAGATATCTTAGGTTCTCTTGGTGCTTCCATTGTCCTATCTAATCTAGTTTCTCTTCCTCTAGATAAGTCTTCTATGACCTGCTGTTGTTGGGCAATGAATTCTTATTGCTGGGCCATGTGAGTTTTCTGTTGGGCCATCTCTTCACTTTGATATTCCATATGTGTTTACAATAATTGCACCACCTTTTCAAGGTTTCCTTCCTCCACATTAGTCTCATTTTTAGGAATATCATTAACCCTTTTCAGCCTTCTTTCACATTGAGGACCTTCTCGCCTTAAATTTGTTCTTGGTCCCCTTACAAGCCTTTCAGTGACTTCCTCCTCCCTATCTCTGCAGGATTTCTTGAGGATCCACCTCACAACATTCATACCATTTAACCTATAGGTGAAAGAGGTAGTATATTAGTTATTATTGACTAATCTATTTCACTTTTAGAGTCTATAACTTAGAATAATTTCTGCTTTGATACCATATGTAACAACCCAGGTTTTAACTACTCACTTGGTTGCACAAAAATATAAGTCAAACAATTTTTAGCATATATCATCTAATCCTAAAAAATATTTTCCTAGATCCTAAATGTTGGTTTCAGGCTATCAACAATTTTGAATCACACAATGTATTAATCACATGTAGATAATATAGCACAGACATAACTAACCACATTTGGGTTCAAGACTATTGCAACCAGCCACCCAAGTGGACGAGATCGACCAAATACCATTGAGAAGCCATTATGTGGAAATGGTTACCCTCATTTATCATCCACATGTTCTAGCATGAGGACCGAACCACGACTAGGGTTATCCTCTTGGGCCCATAACACCTAGAGGGTGGACGCTTTTTCCCTAACCTCATCATACCAAACCTTTGACTAACTAGTCGACCTGTTCCAAACCAGTATAAAAGAGGTTAGCATATTTATACATTTTGTGACTAAAACTGGTGGATCCATTACTCGAAGATAGTTAGCGCCATGTCAATACCTTGATCTTGGACTTTGTTACGCATACTTATTGTGACTCATAGTGGTTTGTCCTATACCAAACCCTGTGGCTAACCCAACTAAGTCCAATGAGCATAAAATTTATCATAGTTATCTTCGAGCAACAACCTAGAAAAGGTATCCCATACAACATAGAAAAGGTATCCCATACCACCTTCTCATCCTGACTTGACGGAGTCATTTCGACCAATTTTGTCAGTCATCAGTTGTACTGAAGCTTGTTGTGTGCATACCCACACCTCAACTTCCTTGGGTATTTTCATGTTTGTTTTTTTTACACCACACCCTCCTAAGGATTTCATTAAGTTTAAAAACTATCTTTTCTATTCTATAAAATTCACATAATCCATTTTCAAATAATAGTTCACTAATTTTATTACTATTTCTAAAGAAAAATAACTAAATACACTAAAACAAAGCAATACACTCTGAGCAAGACCATTTTAGTTTATCACATCAAAAATTTTACCAACCCTAAGGTTTAGATATGCTCCCCAATCCATTTAATTGTTTAATTGAGCCAAGTTTCGATTATACTACAAAGATACCTTATGTTTATAACTTTTAGAGAGTTAAACTATGGTCTTACACATGGACATCAAAATTCTTCTTTGGATTCCAATATTGTGAAACCATGCTTGACAAAAATTAAATTAGTTGAAGGTTGTATTGGACTTGCCACATCACAATCTAACTAACGGATTTTAGTTCCCATATCATCTAAAGAACATTAGTTGGTTGCTTCTGTCTAAGCTTTAAACTCTCTATAAAATAAGTAACATCAATTATTTATATTTCCATTCAGATGATCTGAAGGATAACATTTACAACATAGTTTCAGAGTTTACACAATCTAGCTCCTTAGGATATGGTTTTAAACTTTGTTTTCTAGATGATGTGAAGCTTACTAGCTTCATTAATTAAACTTGTTAAATCAAGAATACTATATAGTTTACCCAAAACCCTTCAGGATTGAACTCATGATTTTATTAAATGTATAAATACGACAACAATTGATACAAGGTAAAATATAATATAATCAACATAGTTCTCTATTAAGTAAACGATAACATAAAATTTATATCACAAATACAACAAGCATCATTATGTATGTTTCCCACACCATTCTCTAATACACAACATAATCACATAGAAGTAGATACATGGGGCATCGCCCTTTACTTTCGTTTGGTCTACAAGGTAGTATAATTGTCGGAGAAATACATTGAGTGAAATGTGCAGACAAAAAATAGTCAACCTTAGACATTCCAACGGTTATTTTGATTTCCAGCAACTGCTCCAAACTATGTCTATGATTTACCATCACTCATCCGTTAGTTCTTCGGCACTGCCATCCGCATGTTTGCACAACAACTTTGCTCACAGTTTATCATAGATGATGACTACTAGATATTTAGACCATATTCCACACAGAGGAAGTCATAAGCCATCACCAGGGATTAGATATAGATCAAGATGAATGACTATGCATTATACTATGCACACATACATAATCTATTCTAACATAGAATCAAACAAAGGTGTGCATATCTCCTTGCCCAAGACTTAATCAAGGAATTTTCAACACAAATTTTCCTTTTATAAACTACCTATTAAATCATATATAGAAATTTATGAAATCAATCATACACAACCTGAATTATTTTCGACAGTCAAAGAAATAAGGATTTCATAAAAGTACTATTCAATTTTTATTTCAACCAGTTTAATTACAAAAACCTGGTAGTACTTCTATCGGTATTTCATTGTTTCTCAGTATACAAAGAAACACAACAACATGGCAACATTCTTTCCAACAATTCAAATACAAATAAATATAACATGGCAGCATTATTTCTAGCATTTCATTGCTTCCAAATACAAAGAAACATAACAACATGGCAACATACTTTTCAACATTTAATTGCTTCCAAACATAACAACATGGTAGCACACATTCTTTTACCATAATGCAGGTAGACCAACAATTTTTATTTTTTATCATATCAAAAGAAACAAATAATTTTTTTCCATACATTGATCCAAGGAAATTACATTTATCTCATACGAATTGTTATAGAATCCAACCTAGATTTCATGCTTTCCCACCAACTCACTTCGCTCTTCTCTGTTTCTTCTTCTTCGTCGTCCTCGTCCAAGGTGCTTGTGTGCTTTTTCCCCATCCTATATTTTTTTCTTTTTACCAAAAACCCCTCCATCGAAAACTCGACGAGTTTTTTTTCTCTTCTCCCATGCACAATGCCAAATTGTCGAGTCTTTTCCTCCTCCACTTCGTGTGCATCACTTGTTATTATGACCATACTACAATTTGCAACATTTTTTCTTAAACTAACAACAACTATTGGAAAAGCGTTGCATAAGCATAAATTTTTATCCAACCTAAGCTTGCCAACTCTCAACTTGTATACTTTATTATTTATGTTATAGTTTTAGCAAAATAATAATAATATAGGTCTCAACTCATGGAAACCCCTTTCTCTTTTAACAAAAAGAACATTCCTTAAAAAAAATAAACACACACATGCCTATCCAAGCAAACACACATGCCTTTCCAAGCTAGTGGTTCCCATCATCATTACCAACTAAAATCATTTCTCATTCCTTGCCCACAAGTAACATTCAAACCAAAATAACTCATGCAGTGATGCAATTTGCAATGCACCTAAATGATATGCAAAGTGCGAGTTTCCATGTGCTCACGAGCCAAATCATCACTTCCCTTTCTTACCTTTTTTTGCTGACTTGCTTCCTTTCAATGTCATCTTGCATTTGTCCTGCACTCACATAGACCATCAACAATACCACGTTTCACAAGAAAAGGTAAGTCTGAATTATTTTTCTTTCCTTTCATTAATTGTGTGTGGAGGGTCGTTACATATAGAATGTAAGAAGACTCCTAAGAGAGTGTTTGAAATATTGGTTTAAAAATAGGTCATACAAAGGTTTAATAGCTCTCCTACTTTTTGTGTCATGGGGAGTATGATTCTCTAGGAGAGTAGGAATATTTCAAGATCAAGAGAAGCCTACTTGGTAGATATCCTCCTAGATCATCAAAAAATTTAATAACTATAAGTTTCTAACAACAATAAAGGTAATCAAACAAATCATCCCTCCAAAGATCGATAAATCAGGGGCTTGGGACTTTTTTGATGGGGCTAGACATGGGGTCCCTAGATTTTGTGGAGCAAGAGGATTACTATGTATTTTCTAATCTCATATTTTAAATTTAAGGTTGGACTGGGAGAAGGTTCTAGTAATTATGCCAAAATTATAACACTCAAATTGTTGGTTCAATTGGTAGAATCAAAAGGAATGCAAAAAATCCAAATTTATGGAGACTCACAGGTGGTAATAAATTGGATACTTGGTGATTTCAGGATGGAAAACATGGTTCTATAAGTCAAATTCTCTCAAATAAAAGAAGTTGTGGATGGAAGTGAAGCTTTTGCTTTTCGGCATATTTATAAAAAACTAAATAGGGAAGCAGATGAACTCTCAAAGGAGGGGTTTCATATCAAACCAAGTATATGCTTAGTACAAGAATTTAGTAAGGGCAATACACTACAACTAGTCCACATCTCTATCTAGAGGAATAATCCACTCGAGTTAAAACAAGAATAGTTAAAGCAACTTTAAAAATAAAAATAAAAAGTAGTGATTTAAAGAATATTGGTTGATAATTTAAAAAAGTGTATACAATAAAACTTAGCCTAAAAAAATAGCTAACTATAATATATAAGAAACTTGATTTTTAAATCATTATTAAAGCTTTGAAAAAAATGCAAAAAGAATCTTAAAAAAATATATAATTTCATATTTACTTAAAATAAAATCACTTAAAAAAATAAAATAAAATAAATTCCTATTATCTTGCACCTTCACATTTTAAATGCATTATATTTTTGTATCTATTAAACTAAACTTTGAATATCTACATTAAACGTTTCACAGATTCTTATGCAACTTTCATATTCTTTTTAAATACATAAAAAAAATTGATTACAACCACACAATTTTTTATACAACTTTCATATTTATCCAAATATTCTATCCACACCACCTTTGTCTTGCACTTGCACACTCGTACACAACTCATCCACTTATTCACTTTCCTTGTTTAAATTAGAAGGCTCTCCACTCATTCCCTTACCTTGTTTAAATTTGAAGGCTCTCAACTCTGGATCCTTTGAACGACATCTCCTAAATTGCCTTCCAATCCGAGGTAGCAATTTCCAAACATATTTTTTTTCCCTTCTAAACCAAAAGGTAAGTCTTAAAGTAAGACTGTTACCAGTACATACACAAAAAATATAACATTCCAAGCTTCATCTCCCCTCAGAGCCTTGATAACCCACAACAGACCCATCCTGCTAGAAGGTGTACATTGTTTAAAAATAATTTTGTTACGGGCCTTCCAAATATGAAAGAGTAGGCTAATCCTAAAAACCTATCACACTTCAAAAAGTGGGAGAGACAAAGTAAAAGAGTCCCCAAGAAGAGCTTGGGGCCAAGAAACTCTTGCAGTTGTAAATGAAAAAAAAAAAACCATTCCCAAGCTTGCCTAAATCTTCTACAATTCCAAAAGAGGTGAATACAAGACTCGGGAACACCACAAAAAGGACATTTAGGATCATGAATTATAAGGTTCTTCAAACATTCCCCTAAGGGAAGGCCTTGATGTTAGCGTACTGTTTAGGACTGTTACTATTTTGTACATATTACATTATTTGGCAGACTGTTACAACTTCGTAACAGATCCGTTCCGCCGGTGACTATTCCCGGCTACTGTAAACATTATATAACCTGATGCTGAATAATAAGAACTGTTCCGTTTTTCTACATGGTACCAGAGCCGGATTACTGGGAAGCTGGAGGCGGACGGAAAACTTGCAGAGCGTTTATTTTTTTTGAATTCGAGCAGTGCGTTTTTTTTTCGCGACGTGATTTCCCTGATCCCGTCGCGTGATAGCAGCTGCGGAAGAATTTTTTAAAGAAAAAAAAAGGGCGGAGGCCCCAGCGCGTTCGCAGACCGTCCCCGCGCAGGAATTTTTTTTAACAAAAAAAAAAAAAAAATTTCGGCTCCCGTCGAGGAGGGACGCACAGGGAACCCCCCTCACGTTGCGGGCTGCGCAGGGAAGGGAAGTCCGCGCGCGACGACGCAATCGCGTCGCGACGCGCGAGGGACCCCATCCCCCCCCACGCGTCCACGTCGGGACCCGCGCGCAGACGCACGGGCCGGACGTGACGTCACGCGCCAGGAGGGAGCGGGGGACCCCATCCCCCCCGGCATCCACGTCGGGACCCGCGCGCAAACGCACGGGCCCGGACGTCGCGCAAGGCCTGCGTGGGAGGAGGGGAGAGCCCCACCCCGCGCGGGAGTTTTTAAAATTCCCGACCGCGCGGGAATTGAAGGGGGTATAAACCCCCCCCCCCCCCGCGCGACGCGCAGCGTGAATTGCGCTGCGCGCGGCACCCCCTCCCCCGACGCGCAGCGGCGTCACCCCCCCCAAACGAAAAAAAAAAAAATTTCGGTTTCGGTTGGAGGACGGACTTGCAGGCCGGGCCGAAGCTGTTTGGCCGGAAGAAGAAAATTTTATTTTTTTTCCCGGTTGGAGGACGGAGTTGCAGGCGGAAGCAGCCGAAAAAAAATGCCGGGAGCAGTGCTGCGGTCGCAAGCCGAGGCTGTTGCAGAGGAGGAGACAGAAGGAGGGGTTGAAAGAGGAGGAGGTCCGCTGATCTTCTCGGATCAGCCCGCTGGCTCACGTGGTCGTGAGCCGTGCGGTAAGGCTCAGGGAGCCTGCAGGTCGGGGGTTCAAATCCCGCCGACCCCCCCAAAGGTATAATTTTTTTTTCCAAAGTCATTTTTAATTATTATTTTTTTTAATTAAAATTTTTAATTTTAATTTTTTTTTAATATAGTTTTAAACTTTATAAATTAAAATTTAATTTTAATTTATTTTTCTTAAGTTTAAAAACTATATAAATTAAAATTATTTATTTTAATTTTTAAATTTATAATAATTATTAAAATGCTTTGTTAAAGAAAGCCTTTTAAGGGGGGATATTTTTTCAAAAAATCAAAGGGGGATTGAGAGTAATTTTATGAAAAATAGCAATTTGGCATTGTAAAAGGTGCATTTTCGGCTGTGACCGACACCTTGTGGGTTATTCTTGTGGGCAATTTTTTTTGTTGTATGTTGCATATTTCATTTTTGCACTATAACATTAAAAATTAAAATCAAAACACTCCCTAAGTCCCCGGAATATAAAACCCATCTGTGCAATTTTATTGCACTGCGACGTTCGGTATTTGCGATACCTCTGGCCAGCACTTACAGGTAAAGCTGTCGTGATTTGGCTACTGTATCCGCCGCCTAATATAGCTGCTATAACGACGTCTGAGCTTGTTCTCTATAAATCATCGGGGAGGAATAAGTATGCCATTTTTGCATTTTTTACTCCATCCACTACCCTTTATCGCACTTGTGTTTAGGCGTAAATCCTGACGAAGTATTCTTCATAGTGTTTAGGGGAAGTTACGCCCCACGCATGAGAAGAATCTTCTATGGTAGGTGCCATCAACAAGGCGATTCCCTTTCAGTACCGCTTATGTTCCACGTATCGTATGATCTCTAAAATTCACCTATAGTCTCCCTCATGTAAGGGCGGGTGATTTTTTGTTGATCTTTCTAAATACCTATAGTTTCCCTCACGTAAGGGCGGGTATTTTGTACGGTATATTGGACTAGCAAAAGGTATATCGAAAGGGGGACCAATTTGGTGATATAAGGAACCTTCACTATGGCCGCTGTTGCAAAATTGATGAGTGATCCGCATCAGTTATTGAAAGGTCCAAATTATACACCATGGAAACATAAGATGAAGGCAATTCTCCAAATGGAAGATTTGTGGGATATTGTTCTTGGAGTAGCAACCAGGCCTTCACCAACAGTAGGATCCACAGGTCCTTCAACAGATCAGATTGCTTTTGACAAGAAAGATAGTAGAGCAAAGGTGCTCATTTTGTTTGTTGTTTCAGATGAAGTGCAACCTCATATAGTTGACAAAGCAAGTGGTAAAGAGGCATGGGATGCCCTTAGAACCATCTATGAGGGGAAGAATGAATCCACCATTCTTCATCTTCAACAACAACTTCATAACTCGAGTTTGAGGCGGGGTGAAATAGTTGAACTCTTTCTGTGCAGAGTGTCTGAGTTGAAAGAGAAATTGAGTTCTCTCGGAGATACTGTGGACGAAAAGCTTCTCATTTCACTTGTGATGAGAGCTTTACCTTCTTCATTTGATATGTTGATAACCTCCATCTAGGTGTCCCAACGACAAATTACCTACATCGAGTTGGTCAATCTGCTTCAACAACAGGAGGCACGCCAACTTCACAAGGATGATTCTTCCAATACAACCCTATACACCAACAGGCAGGGTTCTAGGAAGAAAGGTAATGGGCAAAAAGGAGGCAACTTTCATAAAGGAGGAAATTCTCAATAGGATACGAAAGGAAAAGGCAAACAACCTCAATAGAAGAAGAGGTGGTGCAAGATCTGTGAGAAAGACAACCATGACACCAACAGGTGTTGGCATAAGAACAAGCAAAAAGGCCAAAACAAACCACAAAATAAGAACAAGCAACCCCGGGTGAATGTTGCTTGTTGAAGAATCGACTCGGATTCCGAATGGGCACACAAGGTGCTCATGACTACCACGGATTCCACATAGAGGGATCCTATTTGGTATGTCGATTACTGGAGCTAGTAAACATATGATCGGCGACGGATCGTGGTTTGAATCATTTGTGGCCAAGGAGGGCAAACCTGTCACCATTGTCGATGATAAAACCTACGGGGTTCGGGGAGAGGGTACGAGTTTTAGTCACTCTTCCCGATGGTAAGTGTCAGATTGACAAAGTCCTCTATGTTCGGGATTGGCCAACAATTTGTTGTCGATGACACAAATCCCGGACAGAAATATGGTTGTCAACTTTCGTGTTGAGAATGGAAAGAAGTGTTGTACCATTACCGGGAAGGGTAAGCAGATTGCAACGACTTCTTATAAGCATGGCTTATTTGCACTAGATGCTATCTCTACTCCACATGTTGCCATGACTGTCTCTACCAAGGAGGCAACTTCCCTATGGCACAAGAGATATGGGCATCTTAGTTATGGCTACTTACTTGAGCTCGGCAAGTATGAGATGGTAAAGGGTCTTCCTTCCCTTTACGCCACATTGCCGAGTGTGCTCGATCGCTTGGCGAGAAAGCGACATAGAGTACCATTTGAGAAGAGCTCTACAAGAGCAAGAAAACCTCCGGAGCTAATTCACACTGATCTATGCGGTCCTTTCACACCCAAAAGTGTTGGAGGGAAGAGGTACTTTCGTTATTCGTAGATGACTACTCACGAAAGATGTGGGTTTTCTTTCTCAAACTGAAATCCGAAGCTTTCGCATTCTTCCAGCAGTTCAATAAATCTGTTGAGGAGTCAAGAGCTTCTATCAAAACCCTCCGCTCAGATCGAGGGGGAGAGTTTACCTCTAATGAATTTTTTGCATTCCTAGATAAGCATGGGATCAAGAGACAGTTAACAACTGCCTATACTCCTCAGCAAAATGGAGTTGCTGAGAGAAGGAACCGTTCTATCATGGAAATGGTTCGTTGTATGCTCACAGGAGCCACTCTTGGGCAACAATATTGGGCAGAAGCTGTCACCACTGTAGTGTATCTTTTGAATAGGGCACCCACAAAGGCCCTAAAAGGAATGACTCCACAGGAAGCATGGAGTGGTCGAAAACCCTCCATATCTCATCTACGTATTTTCGGATGTCAAGCTTTCATGCACATACCGAAAGAGAAAAGGAAGAAACTAGATGAGAAAACACTGAGATGTATTTTTCTTGGATATTCTGAGCACTCTAAAGGATATCGGTTGATAGATCCTTTGACCAAGAAAATTCATATCAGCGGAGATGTTGTCTTTGATGAAGCTTTCACATCACAGAGCACATCTAATGTACACCAAGATATTGTGGAACCTAAGGAAGAGGAGATTCCTTCGTCAACACAGACAGGAGGTCCTTCTACATCTTCTTCACCACCACCGAAGAAGAATCCTAAATGGTGTACAAAGACAATCAGAGATGCAAATTTATCCACTCCTCCCAATTTGAATTTGGATAGACCTCGTACACGCGATATGGCTCAAAAAAAAAAAGAAGAGGGGAGGAGGGGGGGGGATGATGATTTTTCAATCTTTTGAGGAACTTTCTGTGACTCCAAGTGCGAAGTAGAGGATATGGATATTGATGATGACATGGCATTCATGTCTACCATAGATAGTCTTGAACTCGCATCGGTGCAAGATGCTCTCGGTGAGCCTCGGTGGAAGGCCGCTATGGATACAGAGTATGAGTCTCTGATGAAGAATAAAACTTGGAAGCTTGTTGATCTGCCGCATGGAAAGAAACCTATTGGCTGCAAATGGGTATACAAAGTCAAGTACAAGGTAGATGGAAAAATTGATAAGCATAAGGCCCGACTTGTTGCAAAGGGCTATGCTCAAAAGGAAGGCATCGACTATGAGGAAACTTTTGCACCTACTGCTCGGATGACCACAATTCGGGTTATGTGTGCTATGGCAGCACAATATGGGTGGAAAGTTCACCAAATGGATGTCAAAAGTGCCTTTCTTAATGGTGATCTCCAAGAAGAAGTCTATATGACTCGGCCTGAAGGATTTGAAGTGGAAGGCCAACAGTAGAAAGTTTGCAAATTGGTCAAATCCTTGTATGGTCTGAAACAAGCTCCTCGAGCTTGGTATATAAAAATGGACAATCACCTTATGCAGCATGGATTTAAGAGATGTCCATCAGATGCAAACCTCTATTTCAAGAAACAGGGTTATGAGATAGTGTTGCTTGTACTCTATGTGGATGATCTGCTCATTACAGGGAGTTCAGAAGATATGATCTCTATTGTCAAAAGAAACTTGTGCAAATCTTTTGAGATGACGGATCTCGGACTTCTCCATTACTGTCTTGGTCTGGAATTCAGCCAGAAGGAGCACACCATCAAAGTGTCTCAGAAAAAGTATGCCAAGACATTGTTGGATAAATATTGCATGACTGACTGCAAGCCAATGGCAACTCCTATGGAGAATGGACTTCAGTTATCGCGATATGATGACTCACCTCAGGTAGATGGTACTCTCTATCGACGGTTGATTGGGAGTCTCATATATCCGACCAATACTAGGCCGGATATCGTTTTTCTTGTCAACTATCTTTCGAGGTTCATGCAGGAGCCTAAGACTACTCATTGGAAAGCGACAAAACGTGTTCTTCACTATGTCCGTGGTACTATGGAATATGGCCTAGAATACAAGAGGAACAACAAATTCTTCTTGCAAGGATACATGGACTCCGAATATGCCGGATCATTTGATGATCGCAAGTCAACTTCGGATACATTTTTCATCTAGGATCCGGTCCTGTCTCTTGGCACGACAAGAAGCAACAGGTGGTTGCTATTTCTTCAACGAGAGGCAGAATATCGCGCCGCACGTGAAGGTGTGTGCGAAGTGATATGGTTACGTCGCATTCGACAAATATGGGCCATCCATCAAAATCTCCAATACACTTGTTTTGCGACAATCGGGGTGTTACGAACCTCGTCAAGAATCCGAGTCCATCATGAAAAAACAAAGCACATTGACACACAATGTCATTTCATTCGAGAGGAAGTTCCAAAGCACCGAATTCAGCTTCAACACATTCCCACCGATGCTCAAGTTGCAGACATTTTCACTAAGGCACTTGGACGTGTCAAATTTGAATTGTTTCGCAGCTCACTTTGTATTGCAAAATAATGTAAGGGGATGTTAGTAGTCAAGTATAGCTATTAGTTATTACATTACCCAAATAATGTAATAAAGGGGGATGTTAGCGTACTGTTTAGGACTGTTACTATTTTGTACGTATTACATTATTTGGCAGACTGTTACAACTTCGTAACAGATCCGTTCCACCGGTGACTATTCCCAGCTACTGTAAACATTATATAACCTGATGCTGAATAATAAGAACTGTTCCGTTTTTCTACACTTGACACATCAAGCTCCATGCAAAAAAATATTGCTTGGGCTCAATATAAGTATCCCAAACATTCTGAAATCTAGAATTCCATCTAGTCCTTGTAGAAAATAAGTCCCAACGCTGATTGAGCTTAGGCACCAAAGCAAGATAAGGAAACAACCATTTATACCCCAAACAAGTCTTATAATTAAGCAAAGGAGTGTCAACATGCTATCTCTAGTCTGACCACCAAGGACGCTACGAATGCACGTCAATCTTATGCAACATAGAAAAAGGGATGAATGCAATACCAACATCATATGTATCTTTATCCGCACCATTTAGCTTGAAGGTGCGTTTGAACTCATTCCATGGGATCCAATCCCTAGTCTGGTGAGAAAATAAATTAGCTATTGTAACAATACCCTTTTTGAAAAATCATTGAGCATGAATCCATTGCACCCAAGCTAAGGGAGAACCTTGATGAAGAAACACGGGGGACCACCAAATATTCATATAATTGATGGATAAGCCTTTACGGAAGCCATCTCCTCTCCAACAGATCCAAGGAGTGAGTTGTTGCCAGGCTTTCCATATACTTTTAATAACAAAGGAGTCAAAAATATTAACAAAAACTGGAGCAACAATGAGAGAGGAAAAACCCAATCCTCTCCATGCTCTACGGTTTAAGGGAAGACCAGAGGAAATGAAATGTCGAACCAGAACTTTTTCTATGGATTTGGATCATCTACATGTTCTTCTAGCGCACTGGACCAATGCTCCATGTAAAGTTAATCAGATCCCCATAGAGTGCTCTTCTCAGGAGTATTTTCAATCCCACTCTCACCGTCGACCTTCGTCATATGCAAGAAGTTCTCTCGCAGACTGACACTCATCCTAGCCCTCACTAGTCAGGAAGCATCCTAATGTTGACATTATTTGTTTGTCCTATCAGGATGGGGGCTGGGATGATGTTCAACCATTTTCTCCTAGACCAATTGTTGGTTGGAGCGATGCAGGTAATGAAGGCCTTAATCATGATGTAGAGGGGTGGATTCCCATCCCATAATCACTAGCAGTTTATGCAGGACAACACACCAGGGTACATTACTCCATATAATATGCTTTCTTTGATGTAGTGATCATCAATGATCATAATTGGTAAACATGTGTTTATTGGCGGCTTTGTTTACTAACCTTTATTAATGAGGGTTAGTTTGATTCCCCATGGGGTGTGTTAACCCACCCACTTTTTTTTTTAATTGTAAAAGTTGTTATCTTAAATTAATATAAATTTGTTTTTTTCATTTAAAAAAAAAAATGTTTTCTAATAAATACGAGATTATAGGAATCATATTAAAAATATATATATTGAAATTTTACTAGTATAAAATCCTACCTATATGAGATTAAACCTTAAGTTCTTAAATTTTAGTGTTAAAAAACAAATTAAACAATAAACATATTTCCAAGTTCAATTTTATAGGCTTACTTGAGTTTTTAATTACACAGGGAAGTTGGTTGCAACCACTATTTTTAGTAGCTGAAAAGTTTAAACTACAAGGGTTGCTCCAACAATCAAATTTAGTTGTTGTTGACCCGGCATGAAATGAAGACCACATACTACTACTTTTGCTAAGCTGACACGGTGCCTCCAAAATTTGAACATAAATTTATTCTTGATAAATACTTACCCAATCAACAAGACAAATTTTCATAATTGATAGGTCACTAAAAGCATAGTACCCAACGCAATAAATTCCTGATTTCACATCTGTGCACAAAACCCAACATACCAAATTTCTAATTTAGACCACCCAAATCCCAATTCTTTCCCTTCCCACCTCCCAAGACTCCAACTGCCCCATTCAATTCTTCCATGAGTGAATCTACCATCATTGAAATTTTTTAACTGTAAACAGACAGGTCGTGTACTTCGTTTACACAACAGTCAATCAGTCCACCAACACTGGCCTCAGTGACTCCTGTCACACTTGTATACCCATGACAAAACTTTCAAAGCCTCCATTATTTCTCCTGCAATACTTTTTTATTAAATGCTGCAGCTTCACGTGAGATGCCTGCTTACTCCTCGCTGTATGTGCGGCCTTTCGCCAGAAAGCACATGCATCCTTCCATTCCATCCATAACCCTAGGAACCCTAGAAGCCTATACCCATTAATTTATTCTACATTGCCCGAGAATTTCACGAGAACATTGCTGTAGCAGGGCTCCCAACTGCTTTACTTAAAGCTCTAACTGCCACCGTTTCCTATATAATACCGCTTTTGGGGGGGTGCAGGACACACCCATACCAGTCTCTTGCTTGCATCGAGACAACAGGAAGGTATTATTTTTCCATCTTCCCCTCTTGTCTGAGAAAAGGGCGGAAGAAAACCATGGCGAAGACACAGTTCATGTTGGCGTTGTTTTTGGTTGCTCTCTTGGCTGTTTGGGCTTCCCAGGACCAGGTGAATTACAGCATTAATTTCGTCAGATTTTTTTAAATGGTAGCAATTTAAACTATAGGATATAAACTATGGGTTGTTTTTGCATTATGTTCACAGTTATTGGCGAGAGGAGAAGACCACCTACCCCAATTTCAAAATCAAAAGGTATCTGTCAGTGTATCACAGATGGTTTTAATTTTTAGCTTCCCCCTGCTCTGTTTTGTTTTGTAATGTCGGTGGTGGTTTGTCTTTGCAGACGAAGTATGGCCCCGGCAGCCTGCGCCAGTCTCGTGAGTCCTTCTCCCTTTTGCTTCTGTGCTAGGATGGATACACATTGTGTATATTCTGATTGATATATACATTGTGTATGTTCTGTAGATCTGGCCTAATGGGGGTGGGTTTTGTGGTGCAGAATGCCCGGGGCAGTGTACAAGGAGATGCTCGCAGACGCAGTATCATAAGCCCTGCATGTTTTACTGTCAGAAATGTTGCAGCAAGTGCCTGTGCGTTCCTCCTGGTTATTATGGGAACAAGCAGGTCTGCCCATGTTATAACAACTGGAAGACCAAGCGAGGCGGCCCCAAATGCCCATGATTAGATTTAATCTCAGTTTCTGTTATATCAGACTCTAGTTTTTAAGAAAAAATTTAAGCTGTGTTTTTGTCATGGCTTGGATGTACGAGAAATCCTCTTCTGTTTTGTTTTGTTCTAATTAAGTTGGTCGCTCAGTCTGGCAAGGTTCTGCCTGACTTGAAGCGCAACAATGGTTGAAATTTCTGTTCAATAGCTATTATTATTTTTGTTATTGCTTACTGTTTGGATTGCATATATGGAAGATCTAGGAATATGACAGTAGAGCAATGGGTACATTTGATTAGGTGTTATTTTTGCAGCAGGGCAATGCAAGAGCATATGGAATCACCACAGTAGAGGATTTCTATACATCTCAATTCTAGCTCTACTATGTTGTAAACTATGAATAAGATCTAGTGTTACTTTCATTTTAGCTTTTCTATGTTGTAAACTATGAATAAGATCTAGGTTTAATTTCTTTTTTGAGAGAAAATTTCCGCTTGTGTGATAATGACACAAGCCAGCATGTGATTTGGAAAGAAGGAAATGTGGTCTGTCCTGAAACAATTTGTGTATCTCTCTAATGTTCTCTGAGCTTTTGAGGTCGAACAAAATCGATAAAACATAAATGTCAACGGATTTGTTACTGGGCACGGTGGTACTTCATGTAAAAGGCCGCAACTTTACGAATTATTTCATTTTAGTGGAATCGTACATTTGAACACCGACAGTTGACACTTGCGAAAAGATCTAAAATCCTTGCAACAAGTTTGTTGGGATATAAAAATCCGTGTCTACTCACTGTATGCTTAGAACTTTGAAAAACTTGGAAACTTACGCGCCAGTAAAACTTGCTAACGAATGGTTTTCTATTTTTTTTTTAAACAGAAACTTAACAAGGTGAAATTTTTTTTTTTTAATTCTTTTTATTTTTATACATGGGAGATCCCTAACGGCTATGCCTGAAGTTAACAGATCGAAACCTTTCAAGAAAAGAAATTAAATTAAATTAAATTAAAATGGGACAACCAAACATTTAACCAATAACACTCAGCCACCCCTACCAACGGATCTGTAAAGCACTCAGCTGCCCCTAACAACCAGTTTATCTTTTTTTTTGGGTACATCCCTGTTTGATCACATCCCTTGTAAAAAAAAACAACTGTCCTTTTGAACTTAGAGTCTTTGTATTTAGGCTTCTTCAAAGAATGCTCAAAAAAACCCTGACCATTAAGAAATTTCAAAAAGCCTTAACCAGTGCGCTGTCCTTTTGAATCTGTGTCTTCCAAAAAAGAAGTGGGTCTTTCCAAAAAAAAAAAAAAAAAAATATTAAACTGGCCCTCCTTTTGAATCTGCGTCTTCCAAAAAAGAAGTGGGTCTTTCAAAAAAAAAAAAAAAAAATATTAAACTGGCCCTAACCACTACGCTGTCTTTTTTAACCTGGATCTTCCCAAAACCTAAAAAAAAAAAGTATTAAAGTGGCCCTAACCACTACGCTGTCCTTTTGAACCTTAATCTTCCCAAAACCCAAAAAAAAAAGTATTAAAGTGGCCCTAACCACTACGCTGTCCTTTTGAACCTGAATCTTCCCAAAAAAAAAAAATAATTAAAATGACCCTAACCACTAAACTGTCTTTTTGAACCGGAGTCTTTCTGAAGAATCCAAAACCTTATCACTACTGTTTTTACAATACCATAACATTCATCTTATGGTGTAAACTTATATTTTTTAAGGAAAACTTAATAACATATCCTTTTTTGGTTTCTTCACAAAAATACCAAATAATTAAAATGCAATTTTCACCACCTTGAAGATAAGTTTTTGAGGTCAATTTGCATATGGTTCATATATGGGCTTGGGTCAGCTTTATTTATTATGGACCTGGATTAAGGAAAACTTAAGAACATATCCATTTTTGGTTTCCTCACAAAAATAACAAATAATTCAAATGTAATTTTCATATATGGTTCATATATGAAAATAAGTTTTTGAGGTCAATTTGCATATGGTTCATATATGGGCTTGGGTCAGCTTTATCCATAGGCCTTATCCTGATTAAGATGAAGAACCAAAAAGTGCCTTTATGCTTTCCATCGCGCACATTTGGGGCGGTTTATCTTGTGTGGAAATCCCTAACAGACGTTCAAGGCGTCCGACGTGTGTGGGTTGAAGAACCGTCTCTCTCACGTGCACTGCATTCCTATGTGTATAGCTATTTCGTTGTACGAAACTCATTTGTTGTCTGAAACTACTGGCGTTGCACAAAATTTACATTGTGTAATTGCAAAGTTTCTCCAAATTGTTTAGTCTACAGCTTTTTGGCTGTCCAAAACTACCTAAAACTGCAATGCACAAAATTACAGTGTAGTTGTAATCTCATACTTCTGTATGTAATTATACCCATCAGCCCTGTAATTATACCTATGCAGAAAGAAAAAAGGTGTTGATAAGATGAAAGAGTGGGAATGGGCAAAATTGGTGGACTTAAGGCCATACACGCCATAAGAACTAGTATATTATCTGGATGCTTTTGATCTCTGTAATAAAAAGCCCCTATAGGCCATGTTTCCAGTATGGGTCAGACACATTTATCTAAATCCCATTTGAATGGTCGAGAAACATAGCGATGACCATCCACATGCCTCTAACTATAAGTATATATTCATTTGTCTTTCTTCCTTAGACCTGCCTATAGTTTTTGCTTATTTTTTAAAGCAAATTTTGGTGATAAGTTTGATTGTTGTAAAGAAAGGCGCCTAGAAGTTGGCCACTCTTGATATGAGTGTAAAGGGCATGAACATCATAGTGATGAGGATTTCAACGATATGACTCTCCAGAAGAGACAAGCTTGAAAACAAAATATTCTATTTTAAACTTCGGTTGTTGAGTCACATCTTTCCCACATATTTGAAGTAAATGTAGTGTGCCTAAAGTAAGCCGTTAGTTTTAATGTAGAATGCTAGGGCAAAGGACTCTAAACCTTATAGTTAGATGTTTATTAAGATTATATCGTACCACATTAGATCTTGAATGTGATGGCACTGGTCAAGCCCCTTTATAGATATGGTCAAGGTCATGTATAAAAGTCCCTAGAGATGGTTAAGGCCATGTATAAAGATGTAGTGGCCAAAACTCGACACTCTTTACAAATATTCTTTCACCTTAGAAGTATCCAATAGTGGAGGAAAATAGGGTCCTAGCAGCGAAAGTAGGGTCCTAGGAGCTTCATTTAAAAAATAATGTCTAGCCTAAGATAGAGAGATAAGGTGAGCTTAAAAGCATTGTCCCGCACCTATTTGGTTAACGGTGTAGGGAACCTAAAGAATAGGTCAAAGCTAAAAATAAGGTCTAACCTACGCACCTATTTGGTTATGGTGTAGGGGCCTAAAGAATAAGTCAACCCTAAAAATAAGGTCTAACCTAAGATAGAGAGATACGTTGCTTAAAAGCATCGTTTCCCACCTACTTCGTTATGGTGTAGGGACTAAAAAGGATAGACCAAAGCTATAAAGAATATGTCGAAGCCTTTGGTTAGGCCTAAGAAGGCGTTTTGTCTGCACATGAAGCCAAAACCTTGTCATTAATTTAACATTGATGGGGCATATTGGGTTGGTCATTCAACTGCACTTAGTTCTCATTAGTGTATTGCTTAATTTCATGAACCATAGTTCTCACTAGTGAATTGCTTAATTTCATAAACCTATTGTTGCAATTATGAATCATACATATAGTTTTCATAAGTGTATTGTCTAATTTCATGAACCATAGTTGTCATTAGTGTATTGCTTAATTTCATGAACCTATTGTTGCAAATGGTCAATATTGATCAACGAATCATAAGGTTCTATTTGACTTCCTTTGAGGATGGGGAGTCATCTCCTCCAACATAGGTGGTAGAGCGACATTAATAGAGGCCAATGGATGAAAGTTGAGGCACACTTGACATAGACAAGTCTAATGGATTGTGGATAACTTGATTATAACTATGTTGGATGAATGGAATACTTTCATACGATGTGCATGGATGTTTGGAATGATACATCCTTAATAATATGTACAATCATTCATTTGATCACTTCTATTTGATTGTTAGTTTGCAGGTGAAAAGCAATGAACTTGTTCAACTTCGTGTTCATCATGGACCATAGGATTTGATCAAAAAAGTGCTTAAAAATCTAGTGTTTCTATCCAATATGATGCTCATTGGTAACCTAAAATGTAACCTGACATTGGTGAAAAAGAGTCTAGCAGTTTCTTTTATAGAGATTGTCTTCTTACAAGGTGTCAAAATTACCATCTTTAAGAATCGATCCAAAATGGTAAAAATGTAGTCATTACCCTACTTGATTGCTGGAAAACCTTATACATGGATTCCCAAGGTTGGATAGGAGTAGGCAAAGGGATGTATAAATATTGCTTTCAATTCATAGGCTTCGCGATTGTGCAGGTTGTGCAAGATTGAATGTATTTGTTGATGTCATACCACATCTTAGGCTAGTAAAAGTACCTCAACACTATAACTATCTTCTCGAATCTGAAGTACCCTACTACCTGACTATAGTGGGCTACCTAAATCATCTTTTGACACTCCTCTATAGGAAAACAGATGTGGCCCATGTACCATAGGATGCCATCTTACTGATTGTAGTCAAGAACATATTGACTAGAAGTTAGCTTTCAATACATGTTAGAGAAGGCAAGACCTATGGCATACATCTATGACCACTTTTTTTCTCATATTGGTAAGAATGCAAGATTGTCACCAACATTGTGATTAGGGACCTGCTCAGATAGTCAACTACCTAATTGATAACTCCTTTATTGTGACAAATGTTTATATGGAACACGTATATGTTAGCTATCCACTTTCTATGTTGATTAGTCTACAACTTACCCTATGTTTGAACAAAGTGTAGTGACTTATGATCTATGTGAACGATTGTCTCCTTGCCCAAGATGTAGTGCTTCCACTATTTATGTGCTTAGAGGATAACATTCAACTCCGTGTCACATGTGGGGTATTTTTGCATTACATAAGAGAACACTTCATTATGATAGGTCATAAGGGGCCTATGCTATGTGAGAACTTATCCAAGGACATACTACTATGACACATCTATCTCAATATTGAAGGGATGTTGTAGATCTAGGAGAGCTAGAATAAGGGTAAAGAAGAGCTTTTGCTTCATTGGGTTGAATTCTTGCTATTGCACTTATCTCCAAAAGAACTTTGCCTTTTTTGCCTCCCTTTGTTTCTTGGTTTAGTGGCCAAGCAAGATGCAAGAATCTAAAGGTGAATCAATGGTATAAGGTGACATGGTATACAAAACTTTAAAGCTCTATTAGAGTTTTTGAAACTAGCCAATCTTTAAGAGTTTGGTTCTTCTTTGGATCTACATGTACCCCATGTTGGTCAATAATGTAACCAAGATGTTGACATTTCTCCATACTACCATACAACTTGTTCCAATGAAAGGTATCCAAGACTTACCTCACATGCTCCACTTGCTCATCCCATGTTCAACTATATATGAGGATTTCATCCATATACTCAGCCATGAGTGATTCAATAAATGGTTGGAGGATGTCATTCATTAAACACATGAAGGTTATAGGGGCATTGATCAAGTTAAAGGGCATAACCAATCACTATACTTTCCTTCGACTTAAAGGTTGTCTTATAGACATTGGTTAGCTTGGTGGGAACTTGATGGTATCTTAACTTCATATCAATCTTGGTGAAGAAATTTCCCCCTGTAAGTTGATCTAGGATATTATTGATCCATGGAAGTAGGTATCGACTCTTCATACCAATCTTGTTTAGTGTCTGATAATCACTACATAGATGCCATGTTCCATCCTTCTGTGTAAGGATGACTAGACTTCCACAAGGTGACACACTTGGCCAAATGTGATCTATTGTCATCTTTGATTGTCCTCATCGAAGACAATCGCACCTCACATTGGAGTGACATAATGGGCCGCAACCAAGAGCATGGGGTTCGAATCAATCGAGGGTATCTGAGAGTTTTTACAAGGTTGGCTCCTTGTTAAGATGTGATTTTCAAGGTGCTTGCTACTCTACCAAGGTAAAAGGAGGTGCAAGAAAGTAAGCAAACTCAACAAATAAAAGGAAAAAGGGAGAGATGCACCAAGATATCTGCTAATATATTGCAAAAATAGACCTAGATGTTATGTACTAGTAGTGAACACTTCCTCTCCTCGACACAGTGAAGAGCAATCACAAGCTGCTAGTTATATGCATATATAAGCAGGTGGGTCCCACAAGACAACCAAGCTAATAAGTGACTCAGTCCAAAAATAAATGCAAGCCCCTCATACACACATACACTTAGCACACTTGATATTCATGCAAAAGATTACAAACACACATACACGTCCATGGGTCTGCAGGCAAAGGCCAAAAAATAGACACAAGCTTTCGTGTATATATAAATGTAGGAAAACTTTTACATCGATTGTGCCATAAGCAGGGGTTCGAAATTGCCCACAAGTCACTCAAGAACCACCACTGTTTTTATAGGGAGAAATGAAAGGAAAGCTTAAAAATACACATGGAATTGCAAACTTGTCGATAAACTTTACTAAGATAATGTGGTTTGAGAGAAATTAGGAGCAAAAAATAGGAAATTAATATTGTATTCAACCTTAGGAGTAATAGGTTACATTGGTATTTATACTCGTAAAAATAAACGAACTTAGGGAATATAGGGAAGTTAGGGAAATAGAAGAAATATGGAGGAAAAGAGAAATGGAAAATGAGTTGGTTTGCCTTGTCGTCCTTGTCGTCCAATCCTGCCCAGTCAGCTGCTGTCCAAGTCAAACTTACTTGCCCAGTCAGCTACCGTCCAAGGAGGTAAAAGGGGTAAGATCCAAAGCTTATCGTTGAAACAATTTTTTTACCTTTTTTACTCCTTTTTGCTCCTTTTACTAGCTTTATTTCCAACATTCTCCCCCTTAAAGTTGAGATGACTAACTATACAGTCTCTCAGCTTTATATATTGAGCTTTAGCTATACCTTTGGTGAAGATGTTAGCAATAATATCCAAAGTGTTACAATATTGAGGCTCAACTATTTTTTGTTCCACCATATCTCGAATGAAGTGATACTTCATATCGAAATGCTTTGATCTGCTATGGTGGACTAGATTGTATGCCAAATGAATGGCACTTATGTTATCACAATACAGCCGAGTTGGACCACTTTGACTTTCTCCAATCTCTTCAATAACTTTTCTTAACCATAGGGCCTGAGTACTAGCATGAGTGATGGCTATATACTCAGCCTCAGTTGATGACAATGCTACAACAGTTTGTTTCTTGGAACTCCATGTTATTAGTCCTGATCCTAGACTAAAACAATTCCCTGATGTAGATTTCCTGTCATCTATGTTGCTGTCCCAATCACTGTCACTGAAGCCAACTAATTTCACAAAATTAAATTTTTGGTAATGGATTCCAAAATCCAATGTACCTTTTACATATCTTAAAATTCTTTTAGTTGCTTGTAAATGCAGCTCAGATGGACTAGCCATAAACCTTGAAACTAGAGAAACAACATATTGAATATCGGGCTTGGTGTTGGTGAGAAACATCAGACTCCCAACGATGCTTCTGTAAGTGGTCATGTCAACCTTTGATGCTCCATCGTCCTTGCTCAATTGGATCCCATGTCCAGTAGGAGTTGCAACTGATTTGCACTGCTCCATGGCAAATTTCTTGATCATGTCTCGAGCATACTTGTGTTGACATATGAAGATCCCTTTATTTGATTGATGCACTTCCATCCCTAGGAAGTATCACATTAAACCAAGATCTTTCATCTCGAACTATTTCATCATGGAGTTTTTGAACTCTATATTCATTTTATTGTTACTACCCATAAATATTAAATCATCCACATACAAACAAACTATGAGAATGTCTACTCCATGCTTTAGGTAGTACAGAGTTGGTTCACTTTTGCTTCTTGTGAATCCATACTCGATGAAATAGCCATCAATGCGTGAGTACCAAGCCCTTGGTGCTTACTTGAGGCCATAAAGTGCTTTCTTCAATTTGTAAACAAGGTTCTCTTTTCCTTGTTCTTGGAAACCTTGAGGTTGTTGAACATAAACCTCTTCTATCAAGTATCCATTCAGAAAAGCACTCTTTACATCCATGTGTTGAACATTCCATCCTTTAGTGGGTGTAGACACCAAAACAGCACCAATCCGATTATGTGACTGCAAACACTGATCGCTTTGACACACACAGCCCCCAGGGCAGCCCTCAGAGGTTAAACAATGGTCCTAACCACTTTTATAGCAATTTTGTAAGGTCAAAAGGCAATTTGGCACATTCAGGCACTTTGCTCAGTATTCGTCTCACCCAGGGACGAATTCTAACTGGGATTCGTCTCACCCAGGGACGAATTCTAAATTCGTCTTTGGTCAGGACGAATTCCAGGTTTAACGGGCAAAAAGAAGAATGCCGCCAAGTGGCAGCCGAGGACAGTCAATTATTGCCTCCTGCCGTGCATGCGCGTGTAGGTGGGTAGATTGGCAGTTAGAGGACTGTCACAAAGGCAGTCATGGAAGCCCAAGTCAGGGAGGAGTCTCCTCCCTCTTGGGAAGGCATGGCCGCCACATGGCATCCCTGCATGCCCCTCCAAAGAGACCCCCTGGGTCTATAAAATGGTGGACTTTCCCACCCAAAAGAGGACAAGTTGGAGGCATTTTCAAGCAACGAAGTGCTGCCAAATTGAACACCCTATTGCACCCTTTTTCGATTCACCTTTTCACATCCATTAATCTCTTTCGCAAGAGAGGTTATTGGGTGGCTTTTGGAAGCGTGGATCCGAACCCAAACCCAACATTTGACCACATTGAATCCACCAATTTGCCGACAACCCAATCCTAAGAGATTTTGGGCCCATCCCTAGTGGATTGGTGCCAAAATCAAGTTCCAACGGTGGGTGGCCCACTTGGGCACCCCGCACTTTTCTTTTAAGTTTCATTTTAATCTATTCTGTTATCACTTGTTTATCTTCTATTACATGCTATGCTATTTAGGTAGTTTCTGATTTCGATTCCATAAGATTTTGATTAAATATTATCATGCTTTGTCGATTTTGTGGCCCTCACTAACTTGCAGGTAGCGACGTCG
Source organism: Wollemia nobilis (assembly GCA_028583015.1). NCBI lineage: Eukaryota > Viridiplantae > Streptophyta > Pinopsida > Araucariales > Araucariaceae > Wollemia > Wollemia nobilis. Next base: position 6,657,734 of record JAQPPZ010016931.1, read on the forward strand.
AATTCTCATGGATAGAGGCCAAATTGGGAGAATCTGACCATCTGGGTCATCCCAAAATGGCCCCAATTACTTAACCCCTCTATTTGTAGATGTTTTGGAGATCCCGAGGTTTGACATTTAGATGGCATCACTTCGACTTTTCATCACAAGAGAATTCGTCCTACCCGGGGACGAATTACAGCAGAATTCATCCTGCCAGGGATGAATTCCAGTTGAATGCAGATTGGCCAACTGTTTCAATGGTAGTGGCCCTCTGGTAATGTCTTCTGGTCTCTTGTTCAGAATTGCAAGTCATTTAGAATCATTTTACTCATCATTTTCATAATCTTTTAGGCATGCATCTTTTATTAATTTCAAGGAACAAACTTTTCCTATTTGCAGAAGGTGCTACTAACAATTTGTTGTTTCTTTGAACGTAGGAGGAGCAAGAAGGATCGAGGATTCATCAACATAAGCGATGGCAACACTTTGGCCCGCCCATTTCAAATGTGGGCATGCGGAAGAAGGATTATTGATCACGATTGTAACCAAATCTATTTAACGCTCCTAACCCCTAAAAAGGGAGGAGGCGATTTTGTAACCGAGGTTAAAGAGTTAAATAAAAGGGCTGTGATTTCTCTAAATTCTTGTATCTCATTTCAATCAATTTGCCTCTTTCATTTAATGCACTTCACATTTTAGGACTTAAGCGTTAGTTTTGATTTTGAATGCATCGAAATAGTTTTCCTTTCAAAACTTCCAGAATCTCATGCTTTCAGTGGCGATCACGGTGGGACTCTGTCCCCTGGTTTTTAAGATCAAGTAACTGATCCATTTTTGTGTTTGGTGCTTGACAGGTACCATTTTTCAAAAGCAGACTGTTATTCGTCTTTGACTGCGATGAATACTTTACTGTAATTCGTCTGACCCTGAGACGAATTCAAATTCATCTCAGACCAGGACGAATTCTATTCTGTAATTCGTCTCACGAGGGACGAATTTTTGTCTATAAATTTTTAGAGCCGAAGATCAGAAACAACAAGTCTAGGCAGAAAAGAGGTAAGGTTCCAAAACTGTCCCTGTCATTTTTTGATTTTTTGTTTCTATTTTCTATCAACTTTTGCTTGCTTAGGGAAAGTGTGGTTGCTTGCATGTTTCAATTTTAATTAAAATAAACCACACACACATCACGTGGTATCTTTAAACCAAGGAGCTGGTCGTAAGACCCCAGCCCTTGATCAAGACCAACGGTGGGTTCATCACCACCTTGGCTTGATTTTGCATCCATTTCCCCGATTGTCACTGTTGTTAGGCGTAAATCCTGACGAAAGCTGACCGAGTGTCACTGGGGTGATTCCCATGCATGCGAGGATAAGTCTTCTATGGTAGGTGTCATTAACAGGACAATCCCCCTTCTGTACCGCCTATGTTCCACGTACCATCTGCTCTCACGTACCTATAGTTTCCCTCTCGTAAGGGCGGGTATATAGAGAGGTTGGTATATCGGTCCGACAATGGTATATTGAAGGGGCGACCATTTATGGGAGTCATATGAGCCAACATTCTGCATTTAAACGTTCTTCAAAACTTTCAAAAACAAAACAAAATCATCAAAATGCACTAAACCAGTTTAGGACACACCATTAATCTTTAAAAGAGATAATCACCGTTTGTGTATGTGTGTGTTCATTTTTGCTTAGTGTAACAAAAAAAAATCAAAAATCATAAACAAAAAGATAAAAATCTGCTTAGCTAGTAGAAGAGCACCACAATGGTGTACACCCGTAGCCAAGCCCAATCAAGGGCGGATGCTGTGGAAGGTGCACAAAGAGAGGGCGCCGGTCACCTTCGCTTTAGCCCTGAGGACTTGGCCATACCGCCTTGGCGGTCTGGCCTACAAGAGAGTCCACATCAGGCCACATCAAGAAGGAATTATTGGGACCCCCCTCTAGGGGGTATGCCCATTCAACACAGCCCCTTTCGGGAAGAAGCTTTACATGTAGCACTCAACGTAAATAGAAAACCGCCTTTTGAGGCTAGATATGAGTGGCCACAACGTGATGAAGTGCTAGAGAGGCACAGTGTCCATGAGGAGAGACAACGTGAATATGACATCTCTCCTTTGCCTCCCATTAGAACTGAAAGACAAAACCCAGAGCGCAGGGCTCTCCACACAGGGCGAGCTAACTCCGCCCGCCCCTTTCACACCCATGAAAGGGAGTACGAGGAAGACCATCGCATTCCTCGAGAACAACATACAGCGTGGGAGCCTTGCATTTCTACACCTGCTAGATATCATGGTCACACATCGAGGCCAGAGCCTCAAGTAAATGCCGTCGACCTCGACAGAGGGAAGTGACCCATTGAAATCTTAGATCATCAAGACCGAGGCAAATACATAGGAGAAACATTCAAGCCTCCTGAGCAAAATATGGTAGACCAAATTGACCTGGCAGTCGCCAGACATGCCGCCCGCCAAGCCCGAATCATGCGGCTTGAGCAAGGTCATCAGGAGTTAGAGCACTTATACCGCCTTAATAAAGAGCGCATGCAGCATGAAGCGGATGAGCTACGTTATAAACTACCTGAGAGGGTGCCAACCCCTCGCACCCAAAAAGCAGAACAATATGAGAGGTATAATCCTTTGGTGCAGGACAGGTCTCCGCGACCTCGTCAAGCTTTGCCTCCGAGACCTTATAGACCTGAGAGGGAGGCCACTCCCCGAAACAATGATGGGTACCCTCAGCGGGGACTCACTCAGGGTCATAGGTCTCGCCCAGAGACTCCTCAAGAAGTTTATGAGGAATATGAACCAGAAATAGAATGGGCCGAAATGCCCTATCAAGGCGGGAGGGCTGCCATTCGGCCACCCCCCCATAGGCCTCCAGTCTCCCATAACTCACAACGGGAGCAAACAAAAGAGGAAGAGATTAAATCTTTCGATGCATACAAAGCGCTATTAGAGCATTTGGAGTCTATGGAGACAAAAGCTTCTGGGCATCAAAAGCCCACGTTACGTCAACTCCGTAGTCATCCAGTGCATCCCTCAGTGCCCACACCTCTTTACCCCGAACATTTCAAGTTGCCTCAATTGGCAGTCTTTAAGGGTGAAGAGGATGCTCAAGAACATGTCACAAGATTCCTGAGCCAATGCTTTGGCATTCAGGATAATGATGCATTGTTGCTTAGGACATTCATAACCACATTCGTAGGCCCTGCCTCGGATTGGTTCACACAGTTATCGAAGCACAGCATAAATAACTTAGATCAATTAGTAGATGCGTTCCTTGAATGCTTTGCCTTCAACACCAAGAAGAAGGCATCACTGAGTGATCTGGCCAGCCTCAGGCAATATGAGGAAGAGACAATGGCAGCATACGGGAATCGATGGAGGGCTCTGCTTTCTAAGCTACCCTACCTTCCCCCTATGTCTGACCTCACACAGATGTTTGCATGAAGTTGCTTGAAATCGATCTCTGGGCTATTGCAGCTGCAGCAATACGCCAGCCTAGAAGAAGCTTTGGCGCAAGCCAGAGTTATAGAAGAGATCAAAATAGGGGAGGGCACAATCGCCAAGCCTAAAAAGAAAGAGTGGAACAAAAACACTAAGACCGGGACTACGCAATCACAACCCGCTACGGTTAATCAAGTTGCGATAAATGTCCCCAAGCTTGTGCAAGAAATACAGCCCCAAAAGGCTAATTATCAAGCAGTGCCTCCTAATTATGAAAGAGAAAATAAAAAATAGGAGCAAAATCAGCAGCGTCGCCCTAGGCGACAATTCACCCCTTATGCGGAGTCCAGGGACTCCCTATTTGACCGCTTGTCAGCGGCAAATTTAATCACCCTTCCAGAAATCCAAACCGTAGATCCTAACGCTCCCAAGCCTAAGGGATACAGAGAGGAATTATATTGTAGGTTCCATAGGCGAAGGGGACATGACCTGAATGGATGTTGGAAATTCAAGGGATTAATACAAGATTTGATCGATAATAAAACATTGGCAGTGGACAACCCCATAGCGCCAAATAATCAATAGATGGGGGTTTTCAAGGACCCTTTGCCTGCCCACGAGGCACAGGCAAAACCTCTTCAGGTCAATGAGGTGCGACAGAATCTTCCCATGCAAGGATTTGTGGGAATGATCAACATAGTGACCAGGAACAAAAAGTACCCAGGAGTTGCCCCCGAGGCAGCTACAAGAGAAGTTCCAACAACGTCGCAACCTCAACAACGCCCTGTGCAGTTGCCTCCGCCTAGACCCGAGGTCACGATACGGACCAAACTCACGCAGAGTTTGTGGACCACATCGGCTAGGCTTTCCATTTACGAGCTTATTCAACAGTCAACACCCCATAGGGAAGCTCTCATGGAAATTTTGAAAGCCATCGAGTTACAGCCTCACGAAGCGAATTCCTTCAATAACTTCGTGGGACATGTAAAACGATGTACGGAGCCGGTCATTACCTTCAGAGAAGATGAAGTTAAAATAGTATCGAATGACATGGCAGATCCACCCCTGCACGTTATCGCGTGGGTCAACGGGATCCCGTACAAGAGAGTGTTGGTAGATACTGGCTCGTCCAGTAACATCATTACCACTACAGCATTAAAACATCTAAAGCTGCCAGCCTCTCATATCATGGCTTCCACATACACACTACGAGCATTCAACGATGCAATATGCTCGACAGTCGGCACAATTGTTCTGCCTATCCAGGTAGGACAAAAGACGATACCTACATTGTGCCATGTTTTGGAAGGCGAGATGGCATACAACATACTGCTAGGGTGGCCATGGATCAGGGACATGAAGTGTGTCCCTTCGATCACTCACCAGTGTCTAAAGTATGCATTTGAAGGAGAAGTACATGTAGTCCCGATGGACTTAGAACCCTTCAAATATTGCAATGCGGTGCAATTAATGCCTCAATCGACCCTCCCATCAACGCACTTGGATTTCCAGTTAAATCCATCTAAACAGGGTCCAATGCCGTAGGCACCACTGGTGACTAAATCATCAAAATCCTAGCCAGGTGAGTCTTCATCATCTGCTCCTTCACTACCAATGCCACCTATCATGGCTAAACAGAAGGACAAAGGAAAACAGATCCTGGAAGAGGCTCAGCCCCTAGAAGAGGTGTTGCCAACAATATCAACTGTCTCAACAGAAGAAATACCTAGCACAATGGAAGCTGAGGCTCCTAATCCACCCAACATGGAATGGACTCAAGAAGGCCTTCCATTTCCTCCCTCCCAATCATCAACAATTACTATTGAAATGGCCAGTACGGGCCTGGGGGAGTATCTAGTGCAGAATGTTGTGGCAACGCCCGCATTAGAATCAGTACAGGACATGGGGAGACCTCGCCTTCCCATAGGGACAGTTGTTCCTCTAGGTTACCCACCAAACCAGACTAATTTTGTGTATGGGGGCCTTGATCATGGTGCTGAACCATGCAAGCAAAAGGACGAGGATGAAGAGCCTTTTGCCAAAAATGTCAATTATCTGTCAAACCCGGACTTCGCTCTGAGATATCTCGGCCAATGCAATTGGCATGGATACGGGCTAGGCAGGTATGAGCAAGGGGTGCGTGTCCTTTGCCAGCCAAGATACCAAATGTCGTATGATAAGTCGGGAGTAGGGTTCAACCACCCCCTGCCCTTAGACATCTTGGTGGAAAACATGCAAGGCCTAGGAATAGGCAACAAGGGTGGATTGGCATCAGATCCTTATGCCAACCCAAATACAGAATATACATTGGGAGATTACCTCCCATGGTCAACAACCACCCTTGGTAACATCAATAATCCCTCTCCTTTGCTAGAGAGAGGTGAAAGTTCGGACACTAACTCCCAAGGAGAGCATAAACGGTGTCCAGAGATCTTTTTGAAACTATTCCCTTTAGAGGTTCCAATTGAACCAGTGCAATGTCAAGAGAATCAGGTCCCCCCACCGAGTGTGGAACAACAACAATGGGATCAGATTAATTTGCTCGAACAAGATGAGCATAATATGTCGCAAACAGCTGTCGAGGCCAACGAGGGCCTTTGGATCACCGACAATGATTACGAAGATGAAACTGAGATGGACTATCTTAATCATGCGCGACGGCACAATCACCCTGTAACCCATGAAGAACTGATGGCACAACTAGGCATAAGGTTAGGGCATGAATGGTACGTAGACCCAGAGGTGGGACCAAGTGTTGGATCCATGGCTCCAAATTTACGATGAGCACCGTCCACCCCGAGACCCTATAATGACATCAGTGCCGAGGGAAGACCCTGTCTTCCTATCAGCACATAGGGCAGATCCGTTCGTGCCCGTTCCCCTAGAGCCAGATCCAGAGTATAGGGAGCATCCAGAATGTTCGAGTTATCATACCCATGGTAATGGAGACCAAATTCATTCCATCCACATGATCTCCATTGATTTGACCGCACCCATCCGCAATCCGGCCGATCCAACACGGTCATTGCATCTAGACACAGATGCCATCGACTGGGATCGCGTCAATTCACCTCTCTCACCATCAGAGTACTGGCCTTTCGGTAAGATGCCTCATTTTACCCCAGGGACAACTCAAGATATTTTTTAGGTTGAAGAGGAACCCGAGGTTCCCAACGTAGATTTAAATTCAGCTAATGATATCCATTTGATCCCGACTCCACATCAGTTGGAGGACGGATCCCACATGTCAGTCGAGGAGACGACTGACGTAGATATCGGCTTGGATCCAATGAATCCATAGATTATCAAGCTGGGGGTAAGCTTATCCCCTGAAGAGCAAGCCGACTACATTGCCCTTCTCAAAGAGAAGAAGGAGGTTTTTGCATGGTCATACAAGGATATGCCAGGACTAGACCCGTAGCTAGTCACGCATAATTTAACGCTTGATCCGACAATCAAGCCCGTAAAGCAAAAACTACGTAAGATGCACCCAACAGTGGCCTTGATGGTCAAAGATGAATTGCAAAAGCTGTTGGATGCACAGTTTGTCATCTGCGTGGATTATCCGCCATGGCTGTCCAACATGGTGCCCGTCAAAAAGCCCGACGGGAGGATTCGCATATGCACTAATTTTTGAGATCTAAACAAAGCGAGTCCTAAGGATGATTTCCCCTTGCCGAGCATCGACGCATTGGTAGACGCTACAGCAGGTCACGAAATGCTCTCCCTCATGGATGGTTTCTCAGGATACAATCAGATTCGTATCAATCCTGAAGACCAACTAAAAATGGCGTTCACAACGCCTTGGGGGACATTTTGTTATAAGGTCATGCCTTTTGGCCTTAAAAATGCTGGTGCCACCTACCAACGTGCCATGACGTACATCTTCCATGACTACATGCATAAAACTTTGGAAGATTACATGGATGATTTGTTAGCCAAGTCTCTGTTGCGCTCAAATCATATCGATGACTTAAGCAAGATCCTCGATCGCCTCATGGAGCATAAAGTTAGACTAAATCCCAAGAAGTGCGTATTTGGCGTCACATCTGGAAAACTCTTGGGTTTCATAGTCTCAAAGCGAGGCATCGAGGTGGACCCAAAGAAAGTCAAGGCAATCCTTGAAATGGTCCCCCCAACTACCATTAAGCAGCTCAGAAGTCTGTAGGGAAAGGTCGCGTCGATTAAGCGTTTCATAGCGCAATTATCTGACAAGTGCCGACCCATGAACAAATTATTGCACAAGGGGGTTACATTTCACTGGGATGACGAGTGCCAGTCAGCCTTTGATGACATCAAACAATACTTGGCTTCGTCGCCAGTATTGGCACCACCTAGACCAGGAGTGTCATTCTACTTATACATCTCAGCTATCGAGGTGGCACTGGGCACCATGCTAGCCCAGAAGAATGAACTTCACAAGGAACAGGCTACTTACTATCTTAGCCGCACCCCGGTCGGTTATGAACTTAACTATGCATATGTCGAGAAACTCGCTTGGCAGTGGTGTTTGCTACCAAAAAGCTATGCCACTACATGTTGAGCAACACTACGTATGTTGTGTCTAAGGAGAATCCATTGCGATACATGATGAGTCGTACTTATCATAGTAGTCGCACGGCGAAATGGATCATGTTGTTGACGGAATTTGACATAGAGTTTATTGGACAGAAATCTATCAAAGGACAAGTCATAGCCGATCAACTAGCAGAGGCTCCTCTCGAAGACGATCAGCCTCTAGTCATAGAACTACCCGATGATGGGGTCTTCCATGTCTCAGAATCGCCAGATTCTGATGAGCCTGAGTCACAGGCCGACATAACCCTATTTTTTGATGGTTCTAAATGTGAGCAAGGTGGTGGCACGGGAATAGTATTCTTCACACCGCAGGGCGCTCCAATGCCCCTGTCATTTAAATTAAACTTCCCGTGCACCAACAATAATGCAGAGTATGAAGCCTTGCTCATAGGTCTTCAGACAACAATCGCCATGAACATCAAACGACTGAACATCTTTGGTGATTCGCTGTTAATTGTCAATCAAGTCAAAGGGGTATATCAATGCAAATGCCCAGTTCTGCAGGCTTATAAAGCCCTTGTGGACAAATTCCTGGCAAAACTTGAGTGGTATGACATCGAGGCACTCCCTCGGTCATCGAATCATTTTGCGGACACAATGGCCTCCTTGGGGTCACTAATCCCGCAAGACCTTTTCGGTGATATGACAACCATTCAAGTCAAAACCTTATCGCAATCCATGATGGAGCGTGCAAGCTCTGACTTGACGCCAGGAATCCACATGATCCAGATTGAACCATCCTCGGATAAGTTCTCTCGAATCCATGATCATTTGAAGCATGCTAATTGGGGATCCTTGTTCTCCCCTACTCCCATTAATAGCAACACAACGCTATTCTTACAAGTTCTATCCCATTCAACATTTGCTAGGGATGAACTTCAAGAGGGATTGGTTGTTCATACCGTCGAGGTTTCGATCAACAGGATCGGTATTTACCCATTAGAGACTACCTCAAGTTAGGTAATCTCCCGCTTGGATTGACGCATGCCGCAAAATGAGCATTCAAGCAGAAAGCGGCTAAGTATGTCTTGATAGGAGACATTTTGTACCATCGTAGCTATGAAGGAATCCTCCTTCGTTGCTTGGACCAGCAAGAGTCCACTTGGGCAGTCGCCCAAGCGCACGATGGTACATGTGGTGGCCACTTCAGTGGTATGGCCATCGCAAAGCGCATTCTTTGCATGGGCTATTATTGGCCATCTTTAGAGCGAGATTGTTGTGCATATGTCAAGAAGTGCGTGAAGTGTCAACATCATGCCAATTTGATGCACGTACCTTCCCAGGCCTTGCAGACAGTCCAATCTGCTTGGCCATTTTTGTAGTGGGGCTTCGATCTAATTGGAAAGATCTCCCCTGCATCGTCAGGCCGTCACACGTTTATCATAATGGCCATAGAGTATTTTACCAAGTGGGTGGAAGCAATTTCGCTTACCTCTACGACAGGACCCCGCATTGTGGAGTTCATTTTGCATAACATCATATGTCATTTTGGTATTCCATCCAAAATAGTCTCGGATAATGGGATGCCATTCAAGAACAAAGACGTGCATGCTTTGACCACAAAGTACAAAATTCAGCATAGTTTTTTGACACCCTATTATCCGCAGGCGAATGGGCAAGCAGAGGCGTCAAACAAAATGCTAGTTGCCATCCTTAAAAAGACGGTCGCAGACAGTCATAAGGATTGGCACATCCAAATCCCACTTGCCCTATGGGCCTATCGCACTAGCATTCGGACGCCCACTGGGGCCACTCCATTTTTGCTAGTGTATGGCTCCGAGGCAGTCATGCCTCTAGAGTTGGAGATTCCTTCCCTACGCATATCAATGCAGGAGTTCATCGATGATGACACTGCGTGGCAGGCCCGGTTAGACCAACTTACGTTGCTTGATGAACGACGCGTTAATGCTCTCGAGCATTTACGTATTTATCAAGAGCGACTTAAGAAAGCTTACAACATGAAAGTTCACCTCAGAGACTTTCGGGTTGGTGATTTGGTTTTGAAGGAAAACCAACAGAATTCTAGTTTGTCATCCCACCTAAGGGACAAGTTCATGGCAAATTGGTTAGGTCCATATGTCATTGATAGCAAAATAGGACCCGAGACATACCGGCTAGCCTCTCTTGATGGAATCAAGGAAACAGAACCCTTGAACATCAGTCATTTGTGCCCATTCCATATCTAAGAGAGCCATATCCCAAAATGCTCCAAGGATCCCTAAAATCGCTTGGTCAATCCCAAAATGCTCCAAGGATCTCTAAAATCGCTTGGTCAATCCCAAAAATGCTCCAAGGATCTCTAAAATCGCTTGGTCAATCCCAAAATGCTCCAAGGATCTCTAAAATCGCTTGTCAATCCCAAAAATGCTCCAAGGATCCCTAAAATCGCTTGGTCAATCCCAAAAATGCTCCAAGGATCCCTAAAATCGCTTGGTCAATCCCAAAATGCTCCAAGGATCTCTAAAATCGCTTGGTCAATCCCAAAAATGCTCCAAGGATCTCTAAAATCGCTTGGTCAATCCCAAAAATGCTCCAAGGATCCCTAAAATCGCTTGGTCAATCCCAAAATGCTCCAAGGATCTCTAAAATCGCTTGGTCAATCCCAAAATGCTCCAAGGATTTCCACAATCGCTTGGTCAAAAATAAGAAAAGTCAAAATTCAAAAATCATCAAAAATAACAAAAATTTGCATCTCATTTCTAGGCATGCTCAAATTCATCAATAGAAAGCACTTCTCACATCTCATCTTCATATTCACAAAAATCAATCCATCAAAAATACAAAAAAATGTAGCTGCATTAAGCATCGCACCCATACATTGCATATTTGTGGTCGTAAAGGTCAAAGGCACCATAGACTGTAATTATTCTGCTAAGTCCATCTTGTTCCACACTTTTCCATTTTACAAAACAGCAAACAAACGCCATTTACTATTGTTTACCACAATAGAGTCAGTGGTCTTATAATGTATCAAGAGTTTTCATAATTCAGTCATCATTTTGCTCTTTAGCCACGTAATGTACCGAGTCAGACAGATTTTACGAAGGTAGAGTTACACTTGAAATACGCCTTGTTACGTAGCATCCCAACACAAATTAAAACACATAAAAATTCCCAAGTTGTGTGAACGAAAGATGAAACCTGCATAGTAATCCAGGTCACCATAAGTGAAACGGTTATCTTGCTCATCCCCCTATGCGAATGGTTCTAGAATGCTGAGAATTGATAAAAGGATGAGCTCTTCCCTATTCATTCACCTTAATATACAGTGGTTTTTACCACTACCAAATCCCAATCATAGTTGGTTCCCAAAGTTGTAAGGATTCGTACTACACGTCCCTGCCAAGGATGGGTAGTCATCCCCAAGACCTAAAAGGATCAACGCCATTCACGAACAAAATTCCAATAAATCATCATCCTAACACTTTCCATTCACCTTTGGTCTCCAAGTCGTAAGGATTCGTACTATCCACCCCTAACCAGGATGGGTAGTCATCCCCAAGGCCTAAAAGATCAATGCCCTTACTTCATAATCTCCATCATCCCCTTGGTCCCCAACGTCGTAAGGATTCATACTATCCCCCCTAACCAGGATGGGTAGTCATCCCCAAGGCCACGAGGATCAAAGCCATTCACAAGCTCAAACTCACACCGCTCAAAATACAAAATCAAGTAACAGTGGTTATCACCACTATTCAAAATCCTTGCTCAAAAAGAAAAATAAATAGAAAAATAAACAGTGATTTGCATCACTATATAGACGAGCAAGTCTCCCAAATCATTCAGCCAACAAATAACCTGAACTTGAATCTTTGGAATTCTCAGCATTCGAAAACCATCTAGGTGATCCTCATTACAGGTTTGGTTGACAGCCTATCTGGCAATGGTGGTATCCTACCCGCATGACGATATGTCTGTCACATTCGCTTTGCGTATATGCAGACCAATGTTTGCATAAGGATGAGCTAGCTTATGGTATCCTGGATAACACCGCAGATTAATCTAACTAAATACAACAAAGGAGTTAGTGGAGCTAGTTAGGTGATCCTCAGTACAGGTTCGGTTGAAAGCCCATCTGGCATTGGCGGTATCCTGACAAATACCACATAAATGAACTCAATTGCACACACAGGGATGTGAAATAGCTTGGTCAAAAATGAGTTCGATTCATACCTTGGTCAAAAGTCTTGTAAGACAAAGTACAGTCATGGCTAGTGAGTTAAAACCGTCTGAGTCTCAAAAAACCTTAGCTACATTTCTAAACCAACTGCGCTACTTTTCATCTTTGCAATACCATCAGAAAATACAAAAAAGAAAAACCACATGTATACATACAAAGTCATGCATCACAGCAATCGCCTAAAAACAAAATAACAGAGTTCTAAATAGTCTATGGTGCCATAGCCAAACATCACAAATCCCATTCATCCATTTCATTTTGCATATCACATATAAATCAAAAACATTTGCATTCATCATAGCATATGCATCCATCAAAATAAATAAACATGCATACATCCATATTCATCAACCATAATGCATAAGATCAAATCATCACATATGCATAACCACAATAAAGCTTTCTTTTTATCATCAAAAAAATGCCCGTAGGCTACAAAACTGGTCCTCTGACCCCGCAATCATATAACAAAACCACCCAACCTAAGGCGTCGACCACCATGATCACGCAGGATCGGTGCGACGAGAACTACCCCCCATGGTGTGGGTCCTATGGGACCCCTCAGGACGGCTACTGCTAGCCCCCACATCATGCCTACTACCGCCTCCCTCATCCAATCGCCTACGACGAGATGATGCTGACTGCTCAGTAGCACTGTCCCTCGTCCGACATGAAGATCCACCTCCCGACGGCTCAGGTAGCCGCCCACCGAGGTGGATGACCTCCCTCTCCAAATCTAGCCGGTGTCGGCACCACTCTGCCTCCCGTCGATGGTAGTAAGCTACTGCATCATCGCGCTGTGCCAAAACCCTATCCCGCTCTGCTAGCTGAGCCCGCAGGAGATCCCTCTCCCATAGCGCATCCCCTAGCTCCTGATCTCGCATCCGCAGTAGCTCTATCAATCATGCATTCTCAGTGTACCCCGGACTCCATCTCCTCCATATCCGCCTGAAGCATAGGACTCTCTGGAACAACAGCCTGCTCTGGCTCCCACTGCTCCGCCATGTCCTGCATCTCCGGCTGATCCGGAGCCCCCAAATCTACATCCTCACCCCCCACCTCAACCATGTCCGCATCCTCCAACGGAGCTCCCCAATCATCCCCTAGTGCCTCGACACCCTCCGCTACCACCTCCATGCCTCCCAATGGCCCCTCTCCTCGCCATCATCGTAGTACCCACCACGAGTCATACTCAGTGGTAGTCCCGACGTCATCCACGTCCGGGACGTCGATCACCGCATCTGAATCCTCGCCCAATGGCGCGATGACCGGTCGATCTAGAGTCCTCTCATCTCCCCGACATCGATAGACCACGGGCTCACCAGGCAACCCCTGGCGCACCCCAAACTATCATGTAACCCGGCTATATGAGAAGAACTCATGCTCGGTCCCGTGTCGCCCAATCAACCACCGCTCCCTACGTACCCATCGGAGCCACTCTCCAGCCTCGACCAGGCTGGACAGTCCCGATAAGGGCGCCAAACCACCTCCCCTAGAGTGAGCCGAGAGAAGGCATCGGCATAGTGCCCTACGACACCTGCCCACCGTCGACTCTGCCCCTGCTCTCCGGACCGCCGCCACAAAACTGCATAACCTATCTCCTTATCCTCCATCGCCGCCTGAGTCATCCATGGTAACCCGGTTGGCCTCTCAACTGCTATGTGCTGCCAACCCCAACACTGCAATAGATAACTGCAGCTGATCCCCTTTCGCTATCGATAGTGGACCCCATACAGCTCCCCGTAGAGCTGTGCCAATAGTGTCTGTCCCCATCTCAAGATCAGCGGTGCCTCTATCGGGCACTCTACCAACTGCCACACCAAATCCAACAGGTTCCATGGGAACCTCGCGCCTGACGAGTCAGGTAATAGCATGTTAGAAATGAGGCCCATAAGGAATGCGTGCCTCACTCCTAACACCCCCCTCTCCTGCCACCATCCAACCAAAATCCTGCCAACCTGGCAGTCCACCTCGGCCGTCTCCACTGGGCTCTCTACGCCCAACCGCTCCCCATGCCCGAAGCATCTCGTCAGTACAACGGTCCGTTGATCACGCGGCGATGTCCTGATGGGCAGTCCATCTATCGAAATCTGAAGAAGCCGATAGATATCCTCCAAAGTGACAGTCATCTCCCTTGTCGGGAGATGGAAGGTGTTGGTCCATGGATCCCAAAGTTTGATCAGGGCCATCAAATAGGCCTGATCCGGGACCACAGGCTCCAGTCGAGCCACCTGCTTGAGCCCAAGGGCATCAAGCCACTCCCGTCAGCCTCAGTCAGTGCCCCCCGTGCCTCAGTGAAAGCAGTGGGTACACGGTACCGGCTCCTAACAACCTGCAAAAGAAAACAAACCAAAAAAATAATTAAAATCATGGAAAAGAACTGTACAAAAAAACAAGCACAAAAATTCAAACAAAAATCAAATTTTCAGTTCTAGGGTTTCTAATCCTAACTGATTAATTTACAAACAAAAATTCAAAATTCAAACAATTTTTCAGTCAAGGGTTCCTAAATCCTAACCGATAAATTTCAAAAAATAAAACGAAACAAAATTAATTTTTAGTCTTAAGGTTTCTAATCTTAACTGATTAATTTAAAAATAAAAAATTCAAAAACACAAAAATTACGTCTTAGGGTTTTACGTTCCGTTATCCTAGGGTTTAGTTGTAAAATTCTTTACCTAGGTTTTACGCTACGTTTAGTTGTATACTAAGTCTTAGTTGTCTTCAATTCAGTTTCAGGGTTTAAGTTTTAAAATTTTGAAAAACATCATCACAAAAATAATCAAATAAAACAATTGCAATTTTAAACAAAAATAAACTCTAGGGAGCACTTACTGGTCTCGCTTCGGCTCCGCCGCTCGAACCGGTTTGTGTACTCATGATGGCAGGGAAAATCCGGCAGCGCTTCGCTTCGCAGAATTAACCTCCTCCTCCCCAGAGCTCCAAATCGCAAGAAAAATTAGATGCAAATGAGCCCAAACTCAAGTTTTGGCCCTTAAATAGGCCTTTTGAGCTGCAATTCATCCTTCCCTGGGATGAGCGCTCTGGTTAGCGCTCGTCCCACCCAGGGACGAATTCTAAAGCTGGAATTCGTCCCACCCTGGGACGAATTCAGGCCAAAAATTTCAAAAACATCAAAAATTGGACAAAAATGCACTAAAACAGATAATAAATTTGCCCGATGAGAGTGTTGTTGCACTTGACATCCCGGGCATACAAAATAGACGTTGGGGTCACAAATTGTCATTATCCTACTCCCTAAGAAGGCTATCTTAGCCGGACCGCTCCATGGGAAGACGGATTTTTGCCAATTTCAGCTCCAAACAGCGTCGCAAAAAGGGTTAACACCCACCAAAAATAGGTCTAAATGTTGGAAAAATTGCACATGCTTAACGATAAACCATCTAAAGGCACCCTTGCACAAGTCATCTTGGGTCAAGCGACTCGTCGCTTTTCTCACGAAGGTCATTCCCTCATCGATTCGTCGCTTGAGGGGGTAGTCACACTTAGTCACCAATCAACAAACACACACCCAATCAAAGCAATGACATGCATTCAAAGAATCATTGACAAAGACAATCACGCTCCTGCTTGGGGCAGTAAACAAGCAATAATCACAAATTGATCAAACACTTGGCATTCCCGAATCATGAACACAAGGTTTCCCCTCGTGGACAAAAGGTTGCGCCCTTTGCCTATTCATGACTGATCAATGTCCAAGCTCAAGTCACACCTCACCAAAATAGGTTAATACTTGAAATCAAATTCCTTAGCTCGTCAGAAGCAAGGATTCAAGAATGCATGCCCTTTCCATGCTTGGGGCATCAAAAGTTGGTTAGGTTACCAAGAAACCCTAATCATTAGTGCTTTGGTTATCTATTTTTGCTCGACGCTGCGCCATGCACAACGCATCCCAAAAAGGGGCATCTGTAGACACCAAAATAGCACCAATCCGATTATGTGACTGCAAACACTGATCGCTTTGACACACACAGCCCCTAGGGCAGCCCTCAGAGGTTAAACAGTGGTCCTAACCACTTTTATAGCAATTTTGTAAGGTCAAAAGGCAATTTGGCACATTCAGGCACTTTGCTCAGTATTCGTCTCACCCAGGGACGAATTCTAACTGGGATTCGTCTCACCCAAGGACGAATTCTAAATTCGTCTTTGGTCAGGATGAATTCCAGGTTTAACGGGCAAAAAGAAGAATGCCGCCAAGTGGCAGCCGAGGACAGTCAATTATTGCCTCCTGCCGTGCATGCGCGTGTAGGTGGGTAGATTGGCAATTAGAGGACTGTCACAAAGGCAATCATGGAAGCCCAAGTCAGGGAGGAGTCTCCTCCCTCTTGGGAAGGCATGGCCGCCACATGGCATCCCTGCATGCCCCTCCAAAGAGACCCCCTGGGTCTATAAAATGGTGGACTTTCCCACCCAAAAGAGGACAAGTTGGAGGCATTTTCAAGCAACGAAGTGCTGCCAAATTGAACACCCTATTGCACCCTTTTTCGATTCACCTTTTCACATCCATTAATCTCTTTCGCAAGAGAGGTTATTGGGTGGCTTTTGGAAGCGTGGATCCGAACCCAAACCCAACATTTGACCACCTTAATCCACCAATTTGCCGACAACCCAATCCTAAGAGATTTTGGGCCCATCCCTAGTGGATTGGTGCCAAAATCAAGTTCCAACGGTGGGCGGCCCACTTGGGCACCCCACACTTTTTTTAAGTTTCATTTTAATCTATTTTGTTATCACTTGTTTATCTTCTATTACATGCTATGCTGTTTAGGTAGTTTCTGATTTCGATTCCATAAGATTTTGATTAAATATTATCATGCTTTGTCGATTTTGTGGCCCTCACTAACTTGCAGGTAGCGACGTCGAATTCCCGTGGATAGAGGCCAAATTGGGAGAATCCGACCATCTGGGTCGTCCCAAAATGGCCCCAATTACTTAACCCCTATGTTTGCAGATCTTTTGGAGGTCCCGAGGTTTGACATTTAGACGGCATCACTTCGGCTTTTCATCACAGGCGAATTCGTCCTACCCGAGGATGAATTACAGCAGAATTCGTCCTGACCAGGGACGAATTTCAGTTGAATGCAGATTGGCCGACTGTTTCAATGGCAGTGGCCCTCTGGTAATGTCTTCTGGTCTCTGTCAAGTTTGCAAGTGATTTAGATTCATTTTATTCATCATTTCGATAATCTTTTATGCATGCATCTTTTATTAATTTCAAGGAACAAACTTTTCCTATTTGCAACAGGTGCTACTAACGCTTTTGTTGTTTCTTTGAACGCAGGAGGAGCAGCAAGGATCGAGGATTCATCAACATAAGCGGCGGCAACACTTTGGCCCGCCCATTTCAAATGTGGGCATGCGGAAGAAGGATTATTGATCACGATTGTAACCAAATCTATTTAACGCTCCTAACCCCTAAAAAGGGAGGAGGCGATTTTGTAACCGAGGTTAAAGAGTTAAATAAAAGGGCTGTGATTTCTCTAAATTCTTGTATCTCATTTCAATCAATTTGCCTCTTTCGTTTAATGCACTTCACATTTTAGGACTTAAGCGTTAGTTTTGATTTTGAATGCATCGAAATAGTTTTCCTTTCAAAACTTTCGGAATCTCATGCTTTCAATGGGATGCTAAGGAAATAACTGATTTGATTGTCTCTTGTCTTGCAACAGGAGCAAAAGTTTCCTCATAATCAATGCCATGTTTTTTAGTAAAACCTTTTGCTACTAGTCTCACCTTATGCCTCTCAATGCTTCCATCAACATTGTACTTGGTCTTGTAGACTCATTTACATCCAACACATTTTTTACCTTTGGGTAGCTTTACTAGCTCCCATGTATCATTATTTTTTATAGAGGTTATTTCCTCTTTCATGGCTTCTTGCCATACATTTTGAGTACATGCCTTCTCATAGCTAGCTGGTTCTAGCTGTGCACTAGCCAATACAACATAATTGACTACATATCCTCTAGGTTCTTGGGAGTTATCATCCCCATACAATTGCAAATTATCAAGTTGCTGCAGAACTGAATTCATTTCACTAGCTTGGCTTCTAGTGAATCTTCTTTGAAAATTTTGATCCAGCATCTGAAAGGAAGGATGATGTTGTAAAGTTCTTCTGCATCTTGATGGAGAGTCAATGTCCATCGGTGAAGAATTTACTGATCTCTATGGAGAAGGACTTGGATTGGTGGTTTATGTACTTGATGTAGTACTCCTACTTGGCCTTGGAGGGGATGGTGTGCCTTTCTTGGGAGACACCTACTGTACCTGCTATATTTGTGAAGAATTTACATCTTGGGACTCATCATCAACAAAAATTCTTTGATGAACCCACTCTCCCCCTTAATAAAAAATTACATCCCTGGAGAGTATAACTTTATGATTCTTGGGATTGTAGAGTCTATATGCCTTTGTAGACTCACAATACCCTAAAAATATACAAGCTTGACTTTTTTGATCAAGCTGTAGACACCAAAACAACACCAATCCGATTATGTGACTGCAAACACTGATCGCTTTGACAAACACAGCCCCCAGGGCAGCCCTCGTAGGTCAAACAGATGGTCCTAACCACTTTCATAGCAATTTTGTAAGGTCAGGAAGCAATTTGGCACATTTAGACACTTTGCTCAGTATTCGTCTCACCCAGGGACGAATACTAACCGGAATTCGTCTCACCCAGGGACGAATTCTGAAATCGTCTCACCCAGGGACGAATTCCAAGTTTAACGGGCAAAAAGAAGAATGGTGCCAAGTGGCAGCCCAGGACAGTCAGTTGATGACTCCTGCCTCGCACACGTGTGTGGGTGGATAGATAGGCCGTTAGAGGACTGTCACAAGGGCGCTTATGAGAGCCCAAGTCAATGGAGGACTCCCCTCCCTCATGGGAAGACATGACTGCCACATGGCACCTATGACCAACACATGGCATTTGTGCTTCCCTCTCAAAAGAGACCCCATGGGTCTATAAAAGGTGGGACTTTTCTCACCCAAAAAGGACAGGTTGAAGGAGATTTCAAGCAACGAAGTGCTGCCGAGTTGAAGACCCACTTGCATCCCTTTTGGTTCACCTTCTCGCATCCACCAATCTCTCTTGCAAGGGAGGTTGTTGGGTGGCTTTTGGAAGCTTGAACCTGACCCAAATCCAACACATGGACACCTGAACCAACCAATTCGCCGACCCCTCAATCCTAAGAGGTTTTGGGCCCATCCCTAGTGGATTGGCGCCGAAATCAAGTGCCAACGGTGGGAGGCCCACTTGGGCACCCCCGCACTTTCTAAGTTTTAGAGCATTCTAGATTACTTTTTCAGGTTGCATTTTGTGTTATCATGTTTGGTTAACTCATAGCTGCAAGTTCATAACTTTTGATCAGATTCTAGTATGTTTTGTGTCGCTTTGTTGTTTCACTAACTTGCAGGTGGCGAGATCAAATTCCCGAGGGTAGAGGCCAAATTGGGAGAATCCGACCATCTGGGTCATCCCAAAATGGCCCCAATTACATAACCCCTTTGTTTGCAGGCATTTTGCAGGTCTCGAGAATCGACATTGGAGCAAGAGCAGGTCGGCTTCTTCAACACGGAAGAATTCGTCCCACCCAGGGACGAATTGCGATCGAATTCGTCCCGCCTGAGGACGAATTCCAGTTGAAGGCAGATTGGCCACTGTCTCGATGGCAATGGCCTTCCGGTAACTTTTTCTGTCTTCTGTCAAGATTTCAAGCCATTTGGACTCACTGTATTTACCGTTTCAGGCAAATGTTTACATGCATATTTCGTTAATTTTAGAGAACGAACACTTTCCATTTGCGGCAGGTGCTACTGACATCTTGGTTGTTTCTTTGTTCGCAGGAGAAGCAGCAGAGGTGAAGAACTCATCGACATCAGCGGCGACATCATCTTGGCCCGTCCATTTCAATCGTGGGCACGCGGAAAGAGGAACATTAAGTGATTGTAATCAAATTCTTTTAGCGCTCCTAGCCCCTGAAAAGGGAGGAGGCGTCATTGTAACAGAGATCAAGAAATTTTAATGAAAGGGCTGTGTTTTCTCCATTCGCTTGTATCTCGTTTTAATGCGTCTCTTTCGTTTCATGCATTTTACATTTCTAGGACTTAAGCGCATTTGATTTTGGTTGCATCGCAATTAGTGTTTCCTTTGCCCGAAATCTCGTGCTTTCAGTGGCGATCACGGTGGGACCCTGTTCCCTGGTGTTTAAAATCATAGAAACTGATTAAATTTTTGTGTTTTGTGCTTGACAGGTACATTTTTTTGTTGCATACTGCTATTCGTCTCTAGCAGGGACGAATTCTGTTCTGCAATTCGTCTGACCCTGGGACGAATTCAAATTCGTCTCTGGGAGGGACGAATTCTGTTCTGTAATTCGTCTCACCGAGGGACGAATTCCTATCTGCGACTTTTCAGAGCAGAAATTTAGAAGCAACTGGAGCAGCAGAGAAGAGGTAGGGATTTTTATAATCTCTGTTAAAATTTCTGTTTCTGTTTCTGTTTCTTTGATTGTTTTCATTTTATCCCGCATGCTTAGGGAAAGTCATTTATGCTTGTTTCATTTTCGCTAAATAAAATGAATCACACACACATCACGCAACAATTTTAAACCAAGGAGCTGGTCGTAAGACCCCAGCCCTTGAGCAAGACCAACGGTGGGTTCATCACCACCTTGGCTTAGCTTTGCATCCATTTCCCGATTGTCAACCGTTGTTAGGCGTAAATCCCGACGAAAGCCGACCGAGTGTCGCCGGGGTGATTCCCATGCGCGCGAGGATAAGTTTTCTATGGTAGGTGCCATTAACAGACAATCCCCCTTCCGTACCGCCTACGTACCACGTACCTTCTCCTCTCACGTACCTATAGTCTCCCTCTCGTAAGGGCGGGTATATAGAGAGGTTGGTATATCGGCCTCGGTTGGTATATTGAAGGGGCGACCATTTTGGGAGTTATATGAGCCGTCATAATGCATTTAAACGTTCTTCAAAACCTACAAAAACAAAACAAAACATCAAAATGCACTAAACCAGTTTAGGGCACACCGATAATCCTTAAAAGAGATAATCACGGTTTGCGCATGTGTGTGTTTATTTTTGCTTAGTGTAGACAAAAAAAAAATCATCATAAACAAGATAAAAATTTGTTTAGATAGCATAGAAGCACCGCAATGGTGTACACCCGCAGCCAAGCCCAATCAAGGGCAGAAGCTCCGGAAGGTACACAAGAAGCAGGCACGAATCGCCTTCGCTTCAGTCTCAAGGATTTGGTCATACCGCCTTATCGGTCTAACCTACAAAAGAATCCAATTCAGAATCCTCGGTGGGGTATGCCTATTCAAAGCAGCCCCTTTCGAGAGGACGCCTTACATGTAGACCTTGAGGTAAACAGAGAATCGCCCTCTCAGGTTAGACATGAGTGGCCACGGCGCGACGAAGCGCTAGACAGGCAAACCATCCATTTGGAGGGACAACGTGGATATGGTATCCCTTCTTTACCTCACATCAGAATAGAGAGACAAAATCTAGAGCGTAGGGTTCTTTACACAAAATGACCTAACTCCGCCTGCCCCCTTCACACCTATGAGAGGGAGCGCGAGGAAGATCATCGCATTCCTCAAAGACAACAACATACAACGCGGGAACCTTGCGCTTCCGCACCAGCTGGACATCATGATCACCCCTTGAGGCCAGAACCTCGAGTACAGGCCGCCTACCTCGACAGAGGGAAGCGACCCCTTGAAGTTGTAGATCATCAAAATCAAGGCAAACACATAGGAGGAACATTCGAACCTCCTGAGCAAAATAGGGTAGACCAAATTGACCCGATAGTCGCCCAACATGCCACCCGTCAAGCCCAAATCATGCGGCTTAAACAAAGTCATCAGGAGATAGAGTATCAACACCGCTTGGATAGAGAGCGCATGCAACGCGAAGCGGATGAGCTACGCTATAAACTACCTGAGAGGGAGCCAACCCCTCGCATTCAAAGAGCCGAACAATATGTGAGACATAATCCGTTGGTGCAGGACAGGTCTCCACGACCTCGTCAAGCTTTGCCTCCAAGACCTCATGGATTCGAGAGGGAGGCAACTCCCCGAAACAATGATGGGTACCTTCAGCGAGGGCTTGATCAGGGTCATAGGTTTCGCCCAGAGACTCCTCAAGAATTTTACGAGGAGTATGAACCAGAAGAGGAATATGTTGAAAGTCCCCATCAAGGCAGGAGGGATGCCATTCGGCCACCCCTCCATAGGCCTCCAGTTTATCATAACTTACAACGAGAGAGAACAAGAGAGGAAGAAATAAAATCTTCCGATGCATACCAAGCGCTATTGGAGCGTTTGGAGTCTGTGGAAACAAAAGTTGCTGGGCATCAAAAACCCACATTACGTCAACTCCGTAGTAATCCGGTGCATCCCTCAGTGCCTACACCTCTTTACCCCGAGCACTTCAAGTTGCCTCAATTGGCAGTTTTTAAAGGTGAAGAGGACGCACAAGAACACGTTACAAGATTTTTAAGCCAATGCTTCGGCATCCAAGATAATGACGCATTGTTGCTTAGAACATTCATAACCACATTCGCAGGCCCCGCCTCGGATTGGTTCACACAACTGCCCAAACACAAAGCATAAGCAACTTAGATCAATTAGTAGATGCGTTTCTTGAACGCTTTGCCTTCAACACAAGGAAGAAGGCATCACTGAGTGATCTGGCGAGCTTTGAGGAGGAAACAATGGCAAAATATGGGAATCGATGGAGAGCTTTGCTTTCTAAGTTACCCTACCGTCCTCCTATGTCCGATCTCACGCAGATGTTCGCAAAAAGTTGCTTAAAATCAATCTCTCGGTCTATTGTTGCTGCGGCAATACGATAGCTTAGAAGAAGCTTTGGCGCAAGCCGGAGTCATAGAAGAGATTAAAATAGGTGAAGGCGCAATCGCTAAGCCTAAAAAGAAAGAGTGGAATAAAACCACTAAAATCGGGACAACGCAACCACAACACGCCGCAGCCAACCAAGTTGCGATAAATGTTCCCGCGCCCGTGCAAGAAACGCAGCCCCAAAAGGCTAATTACCAGGCAGTGCCTCCCGCTTATGAAAGAGATAATAGAAGACAAGAGCAAAATTACCCGCGTCGCCCTAGACGACATTTCACCCCATATGCGGAGTCTAGGGATTCCTTATTTGACCGCTTGTCAATGGCAAATTTAGTCACTGCCAGAAATTCAAACTATAGACCCTAACATTCCCAAGCCTAGGGGGTACAGAGAAGAATTGTATTGTAGATTCCATAGGCGCAGAGGACATGACTTGAATGGGTGCTGGAAATTCAAAGAACTAGTCCAGGATTTGATCGACAATAGAACATTGGTCGTGGACAACCCCATCGCGCCAAACAACCAACAAATGGGGGTATTCAAGGACCCCTTGCCTGCCCACGAGGCACAGACAAAACCACTCCAGATTAACGAGGTGCGACAGGATCTTCCCACGCAGGGATTTGTGGGAATGATTAGCATAGTAACAAGGAACAGAAGGTACCCAGCAGTTGCCCCCGAGGTAGCTACGAGGGAAGTTCCGACAACATCGCAGCCTCAACAACGCCCAACGCAGTTGCCTCCGCCTAGACCCGAGGTCACAATACGAACCAAACTCACGCAGAGTTTGCGGACCACATCGGCTAGGCTGTCCATTTACGAGCTTATTCAACAGTCAGCACCCCATAGGGAAGCTCTTATGGACATTTTAAAAGCCATTGAATTACAGCCCCACGAAGCAAATTCTTTCAACAACTTCGTAGGACATGTGAAACGATGTACGGAGCCGGTCATCACATTCAGAGAAGATGAGGTCAAAACGATATCGAATGACATGGCAGATCCACCCCTGCACGTTATCGCGCGGGTCAACGGGATTCCGTACAAGAGAGTGCTGATAGATACTGGCTCGTCTAGTAACATCATTACCATTGCAGCCTTAAAATATTTTAAGTTGCCAGCCTCTCACATCACAGCCTCCACGTACACACTGCAAGCTTTCAACGATGCAATATGCTCGACGATCGGCACAGTTGTTCTACCTATCCAGGTAGGACAAAAGACAATACCTACACTGTGCCATGTGCTGGAAGGCGAAATGGCTTATAATATACTGCTAGGGCAGCCTTGGATCGTGGGACATGAAGTGTGTCCCTTCGATCGCCCACCAATGCTTAAAGTATGCTTATGAGGGAGAAATACATGTAGTCCCAATGGACTTAGAGCCCTTCAAGTATTGCAATGCGGTACAATTCATGCCTCAATCGACCCTCCCTTCAACGCATTTGGATTTTCAATTAAATCCATCTAAACAGGGTCCGATACCGCAGGCACCACTGGTGGCCAACAAGGCAAAATCCCAGCCAGGTGAGACCTCATCACCTGCTCCTTCATCATCAACGCCACCTATCATGGCCCAACAGAAGGACAAGGGAAAACAGATCGTGGAAGAGGTTAAACCCTTGGAAGAAAGGTTGCCCACAATCTCAACGGTATCAACGGAGAAAACACCCAGCACAATAGAAACTAAGACTCCTGAAACACCAAACATGGAATGGAGTCAAGAAGGACTACCATTTCCTCCCACCCAATCATCAACAATCACTGTTGAAATGGCCAGTACGGGCTTGGGGGAATATTTGGTACAAAATGTTGTGGCGACGCCAAAGCATTGGAGTCAATACAAGACATGGGAAGACCTCGCCTTCCCATAGGGACAATTGTTCCTCTAGGCTACCCTCCAAACCAGACAAATTTCGTGTATGGGGGCCTTGATCATGGTCTTGAACCATGCCAACAAAAGGAAGCAGACGAAGAGCCTTTTGTTGAAAACATCAACTATCTTTTCAAACCCATATTTTGCCCTAAAATATCTCGGCCAATGCAATTGGCATGGATACGGGCTAGGCAGATATGAGCAAGGGATGCGGATCCTTTGCCAACCAAGATATCGGATGCCATATGACAAGTCAGGGGTAGGGTTCAACCATCCCCTGCCATTAGACATCTTGGTTGAAAATATGCAAGGCCTAGAAATAGGCAACAAGGGGGGATTGGCATTAGACCCTTATGCCAATCCAAATACATAATACACATTGGGAGACTACCTCCCATGGTCAACAAACACCCCTGGAAATAGCAATAATCCCTCTCCTTTGCTAGAGAGAGGCGAAAGTTCGGACAGTGGTCCTCAAAGAGAAAACCAACGACTGCCGGACATCTTTCTGAAGCTGTTCCCCTTAGAGATTCCAGATGAAACAACACAGCATCAAGAGAATCAGGTCCCTCCACCAAGAGTGGAACAACCACAATGGGACCAGATTAACTTGCCGGAACAAGGAGGATCCTCAACGCCGCAAGCAACAGCTTGCTGAAGAGGATGAACATTTTTGGGTCTTCGAAAGTGATTCAGAAGATGAGACTGAAATGGACTATCTCAGACATGCGCGACGACATCACCATGCTTTAACCCATGAAGATCTAATGGGACAGATGGGCATACGGTTAGGGCATGAATGGTGGGTAGACCCTGCAAGGTGGGACCAAGTATTGGATCCATGGCTCCAAATTCAAGATGAGCATCGTCCACCTCGAGATCCCATCATGACACCAGTGCCGAGAAAAGACCCTGCCATCCTTTTCGCAAATAGGGACGAATTCGCACCTAGGGAAGATCCATTCGTGCCCGTTCCCGTAGAGCCAGATCCAGAGTATAGGGAGCATCTAAAAGAATCGAGCTATCACACCCACGGTTCTGGAGACCAAATTCATTCCATCCACATGATCTCCATTGATTTGACCGCACCCATCCGCAATATGGCCGATCCAACATGGTCATTGCATCTAGACATAGATGCCATCGACTGGGATCGCGTCAATTCACCTTTATCACCATCATAGTACTGGCCTTTCGGTGAAATGCCTCATTTGACCCCAAGGACAACTCAAGAAATTTTTCAGGCTGAAGAGGGACCCGAGGTTCCAAACGCAGATTTAAACTCAGCCAATGATATCCATTTGATCCCGACTCCACATCAGTTGGAGGAAGGATCCCACATGTCAGTCGAAGAAACGACTGACGTAGACATCGGCTTAGACCCAACGAATCCACAGATTATCAAACTAGGGGTAAGTCTTTCCCCCGAAGAGCAAGCCGATTACATTACCCTTCTCAAAGCGAAGAAGGAGGTTTTTGCATGGTCATACAGAGACATGCCGGGACTAGACCCGCAGCTAGTCACGCATAATTTAACGCTTGATCCGACAATCAAGCCTGTAAAGCAAAAACTACGCAAGATGCACCCAACAGTGGCCTTGATGGTCAAAGACGAATTACAAAAGTTGTTGGATGCACAGTTTGTCATCTACGTGGATTATCCGCCATGGCTGTCCAACATGGTTCCCGTCAAGAAGCCCGACGGGAGGATTCGCATATGCACCAATTTTTGAGACCTAAACAAAGCGAGTCCTAAGGATGATTTCCCCTTGCCAAGCATCGACGCGCTAGTAGACGCTACAGCAGGTCATGAAATGCTCTCCCTAATGGATGGCTTCTCAGGATACAACCAAATTCGTATCAATCCTGAAGACCAACTTAAAACGGCGTTCACAACGCCTTGGGGGACATTTTGTTATAAGGTCATGCCTTTTGGCCTTAAAAATGCCTGGCGCTACCTACCAACGTGCCATGACATACATCTTCCACGATTACATGCACAAAACTTTGGAAGATTACATGGATGATTTGTTAGCCAAATCTCTTTTGCGCTCAGATCATCTCGGTGACTTAAGCAAGATTCTCGATCGCCTCATAGAGCATAAGGTCGATCGAATCCCAAGAAGTGCATATTTGGCGTCACATCTGGAAAACTCTTGGGTTTTATAGTCTCAAAATGAGGCATCGAAGTGGACCCAAAGAAAGTCAAGGCAATCCTTGAAATGGCTCCCCCAACCACTATCAAGCAGACTCAGAAGTCCGCAAGGAAAGGTCGCGTCGATTAAACGCTTCATAGCGCAATTATCTGACAAATGCCGACCCATGAACAAATTATTGCACAAGGGGGTCACATTTCATTGGGATGACGAGTGCCACTCAACCTTTGACGAAATCAAACAATACTTGGCTTCGCCACCAGTATTGGCACCACCTAGACCAGGAGTGCCGTTCTACTTATACATCTCAGCCATCGAGGTGGCACCGGGCGCCATGCTAGCCCAAAAGAATGAACTTCACAAAGAACAGGCTACTTACTATCTTAGCCGCACCCTGGTCGGGCTACGAACTTAACTATGCATACGTTGAGAAACTCGCTTGCGAGTGGTGTTTGCTACCAAAAAGCTACGCCACTACATGCTGAGCAACACTACGTATGTTGTGTCTAAGGAGAATCCATTGCGATACATGATGAGTCGTACTTATCATAGTAGTCGCACGACGAAATGGATCATGTTGTTGACGGAATTTGACATTGAGTTCATTGGGCAAAAATCTATCAAAGGACAAGTCATAGCCGATCAACTAGCAGAGGCTCCTCTTGAAGACGATCAGCCTCTCGTCATAGAACTACCCGATGATGGGGTCTTCCATGTCTCAGAATCGCCAGATTCTGATGAGCCTGAGTCACAGGCCGACATAACCCTGTTCTTCGATGGTTCTAAATGCGAGCAAGGTGGTGGCGCAGGAATTGTATTCTTCACACCGCAGGGCGCTCCAATGCCCCTGTCATTTAAATTAAACTTCCAATGCACCAACAATAATGCAGAATATGAAGCCTTGCTCCTAGGTCTTCAAACAACAATCGCCATGAACATCAAACGATTGAATATCTTTGGTGATTCGCTGTTAATAGTCAATCAAGTCAAAGGGGTATATCAATGCAAATGCCCAGTTCTGAAGGCCTATAAAGCCCTCGTGGACAAATTCCTGGCAAAACTTGAGTGGTATGACATCGAGGCACTCCCTCGATCATCGAATCATTTTGCGGACACAATGGCCTCCTTGGGGTCACTAATCCCGCAAGACCTTTTCGGTGATATGACAACTATTCAAGTCAAAACCTTATCGCAATCCGCGATAGAGCGTGCAAGCTCAGACTTGACGCCAGGAATCCACATGATCCAGATTGAACCATCCTCGGATAAGTTCTTTCGAATCCGAGATCGTCTGAAACGTGCCAACTGGGGGTCCTTGTTCTCCCCTACTCCCATTAATAGCAACACAACGCTATTCTTACAAGTTCTATCCCATTCAGCATTTGTTAGGGAAGAACTTCGAAAGGGATTGGCTGTTCATACTGTCGAGGTTTCGATCAACAGACTCGGTATTTACCCATAAGAGACTACCTCAAGTTAGGTAATCTTCCCTTTGGATTGACGCACGCCGCAAAACGAACATTCAAGCAGAAAGCGGCTAAGTATGTCTTGATAGGAGACATTTTGTATCGTCGAAGCTATGACGGAATTCTTCTTCGTTGTTTGGACCAGCAAGAGTCCACTTGGGCAGTCGCCCAAGCGCACGACGGTACATGTGGTGGTCACTTTAGTGGTATGGCCATCGCAAAGCGCATTCTTCGCATGGGCTATTATTGGCCATCTTTAGAGCGAGATTGTTGCGAATATGTCAAGAAGTGCGTGAAATGTCAACATCATGCCAATTTGATGCACGTACCTTCCCATGCCCTACAGACAGTCCAGCATGCTTGGCCATTTTCGTAGTGGGGCCTCGATCTAATCGGAAAGATCTCCCCTGCATCGTCAGGCCGTCACACGTTTATCATAACGGCCACAAAGTATTTTACCAAATGGGTGGAAGCAATTCCGTTAACCTCAACGAAAGGACCCCGCATTGTGGAGTTCATCTTGCATAACATCATATGTCATTTTGGTATTCCATCCAAAATAATATCGGATAATGGGCCATCATTCAAGAACAAAGACGTGCGTGCTTTGACCACAAAGTACAAAATTCAGCACAGCTTTTCAACGCCCTATTATCCGCAAGCAAACGGGCAAGCAGAGGCATCAAACAAAACACTAGTCGCCATCCTTAAAAAGACAGTCACAGCATGCCATAAGGATTGGCACATACAAATCCCACTTGCCCTTTGGGTTTATCGCACTAGCATTTGGACGCCCACTGGGGAAACTCTGTTTTCATGCGTGTATGGCTCAGAGGCAGTAATGCCTCTCGAGTTGGAAATTCCTTCCCTCCGCATATCAATGCAGGAGTTCATCGATGATAACACTGCGCGGCAGGCCCGGTTAGACCAACTTACGTTGCTTGACGAACGACGCGTTAATGCTCTCGAGCACTTACGTATCTATCAAGAGCGGCTTAAGAAAGCATACAACATGAAAGTTCACCTAAGAGACTTTCGGGTTGGTGATTTGGTTCTGAAGGAAAACCAACAAAACTCTAATTTGCCGTCCCACATGAGGGACAAATTCATGGCAAATTGGTTAGGTCCATATGTCATTGATAGCATAATAGGACCCGGGACATACCGGCTAGCTTCTCTTGATGGTATCAAGGAAACAGAACCCTTGAATATCAGTCATTTGCGACCATTCCACATCTAAGAAAGCCATATCCTCAAAAAGCTCCAAGGATTATCACAATCACTTGGTCAATCCAAAAGCTCCAAGGATTATCGCAATCACTTGGTCAAAACAAAAAGCTCCAAGGATTATCGCAATCACTTGGTCACCACAAAAGCTCCAAGGATTATCACAATCACTTGGTCAATCCAAAAGCTCCAAGGATTATCGCAATCACTTGGTCAAAACAAAAAGCTCCAAGGATTATCGCAATCACTTGGTCACCACAAAAGCTCCAAGGATTATCACAATCACTTGGTCAATCCAAAAGCTCCAAGGATTATCGCAATCACTTGGTCAAAACAAAAAGCTCCAAGGATTATCGCAATCACTTGGTCAAAACCAAAAAGCTCCAAGGATTATCGCAATCACTTGGTCAAACCAAAAAGCTCCAACGATTATCGCAATCGCTTGGTCAAATTCATCAATAGAGAGTTCCTCTAGCACCGCATATTCACATTCACAAAATCAATCCATCAAAAGTACAAAAATATGTAGCTGCATTAAGCATTGCATCCATACATTGCATATTTGTGGTTGTATAGGTCAAAGGCACCATAGGCTGCAATTGCTCGCTAGTCCATCTTGTTCCGCATAGTTCCATTTTACAAAAACAACAAAAACACCATGCATAACTTTTACCACACTACAGCCGATGGTCCGTAAATGTACCAAGAGTTTCAATGATTCAGCTCATCATTTTCCTCTTTAACCATGTAATGTATCAAATCGAACAGATTTTACGAAGGTAGAGTCATACTTGAAATACACCTTGTTACGTAACATCCCAACACAAATTAAAACACTAAAAATTCCCAAGTTGTGTGAACGAAAGATGAAACCTCGCAAAGTAATCTAGGTCACCACAAGCGAAACGGTTATCTTGATCATCCCCCCGTGCGAATGACCCCTAGAATGCCGAGAGTTGGCAAAAGGACAAGCATCCTCCCTACCCAATTCCCTAAGAATCCCTAAAGTTCTCAATAGTTGCAAAACACCAAAAATTTGCAAAATGTCAAAACTCCAAAATTTGACAACCTACAAGTGCACACATCAAAAGGCAAAAACAAAGTGATTTTCGTCACTCCATATCCCCATCCCTTGCTCGAAAGAAAAACAAATCAAAATAAACAAGTGATCTCATCACTACAAATGAGCAAGTATCCCAATACAATTGAAGAAAAGAAGGGAGTTGACCTTGAATCCCCGGAACTCTCAAGGATTCTATAGGTCATAAGGCAAGCTTCAGCACCAATTTGGTTGATAGCCTATCGGTAATGAAGTAAACCTCCCGCATGACGATATATCTGTCACATTAACTTGCGTACAGATCAATGTTTGCATGTGGATGAGCTAGCTTATGGCATCCTGGATTACACCGCAGATTAATCTTAGTACATACAACAAAGGAATTCGTGGAGCTAATTAGGTGATCCTCAGGACAGGTTCGGTTGAAAGCCCATCTGGCACTGGCGGTATCCTAACAAATACCACTAAATGAACTCAATTGCACACACAGGGATGTAAAATAACTTGGTCAAAAACAAGTCCGATTCATACCTTGTCCAAAAGTCTTGTAAGATAAAGTACAGTCATGGATAGTGAGTTAAAACCGTCTGAATCTCAGAAAACCTTACATACATTCCTAAACCATCTCGCTACTTTATCATCCTTATAATACCATCAAAAAATACAAAAAAAAGAAAACCATATGTATACCATACAAGAGTCATACACCATAACAATAAAAAGCATCTTAAACAGCCTATGGTGCCATAACCAAACATCACAAAATTCCATTCATCCACTTTGCATATCACATAAAAATCAAAAACATTTGCATTCATCATAACATAATGCATCCATCAAAAAAAATACATATGCATACATCCATAGTCATCAACCATCATGCATAACAAAAAATCAAAATCATCACATTAAGAACACCACAATAAAACAGGTATATATATATCGCCATAGCCGGACCGCTCCACGGAAGACGGATTTTCGACAATTGCATCTCCAAACGCGTCACAAAAAAACAACAAAAAATAGTACAAAATTCAACAAAAAAAAACAGCAATAAACATTGCCAGACACAAGTGCTCTTGCACTTAACCTCTGGGCAAAGAAAATCGATGTCGGGGTTCAAATTGTCACTCTCCTACTTCCCCAAGAAGGCTATAATAGCCGGACCGCTCCACGGGAAGTTAGGTTTTCGATGATTTCACCTCATTACGGCATCACCAAAAGGGTTAACACCCACCAAAAATAGGTCCAAATGTTGGAAAAATTGCACATGCTTAACGGTAAACCCTCTAAACGCACCCTTGCACAAGTCATCTTGGGTCAAGCGACTCGTCGCTTTGCTCACGAAGGTCATTCCCTCATCGATTCGTCGCTTGAGGGGGTAGTCACACTTAGTCACCAATCAACAATCACACACCCAATTAAGGAAAACGACATGCATTCAAAGAATCATTGACAAAGACAATCACGCTCCCGCTTGGGGCGATAAACAAGCAACAATCAAATCAATCAAACACTTGGCATTTCGTGAATCATGAACACAAGGTTCCCCCGTGGATAAAACGCCCTTCGCCTATTCATGACTGATCAATTGTCTAAGTTCAAGTCACACCTCACCAAAATAGGTTAACACTTGAAATCAAACTCCTTAGCTCGTCAGAAGCAAGGATTCAAGAATGCATGCCCTTTCCATGCTTGGGGCATCAAAAGTTGGTTAGGTTACCAAGAAACCCTAATCATTAGTGCTTTGGTTATCTATTTTTGCTCGGCGCTGTGCCATGCACAACGCATCCCAAAAAGGGGCATCTGTAGACACCAAAACAGCACCAATCCGATTATGTGACCGCAAACACTGATCGCTTTGACAAACACAGCCCCAGGGCAGCCCTCAGAGGTCAAACAGTGGTCCTAACCACTTTCATAGCAATTTTGTAAGGTCAGGAAGCAATTTGGCACATTTAGACACTTTGCTCAGTATTCGTCTCACCCAGGGACGAATACTAACTGGAATTCGTCTCACCCGGGGACGAATTCTGAAATCGTCTCACCCAGGGACGAATTCCAAGTTTAACGGGCAAAAAGAAGAATGGTGCCAAGTGGCAGCCCAGGACGATCAGTTGATGACTCCCGCCTCGCACACGTGTGTGGGTGGATAGATAGGCCGTTAGAGGACCGTCACAAGGGCGATTATGAGAGCCCAAGTCAATGGAGGACTCCCCTCCCTCATGGGAAGACATGACTGCCACATGGCACCTATGACCAACACATGGCATTTGTGCTTCCCTCTCAAAAGAGACCCCATGGGTCTATAAAAGGTGGGACTTTTCTCACCCAAAAAGGACAAGTTGAAGGAGATTTCAAGCAACGAAGTGCTGCCGAGTTGAAGACCCACTTGCATCCCTTTTGGTTCACCTTCTCGCATCCACCAATCTCTTTTGCAAGGGAGGTTGTTGGGTGGCTTTTGGAAGCTTGAACCTGACCCAAATCCAACACATGGACACCTGAACCAACCAATTCGCCGACCCCCCAATCCTAAGAGGTTTTGGGCCCATCCCTAGTGGATTGGCGTCGGAATCAAGTGCCAACGGTGGGAGGCCCACTTGGGCACCCCCGCACTTTCTAAGTTTTAGAGCATTCTAGATTACTTTTTCAGGTTGCATTTTGTGTTATCATGTTTGGTTAACTCATAGCTGCAAGTTCATAACTTTTGATCAGATTCTAGTATGTTTTGTGTCGCTTTGTTGTTTCACTAACTTGCAGGTGGCGAGATCAAATTCCCGAGGGTAGAGGCCAAATTGGGAGAATCCGACCATCTGGGTCGTCCCAAAATGGCCCCAATTACATAACCCCTTTGTTTGCAGGCGTTTTGTAGGTCTCGAGAATCGACATTGGAGCAGCAACAGGTCGGCTTCTTCAACACAGAAGAATTCGTCCCACCCAGGGACGAATTGCAGTCAGAATTCGTCCTGCCCAGGGACGAATTCCGGTTGAAGGCAGATTGGCCAGCTGTCTCAGTGGCAATGGCCTTCTGGTAACTTTTTCTGTCTTCTGTCAAGATTTCAAGCCATTTGGACTCACTGTATTTACCGTTTCAGGCAAATGTTTACATGCATATTTCGTTAATTTTAGAGAACGAACACTTTCCATTTGCGGCAGGTGCTACTGACATCTTGGTTGTTTCTTTGTTCGCAGGAGAAGCGACAGAGGTGAAGAACTCATCGACATCAGCGACGGCATCATCTTGGCCCGTCCATTTCAATCGTGGGCACGCGGAAAGAGGAACATTAAGTGATTGTAATCAAATTCTTTTAGCGCTCCTAGCCCCTGAAAAGGGAGGAGGCGTCATTGTAACAGAGATCAAGAAATTTTAATGAAAGGGCTGTGTTTTCTCCATTCGCTTGTATCTCGTTTTAATGCGTCTCTTTCGTTTCATGCATTTTACATTTCTAGGACTTAAGCGCATTTGATTTTGGTTGCATCGCAATTAGTGTTTCCTTTGCCCGAAATCTCGTGCTTTCACAAGCTTCTTCCTTTTCTCATCAGGAATGTGTGCATATGCTAAAGAACCAAACACTTTGAAGTGCTTTACATTAGGTTTCTTTCCATACCACGCCTCATAAGGAGTGACACCATCTAAACTAGAACTATGACTTCTATTTAGAATATATACACTGGTTCTTACAACCTCTGCCTAGTACATATGAGTTAGATGCTTAGTTTGTAGCATCTATATTGCCATCTCAACTATGGTGCGGTTTTTTCGCTCTGCCACACCATTATGTTGTGGGGTATAGGTAGTGGTAAATTGCCTTTTGATCCCACTTGCTTTAAAATATTTCAAGAATACTTTTGAGGAGTTCACCTCCTCGATATGTCCTAAGACATTTTACATAATTACCACTTTGATTCTCTACATTGTTTCAAAAATCTATGAAGCAATCAAAAGCTTCATCTTTATGTTTCAAAAAATAAATCCAGCACATTCTAGAGAAGTCATCTATGAAAGTGAGAAAATAACAATAGTTTTGAGACTCTGTGTTTGCATTGGTCCACAAATGTCTAAATGTACTAATTGAAGTGGATAGCTAGCTCTCCACGCTTGTTCTTTTGAAAACTTCGACCTTGAGTGCTATCCCAAAGCACATCCTTCACAGACCTCCTTTTGTTTATTGATTTTGGGAAGTCTTGTCACCATAGCTTGAGAAGTTAGAAGTTTCAAGCTAGCAGAATTAAGGTGACCATATCGCAAGTGCCAAAGCACACTTGGATTTGTTATAGCTACATTTGCAATTTGAGCTCCTCCTGGATCATCAAATTTGAGAGGGAATAACCTGTTCTTGGTCATGGGGACCTGTGTGATGACATGATTACAATTATTTTTATCAAAAATGATACATTTTCCTTCATAAAATACAAGCTTGTAATTGTTCTCCATCATTTGCCCAACGCTTAGCAGATTGTGTTGGAGCTTTGGAGTGTAATAGATGTCATGCACTTTCTTTAGTCCTTCTTTGGTTGGAACCTCCATGGCTCCAATACCCTCTAATTGCAATGTCTTATCATCCCCTAATTTGATTTAGGATTTATAAGTGGAATCTAGAGTAGAAAAAAAATATTCTTTGCCACTCATATGGTTTGAACAACCAGTATCCAGAATCCATGTGTCATTTATATTCTGTTCTGATTGTCCATATGATAGAAAAATATTAGAGGTATCTTCTTCTTCTCCATAATTACCATATTGACTACTGCTGCCTTGTGAAGATTTTGACCAGCAATCGCGAGCAAAGTGACCTGGCTTGCCACAGTTGAAACAAGCTTATTTGGACTTTTCACTTCCTCGCCCTTGATTTCCACTGTCTTGGATTTCCTCCTCGATTTTTATTTCCACCTCTTTGTTGATTGCCTCCTCTATATGAGTTGCCTCCTCTATTGAAATTGCCTCCTCTGTTCTGATTGCATCCTCTGTAGTTGATTCTGCCTCTACCTCTTTGCTTACCTCTGCCTTGACCTCTTCCCCATCCTCTTCCATTGTTTTCATTAGAAGTGAAGGCATTATCATCGCCTCCGTAGCTGGTTGAAGGAGTTTCAGGAAACCTCTCTTCATGTGACATTAACGATCCGATTAATGCATCGAATGTTAAAAGGGAAAGATCTTTGGATTCTTCTATAATTATGGTAATATGGTTCCATTTCTGTGTAAGTGTTCGCAACACTTTTGTTACAATTGTCTCAGAATTGATTGCTTCACCTAGTGTAACCATTTTATCTACTATTGATTTTACTCTAACACAATAATCACTGACTTTTTCATCATATTTCATTCAAATATTTTCAAAATCTCTCTTCAGTGTTTGAAGCCTTACTTGCTTCACTTGATTACTACCTTGGAATACATCACTCAATGCTTTCCATGCATCTTGAGCAGTCGTACAAGCAACAATTCTAGGAAATATGCTTTTCTCCAATGCGGCTTGGATATGAGAAAGAGCAGATGAGTTGCTCTTTTTCTCTTCTTTTCAAGTTTTCTTGTCTATTGCATTAAGTGTGGTCCAGTCTGTGGGTTTTGTATAGCCTTCCTCTATGATGTCCCACAAACCTCTTCCTATGAGCAGGATCTTCATATTTATAGACCAGTACTCATAGTCATAACTGTTAAATTCTGGGATAGGTAAGCTATTGTGTGAGGTCATAGTTACCAAAAAACTCTCTTTATTTCACGATTACAAAAGTACTTTGCTGAATGAAAGAAAGAAGAAGAAGGAAGAAGGAAGAAGGAAGAAGGAAGAAGGAAGAAGGAAGAAGGAAGAGATTACAAATTTAAGTCAAATCTGACTTGTTCTACTCTATCATTGACTGCTTGCTCCTCTTGATGTGGGGATGCGATCTCTTGATTTGCAAAGTTATCTGCCACTTCTTCTTTGTCGTCACTTATTGGTATGATTTCCGGTGATGGTGGTTCTAGGATTTCCACTGAAATGCTGTAGTGTGTGTACTCTGATTCTTATGGTGAAGCTTGGATGGATTCTGATTGTTCAAATTGACTTCTAAATGAATTATCTTTAAAATTTGCTTTGTACCCTGAGTCAGGATGCCTTTGATGTGCGATTAATACGTTTTGAAGTTGACTAAACACAATGTTGAGTCCATAACCTCTTACATTTACATCAAACCTTTCTGCACCTTCTCTTGCTAGAATTGTACATAAGGCATGATAACACCCATTAGGTATGATAATCAAATGCCTTTTGCAAAATACTAAGCCTCTTAGGCTTATTACACACTCTTTCCTCTTAGGAAAGTTATCAATTTATCTTTCAATCTCTGAGTATTTCAAAAAAAAGTGAAATGTACAATCTCTTTGTGGATGACAATATTAAGCCTTCAAGGTTTTTACAACAAATTTTAAAATTTAAACTTATTAAAAACATTAAATATTCATATTTAATAAAAAAAATAATTTTATAATCATTAAAACCTAAGTTTTAAAATAATTATAAATTAATTTATATTAAATTAATATTTAATAATTTTAAATTTCTAAAGTTTAAATAATAAAAAAAATTTAAACAAAATTTATCTCTAGCCCATTCGAACTCGTGACCTCTTGATAGTCACAAAACCTTAGACCAATGCACCACAAATTTTAATTTAAAACTCAAAGGATCCATGATCCTTTTCAACTATGCTTTCCAGGCGATTTCAAAAAAACAAAGCAAAATAGTGCCCAGTGGGATTCGAACCCATGACACGTAGATCACAAGCGTTGCGCCTTAGCCGCTCAAGCTATGCCCACATATGAGTATGGAGGAGGAGGGTTTTGTATTTAACAAGCTCTTATCGTCGATTGCAAAGAAAAAAATAATAATCCCACATTCAGTAGGATGGAGGCAATGCAAGGGTTTATAACCCTTGGTGCACGCCTTTTGAAATGATTGCATTCGAGCAATCAACGATCGCCCCTTTTGCCTCCAATTAGCCAACCGTTCCTCGCCATGTTGCTCCCTGGGTCTTGTTCTCCTCTCGCCACGCGCCACTCTCTGATTGGTTCTCCTGCATTGCTCTTATCTTTGTGTGCTTGCTGTGCTGGCCTGCTCCAGACTTCACCTCGATCCACATGCTTCGGGCTTATCTCACCTTGAGCTACGCGCTATGAGCCCCACATTGACCTTGCTATGGGCTGTGTACTATGGGCTTCTCTCTCCTCGGTCCTTGGGCTTCCCTCACCTCGATCCTCATGCCCTCTCGATTTTGACTCTGATACCAGATGTGGTTTGAGAGAAATTAGGAGTGAAACATAGGAAATTAATATTGTATTCAACCTTAGGAATAATAGGTTACATTGGTATTTATACTCGTAAAATAAACGAACTTAGGGAATATAGGGAAGTTAGGGAAATAGAAGAAATAGGGAGGAAAAGAGAAAGGGAAAATGAGTTGGTTCGCCTTGCCGCCCTTGCCGTCCAATCCTACCTAGTCAACTGTCGTCCAAGTCAAACTTACCTACCCAGTCAGCTACCGTCCAAGGAGGTAAAAGGGGTAAGATCCAAAGCTTACCGTTGAAACAATTTTTTTACCTTTTTTACTCCTTTTTGCTCCTTTTACTAGCTATAATTCCAACAACTAATACTACTGCTACTTATAAATTTACAAGGGAGGATTTTCCCTCTAATTTTCCTTGGTATTTTTATAATTGAATGATGTACTTCCTTGATCATAATGACTAATCAATATAAGATTATCAGAGCCATACTTCTTAAATGCACATCCTGGAAAATAACTAAGGTCATCTTTACGTGTTGTAGGTGAGTTGGAGAGGGTAGGGCAATCCTCCAAGGGAGGTCCCTAGTTCCAATATCCACCCTACCAAACACACACCAAGTACCCAAAATCTAGTTGATAATGCTGGTGTGGTCAGGACCGAGCGTGACTCTTGGGTGATTTTGACGGTGTAGAACCCCCTGGTTGTGGTTTCTTAGACCAAGGCAACCCCGCAAGGGGTTTTTTTCTATATTAAAAAAAAACTAAGGTCGTCTTTAGTAGATGGTCTTCATCTCTTCAATCGAGGAAGTCATAATTTTTTCTCAAATTCCCTTGTCTCTTCATTTGACTTTAGTCATACATGTTTTCTTGGCCTTCCGATGTCTCGCAGATTGATCGGGAGTTTCCTTTATCGCATTCCACTATCACTTGCAAAACCTTCGATGTTGGGGCTTATATTAAATGTGGGTTCCTTTGGTGCTCTTTTGACCACTTGTCGAGACTTTCGTTGAATGGACCTTTATAGAAGTCTCAATTGTTAGAAGTTCTTTTAAGCTTGTTCTCCATGGACTTAGACAAAACTTTGATTATTAGTTATTGAGGTTTTGACTTAGTCACGAGCGGGTAGTGGTGAACCGCTATAGTTTTTGTGGCTCACAGGGGCCTTCTAGCCTGCTAGAAGAACTCAAAATTGCCTTAATCCTTGGACTTGAATTCAAAATCTCTCGCAAAATAAAACACCAAAAAATATAAGGGGGGTAAAAAAAAATAGTGGTCTTTTGTGGAGAGTCTGGCAAGTGCTCTCCTATTTTTTTCCTATTCTTTATTCGATGGATATTGAGTATGCTTGAGTTGATCGTAAAAAACTAGAACATCACATTTATCATCTCGAGATAAATATTTGGTTCGGTTTATTATTTCATTGATCAACACCTTGTGTTTTGACAGTGGCCCAATGATCTATGCTATCTCTTATGGGCAAAGGGGGGAAATTTATTTTCTTGGGCTAAGCGGAGGTTCTTTAGTTGATTTGATCACTTCCAAATATTCCTCTTTTAAACATAGTTTACCTCTCAATTGATTCCATGGTGATGGGAGCCCTATCACTATTAGAGAATCTACCTCATTCTTCATTTTCCTCATAGTGTTGTATAAGTTATCCACAACCTTTGTGCTGATTTTATAGTAGAGAATCTACCTCATTCTTCAAGTTCCTTTTGAAGAGTTTGATTACCCTTTGTGCCATGATTTATTTGTCTTGTATCTCGACAGTTAGGATTTCAGAGTCGGGGGTTTTGGCCAATAGGGTTTTGTAAGTCCTAACTTTCTCTATCTTCAGGTTGACCTTGTCTAGGTTGGCTTTTGCCTCTCCATCTATTTTGAGGCCTAGAAAGGTTGTTGAATCTACAAACTCAATAAGTGGAAGTAGTTCTAATTCCATACCTCTTATGTCTTTCCAATAAGCCTCTTGAGTTTGTTTGATAATATCTTATGTTTCTTGCAATTGTTTCTATTTGTTCTATCACTTGAAGTCCTCAAGATATTTCAATAAAATATCTCTCTTGTTCATATTGGGCTTGCTACGTAGTCAACTAACTAGATAGTTCTTTTAACTGCTCCTCTTGTATTTTTAGAATAGCTTCAAGCCCTTGTTATTTTAATTGTTTGGTCAACAAGTTTATTTGATTTTTTAGGGCCTTGACCTCCTTTTGTGATTCTTTGTGGGTTTTCCTAGTTTGCTCAAGCTCTTCTTATTTTCTTTCTATTTTATAGGTAGTCAACTCAAAACCACGCTCTACCATTTTTTTGTCCTCCCTAGTGAGCTTTAATAGATCATGGGGTTGAGCATATTTTAAATCTATACCTATTGCTGTCATGTGCCAATATTTTTCTATCATTTCTTGCATTGTCTTGGACACTAGTGAACTTTTTCTTGAAAGTACTAATGCTCTTCTCTGAGGAGCAAAATGAAAGTCCACTTGGGTGGTGGAAATCTGTTGAGATTTTTGAGCTTGTATTTCCTGATTATATTGAGTCATTTGTTGCTTGAACTTCTGAAACTTTTGCCACAGGGTGAAGGCTTTCAGATTTTTTGTTACTCCCTCCTGCAATTTTATGGGTAAGACAAATTTCTCCATAGGCTTGATCAACTGAGGGAGTGCTTTGAGGATTGTCGATGTAGCCAAGGCTGAGGCTAGGGGAGAAATTTTGGAGGAACACATTATTTGTCCTACCCCATGCTGCAAATAACTAAGTGTGTTAGGAATAATGTAGCTTGCTTAGGTGAGGAGTTTTGGGCCTTTTCCAATGTAAGTGTTCTCTTTGACTTTTGGGACCTTTCTTTGGATGCATGAAGAGAGATATGGATTTAAATCAATATTCTACTATTGGATATTTCTCTTGATGCCCCGTCATGCCGCCTCCTCTTCTTTACATGGATATCTATGCATTCTCTTTTTTGTCCCTCTTCTTCTAGGGTGTTTTATCAGATGGCCTTGGCAATGCTTGTTTCTAGATAGATGAAGAAGGTATAGCCTTCTTCTGTTGAGTGATATGTCTTATGGTTTCTCCCAAAGGGTTGGAAAATGGTTCAATAATATCCCTTTGTTCTGTTGCTACCTCACGTATTCTCTGGTGTGTTTCACTAGTTGTTTCTTCTTCACTGGACTCTATAATACTAGAGCCTTTTGCATCTGAATGTTCTTCATTGTATAGTTCATTAAACATTATATATTTTTTATCAAGCCAAATTTGGCTTCTTTTTGTTCAGTGAGCTACCTCATCGTCCACCATACCTCTATTTTAGGCATCTTCTAGTACCAATTTCTTAGTTCCTTTATGTTTTCTTGCTTTACTTTATTCCAAGGATTGAAACTACCCTTAATCTCATAAAAATTTTCATAAGAATTCAAGGTATTTGGAGGTTTGGTTAGTTCAGTGAGAGGGTGGGTTGATGTTTCATCCCTAGGGCTTATGAGTTTCTCAATTTTAGACCTCTTCTAATGCATGGACCTTTGCACTTTTTTCCCCTTAAGATATGTAACAAATTTTTTCTCAAGGTCATCCGCTTGTATCTTATTAACTCTAGGCCTAGCTTCCTCAGCTTGCATTCTGCCAGGGAAGCTCCCCTTTTCTATGCACTGTTATTCCCCCTAGGATAAGAGGCTACTAGAAATATGATACATTTTGTTTACCGCTACCATGTTTGAAGTCCAAAGTATCAATTTGTTTGAATACTTCTAAGGTAAATACCCTATCAAGGATAGATATTGACAACAAATAAATAGGGTAGCTATAACCATGCATCTTGATCAAAGTTACCTCTTTGAAAAAAACCAGTATCCTAGGACTATTCCTTCTACAAAATTTTTAGATTATTCTAAAATTTTGGGGACTTGAGCTCCTCTTATTGTAAAAATAAATGGACTTAAAAAATTATCTATACAAATATAATATGAAGAGCCCTTCCTTAGGTATTTTTCCCAATTATACACTAGAAGGTCATTGCCCTTAGAATCTCTACATTTAATTCCTAATTTTGGAAACATGTTTGAATGTTGGTACAAAATAAGGTATACCAAGAATGAGGAATACTTGAATTTTTGTGTTGACTAGAACCGCTGGAGCCCTTCTCGGATTTGGATTGCAATCAACTTGACAAAATATAGGGTTATTACCTCTTGACTCATTTTGTGTAGAGTACCCAATTGAGACACAATAACGACTCTGTCATTTTCTTTGCCTAGAAGGAAGTCTATCATGCTCAGTGCATCCTTCACACCTTCACTAAAATTTTCAAAGGGAATGAATTTCTTTGAGACTGTGTCACCTTTTCTCACCTTCTCGAATTTTGACTGAAGAAAGGCCATTTTATTTTTTTGTAATAGTTTGTTGAAATTTTCCCTTTCTTCCTCCTCATTGATGTTTATTTGACCTTCTGGCAGCAATAATATTTTTTTGATGATAAAGCCATCAATTCTTGCTCTAAAATTTTTATTTATAGTCCTGATTTCTTGGGCACTTGGGTCATAACATTCTACACAGGTGCTTACCAATTCATAACAATAATATACCTCAATTTCCATGTATTGTATGGAAAATGGTCTATTTTTGGACTTAGAATTTTGAAGGTCTACTAGATTTGAAGCGCTTATAAGCATTTGTTCTTAGCTTTCTGGTTTCCTTGTAGACTTTACGGTCGAGGCAATCCTTAACTATGTTTTTCAGAACCTTGATGTTAGAGGAATATATGGGCATGGGTACTATTGAAATTTCTTATGCATGAGAATGTTGTCTTCATCATTTTGAGCTTGATATTGGATTTTCTCTTTTGTTGAATTATGAGTTGTAGAGGCTCTAGATAGGGAGTGAAAATTGATATCTTTTGAGACCATTACCCCTCTTATACTTCCCCTTGTTCATGATTCCCGCATGCCTTGCATTTATTGCTCCTTACTCACTTGATTTTTGGATAATACCATATTCTTCTAGGAGTGTCTAAATGCTATTCACACCTTCTAAGGTTTAATTATTTCCACAATCTTCCTTGTCAATCCTTGTTCATAAATGAGGTTCTATTCTAAGGTAACATTTAATGTAGACCTTTTACCTAACCACTAGCTTTCTTTCCCAAAACTTCTCTGGCGGGTAAGCTTCTTGATTTCAAATTTCATCCATTGCTCTTATGGTTGGTGTACATTGGATTGTGTGCCACTATTCATGCCCCATTTTTGTTTTACAAGGAGACTCAGTTGTTGACTAGGTGTCTCCTACAAAATTTACACGTATCTCGACCAA
This sequence comes from Wollemia nobilis, assembly GCA_028583015.1. Taxonomy (NCBI): domain Eukaryota; kingdom Viridiplantae; phylum Streptophyta; class Pinopsida; order Araucariales; family Araucariaceae; genus Wollemia; species Wollemia nobilis. The sequence continues at coordinate 6,701,166 of JAQPPZ010016931.1, forward strand.
AGTCTCATGTTATGATTGATCTTTGGAACTTATGCTTATTTCAAATACCAAGGACCAAAATAATATTTCTTCGTATGCCACTATAGATAGGAAGAATAAATCTTCTGGCCTAGTTTGTATGGATTTTATTTCTATGGCCACCATGTGATTTATCCCTTCCACTCTCCCACTTAAGTGGCTTTGGGTGGCCACTTATTCCATAATTCTACTTCATTCTTGTTCATCATTCTTTAGACTGGGAGAGCTTGGCTGGATATTATGCTCATTATAATGGGTAGGGGAAATTGTTTTCTCTTCCTCCTGGACTGGCTCATTTTTGGTTACAACTAGCTCCTTTTCTATGACAAAGTCATTCATGATCAATGAAGCCAATTGGTCCCATTCTATGATTGAATGAGGAGGGAGGGACTCATATTTTTCTAGTGCTTCCCTTTTCTGAGATGCCACCAACAATCCTAAGGCTACATCCTATTCCACTATATTATGTGTCTAACATACAAATATCAGTTTCTTAAGGTGTTCTAGTGGAGTACTAGCCTTTATCACTGTATTCTGGTAAGTTTAAATCACCTCCTAAAATTAAATTTGAAGAACACAAGCTTATACTGAGAGGGGGGGTGAACAGTATAAGACCGCTTTTTCAATTTTTCTTTCAATTCAACTTGCAGATCAAAATTATGCAGTAGTATTAATAGCAGTAAACAAAGCAATGCACAAAAACACCATTCACAAAAGAGACACAAAAATTTACGTGGTTCACCCAACGCGGGCTACTCCACGGATAAAATTTTCACTAAATTTTATCAACTCAGAATTTGGGAAAACCTTTCCCGATTACAATGTTTATGGGCACCAACCCAAAGGAGATACCTTCCCCTAACTCTACTCTAACTGGTGATCCTCTAGAAGACCTCTGTCTCTGTTGCCCTTAGCAAGTGGAACTCTATCCACGAAGACACCTGTCTTCCCTGCTCTGGCTGGAGACCTCTATCCTCAACTCTTTCACCTCCAAAGCTGGTCCTCTTGTCTGCACCAAACACAGTCCTTCGGTCTGGCACTAATGTCCTTGAAACTATACCTCTGTGCAATTACAACACTAGATCAAACATCCACTTATGCTCCTCTGCGATCGAACTTCTCCCCGCACTCTATCTGCAAAAGTCGCACTTCGAATGCACACTTCGATCGATACGACTCGACTCGGTCTCTACGCTCTATGGGCTTTACTTGCGTAAGTTTGATATTTTTCTTACCCCCTCTATCTCGAAAATAGCCCTCCTTTTATAGAATGAATTTCAAGATCAAAACACTCAACCTTAGTCGGTTGTTGCCCTTCAACCACGTCGGTTGCAAACCCTACGCTGCGTCGGCCCAGATTTAACTTTGTCGGCTCAAAGTTAACTCTATCCTTCAACCGCCTCTGGTTTTGTAGCTATCCCTACGAAACTACAACATGTCATGATATTGTGACACCTTTGCCTGCCATACGCCTTCTTTTGCCTATTGTCACGAAATCGTGACACTTTTGGCCTTTGTCTGCTTTGACAATGTTCTTGTCATGAAATCGTGACACTTCAGACTTTTTGTTGACGTCATATTCACTCTGTCATGAAATCGTGACACTTTAGACTCCATTGCATTCTTCTCTGCTTTTGTTGTGAAATCGTGACACTTTAGACTTTTGCTGACGTCATCTTCACTCTGTCGCAAAATCGTGACACTTTAGACTCCATTGCCTTCTCTGCTTTTGTCACAAAATCGTGACACTTTAGACTTTTGCTGACGTCATCTTCACTTTGTCGTGAAATCGTGACACTTATGACTTCATGGCCTTCTTCTCTGCTTGCACTAGCGAAAATGGAACATGTCACGAAATCGTGACACTTTCGCTGCCTTAAGCTCTTTTCTGCCATATGCCCATGAAACTGGAACATGTCACGAAATCATGATGCTTTTGTCTACAAAGCCTTCCTCTCTACTTCTGTCATGAAATCATGACACTTCTCCTATAGAAGACCTGCTTCCAGTTTCTATTGTGAAATCGTGACACTTTCTCCAACTGAAAGCTGCCAACTCTTCCTGTCACGAAATCGTGACACTTTTTGCATTCGCAAGCTTTCTCTTCATCCTGTAGCATGAAATCGCGACACTTTCTGCAACTTAATGCTGCCATCTCAACCTGTCGTGAAATCATGACACTTTCTGCATCCATACAACTTCTTTGTGGACTGTCACAAAATCGTAACGCTTCTTGTTCCAGACTCTTCCTTTTGCTACATGTCGCGAAATCATGACAGTTCTCTCTTCAAGATTTTCAGCATGTCACGAAATCGTGACAGTCCTTATTTTGATTTTTGTAGCATGTCACGAAGTCGCAACAATCCTTACTTTGTCTTTTGCAGCATGTTGCAAAATCGCGACACTTTTTCTTTCGGACTCTCTCTTCTACATTATGTCGCGAAATCGTGACACTTTTCCTTTCGGACTCTCTCTCCTGCAACATGTCGTGAAATCGTGACACTTGCTCGTCCGAAAAACTTTCCTGGCAATGTGTCGCGAAATCGTGACACTTTTATTTTTCTGCCTTCCTGCACTTTCCAAGTCACGAAAATGTGACATGTCATGAAAACGCGACACTTTCCATCTTGCTTTGCTTCTCTGCCAACATGTCACGAAATCATGATAGTTTTGCCTGCTTCAATTCTGCCTTCCAACATGTTCAGAAATCGTGACAGTTTTGCCAAAACTTTCTCTCTCCTCAAACATGTCGCGAAATCGTGACAGTTTTGCCAGCTTTCTCTCTCCTCAAACATGTCATGAAATCGTGACAGTTTTGCCAACACTTTCTCTCTCCTAAAACATGTCACGAAATCACGATAGTTTTTCCAGCCGCCTACATACTTTTCCTTACTTGTCTTTTTCTTGATCTTTTGCAACTGGGCTACTCTGATCTTCTTGGAAACTCATTGTCCAAACTGAAACCTTCATCAAAACAAATTCTTTGACATAAAAACAAATTGCTTCAAGAACTCCTTGACATCAATGACAACAACTACACTTGAGCAAAGGCAATGTACTCAAGGTACCCAAAATTGCCAACAATCTCCCCCTTTGTCATTGATGGCAAACCTTTACTAAAAGCACATCTTCAAGAGCCAAAACTGAAATCAATCTGAGCTGAAAACTGAGAATATTTCTTTGAAGTTTTGCTCCCCTTGACTTGAAGCTTTCCTCTTCACTTGAAGCTCTCCCCCTTACTCATATCTCTCCCCCTTTGTCATCAATGGCAAAGGGTCACCTTTGGGGCTCGGGACTAAGAAAGAGCCTCTTAGCTTAGTCCCTCCCCCACCTCCTAATGAGGTGATTTAAAACAAGGGTGGGAGTAAAACTCCCATTAGGCACTCATCATCATCAGTGTCTACAATTTCTTTGCCGGGCCTTCTCTTGAACTCTTTGTCAATGTTTCTGTTCTTGTCACTTTTCTTGTTCTTGTTCTCATCTCTTTTCTTGTCCACACCTTGATCCTTGGACCTGTTTATACCACTGTTCCTGTTCCTGTACCTTGGAAGATCAGCTCTGCATTGTCTGGCTATGTGACCTGCATTGTTGCACTTATAACAAGTAACAATATTATTTCTTTCAGGCATAGCTGTTCTTTGAATCCACTTGTTCTGACTAACCCATTTCCTGATATTTGCCTTGCAAAAAATTGCTTTATGCCCAAACTGATTGCAAGAGTAACAATACCCTTGGAAGAAATTACCACTTCTGAAATTATTGTTAACCTTCTTCATTTGAGACATGCAATGTGCAGCCATGTGACCAAACCTGTAACATGCAAAACATCTACCGTGAAATTTTCCTTTATATGACCTCTTGGGTCCTGAAAAATTTTTCTTCGCATTCTGAATTTCGTTTTCTATTTATGCGCATCGATCACTCACGGACTCATGTTCTGAAGTACTTTCTTCATCAGAACTCTCTTCTTTTTGGAATCTCTTACTAGATTCCCCAACCTGTTCTTTGAGCGGTTTAACAAAACCAAGACCTGTTTTATCTGTTGGATTTCTTTGACCTTTGATGAGAGACTTAACCCTTTTGGAGCTATCTTGAAACCTGTATAGCTTATCCTTGTACTCTTTAATTTCCACTTCCAAAGAAGCCATTTTTTGTTCCAACTTATTATACTCAAGAATCTTAGACTCTAACTCATCCTTGAGTTCCTGTGTTTTAGCTATAGAGAAGTCAAGACTTTCTATAAGATCGTCTCTCTCCATACAGCATTCATCTAACTTAATCTTGAGTCTATCATTCTTCTTTCTTTCCTTTTTCAAAACACTAAGAGCATTATTGAGTTCACATTCAAGATCCTCTATTTGATTGCACTTTGAATTATCAAGGCCTTTTTCAGATTTCTTATCACTAGAGGTGCTACCCTTTTCAAAAACCATACATGCATCTTCCTTATCATTTTCTGAAGCATCCTCATACATACTAGCAACCAATTCATTATTTGTGCAATCATCCTCAAGGTGCCCAAAATTTCCACATCTAAAACATTTCATGACAGTGAATTTATGTTTCGGTTCTTCCTCCTTTTCTGAAATGAACAACATCTCATTTTCATTATCACTAGAAGAGCTTTCACTATCACTGCTAGAACACTTACTTGCTTTGTCCAGATAGAAGCTCTTCTTGTTCTTGTGTGAATACCTCTTTCCTTGATTGTTGTGCTCATCTTTGTTCTTTTTGTAATACCTGTGCTTTTCAGAATCCTTGCTCTTAACATCCTGTATATCTTCATCACTTTCATTCTTGGAAACAGTACAGTCAGTAGCATAATGACCAAACTTTCCATAGTTGAAACATCTTATATTTTTCTTGCTTTTGTGCTTTCTAGAGAACTTGCCTTTCTTGTTGTAATATGCCTCTTCCTCACTAGAAGACTCATCACTCTCTTGAATCTATTTGCCCTTTGATTTCTTGGTAGCTTTGAAAGCTTCCTCTTTCTTTACATCAACTTTCACTTGAGTTCTCAACTCAAATGCTGCAAGAATACTATGGAGCTCATCCTTTTTCAACTTATCTAAATCTTTAGCTTCCTCAATAGCAAAAATATTTTCACTAAATCTATTAGGAAGAGATCTTAAAATCTTATCACACACATCATTTTCAGCAAGCTCAAGACCTAAGTCTTTCATAGAGTTAACAACTTCATCCATACGGAGCATGTAGTCACTAATATTTTCATCATCATTCATCTTGAGTTGTTCAAACATACCTTTGAAGTGTCTCAACTTGGCCTTTCGAACATTTACATCACCTGTGTGAACCACCTGCAGCTGTTTCCACATTTCACTAGTTGTCTTGTAGTGAATCACCTTGGTAAGATCTATCTTCTGTAAACCCTTTAAGATTGCATTCATTGCTTTTGAATTGCTGTGAAGTAGGAGCCTGTCTTCTTTAGTATAAGGACCATTTACAGGAATAGTGTACCCATCTTCAATCACTTCCCAAACCTCATTACCAAGAGCCATTAGATAAACCTTCATTCTTGCACTCCACAGACTGAAATCTGATCCATCAAGAATAGGTGCTGCATTGCCACTTGAATAATCCATTGTGTTCTTAACCAGTTCTTCCTTCATGCTGTTAAACCTTTTCGAAGGAACCCACTCTGATACCAATTGAAGAACACAAGCTTATACTGAGAGGGGGGGTGAACAGTATAAGACCGCTTTTTCAATTTTTCTTTCAATTCAACTTGCAGATCAAAATTATGTAGCAGTATTAATAGCAGTAAACAAAGCAATGCACAAAAACACCATTCACAAAAGAGACACAGCAATTTACGTGGTTCACCCAACGCGGGCTACTCCACGGATAAAATTTTCACTAAATTTTATCAACTCAAAATCTGGGAAAACCTTTCCCGATTACAATGTTTATGGGCACCAACCCAAAGGAGATACCTTCCCCTAACTCTGCTCTAACTGGTGATCCTCTAGAAGACCTCTGTCTCTGCTGCCCTTAGCAAGTGGAACTCTATCCACAGAAGACACCTATCTTCCCTGCTCTAGCTGGAGACCTCTATCCTCAACTCTTTCACCTCCAAAGCTGGTCCTCTTGTCTGCACCAAACATAGTCCTTCGGTCTGGCACTAATGTCCTCAAAACTGTACCTCTGTGCAATTACAACACTAGATCAAACATCCACTTATGCTCCTCTACGATCGAACTTCTCCTCGCACTCTATCTACGAAAGTCACACTTCGAACGCACACTTCGATCGATACGACTCGACTCGGTCTCTGCGCTCTGTGGGCTTCACTTGCACAAGTTCGATATTTTTCTTACACCCTCTATCTCGAAAATAGCCCTCCTTTTATAGAATGAATTTCAAGATCAAATCACTCAACCTTAGTCGGTTGTTGCCCTTCAACCATGTCGGCTGCAAACCCTACGTTGCATCGGCCTAGATTTAACTTTGTCGGCTCAAAGTTAACTCTATCCTTCAACCACCTCTGGTTCTATAGCTATCCCTATGAAACTACAACATGTCACGATATCGCGACACCTTTGCCTGCCGTACGCCTTCTTTTGCCTGTTGTCACGAAATCGTGACACTTTTGGCCTTTGTCTGCTTTGACAATGTTCTTGTCATGAAATCGTGACACTTCAGACTTTTGCTGACGTCATCTTCACTCTATCGTGAAATCATGACACTTTAGACTCCATTGCCTTCTTCTCTGCTTTTGTCATGAAAACGTGACACATCTGCTTTTGCTGACATCATATTTTAACTCTGTCATGAAATCGTGACCCTTATGACTTCATGGCCTTCTTCTCTGCTTGCACTAGCGAAAACGAAACATGTCACGAAATCGTGACACTTTCGCTCCCTTAAGCTCTTTTCTGCCATATGCCCGCGAAACTGGAACATGTCATGAAATCGTGACGCTTTTGTCTACAAAGCCTTCCTCTCTGCTTCTATCGTGAAATCATGACACTTCTCCTATAGAAGACCTACTTCCAGTTTCTGTCGTGAAATCGTGACACTTTCTCCAACTGAAAGCTGCCAACTTCTTCCTGTATTCGCAAGCTTTCTCTTCATCCTGTCGTGAAATCGTGACACTTTCTGCAACTTAATGCTGCCATCTCAACCTGTCACGAAATCGTGACACTTTATGCATCCGTACAACTTCTTTGTGGCCTGTCACGAAATCGCGACGCTTCTTGTTCTAGACTCTTCCTTTTGCTGCATGTCGCGAAATCACGACAGTTCTCTCTTCAAGCTTTTTAGCATGTCACAAAATCGCGATAGTCCTTATTTTGATTTTTGCAGCATGTCACGAAGTCGCAACAATCCTCACTTTGTCTTTTGCAGCATGTCACGAAATCGTGACACTTTTTCTTTTGAACTCTCTCTTCTGCATTATGTCGCGAAATCGTGACACTTTTCCTTTCGGACTCTCTCTCCTGCAACATGTCGCAAAATCGCGACACTTGCTCGTCCGAACAACTTTCCTGGCAATGTGTCACGAAATCGTGACACTTTTCTTTCTCTGCCTTCCTGCACTTTTTGAGTCATGAAAATGCGACATGTCATGAAATCGTGACACTTTCCATCTTGCTCTGCTTCTCTGCCAACATGTCGTGAAATCGCGATAGTTTTGCCTGCTTTGACTCTGCCTTCCAACATGTTGCAAAATCATGACAGTTTTTCCAGAACTTTCTCTCTCCTCAAACATGTCGCGAAATCATGATAGTTTTGCCAGCACTTTCTCTCTCCTCAAACATGTCACGAAATCATGACAGTTTTGCCAACACTTTCTCTCTCCTAAAACATGTCGTGAAATCGCGATAGTTTTTCCAGCCGCCTGCATACTTTTTCTTACTTGTCTTTTTCTTGATCTTTTGCAACTGGGCTACTCTGATCTTCTTGGAAACTCACTATCCATGCTGAAACCTTCATCAAAACAAATTCTTTGACATGAAACCTTCATCAAAACAAATTGCTTCAAGAACTCCTTGACATCAATGACAACAACTACACTTGAGCAAAGGCAATGTACTCAAGGTACCCAAAATTGCCAACAAAATTATTAACTTCTATAAAATTTTGATCCATAAAATCATCTCGATATAGTATCCCATATTTACAGGGATCATAAATGTTCACCACTATCACTATTTCCTCTAGATCCACTAAAAAGAATTTAGTCCATACTCTTGAGTCAAGCAATGAAAATTTGGTTAGCCTGTACTAATTTGCTTTTCATCATATGACCACTCCTACTAAGGTCCCTAAAACATCAAGTGCAATAAAATTCTATCCTTTAAGGAATTTACTAAGATCTTCCATCATTTTTGCATATAACCCTTTTATTTATTGAATCAACAAAATCTACAAATTTTGAATTTCTACTAGCCTACATAGAGAAAATTATTTTTTTAAGCTGCCCATTCCTAGGATATTAAAGAAGAGAAATTTTATTGATTAACTACATCTAGGATCATCCTTGCTATAAGGATCACCTTTAAAAATTATTGCTTGCCTTTTTGAACTTCATAGAGGGCTTTATTATTAGCCAATGGAATAAGAGAACTTCTACCCATCCCACTAGAAAGAGTCCTTAACCCCACATATTTGTGGATGTTTCCCCAAAATACTCCTTCCCTTAGTCATGGTCATCCTTTCAAGGATCATAGCAGATACCTATGGGTTTCTAGGGACACAAAACCTTCCTAACCATAAGCAAAAAGAGGTGGAGAAGCTAACTTGAAATGGTTTACCTATGAATAATTGTTAAAAAAATTACTAAATTCTAAGACAAGTTCTAGATCTATTTCCTTCAAGGAAGAAGAATTTGAGGGTCCTCCTTGCTCTCCAACTCCACCCTTACTTTCTTCTAGGAGATGGTTTATTTTATATAATAATAAGTCTAGCCATTGGTTAGTTGAAGGACTCAAAGATGAATTACCTTTAATCCTCTATGATAAATAATATTTGACAATAGTTTTGCTTTGAAAACTTGTATCTAGGTCCAAGAACATGACATCCAATTATTTCTCTAAGATCCCTAACCTTGCTTCAATATGAGATGATTCCAAATCCATAACTTGATTTGATAAAAAAATTCATCTCCACCTTATCTACATCTCCTATTCTTTTTCCTAATTCCTCTAGCTTGTGTTTCTTATACATTAATTCAATAATATAATCAATCTATGAGTCATATACCTAAAAAGAAAATTGCATCTCATTATCACCGTTAAATACCCCTCCCTCTGCCTTACGATGCCAAACATTTCTTGAAAAATTAAGAGAATAATCCTTTATAATATACCCATAATTATGATAGTGCACACATCTAAAAGGCACACCAATGTAGTATAGCATTTTCATATTCATCCCTTTGCTATACTTCAACACAATTTCCCTCACCAATCCATCTCTCAAATCCACATCAACAAGAATTTTGGCCACTGTACTCAAGAATGAACACTAGTACCTCTCATCCACCTCCAAAAAAGAATTAATGTAGTTTTAAATGGCTTGAAAAACTTTTGTAGACCAAATTTCCAAAGGCAACCCTCATAACTTTACCCATACAGGGGGATCAAGTATACAAGTGATCCCAGGTCAAAACAAAGGTCCCACAATTTGAGAATTAACAAAGGTAACTCCCAAAACCATTTCTTTGATAAAATATTTGCCATATATTCCTTAGTTATATGCTGAAATGACAACCACTCTCTTACTAGAAGTAAGAAACTAGGCACATACTTCTATAACTTCTATCATTTCCTTGATTATGTACTTTACCAAGGAGTTTTTAGAAATCATATGCCCATAGAACCTCTTGATAAGAATTTTTTTTAGAGTTCAATGACATCCCCCATTTTCACATCTTCTCTAGGGCTAATTTTATTCATTTACTCTTCCTTCAAAAGTACTTGGTCATATTGTTTGTGTCCTTCCAAGAGATTCTTCTTAAGGTTTTCTCCTTGATGAGAGTTGTAGCCTATTTTGACCATCTTTCTCTAGAAAAGTCCTAAAACTTCATTCCCTCTCATCATCCTACATTCTCCTTAGGATATCAAGGTTAAGGGATTATCCATTAGCATTTACAATAACAACCTTAGCCTTGACAAAGAAGACCCCTTTTTTATTGTCACCCTTCCCACCATGGTGGCAGTATTTCTTAAAAATGCTTTGAAAATTTATCCTCCTGGGCAATGTATTTAGAACCCTAGATTTAAGGTTTATGTCATGTAGTGTTGTCCCCATCCTCAGTGGTGACATCATTGGTTTTTTCTTCTCAAATTTCTCTTATTTCTCTCTCGTTTATCTCTTATACACTAAAATTTCTAACAAACCACTCAAAGAAACCTCCATCAAACCCTCTACTAAGCTGCTACATCTTGTTGGTGATATGGCTTAGAACCAAGGGTTGTGTGAAAAATCCAAAAAATGTGATGATAGCTATATCAATGACCTATCCTTTTGCTTGTCCTTATTGCATCCCCTTGAACCATTATTCATTGCTAAAGTTAAAACCTTAGGCAACTTTGACATCCATCTCCATGTTAATACAATATTTCATGCTATTTTTTAAGGCAAATGTGCAACAATTTTAATATATTTCAAAATAGTTGATTCTCTTGAAAGCTATTGAATACCTTCTTCTAACATGGATTGTTCTTCTCAATTTCATTCATGAGCAATTCCTAGGCTGTGTTTAAAGGCCTACAAATTCCCAACATTGTTCTCCATCCATATTTCCAATAAATCCTAACTTGCATAGGTTATTGCCTAACTGAATGATGATATCTATGAAGTTTTACCAGATTGTAAACTCATTATTCTTTAATTACTGCTTGAACCTTCATATGATTAAAAAGTAGAACCCACACACAACTATAAAAATAAATTTTACTAATATGTTAGAGTGGGAGTGAGGTGTTATATTTTAAAAATGTTCACACATGCTTTTAAAAAATGATATCAAAAGTCTATGAAAGGTATTACAAATATACCATAGAATCACCTTTCATATAGAAATGCAAACACCATTGAATAAAGAGGGAAAAAAGGCATATTAATACATCCATATATTTTCACAAACTAAAACTTTCATAGTATCTAATATATGCTCTAGGGCCTATGAATTCCTAGTGTTATTATCTATCTATATTTCCACAAAACCTTAACTTGCATAGACTGTCGCCTAACCGAATAACCATATTAGTTAAGTTTTAGAAGACTAAAAATATACTCTTCTTTAATGGTTACCCAAACCTTCACATGAATAGAAAATAAGCCCCAAACACAACTCCAAAAATAAAATTTACTAATATATTAGAGTGGGCGTTGGGTGTTAGATTTTAAAAAGGTTCACATATATTTAAAAAACAATATCAAAGGTCTACAAAAGCTTTAAAAAATAGAATAAAAAAACCTAACTAACATATTCTATGAGCCTCATGTTGTGCTTTAGAGCCTAAAAATTCCTAGTGCTATTCTCCATATGTATTTCCATGAAAATCCAACTTGCATAGATTATCTCCTAACTCAATGAAACAATCTATGAAATTTTATTAGAATATAAATTATTCCTCTTTAATGACTGCCCAAACATTTTGAAGATGATCCAATAGAGTGTCAAGTTCAAATGCTTTACCTTCATGTGTACCACAATCCAACAATCCCTTGAATCCACCCTCTTTAACACTTCCCACTTCCAAGGCCATACAATATTCCTCCATTATGAAATCCTAACTTATAGAATTTGATAGCCTTAGGTTGTGCTTCAAGGCCTACAAATTCCCAACACTATTCTCCACATGTATTCCCATGAAACCCTAAATTGTACAAAATCTCGCCTAACTGAATGATTAGATCTATGAATTTTTTTTTTCAATCTCTATGACCTTTTGGAGCGTGACCTACACAGGGTTGTGGAGGATTCTAGGTAGACAAGAAGAGTAAATATAGTCTTCAACTCTATATTAATTGCTCTTATTCCAAAAAAGGAAAACCTTTATTCCTTTGATATTTTAGGCCTATTTCATTATATAACCATGTGTACAAATCATAGCAAAATTAATTGCATCAAGAATTAAATACCTTCTCTTTGCTTCTATATCTATTGAGTTGTTCATATTCTTGCATGGTGGATAGATTCATGATGTAATTGGCACTACTCAGAAAAGTTTTCTTAACATAAAATCAAAGAAACTATTAACAATGATGATGAAGTTGGATCTCTCCAAGGTTTTTGCCAAAGTAATTTGGATATATTTAATAATGATACTTACTCATACTAGGTTCTATGTGTAGATGGTGAAATGGATTATGTGATGTTTGTGTTTTGTTTCTTTTGCAATTTTATTTAATGGGTCATCCTCTTAGTTATTCAAAGTTTCTTAGGGGATAAGACAAAGTTCCTCCTAATAATTGCTATTATTTATTCTAGTAGCTAAGGGATTAAGTAGATGCATTTTAGAAACCAAGAGGGTAGGAGCAGTAAAATAAATTAGAATAGGTAGAACACTAGAATTCACCATCTACTTTTTTAGATGATGTTCTCATTTTCATAGATGGAACTATAAGATCTATAGAGAAGTTTAAATAATATTTAGATATTTTTTCATGGAAATAGGTATGTATATTGATGCACAAATTCAAATATTTCTTTTAACCATGTTGATCAACATCAAACCATATTACTAGATCAATTTTTTCCATTTAATAGATTTGATCTTCAAGAGGGATTTAAATATCTAAGGTTCTTTTTGAAACCCAATGACTAGACTAAACAAGACTATAATTGGTTGATAAAGAAGGTGGAAAGAAGAATTAATATATGGTGCAACAAATGGCTCTCTTTAGGGGGGATATTGACTTTGGTCAAGTTTGTGCTAGAGGCAATACATGTATATTGGCAATATTTGGATCATATACCAAAAGGAGTTTTGGATAAAATTAGATAGTTAAGCTACATTTTTTTATGGATAGGGAAAGGGAAATGGAAGGTATTCCCCTAGTTAAATGTCAATCCTTAGCCAAGCCCAATAAAATGGAGAATAGGGACTTAAGAACATCTTCCTATTTAGCAAGGCTATAACAACTGCATGTGTTTAGAAGATAGTAGCAAAGGTAGGCGTATGGAATAAGATCTTACAAGAAAAGTATTTAGAGTCACTTATAAATGAGGAATGGATAAGATCCCCAATGAAGAAAGCCCATAGTGTTTCAATATGTTGGAAGAAAATGATTCAATCCTTTTATATTGTATGTGATCGACTTGTTTACAAAATAGAGGATGGTTTAAGGATAAGACTGGACATAGATCCTTTTAGTGGTTGTGGCGGTATGCACAAATTTCTAAATAATGTAATTCATACCCTAAGATATTAGGGGATTGGAAATCTTTATTAAACAGTTGACCCAATATTATCTATAAATTGGAGATAGACATGAAAGGAAGTAGTAGTGTTAGGGATTTAGGGCTAGGAGGCACACCAATGGGAAGAATATATGGGGAGGTTTAAAGCTAAAAATATCAAGTTGCAAGAGGAAATTGATTAATTGGTTTGGATAAAGAATGGAGCTACGAGGGAGTACACTCCAAATTTTGGGTATAAGACTTTGTTGGAAGATAGAAATGATGATTCAACATGGTGATGGAAGTCACTCTAGAAATAGAAAGCCCTATTAAAGACAAAATTATTCCTGTGGCTTTCCATCAAAAATAAGGTTTTGACATGGGAGATTTTACATAAGAGGAATTGGAAATTTCCAAGAATGCTCTATTTATGTAAGTAAGACAATGAATTATTTGATCATTTATTGGTAGTTTGCTCCTTTACTAGACAAGTTTGGAGGGACGTTATAACATAGTTAAAGCTTCCTCTAGGATGGCAATAAGATTACCTAGGAGTGTGCTTGAAACCTTGGTATGAAAATAGTTCATACAAAGGTTTTATAACTCTCTTGCTATTTGTATTATTGGAAATATGGTTATCTAGAATTGTCACATCCCCACCATTTTGATTATCATTTTTTTGGAAGAATGTGATACTGTTGTGAGCATTTGTGATTGCAGGTGCAGGTTTCTATTATGTGGCAAGCAATACGGACCAGAAGAACATCCACCTTTGGGAAGATATAGTGGTCGAAATGTCAGGTTAGGCGGGATATGATGCTGTGCATATACGCACCATGGCTCGTGGGTACATGAAAGCCCACTATAATAAAAAATTCATATAGGGACATGGCATTTGTTGCATTCTTGAAAGTAATTTTGTTTGCAATTGCATTGAGAATACATGTTAAATGAATTCTAAAAATTAAACTATATATATATCATCATAAAATATAAAATAAAATAATAAATAAATAACATGAGCATATAAATATAATAATAATAATAATAATAATAATAATAATAATAATAATAATAATAATAATAATAATAATATTTATATGTGTATAACACACACACACATATATTAAATAGATAAATTCAAGTTAAAGTTATTTCCTATAAGAAATCAAAACAACAAATGATATTTTATGTTTTCTTGAGAGTATTCAATAGTGCAACACTTGACCATCCTTTTGTTTTGCATGAAACATCTTATGTATCACATGTAAATTGAACCTTGAAGCTTTACAAATATATGACCAACGAAGGTTTGGTGGGATCAACATCGTTTTATCTTCACGACATGGTTTCTGTTATAATGTGAACTTGAAGCTACAAAGAGGTACACAATTTTCTGGTAGAAAAGAAGACCAGAGGAATTGGCATCCGGTGTTCACCGTGTGAGTGGAAACCTACCTTGCTAACCGAGATTTTATATTTGCTTATATCTTCGACAAATTTCTAGGTTGGATACCTTAAAATTTTTGAATGGCCTGTATTTCTGTGTGAATTGACTTGATAAACTCTCTTATTACAACAAATTATTTGTAAGAAATTTTAATATGCAAATAGCCATCTTTCGTAGCGAAAACTAGTTATATAAACAATATTAATAATCCACATACAATGTATTAAAATTGTGGTCTCTTTCACTTAATTCAGCAAGGTATTTAGTACATTTTTCCCTATATTGTGTTTTCTATGGAGATATCCATTGAGAGGATTTTTATATGAAATACTTTCAACTTTTTAAAATATATATGATAATTAATTTGGTTGATGCATTTTTTTTTACGTTTGTTGTATTGGGTTGTCATTGTATTCGTTTACTTGAAGAATTGCATATCTTAATGAGATTTCACTATATTCGCCTACATGGTAGTTGCATATAAAAGAGCCATGCTGATCCTATTCATAAATTGTTTCCCACTATCTCTCACCGTGGAAGCTATCGGTGAAATGACCTGAGAATTTTTCCAAGTAGTGTGCTGTGGATGGGGAAAAGCTAAATTAATGGATATGTAACTTGGAGATTGTACCCAATGTATTTTATAGTCTTTATATGATCAGAATACAAATTATATGATTTTGCAAGGAGGATCTCTTGGATAAATTTATATTTTTATTATAAAAATATATTGTCTACCTTGGGTACAAAGGTTTGAATATTTCATATTTGATAATCTTAAGCTGGTACTTTTAAAACTACTTCTACTCACTAAGAATGTCGTCGTCTCTGTGCAATTTGCGGTTGATCAATATCGAACAAGATTTTAAAAAGATTCATTACACTATTTTATTAATTCACAACTAACATCTTGCTGTAGGTAGGCAAAAAATTACATTATGAATAAAATTTGGAATCCTATTGTTTTTGTGGTTGATTTACGTATCCTTCTGTGGAAAGTGTTGAAAAATGAGCTGGCCACATAGTTTGGTTAAACGAATCCTTCTATAGAAAGTGTTGAAAAATTTTAAATAGAAATTTTAGATGTTGGATCAAATCCCTAAACTAGATAATACTAAATAAACTATTTGGATTTTGAAGTGTCACTGTCCAGTATTTTTTTTTTAAGGAATCATAGTCATTTTTGAAAATATTGACATTAGTATAACCATTGTGTTGTCTACTCAATTGTATATTTCGATGATGTTTCCTCCTTGTCATTAGCTTAATATCATAATGTTGATGTATTTTTACCTTAGGAATACCAATTTATTTAAAACTTTTAAATCCAAACCCATATCGTTGTTTTTAGCCGTGCATAGAAAATCAGAACTCAATAATGTATCTATGAATTCTTATGGGACTAGCGAAGAGCACTTGCTACCAAGATTGCAGTAAACCTGTACTTTGGAAATGAGTCAAATCCATTCATTTTATATTTTGATTTTAATTCTTTGATTTTGGGATCAATAATTATGTCGTATGAGTCTTTAATATTGTGGAAAAATATTTTAATAAAAGAATCAAAGCTTGATGATAAATGATATTCCTTCATCGCTCGTTTTGAATGTTTGCTTCGTTAGTAGCTTAAGCATATGCTTGTTAATTAGAGTATTCAATTTTTCAACTTACTTTTAAACTATTGGAGCAATGTGGAAATTCAACCCTAATTTTTAAGAAGGGTCAATAATAAAAAGGAATTCCTTAGAGTTTCATCAGATTATTTTTGGTAGCTTTTTGATATTAAAAGTTCTTATATTCTTCTAAAGAGTTTTACATTATGTTATAAAGTTTAATAACAGATTAGTTTATGGTAAATATAAGTATGATTTGTTAATGAGATTAATAATATAGAATTAGTTTTATTTTAGTATTCTTAGTAAATTATTTTTATCAAGTATTAATAGATTAAGCTTTATTTAAAAATTCTTATAAAAATGTGCAAAGGATGTAAAAGTATGTTATGTTCTTTTGATATGCTGTAAATTATGTTTTTTTAAAATATTTTTACTAAATTTAGAAAAGAAATATTTTTATAGAAACTAACTTAAAGTAAATAAAGAAAGTTAAAAGTTTAGATGAACACTAATATTACGGATATATGAGATGTGGGCCTATTTTATAAAATAATCATAACAAATTAGTTCTTTTATATGTCACATATTTATGCTTTCTTTCGATTAAAGATAGATTGCACTTAGTATTTAATATTTTATTTTTTTATAAGCTATAGAAGATAGTATTCAAATTAAAATACTTAATATTTTGTTTAGTTGATTTTTCCTTAGCTATGTTAACATTATGTTCTATTATGTTCTACATGGAAGTAAATTGGAATTCGATCAATTAATAAAATATTAAGTTGTAAACCTTGGATAAACTTGAATTCCTGTGAAACCCATGATGTTAACCACCAAAAGAAAAATATCAAACCTAGATGTTTACGAAGCATTCATCGAGTAGGATGAACTGCTAATGCCATCGAGGAGGATGTGCATTCACCCAACTCCAATAGTGTGCAGTGGTGACTATTGTGAATCAGGGATAACTATTCTCTAGTAGGATCAGTGGATTCCTAGCTATTGAGAGTAACGAACAATGGTATGAGACATCGTTCTAGGTTGTTATACGATGTAGTATGCGATGGTTCTTAAGATCATCACTAGTTGTAGAATTGCCAACTAAATTCAAGGCTAGGAAGCTGGTCCTTGGGGTTGGAAGGTCCAATGGTAGATGGTATGGGCAACATTACCATCAACTAGGAATTGATCTGCGATACCTGGTCCAATAAACCAGAGAATTGATGGACCCTGATAATAATTTAGGTGA
Organism: Wollemia nobilis; assembly: GCA_028583015.1. Taxonomy (NCBI): domain Eukaryota; kingdom Viridiplantae; phylum Streptophyta; class Pinopsida; order Araucariales; family Araucariaceae; genus Wollemia; species Wollemia nobilis. The sequence continues at coordinate 6,718,877 of JAQPPZ010016931.1, forward strand.
AATTCAATAATCAAGCACTAGCATAACTACGCTAACTCAAGAATGGGTTAACTATATTAATTGGTTCAGTGGACCAGTTGGACAAGAGTTGGATCATAGATCTAAAGTCCTCCATGCTATGAGATGGGGAATTAGTGCATCTACCCTTCCAGGTGTTATGGGTCCTGGAAGGACAACCCCATTTCAATATATGGGAACTCGAGAAAGGAAAAAATATATATCATAAATGGTAACCTACCGTAGGAAGTTGGCAGGTCTCGAACACTTGAGATACTGTCTACAGTAGTATAAATTCTTGAAGTGTGATCATCTATGCCTAAGTACTAATTCAAAGTTGGGTGTGTTTACGTCAAAGTGTATCATTTGGGTGCACATCAGTCAATTTGTGATTGTGCTATTGAATTTAATCAAAATTTTGTATTTGTGTTTTCTTACAACCAAGTGAGTAGACTTGGGTTGTTACAAGAATATATGCATGTTTCAATATCACAAGAAACCTACTTGGCAAATCTCCTCCCAAATCATAATTTTTTTTAATAACTATAAGGTTTTAATATTAGCAAAGGTAATCACACAAATCATCCCCCCAAAGATTGATAAATCAAGGACTTAGGGCTTTATTGATAGGACTAGACATGGGGTCCTTGGGGTTTGTGGAGCAAGATGATTACTATATATTTTTTACTCTCATTATTTAAAATTCAAGGCTTGATTGGGAGAAGTTTCCAATAATTATGCTAAAATTATAACACTCAAATTGTTGGTTCAATTGACATAATTGAAAGGAATGCGAAAAATCAGAACCTATGGAGACTCACAAGTGGTAATAAACTAGATACTTGGTGTTTTCAGGATGAAAAACATGGTTCTACAACCCATTTTCTCTCAAATAAAAGTCGTCAATCAAAGTGAAAATTTTACCTTTTGGTATGTTTATAGAGAACTAAATAGGGAAGAATATAGATTCTCAAATGAGAGGCTTCAAATTTAACTAGGTACATGCTTAGTATAGGAATTCAATGAGGGCAATGCACTACAACTTGTCCACATCTCTATCTAAGAGGATTAGTCCACTCTAGTTAAAGCAAGGACTTAGTGATTTAAATGTTATTGGTTGACAATTTAGAAAAGTATCTAAATATAGAACTTAGCATTATAGATAGCTATCTATGATGTATAAACAATCCAATTTTTAGATCATTATCACAACTTACAAAAATAACAAAAAAAATATAATTTCATATTTACTAAATATAATTAAAAATAAACAAAAACATATAAAAAATGTTAATACAACCCATTTATCTAATCAATAAATTTATTAATATTAAATTATCCTTAATTATACAATATACCAACTTATGCATGAGTCTCTTGTGAACCATTAAATTGACATAAATATTAAATAAAAAATTAACCCTTATTTTAACCCATTAAATTGACATAAATATTATTTATAAAATAAAAAATTAACCCTGTTTACATAATCAATAAATTTATTAATATTAAATTCTGTTTAACTATACAATATACTAGGCGAAAAAAAGAAGGAAAATCTCGTTTAAAAAGAAAAGAAAATTTGTCTCACTCTCCAGCACTATTTTGGTGGAATGATTCTCTTCATCTTCTATCTACCTTCCATTTAAAAATATGACATTTCTACGTGGCTGACATCGATGGATTATTTCTAATATTTTGTCCTAACATACTTTCCTGTTTTGATGGGAATAGTAATTGGTAGTGGTTGCATTTTTAAAGCCACTTTGACCGTTCAATTGAGAGACACCGAACCTTTGGAGTTAACGTTATATTTTAAAATATTTTGAACTGAACTATAGATATAGATGTAAGCGATTCCCGGCATCCTTTGATTCTTTAAATACTGATCGAGGGATACAACAGGTAAAATATTATGGAAATAAAGGTCAACGGTGGTTGTCAAATCTGATTGGAAGTAAAGATTAATGGTGGTTGTCAAATCTGATGGGCTGTTTGCAATTTTTTTTTCAAAAAATAGCTAAAATTATTAAAACTGCTTTTATAACCTTATACTATTTGCAACTTTGACTTAAACATAAAATGCAAGCAGGGTTCCGCTTCCACCTCAAATGTATAGGATTCGTTTTCATCCACTGAAGAAGAATGGAAAATAGGTAGCGCAATGCTTCGGCCTCCCCTGCTCTATCTTTTTGTTTCATATAACATGGAGATGGTTTCTTGTTGCGTATAACTTGTTTTGATTTCTGTTTCAGGTGGTGGACAAAGGAGACAGTAGCAGTGGTGACAGGAGCACAGAGAGGTATTTGGATATGCAATTGCTCGTAGTCTGTCAGGTAATGGAATCCAAGTAATTTTGATAGATCGATATGGAGAAGGAGGTACTGCCGCTGTCAAGACTCCCAGTGATGCCGGTTTCAATAATATTGTATTCTATCACCTGGACGTGCAGGACGGTGTGGCAATCCATGAATTTGCTAAATGGGTGAAGCTAAATTATGGGAAACTTGATATTCTGGTACTCCATTCTACTCTGTTTGACTCTTTTAAATGTTTCCTTCTGTGATTTTATCAATTGGGCATTCCCAAAAGTCATGGAATTCCTGATCCAATTTTGAAAAATACAGGTTAATACTGCAGGAATAATGGGTACTGCAATAGACCATGACATCTTGAAGGCCAGCGGCGCAGATCCGACGGAAATTTTTGTAAGGCGTTCTTTCTTTGTATATTGTTTGATTGAGTTAAGAATTTTAGATCATCTTAGTATGCTTTCTTACTTTTATTTATCAAAGTCTGGGAGGACAGTGGAAGGAATTTCTGAAAACTATGAAATGGCAAAGACATGCGTCGAAATTAACTATTACGGAACCAAAAGAATGGTGGAAGCGCTTCTTCCTCTTTTGAAGATTTCTACTTCAGGTGGAGCTCGAATCGTCAATGTGTCTTCTCGTGCTGGGGTCCTAGAGGTCAGCAATTTCTTTCTCTTTTTTTTTTTTTAAATTATTTGTTTGTTAGGGAAGCATATGGAAACCTAAGAATTCAATCACAGTGAATATATTTGACCTGTTTGACATTTTGTAAAGTTTCTTCCAAGTGAGACTTTGAGGCAAGAGCTGAACGACCTGGACAATTTGACAGAAGATAAAATAGACGCATTTGTGGAAAGGTTCTTGAAGGATTTTGAGCAAGGATTACTAGAAACCAATGGTTAGCCAATCCCATTGTCAGCCTACTATGTTTCCAAGGCAGCTGTCAATGCTTATACTCGAGTTCTTGCACGTCAGCATGGTGGCATGTATATTAACTGTGTACATCCAGGATATGTAAGGACTTATATGACTTTCAATGCAGGGGAGATCTCGCCTGATGAGGGAGCAGAGGGTCCTGTCATGCTAGCACTTCTTCCTCCTGGTTCACCTTCTGGTTATATCAAAAGGAAATAGCGAGCTTTTATTTCTTAGATAAATAAGGTTAAACTTTCATTTCTAATGCTCAACAAAGGTCCTCAACCCATTGATAGATAGGTCGAGATATGTACTGTGGTACCCTTATAAGCTAATCAAATGAGAATCAAAAGCGTAAAGAATAGAGAATAGATTCAGGGGTCGGTCAATATAATTGGCTATATTTTGCCATATCATCATATGTGTAGGTTATCTCATGTACATGTGGCCCATATTTTGCCATATCATCATATTTGTAGGCTATCTCATGTACACGTGGCCCATATTTTGCCATATCATCATATTTGTAGGCTATCTTATGTACATGTGGCCCATATTTTGCCATATCATCATATTTGTAGGCTATCTCATGTACACGTGGTCCATCATTTTTGGCACCTAGGCTTAAAAAAAAGTTATTATTATTATTATTAACCTTACAAAAATAGATCTAGATGTTATTTCATCCAGAGATGCACCTGGGCGTAGTGGTAAGCTGGTTGTGTTGTGCAAAAGAGCTTAGCTTGGGAGATGGGAAAAGAGTGAATACGTATTTTAGTAACCTTTTAAAATAGATTCATTTTTTTGTTTTTTTGATTGATGTAAAGGAGGTTTTGAAAGGTTCTCTAATCTTTTTAAAAAGGAGAAAAACTTAAGATGGGAGCCTCCAGAGACATTAAAGGACAGAAGTAAAAAAATAATAGATACTGAAACTGTAGTCTTAAACAATAAGCCGAGATAGAAAGGGAGGAAAATCCTGCTAAAAAGAAAGAGAGGAAAACCCTGCTAGAAACAAGAAAGGCCTACCAAACAAACCATTGGATTCAAACATCATGATGAAGACAAAACTCAATGATTTTACTGGGGAAATTTTTGTCCCAAACTCGGAGGCCTGTCTGGTTCAGGCCTATGTTTGCCATGATATTAGTTGCTCTGTTGCCTTCTCTATAGAAATTTTGAACTAAAGAATGGCCAAGGTGACGGATAATCCTTTTCGACTCTGAAATAACATCTACAACAGACCAAGCAGGAGGAGAGGAACCCTTGACAAATTTGATGGTGTTCAACGAATTCCCTTCAATGATAAGATTACAAAATTGTCTACTAGCGGCTAAGGAGAGACCCTGGAACAACGCTCGAGCTTTAGCGAAATTGTTAGACTGAACACCAATGGCTTCAACAGAGGCAAGAAGAATTCTGCTTTGATCAGGCCTCTTACACCAGCTTTACTAGGGTTGCCCTTAGTAACTCCATCGAAGTTGATTTTGAGCCAACCTTGGGGAGGCGAGACCCAGTGGACAGAAGATCTATCAGCTTTGGGGAATTGAGCCTTGGAAGGGCTAGCAAGGAGATTGAATGAAGAAATGAGATGGGTTTCAATGCCATGGGCAAGGGACAAGGAAAAATACTGACATTCTCCCTCGCTAGGGTGAGAATTCTGGAAAGAATAGAGGCATGGGAACTGGGAAAATCGTTGAAGGCCCTGTTGTTTCTCTCGAGCCACACTTGCCATAAAAAGTGTGGGAGGCAGAAAGACCACAAGGAACGGCGGATGTGGTGGAAGGGGTTGGGCCACTGGTAGTAGAGGTCCATGATGGAGTTAGGAGGGGCCTAGGAAAGACTAAACTCAGACATGAGGGAGGACAAAACGAAAGAGGTGAAAGGGCAGCCTAGAAAAAGGTGGGGAATCGATTCCCAATCAGACTGGCACATGTAGCATCTGTTGGCAACAATAAGCCCTCTGTGAGATAAGTTGTCTAGAGTTAACACTCGGTTCTACACAACTAGCCAAAAGAAAAAAATAACTTTAAAAATAAAACAAATTGAAAACCAGTTTTGTAACAACTCTTCTTAAAAAAATAAGCAAATTTGACATTAAAAATACTATTTTCCGTCTCTCCCAAAAGATGGAATCATGAGACTGACTGATCCATCTTTTGTTTTTGACAAACATAGATGCAGTTAATAAATAGTTCATATTATTGAAATAGGCGGTGATTGGGTTGGATCAAAAGCCTTTTGATTAGACTTTTATTTTTCTTTTAAATTAGCAGTCATCTCAAGAAAATATGAGGACATTTGCATATGATATTTTTTTATTAAATTAGCAGTCGACACAAGAAAATATGAGGACATTTGCATATGATTCTAAGCCCTCTCACAAGCAAAATTTGGAACCTAGAAAAATTAGGGAAATTTCAGGTGCTTTGCATTTACAATATGGAACGCCAAAGCAATAGCTCTCTGGGTCGACAATGACGAGCAAGGGTAGTGGCGAATCTTCTATAAATTAGTTTAATTATTTTTGGTTTTTTAATATTTAATAAAAAATTGTATCACAAATAAAAGAAATTAATTTTTTATATATACATTTGATAAAAATATTTATATTATAAATAAAAAATAATAATTTTTTATATATACATTTGATAAAAATAATAAATGTACACATAAACATATACATGGAGATTCCAAGTGCTTTACATTTGCAATATGGAACGCAAAAAGCAACAACTCTCGTTGTCCACAATGACAAGCAAGGGTAGTGGCAAATCTTTTATCAATTAATTTAATTATTCTTATTTTTTAATATTTAATAAAAATAAAAATATAAATAATATTAAAATAATTATATTTACATAATAGACTTAAAAAGGTTAGGCTTAATTTTTATATTAACAATATTACTAATAACACATGTATTTCCTCAATTGAAATATATATTTTTATATATAAATCATGATTCCAATATATATTATTATAGAATTTGCATAGTTTTTTTTGTTAAAGTTTCATACTACTCTAAATGATAAGAAGAAATTTGCTTTCGTCAATTTTAACTAAATATCTTACATAATATATATTATTATAGAATTTGCATAGTTTTTTTTTTTGTTAAAGTTTCATACTACTCTAAATGATAAGAAGAAATTTGCTTTCGTCAATTTTAACTAAATATCTTACATAGATTTTAAAAGGTTTTTGTATGGAGACACTATAAAATTTGATTTTTTTAAAAACTTTTAAAAAATTTCACTTTATTATATTTATTTTCATAAATCATATAATGCATATTCAAACCTTGGGGGATAATGCAACAGTTCAGGTTTTGGTTCTTCTTTTGGAGATTCAAGATTCAAACTGTAATGTGGGTGAGTGTATGAATGGGTGAGTGCTTGGTGGGTGTGTGTTAAATTTCCTATTGATAAGTATAGCTCTCGGCTTTACTAGGGGTCATGGTTGGGAGGATTTGGTCGTGGGGTTTCTCACACTAACCAAATGAAAAAAAAAAACCTACCATACCATTTTCTATATTCAATACTTCTTAACAATATGAATAAAAATCATAAGAGAATTGTGGCTTGGATGAGTGTGTGAGGGGCGGGTGTGTGCTCATTAAATTTTTTTATAAAAGATTTATTTAAAAAAAAAATTTGTTCTTTAAAGTCATTATATTTCATAATTACAATGGTAAGACTAATTCTTCATAAAATACCTCATTGGATAAATCATTAGAACAACTAATTGAACACTTCATCAACCATTATATGGCAATGGATAAATCACCAATTTTTTTCTCAATTTTATCAATAAAACATCCCTATATGGTGGAAGAGAAGAGACAACAAATACGTAGATTATCTAATGTTTCTAAATCCTCCTTACATAAAATACATCTAAAAATTTCATGAAACCTGCATCCTTACAAACTATATCCATAAGAATTTTACTTTGGACTATTAACCAAATAAATCTTTATTACCTAAGGATGAAATCAAGTGAGAAAACATTCTTCCAAGGGAATTAAGTGGGAGCATGGAATTTTGATTTCTCTAACTCCTTTTACCCAAATTTAACTATCTTTATTACCCCTACGAGCTCACCCAATGCATTGGTAGTAGGGGTTTCTCACACTAACCAAAAAAAAAAAAAAAACTACCATACCATTTTCTATATTCAATACTTAACAATATGAAAAAAAAAACATAAAATATTTATTTAAAATTGTTCTTTAAAGTCATTAGATTTCATCAATGGTAAGACTAATTCTCCATAAAATACCTCATTGGATAAATGATTAGAACAACTCATTGAACACTTCATCAACCAACCATTATTATGACAATGGATAAATCACCAAATCTTTCTCAATTTTATCAATAAAACATCTCTATATGGTGGAAGAAAAGAGAAAACAAATAAATAGATTATCTAATGTTTCTAGATCCTCCCTATATAAAATACATCTAAAAAGTCCATGGAACCTACATCCTTACAAACTATATCCATAAGAATTTTACTTTGGACTATTAACCAAATAAATCTTTATTACCTAAGGATGACAAAAAATTCTTCCAAGGGAATTAAGTGGGAGCATGGAATTTTGATTTCTCTAACTTCTTTTAGCCAAATTTAACTATCTTATAAATCATCTTATAAGTGCTTATGAAATAAATTTATTAAAATGTTATCTCTAATCTTTATTGAAAAATAATTCAATAAATGTATTACTTATCTCATATATTATAGCCTTATTTTTCATAGCCTCTTCAATTATATTCAATCACTCTTAAATTTATTTAAAAAAATGAAATAGAATTAGACATTGAGATTTATGTCATGGTAGAAAGGAAAGATTTATTCTTATAATTCTATATGAAGATCTATCTCATTAAGCTTTTATTTTCTTTGTGTCATATATGCTCGAATATTTACAATAGTTTACTCTACCCCCTTATCCAATGCAACTATAAATAGAATGTATTTAAAATATAATTGATGTCCTCCATGATTTCTATTTCTTTCAAAGTACTTTCATTTGAAGTTGAAAAACTATTGATATCATAAAATATATTTTCTTTGTCAATAAGAAAAATAAATTGGCATTTCTATAACCTTAAATAATTTCTCCCTATATATATATATAACCCCTTGCGGAGGCGGCCTTGGTCTGAGAGACCACGAACAGGGGGTTCTACACTGTCAAAGTACCCGGGGGTCGCACCCGACTCTGCCCGCACCAAAATTATCTATTGGATTTTAGATACCCAATTCAACTTTTTGGTAGGGTGGAGATTTGAACCTAGGACCTCCCTTGGAGGATTGACCTCTCCTCTCCAACTCACCTACAACACCTCGGTCTCCCTATATCTAGAAGCCCAATATGACACTCCATTTTAATAAATTATTTATGGTAATTGGAACATACATATTTTCATTGCAAGTAAGAATGTTGATCCATTAATTTGATCTTGACTATATGTTGTAAATCCTTGAGCTTGGATTTGATCTCCTTTATTTTGAAAATGTTGTCAAACGATTTCATATTCTACATATTTATTTTTTCCTTTAGTTTTATTTTTAATGTTTTTTTATAAAATAAAACAAACCCACATATTTGTGATCCTTTAAACTTTGCTTCATTTGAGCATACCATAACCATTTGGGAGAAATTAGTGTCTTTGAGACATGCAAACTAAACATAAAATTGATATAAGTATTTATGGAGTAGATCACATCTCAAGAGATTAGGTCTTTGGTATAATCATATTGAATACAAAACATCTTAATAAATTGTATACCCTCTTTGAAACAAGCTATAAAATAAAAATAATCTAATATATTCAATACATGAGATAACCCAATATAAATTTCAGTTTATATAAACTTAGAAATTAAAGAGATAACATCTCAAAGTCCATTAAAGAAAGAAAAATCTCCCATCCACTTAGACTACCTCAGAATACCATTATTATTTTTTGAATGAGATAGAATTGTGTTTAAGTACCACCCAAGTATCTAGAGTTTTTAATTATAAATTATCTTTGAGTTTGATATAAATAATTTGATGTCCTCCCAAGATCTAACTAAAAAAAAACTATATTTAACTCATATGTATTTCTTCTTTTTGTTACAATAAAAGCTAACAACCCAATTGCTTATTTTATAAATTTTCATCCTATTATATTATTGTTATAATTTTTATACCTCAAAATTTTTGAAAATACACAATTTTCATATATATATATATATATATATAAATATATATCCCACCATATTATGTTTAAGGCTAACACACATTCACATACATCCCACTATGATTTGCAGCGTTTTCTAAAAGAAAACCAAAAACCAAATCATTATGCAAATTACATTACTTACTATCTATTTTTGTTTCATATTCTAAAATAAATTCATGAGTATAACATCATGTTAATTTCATCATTATTTTTTTCTTCATACCATATACATACCTTATCTTTTATTCTTATTTGAAACTATATTTCATATTAACATCTATAATATTTATTTTTTAATTCAAAAATCAAATTCACTCTGCATTTCCTTTTATATTTGTTATTCCTTTGATTTTTTTTCCTTTTTATCTATATATATATTTGTTATCTATAATTTTATCCTCATGAATCTCTTTCTTGTTTATATAATTATCGAGTCTTCACTTAATACATACTATTTTATATTAGGGTGTAAAGAATAACTTAAAAAAACGTATTATTTTTTTTAGACTAAAACCCCTAATTCAGCATGTATGTAATTTTGTACATCTAAGATATGTAAGGACTGATTTAAATTTCAATGCAGGAAAGATCTCGCCTGATGAGGGTGTAGAAGGTCCTGTCATATTAGCCCTTCGTGCTAGTTCACCTTCTGGTCAATATTACAACCACACGGAAACAGCCAGCATTTATTTCTTCGACAAATAAGGTGAAGATTTAAATTTTAATTATAATCAAATTCAAACATATTATGGTATCATTATAAGCTAATCAGCTAAATGAGATGAAGTAAGCCGTAAATTGTATTATTTTGATACTAATTTTTAACATTTAAAATTTGCTTCATTGGAATAGAATTAAAATGGTTATAGGTTATTATTAGTAGATCATAGTTAAAGAAAATAGGTCTTTGATATAATTTTAGAACTTATATATTTTATTTGTAATCAATTATAAAACTAAAAAAATTAATCCAATATATTTGTTACATGAGATCACTTTATATGCTTATAATTTTATATAAATTTAAAACATAAAGAAATAACATCAGAAAATTTATGTAAATTTTTGAAAAAAATAATATATTTCGTCTACCAAGACTATACCACCGCTATTTTTTCAAGAAAATAAATTGTAATTAAGTACCACCCAAGAATCTAGATATTTTAATTATAAATCATATTAGCTTTTGAGATGAATAATGGAAGGTCCTCCAAAAATCTTTGACAAATCTATGTCAAAGAGTAACTATATTTGGATAATATGTATTTATGACTCTAGTTTAAATTTTCCTGTAAAGAAAAATGATAATCTAGTTATTTATTCTATAAAATTAGATCCTATTTGTAATTGATTCATATTTTTGTATTAACTCTTAAATATCAAAGCTATAAAATATTTAATTTTCCATATCTTTTTAAATGCATCTTTACATTCTTTACTATTTATTTTTGTTTTCTATATTAAATTAAATTCATGGTTATAATGACCTAGTAATTCCATACTATCTCTTTTTTAGGCCTTATGCATTCCTTTATATACTTCAAGATACAAAGCTTGTCATTATTTTTTATTATTATTTGTGGAATTAGCTACATTTCTAATATGGGATCATTCGAATAGTTGTAGACAAGGTAACTACCACTACTACGGATAAAAATACCCATCATGTGGGGAAGAGGAAAAGGAATCAATAGGGAAATAAGAGGGTATGATAGACATAGAGAAATATAAGAGAAGAGAGAAGAGGAGAAGAGAGAGGATGACATAAATGAGAAAGAGAAGATAAGAAGAGGAGAGAGAGAGAGGTCGATAAGCATAAGAGGTTTATCTAAAAGAGATAGGCTTGTATAGAGATGTTAGATGAAAAACATTGTAATGTACAAGCTATAAGTATATTGACAATAACATTAATATTATACCTCAAATTTGTTTATGTATGTGCTTGAATGGTGATTGCATTGTACACTATAGATTGTATAGGCTAGTATTTATGCAATATTGCAAGTTTGTAGGTGAGGGAAAGAGAATGGTTGTAGTCCAAAAAGATACATCCATCCATTGAGCAACTTGATGCTCAAGAGTCATTGTTTGAGTGGTTTTAATTTAGGGGCGAGTAGTTTGAGGAGTCATTTGGGTAAGTGGACATTCAAGTGTGAGTATGAGTGTCATTCAAAGGGGAAGCATCATTACCATTCAAATATCAAATGATGTGATATTCAAGTGGATGTTGTTTGAGTAGCAAGTACGATGTTGTTTAAGTGGAAGTGAGGAAACATTTAAGTGGAATTGCCCTCCACATGGAAGCAAGATACTGTTCAAGTGGAATTATCATTCAAATGGAAGAAACATGATATTCAATTGAGAATTTATCATTTGAGTTAAAGCCAAATTGTAGTTTAAACAATAATACTAGTGCTGTTTTAGAAACATTGTTGTTCAAGAAAGCATCGTTTGGGTGTTGATCAATGTGTCATACAAGTAAGCAACATTCAAGTACAATAAAAAGTGTTGTCTAGGTGAAGAAAGGAGTGTTATTAAAAATAATGATATTTGTGCCATTTGATTTGGGAAGATAAGAGTCATTTAAGGAAAATACCTTACTTCCATTCAAGCAAGACTAAGTGTCATTCGAAGTAAAATGTTATTCCTATGAAGAATATAGTGCCATGCAGAACAAGTGTTAAGACTTAATGATGGTTATTGATACATTACGGTGTAGTTTGTTAAAATAATTGTGTAAGAAGGTAAATTTTCACTAAACCCTTTCCTTGCAACTACATAGTTTGGTATTAAAGCTAGAATTATTTAAAGGTATGCAATATGTGTTGAAAAAATTATGGTATAATAAGGAAGAGTAATACTGTGTGGGCTTGTACCCTGGCTAGTGAACATAGCTAAAATATTGATAGGAATCATAACTAGACTAGATGTAATTGAGACTACCCAAAGAAGAGATATTGATATTGATAAGATTAGTGATAGTGAACAGAATGATATTTTACATCTAAAATCTTGAGATGAAGAGCATTGAGAAGATCGAGAACAATGGTTGACTTGGGCAATCTCTAGCATGAGAAGTAATCCAAGTATGGATACTCACAGTTTTAATGAAAGTTTAAACTGAGAGGATTTGATAGCTTAGATAACCAACATTGAGAGATTCCTCATTTATGAATATATGAAGGATCCAAAATGGGTCTAATTTGCATGTACAAGGCTAAAAGGGTATGCTTCAATTTGGTTGGATCATGTTAAAATAAAGAGACAATACAAAAGGAAATATTGGATCCAAACATGGGATAAGTTTGTATCCAAATTAAAATCTAAATTTTTACCTATTGATTATCAGATTGGGTTATTTAGAAGACTTTAAAACCTCAAGCAAAAGGAGTTAGTATTGAGAGTATACAAAAGAGTTCTATAAATTGACCACTAGAGGTAGTAATATGGAAGATGATGAAGAGGTGGTGGAAATATACATATATGGACTAAAGCTATCCATACAAGTAGAAATTAGTATGATTTGAATTACAATAGTTGAAGAGGTATATCAATATGCACTTAAAGAAAAATAAAATTTGACTTGCAATAAACAAAACCATTTTAAAGGAAGAAGGTAATTCTCTATAGGAATAGAACAATCAAATAGTGGTAGAGGGAAACATATGCAAAAGGAGAGGCTATTACATTTCAAAGTAATTTCAACTAGAGCACTAAAAAAATAAATACTTCTCAAGAGGAAGAGGTACTTATGGTAGGGTAGGGATAGAGGTTTCTCTAAAAATTGATTTAGATGTGAAGAATTTGGTCATTGATAATGTGAATGTACAATAGTAAAGGATAATAGTAAAAAAGAAAAGAAACATAGAACCACATTGCATAAGTAGACAAAGAAAGTGTTGTCTCACCCAAGTACACAGAGGAACCAAAACAAGGAGAATACCTTACGATGAAAAGGGTATTTTTGAAACCAACCAAAGAGGACCATGGACCAAGATAAAGAAGAAATCATTTTAGAACCATATACAAATTGAGAGGTAAATATTATAAGGTAATTGTGGCAAGCAAAAGTGCAAATAATTTAATATCTACAACGATGGTAGAAAATCCGGGTTAAAGAAGATTGAATATCCAAATCCTACAAAGTATCATGGTTGCAAAGAGAACATCAATATTTTGTAAGTGAATAGTGTATGGTGACTTTTAGGTTGGTTCTAACAAATATGAGATACTATGTGATGTTATGCGTATGGATGATTGTCATGTCTTGTTGGGAAGACCATGGTAGTTTGATAGAAAGGCAATGCATGATGGTAGGGTATATACCTACACTATTGAGAAATATGTCAAGAGGTACACATTAAGCCCATTAAAGGATAATGGAGAAAAAGTAGATAGTATTCCTACATTGTGTTTGAATACAGATAAAAAACTCATAAATATAGGGTTATGCATAAGGGGTTGGACTCAAAATGTACTTGTAAAAAAATGATGAATCCTAATCAAAATCAAGGTGAATCATGATGAATCCTAAGCAAATCAAATCAATCATATTCACACCAAAAATTGAGGCATTTATGCCCTAAAAAGTAAGGCAATTTTTGGGGCAAATGTTGATCTATTAAATAACCTTATAAATTTATAAAAAACACCACCATTATATCAGACTCAAAAATATCTTTCCAAAGAGTACACTATTGAGAAAGATGACAAGAGGTACACATTAAGTCCGGATAATGGAGAAAAAGTAGATAATATTCCTACATTGTGTTTGAATATAGATAAAAAACTTGTAAATATAGGATTATGCATAAGGGATTGGAATCAAAATGTACTTGTAAACAAATGATGAATCCTAATCAAAATCAAGGTGAATCAATATGAATCTTAAGGAAATCAAATCAATCATATTCACACAAAAATTTGAGGTATTTGAAGCCCTAAAAAGTAAGGCCATTTTAGGGTAAATTATGATCTATTAAATCATCTTATAACTTCATAAAAACACCACCATTATATCATGCTCAAAAAGATCTTTCCAACGAGTACAAATATGACTATGTTTGGAAATATATTGTGGTGAATTGATCCTAAGAAAAAATTAGTCCCAAAAATTTTAGGCGAATGGGCTGATGTCGAGGGTCCTCATATTTTCCAATTATCAATTTTGAAAATGCTAATATTATCCCAATTTGTTAATATTTGCCACTATGCATAACCCTACTTAAAGGTTTATGAGATAAGTTTAAAGGAAGAAATGGTAGTGTTGAGAGAAGTTATAAAACAAGTGGAGGAAAAGGTAGAAACAATCAAGAGAATAGGTATAAAAAAGAGGTAGTTGGCCAAGGTCATCAGTAGTAGTGATTATGAAAACAATAATGCAATGATTCCCACTTCTATTTGAAAATAACCCTTGAATGACATTGTAGATAAAAATAAAGTGAAAATAAATGATAAAGAGATAATAGAGGAAGATGAACATTATGGTGGCCATGATAGACTATATTTTTGAAGAATGTAGTGTTGAGAGAAGTTATAAAACAAGTGGAGGAAAAGGTATAAAAAAGAGGTAGTTGGTCAAGGTCACCAGTAGTAGTGATGATGAAAACAATAATGCAATGATTCCCACTTCTATTTGAAAATAACCCTTGAATGACATTGTAGATAAAAAGAAAGTGAAAAGAAATGATAAAGAGATAATAGAGGAAGATGAACATCATGGTGTCCATGATAGGCTATATTTTTGAAGAATGTAGTGGTGATGAAGAGATTGGGTGCTTTGAAAGGTACACCAAATGTATTGCATCCAAGTTAATCAAAATATTAGGATATAATGTAAAAGGACTAGGAAGATATAGGTAAGGTGTGAAAATACCCATAATGCTAGATATAAAACCAAAGAATGAGGACCTTGGATATGTAGGTCAAGTAGGAAGCAACAAGACTAAATTTGTGAGAAGAGAGATTAGTATAGGAGATGAAGGTCTTAGAATGGGTTGTTTTAGTTAGTATGAAATATCCTTCTAAGATTTGTGGAGGACATAATCACTTCAAAGGAAGGTGATGACACCAAGAAAAAGTAGTCAACAAAATACATGATGATTGTGATTTGATGGATATGATGGAATGGGATAAAATTAAACAAATATTTGGTGTATTATATAAGAGGAGGTTTTGTTCTCAAATAAAGGTAAGGATGTTAGGACCCCATTATAACACTATTTTTGTACTTCTCAGATGATTATGTAATGACCCCATTCCAATGTGGGTACTCCTTTATAGTTTTATTTTGTAATACTTTATAATGGTATGTGACACCTAGACAAGTGGGGCCATTTCATGTGACTATTATCAAGAATGTAATAAATTTTTGGTAGAAGATTTTAGCTCAAGTGAAATTTTACATGTAAGCCAACTTTTGAGCATTAGGTTAGGGTTGCATGAAGTGTATATTTAAAAGACATAGATCCATGAACAAATATATATTTTTGTAAACTAATGAAAGTGTTGAAGGATATTGCCTCTTCAAAGAGACCTATAATTTTGTGAGGTTGCTTAAATTCTAAATTTACATTTTGTATTGTAGTATACTATTATTTCATGAAATTCTATTTTTAATTGTAATATTTATGTGAATGAGTATTTTTAATAGAAGGTTTATAACAAGTGATATTAGAGACCTTTCGAGGGCTAAGTTCCACTACGACTATGATAATTCTTGCCCTTTCATTATGACTATTAGGTATAATGTTTTCATGTTTTCCATTTTCTATGTATTTTTATTAAAAAAACCAAAAAAAACATAGCCCTTTTTTTACAATAGTTTATTAGGTTAGAAACCATGTGTTAGGGGTTTTAAAATATCATGGAGAAGATGTCATTATTAGATAAGCTAGATTTCCTATAAATCATCTAGTGAAGTGAAGGGTGATTAGGCTCTAATACTAGGCCTCAAACAACACTTGTCTATGAAATTGAGGTCCCACATATCTTTGGGTATATTGGGAGACCACCTAGGATTAGGAGAAACCTTTAGCCCTAAGAAGTTTTCTTGGTCGTATATTATGCATAGTACGCTAGACACACATCTAGAAAGATCATTATCCCATATTGTTAGAGGGGCAGGTAGTGTGCTCAAGGGTATGCATGGAATCCTCCTTGAGTGATGGCCTAAAATATTGGTACAAGCATTATTATTCATCACTATGGTATAACATAGGACCTATGAATTTTACATATCTTAGTTATGTTAAAATTTTACCCTACAAAAATATTTTTGTTCTACGAAGGAGGCTTCCCTATTAGAATAAATTGCATGCAATAGATTAAAGAGTTGGAGAACATCATAAAAATAGTTAAATTCAATTTCTATTATGACATAAGCTATTAGTGCTAGTAACAATCAGGTTTCACTTTAGTATAAGAATAGTAACAGTCAATTCGGAGTTGTTAGTTATCAGTGTTAGTAACAACTATTTATGATAGTTAAAATTTATAGTAGGTAAAGAATTATTGGTGATAGAGTCAGAATAGGTAGTCATCAGTGTAGGAAACCATAGTGTTAGTAATTGAACAATATTGTTAACATACAATGCAAAGATAATGTCAGTACCCGATAGTGTAGAGACAATATCATAAGAGGTTGGTTGATAAAAAACTTATTTTCTAAACCAAACCTCTAGGAGGAAAATTGATAATACCAACAACCTTGATAACAATATATATATCTAGTGTTGTGGTATATAGCTTATTTTGACCATATTTTTGAGCTAATAATTTTGATATATAGCACCCAAGTACCTATTTTTACTCCTTACTAAAAATAGCAACTCCTGGAACCATACTTTTATTTTTAGTAATTTAGTGGTAGTGGTTCAATTTAATGATCCTCAAATGGTTATTGTTTAATAAGTAAAATTTATACTAAATCTGTCTTGTCTTGAGAATTGTGGTACTGTTGATAGTCACTGTGAATGCAGGACTAGGTTCAAGTTGTCGATGAATGGCAGCAAGATGACGAAAAAAAGTAAAATGGGAAATAATGATTCGGCTCGCAATTACATGGATGCTTGTGTCTTGCATATCATATAAGTGCATTATTGCATTAGCCATGTTTGAATAATTGATGCTTGCTAGAAAATGATATGTTTATACATTTTGTGTGAGGACACTGAAAGTGCTGAAAAGCATGGGAGCCTTTCCTTATGAAAAATTAGTAAATAAAGATTGTTTATTTGATTGTTAAAAGAAAATAATAAAATACAATAAAATTATATATAATATAAATATACGCATGTAAATAAATACATGCATGTATGTAGAATAACTAAGTGTGTGAAATCATTGTTATGTGCATGAATTATATATATAATACAAAGGAACAATGCATATTAACATATATTATAAATAATAGTAAACTGCAAAGTAAGTAAACGAACTGAAAATAATTTATAATCATTTCTTTTCTTATGGTATGGTTGAATGTTGTCTAACACGATGTTGGTTTAACCACCATGGAGCAATGCGTAAGGTGTCATAATGAAATTAAACCTTCCTCCATACTGTTTGAGTGAAAAAAGAAATTACCGAGAGAGGTATCATGATTATTCATAGTTTCCAAATGTTCTTCGATTATGCATGAAAAGGGAGAGAAGCGTTGGAAAAGATAGGCATATTTTATTTATTTAAAAAAAAACTCTCTAAAGTAAAAAAGAGGAAAAGATATAATTTTATGCACGGTGGAATTCACTGTAGCTCAAGGGAGCAATTCAAAATTGCAGTATAGCACCAAATTCCAGGTTGGATACATATATAACCATTTCAATTTTGTTTGAGTAAGATTTGTTATCTTTAGTGCTATAAAAAGAATGTAATGTTTTGCCAAATGTGAATGAATGGAAAAATATTACTATTTACACCTGCATGAAGATATTGTGTGTGGACGAATATCTTGCTCAAATACTTTGTAAAAATCATGAGCTTGGTAACTATGCTTGTTGATTTTCGTTATCTGGGAAAATGTGGATAACCCATTAAAATACATGCTCATGATTTAAGAGGTGGTTGTGTGTTTTATGGAATATGAATTGCTTGTTTTGCATAATTGTATGAAATTAGTTGCATTCATAAAAGGAGAGCTGATTCTGATCCCATCATTTCCAACCAAATTCAACAAAGCTAGAGGGTGCCAATTTTAAATCAACACCGCATGCAGGAAATAATAAAGTGATGTGACAGTTGATCAGGAACCTCTAGCAGTCATATTGGTAGACAAACATAGTTATTAGTATTATTTTGACAACCATTTCCCTCTTTTAAATTCAGTACAGTTGCTTTTGAAAGCGCAATGGTTGTATACAGTCAGGAAGGACTATGAAAATATTGCATTATAAATAGCCAAAATGAGAATGAGAGGGTTGTGTAGAATCTATTCCTTCAAGTTGTTGAATAGGTTAGTATTTAATCTGAAGGGTTCAAGGCCACATTGTCAGTATACAAGAATTATCTTGTATACAAACAATTCAGGAAAACTTTGCTCTAGAAAGAAACTTTTATATTAGCCATGTAATGATATAAGTCTATTGATAGGTATTCTAATAAGAAATATATGGCACTGCTTATTTTACAATGGAAATGTTGTTGAAAGAATGATTGTGGTTTTTTTTGTAAACTAAACTTTATTTCCTTCATAAATAACTCAAAAGAGTAATTGCAGTTATGAAAGGACTTCTTAATAAGATGTCAACCGTAAGTGTAGTACTTCGGAACATGTTGGAAATATCATGTTTAATTTATGTATTTTACTCAATAATTATTATTACATTGGAAATGTTAGCTACTGGTCTCACATATAGAAAATGAGTCTAGGATGTATAACACTTAGTAAAACTTACTAAGCATCTATGCTTTAATACAACAGAGAATATAGAATGCCATTCAATATATGGAAGCTTGGATCAAACAATCATTAGTGGATTATAGCTTGATATTTCTTACAGTAAAACACTATATGTTAAAAAGGTATGTGAAGCCATGTTCTGAAATACCTTTCCTCTGTCAAATATGTCTTGTATTTAGGTAAATGATTTGCTTTTAGATGTAGTAAATTAAAAGGGAATATTATATTAGTCCTTAATTGGAAGGAATGTTTGATATAGAATTTATAAACAAACGGAGAAAATAATATCATGTTAATGTTACCTCTTGTTCTAGCTGGTGCGAGTAACTAGAATCTGCTATAAATGCAAGCTGAAGTCTTTAACTTGTTTTTGGTGTGCGTTGAACAACCATTATAAACCTATCATTTAACATTTATCTCATCCTTTGAGAAAGATATTTTATATATAAAATATGTTTATCTCGTTTTAATTTTATGAAAATTATTAAAGCAAAGTGTGACCTTTGAAAGGAAGTGTAACTGTCTTAGTAGGTTACTTATTCCTTTTATGAGAATTGTTAAATGTTTGGACTGCCAGGTGTTAAAATATTAGTTTTCTTTAATTTCTAAGGAAAATATTCTTTTAAAATTTTATATGTAGATGGTTAAAGATTAATATCATATTTAGAACAATGGTTACTAGATTAGATTGCTATGATAGCTATATTTTTAAAATAGGAATTTTTCTATTCCTTCCATGAATGCGCATAGAATATAAAAAAATATAATATTTTCCAAAACATAGGAACTTTAGAATATGAGAAAAAGTATTTATAGAAGAGATGCTATAACTTAAAATTAAATTTATTTTTCCTATACGTGTTTTGTGATCAAAAACTTGGATATAAAGGTACTTATGATTAGGTCACAAATGAAACATATTAAACTAACCATTGTGAGGAATGGTGAAATCTTATTGCCAATAGAACCATAAATTTAGTTGAATCTTATGTTCAAAGACTGTCAACCAATTGATTCCCCTATTGATACCATGATGAGGAATGGTTAATATGTTCCTTATGAAGGCCAATTAAATATGAACACCCAATGTTGTTGAGATATGGGTATGCACACAACATTTTCTTAGGAAACTATAATCTAACAGAATTGGTCTGACAAAGTGACTTGGTTAGAACTTGTAATGGGGAGCGGTATGAGATGCTACCCCTAGGTTGTTGCTCGAGAATTTTTATGATAAATCCTATGTTCATTTGACTTAGCTGGATTAGCCACAATATGAGAGAAATATTCATGAGTCACAATGGGCATGTGTGATAAAGTCCAAGGTCAGGGTATTTACATGGATCTAGTTGACTTCGGGTAGTGGATAATTAGCTAGACACTAGGTATATGTATGTTGATCCCTTACATAGTAAAGTTTGAACAAGTTGATCAGTTAGGTCATGGGTTCACAATTGGTAAGGGATGGGGAAAGAAAGCATCCACCCTCTAGGTGTTATGGGACCTAGAGGATAACCCCAACCATAGATATACACTCATGGACAGAACAAAAGGAACGATACTGAGAATGGTAGATCCACAAAACGGCACCTTCTATGGGACTTTGCCAATCTCATCCACTTGGGTGGCTGTATACAATAGTCTTGAAACACAAAAGTGGTTGGATATGCCTGAACTATTTTAAAAGAAATTACCTTTATTCATTGGGTGAAATAAGTTTTGTTGTGAACCTGAAATCATCATTAAATTACAACAATGAATTTGATAAAAAAATTACCTTATAAAATTTATTGGCTTGTTTTGTGGTACAACCAGGTGAGTAGACTTGGGTTGTTACATATGGAATCAAAGTAGAAGAGATTCTAAGTTGTAGAATATGATTAATAAAATAGGTTTAGATCAATATAAGACTATTAAATTACCTCTTTCACCTACAATTCAAATGGTATGAATGCTACGAGGTGGGTCTTCAAGAAATCTTGCGGGAGGTAGGGAGGAAGAAGCCACATAAATACCTGTAAGGGAACCAAGAACGACAATAATATGATAAGATCCTCAATGTGAAAGAAAGATGAAATAGTTGAATGCACCTCCTCCAAACAAGCCTATTAGAGAGGAAGGTAATCCTGCAAAAGTTATGCAATTACTACAAACACACATGGAACAACAAAGGGAAGAGATGATCCAATGGAAAACTCATATGGTCCAACAATAGGAGTTGATCATTCAATAACATAGGATCATAGAAGACTTAGCTAGGGGAAGAGAAACTAGAGGTGGCAAGGTTGAGGAGGTACCTAGTGAACCTATAGGATCTAGTACTGGTAGGGCCCTGGTGAGTAAAGAGTTGGATAGGAACCTAAATAAGTTTGTAATATCCAAATTTAATGGAAAATGAGATGATGATACTATAGAAAATTGGCTAAATGAATTAGAGTCATAATTTTCCCTGGTAGTCTTGTTATCTGAATCTAAAATTGCGTTGGTAGTTATAAATATGATTAAAGTAGCCTTAGATTGATGGAAGTCCTATAAGAAAGGGTATAATATTGAAGTTGTAGATATTATGTGGGAGGATTTTTTCAAGGAATTAGGGATAGATTTTGATCAAGCAATATTATGTGGAAAAATTTGGAGAGTTTTCTAATCTGTGACAGGAAACTATGTCAGTGCATGATTATCACCAAAAGTTTATTCAACTATTAAAATATGCATCTCAATATGAAAGCAATGAAGAAATGAAGACTCAAAAATTTGTTCTAGGATTACATCCTAGAATCATGATGGTGGTAAATATGCACAATCCTATAAATCTTCCTACAACTTTTGATTTGACACAAAAATAAGAAGCCAACCAGGAGAGGAGGAAAGCATATTTAACTATCAAAAGCTATACAAAAATGAAAATTATGAACTCAGGATGAGGAAGAGTGTCAGGTTTATGAAATGGGAAAAAAATCTAAATAAGAAACTTAAATAAGGATATCAGAATAGAGTGGGAGGTAGAAACAAAGCTAACTTTCAGAAAAATAATTTTAGGAGGGATGATAGAGAGTTTCCTAAAAGATAAGATTAGACGCTATAAAATCAAGATAAGGCTAATGAAACTATACCTCAGGATATAAATGAGAATAATAATAGGGAAAATATAGCTCCACCAAATGGATGCTACATATGCAAATGAGCTCATTATGCTAACAAATGCCCCCATAGAGCTGATCTATGCCAGAAAGCCCCAAAAGAGGCCACCCACAAGATATTTACAACCATAGATAATTATGAACTTGATGGTCAAGTTACTCATTTATTATTAAATATAATTTTTTTTGATAGAGATGTGTGTATTTTGATAGATAGTGGATCAACTAATAGCTTTATTTCCACTAGATTAGTAAGGGACATACCTGAAAGACCTGGGTTTTTGGCTAATGGTTGGAAGGTAGAGTACGGGTCAGGGAAAACCTACAAAGTCAACCAATATTTTTCTGATCCTCACATCACTATGCTAAGAAAAAAATAATTAACATCTATATGTGGCACCTATCCATGCATTTGATATCATACTTGGTGTAGATTGGTTAAAAGCACATAAGGCTCTTATGAATTTTGAAGAGATATGGGTGGAATTTTTGGACAAGTCTAATCAAAGGATTAGGATTCATTGTGATCATGGTGAAATCAAGCCATCTTTATTGCTTGTAATATAGATAAAGAAAGTTATTAGGAAGAAAATAATGATATTTATAGTTAAAATGAATAAGAAATAAGAAAATAAAATGAAAACTGACCTCTTCCAAAAGAATCCTATTTTGGGAGGACCTTCCAGAGTTACCTCCTCAAAGGGAGATTGATTTTTCTATTGAGTTATTACCTAGAGTTGTGCCTATTGCAAGGACATTGTATAGGATGACTCCTATCGAGCTATAAGAGCTCAAAATGCAACTACAAGAATTGTTGTAAAAAGGGTTAATCAAGCCCATTGTGTCACCATGGGGAGCTCCTACTTTGTTTGTTAATAAGAAATATGGTACCTTGAGTATGTGCATAGATTATTGGATGACGAATAAGGTTATTATCAAAAACCTAGAATTAATGATCTCTTTTATCAGTTAAGGGGAGCAACCATCTTCTCAAAGATTGACCTAAGGTCTAGCTATCATCAGTTAAGGATCCAATAAGAAGACACTTCTAAAAGAAATTTTAGAACTAAGTATGGATATTTTGAGTTTACCGTCCTATATTTTGGGCTAACTAACATCCCATACACATTCATGAACCTCATGAATAACATTTTTAGAGAATAATTGGATAGGTTTGTGCTTGTATTTTTGGATGACATATTGATCTATTCCAAGAACAAGGAGGAACATGATTAGCATATGAAAAATATACTTGAGATTCTAAGGAAGAAAATATTATATGGGAAACTATCAAAGTGTGAATTCTACACTCCACAAGTACAATATTTGGGACATATTATCTCTGTCAAAGGGATTGTAGTTGATCCCAAGAAAATAGAAGCAATTGTGGACTAGATTGCACCTACTAATGTGATTGAGGTGCAAAGTTTTATGGAAATCTTAGGCTATTATAGCGGATTTGTTAGAGGGTTTTCAAGAATTTCCCAACCCATTACAAACATTCAAAGTAAAGGAAAAGCCTTCAAATGGACAGAGAAATGTGAAGAGGTTTTTTTATTTTATTTTTGAAAGAAAGGTTGAAAAACACACTAATTTTGCAATTACTTAATACTAATAAGCAATTTACAATATGTACTGAAGTATCCATTGAAGGATTAGGAGGGTTTTTGACCCAAGATGATGCGATTATTGGCTATGAGTCTAGGAAGCTTAAGAGCCATGAGGTGAATTATGCAACTCATGATTTGGAGTTGGCAGATATTGTACATACCCTTAAGATTTGGAGGTATTACTTTTTTGGGAAACCATTTGAACTAAAGATAGATCACCAAATCTTAAGATAAATATTTACTCAACCCTTATTGAATGTCAGGAAATGATGCTAGATGGAGTTTCTAAGAATACAATTTTGGCATTGAATATATTAAGGGTAAAGAGAATAAATTTGCTCATGCTTTGAGTAGGATATCGTGTATTATTGCACTAAAAAAATGCCAATATGATTTGCTAGATCAAATTAAAAATCAACAATAAATAAATTAATTTTATCAATCTTGTAATGCTGAAATGGGGTAAGAACTTTAAAAGGATACAAACTTTGTATATAAATATAACTTATTATTTTATATGAATAGGTTAGTAGTTCCAAAATCTACTGGATTAAGGGAAACAATTCTTAAGGAGGCTCACAATACTTCTTATTATGTACACCTAGAGGGGCAAAACTGCATGAGAATTTGAGAAAGGCCTACTATTGGCTAGGTATGAAAAATGATATCACTAATTATGTGGCTAGATGCTTAGAGTGCCAAAGAGTGAAAGCAAAACATATACATCTAGCTGGAAGACTATACCCATATCATATACCTACGTAAAAATGGCAAGTGGTATCAATGGACTATATAGTGGGGTTTCCTAAAACAAGATTCATGTATGATGTAATCTTGGTTGTTGTGGATAAGCTAATTAATGTTGCATATTTTATACTAGGTAATGTGCACGCTGATGCACCCGCAGTTGCAAGTAAGTTTACCAGGGAAGTGGAAAGACTACATGTTTTTCTAGATGTCATAATCTCTAATCGATATTTTTGTTTCACTTCTAAATTTTGGTAGGCTTTGCATAAAATATTGGAATCCAAATTGAATATTAGTACCACCTATCACCCTAAGATAGATGGGAAAATTGAGAGGGTAAATTAGGCATTGGAAGATATGTTAAGAATGTATTGCATGGATCAATATACAAAGTGGGAAGACTATTTATACCTAGTGGAGTTCACATACAATAATAATTATCATGTATCACTAGGTATGATATATTTTGAAGCCCTATATGGAAGAAGGTGTAGAAATCCCTTATCTTAGGATAATTCAGAAGATCAGATAGTGATCAGACCAAAAACTATGAAAGAGATGAAAGATCAATTGAAAAGAATTTAACAAAAGCTGAAAGAGGCTATGCAGACCTCAAAAGAACATTGAGAGAATATTTTATGGGAGAAAGAGTATTTCTAAGGTTGAAACCAACTAAAAGTTCCATAAAATATTCCAAACTAGACTCAAGATATGTGGGTCCATTTGAAATTATGAGCAAGATAAGCCCTATTGCATACAAAATTTCTCTACAATCGAGCTTATCCAAAATCTATAATGTATTCCATGTGTTCCTCTATAGGAAATATATTTATGATCATACTTATGTTTTGGATGTTTCCAAATTGTAGATGATCAATCCACTAAAAAATGAAGTTGACCTTGTTTGTCTACTTGGTTTTAGAACCTAAAATCTGAGGAAAATGAGCATAGAGCAATGCTAGGTCCAATGGGACCACTACTCAGATAGAAATTCCACATGGGAGAACATGGTAGATACGTAGTCGAAGTTTCCTTATCTATTTGAGTAAACAGATATTTTCAAATATTTTATATGATTTTATGATATATGTGCATATATATACATATAGATATGAGACTAAAAAATTGAGTAGAATAGTTTGTTCTTGTAATGAATTTACTAAGTAGAGTAGCTTTATTTATAAAGTAATATATATTTTGGTTTTACGCATGAACATATGAATGAATGCAATGTGATGGATTGAGTGATTTAATTGCCTGTTCAAATCTAAATGAAATCTAATTCAATGATATTTGAGAAGTATTGAATAATGTGAAAATAATAAATTGGTATGATTCCTTTTGACATTTGTAAAAGATTATATGCAAAGGTATTTATTATTTAATCTTGTATAAAACACAAGGATTGTGTTTGTTTCTTGTGGGGGAGGATGTAACGACTCTCTTCACACATTTATTTGTTAATAAGTAAAATTTGTAATAAATTTATCTTGTCTTGAGAATTATGGTACTACTGATAGTCACTGTGAAAGCATGACCAGGTTCAAGTTGATGAATGGAAGCAAGACAATAGAAAAAGATAAAACAAGAAATGATGATTCAACTCACGAGTACATGGGCGCTCGTGTCTTTCATATTATATAGGTGCATTACTACATGAGCCATGTTTGATTGCTTGATGCTTGATAGAAAATGATATTTTATACATTTTGTGTGAGGGCAATGAAAGTGATGAAAAGCATGGGAGCATTTCCTTGTGAAGAATTACTAAATAGAAATTTTTTATTTGATGATAAAAGAAAATAATAAAATACAATAAAAATATATAATATAAATATACGCATGTAAATAAATACATGCATGTATGTAGAACAACTAAGTGTGCAAAATTATTATGTGCATGAATTATATAAATATATATAATTAATACAAAGGAACAATGAACATATATTATAAGTAATATTAAACTTCAAAGTAAGTAAACGAACTAAAAATAGTTTACAATCGTTTCTTTTTTTATGGTATGGTTGAATGTTGTCTGAAATGATGTTGGCTTAACCACCTTGGAGCAAGGTGTAAGGTATCATAATGAAATTAAACCTTCCTCCATACTATTTGAGCAAAAATAAAGGAAGTGCTAAGAGAGGTGTCATGATTGTTCCTAGTTTCCACATGTTCTTTGATTATGCATGAAAAGGGAGAGGAGCATTGGAAACGATAGGCATATTTTGTAAGAAAAACTCTCTAAAGGAAAAAATAGGAAACGATATAATATTACATGGTGGAATTTTCTATAGCTCAAGGGAGCAATTCGAAATTGTAGTATAGCACCAGAGTCCAGGTTGGATACATATATAACCATTTTAATTTTGTTTGAATAAGATTGTTATATTTAGTGCTGGAAAAGTAATGTAATGTTTTGTCAAATGTGAATGAAACAAAAAAATATTACTGTTTGCACCTACATGAATATATTGTGTGTGGGTGAATGTATTGCTCGAATACTTTGTAAAAATCATGAGCTTTGTAACTATGCTTTTTGATTTTTATTATCTGGAAAAATGTGGATAACCAATTAAAATACATGCTCATGATTTAATAGGTTGTTGTGTGTTTTCTAGAATATGAATTGCTTGTCTTGCATAATTGTATGCAATTAATTGCATTCATAAAAGGAGAGTTGATTATGATCCCGTCATTTCCAAAATAAATTCAACAAAGCTAGAGAGTGCTAGTTTTAAATCAACACCACACACAAGAAATAATGAAGTGATGCAACAACTGATTAAGAATCTATAATAGTCATATTGGTAGATAAATATAGTCATTACTACTATTTTGATAACCATTTCCCTCTTTTAAATTTAGTACCATTGCTGTTGAAAGCGTAGTGGTTATATACAATAAGGAAGGACCATGGAAATATTGTACTATAAATAGTTGATATGAGAATGAGAGGGTTGTGTAGAATCTATTCCTTCGAGTTGATGAATAGCTTATTATTAATCTGAAGGGCTCAAGGCCACATTTCCAGTATACAAGAATTCTCTTGTATATAAATAGGAAAACTTTACTATAGAAAGAAACTTTAATATTAGCCATGCAATGATATAATTTTGTTGATAGGTATTCTAAGAAGACATGTATGGCACTGTTTATTTTACAATATAAATTTTGAAATAATGATTGTGGCTTCTTTGTAAACCAAGGTTATGCATAAGGGGTTGGACTCAAAATATACTTGTAAAATAATGGTGAATCCTAATCAAAATCAACGTGAATCATGGATAATCCTAAGAAAATCAAATCAAACATCTTCACACCAAAAATTGGGGTATTTGAAGCCCTAAAATGTAAGGTCATCTTTGGGACCACTTTTGACCTATTAAATCATCTTATAACTTCCTAAAAACACCACCATTAGATCAGGCTTGAAAATATCTTTCCAATGAGTATAAATATATCTATGTTTAGATATATATTGTGGTGAATTGACCCTAATAAACAATTGATCCTAAAAATTTTAGGTGAATGGGCCGATGTCGAGGGTCCTCATATTCACCAATTTCTAGTTTTAAAAATCCTAATATTCACCTAATTTACAAATATTTGCCACTGTGCATAATCCTGTTGTAATCTAAACTTTATTTCCTTCATAAATAACTCAACTTATCTCGAGTAGAAAGAGTAATTGTAGTTATGGAAGGAATTATTAATAAGATGTCAATTGTTAGTGTAGTACTTCGAAACATTTTGGAAATAACTTGTTTAATTTATGTATTTTACTCAATGATTATTATTACATTGGAAATGTTAGCTATTGTTCTCATATATAGAAAATGAGTCTGGGATGTATAATATTTAGTAAAACTTACTAAGTATCTATGCTTTAATATAGTAGAGAATATAGACTGCCAGTAAATATATGGAAGTTTGGAACAAACAATCATTAGTGGATTATAGTTTGATATTCCTTATCTGTTAGAAAGGTATGTGAAGTCATGTTCTAAAATACCTTTACTCTATCAAATATGTCTAGTATTTAGGTAATTGATTTGCTATTATATGTAGTAAATTAAAAGGGAATATTAAATTAGTCCTTAATTGGAAGGAATGTTCGATATAGAATTTCTAAATGAAATGAGAAAATAATATCTAGTTAATGCTACCTCTTGTTCTAGCTAGTTCAAGTAACTAGAATTTGCTATAAATGCAAGATGAAGTCTTTAGCTTGTTTTTGGTGTGCGTTGAAAAACCATTATAAACCTATCATTTAACATTTTTCTCATCCTTTGAGAGAGATATTTTATATATGAAATATGTTTGTCTCATTTTACTTTTCTAAAAACTATTAAAGTAAAGTGAAACCTTTGAAAGGAAGTATAACCGTGTTAGCAGGTCAATTATTCTTTTTATGAGAACTATTAAATGTTTGGACTCCCAAGTGTTAGAACATTAGATGTCTTTAATTGCTGAGAACTTTGGAAAATATTCTTTTAAAATGTTATATGTAGATGGTTAAAGATTAATCTCAGATTTAACCCAATGGTTAGTACATTAGATTGCTATGATAGCAATAGAAACTTTTCTATTACTTCAGTGAATGTGTATAGAATATAAAAAAATTTAATCTTTTCCAAAACATAGGAACTTTAGAATATGAGAAAAATATTTATAGAAGAGATGTGTTAGCTCAAAATTAATTTTTTTTTTCTATACACATTTTGTGATCTAAAAGTTGGATATAAAGGTACTTATGATTAGATCACAAATGAAACATATTGAACTAGCCATTTTGAGGAATAATGAAATCTTATTACCAATAGAACCATAAATTTAGTTGAATCTTATGATCAAATACTATCAACCAACTAATTCCACAATTGATACCATGATGTGGAATGGTTAATATGTTCCTCATGAAGGTCAATTAAACATAAACACCCAATGTTGTTGAGGTGTGGGTATGCACACAATATTTTTTGAGATAACTATAGTCTAACGAAATTGGTCTGGAAAAGTGAATAGTTTAGAACTTATAACAAGGAGTTATATGGAACACTATTTCTAGGTTGCTGCTCGGATAGGACTATGATGAGTTCCATGTTCATTTGAATTAGATGGATTAGCCACAATATTTGGTATGGGACAAACTTTCATGAGTTACAATGGGTATGTGTGATCAATTCCAAGATTAGGGTATTGACATGGCTCTAGTTGACTCTAGGTAGTGGACAATCAGTTAGACACTGGGTATATGTACGCTGATCTCTTGCATATTAAAGTTTGAACAAGTTGATCAGTTAGTCATGGGTTCACAATTGCTAAGGTATAGGGAAAGCAAGTATCCATCCTCTAGGTGTTATGGGCCCTAGAGGATAACCCCAGTCATGATCCACACTCGTGGCCAAAATAAGAAGAATGATACCGAGAATGATATATCTATTAGAAATATTGAGTCGTCATTGATGTCAAAGGAGCATGAAATATTCTTCAATGAGAAAAGGTTTATAAGGATGGACAATATATCATTGATGGGTTTGATAAATAGAAAACAAGTGGAAATTCATCCAGGGCAAATCCATATTACAAGGAAAGTTTATTGCAAAGAAAGACAATTATTTTTAAGGATTATAATATTTAAATATCAAATTTAAATATTATAAAAGAGATGGACAAAGGTTTAAAACTGCTTGGGACAAAGGTTTAAAAGAAGGACAAAATTTTGAAATTATAGAAGGCTTTGAACAAAGGTTTAATATTATAATATTTAAATCCAAAGATTTAAAATATTATAATATTTAAATCCAAAGATTTAAAATATTATAATATAAATAAATATAAGGTAAAAGGGCACCAATGTCATAAGAGCAAGCATAAAGTCAAAAATCTAATATAGCATCGATGTTCCAAGGTCAAAACAAGATACTTATATAAATGGGAGTAATATTTCATTTGTGAAGTGTGTGGAAGGAGTGAAAATCAAAATCCTTCATGTGAGATGCATGGAGAGTAGAAGGGGAAGTGTGCATGTCCTTGGAGGCAGAATTGAAATTGAAAACAAGGAGATAGTACATTGGGGATCCCATCTAGGTGGCTAGTCTAGATGGTAGCCTAGCCTGCACTAGAGCATTATGGAATAGGAGGTATCAAGGTCGATTTGTAGAGACATCATTTTGTTGAGTCTTGATAAAAAAGGAATCCAAAAAAGGTTTTATAATATAAATCATATGCTTTGTTTTTCATGCAGATGGCTAGCTCGGACAACAACCTAGATTGTGCTAGGGCGTAGGTGAATATGAGATCTCAGGTTCAATTCATGATGACACCATTTTTGCTGAGTTTCTTTTTGGACAAAGAAAAATCTAAAAAACACTTTAAAATAAATATTGTGCACTTTGTTTCTTGTGTGGGTGGCTAGCTCGAACAATAGCCTAGCTTGTGCTAGGGTGTAGGCAAGCAGGAGGTCACAAGGTTGATTTACGGTGGCTGTGTTTGGTAAGGACAAAATAATTTTTGATTAATTTAGGGAGGCATAAGGTTTTGAATTGTTTTTACTATACAAATTTATTTTTAAGAGAGATATAAGGTTTGCACGATGTGTTATTGAGTTAGGGAGTTATAAGGTGTATTGTGATTTAATTGAAAATTATATTTTACATATTGTGTGGGGGAGTTATAAGGTGTATTTTGGTTTATATTTAATTGTATTCTTGCATGATAGAAGAAGGGAAATTTGAGGGTTTGTTTATTATGAAAAGATTTATTTTGTGAGACCAAAAAGGAGTTATAAAGTATTATTTTCAAGATTTTGTGCACATATTTTGAGAAGGATTTTTTATGTTTGAAAATGATATTTTCTAACTTGTTTTAAAGTGGCAAAAGAAAGGAAAATTATTTTTGAGATAGGTTTTCAAGGCACAACATCATCAAGGAAAGTTTAAGATTTGAGAAATGTTATGAGCAGATTTGAGCAGGTGTTATGAGTAGATTTAAGCAGGTTTATGTGAGCATATTTGAGCAGAGTTATGAGAAGATTTGATCAGGTTTTTGTGAGCATATTTGAGTAGAGTTGGAGCATATTTAAGCAGAGTTGAGAGCAGGTCGTAGAGCATATTAGAACAAAGGGGATTGGTTTCTCCTATGGATAGAGTTCCATGAACCAGAGCAGAGGGGATGGTGTCTCCTATATATAGAGGTCCACGAACTTGAGCATAGGGGATTGGTGTCTCCTTTGGATTGTTTCCCATAAACATTATAATAGGAAAGTGGCTCCAAAGAGATTTATTTAGAATCAATAGTAAAATTGTTCTATTAATTAAATCAATATTACATGCTCTTATAGAGCTTGGAGAAAACATAAAAAAACTACAATGGTGTTGAGAGAATAATGCCAAACTAATGACAATCCAATCTTCAACAACTAACCAGCCTTAGATCCTACAATTAAGTAATGCTACGTAAATAGCATTCCTAAAGTTTAGCTTAATCCTAACAACATCCTAAAACTTTGTCTTTGGTCAAACATTGACCAATCAAGCTAATACCTCGACATTACAACAAATAATTAATCAAAATGCTAAAACTAAATAGTAGGACTTAAACTTAGGAACTTAGGAATAATGCTGGATATTCCAACATTCTCCCCCTTGATGTTGATGGAACTTCTTCCAAAATTTCATCAGCATCACAACATTGGAAGAAACTCAGTCTTTTTCATCTCTTCTAGTTTTGTAACAAGAAATTAAAAATTATAAAATTTTGTCTTGGGCACTCCTTCCACTTTTGGTGTGGGATCTCCTCCATTTTAGTCATTTCTTCTTATTGTAAGTAAATGAGTGCCTCATTTTGATGAGCTAAACCCCATTTATCAAAATCTCCTTCAAATGATGGCATTCCCATAATGCCACAAGTATGGGTTTTCACTAATCAATCTAGTACATTTCTATCATCATTCATTCTATGGTCTTCAAACCATATACTCATAATACTCTTGAGTATGTACAATGCATCATCTTATGTAGATGGTTTTGCCATATTACAATTTCACATACCTGTACACAGATCTTCAAATAAAATATAGCTATGCAATAGCTAGTTACAAATGCAACAAATAATTGTTGCTCATCACACAATGTTTCACTCTTTACTATGGCTTTACATGATTACTTCCAAGGAATTTTAAACACAAAATAAAGCCAAAACATATTCATGGTTTTTATCATCATGATGTCCATGTTATTTTCAAATGAAAGAACTTCATCCATTGATGTCTCTACAAGACAATCATCTCTCAATATTGCCTTTTTAAGACATTCTCATCTTGTCTTAAAATACCCATTCAAAAAAAAAAATCATTAATCACAAAAACATTACCTCCAATGTGATTAGATTTGGTGCTCCCCATAAAGCTATTTTTTGGTATATCTCTTTCACTATATGGTGCTTCAAAATCAACCATCAAATCTTCACTAATATTTCTCCTCCTTTGTTCAATCCATGTTGGTGTGTTGAAACACCATTCATTCAAACAATCATACATTATTTCTTTTTCAAGATAACTCTTTTCCTTCAATGTAGACACTCCAAGTGAGTGATCTTCATTCATGAGTGATGTTTCCTTTGCCATTACAACAAGAAAATCAGCAATCTCATTTTTATTTTCTGTTTCTATCTCATTTGCTCTCTCACTTTCCACCTCACAAATGAGATAATCATTTGTGCTATTTTCTTCACACAAATCATTTTCTTCTTTGAGATTCACAAAATCTCTCTTCACACAAACTTCTTGGGCTGATGAACAAGAAGTATCTCTATTTATCACATTCTTCTCCCCCTTTAGAGGAACTCTAACAATTTTATCTTCTCCTTGTAGGATATCTTCATTTGCTCTTTCAAGAGAGCACACATCCATTCCAAGTGAATGGTATTTAAGGCAATGGTCTTCCATGTGAAAGCACGAGATTTCGGTCAAAGGAAATCATTCAAGTGCAATTGCATTCAAAATTAAGCACGCTTAAGTCCTAGGAATGTACATTGCATGAAACGAAAAGAGACATGTTGTAAGAGACGCAATAAGATAAAGAAAAACAGCCCTTTCATTAATTTCTTTCGATCTCTGTTACAATAATGCCTCCTCCCTTTTCAGGGGCTAGGAGCGCAAATAAGGTTTGATTACAATCGTTGAATGGTTCCTCCTTCCGCGTGCCCACGATTGCACTGGGCGGGCTAAGATGATGCCGCCGCTGATGTTGATGGGTTCTTCGCCTCTGCTGCTTCTCCTGCAAACAAAGAAATGATCAAGACGTTAGTAGCACTTGTTGCAAATGAAAATCATTCTCTCTCTAAAACTAACAAAATATGCATACGAATATTTGCCTGAAACCATGAAAACGGTGAATCCAAATTGCTTCAAAATCTGACAGAAGGTAAGAACAGTCACCAGAAGGCCACTGCCACTGAGGCAGCTGGCCAATTCACCTTAAACTGGAATTCGTCCCTGGGCAGGACGAATTCTGACTGTAATTCGTCCCTGGGTGGGACGAATTCTTCTGAATAGGAGAAATCGACCTGCTGCTGCTCCAATGTCGGATCTCGGGACCTGCAAAACTCCTGAAAATAGGGGGGTTAGGTAATTGGGGCCATTTTGGGACGACCCAGATGGTCGGATTTTCCCAATTTGACCTCCTCCCTCGGGAATTTAACCTTGACACCTGCAAGTTAGCGAAACGATAAAGCAATACAAAACACCCTAAACTATGACCAAAAGCTACAAAATTGCAATTATAGACTAATCAGACCTAGTAACACAGAATGCAATCTAAAAATTAATCTAAAGTGCTCAAAAACTGAAATTAGAACTTGGGGGTGCGGGGGTGCCCAAGTGGGCCTCCCACCGTTGGCCCTCGATTTTGGAGCCAATCCACCAAGGATGGGCCCAAAACCTTTTAGGATTGGGGGGTCGGCGAATTGGTAGGTTCAGATGTCCATGCGTCGGATTTGAGTAAGGTTCGAGCTTCCAAAGGCCACCCAACAACCTCCCTTGCAAAAGAGATTGATGGATGTAGGAAGGTGAACAAAGGGGGATGCAAGTGAGTCTTCGATTCGGCGGCACTTCGTTGCTTGAACACTCCTTCCACTGCATATTTTGGGTGAGAAAATTCCCACCTTTTATAGACCCAAGGGGTCTCTTTTGGGAGGGAAGCACAAAAGCCAAGTGTTGACCATGGGCGCCATGTGGCGGTCTTGTCTTCCCATGAGGGAGGGGAGTCCTTCACTGACTTGAACTTTGATAAATGCTTCTTGTAACAGTCCTCTAACGGCCCCTCTGTCCACTTACACATGCGTGCAAGGTAGGAGCCCTTAGCCGACCGTTCTGGGCTGCCACTTGGCACCATTTGCCCTTTTGCCCGTTAAGCTTAGAATTCGTCCCACCTAGGGACGGATTCAGAATTCGTCCTGGGGTGGGATGGATTCTATTTTGAATTCGTCTCTGGGTGAGACGAATACTGGGAAAAGTGCCCAAGTGTGCCAAATTGCTCCTTGACCTTACAAAACTGCTATGAAAGTGGTTAAGACCACTGTTTGACCTCACGAGGGCTGCCACTGGGAGCTGTGTTTGTCAAAGCGATCGGTGTTTGCGGTCACATAATCGGATTGGTGCTTGTTTTGGTGTCTACGAGATGCCCCTTTTTGGGAAGCGCTGCGGGTGACGCGATGCTTGAGCAAAAATAGATAACCAAAGCACTAATGATTAGGGTTTCTTGGTAACCTAACCAACTTTTGATGCCCCAAGTGTGGAAAGGGCATGCATTCTTGAATCCTTGCTTCTGACGAGCTAAGGAATTTGATTTCAAGTATTAACCTATTTTGGTGAGGTGTGACTTGAACTTGGACATTGATCAGTCATGAACAAGTGAAGGGCGTTTTTATCCTCAGGGGGAACCTTGTGTTCATGATTCACGAAATGCCAAGTGTTTGATTGATTTGATTATTGCTTGTTTATCGCCCCAAGCGGGAGCGTGATTGTCTTTGTCAATGATTCTTTGAATGCATGTCGTTTTCCTTAATTGGGTGTGTGATTGTTGGTTGGTGACTAAGTGTGACTACCCCCTCAAGCGACGAATCGATGAGGGAATGACCTTCGTGAGAGAAGCGACGAGTCGCTTGACCCAAGATGACTTGTGCAAGGTTTGCCTTTAGAGGGTTTACCGTTAAGCGTGTGCAATTTTTCCAACATATGGACCTATTTTTGGTGGGTGTTAGCCCTTTTGGTGACGTCATAATGAGGTGAAATCGTCGAAAACCTATTTCCCGTGGAGCGGTCCGGCTATGATAGCCTTCTTGGGGAACTAGGAGAGCGATAATTTGGACCTCGACATCGATTTTCTTTGCCTAGAGGTTAAGTGCATGAGCACTTATGCCTAGCAATGCTTTTGTTGTGTTTTTGTTAAATTTTGTACTTGTTTTTGTTGTTTTTGTGACATTATTTTGGGGATTAAATTTTCAAAATCTGTCTTCCCTTGGAGCGGTCCGGCTATGGAAGCCTTCTTAGGGAGTAGGATATTGATAATTTGTGACCCCGATGTCGATTTTGTATGCCCATGCTGTCAGTTGCATTTGCAATCCTGTCAGGCAGTTTTATTGTCTTTTTAGTGCATTTTTAGTCATTTTTCTTAATTTTTTTTTTGTGCTGGCCTGAATTCGTCCCTGGGTGGGACGAATTCCAGCTGGAGAATTCATCCCTGGGTGGGACGAGCGCTAATTAGAGCGCTCGTCCCAGTCAAGGACGAATTCCAGTGCAAAAGGCCTATTTAAGGGCCAAAACTTGATTTTGGGCTCATTTGTGTCATTTTTTTCTTGCGATTTTGGAGCTCTGGGAGGAGGAAGTAGTCTGCGAAGCGAAGCGCTACTGGAATTCTCTCTGCCATCATGAGTGCACAAACTGGTTCGAGCGGCGGAGCCGAGGCGAGTCCTGTAAGTGACCCTAGGGCTTATTTTGCTTTAACTGAATGCATTGTTTTTGTGTTGCGC
Organism: Wollemia nobilis; assembly: GCA_028583015.1. NCBI lineage: Eukaryota > Viridiplantae > Streptophyta > Pinopsida > Araucariales > Araucariaceae > Wollemia > Wollemia nobilis. Next base: position 6,755,768 of record JAQPPZ010016931.1, read on the forward strand.
TTTTCAAAACTTTAAGAATTTTTTTGTAATGTTTTTTGTTTAACAACTAAGGTTAGAAACCTTAGAATTGAAAATTTTTATTTTTATTTTATTTATTATTATTATTATTATTATTATTATTTTTCTTGCAGGTTGTTAGGAGCCGGTACCGTGTACCCGCTGCCTTTACTGAGGCGCGGTTGGCCTTGACTGATGACGACTGGGAATGGCTTGATGCCCTTGGGCTTAAGCAGGTGGCTCGACTGGAGCCTGTGGTTTCGGATCAGGCCTATCTGACGGCCCTGATCAAGCTTTGGGATCCGAGGACCAATACTTTCCATCTCCCGACAGGGAGATGATTGTGACTCTTGAGGACGTCTATCGGTTGCTTCGGATTCCGATAGATGGTCCGCCTATTAGGACATCTCCGTTCGATCAGTGGACTGCTATACTCACGAGATATTTTGGGCATGGGGGGGAGCTGGGTGTAGCAGACCCAGTGGAGACAGCCGAGGTGGATTGCCAGGCTGGCGGGATTTTGGTTGGCTGGTGGAAGGAGAGGAGGGTGTTAGGAGTGAGGCACGCATTCTCGATGGGCCTCATTTCTAACATTCTTCTCCACTGATTCGTCGGGCGCGAGGTTCCCGTGGAACCTGCTTGGATTTGGTGTGGCATTTGGCGAGTGCCGGTAGAGGCACCGTTGATCTGAGATGGGGACGGACTTTGTTGGTGCGGCTTTACGGAGAGGCTGTACGGGGTCCGCTGTCGACGGCGAAAGGGTGTCGATTGTAGCTTTTTGTTGCGGTGCTTGGGGTTGGCGGCACATAGGCTGTTGAGAGGCCTATCGGGTTACCGTGGACGACTCGGGTGGCGATGGAGGATGATGAGATTGGCTATGCAGCATTGTGGCAACGGTCTGCGGAGCAGGGGCAGAGTCGGCGATGGGCAGGTGCAGTTGAGCACTACATTGATGCCTTTTCACGGCTCACTCCGGGGGAGGTGTTTTGGCGTCCCTATCGGAGCTCATCCCGCCTGGCCTAAGGCTGGAGAGTGGCTCCGACGGGTACGGAGGGAGCGATGGTTGACTGGGCGGCACGGGACGGAGCATGAGTTCTTTCCGTACCGCCGGGTTACACGACAGTTTGGGGTGCGCCAGGGGTTGCCTGGTGAACCCGTAGGCTATCGGCGTCGGGGGAGACGAGAGGGATCTGGAGCCACCTGTCCTCGTGCCACTGGGCGAGGAGTCGGATGCTGTTATTGAGGTGTTGGATGTGGATGACGTAGGTACTACCACTGAGTATGACTCGTGGTGGGTTTTGCGGCACTGGAGAGGTGAGGGTCCTCTGGGAGGTGCGAAGGCGGCAGTGGAGGATGCTGAGGCGACAGGGGGTGATTGGGGAGGGCCGTTGGATGATGCAGACATGGCGGATGTGGACTTGGGTGTTCCGGAGCAGCCGGACATGCAGGATGTGGAGGAGCAGTTGGAGCCTGGGTAGGCTACTGTCCCCGGGAGTCCTATGCGTCCGACAGATATGGAGGGGGTGGGGTCGGATGTAGGCGATGAGGTTGCATGGCTTACAGAGCTACTACGGATGCGAGATCTAGAGAGGGATCTTCTGCGGGTTCAGTTGGCAGAGCGGGATAGCGTTTTGGTGCAGCGCGATGATGCCTTGTCTATCTATCCTCGGTGGGAGGCAGAGTGGTGTCTATACTGGATAGACTTGGAGAGGGAGGTCATTTGCCTTGGTGGGCGGCTCCCTGAGCCTTCTATCAGCAGATCTTCTCGACGGACGAGGGATAGTTTGACTGAGCAGTTAGCATTATCTCACCGCAGGCGGTTGGATGAGTGGGGTGGTAGTAGGCATGATGCGGAGGCTAGCAGTAGTCGCCCTGCAGGGTCCCGTAGGACCCACACCACGGGGGGTAGTTCCCGTCGCACCGATCCTGCGTGATCATGGTGGCCGACGTCTTAGGTTGGGTTTTGGATATGATTGCGGGGTCTAAGGACCTATTTTTGTAGCCTGCGGGCATCTTTTTTTTGACGATATATATATATATACCGGTTTTATTTTTGGATTTGTACATGTGATGATGTGATTGATTTTTGTTATGCATGTTTATTTGTTTGATGGATGCAGATGAATTGAATTGTTTTAGATGCCTATGTGATATGCAAAATGGATGAATGCTATTTTTATTTATCCGGTTTTTCTTTGCTTGTTTTTGTATTTTACGATGGTATCATAAGAATGATAAGTAGGGCGAGATGGTTTTCAGGATGAGTGTAAGATTTTCTGAGGTTCAGACAGTTTTAACTCACTATCCACGACTGTACTTTATCTTACAAGACTTTTGAACAAGGTATGAATCAAACTTGTTTTTGACCGAGCTATTTCACATCTCTGTGTGTGCAATTGAGTTCATTTAGTGGTATTTGTTAGGATACCGCCAGTGCCAGATGGGCTTTCAACCGAACCTGTATTGAGGATCACCTAATTAGCTCCACGAATTCCTTTGTTGTATGTACTAAGATTAATCTGCATTGTAATCCAGGCTGCCATAAGCTAGCTCATCCACATGCAAACATTGATCTGTACACAAGTTAATGTGACAGATATATCGTCATGCGGGAGGTTTACTTCTGTTACCGAGTTGGTATTGAAGCTTGCCTTATGACCTACAGAATCTTTGAGAGTTCCAGGGATTCAAGGTCAACTCCCTTTTTTTTTTTCAATTGTATTGGGATACTTGCTCTTTTGTAGTGATAAGATCACTGTTTATTTTTATTGATTTTTCTTTTGAGCAAGGGATTGGGGATATGGAGTGACGAAAATCACTTGTTGTTTGTGCCTTTTGATGTGTGCACTATATTTTGTCAAATTTTTGAGTTTTGACATTTTGCAAATTTTTGTGTTTTGTAGCTATTGAGAACTTTTGGGATTCTTAGGGAATTGGGTAGGGAGGAAGCTTGTCCTTTTGCCAACTCTCGGCATTCTAGGGGTCATTCGCACGGGGGGATGAGCAAGATAACCGTTTCGCTTGTGGTGACCTAGTTATTTTGCGGGTTTCATCTTTCGTTCACACGATTTTGGGAATTTTAGTGTTTTAATTTGTGTTGGGATGTTACGTAACAAGGTGTATTTCGAGTATGACTCTACCTTTATAAAATCCGTTCGACTTGGTACACTACATGGCTAAAGAGAAAAATGATGACTGAATTACTGAAACTCCTAGTACATTCCCAGACCACTGATTGTAGTGTGGTAAGATACATGCATGGTGTTTTTGTTGGTTTTGATGAATTTGAGTATGCCTAGAATTGAGATGCAAATCTTTTTTATTTTTGATGATTTTTGTTGTTTTGTTTTTGTTGAATTTCTTGATTGTTTGACCAAGAGATTGCGATAATCCTTGGAGCTTTTGGGTTGACCAAGAGATTGCGATAATCCTTGGAGCTTTTTGTATTGACCAAGAGATTGCGATAATCCTTGGAGCTTTTTAGGTGACCAAGAGATTGCGATAATCCTTGGAGCTTTTTGTGTTGACCAAGAGATTGCGATAATCCTTGGAGCTTTTTGGGTTGACCAAGAGATTGCGATAATCCTTGGAGGTTTTTGGGTTGACCAAGAGATTGCGATAATCCTTGGAGCTTTTTGGGTTGACCAAGAGATTGCGATAATCCTTGGAGGTTTTTGGGTTGACCAAGAGATTGCGATAATCCTTGGAGCTTTTTGGGTTGACCAAGAGATTGCGATAATCCTTGGAGCTTTTTGGGTTGACCAAGAGATTGCGATAATCCTTGGAGCTTTTTGGGTTGACCAAGAGATTGCGATAATCCTTGGAGCTTTTTGGGTTGACCAAGAGATTGCGATAATCCTTGGAGCTTTTTGTTTGTTTGTTTTTGTTGATATTTTTTTTTTTTTTTTTGGTACATGGCTGTCTTAGATATGAAATGGTCGTAAATGACTGATATTCAAGGGTTCCGTTTCCTTGATACCGTCAAGAGAAGCTAGTTTGTACGTTCCTGGTCCTATTTTGCTATCAATGACATACGGACCTAACCAATTTGCCACAAATTTGTCCCTCATATGGGACGGAAAATTAGAGTTTTGTTGGTTTTCCTTCAGAACCAGATCACCAACCCGAAATTCTCTTAGGTGAACTTTCATGTTGTAAGCTCTCTTAAGCCGCTCTTGATAGATACGTAAGTGCTCGAGAGCATTAATGCGTCTTTCATCAAGCAACGTAAGCTGGTCTAACCGGGCTGCCGCGCGGTGTCATCATCGATGAATTCTCGCATTGATATGCGGAGGGAAGGAATTTCCAACTCGAGAGGCATTACGCCTCACGAGCCATACACTAGTGAAAACGGAGTTGCCCCAGTGGGCGTCCGAATGCTAGTGCGATAGGCCCAAAGGGCAAGTGGGATTTGTATGTTCCAATCCTTATGATTGTCTGCGACGGTCTTTTTAAGGATGGCGACTAGCATTTTGTTTGACGCCTCTGCTTGCCCATTTGCTTGCGGATAATATGGTGTTGAAAAGCTATGCTGAATTTTGTACTTTGTGGTTAAAGCACGCACGTCTTTGTTCTTGAATGATGGCCCATTATCCGAGATTATTTTGGATGGAATACCAAAACGACATATGATGTAATGCAAAATGAACTCCGCAATGCGGGATCCTGTCGTAGAGGTTAACGAAATTGCTTCCACCCATTTGGTAAAATATTATGTGGCCGTTATGATAAACGTGTGACGGCCTGACGATGCAGGGGAGATCTTTCCAATTAGATCGAGGCCCCACTGTGAAAATGGCCAAGCAGACTGGACTGTCTGTAGGGCCTGGGAAGGTGCGTGCATCAGATTGGCATGATGTTGACATTTCACACACCTCTTGACATATGCGCAACAATCTCGCTCTAAAGATGGCCAATAATAGCCCATGCGAAGAATGCGCTTTGCAATGGCCATACCACTAAAGTGGCCGCCACATGTACCGTCATGCACTTGGGTGACTGCCCAAGTGGACTCTTGCTGGTCCAAGCAACGAAGAAGAATTTCATCATAGCTGCGACGATACAAAATTTCTCCTATCAAGACATATTTTGCCGCTTTCTGTTTGAATGTTTGTTTTGCGGCTTGCGTCAATCCAAGGGGTAGATTACCTAACTTGAGGTAATCTCTTATGGGTAAATACCAGTCCTGTTGATCAGATACCTCGATAGTTTGAACAGCCAATCCCTTTTGGAGTTCTTCCCTAAAAAATGCTGATTGGGATAAAACTTGTAAAAATAGCGTTGTGTTGCTATTAATGGGAATGGGGGAGAACAAAGACCCCTAGTTAGCATGTTTCAAATAGTCTCGGATTCGAAAGAACTTATCCGAAGATGGTTTGATCTGGATCATGTGGATTCCTAGCGTCAAGTCTGAGCTTGCGCGCTCCATCGTGGGTTGCGATAAGGTTTTGACCTGAATGGTTGTTATATCACCGGAAAGGTCTTGCGGGATTAGTGACCCCAAGGAGGCCATTGTGTCCGCAAAACGATTCGATGATCGAGGGAGTGCCTCGATGTCATACCACTCAAATTTTGCCAAGAATTTATCCACAAGGGCTTTATAGGCCTTCAGAACTGGGCATTTGCATTGATATACCCCTTTGACTTGATTGACGATTAACGGCGAATCGCCAAAGATGTTCGATCTTTTGATGTTCATGGCGATTGTTTTTCGAAGACCTAGGAGCAAGGCTTCATATTACGCATTGTTGTTGGTGCTTTGGAAGTTTAATTTAAATGACAGGGGCATTGGAGCGCCCTACGGTGTGAAGAATACAATTCCTGTGCCACCACCTTGCTCGCATTTAGAACCATCAAAAAATAAGGTTATGTCGGCCTGAGACTCAGGCTCTTCAGAATCTGGCGATTCTGAGACATGGAAGACCTCATCATCGGGTAGTTCTATGACCAGAGGCTGATCGTCTTCAAGAGGAGCCTCTGCTAGTTGATCGGCTATGACTTGTCCTTTTATAGATTTTTGTCCAATAAACTCAATGTCAAATTCCGTCAACAACATGATCCATTTCGCCGTGTGGATACTATGATAAGTACGACTCATCATGTATCGCAATGGATTCTCCTTAGACACAACATACGTCGTGTTGCTCAGCATATAGTGGCGTAGCCTTTTGGTGGCAAACACCACTGCCAAGCAGAGTTTCTCAACGTATGCATAGTTAAGTTAAGTAGCCCGACCGGGGTGCGGCTAAGATAGTAAGTAGCACTGTTCTTTGTGAAGTTCATTCTTACGGGCTAGCATTACGCCCAGTGCCACCTCAGTAGCTGAGATGTACAAGTAGAACGGCACACCTGGTCTAGGCAGTGCCAATACTGGCGGCAAAGCCAAGTATTGTTTGATTTCGTCAAAGGCTAACTGGAACTCGTCATCCCAATGAAATGTGACCCCTTTGTGCGATAATTTGTTCATTGGTCGGCATTTGTCAGATAATTGCGCTATGAAGCGTTTAATCGACGCGACCTTTCCTTGTAGACTTCTGAGTTGCTTGATAGTGGTTGGGGGAGCCATTTCAAGGATTGCCTTGACTTTGTTTGGGTCCACTTCGATGCCTCTTTTGGAGACTATAAAACCCAAGAGTTTTCCAGATGTGACGCCGAACACGCACTTCTTGGGATTCGGTCTGACCTTATGCTCTATGAGGCGATCGAGGATCTTGCTTAAGTCACCGAGATGATCTGAGCGCAATTTAGACTTGGCTAACAAATCATCCATGTAATCTTCCAAAGTTTTGTGCATGTAATCGTGGAAGATATACGTCATAGCACGTTGGTATGTAGCGCCCGGCATTTTAAGGCCAAAAGGCATGACCTTATAACAAAATGTCCCCCAAGGCGTTGTGAATGCCGTTTTGAGTTGGTCTTCAGGATTGATACGAATTTGATTGTATCTTGAGAAACCGTCCATTAGGGAGAGCATTTCGTGACCTGCTGTAGCGTCTACCAATGCGTCGATGCTTGGCAAGGGGAAATCATCCTTAGGACTCGCTTTGTTTAAGTCTCGAAAGTCGGTGCATATGCGAATCCTCCCATCGGGCTTCTTGACGGGAACCATGTTGGACAACCATGGCGGATAATCCACGTAGATGACAAATTGTGCATCCAATAGCTTTTGTAATTCGTCTTTGACCATCAAGGCCACTGTTGGGTGCATCTTTCTTAGTTTTTGCTTTACTGGCTTGATTTTCGGATCAAGCGTTAAATTGTGCATGACTAGCTGCGGGTCTAGTCCTGGCATATCTTTGTATGACCATGCAAAAACCTCCTTCTTTTCTTTAAGAAGGGCAATGTAATCGGCTTGCTCTTCGGGGGAAAGGCTTACCCCTAGCTTGAGAATCCATGGATTCATTGGATCCAGTGCCGATGTCTACGTCGGTCGTTTCTTCGGCCGACATGTGAGATCCGTCCTCCAACTGATGTGGAGTTGGGATTAAATGGATATCATCAGCTGAGTTAAGATCTACATTGGGGATTTTGGGTCCCTCTTCAGCTTGAAAAATATCTTGAGTTGTCCTTGGGGTAAAATGAAGCATTTTACCGAAAGGCCAGTACTCTGATGGTGACAATGGTGAGTTGACGCGATCCCAGTCAATGGCATCCGTGTTTAGATGTAATGACCGTGATGGATCGATCGGATTGCGGATGGGTGTGGTCAAATCAATGGAGATCATGTGGATGGAATGAATTTGGTCTCCAGAACCACGGGTGTGATGACTTGATTCTTTCAGATGTTCCCTATATTCTGGGTCTGGCTCTACGGGAACAGGAACGAATGGATCCTCTCTAGGTGAAAATTCATCTCTAAGTGCGAAAAGGAAGGCGGGGTCTTCCCTTGGTATTGTTGTCCTGATGGGATCTTGAGGTGGATGATGCTCAACTTGAATTTGGAGCCATAGGCCTAGCACTTGGTCCCACCTCGTTGGGTCTAAGTGCCATTCATGTCCCAACCGTATACCCATTTGTCCCATTAGATCTTCATGGGTTAGAGCGTGGTGATGTCGTCACGCATGTCTGAGATAGTCCATCTCAGTCTCGTCTTCTGAATCGCTTTCATAGATCCAAAATTGCTCATCCTCTTCAGCATCTGTTGCTTTCGACATTGAGGGCTCTTCTTGTTCCAGTGAATTAATCTGATCCCATTGCGGTTGTTCCACTCTTAATGGAGGGACCTGATTCTTTTGAGACTGCGTTATTTCGTCCGGAACCTCTAAGGGGAACAGTTTCAAAAAAATATCTGGAAGCCGTTGTTCTTTTCGAGGACTGCTCTCTGAAATTTCACCTCTCTCTAGCAAAGGAGAGGGATTATTGTTGTTACCAGGGGTGTTTGTAGACCATGGGAGATAATCCCCCAATGTGTATTCTGTGTTTGGATTGGCGTATGGGTCTTGTGTCAATCCCCCCCTGTTGCCTATTTCTAGGCCTTGCATGTTTTCAACCAAGATGTCTAATGGCAGGGGATGGTTGAACCCTACCCCCGACTTGTCGTATGGCATCTGATATCTTGGTTGAAAAAGGATCCGCATCCCTTGCTCGTATCTGCCTAGCCCATACCCATGCCAATTGCATTGTTCAAGATATTTTAGGGAAAATTCTGGGTTCGACAGATAATTGATGTTTTCGACAAAAGGTTCTTCATCTGTTTCCTTTTGTTCGCATGGTTCAGAACCATGATCAAGGCCCCCATACACAAAATTCGTTTGGTTTGGTGGGTAGCCTAAAGGGACGATTGTTCCAATGGGAAGGCGAGGTCTTCCCATGTCTTGTACTGACTCCAGTGTGGGGGTTGCCACAACATTTTGCACTATGTACTCTCCCGAGCTGTACTGGCCATCTCAACAGTGATTGTTGATGATTGGGTAGGAGGAAACGGTAGTCCTTCCTGAGTCCATTCCATGTTTGGTTGTTCAGGAATCTTTGTTTCCGTTGCATTGGGCGCTTCCTCTGTTGATATTGTTGAGATCGTGGGCAACCCCTCTTCTAGAGGCTTAACCTCCTCCATGATTTGCTTTCCCTTGTCCTTCTGTTGGGCCACGATAGGTGGCGCTGATGATGAAGGAGCCAATGATGACATCTCACCTGGCTGGGATTTTACCTTATTGGCCACCAGTTGTGCCTGCGGTATCGAACCCTGTTTAGATGGATTTAATTGAAAATCCAAATGCGTTGATGGTAGGGTCGATTGAGGTATGAATTGTACCGCATTGCAATACTTGAAGGGCTCTAAGTCCATTGGGACTACATGTATTTGCCCTTCATAGGCATACTTCAAGCACTGGTGTGCGATCGAGGGGACACACTTCATGTCCCTGATCCAAGGCCGCCCCAACAGTATGTTATAAGCCATTTCGCCTTCCAACACATGGCATAGTGTGGGTATTGACTTTTGTCCTACTTGTATAGGCAGAACAACCGTGCCGACTGTCGAGAAAATTGCATCGTTAAAAGCTCGCAGTGTGTACGTGGAAGTCTGTGATGTGAGAGAGTGGAAGTTTTAAATGCTTTAACGCAGCGGTGGTTATAATGTTCTTCGGACGAGCCGGTATCTATCGGCACTCTCTTGTACGGGATCCCGTTGACCCGCGCGATAACGTGCGGGGGTGGATCCGGCATGTCATTCGATATTGTTTTGACCTCATTTTCTTTGAATGTGATGACAGGCTCCGTACATTGTTTCACATGTCCCACGAAAGCGTTGAAAGAATTAGCTTCATGGGGTTGTACTTCAATGGCTTTTAAGATGTCCATAAGAGCTTCTCTATGTGGATCTGATTGTTGAATAAGCTCGTAGATGGACAGCATAGCTGACGTGGTCCGCAAAATCTGCGTGAGTTTGGTTCGTATCGTGACCTCAGGTCTAGGCGGAGGTAATGCGCATCGGGCATTGTTGAGGATGCGATGTCGACGAAACTTCCCTCGCAGGTACCTCGGGGGCAACTGCTGTGTATTTTCTGTTCCTTGTTACAATGCTAATCATTCCCATAAATCCTTGTGCAGGAAGATCTTATCGCACCTCGTTTATTTGGAGCGATTTTGTCTACGCCTCGTGGGCAGGCAAGGGGTCCTTGAATACCCCCATTTGTTGGTTGTTAGGTGCGATGGGGTTGTCCACGACCAATTTTTGATTGTCGATCAAATCCTGGACTAGTTCTTTGAATTTCTAGCACCCATTTAGGTCATGTCCTCTGCGTCTATGAAATCTGTAATACAATTCCTCCCTATACCCCTTAGGCTTAGGAACGCTAGTTGCCCCTCTAAATGGACAGTGTGCCTGTTTAGCGCTTCATTGCGCGGTGGCCACTCATGCATACCTTCAAGAGGTGATTCTCTATTTATGTCAATGTCTACATGTAAGGCATCTTCCCAAAAGGGGCTGCTTTGAATAGGCATACCCCACCGAGGATTCTGAATTGGATTCTTTTGTAGGTTAGACCGATAAGGCGGTATAACCAAATCCTCAGGACTGAAGTGAAGGCAACTTGTGCCTGCTTTTTGTGTACCTCTCGGAGCTTTTGCCCTTGATTGGGCTTGACTACGGGTGTACACCATTGCGGTGCTTCTATGCTATCTAAATAAGTTTTTATCTCGTTTTATGATTTTCTCTTTTTTTTTTTTTTTTGTCTACTCTAAGCAGAATTAAACACACACATTCACAAGACCGTGATTATCTCTTTTAAGGATTCTTGGTGTGCCCTAGACTGGTTTAGTGCATTTTGATGTTTTGTTTTGTTTTTGTAAGTTTTGTAGAACGTTTAAATGCATCATGTAGGCTCTTATAACTCCAAAAGGTTGCCCCTTCAATATACCTGCCAGGCCGATATACCAACCTCTCTATATACCCACCCTTACGAGAGGGAGACTATAGGTACGCGAGAGCAGAAGGTACGTGGTACATAGGCGGTACAGAAGGGGGATTGTCCTATTAATGACACCTACCATAGAAAACTTATCCTCGTGCGCATGGGAATCACCCCAGCTACGCTCGGTCTGTCTTCGTCAGGATTTATGCCTAACAACAGTTGACAATCGGGAAATGGATGCAAATCAAGCCAAGGCGGTGATTAAATCCACCAATGGTCTTGATCAAGGGCTGGGGTCTTAAGACCAGCTCCTTGGTTTAAATTTGTCTCGTGATGTGTGTGGGATTCTTTTTATCCAATAAAATGAAACTAGCATACATGACTTTTCCTAATGCAATGCAAGATTAAATGAAAATAATTAACGAAGCAGAAACAGAAACAGAAACAGAAAATTATAACAGAGATCATGAAAATCCCTACCTCTTCTCTGCTCGCTCCTGTTATCTCTGAATTTCTGCTCTGAAAATCCGTAGACAGGAATTCATCCCTCCGGGAGACGAATTGCAGAACAGAATTCGTCCTACCCGGAGACGAATTTGAATTCGTCTCAGGGTCAGACGAATTGCAGAAAAGGATTCGTCCCTGTCAGAGACGAATAGCAGTCTGCAACAAAAAAAGTGTACCTGTCAAGCACAAACACAAAACTTTGATTAGTTTCTGTGATTTCAAAACCAGGGAACAGGGTCCCACCGTGATCGCCACTGAAAGCACGAGATTTCGGTCAAAGGAAATCATTCAAGTGCGATTGCATTCAAAATTAAGCACGCTTAAATCCTAGGAATGTACATTGCATGAAACGAAAAGAGACATGTTGTAAGAGACGCAATAAGATAAAGAAAAATAGCCCTTTCATTAATTTCTTTCGATCTCTATTACAATAATGCCTCCTCCCTTTTCAGGGGCTAGGAGCGCAAATAAGGTTTGATTACAATCGTTGAATGGTTCCTCCTTCCGCGTGCCCACGATTGCACTGGGCGGGCTAAGATGATGTCGCCGCTGATGTTGATGGGTTCTTCACCTCTGCTGCTTCTCCTGCAAACAAAGAAATGATCAAGACGTTAGTAGCACCTGTTGCAAATGAAAATCATTCTCTCTCTAAAACTAACAAAATATGCATACGAATATTTGCCTAAAACCATGAAAATAGTGAATCCAAATTGCTTCAAAATCTGACAGAAGGTAAGAACATTCACCAGAAGGCCACTGCCACTGAGGCAGCTGGCCAATTCACCTTAAACTGGAATTCGTCCCTGGGCAGGACGAATTCTGACTGTAATTCGTCCCTGGGTGGGACGAATTCTTCTGAATAGGAGAAATCGACCTGCTGCTACTCCAATGTCGGATCTCGGGACCTGAAAAACTCCTGAAAATAGGGGGGTTAGGTAATTGGGGCCATTTTGGGACGACCCAGATGGTCGGATTTTCCCAATTTGACCTCCTCCCTCGGGAATTTAACCTTGACACCTACAAGTTAGCGAAACGATAAAGCAATACAAAACACCCTAAACTCTGACCAAAAGCTACAAAATTGCAATTATAGACTAATCAGACCTAGTAACATAGAATGCAATCTAAAAATTAATCTAAAGTGCTCAAAAACTGAAATTAGAACTTGGGGGTGCGGGGGTGCCCAAGTGGGCCTCCCACCGTTGGCCCTCGATTTTGGAGCCAATCCACCAAGGATGGGCCCAAAACCTTTTAGGATTGGGGGGTCGGTGAATTGGTAGGTTCAGATGTCCATGCGTCGGATTTGAGTAAGGTTCGAGCTTCCAAAGGCCACCCAACAACCTCCCTTGCAAAATAGATTGATGGATGTAGGAAGGTGAACAAAGGGGGATGCAAGTGAGTCTTCGATTCGGCAGCACTTCGTTGCTTGAACACTCCTTCCACCTACATATTTTGGGTGAGAAAATTCCCACCTTTTATAGACCCAAGGGGTCTCTTTTGGGAGGGAAGCACAAAAGCCAAGTGTTGACCATGGGCGCCATGTGGCGGTCTTGTCTTCCCATGAGGGAGGGGAGTCCTTCACTGACTTGAACTTTGATAAATGCTTCTTGTAACAGTCCTCTAATGGCCCCTATGTCCACTTACACATGCGTGCAAGGTAGGAGCCCTTAACTGACTGTTCTGGGCTGCCACTTGGCACCATTTGCCCTTTTGCCCGTTAAGCTTAGAATTCGTCCCACCTAGGGACGGATTCAGAATTCGTCCTGGGGTGGGACGGATTCTATTTTGAATTCGTCTCTAGGTGAGACGAATACTGGGCAAAGTGCCCAAGTGTGCCAAATTGCTCCTTGACCTTACAAAACTGCTATGAAAGTGGTTAAGACCACTGTTTGACCTCTGAGGGCTGCCCTGGGGGCTGTGTTTGTCAAAGCGATCAGTGTTTGCAGTCACATAATCGGATTGGTGCTGTTTTGGTGTCTACACCATGAACATTGTTTTTCCATCATCATGCCAACAATCTTGGTTGAGCCCATTTTCTTCATTATTCTCATCCATGAGAATTTTAGGTGCATTCTCCATAATACACTCTTCATTTGTCTTCTCCATGAGACATTCTTCATCATACATTTCACCTTGGTGGTCTTCAAGCAAGGAACACTCCAATGTGAGTGTTTCTCTTCCTTCATATTCAAAGTCTTCTTCCACTTTTGAGTGGTCTTTATGCTCAGATTTTGCACTTATCTCCCCCTTTGGAGAAACTCCAACATAGGCAAAATCTCCAACATAGGCCTCGTCTCCTTGTAGAGACTCTTCACAACCTGTAACTCCATCAAAATCTCCAATAACAAACTGATTTGCATTAGTAGTAACAATACAATCATTCTTATTCATGAGAAGATCACAAACATTATGAACCTCATCAATATGGGTAAGATCAACATTTTCAAAAACTATAGGTGCCTCCTCCATGAAGCACAAATCTGGAACAACAGTACTTGGAGATTCAATCTCCCCCTCAATCTCAACAATGCACTCATCAAGTGCTTCACAAACAACCTCTGGAACAACTATGCACTCCTCTTCATCTGCATAACTCACAAAGCTTCTACAAGAAGCAAAACCTCTCTTGCCTCCTCTTCCTTTGGAAGCATAAATACCTCTTCTTCTCAAATTTTCCTCATAGACTTTATAAGTCTCTTCTTTCTGCAAAGAAACATCTTCAAAAAACAAGGGCTGATCTCTCTTTTTCACAAAATCATCACAAGTGAATTCATAATCTTGTAGATTATCATTCACACAATCAAATTCACAATCTCTTAGATTGTCTTCAAAAGCATTTTCAAAAACATCTCCTTCACAATCTTCTATATTTTCACTTAACTCATTCTCAACATTATCAAAACTTTCTTTCAACATTTGCCAAACATCAAATGCTGATCTACAATGCTTAATAAGAGGAAAAACATTTTGTGTTATACCTCTTCTCAATGTCATGAGTGCCATACAATTGGTGTGTTGTTCCTCCTTATTTTTCCTTCTCTCTGCTTCTTCTAGGCTGCTCCAACATGGTGGCTCCTCATATCCACTCTCTACAATGTCCCACAAACCTTTGCCTATGAGTAATGTCTTCATCTTGATAGACCAATACTCATAATCCAACCCATTAAATTCAAGAATGGGCAGGTTGTTATTGGTAGCCATTGATGCCAATCAAAAAAACTTTGGAATAATGTAGATAGCTTCTAATACAATATTTTTTGCAATAAATAGCAGCAACAGATCTTCTTTTACTGCACAGTCACCTCCTTCCTCTGATTGCAACAATACATGCTTTTTTTTTTATTTACCAAAATCTCAAGCACCAAATTTATCATAAATTAGCCAATACTAATTGAAACAAACTAAAATTTTTACTGTAGACTTTTGATATATGTATATGAAAACCCACTAAATTTTAGAAGCAAATTCACAATAATGAGAAATATATGATCAATTTACTTTCGCCCTTTCTAGATCTTAGAGTGTTTTTTGAGACAACCTCAATGTTTTTCACATAAATCAATCCATACATATCCAAATTTTTTTGAAAATTAAACTCTGTATTCCTGAGATAATAATCTGAAAATCCTCTAAATTTTAGAATAAAATTCGCAAAGGTGAAAAAGATGTGATCATTTACTTTTTCCCTTTTTATCACAATTCTGGATCTAGGATTTTTTGAAGAAAAAATCAATATTCACACAAATCGATCAATACAGATCCAAACAACCTAAAATTTTTTTGAATGATGATTTTATCTAAATAAAATTTCTCCCAAAATTTTAGAAGCAAATACCCTTTCTTCCACCTTATACAACCATTTTATTGCAAAACTCAAAATGCTAATAAAATTAGCAAATGAGCTCCAAATTATCTAAAATTTGTACTGCATCCTCTTGATATGATTATCTAAAAACCCTTAAAATTTCATCATAAAATACCTCAGGATGTGTGAGATATGAATGATTTACTCGAGCTCTTCTTAGCTCACTCTAGTGACAAAGCCTCTTGATGTCACTCTTCTCTGATCAAACACAATGCCCGACTCCTTGCAACTCTGCTGAGTGTTGGCCACTTGAGTTTCTCTGACAAAGTGTATGCTTTAGATCTCTTCATGCCACTCTCCATAGGTTTTGATCCATCTGAGCAAACCTGGGATGCTCTGATACCAAATGAGAATCAATAGTAAAATTGTTCTATTAATTAAATCAAGATTACATGCTCTTATAGAGCTTGGAGAAAACAAAAAAAAACTACAATGGTGTTGAGAGAATAATGCCAAACTAATGACAATCCAATATTCAACAACTAACCAGCCTTAGATCCTACAATTAAGTAATGCTACATAAATAACATTCCTAAAGTTTAGCTTAATCCTAACAACATCCTAAAACTTTGTCTTTGGTCAAACATTGACCAATCAAGCTAATACCTCGACATTACAACAAATAATTAATCAAAATGCTAAAACTAAATAGTAGGACTTAAACTTAGGAACTTAGGAATAATGTTGGATATTCCAACAAAATTTTCTGTGGATGTAGTTCACATTGGGTGAACCACATTTAATCTGTGTCTCTCATGTGTGTGATGTTTTATACATTGTTTCATTATTGCAATTGATAATATTGGATGATATTACTTTGAAAATAAAAGTAAAAGTTTGATCTTATAATGTTCACCCCCCCTCTTAGTATAAGCTTGTGTTATTTAATTAATATCAGAGCGGGTTCCTTTGTGAAATCCTAACAACTTGAAGGAAGATCTTATAAGAACACACATGGCCACTGAAGTGATAGAAGATGCTCCTATGATTGAAATCAACAAGAAATATTTAGAAAAGAAAGAGGAAGCCACAATTGATATGGAAAAGGAACTTATTGCTTCTCTTGAAGAATTGAAAAGGGTTAGAAAGAAGAATTTGGAATTGAAGGCTCAAGTTCAAGAGGATGAGAAAACAGAGAGAAAGCTTCTATAAATCTCATAGACTTAAAAGTGATTGTTGAAGAGACAAAAATAATTGAAGTTATGGTTGAGAAATTAAAGATAAAAGAATTAGAATGTGAAAAATTAGAACATGAAGTTGTCTCTCTAAGAAACGAAGTAGAAAAATCTAAGGATAAGTTGCATTAAAATATAAGGTTAGAGAAATAGAAAGAAGATTCAAAATCGAAAGGAACAAAGACATCAAATAAAGTTAGTAAAAGGAGCCCATGAACTATGTTGATGCATTGAACAAGGATAAAGACATAGAATAATCATGGACAAAAGTCAATCACAGAAACAAAAATGAAGGAACCATGCGACCATATAATTCAAGGCAATCAAACAGGTTTAAAAATTTCTTCCATGGTTATTGTTTTTCATGTAACAAATATGGTCATAAAGCTATACATTGCATGGTCTATGTGAAAAATAATGTTGGCATCATCAATAGAAATTACAATTCTTTTGCACCTCTCATGAATAACAATATCATGTATTAAAAATGTTATAATTTTGGGCACAAATCTAGATGGTTTAAAACAATATTTTTGAACTTCTAAATCAAGCAAGAAAGAGGAAGATCAAATAGTTCAAAAGGAGATGTCCTCAAAAGTTTGGAAAAAGAAAAAGGAACAAGAAAATGAAAAGTTCATGTTGGTACAAACAAATCTTCATGTGCAAAATCAAGGAAATCAATGGTACATTGATAGTGGTTGTTCAAGCCATATGATAGGTGACAAAAGTAAAATTCTTTCTCTCAAGAAAATAAATGGAGGAACAGTGAAATTTGGTGATAATGCTTCTGCCAAAATTGTTGGAAAAGAGACTTTGAGTTTGGATAATAGAAAATATAGGATAGAAAATGTGCTATATGTTGAAGGATTGAAGCACAATATACTAAGCATAAGTCAAATATGTGATCAAGAGCACATACTCATATTTCACTCAAATAGATATGAGATCAAGAAATTCAAGATAGAAAATCTTATTGTAGATGCCAGTAGAACTACAAATAATCTCTACATATTAAGTGAAATTAATGGAGGAAAATGCTTTTTATCACAAGAGGATGAGATCTGGTTATGGTATAGAAGAATGGGTCACCTAAAATTTGAAAACATAGTGAAAATAAGTAAAAAATAGGCAACCAGATATTTTCCCAAAATAGCAAAACCCCTAAGAATGATTTGTGCACAATGCCAACATGGTAAGAAAATAAGATCAAGTTTCAAATCAAAGGATTTTTCTTCATCCAAATCCTTGGAGCTTGTTCACAATGATATATGTGGGTCTACAAGGACAAAGAGTTTACAAGGTGAGAGTTTCTTCATGTTATTTATTAATGATTTCTCTAGAATGACTTGGTTAACATTCTTAAAAGAAAAATCAGAAGCATTTGAAAAGTTCATGGCATTCAAGGCACTAGTAGAAAATGAAACAAAAAAAAAGATCAAGTGTCTAAGATCAGATAAAGGAGGAAAATTTACTTCAGGTGAATTTGTAGAATTCTATGAACAACATGGAATCAAGAGACAATACTCAGTAGCAAGAAATCCACAATAAAATGGAGTAGTTGAAAGGAAAAATAGAACTATTTAGGGTATGGCCAGGGCTATGTTAAATGAGTCTAATATTTCTGATGCATTTTGAAAAGAAGTAATTCATACAGCTATTTACATTATCAATAGATATCAAATAAGAATAAATCACCACAAAATCCCATATGAGCTTTGGAAGGGAAGACCAACTACTCTGAAGTACTTCAAAATTTTTTGAAGCAAATGCTACATTAGATGAGAAGAGAAAAATATGGGCAAGTTTGATTCCAAGTGTGAAGAGGGTATTTTACTTGATTATTTCACTAAGAGCAAAGCCTATAGATGCTATAATAAAAGATCACATAAAATTGTGGAAAGTACAAATGCAAGAGTTATTGAAGAAATAGATCTAAGATAACCAACTCAAGAAATTATGTATCAAGAAGGAGAAAGTTGCAAATAAGAAGGTGAAGAAACTAAAGAAGATGGAATACAAAGGGTACAACCTAAGACACCATATAGGTATGTACAAAAGAATCATTTGAGAGAACTAATTATTGGGAATCCATATGAGAGACAAATATGAAGGAAGATAATAGAAATAGGTGAACATGTAAATTTTTCTTTGCTATTCAAAGTTGAGCCCAAGGATTTCAATGAAGCAATTGAAGACAAATACTAGATTAAAGCAATGGAAGAAGAGTTAGACCAAATAGAAAAGAGTGAAACTTGGGAACTTGTCCCACATCCAAAATATAAGAATGTAATTGGAACCAAATGGGTCTACATAAATAAGTTGAATGAAGATGGTTAGGTTGTCAGAAACAAAGCAAGACTTGTGTGCAAATGCTACACACAAGTTGAGGGGATTGATTTTGAAGAAACATTTGATCCCATTGCACGTCTTGAAGCCATTAGAATGTTCCTGGTTTTCTCAAGCTTCAAAAACTTCAAAGTGTATCAAATGGATGTTAAATCAATTTTTTTAAATGGTTACTTAGAGGAAGAGGTCTACATAGATAAACCAGATGGTTTCAGCCTCACAGATAAGGCAGACTATGTATGTAAATTAAAGAAAGCTCTCTATAGACTAAAGAAAGCCCTTAGGGCTTGGTTTTCAATATTGGATAAGTGTCTCCAAGAATAGAGTTTCAAAAAAGGTATAGATGATAGCAATCTATACATCAAAAATGAAGGAAATAACTTGTTGATTATAGTGGTCTATGTGGATGATATCATTTTTGGAGGCAGTAATCACAAGATGTGTCTGAAATTTATAAAGTGTATGCAAAATGAATTTGAGATGTCTATGCTTTGTGAGTTATCTTTCTTTCTTGGGTTGCAAATTTCACAATAAGATAAATGTATATTTCTCTCTCACACCAAGTATGTGAAAGAAATATTAAAAAAAATTAGGATGGAGGATTGCAATCCTATGATTACTCCCATGGTTACAAGATGTAAGTTAAGTAAATACGATGAGCCTCTTGAGGCAAATCAGATATTGTATAGACCCATGATTGGGAGTTTATTGTATGTCATAGGTACAAGACCTAATATAATGTGGGCAGTTGAAGTGGTGGCAAGATTTTAAGCTGCACAAAAAGAAACACATGTACATGTAGTTAAGAGAATATTTAAATATTTGAAAGGTACTATGGATTTTGGACTGTGGTACCCTAGGTGCAATAATTTCACTCACAATATATACAGATGTAGATTAGGTAGGTAGTGTTGATGATAGAAAAAGTACAAGTGGAAGAGCATTCTTTATTTGAAAATTTTTAGTCTCTTGGCTAAGCAAGAAACACGCATCAGTATCCTTATCCATTGTAGAAGCAAAGTACATTGTAGCAGTTGCTTGTTATACACAAGTTTTATGGATGAAGCAGACTTTAAGTATATTCAAAATAGAACATGGTAATCCTATCCCCTAATACAAGTGCCATTAATATCTCAAAGAATCCAATGATGCATTCAAGGACTAAGCACATTTTAATCAAATATTATTTTTTGAGAGAGCAAGTGATTGATCAGCAAGTCAAATTGGAATACATTGTTACAAAGGAACATATTGCTGACATGTTTACCAAGCTACTTCCAAAGCAAACTTTAGAGTATCTCGAAGGAAAGTTGAGAGTAACTTCACTCCCATATAAAAATTGATCATATCAAGAAAATGAGGTTGTAAGGGGGCTATGCTAAGTTTTTTATTTTTAGTCCCAAGGAGCCCTTTGCCATTGATGTCAAAGGGGAGATAATTCAATGAGGGAGAGCAACTTCTTAGGGGAGCAAATTGGGAATCTAGTTGAAATAATTTTTTTTTGTAGTGTTACCATCAATGACAAAGGAGGATATTTTTGGAAATATTGAGTTTTTAGTATTAGTGTAGTAGTAAGTTTTTGTTGGATCCATATCACCATGAGTAAGTTGAGGTTTAGCGGGTGCGATGGGAGTGAGGGTTTGAATTTTATGGGCAGGAATATTAGCCAAGGTGGCAGAGGTAGAATAGGTATGAAAGGGGCAGATGGAAACATCGAGCATGGATCAAGCGAGGATCTAGAGGAAGGCGGCTAGGATATGGTAGATTTGGAGGCAAACATCACGCGGGGGTCCAACCCTCCTCAAAAATACCTCGACAAAAAATATACGAAGGACAATGCGGGGCCCAAGAAGTGGCTATCTTTTGCTAAGACTCTTAGAGGAAAAAGAAAGGAGGTTCTCTCTTTTCTGCCCCTAGTTCTAGTAAATAATAAAATTTCAGCCTCGAAAAGTTCCATGAACCCTTTTATTTCAATGGAAGAATTCTCCCTGGTAGGCAAGTTTTTGGGAGGTAGGTTGGACATGGAGACTATCAGGGCTTGGGTGATGGGTAAATGGTGACCATTAGGCAACTTGGAGTTGGTAGCTCTAACTCGAGGGTTCTTCATTATCCATTTTAACAATATGGAGGATGCTAACCGTATTTTAACAGGAGGTCCTTGGTTTTTGGGCAAAAGGAGCCTTTTTATCAGGAGATGGGGTGAATATTTTGACCTTGAAAAGCAAAATATTAACATTGCCCCTATTTTGGTTCATCTCCCGAGTCTACCTGCCCAGTTCTTCAATGAATATTGGCTATAATGCATAGCCAAAACTATAAGGGACCTAATATCCATTGACCATGTGACCTTGGCCAAGATAAGGATGACTCATGCATGAATCTGCGTAAATGCTAATTTGGATAATGAATTACCAAGGTTTTTGGAGCTAGAGTATGGAGAATACTATCGAAAAAAATTGGTAGAATATGAGAACAGATCGATATTTTGTACAAAATGCAAAAATCAAGGACATCTATGCAATCAATGCCCTAACATGGCAATGAATAGAGAAAAGCAAAAGCAGGAAATGCTAGTCAAAGGAAATTTGAGGAGTTTCCCTGGCAGAGGCAATTTCAATCAGGAAAACTATGTCTACCCAAAAAAAAAAGAGGGTGTAGGGTCCCAGCAAGACAAAGAAAAACAACAGGTTGTTGGAAACCAAAATACTCAGGTAAGTTCCAATCCTCTAGTTTCAAATAAATTTTCAATTCTATCCAATATGGGAGTAGGAGGATTATCGAAAGACATGGAAGCCCAGAATCTTCAGGCTAACCATTCTGACTCTCTAGAATCCCCATCCAAGTTAGGATTATCAAACCCTAATGCTGAAAAAATTGTAAGCCCCATGGGCATCACAAATCCAAAACCTAATGCCCGATCTCTAGAATCCCCATCCAAGTCAAGATCCTTAAACCCCAATGCTAAAAATACTTCAAGCCTAGTGGGAATCCCAAAGCCAAACCCTAATGTTGAAGAACTTAGGAAGAAAGTTGAGGCATTGGAAAATAAAAAATCTTATCTCCCTAACATCATCACTAGGAGCCAAGTGAATCCTACTGAGGGACCGTCCCACAGACCAGGGGAATACAGGAAAAAAGGAGAAGATTTGGATGTAGGGGTGGAGATATGTGAAACTCTTTAGACTGAGGAATATGGCAGTCCGATTCTACAACAAATTGCCTTCCCCCAGTTTAGTCCTAAACAAACCAGGAGCACTATGAAGTCTCCTATAGATTTTGGCAGTGAAAAAATAAGAGGGAGAATATCAAATGCTGAGTATCAAAAAATCAAAACTGATAATGACATTGCCAATGGAAAATAGAGAACCTTATTTCAAAAGGTTATTTCAGGTTCTGAAGACAACAAATTAGGAAAACCCCCTCAAGGGAGGGGGAGAGGAAGAAATCCCAAACAATCTAAATGAATTTCCCCTCATGGAATGTGAGAGGCCTCAATAGCCTACCCAAACATAGGGAAGTCAATGCAATAAGAAATCAAGTGAATCCAACTATTATCATGTTGCAAGAAACAAAAACTAATGAGATTCAATCAAAAAAAGTAGCAAAAAAATATGGAATCAAGGGGAGATGGTTTGCAAATCAGCCAAAGGAGTGTCTGGAGGCCTTATGACTTTGTGGGATCCCTAGATAGTAGAAGGTACCATTATTCAAAAAGATGATAGGGTTCTTAGTGTTTTATTTAAGGAAATAAACAACAAAAAGTCATGGATCCTTTCAAATATTTATTCCTCAACTTCAGTTCAAGGGAGAGCTCTACTATGGGAATACTTAGAAAATCTGAGTGAAATATTCCATAATGTCCCATGGATTCTGGCTGGGGATTTTAACACTCCTATTTACCCTTCAGACAAAACAGGTGGAAATGGACCACCTATCAGGAGCATGGATGAGTTCAATGAATTTATGAACTCCAACATGTTGATGGATGTAAAATTCAGAGGAGTGAATTATACTTAAAGCAATCGGTGGATAGAGTGTCATATCATTCAAGAAAGGCTTGACATGTTTTTTCTATCAAAGGAGGCTACAACTCTGTTTGGTGATTCTACCCTGCAAGCCCTTCCTAAAATTACCTATGATCATAATCCCATTTTGTTTGAGATACCTAAATATCTATCCTTCAAGAAACCTTTCAGATTTTAATCTATGTGGATCAAACATTCTAGTTTCAGAGATAACTTAATTCAGTGGTGGCAGTAGCCTGTCAGGGGTAGTGCAGCTTTTAAACTTGCTGACAAATTAAAGTTTGTTAAGGAGAAGCTTTGAATTTGGAACAAAGAGGTCTTTTGGAACCTCTTTGAAAATAAAATATAGGTTGTTGAAAGTTTGAATATAATTGATCAAAGGATTCAACATGGTGATGCTGATGAAACTACTAGTCATGATGAACAGATAAAACTAGCAGAGTTTCATAACATTTTGGCCTGTGAGGAAATATATTGGAGATAAAAATCAAGGGCTCTTTTGTTGAAATATGGAGATTAAAATTCCAAGTTTTTTCACGTCACCATGCTTAGAAACATAAGTAATAACAAGATAAAAAAAAAGCAGATGGTTCTATTACTCAGGACTTAACAGAAATAAGAAATTAGATGATAACTTATTTCAATTCTGTCCTTGGTCAGGAATCGCAGTGCAATGAGGAGGCAAAAGATATTCTCTTGAAATCCATTCCTAGAATAATAAATGAGGATATAAACCTTAAGATTCTAGCTCCTTTTTCTGATGAGGAAATAAGGGATCCTTGTTTAGCATGGAGCCAGAAAAAGCCCCGGGACCCGACGACTTTCCCCCTCATTTCTATCAATATTTTTGGGACATCGTAAGTGAGGATGTAATTTCTACTATCAAAGAATTCCAAGCAATAAATAATATCCCAAAAGGTCTCAACTCTACTTTTATTTCTCTAATTCCTGAAAAACAAACCCTTGAATCTATGGCTGACTTCAGGCCAATTAGTCTGTGCAATATTTCTTACAAGATCCTAACTAAAGCCATTACAAATAGAATGAGAGATGTTCTTCCCCACATCATAGATCCATGCCAAGAAATCTCTATCTAGGGTAGGTCAATATTGGATGGAGTTATCACAGTTCATGAAGCTCTGCACTCTGCTCATAATACTAACAGGTCTATTTTTACCCTCAAGCTTGATATGAACAAAGCATTTGATAGGATAAATTGGGACTTTTTGATTGTTGTCCTCCTTAAGTTTGGTTTTCACCACCAATGGGTTAATTTGATCAAAGAATGCATTTCTAAAGCATGGTTCTCGATTCTAGTTAATGGAACAACTACTGGTTACTTTCAAAGTCGTAGAGGAATTTGACAGGGGGAGCCTATCAGCCCCATATTATTCATCATTGTGGCAGAAGCTTTAGGCAGAACCATAAAAAATGCTTGTAGTTCAAGGCTAATATCGATAATCAAGGTAAAATATCTCACTAGGGTTGTTTCTCACCAAAAATTCATCGATGACACCCTTCTATTGACTAAGGCATCGGTGGTTGAGGCCAAAAGAATTAAATACATCCTGCAACTCTATGAGGACACTGCTGGTCAGAAAGTTAATTTCAGTAAAAGCAAGTTATATTTCTTGAACACCCCCATTTAGAGGCAAGGAAGGATTGTAAAATTTTTAGGGTGTGATATAGCAAACCTCCCCACTTTATATCTTGGTCTCCCTCTTTCCATTGGTTATCTGAGGGAGTCAATGTGGGATAGGGTTATTGAAAGAATTCAAAAAAAACTTGTTGGATGGAAATGTCATCTTCTATCTCAAGCAGGAAAGCTGACCCTCACTAAGACCTCTCTTCAGAGCATTCCAGTATATTTTATCTTCATTTTCAAAGCCCCTGTGAAGGTTTTCCAGAAAATTGAGAAACTCCAAAAAGAATTTTTATGGACTAGATCAAAGGAGAAAAAAGGATACACCTTGTAGGATGGACCAAAGTGTGCAGACCTAGGGAAAATGGGGGCTTAGGTTTGAGGAGAATTGTTCATATGAATTTAGCTTTACTAGCTAAGCAAGTGTGGCACCTCATTTATGGTGAAGAAAATGAATGGACAGCTATCATCAAATGAAAGTATCTTCAAAATATGGAATTTCTAAGTGACTCAGTTCCAATCAGAGGTTCTAATTTTTGGAAAGCAATTCTCAATTGTAAGGAAATCATCAAAAAATGTTTAAGATGGGTTTTAGGCAATGGTGAGAGGATAAATTGCTAGAATGACAGGTGGGCTAAGGATGAACCACTAACACAATATCCTAACTTAGCCCGAATCAGAGATATCATGGAATAACTCATTGGTAGAAAAGTCTATGATTATATGGTTGAGGACAGAGGTAGAATGAAGTGGAAACAAATAAGGATTCATGGATTTCAAGCGGAATAAAATGATATTTGTAATATTCTGAGGTAATAGTTTATCCCCATGAGACCAAAGGAAGATCAAGTGACTTGGGCTCCTATGGAAAATGGGGAGTTCACTGTTAAATCAGCTTACAAGCTTCTGCTTGATGATGAGGATTTTGTCCACCAAAAGGACTTAGTTTGGATAAAAAATTTAATTCCAAAAATTGTAGTCTTTTCATGGTTGGTTATCCAAGGAAGAATTCTAACCATTGATAATATGATGCGTAAAGGTATTTGTATCACTAATTACTGTTATCTGTTCAGGGATAATTGGGAGACCATTTATCACATTTTCCTTGAGTACCATTTTTCCTTGATTATCCTAAGTGGGGTTTTTTAGGCCTTCAATATATCCTGGGTTAAACTAACCATCGTACTTGATTTGTTCATCCAGTGGCCTTACCCTTTTCAAGCCAAATACTTAGATACATGTGGAAAATTTGTCTCAATCACTATCTTTGGTAGGTGTGGTTAGAAAGGAACCATAGAGTCTTTAATGAGTCTATCCATGATCATCAAACTATCATTGCCAGGATCCTATCCTTTGCCAACGAGAATGTGAACCTTATCCATTTTGATAGTCGTAAAATTCATCTGAAGGAGACCACGATTGCTCAATCTTTAAGCTTAACCTTGTTAGACGAGTCTGTGCCTAGGGTAGTCAACCCCAAAGCCAATGTTAAGTGGTCCCCTTCTCATATGGGTTGGTTTAAGCTTAATTTTTATGGAGCAGATAAGGACAATATTGGTAGAGCATGCACTGGTGGCATTGTGCGAGAATCATAATGGGAATATGATGCTTGAATTTTTTGAATATTTGGGAACAAGGATGAACAATGAAGCTGAAGCTAGAGCTATGTGTAGAGTCCTTTAAATGACTCAAGACTTAGAAGGGAATTTGATCATAGAAGGAGACTCTATGCATGTTAAAAATATCCTCAATAATTGGAAAACACCTCCTTGGAGGATAATAATTTTTGAAGAGGCTAGGATCCTTTTCCAGGGAAGACAGGATAGAAAAGCCCAACATGTCTTTCGGAAAGCTAACAAAATTGCTAATAAGCTGGCCAATTTGGGTGTTGATGGTGACGAACTTTTCAAATGGGAACACGGTGTCCCGAGTGAAGTAGAGGAGCTTATTCAACAAGAATTCCAAGAATGATAGTCAAATTTACTAATAGGGAAGGCACTATAAGTTCAAAGGCTAGGAGTATTCCTGCCTCTTTTTGAAATGGAATCACAATAAAAATTATCCGAGCTATCAGTCTTTGTGGATGTTGCTTGGAAATACCACAAAGACTAATGGGGACAGTTACATGTCAGATAACATGGCTCCTAGTCATCTTAGTAATTTGAGGTTGGTTTATAATCATAGGGTAGGAAAGAAACGATAATATAAGACTTCAAACTAGAGCCACGTGGACCACCAAATAGCCATTGCCATAAATCTAGCCAATAGGTTCACTTCTACAAGGCTGATTGGCCAAGACGGGATGTGGTCCCAAAACATGTCATATATGAAAGAAAGCAATTACCAAAGAATTATTAAGAGTAACTGTCAATACAAAGCTTGTGGGAGTTTTTTCAGTACTCTGCTATGTGCGTCTGCAGCTTTTTGTTTCTCCACTGTTTGAAGGAAGGGATCCAAGTCTATTTATTTTTTTGTAATTATGATGCAGGTGTGTTTTCTCGGGGTATACCCAAAATTTTGTATGGTAAGTTTCTTTTTTATAACAAGCTATGTGCCTTACCGGATGTAATGGCTTTGGCGATATGTAGATTATATATATATATGATCCTTAGTAAGGACATGTTCATCAACAACCATAGGCTGATTTTTGTAAAAGGTTTTGGGTCAACCTGTAAAACCTGGTATTAATGCTATAGTATCTTATCTTCCAAAATGAAATATTCTTCAAGAAGAAAAAGTTTATAAAGATGGACAATCTATCATTGAGGTCAAATATGGGTTCGATAAATAGAAAACAAGTGGAAAATCATCCACGAAAAATACATATTACAAGGAAAGTTTATTGCAAAGCAAGACAATTATTTTTAAGGATTATAATATTTAAATATCAAATTTAAATATTATAAAAGATATGGACAAAGGTTTAAAAGAAGGACAAAGTTTTGAAATTATAGAAGGCTTTGAACAAAGGTTTAATATTATAATATTTAAATCCAAAGATTTAAAATATTATAATATAAACAAATATAAGGTAAAAGGGTGCCAATGTCATAAGAGCAAGCATAAAGTCAAAAATATAATATAGCACCAATGTTCCAAGGTCAAAAAAAGATACTTATATAAATGGGAGTAATATTTCATTTGTGAAGTGTGTGCAAGGAGAAAAAATCGAAATCCTTCATGTGAGATGCATGGAGAGCATAAGGGGAAGTGCACATGTTCTTGGAAGTAGAATTGTAAGAAAAAACATGGATGAGACAGTACGTTGGAGATCCCATCTGGGTGGCTAGTCCAGATGGCAATCTAGCCTGTGCTAGAGAATTGTGGACCAGGAGGTCTTGGGGTCAATTTGTAGCAGCATCATTTTTCTGTCTTGATCTAAAAGGAATCCAAGAAAGTATTTTAAATATAAATCATGTGCTTTGTTTTTCATGTGGATGACTAGCTCAAACGATAGCCTGGATTGCACTAGGGTGTAGGTGAATAGGAGGTCTCAGTATTGATTCATGGTGGCATCATTTTTGCTGATTTTCTTTTGGATAGAGAAAAATATGGAAAGTACTTTAAAATAAATATTGTGCATTTTGTTTCTCATGCAGGTGATCAAACAGTAGCCTAGCTTGCACTAGGGCATAGGCAAGCAGGAGGTCACAAGGTTGATTCGTGGCAGTTATGTTTGGTAAGAAAAAAGAAGATTTTTTGATTAATTAAGGGAGGCATAAGGTTTTGAATTATTTTTACTATACAAATTTATTTTTAAGAGAGATATAAGGTTTGCACGATGTGTTATTGAGTTAGGGAGTTATAAGGTGTATTGTGATTTAATTGAAAATTATATTTTGCATATTGTGTGGGGGAGTTATAAGGTGTATTTTGGTTTATATTTAATTGTATTCTTGCATGATAGAAGAAGGGAAATTTGAGGGTTTTTTTTATTATGAAAAGCTTTATTTTGTGAGACCAAAAAGGAGTTATAAATTATTATTTTCAAGATTTTGTGCACAAGAAAGAATTTTTTTTTTTGAGATAGGTTTTCAATGCACAATTTCATCAAGGAAATTTTGATATTTGAGCAATGTTATGAGTATATTTGAGCAGGTGTTATGTGAATATTTGAGTAGGTTTATGTGAGTATATTTATGCAGATTTGTTAGCATATTTGAGTAGGTTTTGGTGAGCATATTTGATAAGAGTTGGAACAGTTTTGAACAAATTTAAGAGCAGGTATTGGAGTAGATTAGAACAAAGGGGATTGGTGTCTCCTATGGATAGAGGTCCATGAACCAGAGCATAGGGGATTAGTGTCTCCTGTGGATATAGGTCCATAAACTTGGGCATAGGGATTGGTGTCTCCTTTGGGTTGGTTCCCATAAAAATTGTAATAGGGAATTGGTTCCCAAGATATTTGTTGAGAAAATTTATAAGAAATATTTTCTTCGTGGACGTAGCCCACATTGGATGAACCAAGATAAATTTGTGTCTCTCATGTGTGTGATGTTTTGTGCCTTGTTTCATTATTGCAATTGATAATATTGGATGATATTGCTTTGGAAATAAAAGTAAAATTTTGATCTTATACCTTTCAACCCCCTCTCAGTATAAGCTTGTGTTCTTCAAGATCCACAAAATGACACCTTCTACGAGATTTGGCCAATATCATCCACTTGGGTGGCTATTTGTAGTAGTATTGAAACCCAAAAGTAGTTGGATATGCCTATACTAATTTAAATAAAATGACCTTTATTCATTGGGTGAAATACATTCTATTGTGAACCTAAAAGCATCATTAAAGTACAACAATAAATTTGAACAAAAACAATTACCTTGTAAAATTTATTGGCTTGTTTTGTGGTACAACCAAGTGAGTAGACTTGGGTTGTTACATTCAAATTACCCCAAAATGGCTAGTGGCACTCAAATACACCACAAAGAGGTAGAACAAACCATAAATATTGTTCTAAAGCAAATAAAATACACACATAGTACCCTTATAAATGACACTAACCTCATGAGGGATGAAATATGATTTTTAAAAAGTGAATACGTAAGCTCCAAAGTGACCTTTGAAGAACACTTCCTTGAGGTTGAGCAAAAGCTTAAGGAGGGCACAACAATGTTTGAGCATCATGATACTAACCACATTGATTGAGGAAAAGAAATCCAGAAGGATAAGTAAGGCTCTCACACTCATTTTGACCATAATTATCCCTTTAAGAAGCCTAAATTGGACTTTTCTAAGTTCAATAAAAAGGATGTAGATGGGTGGTTATGATGTGCAGATCAGTTTTTCAAATTTCACAATGTATCTAAATATTTGTGGATCACTATGGCATATTTCAACTTTGAATATAAAGCTTTACAATGGTATTAGTGGTTATAAAACATAGTTCCTGACCCTTCTTGGAAAGTTTTTGAGTCCCAATACTCACTCATTTCAGCCCTAGTGAGTATGAGGACTTCACTAGTGCATTAAAAAAACCAAGACAAACCTTTACAATTCATGACTACCAGACCCAATTTGAGAATTTGGCTAATAGGACCAAGGGGTTGAATGAAGGATTTTTCTAAGTTGTTTCATATGTGACTTGAAAGATGATCTCAAGTCTGAGGTCAAGATGTTCAAACCATAAACTATGATGCATACCATAAGATTGACATAGTTGATCGAAGAAATATTTTTAGCTCATTTAAGGACGCCTAAATTTCCATATGCCAAACCCTCATTTCCTTCCAAATTTGCACCCAATACTAAAAATAATTCTACCCCTAGAAGTTCTTGACTATTAAAGATATGAATGCCTGACGTGCACAAATTTTATGTTATAATTTTAATGAAAAATATTCATGAAGGCATAAGTATGTCCAAAAGAAGCTATTTTTGGTAGATGTAGATGAGATCATCACTAGTGAAAAATTTATTATGAAGTAGAACCATCAAAGGAACCATCTTAAGATGAGGGTGAAACACAAGAAGAGCTAAACCAAACATTTTTTTTGGTAGATAAGATACTATAGCATTAATATCGGTTTATAGGTTGATCCAAAACCTTTTACAAAAATCAGCCCAAGGCTGTTGATGAACATATCCTTACTAAGGATCCTATATATGTAAAATCTACATGCCACAAAAGCCATTACATCCAGTAAGGCACATAGCCTGTTATCAAAAATAAACTTCCCATACAACATTTTGGGTATACCCCGAGAAAACACACATGTATCATAATTACAAAAAAGAAACAGATACGGATCCCTTCCTTGATATAATGGAGAAACAAAAATCTACAGACACACATAGAAGAGTACTAAAAAAAACTCCCACAAGCTCTGTATTGACAGTTACTCTTAATAATTCTTTGGTAATTGCTTTCTTTCGTATATGACATGCCTTGGGACCACATACTATCTTGGCCAATCAACCTTGGAGAAGTGAACCTGCTGGCTAGATTTATGTTGGTGGCTATCTGGTGGTCCACGTGGCTTTGGTTCGAAGTCCTATATTGTCGTTTATTTTCTTCCCTGTGATTATCAACCAACCTCAAATTAATAATATGACTAGAAGCCATGTTATTTGACATGTGACTATCCCCGTTAGTCTTTGTGGTATTTCCAAACAGCATCCACGAAGACTGACAACTCAGATAAATTTTATTGTGAGTCCAATTCAAAAAAGAGACAGGAATACTCCTAGCCTTCGAACTTACAATGCCTTACTTGTTGGTAAATTTGACTATCATTCTTGGCATTATTGGTGAATAAGCTCCTCTACTTCACTTAGGACACCGTGTTCCCATTTGAAAAGTCCATCACCATCGACACCCAAATTGGCCAGCTTATCAACAATTTTGTTAGCTTCCCAAAAGACATGTTGGGATTTTTTGTCCTATCTTCCCTTGAAAAGAATCCTAGCCTCTTCAAAAATTATTTTAATCCTCCAAGGAGGTGTTTTGCAATTATTGAGGAGATTTGTAACATGCATAGAGTCTCATTCTACGATAAAATTGCCTTCTAAGTCTTGAGTCATTTGAAGGCCTCTCCACATAGCTCTAGCTTTAGCTTCGTTGTTCGTTATTGTTCCCAAATATTTAGAAAATTTAATCATCATATTTTCATTATGATCTCGCACAATACCACCAATGCCTTCTCTAACAAGATTGTCCTTAGCCGCTCCATCAAAATTAAGCTTAAACTAACCCATAGCAAGTGGAGACCACTTAATATTTGCTCTGGGGTTGACTACCCTAGGAACGGACTCATCTAACAAGGTTAAGGTTAAATATTGAGTAATTGTGGTCTCCTGTAGATGAGGTTTACAACTATCAAAAGGGATAAGGTTCACATTCTCATTGGCAAATGATAGGATCCTGGAAATGATAGTTTTATGATCATGGATAGACTCATTAAATACTCTATGGTTCCTTTCTAACCACACCTACCAAAGATAGTGATTGAGACAAAATTTCCACATGTATCTAAGTCTTTGGCTTGAAAAGGGGTAAGGCCACTAGACGAAAAAATCAAGTACGATGGCTGTTTTAACCCATGAAATATTGAAGGCCTGAAAAACCCCACTTAGGATAGTCAAGGAAAAAGGGCACTCAAGGAACATTTATTTCCATGCCCTCAAAAGAATTACCACCCCATAGACAGTGAAAGTAATAGGCTTTTTAAAATGCTAACACCTTACAATTCTCATTTATTTAAGAAGCACACATAACTTTATTGATCCTTGAGTCACAAAGTAAGCCAATTGTTACATACATACATGCAACTCCTTTAAGGTTATGGTGGTAAATGGAAGATTTTTGTCTTGTAAATGTAAATATTATAATATTAAGTTGAATATAGGAGATTATGATATCAAAAAAGATATGTTTTATATTTACCTAGGGGAATATGATATTGTGCTAGGAGCTCAATGGTTAGGTCCTTTGGGAATCATATCATGGAACTTTACAGAGTTATGTATATAGTTTTCATAGAATAGTAGATCCTACACTCTTCATGGTTCACAAGCAGGCTCCCTAAGATTATTAGTTCAAATTGTATGGAGACGTTGTTAGAAAAATCTTCTTGTGGGGTAATCACCTATATATTTTCCATGCAACCACCCACTTAAATAGATGATAAACTTCCAATAGATTTGCAACTTGTTTTGATTAAGCATGATGCAAGTTTTACAGATTTAACAAAATTACCACCCTATCGCTCCCATGATCATGCAATTCCATTGGTACCTAGTAGTTTACCACCTAACATAATACCTTACTACTACTTCTATGCACTTAAGTCAAAAATAGATAAATTACTACAATAATTATTAAAATTTGGAGTCATTCAACCTTGTAATAGTCCTTATTGTTCTTTGATATTATTGGTTTGTACGAAATATGGGTCGTAGTAATTATGTATAAATTTTTGTGGGCTCAATAATCTCACTATCAAGGATACATTTTCTATTCTGATGCTAGATGAATTATTGGATGAGTTGCATGGTATTATGTTTTTCTTCAAGTTAGATCTTTGCTTGCTTACCATAAAATATGACTTAAGGAGGAGGATATTTCCAAAATAGCATTCCACACTCATGAGGACCATTATGAATTTTTGATTATGCCATTTGGCTTGAAAAATACCCCTTCCACATTTTAGAGCCTCATGAACAACATTGTTTTTCTTTTCTTTGTAAATTTATTTTAATTTTCTTTTATGGTATTTTGGTTTATAGTAACTCTTGGGAAGATCATCTCATCCACGTGGATCAAACATTGTAGCTTTTGGCTCAATATTAGCTTTCTGATAAGCAGTCCAAGTGTTATTTTGGGTTGACTAAAGTAGAGTCTTTGGGATACATTATCACCAAATATGGAGTTAAAGTTGACCATAAGAAGATTTTAGCCATTCAATATTGGCCAAAGACTCACACTCTTAAGGGTCTTTGTGGATTTTTGGGACTCACAGGCTATTACCATAAATTTATCTATAACTATGGTAAGATCATTGCTCCATTAACGACCATGTTAAAAAAGAATTCTTTTACTTGGATATGACTAGCCAAACATGCTTTTCTTGATCTCAAGCATGCTATGACCATCACTCTAGTCTTAAAAATGCATGATTTCTCCAAACAATTTGTAATTGAAAGTGATACTTCAAGCAATGGCATTAGAGCTATGTTGATGTAGGAAGGATGACCCTTGACCTTCACTAGCAAAGCACTTTTAAGTCACAATTTGGGAAAATCAAATTATGCAAAGGATATGCTTGTAATACTACATGTAGTTAGTCATAGGTTAACCTATCTTACTGGGTATCATTTCTCCATAAAAAAAACCACCAAAGTATTAAGTACTTCTTGGAGAAATGGGTCACCACCCTAGAACAATACAAGTTGATCTCTAGACACATGGGCTATGATTATGAGTTTACCCATAAAAAATACAAGGAGAATATTGTGTCTGATGCACCCTTTAACCAATTTGAGACTCAAAGTAGGTTATGTTCCATCTCTTCATCCATTCCGTAGTGGATCAATTCTCTCCATGAGGATGTGCTCAAGGACACAGGGTTGTAAATTGTGATTACCACACTTCAAATAGAACCTACCTCACATCCAAGCTACACTTGGGATGGATAATATTTGAGACATCGCCACTACATTGTTATCTCCCACTCTTTCCAACTATTGGAAATCATCTTGAATGAGATGCATGATTCACCCATTGTAGGCCATTCTAGGTTCCTCAAGACCTATGAATGGATTAAGCACACTTTTTTTTGGAAGGGTATGAAGTACATTCAAAATTTTATGGTAGAGTGTGGAATATGCTAAATGATGAAGGAAGAAAGGGTTCATTCCATAGGAACTCTTCAATCCTTACCTATTCCATAATAAATATGAGTGGATATTTCAATGGATTTTATTGAAGCTTTAATTAAGTATAATGACAAATCAATTATTTTAGGGGTAGTGGATCATCTCATGAAGTATGCTCATTTTTGTTCCCTATACCATCCTTACATGGCCTCACTCATCACCCAAATTTTTCTAGATTCTATTTTCACCTTCAGGGAATGCTTGCATCCATTGTACTCGATCGAGATCCTACCTTCACTGGTATTTTTTGGAAAGAAATATTTAAGTTGTAGGGAAATAAAATCAAAATAAGTTCAGTCTATCATTCACAAACAAATGGTCAAATAGATATTATCAAGAAATGTTTGGAGATCTTTCTTCATTTCTTTACCTCTGATAATTCTATAGTGGGCAAAGTGGATTCCCTTGGTTGAATGATGGTATAACATCTACTATTACACATCGATAAAAATTATCTTTTTTGAAGTTTTTTAGGGATGACCTCCATCAATACCATCCTCCTATATTCCAAGTAGCTCTAAGGTTTATGTTGTTGACACTACACTCCACTGATATGCCATAGTCCTCCATCAGCTAAAGATAAATCTAGAATTGATATAAAATTGAATGCACCAATAAGCTAATCAACACCATTATGAGTGTAGCTTTAAAGTTTACAATATGGTTTTCCTCTACTTGTAGCTATATAAATAGTCATCACTCCAACTTTGCAAATGCTAAAAAATCACTGTAAAATACTTGACCCCTACCTAGTCTTACAACGTATTGGTGCAACGGCCTATAAATTGGCCCTCCCAACTACATCAAAGCTCCATATTATCTTTCACATATTCTCTCTCAAGAAGGTTATGGGCAATCAAGTATAGGTTCAATTTATTTTACCCAAACTTGATGAAGAGATTTCTATCTTGATCAAGTCATAATAATTGTTGGACCATAGACCACTCACTCTTTAAAACCATGTAATCATTGAGGTTCTTGTTCAATGGTATGGAATACAACCAAAAGATGCCATTTTGAAGTCTCTCCAACAACTACAACATCAATTTACTCATCTACAACTTCGAAGAATTTTTTTTTGAAGGGGAAGGACATGTTAAGATCCCATCCTAACATTTATTTTATACTTTTCATATGATTATGTAATGATCCCCTTACCACATAGGGACTTATTTTTTAATACTTTGTAATGGTATGTGGCACATGAGGCACCTAGACAAGTGAGGCCATTTCATGTAACCATTATCAAGAATGTAACCGATGTTTGGTAGAATATTCTATCTCGAGTGATATTTTACATGTAAAAAAACTATTGGGAATTAGGTTAGGGTTGTATGAAGTGTTTATTTAAAAGACATGGATCTATGAATGAATTTATCTTTTTACAAATTAATTAAAGTATTGAAGGAGGTTGTCCCCTTGAAGAGGCATACAATTCTCTATTTTTTTGTGATATTTCTTTAATTCTGCATTTATATTATGTATTGCAATATACTTTTATTTCATAAGATTCTATTTTAATTGCAATATTTATGTGAATGAGTTAATTTTTAATAGAATATTCCTAATAAATGATAAAATAGATAAGGTGACCTTGTGAATAAATCCAAGATAAAATAGCAATATCTTGCATGAGTAATTCATATTTATGAGCTCAAGCTCATGAAACATTTCATATTACCCGATGAGAACTATGCAAGAGCATCCAAATAGTTATAGGTAAGGTAACTGCCATTACTACCTATAAAAGAACCCTGTATATGAGGAAGAGGAAGAGGAATTGGTAAGGAAAGAAGAGTGTATGACAAACATAGATAAATATAAGAGAGAAGAGAAGAGATAAGATAACATACATGGAGAAGAGAGAAGAGAAGAAAGAGAGTTCAATAGACATAAGAGGCTTATATAAGAGAGATTTCTATGTAGATATGTTAGGTGGAAAAATATTGTAATGTATAGATAATGAGGATATTGAAAATAAAATTAATATTCCACTTCAAATCTATCAGTGTCCATGTTTGAATGGTGATTGTATTGTATGTTGTAGATTGTATAGATTGGTATTTATGCAATATTATAGGTTTGAATGTGAAGGTAAGAGAATTATTGTAATCTAGAAAGATGCATCCATCTAGTGAGCAACATGATATTCAAAAATTATTATTCGAGTGGTTGCAATTTAGTGGTTGTTAGTTTGATGAAGAGTCATTAAGGTAAGTGGAAATTCAATGAGGTGTTAGTTTACAACTTTTGTTCGAATAACAAATGAGGTGTTGTTCAAGTGGATATTGTTCAAGTGATATTCTATTCAAGTAGCAATCAAGGTATTGTTCAAGTGGAAGCAAGGAACTATTCAAGTGGAAGTGAGGTACCGTTCAAGTCACTATTCAAGTGGAAGCAAGATGTCATTCAACTAGGAACTTGTCATTCAAGTTGAAATTGAATTATCAATTAAGAAATAATATGAGTGTTGTTTGAGAAGTATTTTCATTCAAGAAAGTATCATTTGGGTGGTGATCTAAGCGTCATCCAGTAAGAAACATTCAAGTGGAGGACAAGGGGTTGTTTAGGTCATTCAAATGAACAACATTGTGTCATTCAAGTTGGAAAGATAAGAATCATTTGAGGTAAATATATTACTACCATTCAAGCAAGAACATATGATGTTAAAGTGATAACTAAAGTGTCATTCCTATGAATAATATAGTGTCATGCAGGCCAAGGGTCAAGTTTGAATGATGTTTATTGATAGATTATGGTCTGGTTTGTTAAAGAAATTGTGTAAGGAGGCAATTACTGAACCTTTTCCTTATGATAATTATTTTCTTGTTGAAATTTGTGATGTTTATTTTTTGATTCATAGATCAATTGTCATGACCCTATCTTGGAAGCCATTTCATTTGATGGATTTATGTCTTGTTTATGATATCTTGTGGATGGAATGTTTGATTGTTTCATGATCTATTTTGCAGGGCAAGTATTGCATAGGGAATTATGATGTATTTAAATGAATGACTGATTATTCATGCTTAGCCACTACAAAATGTATATATATATATATATATATATATATATATATATATATATATATATATATATATTTGTATATGTATATGTATATACTTATTGGAAGGATGTGATGGTTTTGTACTATTTTAGGAACAATTTCTACTCGAAGAAGGTTAAAAGTTAATTCTATTGTTTTCCATTTTAAAGAATGGAAAAGTAATGCAAGATCTATTTTGGGTTGACATTAGTGTTTGATCTCATTGTTTAAGCAATAATAAGGATTTAAAAAAAAAAAATGTTAGTGATGGCTCTGAAGAATTAGGGTTTTTTTACATCGTACTGTCATCCTGATGCAACCTTTGTTGAAGTTCGTGCGGGTGTTTTTGCCAAAGTATCCTGCAATTAAGTCTCCCTAACACCACCTTGAGCGGTGTTAAGCAACCTTTTTTAATGGTCGTCGCTCATCAAACAACTTCAGTTGATGTTGGAGCTGCTGGAGCAACTAATGGCACCCGGGAAACATCCTCGCAAGTTTGTTCCAAAAGTCTTCCATGAGGTAACGACCCTGTTCCTGAGATTATTCTTCCTGTTGAGGATTTTCAGAATGCATGTACCTGGTATGAACAAACTCATTTAATTGGTTACTTTCTTGGTCGTATTCCGAATGATACCCTGGTTAGAAATTGGGTCCAACATGTCTGGCAACCTCATGGTATTAAAGCTAAAAATATACAAAATTTGACAAAAGGTTTTTTCTTATTTCATTTTGTTGATCCCACTCATGCTGAAAAGGCTTTGAAAAAAGGCCCCTGGACTGTTCAAAGTTCTCTGCTCATTTTGCAACCCTACAACCATTCTTTTACGGTTAGTGATGAAGCCTCTCTGGAAGTTCCAGTGTGGGTGGAGTTCCCGGGTTTGCCTATTCCCTTATGGCCTTTCCTGCAATCTTTAGCTGCTCCTTTAGGGACTTTTGTGTGTCTTGAACCTGAGCAGTTTTTTAGTCCTCATCCCTCTCGACGAGTGTGTGTCAAAGTTGATATGAAAAAAGACATGCATGAGTTTATTGATATCAAGTGTGGGGAACACACACTCAGGCAATGGGTTGTGTATATCAATTTACCTAACACTTGTTATCGTTGTCAATCTGTGACTCATAAGATTAAATATTGCCCTCTTATGGCTGGCAAATTCAAACCGCGTGAGGCTCCTCCTTCTTCTTCTACCATTCCACCACCTTCTGAGAAAGGAGGGCAAGATGACTGGGTGGTGGTGAATACCCAAAAAAACCATCAACCCAAACCCTCAGTTGCCAGTCCCGAGGCAGCCCATGGTGCACCTCAAGTGCAACCACCTCCACAACCTATCCCTGCCATGCACGAACACCAAGCTCCCCCTGCCCCTCAAATTCCTTTCGCTTCTCCTACAGCTTCTTTCGCCACTATTGTTGCTCAAGCTCCCCCCACTCATGTTCCTCATTCCTCTTCTTCTACAAAAGATTATGTTGTTGATGATTCTCAAATTTCAAAAGTTTGTCGCTCTCGCAGCCCTGTGCGATGGGGGATGGACTTTTTGTTTGATAAAAGGTGCCAGTTGGATGAAGTGAGACATCATTTTTTAGAAATCCAATCGAACAGTGGATGGTTTTCTAACTCGTATGAATCTTTGGGCCACCTCGGTGATAGAGAGGTCATTGAGGTTGACATGCACCTCGCTAGATCTCAATGATTTTTTATTCCTGGAATGTTAGAGGGCTGACGGACCCAGTCCAAAAATATATGGTCCGTGATGAGTTGTCTCGAGTCGTTCACATGTTTGGTATGATTGATTTTGTCTGTCTACAAGAGGTCAAGGTTTTTGACTTTACTCTTAATTGTACCTACAATTTTTTATGGCCGCATGGTGGGTTTCATGTTACAAATCATCCTTCTAGGAAAGGTGGTGTTGTTACTTTTATTGCTTCTAAATGGTGGCGTCATGTTGTTTCTTGGGGCTCTGACCCCTCCCATCAAGTTGTTTGGTCTCTACTTGGAAATTCATGGCAAACCCTTTGGAATTGTTAATATTTATGCCTCTAATGATGCTTCTGAAAGATGTACGCTCTGGCATTGGCTTATTTTTTCTTTTCCGCCTGCTATCTGGGTTTTATGTGGGGACTTTAATATGATTGAAAAACCCTCTGATAATATTGGACAGCTTCCAATGCGTTGGACTATAGGAGAACGCGAAGCATGGTTCTTTATGAAAAATATGCTTGGAGTCTCAGACCCTAATTCTTGTTTTTCCCCTGCTGCTTATTCTGAGTCTGCCTAGTATACCTGGTCTAACTTCCAAGCAGGATTTGCCAGAATCTTAAAAATACTAGATAGAGCCATGCTTACAGAGAATGACACCTTTTTTTCCAACGTCTGTACTCTTCTTCTCCCTATGTGCATACTCTTGCTGATACGACCTTATCTGATCATGCTCCTATTATTTTTAACATCAGCCCTGTCATACAATAGCCTCGATAGTTTCATAATCAATTTTATCTCAATGTTTCTTTCCTACAACATTCTCATATGAAAGCTCATATTGTTCGCTGCTGGAATCTTATTCCTCGTCCAAATGGTCACCTTGGTTGGATCTCTTGGTGGAATCATGCAATCTCTCGCACCACTAAGTTGTTACGCTCTCTTGGTGGTGAGGTTGCTAAGTGATGAAGAATTGCTAATGTTGCTCTTAAGCAAGAGTTACACAAAGCCTCTGCTCGTCTTGAAGCTTGTCCTTTTAGTTCTGTTTTACAAGCCCAAGTAGCTTCTCTTCATCATGAAATAAAAAAAGTTGACTTGTATGAAGCAAAAGGAGCCCAGTTGAGGGCTAGACTCAATTGGTTGAAAATTGGGGACAAGGTTTCTAAAGAATTTTTTAAGAGATTACGACCACCTTCTCATTCTACTCAGATTTTTGCTCTTCAGGTTGATGATCAGAGGCTCACTTCTCTCCCTGAAATAAGTGCAGCCTTTGTTAGACACTATCAACAAGTCTTTGCTTCCCAACCTTTCTCTGTAGCTCGCCAACAAGCTTTAGCTGAATGTAAGGTTGTAATTCCTGAAAAGGTCTCTCCTTCTCAATGAGATGTTTGTGACACTCCTTTGTCTCTTGATGATTTGAAGCAAGCCTTATCTGCAATGGCTAATGAGAAAGCACCTGGATTAGATGGATTCCCCTATGAATTTTATAAATAATTTTGGGATTTTGTGGGTCCCGATCTTCTTAAGGTTTATCAAGAAGCAATTCACACTGGATCTTTAGGTCCTATCTTAAACAGAGGCAATATCAAGCTGATTCCTAAAGCTGGAGATCCTAAAATTATCACTAATTGGAGACCAATTACTTTGCTGAATGTAAGCTATAAAATCATTGCTAAGGCCATTGCTCTCAAGCTTCACCCAATTCTCCCTTTGATTATCAGACCTGAACAAATAGGGTTTGTGCAAGGCAGATATATCTTAGATAATGTGATTGCAGTTTGGGAAGGAATGGACTGGGCTCGCTCTTCACAATAGGATATGTTATTTATTAAAATTGATTTTGAAAAATCTTATGACAAAGTTGAGTGGTATTTTATACTTTCCATGCTCCAGTCCCTAGGTTTTGGGCCCTACTTCATTCAGTCTATGAATATGCTCTTTCAAGATGCTTCTACTGTAATTACCCTGAACAATTGTCAGTCTGACGTCTTTGGATTGTTCAGATCAGTTCGACAGGGTTGTCCCCTTGCTCCTTCCCTTTTTATTCTAGCAGCTGAAGCTTTTGGGTATTTACTTGCTTATAAAGTGTCTCAAGGATCTATTCGTGGTATTGCTTTACCTGCTTCTTCTTCTCAGATGGTTAATGGTCATTTTGTTGATGACTCTTTTTTAACCATTTCTGAAGATGAACACTCTTTGTCCACTGCTCTTAAATGCCTTGACACTTTTTGTCTTGCTTCTGGGTCAAGTATTCAATGGAAAAAAACTTCTTGCTTTAGGCAATCTGGGAAACCCTTGCCTCCTTGGCTTTCTCAATACCCGTGGCATTGGATTCAACCTGGTGAAATGTTCAAGTTTTTAGGTATACCTTTTGCCTTTCACAGCACACCTGCTCAGTTATGGAATTATGTCATTCAAAAAGTGGAGAAGAAATTGACCTATTGGATCACTAAGCAACTTTCTCTGGCAGGGAAATTTCAGATCTGCTCTAAGATTCTAGCTACCACTCATGTTTATTATTCTTCATGTTGGCTTCCTTCCAAAGCTTGCTATTTGAAATTGGAAAGATTGTTGAGGGATTTTTTATGGACAAATGCATCTCATAAGAAGGGGTTTCACAGAGTTGCTTGGGATTTTTGTTGTCTTCCCAAAATTTTTGGTGGCATGGGCCTTTTAGATTGTAACCGTCAGGGAATTGCCTTGTGTGCAAAATGGGTTGTGCGAGCTCTTGATGGCAATGAAGCCTAGAAAATTCTTCTTCGCAATTGCATTTTGACTGGTCTCCCCTTGGGGAAAAGGGTTTGGCGAGGATTGAATTTGTCTACTCTTATCACAACCCCTATTCCTATTAAAATCAAAGGTTCCTTTGTTGTTAAAAGTATCTGGAAGGCCTGGGAATCTCTCAAACCCTGGCTCATTTGGAAAGGAGATGGAAAAAAAATGGTGCTTCTATTTCCTCTATTAGTGTTTGGTGGTCTCCTGTTATCAAACTTCAGTCCTTGCCCTTGGCCCAAGTCCAGTGGATTCATGCTCAACGGTTTTACAGAAAAGGAATTAACTCTATCACTGATTTTTTCTCTTTCTACACCAGAGACTGGATTCCTTGGGATGATTTTAAAAGTTTTTATCAGCTCAAGCAGGAAGATCAAGGTACTTATGAGGCTGTGGTTTTTAATACTCCTTTTTCTTTATGGCCCAGAATTTTCAAGCACTTTCAGAAGGCCTGGTGGGCTGATTGGAGTTGGCCTAAGAATAAATCCATGACTCAGTATAAAGCCCATCTGGGTTATTCTTGGTTATCTCCCCATATTCCTATGGTTGCTATTTTAAATGCTCATTGGGATCTGATTTCTCCTCCTTCTACATGGAGAACTAGGTTCAAAATGGTTTGGGCAAAATATATTGAACCTAAGCAATCTTTTTTTGCATGGAGTTTACTGATGCAAGGCCTACCAATGGGGCACCGACTTATATATATTGGCATTGATCACCCTACCTATTATTTCTGTGGAGAGTTGGAGGATTGTCTACATGTATTCTGGTCTTGCCCCAAGGCTCGTTCAGCCTGGACCTGGATTGAGTCTTTTTTTCGTCCCTTCATACAATCTCCTTTTTCATGGCAGCAAATCCTTCTTGGAGATCCGCTTGAATTTTTAGAACCTTTGTTGGAAGTCTGGAACATATTTAGAATTAGCATTCTTTATCATATTTGGAAATCCAGGAACAAGATTGCTTTTTCTCATGATATTAGTTCAAGGATTTTTTCCCTGGCTGACCAGTATGCAGTGTTTTATGATTCTTGGCTACAGATTTTTGTGCAGGTGGAGAAGGTTAATGTGGAGATTCAACATCTACGTAGCCTTATTGACCATTGGGGTAATGCACCTTGCACTGTTAGTCGCCTTCCTGAGGATCCATCATCCCATGGTCGGTCAGGATCTCGATCTCGTTCTCGTCGAAATCCTTCCTGTCACAGTGGAGGGTCCCCTCCACGGAGAGGGAGACATTGGTCTCAACCTCCAGTTTTCAAACGTGGAGGGTCCGATGCAGGTTCTTCTAGACAACATAGTGGTTGGGATGTTCGTCCTTCTGCTCCTTCCCCTCCCCCTGTGGCAGGATGGGGAAATGAACTTCCTAAAGCTCCCACTCCTGGTACAGGTTGGGGGATACTATTCACAATGATACTGTAACAGGTTGGTCGGTTCCAGCGGATACTACAGACCCTATGGTTATTGCTCGCACAAATGGATGGGATATTGGGCCTTCGGTTGGTGGTAATGATACGGGGCCCAATGATGTTGTTTGGCCCATTCCCGCACTTTCCAACGCAGATTGACATTACATGGGCATAGATGAGGCAGA
Source organism: Wollemia nobilis (assembly GCA_028583015.1). Classification (NCBI taxonomy): domain Eukaryota; kingdom Viridiplantae; phylum Streptophyta; class Pinopsida; order Araucariales; family Araucariaceae; genus Wollemia; species Wollemia nobilis. Next base: position 6,799,153 of record JAQPPZ010016931.1, read on the forward strand.
TGCGCCTCCCCATACTTCTACTAAAGCCTCTCTCTTTGTGGTTATGCTTAGTTAAAGCCAAGTTCTGATGTTTTGTTAGTCGTGGGCTCGTTGTATCTAGTTTTTCTACTGCTTTGGTTTTTTGGTGTCTCCTAACCATGGTGGTTAGTTTGAAACCATACTGGGGTGTGATCTTTTCCACCCATTTTTTTGATGTAAAAAGGCCTAATTATTCTTTAATGGAATTTTTTTTGCTCTTTTTCATTAAAAAAAATAATGAAAAATTATATTATTTGTTTAAATATGTTAGAGACGAAGGTTTCTCATTATTATTTTTTCCAAGGAGTTTTAGACAAAGTCTATAAAGGAAAGTCACTTTGGAGGAAAGATTTATTATGTAAGGATGGAGGAACTTGTTGACCAGTAGGTTTGGTTATATGAGAGCTGCTTAACTTAGAGCTAAAGTGGTTGTTTATGCATCAATAAAGGAATTTAGAGTTTAATGGAACTTTTACTTCACCTTGGTAGTCATTTTTGGGTAAGGATATTTATGATTAAAAGGTGGTAACTGTACAATCATGCTTTGGATGAGAGTAAGAGTAAGATGTGCGTAGTGGGGAATAACTCGAATAACTCTCCATCATAGTAACGTTCCGGCGGCGAGAGTGGTAAGGGGAAAAATTGATTCTTTTTCGTGAAGAAAAAGAGTAAACCGAAGGACATTGAAAAGAGGCTCGTTGGACTGGCAGACGGATGACATTATGGAGGCGCTCGCTGGAATTTGGGAAGAACAACATTGCGTCATTGGCAGACGGACAACCTTGTGAAAGCGCTCGTTGGATTTGTAAGCAGGGAGTACGTGTGGTGTTGTCGGGGGCCGGAAAAAAAAAAACAAGTGAATTAGGAAGTGGACAACGAAGAAAGCTCCTGCTGAAGTCGCTGCGTTTTCCTAAGGCGGTCTCAGCTTGTGAAAAAGGTTGATGAAAATTCACCGAAGGAGGGCTCAATTTGAAACAAACCATTGTGCAAATTCTGAGACGTTGCTAAAAGTTAAACATCCCTATTAAAAATCAAGCCGGTGGAACCTTCCTTGAAGTTCATGTCATTGTCAGATAGTTCATGTTCTGTTTGGTTGTATAACTTTGTTAGATAGTTCATGTCCCGTTTGGTTGTATAACTTAAGATTGTATTGGAGGAAAGGAACATGGCCGTTTCGTTGACTCCACACGCGCTTCTTTAACATAAGATAACAAAACTTGTCTCGGAAAACGCGTACGATTTTATAAGTAATAAATTGCCGAATATTCTAAGGTTCCCACTGGATATTATATATTTGCACGCCGGTTGAATAGATTCCATTCCAATCCAAAGCAGCTTAGGAGAAGAGACATTCGTCCTTGGCTCTGATTTCAATTAAAGGGGGTGAGTCCAGGCAACGATCCCAAACTTGTTAAACCATGTAAAGAAAAACATGAGGAATAGATGTATGCTAAATGAGGAAGAAATTAAGAATGAGAAATGTTAAAAGACTAATGTTTTCTTCACAAATATGAGTTATTTATCATGAAGTCCTATTTTGGGCTATTTTTAAAAGTGCTTGTGTGAGTCTTCTTGGATAGTTTTTAAACATGCTTGATAATACAAAGAGATGCATAATTATTTACTTAACTGGCAACTTCAATAAGGGAACTTGAGGGGTTTGGCTATAGTAATGGTCAAAATATATTAAAGAGGAAATTTTTTTCATATTGTAGTTCAAGTTGTTTTACGTGTGAAATCCCTAGTAAGAGATAGCTATAGAGTTTTTAGGGACTAAAGAATAGAAGCCAAAAAATAACAAGGACTAAAACTGCAATCCTAGAAAACAAGCCGAAACAAAAAGGAAAGGAAACCCTACCAAAAATAAGAGAGGCCTACAAAAAATAGTACCAGAATTAGAGCTTCAACCGAGCATAAAAAGGCCTGATGAGAGGAAGTCTTAACTATCGATCATGATGAACCGCCTACCTAACAACACCCAAAACGTCGGCCAAGATACATGGAAGGAAACAAACCATAGTTATATGCCCACATGATCCTCCTTACAAAGATTAGAGTCTAGCTAGGATTGGAAAATTACAAGTTTTTGTAGCTCCACTTTAGGAATAAATCACTAGATTGGAACATCATGATGGAGATAAAACTCAATGATTTCACTAGGGAAATCTCTATCCCAAACTCAAAGGCCTATCTGGTTCAGGCCTATGTTTACCATGACATCAACCACTCCGTTGCCTTCTCTGTAGACATGTTGAACTAAAGAATGGTCAAGGTGACTGATAATCCTTTTCGACTCTGAAATAGCATCAGCAACAAACCAAGCAAGAGGAGAGGAACCCTTGACAAAGTTGATGGTGTTCAACAAATCCCCTTCAATGATAATATTACGGAATTACATATTAGGAGCTAAGGAGAGACCTTACAACAACGCTCGGGCTTCAACAAAATTGTTAGACTGAACACCAATAGCTTCAAAAAAGGCAAGAACAATTCTACCTTGGTTGTCTCTGATGAGGCCTCTTGCACCAACTCTACTAGGGTTGCCCTTAGCAGCTTTGTTAAAGTTAAGTTTAAGCCAAACCTAGGGAGATGAGGCCCAACGAATAGAAGATCTATCATATTTGGGAATTGATCCTTGGAAGGGCCAACAAGGAGATTGAACAAAGAAATGAGATGGGTTTCAATGCCATGGCCATGACTCTCAGGACAAGGAACAATACTGGCATTCTCCCTCGCTAGGGTGAGAATTTTGGAAAGGATAAAAGTAGGGGTACTAGAGGAATCATTGAAGGCCCTATTGTTTCTCTCAAGCCACACTTACCATAAAAAGTGTGGGAGGCAAAAATACCACAAGGAATAGAGGTGGATGTGGTGGAAGGGGTTGGGCCACTGGTATCAGAGGTCCATGATGGAGTTAGGAGGGGCTCAAGAAAGACTAAACTCAGACATGAGGGAGGACAAAATAGAAGAGGTGAAAGGGCAACCCAAGAAAAGGTGGGAAATCGATTCCCAGTCAGACTAGCACATGTAGCATCTATTGGTGATTATAAGACCTCGATGAGACAAGTTATCTAGTGTTAACACTCGGTTCTACACAACTAGCCAAAAGAAAAAGGTAACTTTAGGAATGATATGATGATGACAAATGAAATTAACCAAAAACTAGTTTTCCAGTAGCTCTTCTTGGAGGAAGTAACTAGATTTGACATTAAAAATACTATTATCCGTAGCTACCCAAAAGATAGAATCATGAGACTGATTGGAAGGGATAATAATGGTTATGAGTAAATCAGAGAGTCTTAGTAGCTTCAATTGAACCAAGGATGCTATCAGATAAAAGGACGAGCTTGAGCTTCCACGAAGGATGCTAGTTGCTATCAAAGGTAATAAAATTAGAAATAAACTTCCCCACAGACTGATCAAGAAGGGGCTTTAGGAGATAAAGCTTAGGGGAGTTGATAAGAGGTTGGTCTGAGATCCATAGGTCTTCCCAAAATTAGATGAGGTTACCATTATCAAATCACCACTAGAGACCTTTACCAAGGATGCTTTTGGTATAGGACACAACATTCCAAAATGCCGATCCATTAGGACAAAAAAATTAGTGAAGAAAGATCAGTGGTGGAGGTATTTGCTCTTGACTAAATCTACCCACAAGGCTCTAAAATTAGAAAAAAAATTTCCATCCCTACTTACAAAGTAAAACCATGTTCATTCTAGACACTTTCTAAAATCCTAGGCCCCCATGAGCCTTTCTGGTGCAGAATTTATCCCATGCTACCAAATGGAATCTATGTTTTTTTCCTAACCTGACCAAAGAAACTATTTTTGAATTTGCTTGATTTGCCTACGAATATCTTTGGGAACTTTGAAAATCGATACGAAGAAAACTGAAATACTCTAGAGGTAAGCTTGGACTAAATTTGCTTTGGTTGCCTAGATGAGGAAAGCACTTTTCCACCCTACCAAATTTTTCATGATACACTGAATGACTTCATTCCACATAGCCTTTGTGGGTTTTCCCTGGAAGAGAGGAATACCAAGGTAGGTGGCTGGCAGGTTCACAATATTATATATAAGACAATTTTAATGTAGACATATACATTCTTTTCTTGTCATGCAATAATATTTCTATATTTGAATTAAAATTAGGGTATGAATTATTCATAATGGTGCAAAAAAACCTTAAAAGATGAAGTTTTAATTATTTTTCCACTAAAGCATAACCTTAAGTATTAATTACCACTAATATCTAGCCCTAAATAGTAACTATATTTTTTATTTTATTACCAATATTTTAACCATTAGTAAATGTATAATCAACATTTTCAATTAATTCATTTATGCATGTTTCCTTCACCTATGTCAATAGTATTGATACTACTGACTCAACACACATTCTAACCTTTTATAAATTATGGTACCATATATTTATTAATTAGAAACTATATTTATAGATGTTATAAAATATCATGATCTTTTTCAATATAGAAAGTTTGTTAGAGAATTATTTCACAAGAGCTATAGTTATCCAAAATATAGACTAAATATGAAAGCCTTCATGCATGATGGGAAGAGAATTAAGATCTTGATACCATTTTATTCCATTGAATAAAAATAATTTCTTCTAAAAATGGATTCTAATAATGAATAACAATGGTGTTTAGGTCTATGGAAGAGATGCCAATGGAGGAATCCATGTCTTGCTAGTCCCTCTTATGAATATGAATTCATGGGCTATTAGAAATCTTTCACTGCTATGCCTAACCTAGTTACATGCAATAGGATCAAAAATATCATGAGATGTTATATATAGACACTTGATTTTTGTTTCAATACTAATAGTTAGCATGAAAAAGAAAGAAAATGATTGCAAATTGTATATTATTTGCTATAGTAACATAAAAGATACATCAATTTAATTAACTCATAACTTGATTTAGTCTTCCTTTCCAAGAATATCATTCATTACTTGAAACTTTAAAAACTAATCATTAAACAACATAAAATAATTAAACGCTATTATATTATAGAGGGTTTTCATAGGGTTTCAAAATTTCAAGAAAAAAAAAACTAGCAAAAAAATTAGAGATTGCAATTCTCCAAAGATCTATGAACTAAATTTGAGATTGTAGTTTTAAGAGACTTTGATGGGTACTAAGAAAAATTCTACCCATATTCAAATAAGAATTAAAGTCTAATTTGTTGTTGTTATTGCTACCTTGAGGGTTATAAAAAGTATAGAAAGTAGTAGTACTTTTAGATATTTTTATTTTTATTTTTATTAGGTATTCAACTCATTGAGGAATTGTATTTTATCTACTATAGAACACATTATGGTTTCCTTATTACATAGGATATGGAATGCTCCCTATATTTTCTCATTATGATTACATACCAATTAATATTAATGGTACTACTTGTTCTATTAAGAAATAACCCAAAGATAACGATCCATTTATTTCTAGAGACGCAATGGGAAAATATAATCCAATCATTTTTATTTTCATTAAAAGTATCATGGTAAATCTTGGGATACAACTACTTAAACTACCATAAGTTACAACTCTTGCTTGCATACACACACACACACTCAAAAATATCAAATATTGATCCACTAAGACGTACCAAATAAAGATAATGATATTTGTTATAGTATATCATAGGTATAAACATCATAATTTTGGGTATATTTTAAAATATAAATTAGAGTAAAAGAGAATAGTATTTTTTATACTAGATCTTCTATAGATATTGTTAAAAATGAGATTCTAATCATGAGTTCCATATTGGATCAACAACTACTTAAACTTATAATCCTTACAAGACTTCAAATAATCTCTTATGCATAACTTCAACTATTCACATGATTTAAACATCTTTTTCTTAGTGACATTCTTCATCTTTTCATCAAAATAGTTCTCAATAGTGGTGATCATATTGCTAGAATTGGATTCCATAGCCTAGGATTGTTGTCTTTGTTGTTCATATCTTTGAATTAGACTTTTCTAGAATTCAAATTTTCTTCTCTAATGGCTTTTGTAAAACTCAAATTCTTATTCTAATAAATATTATTGTTTCCTTAACAACTCAAATGCCATAGTTTTAAGATGTATTGTCACTATAGAGTCGCTTCCTTTAAAATTTAAATCATTAAAATAAAATTTTCTTGTTTCTTGCTAGTTATATCACGCTTTTCAAAATTAAAACTCATCTCCAATCCTAAAAAGGAATGTGAAAATCACAAAAAAAGATAAGATACATTTAAATAAAAAAATTGTAAGCATCTTCATGATAATTATTAGTGTTACTTACCTTAACAAAGATTCTTTACTACATGGCAATAATTAGCCTATGTGGAGGAAGAGATGCTATTATATTGCTTACTAGAAAGGGTTAAATCCTAGAGATAGTTTGTATCTACATATTAATTTATAGATCACCATTAACAATTCAACTTATCTCAGTATTATTCTTACTTCCCTTGTTGACTATGGATAATCTATACCGACATTTTTTTAATAGTTCTAACTACTTTTGCAATTATATTTTGAAATACATACACATAGATAAATAAGCAACATTTTAATATAATACCATACCGAAATAAAATTAAGAATAATTAAAAAATATTTATATATTACACAATAATTATATCTTAATTGGTTATTCAAAAAATATGAAATAAATGGAGGTTGAGCTATGAATGCCAAGGGTTTTGGATGGTTGCCAAGCTGTAAACATCGAGAGTTTTGGATGGATTCCTTGAATAAAAAAACTTCCACCCATTAGGGAAAAATGGTGAAATTAGGGATCCATATGGGAGGGCTAGGGATCTAAGGAATGTTGATTGATGTGTAGAAAATGAAATACCAAATGCAAAAAATATTCTACAGGAAGGATCAGGAAAGGGTTCTTGGGCATCGATTCTCAAAGGAAGCAAGGAAGCGATTAAATGAGAAGTTGGTACAAAGATATCTCATGAAAATGGAAAGGTATGTATTGCTGACTCCCTAATCAAACAAATATTAAGGGATAATGAGTTTAGCATGGTAGGAAAATTTCTAGGGCCCACACTAGATTTAGATGTTCTTAGAAGATGGCTTCATTATAAAATTCAAACAAAGGTTTAAATGAATTTTATTGGTCTATCAAAGGGATACTTCTTAATACGGTTTAATATTGAGGAGGATCTTGTGGTAAATTTATCATGAGGTCTATTTTTCTTTGGGAAAAGACCAGTTTTCCTAAAATGTTAGCATCAGGGCTTCAACCCTCAAAATGAAGAATTTTTTTTATTCCCATCTGGATTAGAATCCCAGATCTTCCTATAGAATATTTGGATGATCAAATTATTAAGGGTCTGGAAAACACAAATTAGATAGTTTATAACCATGGATCCACCCACCTGCAATAAAATAAGAATGTTATGTGCAAAAGTCTGTGTTAATGTGAAGCTAGAACAAGACAAAGTGGAAAAAGTGAGTATAAAATCGATGCTTGGGGAATGGGAAAAAAAAGTTGAATATGAAAATTTTATGGTATAATATAAGCAATGTAAAGTGTTTGGACATGTGGAGGGGAAATGCCATCCACAAAGACAAATTAAATTTACTAAAAAGTGGCAATAAAAGAAGAATTAAATAAACCAGAGGACTACAAGTATGGAAAAGGAAACTTCTAGCCCACAAGAAAGGGCACAAGAAAAGGAACAATATCTAGAAATTTACTAGGAGGTAAATGAAGATGCATAAAGTAAAATTAGTAATGGATTTTCTATACAATTCAAGGAAGAACAACATAATTTTAATAAGATAATGGAGTATGCAAGTAAATGCATAGAGTTAAATCAACAAGTAGATGAAGAATATAATGAGAAGCAAAACTTGAGTGGTTTTATAAATAACACTAATCAACAAGAGAATAGTCTAAATAAAGAAAAATAAAATATTATGAAAAAGGTAACCATAAGATGAAAATAAATATGATTGAAAATCATATAAATCTAGATACCAAGACACAACAACAAAATGTGATTGCAATCAACACAGAGAATGCATACGGTAATTTGGAAGTTGAAGAAGAAATATTAGTAGATGATGCTAAAATGGTAGAGGATACCCCATCCACTCAAATGGACTCAAAATAGGAGAAGTATCAGATTGAAGGAGTTTGGGAATTTAAAATCGAGGAAATAGAGGGATGTAAAGGATCAGATAAAGTTTTAAGTTCAAAGAGTAAAACTAAACAATTTGAGGAACAAAAGGATCTAAGCATAATAGAAAACTCAAAGTAGTCTAAGGAGGGTAAAATAGCTCAATCAATAGCAGAAGAATATCCAATAGGATGTAATCAAATGGGAGAGAATGATCCTCCTGGAAAACATACAAAAAATACAAAGAATATAGGTAATTATGGGAAAAGAAAGCAAGGAAGACCCCCCAAACAAGAAGAACAAAAAGTACCAGAGAACATGGGAAAATAATTATATCCTAATGAAGAATGTATGGTTAAGGGTAAAATCCTATAAAAAAAAACCAAAAAATAAAAATCCTTTCTTGGAATGTGCGAGGGCTAAATTCCCCTGGGAAATAAATAATTGCTAGAGATCTACTCATGGATGTAAAATCTAATATTGTTTATCTTCAAGAATCTAAAATTGACACAAAAAAAACTTGACATTATTCAAAAAGAGGTCTAGCCGAATGTTGAATGGATCATAAGCCCAACACAAGGTAATTCTAGAGGTATTTGCATATTTTGGGATAGAATGAATTTTGAGGGAACTTTAATTGATCAAGAAGAGATATTCTATATAGTCAAATTGAAGAACAAAAAAACTAACTTCTATTGGGTAATGACAGGGGTTTATGCTCAAAATTATGATCATGAGAGCGGTGAATGACAACTCTTCTATGATATAGTACCACATATTTAGCTCTTTCAATAGGAATATCAGAGACAAAATAACTTATGACATAAATATTTAGGACATATCAGTGCATCATATTTAAACGAAAAGATTAGATATCAAATTATAGAAGGAATACCAAAAATTTGTTAGGAGACTATTGTATTTCCATAATACTTAGTAGGAAAATAACATAGAATACCTTTTGAACTTCATTAGCATAGGTCTAAAAAAATATTGGAAATAATATAAACAAATTTATATGGTCCAATGAATGTTACTAGTATTGGAGGACATAAGTACTTTCAATTATTTGTTGATGACTACACTAGAAAAATGTGGGTATACTTTATGAAGTACAAATCTAAAGCATTTGGTTGTTTTAAACAATTTAAAATTCAAGTAGAAAAGGAATCATGGAATACTATCAAAACTCTTTATTTAGACAAAGGAGGTGAATTTTTGTCAAAATAATTCAATTTATTTTAGAAGAAAATAGGAAAAAAATATAACTTACTAAAGTATACTCACCACAACAAAGAAGAAACAAGTCTATATTGGAAATGGTGACATGTATGACAAAATAAGCTCATATTAATCATCAGTATCGAGAAGAAGTAGTAAAAATAGTTGTATACTTACAAAATATATTACCTACAAGAATACTCAATAATGTTACACCAGAAGAAATATGGTCAGGATGAAAACTGAACATCAAAAAATTGAGAATTTTTTGTAAATATTATATGCATATTCCAAAATAAAAAATGATAAAACTAGATTAAAAGACCATGTATGGCATATTTCTTCATTATGATGATGAATCTGCATGATTTAGGATAATTGATCCAATTACAAATAAAATATACATAAGTAGAGATGTTGTTTTTTATGAGAGAATCAAGGATGAAATCAAGGAGCAGAAAGGTGATTAAAAAATTCTTCAAAATTTTTTAGAAGATAATTTATCAAATGAGGAGATAGAGAATCTCAATATGAATAGAGTTAAAATATAGAAGCTTCTAGAATTTCACAAAGTAAGTAACCTAAATAGACTATAAATACACTCAAAGAATAATATCTAGAACAAATGCTAGATATTACTTCTACAAGATCTCAAACTCGTAGTCTAAGGAGAATAAAAAAAGGATCACTAAGTACCATAATAGAAACAAAAACACTTCAAGCACTAAATCATTCAAAATGGAAGATATCCATGGAATAAGAATATTCATAATTGCAAAAGAACAAAACACTGAATCTAGAGGAATTACCTCTAGGAAAGAAGATAGTAGGTTGTAAATAGTTTTGTAAAGATTAACTAGAAAGTAGATAGCTCACGTAATGTTATGAATCTCCTTTTATTAATGACATAAATCATTGATAATTTACAGATATATTCTATAAAAACCATAACTAAATATTTCACATAATGTAAAACAAGACAAATATGGAAATTACTACAATGTATTCAAAATATAAGAAAACCCTTGAGGTAGGGCAACAACATATGATACTCCTTTTGGAAGGAAACCACTCCACAAGATATTCAACTCCACGAGCCAAGACTTCTATAATATAATTATCTTCCTGATGATGACAATGACCAATATCGTTTCTTTATATATCCATATTCTAATTCTACTTTGGGAAGCCCACTACTAATATAATATAATATTATAAAATAATATAATATTATAATACAATAAACCTTGGTTTATGTATGGCCCATGCCAACCCTTATACAATATATTAATATATCTCCAAATATCTAATTCTAGGTACCCTAAAATTATAATATTATAATATTAAATACTTATATTGGGTACTTAACATTTCATCCCCCTTAAAAATGTTTCATCATTGAAACATATGAAGAAATAAGATAATACTATTTACCAAGCAATGTTAGCAACTAGTACTAATCTTGATCATTTATCCATCCTAGTGAAACACATTGATGTTGGTATACCATTTTACCACTTGAGCATCCAAATCCGCTTCGTTCGGTCCATGCTTCTACTACTATATTTTGATGATTTGAATTATGGGTCCACTTATTCCTTTATATTGATGAACCATTATGAAAACCAGGATCACTATGCTTTCTCTTCCAAATATTGCAATACTTTATGCTCTTTTTATTCCATGTAGAACCATAATATTGTTGCATTGAGCCTTGCCTCTAAGATTGTTGCTGATCATGGTAGTGTGGATGGTGATATGGTGTCACCTTAACTTGATGTTCTATCTTATTTGAATTCTTAACATTTGGATCCACTATTTTAAAATATTCTACACATTGTTCTTTCATATTCCCTTGGTTTGGAGTGTCCTTGTGATCTTCTATAAAAAATTCCTTTGATTCTGCTACTATTATTTCCATGGACTTAGTTGTTGTTGCTTCTTCCATGGACTTTGTTGTTGCTACTACCTTCTTGGATCCTATTTCAGCTTCTTCTATTTGTTCTTCAAGTTGTTCTTCTGCAACCACTTCTTGTTTTACCTTGGATCCTTGCTCCTTAAGTTGAGAAACATCCTGTAATATTATCTTTTTTTTCCTATACCATAACTTCATAAACTTCTTTTACACATTAATGTTAACAATACCCAAAGATTATAACCAGAAATTGCCAAGAATAATATCCTCATCATTCATCTCAATAGCATGAAAATATGAATGTAAAACATATTTATCCATGGTGATCTTCAAATCTTCAAAAATCTGAACATTCTCACCCTCCAGCTGTGTGTCCTTAATTTTTGTTGCTTGAACCTTCAACCTCTTAGCCAAAGTAATATTAATAAAACTGTATCTGCTACTAGGGTCAATGGAAATAATAACTTGTTTCTTTTGAATACTTCCATGAACCTTTAAAATAAAAATTTTACATGAATTTAAACCCTTTTGATCATTCTCTTGATTTTTTTAAATCCAAGGATGTGTCTTCTAAATTCTTCTCATTATCTTCCTTCACATTTTCCTCTTTCTCTTCCTTGAGTAATTTTATTTCTTTTTCATAGTCTTCATTATGTTTCTTGAGAAAGTCCTACTCTCTTTTAATTTTCTTTTTTTTCTTTTTGAAGCATGTTTATTTCTTCTTCATATCCCTTGATGGTGACCTTCAAACTAGCTATATTTTTATATGGGTCCCATTTACTTAATAATGCATGCTCTATTTTATCTCAAGTGCATTCATTATTCCTTTAATTACAAAAATTATACAACCAAAACCAATCTACCCCTTTAAATATTCTCTTAAGGAAGAATTTCCAAAAAGAATTATTACAATATAGAGACATAAACTTTTTCCACCATAAACTAGCATCAATATCATCCTTCCCCAAGAAGTCTTGCACCTCCATAAATTCAAACCCTCAAGTTAAATTTAATGCAAACAAGGGTTTTATGAACTAGGGTTTCATAGAAATATATATCTCCCCACTAATTTGAAGCTCCATTATAATATCTAAAAGCCAAGATCCAAGACTTATATAGTATAATTCTCTTCCTGATGATTACAATGACCAGTATATCTTATTTACATACCCATCTTCTAATTTTACTTTGGGTAGCCCACTACTAATATAATATAATATTATAATACAATAAACCTTGGGTTATGTGTGGCCCATGCCAACCATTATACAATAGATTAATATATCCACAAATATCTAATTCTAGGTACCATAATATTACAATATTATAATATCAAATACTTATATTGGGTACTTAACACTTAACAAGTACAAATCTTGATTAGTAGAAAAAAGATATACTCAAACAAAGAGAATTGGCTATGAGGAAACTTTTACACAAATGGCTAGGATGGCTACTATTATGATTTGGCAACACATCATGACAGGAAAATTCATCAAATAGATGTAAAAAGTGTATTTTTTAATGGTGATTTAGAAGAATTCTACATATCACAACCAAAGAGATTTCTTGTTAAAGGTCAAGAACACAAGGTTTGCAAATTAAGAAAATCCTTGTATGGTCTAAAGTTGGCCATCCAGAGCATGGTATATAAAAATAAATAATCTCTTGTCACAACACAACTTTAAATGAAGTATATAAGATCTAAATCTATATACAAAGAAAGTTATAAATGATATATAAATACTTATAGTATATGTTGATGATATAGTGGTTAGAGGAATCTCAAAGAATTTTACAAGTGAAGTAAAAAAGGATCTTGAAAATATATTTTGAGATGACTTATTTTGGGCTTAGGCATTATTTTATTTGGTCTAGAAGTTCATCAAAATAAAGATAATATTACCATTGCATAGATAAAGTATACAAAAAAACTACTTGAGAAATATAAAATGAGTAATTGCAAGAATAAATATACACCTATGGAACAAGGGATTTAGTTATCCAAAAATGATGAAATACCTTTTGCTTCAACTACAACATATCGTAAATTAATTGAAAGTCTTTTGTATTTAACAAATACTCGGCCAGATCTAGTTTTTTTTGTAAATTATCTTTCAATATTTATACAAGAACCAAGATAGAGTCATGCAAAAGCTACAAAAAGGATAGTATGTCAACAACACTATATATTATGGACTAACATATATGGAGAGTGTTGAAGAATTTTTACTACAAGGATTTTTAGATTCTGACTATGTTGTTTCTACTGATGTAGAAAGTCTACATCAGGGTATATATTTTTATGTTGGTTCAGGATCAATATCATGTTATAGTAGAAAACAAAATGCAGTAGTAATATCATCTTCTAAAGGTAAATATCATACAACAAAGGATGTATCTTGTGAAAATTTATGGCAATAGTACATACTATCAAATATATGAATTAAAAGAACTCCAACTATAATACACTATGACAATCAAGGAGTACTAAATTTGATAAAAAATCCAATTATACATGAATGAAATAAACATATTGAAGCTTAGTGTCACTTTATCAAAGATCACTTTCAACATCATAATATCAGGTTGAAGCATATTCCTAGAGAAGAATAGATTACAAACATCTATACAAAAGCACTGGGTCAAAATAAGTTCAAGATATTCAAAGATTATCTATGTAGACCAAGATAAGATCATATCAAATAATGTAATCTACGGGGGTGTTAGGATATATCGCATTATTTGGTACATAATAATATCAATGGTTCATTAGGTAGATGTCATAACAAGAAGATCAATGGTCATTTATGAAAGCTATATTATGGACACTAAGCTCCATAGTTGATAGTACAAGTTCTCTCAATAATATAATATTTTATGCATTTTTTATCATGTGTTATGTATGTAAGTCCATTTAATGTTATTTCATTCTATTACAACTTTATTATATTCAATCCTATGATTATTTTCCTATGTATTTTATATTAAGTATAAGGCTTCAAAATCCATCACTAAGATCTGTTCTAAAAGACTTAGCTTCTTTTGATTGAATTTAATATTCATTATATATCATTGGCTTCTCCTTTGATGCAACATCAATAAGTTGATATGGGAAGTTATCTTTCCATATGATAATATCATTAGCATCCACTCTTATATTTTATAGCAAGTCTACAACCTATTCCCTTATGTTACACATGCTTCAGTGAAGAACACAGGCTTATATTGAAAGGAGGGGTGAATAGCATAAGATCAATTTTTAGTTTTCTTTCCCAAACAATATTATCCAATATTATCAATGGAAATATCAATAGCAATAATCAAAGCAATGCATAAATCATCACACACATGAGAGGCACAATTTTAACATGGTTCACCCAATGTGGGTTACATCCACGAAGATAATATTTCTTCTAAATTTTCTCAATAAATCTCTTGGAAATCAATTCCCTATTACCATATTTATTGATATCTATCCAAAGGAGAAACCAATCCCCTATGCTTTGATTTGTATATCTCTATTCATAGGAGAACTCTATCCCCTTGCTATGGTTCATGGATCTCTCTCCATAGGATACCTCTTTCCCCTTGCTATGGTTCATGGATCTTTCTCCATAGGAGAACTCTTTTACCTTGCTCTAGTTCATGGATCTCTCTTCATAGGAGAACTCTTTACCCTTACTCTGGTTCATGGATCTCTCTCCATAATATAACTATTTACCCTTGCTCTGGATCATGGATACCTCTCCATAGGAGAACTCTTTCCTCTTGCTCTAGTTTGTGGATCTCTCTTCATAGGAAAATTCTTTCCCCTTTGATTTGGTTCATGGAACTTGATCTAGGAGAACTCTATCTCCTCAATTGATTCATGGGTATATATCCATAGAAGAAATCTATCTTCCTCTTTGGTTCATGAATATTTCTTCGTAGGAGAACTCTATCCCCTCTGCTCTAGCTTGTGATCTTCTAAAATATATAAGTCCCTACTACTCTTGCTTGTGGATCTCTCTCCATAGGAGAACTTTATCCCCACTACACTAGTTTATGGATTTCTATCCACTAGAGGCCTATATCCTCTCTGCTCTAGTTACATCTAAATTATTCTCTTAACTCTATCTCAAATCTATACCAAACCCTATCACAAGTCTAGCACAAATCTGCTCTCACTCTGCTAATAAATTTTCCCCAAGCCTTAACACAAATATTGATTAAATTAGAAACCAAATATGCTCTCAATTTTATCTTAAATCTACTCCAATACTTAAAACAATGTTTGAATAAGTCAACAACCAAACCTACTCTTAATTCTATATCAAATCTATTTCAAGTCTTCTCATAAGACATACTCAAATCTACCTCAAATCTGCTTCAAGTATTCTCACAAGAATTGATCAAATCTACCTCAATCCTTCTCAAAATACTTGATCAAATCTACCTCAAATTTACTTCAATACTTGCTCAAATATGCCTCAAGCCTTCTCAAAAGACTTGTTCAAATCTGCCTCCAATGCTGCTCATAAAACCTGCTCAAATATTTCCAAATATTACATATAAAAAATGCTTAAATCTCTTTCAGAAATACTTTCTTCAATTAGGTAATTCAAAAATATTCTACCTATAATTCATTTAACCTCTGGAAAATATAGATAATGTTATGCTCTATAAAAAACTCAATATGTTCTTCACAAATCTTGTACTCAACTAATCTAATATTTATCTCTTGCAAAATCCATTTCAAATCAACTCAAAACAATGTATAACTTGTTTCATAAAATTGATCTATCTTATTTCCAAATTTGCTCTCAAACATCAACCTCAATAATGTACAAATTTGCCTCACAAAATTTATCTCAACTACGTTTACAATTACTTTCAATATCTCTCAACCAATGCTCAAAAGGTTTCACAATAATGCATTAACTTGTCTTCAAATCTAGCACAAGTAGTTCACAAATTCTAGCACAAATGTCTCAATCCCTTTCAATAATGGAAGCACACTTGTTCTCAAACTCTATCCCAAATATTTTCAAAATCATTCAACAATGAAGTACAAGCCCTAATACAATTGTTTCCACTTTCTCTCAATAATTGATGCACATGTAGGTCTCAAACCCTAACTCAAATATTTTCAACAATGCTTACCAAACAACCCTTTTAACTCCACCTTATATTCCACACACATTCACTCAAAGAAACACTTTAAACAAATAATGATGTGCCCATACCTCTTAATTGCTCTTATGGAGATATATCTTCAAAAAAATTGTCTCACAAAAAACTGATCTTTCTAGTGCCACTTCAAGAGTTAGATAGAAAAATACTTTCTCAAAACATCCACATGAATTTCCTTCTCAAAAATATATTTCACCATACAAAAATTACAATAAAATATCAAACCACTATAACACCTTATTACTCCTATTCTTGCATGTAAAACATATCCCCTTTGTTTTCCTTAATGCTTTTGCAAAAATAAAATATATAAGGCACTCTTTGTAATTTATGTTTGCAAAAATAAAACTCTTAAAACAAATCCTTGCACAAAAAACTTTATGACTTCACAACCTTATGACTCCCTAATTATAAAAACAAAGCTTTAATAAACTCAACCCTTATAACTCCTAATAGAAAAATCATGCATCATAAATTTCAACCCTTATGGTATTCTAAACAACTCCTAACCCATATGACTCCCTAATATCAAGCAAAACCTTTTTTAAAAGTAATCCTTATGAATCCAAAACATTAAATAGACACTTTATAAAAAAAATTCCCTTACCAAACTGCTATCGCAAGGTTTCGAACGTGCAACTTGACAGAGCCTACACTCTAGCATGTGCTAGAGCACCGTGTGGGCTAACTTACCATACAAGACCTCAAGGAACTCAACTTCCCTTTAACCTATCTTCATTGATCGAACTATCACTGCCTAAAACAAAACATGAACAACCTATCACTGCAACATATCAAACATGAGACCTCCTCTGTGCTACTCCCTATGTGGGGTCCACATACCAACTGAGCTACCCGATCGGTTGGAACCAAAGGCCTACACTCTCCTTATTAAATTTTGTGTGTTGTCCAAAAATAACATGTGTGTTCTCTTTACCCTTGTGCTTCCTTGCTCAAATATCATGCACTGCGATTCGCAAAGGATTTCAACACCTTAGAAATCTCTAATGCCAATCCTTGATATTTTTCCAACACATGCTAAATGATTTTAGGTTCTAATTTATATATGCACTTCGACTTAGGAAGACGACATTGGTTCTTTCCACCTTAGGAGAATATTTAAATTTTTGTGCCCATTTTAAATTTAAATAATATTATTATAATATTTAAAAATTTAATTTAAATATTAAAATTAATCCTTTTAACCCTTTGTCTTTTGCCTTAGAAACTTCATAAAATTTTCATTTAATTGAACCTTTTTCAAAGGAGATTTGTCTACCTTGTATTCCTTTTTCAATGGAGGTATTTGCCTTGCAATTTAATATTTAAACTGAGAAAATTATTTTCAATCATTTTTCTTTTGACATCAATCCTTTGACATCAATGAAAACCAATTACTCAAAATTTCCAATATTCAGCTGAAGATCATAATAGGAATGCAAGATATTTTCATCTCCATTATAATATCTTCTATGGTCCATCCAACTTCTTGTCTTCATTTTAAAATATTTATTAGGTTTAAGGAATCCCCTTACACAATAATATTTCTATATAATTCTTCTTTAATTAACTTAGCCCTTATGAAAAAGGTCCAAGCCTCAAAAAAGTGGTTGGAAAGGATAGATAGAGGTTCAATAAAAGATTACATAACCACCCCATTAGAATCCCCAAAAAATCTACCCACTCTAACATACCATAGGTTCCCTTTCATAGTGCCATCGACGTTTAATTTTATCCAACCTTCTAGAGGGGATTTACATTTAAATTTTGACCTTAAATATTTTATCACATTCATATTTTCCCAATGTTTCAAGTTGCAGTGAACAACAATGGCTTCCTTAAATATATTCTCAACTTCCTCATGAAATGCTAGGGTTTGAGTTTTCTCCACTACTACATTGAGGATATGAAAAGAAACCACATAAGCCTCTTTTTCTATTTTTAAAATCCCTAGTATTTTTATCCTTCCAAATTCACCAACAAAAATGGGAAAGATAGAACCTCTAGAGAGCTTTAAATATCTCAGTCTTGAAAGGTGGTTTCCATTGTGCACATAAATATCCTATTGTAGTTGGGAAGACCTATGGAATATTAAAGGGTTCCAAATCATCCTCAAAATCTATCTAACAAAGGAACATTTGAGAAAAATATGTTGACCCATTTCCAAATTTTTTTCACACAAATAACATATATTTATAATAGGGATGCTCCTTTTATGTAAGCAATCAATAACTAATATTCTATTTTGAGCCACCATCCATAGGAAGAAGGTAATTTTACGAATGATTCCTTTAATCTAAAATTTTCTAACTAGAAACCAACCCCTACATTCTATCTCAAGTAGTTGGTATCCATACTTAACAAAGTAATCACCATTATTTTTCTCTTTTCAAATTACTGAATCACTCAAATGAGATGATAATAGAGGATGAAAATGAAGCTATATTTGTAGTTTTTTGATATGGCTAAAAATATTTGGATCTATATTTGGAGCATATAATTCTTTCCATACCTTTTCACTATTTTTGGTTGTCATATAATCAATAATTTTAACACCAAAATTACATTAAAGAGAAGGTTATAACGTACTTACCTTTGGGTTTTCTACGAGGGGAATATCCTTTAGCCAGTAATCTTTCTATAAGTTCACCTGATTACCATTTCTAATATTTCAACATAGCCCTTTACACAACGAAACTCCGATATCCATAAGATTGTTCCACAAGGATGATTTAACTAGCATGTTGGTAGAAAACAATTTTTTTTGTTGTTTTGCAAGTGCTTACCTTTAAGGATATTAACCCACTCTAGCTGGTGACCTTTCAATAATTTTAACCCTATATTTTCAATTAGGGCTTAATTAATCTATTTAATCCTTTTAAATTCCATCCCTCCTAATTATTTAGTGAAACATATTTGATCCCAAGAAACTAAGGCAAAGCACCTTCTATATTTTGATCTAGACCAAAGGAAAGATATTTGAATTTACTCCATATTAATTCTATTTTAGCTAGAATCTTGAAAAGGGACATAAAATAAATGAGGATAATCTGAATAGAAGAGTTGACATGTTGAGCTTTACCTACCTAGCTAAGAAGACTTCCTCTTCAACCTAATATATTTTTTGTTAATATATCAATAACTAGATTCCAAAGATATAGCTTCGTCCTTCCTTTGGCATAAACATACACAAATAAGTGGCTAGAAGTTCTCCAATTTTACACCCAAATATTATCATAATATTTATTTTCCTACTATCTAGGGTGTTGATAAAATAAACTTTACTTTTACAAAAATTCACTTTTTGATGAGTTGTTTCTTCAAAGAAAACTAGAATATTTTTTAACTCCTTATCTTGTGTAATAATGGAGTAGCAAATAAACAAAGTGTCATCAACAAACTATTGATAAGATATGGGATCCAAAGTCAAAGTAGGTTTGAAACCATTTAAATACCTACTTTCTACAACCATTAAAATAGATCTTCCCAATGACTCAACAAGAATGATAAAAATGTATGGCAATAAAAAATCCCCTTGTCAGAGACCATGGTCACTTTTTAAGTAACCAACAAGGGCTCTATTAACAAAGAATGAAAACATAGCAGCTGAAAAAAACTTTTTAACCAAAACAACCCATTTATCTTAAAATACAAATTTCAGTAAGTCTTTGATCAAGAAGTCGCAAGACACTCAGTCATAAGCTTTGTTCATATCTTATTAGAAGCATACCAACCATTTTACTTTTTTTCATAAAGTGAATAACCTCATGAATGGTTATGATACCATCCAAAATTTGGTGATATTTAACAAAACCACCTTGTTGATCTACCACAATAAAAGGCAAAACCCTCTTTAACCTATTGGCAATAGTCTTGGATAAAATTTTATAAATTGTATTACACAAACTGATAGGCCTAAAATTTTGAAGATGTCTAACTCCCAAAACTTTTGGAATGAGAGCCAAAAAATAGAGTTAATATCCTTAGGTAAGTATTTGGTTCTCTATATCTCCTTGATAGCCTTGCTAACATTTGTTCCTACTATATTATAATTTTTTTTAAAGGAAGTAGATGAGAAATCATCCAGCCCTATGGCATTTTCCACCCCAAGACTAACCATGACCTTCCTAATTTCCTTATCTAAAAAGGGATCTAGAAGAAAGTAATTAATCTAATAATCCATAAATGTTAAGATGTTATGAAGGGTTTTGCTTTTGGCTACACCATTCACTACCATTGATTCTCCTAGAAGGTTTGATAAATAGCTAACAACTTCTCCTCTGGTATCCTCTAGCTCCACTACCATTGAACCATTTAATATTATTACTACCTCTATGTCTTAAAGTGGACACATGAATAAATAAGTATAACGAGATGCATTATCAGTTTAAGCATATAGAGTGAAGACATTCAGGACACGGGGAGTGCTAGTGGTAAAGCCTTGAGCTGTGATGGTGGTCCAGGAGAGGGATTTATTGGGAGTTTCATCATGGTGAGTGTTGGTGGTCAAAATAAGAATTTTGAACATGTGTTAGGTGTTCAATAGATAGGTTTTAGGGTGTATGGTAGGCATCATATTTTTTATCTAGGGGCTCATTCCTAGGTTAGTTTTCTCAAGGGTAAGCAAAATGAAGTGAACCTAGTTTTTAATATCCTTTCTTATTTAAGAAGATTAGTGGTTCTGGACTTGCTTGCAGATATGACAACATCTAATAGGGATTTTTTCTTGTGGAGAAATTTATAGGGATTTTTCTAGAGTTGGAACTATAAGAAAGTGGGCTCAATTCAAATGGTGACCAAAGGGTTCTATGGAGATTGCCATGATTCCAAAAGAGTTTTTCTTGGTTATAATCAATGGTTTACAGGATTGAGAAAGGATTATTCAATGTGATCCATAATTATTTAGGTGTAGAGGTTTATTTCTAAGGAAGTGGATGTCAAATTTCAATCCTAGTAACCAATGCATTGATCAAGCTTTGGTGTGGGTCTATCTTCCTAGTATTTCCTTCTATATATGGTATGAGGAGATCTTTGTAGGTATTGCAAGTGAAATAAGGGAGTTGGTGGTGGTTGACCCTATAATCATTGCTAGATCCAGATTAATGTTTACCAGAACCCATGTAATTACCAAGCTTTATAAGGACTTCTTGAAGTCAATATAAATCATGTTTGGGGTTTGGAATCAACCTTTAGAATATGATATAGTTGGGAAATGCTTGGTTTGCAAGAATTTTGGACATCTCAACTCCTCTTGTGCTCTAAAAAATAAAAATAAAAAAGGTGAAAAAGGTCTAGTAGTAGAATCAAAACCCAACTATAGGCTCTTTTGCATTAGAGGTAGGGTTTGAAGGGAAAGTATTTTAAGGTACTATTGAGGAGTTTTATAAAGATCCCCTAGACCATTTGTATGACTATGTGTGTGAAGTATTTTTCATACATGATAGTAGGAGGAAGTTCCTAGAGGTAAATATTCTTATGCATGAAGATTTTGATTCTCTTCAAGTTTTAGACTATGATAAGCCCTTGTTAGAGGATTTTGGGACTCTCAAGCTAGCAAACATGTTTCTTGCTATTGAAAAGACTATTTTTTATGAATCTATATTTTTTTAACCCATTGCTTGTGGTTCCAAAAATGATATAGAACTTGTTTTAAATCTAAGTGAGGGAATCAATACTCCTAACCGAGTCATTATAAGTAATAAAATGAAAGGTAAACGTGGGTTTTGAGACCCAAAGGGGTCACCTAACAAAGTCTAAAATTTAGAAGTAAAAAACAATACAAGTGGTGAATGGATATCAAAGAGTCCTTAATTTTTGGAGGAAAAACCCCATATAAAAAAATAAAAATAAAATTACTATCTTGGAATATTAGGGGGTGAATGCCCCTTAAAAGCACTAGGATATTTTGGCACTAAGAAAGGAAAAATAATTAGATATGGTTATGGTTCAAGAAACTAAAATGGATGTGCAAAAGGCTTAAAGTGTAAAGTAATTTTTATAGAGATAAGTAGAATACTTGATAAGCCCTTCCAATGGAGCCTCTCGAGAGCTCATGTGCTTGTGGAATAAGGAGAAAATTCAAGGTCATATTATAATTAGTAATAGTAATTCCATTTATATGTTTGATCACACCCTAGATGATGCAAGAGCACCCTTGTGTTCATGTAATATTACATCAACAAAAACAAATATTTGTATTGTTGTGATAGGTGTTGTACAGTTCCATGGTATTTTGTGTACAATTCTATGGTAATTATGCATGTAGTTATATGGTATTTGTTGCAATTTTAGTGGTGGACATGATAATTGTATTAGGGTTCCTTGGATTAGGTTCCCTAGATTACGATTTCCAGGATTGGGGTTTCCTAGATTAGGGTTTCCTGGATTAGGCTTCCTTGGATTCATGACGTGAATAATATATGTAGCATCTTGGTCCATTGTTGGACAAAATTTCATTTGGGTGAGATTTTGGTTTGTGATAGTTTTGAGTAGAGTTTTAAATTGGCTTGATTGTAATGCATAGGATCTCAACTATATATTTTATATAATTTTTGTAATATTTTCTTTGATATAGTTTTAAAAAGCTTTCTATTTTGAACTTCATTGATTCTTCCTAATTCCATTGTGTACTTTTGCACCCACGTGTTTATTGTTAATTTGACTCACATATAGTGTTGCATCATTTGGTATCAGACCTTAGGCTCATGTTTTATGGTGTTTGTTTGCAAGAGTTGTTCAATTTGAAGTATTCATATGGTTACAACTACATTGCAAGTGAACCATAGAGATGACTCATATACTTGAAAGAGGAGGTGGTAAAAACAATTTTGGCCTACATATCGCTCATATAGTTGATACGATGAGAGTCATCTTGATGAGACTAGAGTTTATTTAAGTGACACAACATAGAGGTATTATAATGGTGGGTGATATCATTGAAGATAAAATGGATGGTTGCAATGAGAGAGATGGTGCCAAGGCTGAGGGTGAGGCCATGTAGAACCTCACAATGGAAGAAATATTTGTAACTTCCATAGTGAAGGCTAGAAGTAAGTTGAGTTTTGATCTTTCAATCTATGTAGGGAACTAAAGTCTAGAAGTGGATTGGATCATCGAGCTAGAGAGATAATTTGAGTTTGAAGTAGTCGACGACCCTAAAAGAGTCAAGTGCACCACCACAAAATTGAGAGGGCATGTTGCATTGTGGTGGGACTTATTCCAAAATATCCATGTAGAGAGGAACAATCACAAAATATCCATTTGGAATAATATGATGGTGAAGCTTAGAGGAAAGTTCCTACTATGTAACTACATACATGATTTGTTCAGTAAAATACAAAATCTACTCCAAAGAGAGACCATCATGCAAGCATACATGGAGGAATTCTATAGACTATGCTTTCACATAGGACATATAGATGATGATATAGAGAAGGTATTGAGGTATATGAATGGTTTGCACATATTTATTCAAAATGTGATATGTTTGTTGATGATAAAATCCATTTAATAAGCCTACCAATTGGTGCTACATACAGAGGAGAAGTTATCCCATAGACAACAAAGCATGTACAATATTAATGGTATGTGTAAATATGATAGATAAATCAAGTAGGGGGTAAGGTAGACCAACCCACGTAAGGAAGACATTGGTGTGATTAGAAGTGTGCAAGATGCTAATCACAAATAAAATTATGACAAAGGTAGAGATAAGTATTCATGCTATGTGAAGGGTTTTGGATGGACAAACTTTAGATGTTGTCAGGAAGGAAATCATGTATTCAAATATCTAGAAGTGTGAGATGGAGATTGCATAGAGAATCGTGTGTATGTAGCATGCACAAATAGTGGTCAGTTAGGTAGTGAAGGAAAAAGTACATTCCCAACCAATAGGAAAAACTTGATGATTCATAAGGTGCCAGTAAAGCCTGTGTGTAAAGATAAGAAATCATGGTTGAGGATGAGCCTTTTTTACACCAAGTATAAGTCAGGAGGAAAGAGTAGCAAGTTGATTTTTTATGGAGGTAGCTTAAACATATTTATCTCCATGGATATGGTGCAAATGTTAGGATTGAAGAAGGTCACATATTGGGTGTAGAAGGGATAAAAATTGATAGTGATGGATCAAACTCTAGTTGCCTTTCGTATAACAGGATATGCATATTTTATTTGGTGCAATGTGATTCTAATGGATGCATGTAGTTTATTTATAGGAAGGCCTTGGTAGTGAAAGCATGATGATATGGAAGCAAAAAGGAAAGCGAAGATGTGATGCAAAACTGAACCAAACTTAACGCTAAATCCTAGGAATTTGAGAGTGCATGAAAAGAGGGAAAAGCATGAGTGAATCAAAACGAAACAAATGCAAATAAATAAGACAACCCTTTTTATTTATATGTTTCCCAACTCGGTTACAATGTGCATCCTCACTTTCCAAGGGATAGGAGAGTTTAAGTACGCGTTCTTGTTACATCCATGGATGCACTTCCTTCTTTCGCGTGCCCACATGTAAAATGGGTGGACCAAACGTTGCTGCCACTTGCGTTGATGAGTCTTGACTCATAACTACTCCTCTAATGTCTAGGCCCTATGTTAAAAGGAACAAGAAATAGTCAGTAGCACCTATGGGTAAAAAAAAGCACGCAATCCCCAAGCCTATGATAAGTGAATAAGAAAAAAATGAATTAAACTATGACTAAAATGAATCAAAATTCTTTGAAAATTTTATAGGGGCATCAAGACACCACCAGGAGGGCCTTGCAAAAAGAACAGTCAAGAAATTCCTCGTCGATTTGAATTCGCTCTGGGGTGGGATGAATTCACCTGCAACAAAATGCCGAAAAGGTACTGTCCCAAATGTCCTAACTAGGAAGCTCCAAAAGACCTACAAAATTGGGTTTAGCTAATTGGGGGTATTTTGGGAAGACCCATATGGTCATATTTTCCCAATTTGACATCCATCAATAGGAATTTGATGATGCTACCTGTAGATTAGTAGAAGCGAGCAAAGATAGAAACATGATCAAAATTGTTCAAAACGAGACGCAATTCAAATGACAACCTATCTAAGCATCATATAATTGAATGCAAAAATTAAAGAAAGAAAATATGCCATAGAATTCCCATCGCTTCGAAGGGGGGTGATTAGGACTGTAGCAGTGTGGGAGGGGGCGCCCATGGGGCAGGCCGCCCGTCGTTTGAGGCCTGATTTTGGCACCAATCCACTTGGGATGGGTCCAAAACCTCTTGTGGGGTATTGTAAAAAAAATTTGTGGGATATTGTGGCCAAATTTTGGGTTTTGGGCTCAAGATTCATCCTCCCAATAGTCACCCAATGACCTCCCCTCTAAAGGAGATCAAGGATGTGAAAGGCGCAAATCAAAAAGGTGTGAGGTATGAAAATAAAATGACAAAACTTCATTGCTCCAAAATGCTCCTTATCTCTATGTATTTTGGGGTGAGAAAAATCACCAATTTATAGACCTAGAGGTCTCTGGAAATGGGCATGCAGAGGCGCCACTTGGCAATCATGCCTTTCCAGGGGGAAGGAGATTCCTCCCTAAATAGGGACTTCATGACTGCCCTTGTAATTGCCTCTAATGCTTAAAAATGCTCACCCATACTCCCATGCGATGAAGGAAGCGTTAAGTGGCAGATTTGAGCTGCCATTTGTCAAGATTTAACTTTTTGCCCATCAAACCTACAATTCGCCCCACCCTAGAGCAAATCCAGAATTCATCCCTGGGTGGGGCGAATCCCAGTTTGAATTCGTTCCAGGGTGGAATGGATATTGAGAAAAGTTCCTGAAGGTGCCAAATTGATATTTGACCTTCCAAAACTACTGTGAGAGTGGTTAGGACCACTGTTTAACCTCTGGGGGCTACCCTTGGGGCTGTGTGTGTCAATGCGATTAGTGTTTGTAGTCACATAATCAGATTGGTACTGTTTTGGTGTCTATAGGTAGTATAATGTTAACACTATACATGATGGACATAATAACACCTTCACCATCAAGAAAAACATGAAGAAGTTTGAGTTGACTCCAATGAGAGTGGAGGAAGAATGTGCATGAAAGGGTGAAGTGATGATGTTGTTATCAAAGGAGTTTCTCAAGGAGGTGCGATACTTGTAGGGTTTCTATGTGCTACTAGTCACACCCATGCAAGCAGAGAAATTAGATCCATACATATTTGAAGAGCCAAATATTGGCATACTACTAGAAGAGTTTGTATATGTAGTTGGTGAAGGAATTCCATATGGATTGTTGCCCATGAATTCAATATCACATTGTATTGATATGATTCTAGGTTATAGTTTACCTAATAAGGCATCACATAGGACGAGTATTGACATGAGTGTAGAGATGAACAAGTATGCAAAACATTTATAGGATTAATATTTTGTGTTGAAGCATCACAAAAGAAGTATGAAAAAGGTCATGGATGCTTTGAGTAGAAGGTACACACTATTGTTTGAAATGATAGTTAAACTAATGGAAATGGAGTGGATGAAGGATTTGTATGACGTAGATATGGATTTTGTTGATTCATGGCATGAATTCATGGAGCCATAGGTTGGAGATAGACGTCCATTTATAATGTTTTTTTACAAGAGGGATATCTATTTGGGAGAAAGCAATTGTGCATCCCATGCAGTTTGATGACGAAGAATCTCATCAAGGAATTACACGAATATGGAGTTGGAGAATACTTTGATATCGATAAGACACATGCAATGGTGGAAGATGTACTATTGACCTAGTTTGTACAAGGATGTGTGTATATTAATAGAAAGATGTATATTCTACTAGATAGCTAAGGGAGTGGTATAAAACATAGGGTTGTACAAGCCTTTATGCATGCCAAAAAAACCATGGGAGGAACTATCCACTTAATTTGTTCTTGGATTTCCATGCACACAAAAATGTCATAATTATTTCTTCATAATGGTGGACCAATTCTCTAAAATGATGTATTTCATTCCTTGTTAAAATTTGAATGATACATCCAAGATATAAAATTTGTTCTTCAAGGATATACTAATATTTCATGGGTTGTCACGCAACATTATGTTAGATCATGACACAAATTTATTTAGCCAATTTTGGTGCACTCTTTGGAAAAATTTGAGCATGCATCTCAATTAAAATTTAGCATATCATCCTTAGATGGATGGATAGATGAAGGTTGTTGATCAAAGTCTTGATAATATATTGTGATATCATGTAGGGGAGCACCCTACATAGTGCAACTGCAAGTTGGCACAAGTAGAGTTTGCATACAATAATTTGATGAATAGCTTGATTGGAAGGATGCCATTTCAAATGGCATATAGATTTTCAACTGATGGAGTCACAATATGTTAGAGGTTGAAGTTGGTACCTTTGTTAGTGCTAAGGCAAACAACTTCATGCAACATGTATCTAAGGTGCATGCACAAGTAAAGAAACAACTTGAGGAGAGAAATGATAAGTATAAGGAGAATACATATGTTCATCATAGAGAAATACCTACATCATAAGCCAAATGCAAACCTTTGCACAAAATCATAAGCCAAATAACTTCTTTTGCAACATCAGTTACAATAATATATTCAACTTTAGTACTTGAAAAAGGTACAATAGTTTACTTTTTACTCCTCCAACTCACTGCACCACCATACAAAGTGAAGATATATCCTCCTATTAACTTACAATTATCTAAGTCACCTACCCAATATGCATCAACATGTCCCTACAAACAAAATTCTTCATTCTTCTTAGGCTGATAACACAAAATATGATCTTTAGAACCTATAAATATCTTAAAATTCTTTTTACAACAGTCCAATGTTCCTTTCTAGGATTGGACATATATCTGATGACCATACCAATTGCACGAGCAATATCAAGCCTATTACATACCATTGCATGCATTAGTGAGTCCACATCCTCTACATATGGAATTTTGTTCATCCTCTCATTTTTTCATTGTAGTTGGACACATTAACTTAACTCTAGACAGGTTTACTATCTTGCATTCCAAATTATTTTAAAATCTAGTTAATGTAATCCTTTTGGAAAATTTATAATTATCTGCTTTTGTGATATTTGACAATATCAATACCCAAGCAATGGTGTGTTTGATCCAAGTCCTTCATATAAAAGTTCTTTGACAATAAATCCTTAGTTTTTGGAATCAATTTCTTATTATTTCCAATCAGGAGGATGTCATCCACATACAAAACCAAAATTACAAAACTTGATTTTTTTTAATATACACATGGATCTGCAGGGTTATGAAACAATCCAATTTGCAACACATAACTATCAGACTTTTGGTACCATTCTCTAGGAGACTACTTCAATTCGTAGAGAGATATTTTTAACCTATAAACAACACCTGCACCTCCCACTTCAAAATATTCAGGATGCTACATGTATATTTTCTCCTTCAAATATCCATGTAGGAATGCAATTTTAACATCCATTTGTTCAACTTCTAAATCAAATGCAACAGAATATGCAAGCAAAAGTCGAATAGAATATAATTTCATAGTGGGAGCATAAGTTTAATGATAATCAATACCTAGGATCTGAGATAACCCTTTTGCAACCAATATGGCCTTGTATCTTTCTATATACCCATTAGGCCTTAACTTCATTCTGAACATCCATTTGTTGCCTACTATATTTCTCCTAGTAGGTTGTCGAACTAAATCCCATGCATGATTCTTCTTCATTGAATCCATTTTTTCCTATATGGCCTTCTTCCAATGCTCTTTCTCTAGACTGCTCATGGCATATTCAAATATGAAAGGATCATCACCAGAAAAAGTAAACCAACAAAATTAATCTTGGAACTCATTGGAAATATGTTTCTCTCTTCTAGTTCTTCTAGGCTACTCCACTGATTCTTGGACCTCATCTATACAAGGTGGATAATCGTGCTTCAAAATTTGTTGATACTCTTGATGCACCTCTTCAGGCATATAAGCATGTAAATCTTCACCAGGTCCTTATAGGTTGGAAACTCTATCTGAAATATCAAAATATATTATTTCTTGAGGCTTATGAGGCTGAGCATGTGCTTCATTTGAAGGTTGACCTAACATAGTGTATTCATGCACACTAACATTCTCTTTCAACTATTGTTGTGATTCATGTTGTTGAATATCTCCAGCTATCTTAATTTATTTAAAATCACATCACTATTGAAAACACTTCTATGTTCATTTGGAATCCATAATTTATATCCTTTTGTTCCAACAACTTCTTCATAACCAACAAGAATACATTTCTTTTTTTTTCATCCAAATTTTTCCTCTTTTCAGCAGGAATGTGCATAAAGGTCTCACAACCAAAAACTCTCAAGTGAGAGATAGATGGTTTCCTTTCACTCTAGACCTCTTTTTGTATCTTGTCATTCAAAGCAATGCATGGTGATAAATTAACCAAATAGCTGGCAGTTAAAATTGCTTCAGCCCAAAACCCTTTACTAAGATTTACATATGATAGCATGCTCCTCATCTTCTCCAATAGTTTTCTACCTATAAAACTCTTCAAATTCAGTAGAATAGTATTCTCCTCCATTTTCATTACACAATATATTAAGTTGCCTACTTGTTAGTCTTTATACATTAGAAACAAACCTTTTAAAATGATCAAGTATGTCGCTCTTTTTATTTAAAATACAGTCCATATTTTTTTGCTATGATCATCAATAAAAGTGGTAAAATACAGAGCACCACCAATAGATGGAGTATCCATAGGACCACAAATGTCTGTATGAACAAGATCCAAAATAGATTTAGCTCTATGTGGGTGAGGAGAGAAGCTTACCCTTTCTTGTTTTCCCATCACACAGGATTAGCAAAAGCTGAGAGTGTTGGAGTTGATATCATTGAGGCCATACACCATACCTTTGCTGACCAATTGCTTTAAGCTGATTTCTCCCAAATGACCAAGTCTTTAGTACCAAAGAGGGTAATCTTCAACATCTGCTTCATCATTTTTCTCAGCTACATTGGAATGGATTTTCTCATAGGGGCTGACATCCAATTTGAATAAAGTTCATTTCTTCTTTTTCAACCAGTTGTCCAATTGAGAGAAGATTTTTTCTCAACTGAGGGACATATCTAACTTTTTGTAAATACTTAAATTTTCCACTTGAATCCCTCATAGGAACTGTACCTTATCCTTTTACATAACAAAATGCATTATCACTCATATAAAAATTTACACCATTTACCTCTTAATAGTTGACAAACCACTCACTGTGTGTTGTCATGTGGAAAGAGGATCCTAAATCTATAATCCAGTATTCAAGACACACTTCAGTTGACAGGTAGAAAGAAGCATGAAACATGGACTTTTCATCTGCAACTTTCTCAGCTATCTCTTCTTCTGCTACCTTTTAAGTTTTCTTCTTCAATAAGGGACAATGAAACTTGATATGCCCATTTTTGTGATAGTAGTAGCATTCCACATTACTAAAATTTTTCTTTCCTATGCTGGAAAATCTACCTCTGCCTCTAGACTTGCTTCTCCTACTGGATCTATATTTTCCTCTTTCCTTTGAGTATCCACGTGCTAAATAGACCTCTGAAGTGGATGCTTCACCAGTAAATATTCTTCTTGTCTCCTCATTCAATTGTTGGCTAACCACTGACTCCATATGCAACTTGTTAGAAGTAGTACTTATGGCAGTAATAAGATTCTCCCATGAGTCTAACATGTTGACTAATAGTACCAAACACTGATCTTCATTACTGCATTTATCACTAATGGAGTTTAGCTGCTTCATTAACATATTAATATCATTCAAGTGGTCTGAGAACTTACCACTTTGCTTCATCTTGAGATTTACCATCTTCTTTAGCAACATTAACTTGTTCACAATTGATTTGGAAGCGTAGATGCTCTCCAACTTTTTCCACATATCTTGAGCAGATTGTGCTTCTATCACATTTAAAATCATAGAGTCTGCTAAACTCAGTCTAATAAAGACCATTACTTTTCTATCCAGCTTATTAAGCTCCTCTTGTGCCATCCTAGTAGGTTTTCCACTGACTGCAACCCACAAGTCCCTTTCCACTAGTATGTCCTCTATTTTGATCTTTCACAACGTGGAGTTCGATCCATTGAACTTCTCAATCTCCAGTTTGCTACTCATTTTCTGTGAATCATTTTCTACTCCCACTGAAATTGTGAACCAATACTCGAACCGTCAAGAGCACTCCAAAATAAAGATACAACAACCAATGTTGTAGAGAGGGAGAGCATGATTCACTACCAAAGCATATACAATTGCCTCTCTTCCACTATAGTGGTCTGACACCATGAAAAGAAAAACAAAGCATATGGTGAACAAATACAAAATTAAAACTGTAAGTATAAATATAAGCAATAAATGCAAGGAGGTCTCAATAAATATAGAAAGAGAAACATGTATTTATTTAGAGCAATGACATATCACATACATACAATTCTCTTTTATAATCACAAAATGAGAAAAATCTCTAATTTTCCCACCCAAACAACCTTCTAAAATTTTCTAGGATTTACTAGTTTTCTAAAAACTTCCGAGTCATACTAAAAAACATAAATTTTCCAAAAAAAAAAAAAATTCCGTAAACTTTCCTCAAAATTCGAAAAAAAAAAATATAACATTTCAGCTCTTACCTCAAAGTCTCACTTGGAAGAAACTATACAAAATGTCAAACAGGTCAAATATATTCACCGTGCTTGCATCCTCAGGTTTCCGTATGCTTGCGTCACATAAAATAAAAAATAAAAAATAAAAAATTCCTGACCTCTAGGACCCCAGCACTAGAAGACACATTCACGATCTGAGCTCCACCTGAAGTAGAAATCTTCAAAAGAGGAAGAAGTGCTTCCACCATTCCTTTGGTTCCGTAATAGTTAATGTAAAGCATGTATTTGCCATTTCATAGTTTTCACAAATTCCTTCCACTGTCTTCCCAAACTTTGATAATAAAAATAAGAAATCGTACATAACGTTACTAAGATGATCTAAAATTCTGAACTCAGTCTAACAATATACAGAGCAAGAATGACTTACAAATATTTCCCTCGGATCTACCCAAGTGGCTTTCAGGATGTCATGGTCTATTGCAGTACCCATTATTCCTGCACTGTTAACCTGTATTTTTCAACATTGGATCAGGAATTTCATGAGTTTTGGGAATGCCTAGTTCATAAAATTACAGAAGGAAACATTTGATAGAGTCAAATAGAGTAGAATGGAGTACCAGAATATCAAGTTTCCATAAGTTACCTCACCCAATTGACAAATTCATGAATTACCACACCATCCTGCACGTAAGGTGATAGAATACAATACCATTGAAAGCTGCATCACTGAGAGTCTTGACAGTGGCAGTGCCTCCTCCTCCATCTCGATTTATCAAAATTATTTGGATTCCATTACCTGCTAGACTACGCGCAATTGCATATCCAATACCTCTCTGTGCTTCTGTCATCGGTTCTCCTATCTCCTTTGTTCACCAACTGAAACAGGAATCAAAACAAGCTATGCGACAAGAAACCATCTCCATGTTGTACGAAAGAAGAAGATAGAGCAGGGAAGGCCAAATCATTGCGCTACCTATTTTTCATACTTCTTCAGTGTATTGTATTAGAGAAGTCCTTAATACTACTTCTATATGCAAACGAATACTAAATTTTTGAGGTGGAAGCGGAACCCTGCTTGCATTTTGCATTTACGTCAAAGCTGCAAACAGCCCATCAGATATGACAGCCACGATTTATCTCTATTTCGTTAATATTTTACTTGTTTTATCGCTTAATCATATGCTGTCACTCAATTTTTAAAGAATAAAAGGACGTTAGTTATAAAGTTAACTGCATAGGTTTGGTTTAGTCGACAGATTAGTTAGACTAGCAACGTTAGAAAAAGTACAAAAACACATCAAAAGTATCCAAAAGAGGAATATTAGTCTTCATAAGAAAAAGTTATATAGGATTGGTTTTAAGAATACAACCACTAACATCAAAACAACAATATGTTAGGACAAACGATTAGAAACAATCCATCATTATCAGTAACGTAGCCATTTAGGATTTTTAAAGGGAAGGTAGGGAGAAGACGAAGGAGATTATTTTCCAACATTCTGCAAAACAGCCCATCGGATTTGACAGCCACGATTTATTTTTATTTCGTTAATATTTTACTTGTTTTATCCCTTAATCATAAGCTGTCGCTCAATATTTAAAGAATCAAAGGACGTGAGATTTAAAGTTAACTGCATAGGTTTGGTTTAGTGGGCAGATTAGGCAGACTAGCAACGTTAGCAAATGTACAAAACAACTACAAAAGTATCTTAAAGAGGAATATTAGTCTTCATGGAAAAGTTATATTGTATTGAAGGGTCAAAGTGGCTTTAAGAATGCAGTCACTAATATCAAAACAAAAGTATGTCAGGACAAAAGAATAGAAACAATCCATCAATATCAGTAGCGTGCAATCTAGGATTTGTTCGGGGAATTAAAATAAAAAAAGCAAACATCTTGTTAGTTTTAAACTGTATATTTAAAAGTTTTTAAAAAATTATGGTGAGTTATATATGGTAAAGTGGGTATTATTTATATAATATAATATGATAATGAAATGTTTAACTTATTTATTGGGTTATATATACAGATTTATTATTATATAAATATAAGTTAGTTTAATATATAACTAAGTAGACTTTAATATTAATAATTTTATTGTTCAGCTATATAGAGTTAAAATGAGGTTTATTTTTCATTGTAACATGTCTTTTTATAAGTTTATTTCACCATAGATAAGTTTTAAGTGTATGACTGCATTTTATTTCATCTAAAATAATAATAATTTTATGGTTAAAATTTAAAACATGTTATTAAGTCCAAATTTTAAATAATTTAATCAATTTCAATATTTTTTTGAGTACATCTGATTAAACTTTACACGTAAATAAGAACATCAATGAAATTATTAGAAACACTATCATTAACTATGCATGATATATGAATCAAATTATTTAAAATTGATGTTAAAAACATGTTTTAAACTTTAATTATAAAATTATTATTATTTTACACGTAATTAAGAACCTCAATAAAATTATTAGATACTCTATTATTAACTATTCATGATATATACTCTATTATTAACTATTCATGATATATATGTTTGTGTGAGAGAAAATATCTTATTTTCCTTGCATGTTGAATTTCTTAGGAATTTGGAAATTGGATAATATTTTTCTATTGAAATATGGCTAGTTTTATCACCTTTACAAGCCATATTAAAATTTTGTTATAATTTGTGCTTTATCTCTGCTATGGTGATAAAATGGATAGTGAAGAAGTTACTTGTTAATTGTTTTAATATTTAATTTAATTTTACAAATTATAACAATGATCATCCTCAAGGGGTTTGAACACAAGACTGCTTAAAAACAACCATCATCTTAGCCACTAGTGACCCCTTAGTACAAATAAAACAAGAAAGGGTTTTATGGGTCCAAATCCATAAAGATAAAATTACTTTATGGATGATGGTGTAGCTACCACTTGAACAAACATACTTGGTTTGATGGAGTAATTTCCATATACCTTTAAAACACTCTCTTTCAAATTTCTATTGATGTGATATAAGTCAATTATGCAAGTAATTCTTCCAAGGAAGATATTATTTTATTTTATTTTTGTGAAACTATAATTTTTCTGCAAGATAAGTTCTCTCTTTGTATATCTATGTGTATGTGTGTATGCATACATGCATCGATTGATAGATATACATATAATGCATAGAAGTTAAACCCTTGTTTTAAGAGAGTACTTATATTTTATTCTTTATTATCACCTTAGTGGATAAAATAGCCTTTATAGCTAGAATATTGTTTTGTATTATGGTGAATATTTTTTTAATGTTCTATTTTTTTGTTTTGAAATTCCATGGTAGAACTTCTAGAACATTGTCTAGATTGTGAATGGACTTGAACCTTGTTTCAACAAGGAAGCTATTGGTAGTGATAACACTTTTGTTTAAGCTATGTAACCTTGATAGTAATAGAAGATTTATTTAGCTTGAATGAACTTTGCAATAGTTATAATTATGTTAAGCATGAATGAACTTTTCAATAGTTAAAATTATGTTAAGCATGAATGAACTAAATAGTAACTAAACTATTTTTTAATATAAATGCATTTAGCTAGATTTTTATTTAACATTGATAATCTTAAAAGTTTCTAAAAACTAGTTTTAGCATTAAAAAAGGTTGATGGTAACCAATACCTCTATTAGTATGAATGAACATAGAAATAATAAACGTTTTATTGAAAGGTAAGGGATTACAAATAGTGAAGATATATTATTCAATAAGAGTGAACAATATTATGAATTTTCGTAGAAGCTTAACCTTAATCATATTTTTTAATATTAGAGATAATTCTTATTGCTATTATACCATGTTTTTATTTCCTTAAAAGCCCTAAAAACTCCATATATTTCCTTAGTTAAGAAATAGAAATATGTCCATACAAATGTAATGAATGGGTGATATTGAGAAGGATTTAATGAATTGTTTCGAGTGAGTAAGTGTTGATATATAACAATAAGGTACACTTTTATTCACAAATGTATTATAATATATAGATATAAAGTCTATGAGGGAGATATGACAAGTGTCATAATCTCCACTCCAAGTGTCATGCAGAAGACACATAACTCCAGTTGGAGAACTGAAACTAGAAACAAGACAAGTGGCAGAATTGTAGAAAGGTATAGTGCACATTAAAATAATATTCTAACATTCCCCCTTAATGTGCACTATCCTAACTAAAGAAAAAAAATCAACATTAGATAACATCCTCCCTTAATATTGACTTCTATTACATACATAGAGTAATTTGCTAAACTGAGAAAACTTATCTTGCCCAAGTGACTTGGTGAATATGTCAACCACTTGATATTGAGTTGGTACATACTCCATGTGTATAATGTCTTCATGGACCATTTCTATGATTAAGTGATGATGTATCTCAATGTGCTTTGTTTTGGCATGGAAAACTACATTCTTGGTCATCTTGATGGTACTTTGATTATCACAATATATATATATATATATATATATATGTTGGGCCATCTATGGATAAACTAATATCCTAAAGTAATTTCCTTGACCAAATTACCTCCTTAGTTGCCTCAACTACTGCTCTATATTCATCCTCTACTGAAGATAATGAAACTATGTTCTACTTCTTGGTGCTCCATGATGTAGAGACCTGATCCAACTGAAAATAATAACCCAATGTGGATCTTCTAGTTTTAGGATAACTAGCCTAATCTAAATCTATATAACCAATTAATAAAAAATTATCACATGATGTATACATAAGGCCATGATGAGGTGTGGCCTTGAAGAACCTCAAAATCCTCTTAGCTGCTATCCAATGGCTCTTTTTAGGATCACACATGAATCTAGAAATAAGGCCAACTGAATAGGAAATATCTAGTTTAGTTGAAGTTAAGTAGATTAAACTTCCAACTAGCTTCCTGTAAAGGGTGTCATCAACCCTTTCTTCATCTTCACTATTAACCAATTTCAACCTAGTTTCCATGGGAATGAGGGAGGGTTTACACTACTCCATGTGAAACCTCTCCAAAATAGACTGAATGTATTTAGCCGGTGAGATAAAAATATTACCAGGTTGTTGCCATACCTCTATGCCGAAGTAATAGTGGAGGAGGTCTAAATCTGTTATATCAATTTTTTTTCATAAGTCCTCCTTCAGCAACCTTATTCCTTTTGTATATTCACCTATAATTAGGAGATCATCCACATATAATGTAACCAAAATAATATGGTTCCTCCAATGTTTCACATATAGAGTAGATTCTACTACAGATTTAGTGAAACCAAGGTTGATAAAATAGGATTTAATATTTGCATATCAAGCTTAGAATACTTGCTTCAATCCATATAGAGCTTTATTCAATCTAAGAACTTTGTTTTCTTGCCCTTCAACTATGTACCCTAGTAGTTGGTTCACATACATTTCCTCCTTCAAGTGACCATTGAGAAATGCACTTTTGAAATCCATTTGATATATAGGCCAATGTTTTTGAGCTGCCAAAGCAATAATTGTCCTAAATGTAGTCATTTTTGCCAACATGAGAAAAAGTCTCATCATAATCAATTACATCTTGTTGCTTGTAACCATGGGATACTAGGCAAGCCTTGTAGGGATCTAATGAGCCATATGCTTTATACTTTGCTTTCTACACCCATTTTGTGTCAATGGTATATTTACCTTGGGGTAAATCAACTAACTCCCAAGTGTAATTCCTTTCAATGGAATCCAATTCTTGATCCATGGCAATAATCCATTTAGGATCACCAAGTGCTTCTTTGACATTATAAGGCTCAATTTGGCTAAGGAATTTGGCCATGAGGGCATAGTTCACTTGGTGTCTTAGGGCTGAAGGCGGTTTACCTATATAATTGGGCAAATGACATTGGGCTTCATCTATGGTAGCTTTAACCCACTTAGTTAAAGGATTGAATGATGTGGCTTGATCATTAGATGGAGGAGTAGAAGGATATGGAGGACATGGATCATTTATGGGGAGTTATTCATGTGGGGGAATTTCTTGATTTATGAGTGAAGGGGAATGACTAGATGATAATGCATGTATCAAGGGAGCAACTATTTCATTAGTTAATTCCAAAGTAGGGGTCATAGGAGGAGGATTAGATGGGGGATACTCATAAAAGGTAACATCCCTAGATATAACGATCATCTTGAAAATGGACTATACAATTTATATGCATTGGCACTCTCACTATAGCCAACAAAGATGTATTTTTTGCTCTTATCATCAAACTTATTCCTTTTCTTATAAGGAATATGAGCATAGACATCACGTCCAAAGACTTTCAAATGTCCCGCATAGGGTATCCTTCCACTACATTCTTCTTCAGGTGTTATTTCATGTAAGACCTTTGTGTAAGACCTATTATTCAAGTATGTAGTAGTAAGAACAACTTCTCCCCAAAATGAGTTAGGCAGTGTAGAAGCATGTAACATTTATTTTACTTTATATGTGATTGTTTGATTTATCCTCTTAGCTAATCCATTTTATTGGGGGTATAAGGAGTTGTGAACTACCTTCGTATCCCATAATATGTATAAAAATTTAAAAAAATCATTAAAGACATATTCTCCACCATTATTTGATCTTAAGGTGGAGATTTGATAGCCACTTTATCTCTCAATAATTACCATGAATTCCTTGAACTTACCAAGAGCTTGCCATTTGTACCAAATTAGGTAGATCCATATCTTTCTGTTGTAATCATCAATGAAGGTGATATAATATGTGGCCCTAGTATAATATTGAATAGACATTGGCCCACAAATGTCTAAATAAACCTATTGTAATGGTCTATTAGTTCTCCAAGACTTTCCTAAATTAAAGGGTTATCTATGATGTTTGGCTATAACACATGGCTCACAAAAAAAATTGATTCCTTAAGATGTGGAAGTCCTTATAAATTGATACAAGAAAATATTACAATGTATAGGTATAATCCTATATAAAAATATGACAAGTGTCAAGAGAATGACAAGTGTCAAGAACAAGGTATAGTGCACATTATATTCTAACATTCCCCCTTAATGTGCACTATCCTAACTATAGAAAAAAATAAGTTAACATTAGATAACATTCCCCCTTAATGTTGACTTATCTAAAATAACCCTATCATCCTTATTTATTACATGATTTGGTCTAGGTTCATGCTCTTTGTGCTTGGCTCTCCAACTATGAATAATGTTAGATCAACGATGTAGCACACTGCTCTGATATCAAATATTGAGACATAACAATAAGTTACTCTTGTATTCACAAATAGATTATAATATATAGGCATAAAGCCTATGAGGGAGATATGGAAAAGTTCATAATCTCCACTCCAAGTTTCATGCAGAAGACACATAACTCTAGTTGGATAACTGAAACTAAAAATAAGACAAGCGACAATACTGTAGAAAGGCATAATGCACATTAAAATAATATTATAATAGTAAGGTCTTAGTTTAGACTAATGTGTCCATATCCTATTGTACTTTATTTTTGTCATTTTACATTGTCTTATAAATTAGAAAATATTTATACCAAAGTTGTTGGTTGAATGCACCAAACATTGATACCTCAATAGGGGACTCATATATATTTGAGTACAATGAAAATAACCTTGTCCATTCATAAATTACTATAGTCATAAACCATTTATAGAAAAATTATTCCATAACTAGCAAATAAAGTAAAATTTATTTTAGGAATGAGGAATTAGTATTAAGAAGATACATTTCCCTAAGAAATAATAGCTAGGATTGTGTTTGATATCTTCACTTAAAATTGTGTTAGCATAATTGTTTATCTATATTATGAAATGAATTACTAAAGGTTATTATTGTGTATCTATGTGTATTTTAGATTGTCTCAATACTAAAGGAGGACAAAGGTTGGTAGGATAATCATTGAGTAAGATAATCCAAATCAATATTGTCTTGCACTTAATTTATCCTATGTGACTATTGTATCAAATTATATTAGTTATGGAATTATTTTTATGGTCTTGAATTACTTCATTGCTTGAAGAGGAATGATTATAAACATGAGTCTTCATGTTCATCCTTTAATTATTGATTTTTAAAAAACCATAGTGGCTAGTATATTTTATTTTACAAAGGTAAACCCAAGTTGTATCCATAATTTTACATCACTGATAGGAAGTAAACATGAAAACTATAACAAGAAAAGAAAATTTTACCTACTTCGATGAGAGGGAAGTATAGACAAGATAGGACATGGATGAAACTATAGGAAAATACATAATTGTTATGCCTATATTGGTGAACATAGGGGTAGCATGGTCAAGGAGGGGTATTAATTTATGCCAAAGAATTTATACTAAATTTATAATAACCAATTAAAAATATATATTATATAGTATACAAATATTCTATACATTATTATTTATTTTATTATGGTATGGTATTATATTAAACTACTACTTATATATCTATTTATATATATATCTTAAAATATATTTAATAGAACTAATGAAAAATAATGTGTGGGCATACATTATCCATAGTTAGCAAGGGGCTAGATGTAAAACTAATATATGGATGATCTCGAGATAAACATGTATATATAAACTATCTCTAGGATTTGAACCTTTCTAGTAATCAATATAATAACATTATCTACCTCCACATAGGTTGATTATGACCTTGTCATGAAGAATCTTTGTTAGGGTAAGTAACATTGATAATTATTACAAATATGCTTACACCCAAATTTTATATCTTTATTTCTTTCTTTAAATGTATATTTTATTGTTTGTGATTTGTGCAATCCTTTTTAGGTTTGGATATAATTGGTGGTTTTGAAAAGAATGATAGAATTAGAAATAACCAAGTATGTTTTATTATAGCAGTTTTAATTTTCAAGTTAGTGACACCACAATGGCAATGAGCCTAGAAACTATGGCACTGTGTTTATGTTGTTATATAGACCTAGATAATGGAGTGTCTTGGGTGTCATTTCCATTAAAAAGTGGGCCTTGGTGGTTTCTATTCCATTTATGTCATTAGGAGAACCCATAGATTGGAGATTTAAACTTTCATTAGTACTGGATCTCATATTTTTTTCTCTAGTTTTTGCACCTTGGGTGGCCCACTTATTATTTATCACCTTTGGTGACATGGCTATTTAGGTGGTATTTTACCTTGGTTCTACCTCTTCACTTATTTTCTTCCTTCTCACCAGGTGGAGGTATTATGGGAGATTTTTGGTTGTGTCATATGTCATGTGTCTGCTCGTCTTCTCCTCACTATATTATGCATTGGCCCACTCACTCTAGGATATTTTTTAAGTTCTTTATGGGTTTGTGTTTCTGTTTGTTTCAATGTTTACTATCCTCCCTTCAGGGCTCTTTTAGATTTATTTTATTATTCTCGGTTCTCATGATATGGTGATGGGAAATTGCTATGTATTTAACTTTGGAGACTTCATTTGGCCTAGTTCGGGTTATGAGGAGTCTTTATGCTCAAGTTATATTTGGAGTCTTATTTGTTATTCTATGTTTGTGTGCATTTTTTCCATGGATATCTTATGTAGTCTGTTGGTGTAATCCCTATTTGGTGTATTTAGTTTTCTCTAAATATGAATAAATCTAAGGTCTCCAATCGTAAGTCCAAATAGTCCAAGTCAAGGGTGGAACCTTTGTCTATTTTGAATGATGAAGATGTTTTATCCATTCTAAAAGTAGGGGGTTTGTTGGACCCTATCCAGAAGT
This sequence comes from Wollemia nobilis, assembly GCA_028583015.1. Classification (NCBI taxonomy): domain Eukaryota; kingdom Viridiplantae; phylum Streptophyta; class Pinopsida; order Araucariales; family Araucariaceae; genus Wollemia; species Wollemia nobilis. Next base: position 6,840,999 of record JAQPPZ010016931.1, read on the forward strand.
TCCATGGTCATACTATCGTTCTATCTAAATGGATGGCAGTTACTTGGAAGGAGGTATGGGTTTGTGTTAGGTCATGGTCATTTGAAGTTATGGTGGATCTGGTTAGCCATACCACTGGGCTAGTTTTAGATGGTGCAATGCACAATAGGGAGAGACACTCTTTAGTTCAAGAGATTCACTTATTTCTAGATGAAGATGAATTCCTACCTCAAATTCAGAATGGCTTTAGTGCAAAAGCTTTTCTTGCTCTGTGGAATAAGGTAATTAGGGTGATAATGGATTTTTTGCATGACATTGTGCAGAGTTTTCACTCTATTTTCCTCAATCACCTTCAACGATATAGGTGGATGAATATTCCTCTATTCCTATTCAACTCGTTACGTCAATCTATGATGGTTGTGCAAAGTGGTAGGGGACATATTCCCTTGCATCAGAGTTTGGCTCTATTGTTGTTCAAGTGTGCTACTTTGGATAAGGAGGTTTTTTATTAGGAGATTTTAAATTTCTTGAATTACCTCCCTATTTTAGTTCTTGGTGACCCCCTGACAGATTTGGATAGTTCGAGCTCTAAATATGATATTGCATATTCTTCCTCTTTGGGATCGGTTTCAAAAAATTTATATGGTAAAGGCTTTGATTCTACTAAAGGGGTGTAGGTATCTACGATGGGAAGGTCTTATATTGACATTGGTAAGAAGCCCTTGGTTTCTCCAGTCACTTATTCTATTGTGGAGAGCCCCTCTACGAATGCTTGTGGGTAAAATGGCAAGATTCGTAAATCTATTTGATTGAGTGGTAAAAGGATAAATTTTGTGAAGTCCTCTCCCCTTTCTAAGGTGGTCAACATGGATGATGTGGTGGAGTTCCTTCCTAGATTTTATATCAAAGAAAAACTAGTTTCTAAGATGTACTCTCAAGGTAAATCTATCATGATGAAGAGTGCAATTCTCCATAGTCTTCACCTGATGGAGATCAAACAACGTGCAGTTTGGATTTTGATGAAGATGGATTTAGACTATGTTGAGGAGGATGCCCATATGTCTAGATAAATTCTTCATGAGTTTTATTCTCTGATGTAGAACCACCTCGGTTCTCTCATTGATCAATTTGTTGGTTATTCTGGAGTTTCTGGGATCTTCCTCTCTGTTTATTTTTGTTACTGCTCTATTTCTTTCTATTTATGTTGGTTAGTGTTTTGTAAAAGGTTTGGGGGTCCCTTTCAAAAACCTCTTTCCTATTAATATTACCAAATAAATAAAAAAGATTTTAAACAATTAAGGAAATTAATTTATAAAGATAAAGGTAGATTTTAAGAAAGAATCAAAATATTAGAAAACTTATATTTTGGAAATTCAAAGATTTTTATTTTAAAATTACAACTACTAAAAGGACCTAACTTTACAACATGGAAAAATAAAATGAAATCAATACTTATTGTTGAGAAAATAAATGGAGAGAAAATCATTCCAAAAGATACAATTGGAATATAGAAATATAAATATGAAGATGAAAAGGCTCTTATACTAATAGCATGTGGTATATTAGATGATATTGAAGCACACATAAATAATGCTTGGTATAAATTATGCACAATATCTGAACGAAAAAATAAACCTACTATTTTACACTTGAAATCATAGCTATATTCACTAAAATTTCATGATGGAAAAAATATAGAACATTTTCTTTGAATGATAGCAGAATTGAAATCTAAACTACAAACTATGAGAGAGAAAGTCAAAGAATTTTTTCTTGTTCAAGTTACAATAAGAGCACCTCCAAAAATATTTAAGATATTAGTTATCTCTCTTCAAGTTCTGAATAAAAGTGTATTCTTTGATTAATTAGTTATCATACTTCAATAATATCAAAAAGAAAACAAAGTTAGATATGAAATTATAAACAATGCTTCTAGTTCAACAAAAAAGATGCCAAATAATAGTACCTCATGATCACAACATGAAATTGAATGGAAGAGAATATATTGTCACATATATAAAAAAGGTCATAAAACCAATTATTATAAATACAAATATTTAAATCAATGGAATCAAATGCATAGACCCTTCCAAATATACCAATAGAGTCAATATCATCCTAATAAGGAACAATACACATCAACACAACAACAATATCTAAAATAGAAAAATAAGTTAGAGAAATATGGTTAAAGAAGTACAAGAAATAGATAACACCAATGAGGAATAAAATAAAATAATTTAGAGGTCCCTAAGAGAAAACATTATAGATATATACATGCTTTACAATGTAGGTTCAAAAAGTGAATATTTTATTAATATAGCATGTATGGATCAAGTTGAGAAGTAGCATGAAAAAATAGTAATGATGCAAGCCACTCAAAAATTATAAGTAGTAATTCAAGAAGAATTAATAATAGCAATAAAAGTTTAAAAAATGGTAATAAAAAAATAATTATTGAAAAGGAAACAAAGAGAATGTATAAAAAACATAGGCCAAATAGAATCAATGGATGCACTATAATTACAAAAATAACAAACGAGAGTCTTGTCAAGGAAAAGGAAAATAAAATTGAAGTTTACTATGTATGGATAAATAAAACATAATGGAATGAAATTATGGAAATGATAAAAATTTTGAACAAACATAAATGCACTTGATAAGCATATATTGATACCTAGTTTGTGCAAAGAAAAAAAATGTAGAAACAAAATCAAAAGGATTTATTTAGTGCCTGCAATTGAAGGAGTACTTGAGTCAAAATAGAAAGACCAAGACTAGAATGAAATATGAAAGCACATGAAGGAAAAGGATATTCATACCAAATAATGTAATATGGAATATTTGAAAGTGTTACATTATTTGGTAAGTTAAAAGAATATTGTAATCACCACTTAAATAGTATAGTTTAGAGTGATATAAATATTTAAGTATATAGAAGGTTTCATGTAAGTAAGTGTGGATTTATGTATATGAGGATTTTTGTAAGTGACATGTCATGTAAGTGCAGATTTATGTAAGAGTTTATCATTTAGTATGTGTAATCATTAGATTATTTATCCTTATCTGGATATGTAGCCAATAATAGATTTATTATTATGTGGTATTTATATATGAAGTGTTAGATATCCCATTTATTTGAGGAGATGAATTGTTTGTGGAAAGTAGAAAGGTCAAGAGTCTTGTGAATGTGAAAAGTCTCATATAAAATGTGTATATATTGAAGATAAAGTATCGTGATAGGGTATCAACAAATTTTTTCTATACAATTTATCTACATTGCTTAAGTAGATATATATTCATCAACAATATTTTCTAAGTTTTTTATTATCATGGATTGAATGTATGTAATTGTGTGAATATTTATTCTTGATATATTGGAATATCTTGTGAGGAAAATACTAAGTTTATAATAACATGATGTCATCCCTAAATAAAATAGATTGTTTTGTTAGTATTCAAAATAAAAGTTCTTATAGGACACAGTTTCTAATGTCACAGACCTTTTAGATGTACTTCATGTAAGGAGTTAGAAACACTAGATAATCTACATATTTGTTGAATTTATTCCACCATTTAGGAATGTTTTATTGATGAAAATGAGAATCTATTGATTTGTTTCAACATCATGATATTAAGAGTATATTAAGTGTTTAATTAATTATTCCAAAGCCAAGGAATTAATTAATTATATGTAGAATAATCATGTCATTGTTTTTTGGAATCTAATGACTTGAAATGGATAATATATATTTTAAAATAGATGTTAAATAATTTTTTTTTGAATTATTATTGTTAGTATTCTTTCATGATATTTATAGTCATAGTGCTTATAATGTAAAGTATTTAATATGAAAAATGGTACACTAGCCTCTTGATTATAAGGTGTAAGTACATATTATAGTAAATTTGACTAAAAATATATATTTTTACCCATACCAAAGTAGAATTTTTTAGAATTTGGGGGTATACAACTAAAATTTAATGGTTCTTGCATAAAAAACCCTAGAATATTTAATTAATGTATTTATTTAAAAATATTGAAGGTAAATTTCTTCTTATCCTATTAGAAGAAGATGGAACTTAATAAAAAAAAATTTGCATATGCTAGAGCACTTATTGGAATCATGATTTTTTTATTTGGGTATATTAAAGGTTTTTGAAAAGGCCCAAACCCTTTTGCAAATATTCATATATATTCTTACAACAACATCCCACATCTATTACTCTTTTTATTCGAACGACATCAAAACTACCCAAACTTTAGTATATTTATTACATTAGATATTTAATTTATTCTTGGTGCATAAACATGCACTATACTCTAATATCATTTCTTTTATAATCTCTATAAGATAGAAATATTCGTATATAAGTCAATAGATCTTCAAAAAATAGAATCCTTTAATTAGTTCCACAATTTTTCTAACTATTGAGCCTTCATTTTGCCAATGCATAGATCTCTAGAAGATGGAGATAATACAAAATTACATATATATTTAGAAAAGGAACCATTCAATAATCAAATATTTATACCTCTATAAAATGGTTACATCCACACATGCAAATCTTAAAAATAATAACACCTGCATTAGACAAATCTTTCAAAATTCTTACAACTACAAGATGACAATTCCTAACGATATCCAAATGGAATGGTCCTATAATATGAACATAGGAACTTTTATCCCTTGGATTTAATTTCTAAATATCCTCCCTTATTTACCACTAAATGGAGAATATTTGTATGTATACCATATAGCGGTATCCATCTTTTATCTTCATCTTTGAGATCTCCCTAGTTGGCTATCCAATCAACAACCCTATTTCCTTCTCTATAGCCATGTACCACTTGAAATTCATCGAATAAATTTAGGTATATTAGTGTGTCTATTACTATATGTGCTTCTCTCCAACTCTCCACTAACCTTTTGTTGGGAAAATTAATAATATTCAATGAGTCGTCATTAATTATTAATCTCTTAACCCCAAATCGAATTACCATATTTACTCCTACTAGCACTACTATGACTTCAGCCTAATCACTAGACATTATGCCTAAGTACTCACTCATAGCTCTGATCATCATTTCCTAGCTATCCCTTAACACTGATCCTCATCCAACCTTCCTAGAATTTCCTTTAGAAGCCTCATCAAAATTTAGTTTCACCCATTCCTGTATTAGTGGCTTCCACTTAGTCAAACTCGTCAAGCTTCCTTGGGGATTCACATTCCCCCCAAATAGACTTAGGTTCCAATATGAAACTTACTTCAACTTCCTCTGATGACTCTATAGTCTCATGTACATTCATTATCTGGAGATTCTCCACTATGACCACTATGTTGTGTTCTCTATTCCTAGCTATAGATTTCTTATCCTCTTTAAAAATACTTCTATTTCTCTTCCCAAAATTGCCATACATAATGAAAGAGATTAAAATTCTAAATATGATTTAGTCTTAGGATTTTAAAAGGTTTATCCCACTATTCTATCCATCCTACCATGTTATTAGGCATCACCCACACCACCCCCATCTTCTCTATTATATCATACAATATTTTGAGGGAGTAATTACATTTTAAGTATATGTGATTCATTGTTTCCTCATGATCTTCATAAAGGTAATATTCGTTAAGAAATTGGAAATACCTCTTATAAAAGTTATCTATTGTTAATATATTATTTTACACTATCATCCAAAGAAAATTTTCTAACTTTGGAATGACTTTCCTTTCCCATAATCGATCCCATTAACATCATCCCTTAAAATTTACATGTGACAAATCATAGGATGATTTAGTAGATAATTACCCTTCTTGTGTAGCTCTCCATACTATTGTATCCTCATTGACTCATCTAAATTAGGGCTTACATAATATGCTCTTATTTTAGTTGTTAGATTTTGGAGCTCATCCTCTTAATAATTATGGATGTTTCGCTCCTTTTATCTTATATCTCCTTATATTTACATATAATCACTCACCATTATCCAATAATTTTATTCTACCTCTACTTTGATACTCACTAATAGCTCATCCTTCACTGATGGGTACTTATTTAGCCATGCATCTTCCTAGAAGTGGATAAATCTAACATTCCCTATCTTCCATTGGGTATATTTCCATAGAAACTCTCTACCCTTTACTATGTGATTCCATAATAAAGATCCTCAATATGAATCTAGTGTGGTAAAAAGTTTATAATTCTCTTAGTTTTCAAGGTAATTATCTCTTAGAATTCTTGCCAATGAGGCATATCCGTCCTTCACTATTCTCTATCAAAAATTTACTGCCAAGGCCTTGTTGATATCCTTTATTATTCTAAGACTAAGTCCCCCACTTTATTACCCTTACATACTTTCTCCCAAGCTACAAGTAGAATTCTACTCTTCTCCATTGTTCTTGATCCAATTATTTTTTAATGCTTTCTATTGTATTAGCTACTTTGGATGGGATTTGAAACATTTGTAACAAATATACAAGAAGTTCTTGGAGGGTATTTTTAAGAAGTTTTAGCTTACCTGCTTGAATTAGAAAATTCCCCTTTCATATAACTAATTTACTTTGCATCTTGTCAATCATAATATTCCACATGAGATCCTTGCATACCCTAACGAACATTGGCATTCCCAAGTAAATAGAAAGTAGATTTGAAATACTACACCCAAGATCCATTGCTATTCATATTTTTTATTCTCTATCGTGTTTATAAAAATTATCTTACTCTTGTGCATGTTTATTTGTTGTTGGGATGTTTTTCACAGAAATTTAGTATCCTCCTCAATTCCTTTACCTTAGCTATAGAATGTCTCCACAATAAAAGTGTGTCATCCATAAATTATGGGTGAATAATACCTTCTATAGATATAGATGGTTTAATTACCCTTAAGTCTCCTACTACTACTTAAAAATAATCCACCTAAAGAATTGTTCATTATAACTGAGAATTAAGGTCCTCCATAGCAATTATTCAACCATATTCTCTAGGATTAATTGAAACTAAACTTCTCTAAGATTTTCTCTATGAAGTACAATGAGACCCAATCATACACTTTATTTATGTTAAGTTTTAACATCATTCCCTTCCTTGTACTAATGCTAACTGAATGCATGCTCTCATGGAGTGTGACTACTCCATCCAAAATATGCTTACCTTTCATAAAACTCCCTTGTTGCTCTGCAATGATATATGGAAGAATAGACTTTAGTCTTAGTGCTGTCACTTTTGTAATTATCTTATAAATTGTATTACATAGAATAATTAGCCTAAAGTATTTAAATCCCTTTAGAATAGGCTTCTTTGGCATGGATATTAAGGAAGTATTATTATTTTCTTTTAACACTTTGTCTAAATGGTGTGACTCTCTTACTGGTACTACTACATTCTCTATCACTATGTTCTAGAAGGCTTAAAAGACACCCACTTGAAATCCATAAGGCCTTGGAGCTTTATCGTTTTCCAAATAAGAAAACTACTTCTTTGACATCTTCCTTACTCGATTTTTTTACAAGTTCTACATTCATATCCTAGGGATATGTTGAATTTATTCATCCATAGCTTCTTCATCATCCTCCTTGTCATTTATTAGCAATAATTTGAAGAAGTTCACCATCCCTTGTATTATGATGTGGGATTAATTATGGAGGAATCATATTCCTTGATAATTTTATGTTTAGTCAATCTAAATTTTTATATAAATTAGAGTATTGTATCTTAAACATGTGTAAAACATCAATATCATAATAATGATAATAAATAAATATGTAAATCTAATTATGATAATAGATGAATATGTAATTCATGTGAAAGCTCAAGGTAAACCATATTAGATTTATACCTTCTATAGAACTCTCAATGAAAACTAATTTACACATAGATCAATCACTAACATTTTAATTTGATCCCTCTAGAAATATATGTTATAATAACATATATATTTCTTGAATCCGCTATTAACAAAGAAGTATGATATTAACAAAGAAGTATGTAATGATATCATATCATACCCTTGGGACTCATTTGATATCATAATATTTTTTTTGTTTCCAAACTAATGGATTATCTAGTGGATATCATAAAGTTTTTAGTTTGTATATTACTGGTGGATAACTTCCTTAACAAATATCGATAGTTATTTTTATTTTGACTTTTTTTATGTCAGACATCATGAAAGAAAATGCATTTAATATCCATCTATATGGATTTACAATCCATGTGTGATGCATAGGTAAATCAAGAATTTAATAAATTTTATATTGGCTATCATAATGAATGTTTTGATATCTTTGATTCTTTTGGTTTAGAGAATATTTTGGTAGCTAAATTAAATTTAACTATTCACTTTTATTTTGGTCAGACATCATGAAAGAAAATGCATTTAATATCCATCTATATGGATTTACAATCCATGTGTGATGCATAGGTAAATCAAGAATTTAATAAATTTTATATTGGCTATCATAATGAATGTTTTGATATCTTTGATTCTTTTGGTTTTGATTCTTTTGGTTTAGAGAATATGTTGGTAGCTAAATTAAATTTTAACTATTCACTTTTATTTTAAAATATACTTGATCTTACAATTTTTATGTATCATTAAATTTTTTTGTTAAAATTATATTAATTTTAAAATAATTGAAACTAAAGTTTGATTTTTTAAATTCTATTAAAATATAATTACATAATATTATATATAAATAAACATTTATGAAATGAAGAGCACTTAAAATATTTCTAATAAAAGAATTGAAAATTATATACAAAATGTCCTTATATTTTCTTGAGACAACAACAAAAGACTAAACAAAAAGCTTGTGATCCAACCCAATCACCTCCAATTTCAATGGTGTGAACTTTTTTTTTAAGACACAAGCAACTTACCACTCTCGCCCCAACCAAAAAAAAAAATTGGATCCATGTTAAAAGATATTAAAATACTATTGACTTTTTTCCATCAAACTAAACTAAGTTCCTTTGAGCAACACAGGCAGCTTACTCCTATGCCCATGTGCATATCTGGATGAAATAACAATTAGATCCATTTTAGCAAGGTTTTAAAAAATGCATATTAGCTTTTTCTTTTAACCGCTGCCTGAACTGCCAAACTATGGGCCACATGTGCATGAGAGCCGGATAGAGATAGTATACAAATATGACGATATCGTCGAAGCGATTGACCCACCGTTTTGCTTTTGCAACGAGACTTCATCAAAGTAATGCAATTTATGGCTGACTTTATCTCATTTAGCTGATTAGCTTATAAGGGTACCACAATAAGGCTGAATTTGGTTTACAACTATAAATTCAAGCTCAACCTTAAGGCTGAATTTGGTTTATAACTGTAAATGAAAGCTTAACCTTATTTATCTACGAAATAGAAACTGGCTATTTCCTTTTCGTTATAATATTGACCAGAAGGTGAACTAGCAGGAAGAAGGGCTAACATGACAGGACCTTGCCCTCATGAGACGAGATCTCTCCTGCATTGAAATTCGTATCAGTCCTTACATATCCAGGATGTACAGCGTTAATATACATGCCACCATGCTGATGTGCAAGAACTCGAGTATAAGCATTGACAGCTGCCTTGGAAATGTAGTAGGTTGAAAATTAAATTGGCTAACCATTGGTTTCCACTTTCCAGTAATCTTTGCTCAAAATCCTTCAAGCACCTTTCTAGAAATACATGTATTTTATCTTCTGTCAAATTGTCCAGGTCGTTTAGCTCTTGCCTGAAAGTCTCGCTTGGAAGACACTGTACAAAATCTCAAACAAAACAAATATATTTATTGTGATTGAATTCTCAGGTTTCCTTAAGCTTGCGTAACATAACAAAAATAAAATAATTGCTGACCTCAAGGACCCCAGCACGAGAAGGCACTTTCAGGATCCGAGATCCACCTGAAGTAGGAATCTTCAGAAGAGGAAGAACCACTTCCACTATTCTTTGGGTTCCGTTAATAGCTAATATCAACGCATTTCTTTGTCATTTCACAGTATTCAAAATTTTCTTCTCACTGGTAAGACTTTGGATATGTTAAAACCTTAGAGCAAAAGTAGAAGTCTAACTTCAATCCGCTGAGTGCTAGCCAATGTCGTACCAAACCTGAGCCACTAGAAGTGTTCCTCATTCCATGCTATGTCCCAGGAAAGGCAGTGGTTAAAAACAGCTTCAATGATTTGACCTGTATTTTCCTGTTATTAAACAAAAAATAAAAAATAAAAACTTTATAAGATGATCTAATAGTTTTAATTCAATCAAACAATATACAAAACAAGAGCCACCAGGGGTCCCTCACTCTGGACCATGTCTACCCAGAAAAGACAGAAATTTTAAAGACAACTTCAATGATTTAACCTGATTAAAAAAAACTTTATAGACAATATAAAAAACAAGAGTGACATACAAATATTTCCCTCCGAGCTGCCCTGCTGGCCTTCAGGATGTCATGGTCGATTGCAATACACAATATTCCTGCACTATTAACCTGTATTTTTCAAAATTGGATCATGAATTCCATGAGCTTGTGGAATGCACAATTGATAAAATAGTGGAAGGAAACATTTGAAAGAGTCAAATAGAGTAAAATTGGGTACTAGAATATCAAGTTTCCCATAACGTATCCTCACCCAATTGGCAAATTCATGGATTGCCACACTGTCCTGCACGTCCAGGTGATAGTATACAATATTATTGAATCCCATGACTTTTGGGAATGACTTTGATAAAATCACAAAAGGAAACATTTGTAAGAGTCAAATAGATTTAAATGGAGTACCAGAATATCAAGTTTCCCATAACATAGCTTCACCCAATTGGCAAATTCATGGATTGCCACACCGTCCTGCACGCCCAGATGAAACCGGTATCACTGAGAGTCTTGATAGCGGCATACCTCCTTCATATCGATCAATCAAAATTACTCGGATTCCATTACCTGCCAGACCACGAGCAAGTGCATATGCAATACCTCTCTGTGCTCTTGTCACTGCTTCTACTGTCTCCTTTCTCCACCACCTGAAATAGAAATCAAAATAAGTTATACGTGACAAGAAGCCATGCCCATGTTATATCAAACAAGAGGATAGAGCATTGCGCTACCTAATTTCCATACTTCTTCAGTGTATTGTATTGTATTAGGAAAGTCCTTAATACTACTTCCACTTCCGCATGTAAACGAACAGTATGTATTTGAGGTGGAAGCGGAACCTGCTTGCATTTTATATTTAAATCAAAGCTGCAAATAGTGCATTAAATTTGACAGCCACCATTTATCTTTATTTCCTTATTTCCTTAGTATTTTACTTATTTTATCCCTTAACCTTACGATGTCACTCAATATTTCAAGAATCAAAGCACGTTAGATTTAAAGTTAAATGCATGGGTTTGGTTAATAGCTGAGGCAGAACATTAACGTGAGGAGAAGTATGAAACACCTCCAGAAGTATCGGAAAGAGGAAGATTAGTATCGGAAAGGGAGATTAGTATAAAGAGATAAGATTGCACAATTAAAGTGGCTTTAAGAATGCAACCACTGCCATCAAAAGTATGTTGGGACAAAAGAGTAGAAATAATCCATCAATTTCAGCCACTTGGCAATGTAAGATTTTTAAAGGGAAGGTAGGAGAATTATTTCACCAAAATGGTGCTAGAGAAGGAGACAATTTTTTTTATAGCATATATCATGGAAACTATATATTTTAAAAGTTATATAAAAAATATTGAGAGATTTATATAATATAATGAAGATTGAATTTATTTATTGAGTTATAAATAAATATATTATTATTATATAAATGATATTATATTATTTAGTTTTTTTTGGGATGTAAGAGATTTTTACAAATGCATTGGAAGGGGAATTAGAGGAGGTTTGGTCTTCTTCAGAGGAAGATAGCTTTCAAGAAGTTCTAAATAGGCGAAATATGAAACTAAAAAAGAAGATAGCTCAACAACAACTCCTTCCTCAATCAATAGGATCAAGCAAGAAGGAAAAGATTGGCTCTATGTGGCCCATCAAAAACACCCAAAAAATAATGAATCTAGGTAGTGGGAGGGGATGGAGGAGACCAAGAAAGTTTGAGGTGCTCTTAAAGAAAATGACTCAAGATGTGGCTAATGATATAACGACCCTCACCCTCCATAGCAAGACTCATTCTTGAATTTACATATTGAGGTACAGATATCAAATGTGTAATCTCATTTGATTACCAAGATATGTTATTTAGTTGCATTATATGCTTTGTTTATTATTATATTTAGAATATTATATTGTTGATGGAATTTTTGGTTGTAGGACCAGGTACTATCATGGGTGGATTGGTATGGGACAACCACCAGAGTTGAGAGACAAAAATAGAAATTATGGATTACGCTCTTATCTATAGCTCAAAGTTAAAATAGTACCCTCATTGATAATATTTTGGTTATCATAAAGCCTCTTGCTTATGGAAAAGGGTGTTTTTATGCATTTGATTGTTGGACATTTATCCTTTATTTGCATGTGTGATCCATGAATGTGTTTGGTAAATGATTCTTCAAATGAGCATTAATAATTATAGAGGTATCATTAACACTCAATATGATGTTAATTGGGAAATATTAATATTTGATATTATTAAATTAATTAGTTAAGTAATTAATTTAATTACTATGTTATCTCCACACATTAGCATTAAAGAAATAATTTAATGGAATCTATAAATATTTGGTTTCTAATGCTAGGCTTGTAAAGGATAACAATTATTAATATAAATCTTTCTATATTTACAAAAAAGAGAACATTTGTTTAATAGAATAGGGTTATATTTTAAAACATTATCATAATGAGAAAAAAGAAGTAAAATTAGTTGAGGTTTCTTATAATTTTTCCTTTGGCTTTTTGTTATGCTTGGGTAATAAAAAATAAATGAAAAAGAAAGGAGGACATAGAATAGATCATTTGAAGTTGGAAAAAATATTCAAAGAGTGAATAGAAGTTTGAAATCTTCCTTGGAAAAAATCTTTGCTAGATATTTAGGTAATCCTCATCCAATTTAATAAATGATTTTTGCTAGATATTTAGGTAATCCTCACCCAATTTAATAAATTATTCAAATGGTTGGTTCAGTGAAAATCTCTGGTATTCATTACCTCTATATTATAGAAAAAATTACCTACAATTATGCTCTCCTGGTTTTAGTCTATTCCAGGGTTATGCATAATGGGTTGGACCCAAAATATACTTGTAAAAAATGGTGAATCCTAATAGAAATCAAGACAAGTCCTAAGCAAATAAAATCAATCATCTTCACACCAAATTATGGGGGAATTTGAAGCGCTAAAAAGTAATTTCATCTTTGAGTTAAATTTTGACCCATTAAGTCACCTTATAACTTTATAAAAAATACCATCATTAGATCATGCTCAAAAAAAGATTTCCAATGAGTATAAATATGCCTATGTTTAGATATATATTTTGGCTAATTGACCCTAAAAAAAGTTGGTCCTAAAATTTTTAGGCGAATAGGCCGATGTTGAGGGTCCGCATATTCACCAATTTTTAATTTTGTATATCCTAATATTCACCCAATTTGCAAATATTTGTCACTACTCATAACCATGATCTATTCTAGATATGAATGCAAAGGAATGACTATAGAACTTAGAAATAATATCCATTATGATTATGTATACTATTTTTTATCACAGTCATACACTTAGTAACATGTAGGTGAACTATTTCAATATGAAATTTTCTTCCACTTAGGAAATCCACCTTGTTAGATAGTGAGACAGGGTTGAGAGCCTTGTGAATGGGTTGTGTAAGTTTGAAACACCCCAACCACCTTATACTGATATTTTGGAAAACTAAAAACTATTGTGCTTATCCTAAAATATTATTTCATTTCAATTAAGCTATGGAAGGGTATCGTGTAGCATTCGTTGCTTAGGTCTCATTATAACTTAGATGGTTTTGTCTTTGTTTTAAAAATTACATATGAAATATTTGTTTTATGAATTGGATACCAATTTGAAATGCAATATATGGTCTTGCTAATTTAATTTACAAGCTAAAATTTTAAAATGAAGGAAAACAATTTCATTTTTTATTTAATAGTGTAGTTAAGCTACCATTAGCATACTTTTATTGGACTTATTGTGACTAGGTTTTCTGTTTATCTGAGACCATCAAAACCCACTATATGATATTAATCCTTCTAATTGATTTAGTAATACTTGAGAGGGCTATTCATCCAAGTGAGTATTTAATTTGTTTTCACAACACTAGAAACATTCTCATTTTAAACCTTATATCTTTTAGACTATAGTTGTTGTTGAAGAGTACTCGAAGGTGACAATGTACTAATCTTAGAATGAGTAAATTAAATTAAGAGAAAGAGCCATCGAATAGTGAATATTTATAAAAAATCATATGATTTATCTTGTTGTTGTTGATGTAATCAGAACTCAAAGAAAACCAATTAGGTAAAATGGTTATGGTATGTGATTATAGAATACCATAGTTAACTACTCTATTCATTTTATAGTCACACACGTCATTTTTGACCTTACCTCGAATAGCAAATTAATCAATGATACAGGTAGAGATGCATATGTTACAAATATATGACATTTTGATTATATAAAGGTTGGTTGTTATGCAAAGTTTATAAGGAATAAAGAATGTGTAGGTAGTGGTTTAATTTCCTTTCTTTAAAAGAGACAACAATAAATAAATATAAAAGAAATAACATGGAATTATTTATTATGTGTTGATGTTAAATGTTGCAAGGGCTATAAATTATAAATATTTAATAGTTTTAAAGTGAGAATATTGGAATTAGTATATAGCAAACCCTTATATAATAAATAATAACCCCTTTTTAAAATTTACTATTTTGTCAAAAATAATTTGAATCAATTTTTAATATCTCTTAGTTGTTTTACCAATTTATCAATATGTATCCATTGAGTATGTTTGACTCCATCAAAATATCAAGTCTTTATGAGCATAAAATGTGTTAATGGTTTGAGCTCTAACTTGAAATGAAAATTTGTATATTCTTGGTTTTCACACATTTCATTTAACCAGTAATATATAAGAGTAAGTTTTTATTATAATAATTATGAAAAAATAAATTACATAGATATGAATTGAAATATTTTTAGAAAATTATTCAAGTGGTCTGATGCTTGATGTTGAAATTTATCAATTTATTTTACTTCATTAAGAGCTAAAAAAATAGACTTCAAATACATTAAAAAATATTCTAAATTTAATAATATCCATATGATAATGAGTTTTCCAACATCCAATTCCATGTATTCATGGATGGTGGTAATATTATGTCTCCATACATTATATGAATGAATGATGAATGATGTCATTTGGCAATGGTAATATGCAAATATTTTTCATGGAATGGAACCTTCTTATTGATTTTTAAATTGAAAGAAAATTGGAAGGAAAAATCTATGTAATAGATCATACCACTTGCCTAACATCTAAGTAATAGGTCATATATGAAGAGGGATCAATAATAATAAATAAAAGAAAGTAAGCTATGACAATGGTGTCCTCAAAAGTGGAGTGATAGGAACACATACGAATATTTATAGCTCTTGGAATTAAAATATAATTAGGAACTATGATTTCTAGTCAAAAGGATACAAAAGACAAGTAAAAAATGTTTTAAGATCATATCAACTAGATTTTTTGCATGTTGGATGGTTCAGATGAAGCTTCTATAATATAAATGACAACTCCTATGCTAATTGTTTTTTATGTTGATAAAAATTTTATCTATTATTTTATAGCAAGCCTCCTTATAGTTTTAAATTATTCATAATCATGTTCGGTATATCTAACAAACCATATAGCCTTGTCTAGGAATCCATGGATACATATTCATCAATGCCAACTTATTCATTGTTGATATTTTCCCAATGGATATTTGAACCTAGGATAGATTCTTAATACACCCCTTCCCCCACATACCTCTAGATCACAGGTTTATGGATAAACATTGCTTACACCTTTTTTATAATTCTTCAAGAGGTTGTGATAATGTCCTCCTATTATTTTATGGTTAGGAATAAACTCCTTGTGTTTGATTTTAATCATAGACCCCTTGAAAGGAAGTGGACCCCCAACTATAGGAAAAATACAAACAAATGTTATCATATAGATACAAAAGACCATGTCATATTTGTGGAAGAATGTTGTAAGAAATTAATTAAGGAAACAAAAATTTGAGGTATAAATTCAAACAATCATAAGAATCTTAATATAATTCAGATTTTTAAGCATAAAATATTATTTTTCCATTGTATGGTTGACAATATGGCTAGAGAACTTACATGACCAAATATATAAGGACTATAAATTTGTATAATGTTTGGTATATATTTATGACTGATTTAATTACAGTCCTTAGCGTATAGGTTAAATTTTTAAAACTTTGACAATTGGCTCTTTGTAGTTAAGGATGATGTTTATCAATAATATATTAAGATTACTTAGGTTACTCTATCTCAACATCTTAGTCCTAATTTTTTCTTCTACACTAAACATTTATTAGGATTGATAATGATATTATTACTCATTTTGATTATCTCTAGTGAGATTGGATACAAAGCCTTGAGATTCCTCCTGGTCACCATGATGCGTGCTCACATTGATTGAAAGTGTAGAAATACCATCATGTTCATCAATAGGATAGGGTATGTTGTCTTTTAACTCTTTGGAAATTAGATACTAAAGAATATTTCATTTATAAATGTATTGTTTATTATGAGATTCAAAGGAGGTAATACTGCTTGTATAATGAATCAAGTGGACTATTTGTCATTTTTTCAGCTATCTTGACAAAATATGACTGGCTCTATATTTTGCATAAGTTGTAACTCTTCAATTGCAATTATTACAGGGGAGATCAACCACTATTCACCTCATAATTTCACTCTATCTTTGTAGTTGAAAGTAATAAGCATTTATTTGAAGTTACATCTCTCTAGGATGTTAATGACATATTTATGTATACTTCTCTACATACAAGAGTGGCTACTGGGGTTTGGTTTTCTCTTTTTATTTCATGTGGAAGGATACAACAATAGTTCTCTAGTGTAAGGTATTTTCCACTCCTCAAATACTGAGGAGTTTCAAACAAATACAACTTACCAGTTTCCTATCTTCTTCTATTGGTTCCACAACCATGGATGCTAGAAGAGTCTTAAGGGGTCAAACTCCATTTCCTCCCAGGATTATCCAACCAAGGCCCTTAATATTATCCATTCCCTTAGGAGCATAATTAGATCATGTATTGGCCCTTTTGAGATACTATGCTTCTACTTTACATCCCACTATAAATTAGTGTTGGTGCTTGGATCCACTAAAGCTTATTTCCATCCCTCTTTTACTTTAATTATTGCCTCTGTATTTCTCTTCCTTTTAGTATGTTAGGGTTTATCCATTTTGGGTAACCCTCAACGCTATAATTTTATGCCTTACAACTATTTCACTTTAGAGTCATTTACACTAGATTCTTTACTCCAATTTAACTTATTTTTATCGTACTTTTTGGTTATTATAGTGTATTATAATAACTTTTCTTGAAATATCTCATTGTCCTACTTTAACCATTAATGGAATATAATAAAATTATCATATCTATCAAATTTGTTGTAGCTTTACTATATATTTTATACAAATCTTTCTTCCTATAGCAAAAAATAAAATATTCAAAATGAATCTCTAATTCTGACATTTGAAAAAGGAAAACAAAAAACTTACCTAGAAAAGGTCTAGCTTGTTCAATTATAAGGATGTAACAAATCTATGAACTCCTAACTCGAAGGTAGTTGATTTCCTTGCTAAAAATGAAATATAAATAAGCATGAGTATATTACTAGGAGAGGGCATGAAATCCACTACTAAAGCACTAAGGTGCATATCATCCATGTATATGCACTACAAGAAATGCAAAAACCCATTCAATATTTTACTTACAGATCTCTGTGGGATTTCCAATAGAAAATCCATCAAGGAATAGATTTACAACAAAAGAAGCCTCATGCTCTACCAAAGAGGCAAAAAAGTCAAAACAACAAAGACTTTCATACAAAATAAGACCTCTAAAATATCAAATTATAATGCATAAATGAAGGGTCAAATTTGTAGATACATGGGGATCTTCTCCCAATGGTATCAAAATGGGTCGAATGTGTCATTTTAAATGGATTTTATTGAAAATGATAAATTTAGATGCCTCTTTGACCTCTCTAGAGGTATTTGATTTAGATGAAAGTTTACCTGTGAAGAAAAAAGATACTCTTGGTGGACTCAATGGAAGTTAATGAGATATCTCCCTCTATATGACCCGAGTCCCCTATTGTCCAACCTCTTCTCATTAATTTGGATGATAAGCTTCAATCTGTGCTAATGTACTACAAGTTATGATTGCTTTAGTTACTGAAACTAATGAGTTGGTTCAGTAGCATAAGGATGATTCAGTCCCTAAGACTTTGGGGATTTATCTTTCCTATTTTTTATCTAATTTCTTTAGGTGGGTTAGTGGTTCTATTTTATGTACTAGTATTTAGTTTTGTTTTAGGTATGTAGTTCACTCAAGTTTATTATTTCGTAGACTGGCTACCTTGGGGTTGGGTGGCTTTCTTTCTTGATTGTCGTTTCTCTTGTTTAAGTTTTTGGGTGTTAAGCCAGACTCTTGCAGTCCCTTTTTATATTAAGGTTTGGGGTCCCTTTCAAAACCCCTTCTTTATCTAATAAAAAAAAACAAAAAATCACAAACAAATATTCATTATACAACCTAATAAAGTTCAGTAAACATTGGCTCTCCAAATGTTATTGTAGATCCATCTAAATATGTTTATAAAAGTGAAATTGCAATGTGATGAGTATTGATTGTTGATAATGTAGACTAGATAATTTTAGTAACCTCTTTTGCTAGTGGCTAGAAAAATGGTAATACTAGTTAAAATGTTAATTATTTTTTTTCCTTCACTACAATCCCAAAAATAATAATAAACAACTATGCAATATTTTCAATGGAAATAACCATACCTTATAGCAATTTATTTCATTATCTTGGCAGCTAAAGTTCAATGTAGCAATTTACATAACTCTATTATGAAATAGCAAAATCTATGCTGGGAATGTATTATTTCTAATACACCTTGCATGATGATATTTAATTCCCATTTAGGAAATAAATCCAAGTTCTTAAACTGAACCACAAAGAATGAACTTTTTCCATTACCTTTATAATTTTATTGAGAACTTATTAATTAGTTTTGCAATTTCATTGGCCAGAGGAGGCCATTTAAAGCAACTTGTTATTTATCAACACAAATTGGTCATATCTTATACGTAATATATATATATTATGGTGTTAAACCACTCCTTAATAGGTTGTTGCATGCATGTTAAGGCAATGAAATTGATTCCACACGACCAGCCAAAAATTTTGATGAATTATGTTCATGAAAAAATATGAGCATACAACACATTTGAAACACATATTTATGAATATAGTTATCCTTTTCATTTTCAAAATGACTCATGTTACTAATAAAATCTAATTTAAAGGAACAACAACTAAATATCAAATTAATCTTAGTGAAAATGTGACCCTGTTCCAATTGTCCAAACTATTTTTCATCCACAATAAGGGAAGCTGAATATAATCATAGGCCTATAAACAAAAAATACAAGACATCTAATGTTGGAATCCTCAAAAGGATTATTTTTCTAAACTCTATATAAATAATACATATAGAGAAAAGTTGAGAAATTCAATTTTTAAGGGTATCTAGTTTTCTTAAAAAATGAGTACAACTTCTAATAATGTCATAAATATTTTCATAGGGAATGTTGAATCTCCATTATATCTCTATTAGATTCCTCATTGTGCATATAGATTCAAAGGCTATTATGAGTAAATTTAATCATCCTCTTCATTATCTTACCAGCGAATGATTTATTCATTGTATGATTAAACATATTCACTTCCTTAGTTGATTGATATTAGCATAAACTTGTTAATATTCCTCTATCTGGATAAGATTTTTAAGTGGCACCTTATGGACCAATGAGTGGATGAATCAATATTGTGTACCCCATTTTTTATTTGTTGCTCAAAAAAGTTCTGATCATGGTTTAAACCCCTTCTACATTACATATTGCAACAAGACCATACAATTTTCAAATCCCACAACTAAGCCAGCATTGCCCAACTGATAAAATACTCTAGATTTGGCAAAACATGCAACAAAGTTGACATGATCTGACATTGCAAAGTGCAAAAAGTATTCTAATTTTTTCAAACCCATAAGTGATCCATCATCACCAAAGTACAATTAATTATACATGTTAAGAAAGGAAAAAATATTTATTTATTTTTAAATCCAACACATGCCAACATGAGCTAATTATAATTGACCTTAAATACCCTAAAATTTTAAAAATGCATAAATGACCCAATATTAGCTAGTTATAATTAACATTATACACTACAAATTTTCAAAACCCAAGAGTGATCTAGAATTAGTCTAGTAGGGATTTGAAAATTATGTGCTACACCAGATTACCAAGTGGCTAGTAGGGTTGTAGAAGTAGCTTGGTATGAGGAATATGAAATATGTGATAAGGTAGGTATATTTATTCTTAGTTTTTTGTTGGCAATGATTTTAGTCAGAGGTACAAGAAAGGAGCTGCTAATTGTGAAAGTATGTGTGGGGCTTGACAAACATACACATAGAGTATTTGGATCCATCTAAGTGATAATGTGGCATTGGCATTTGATTAGTACCATCACATGTATATTGTATCATGGGATCAATTGATGGTATTTTTTATATGGCCATCACCAAAGCTTTTCATACCTCTAAATATTTTGGGTAGTATTTTTGCTTTCCTTCAATTGGTATGTGGATTTTATTGAATGAGCTATTGGAAATGCTTCTATGGAAATTATGTGGTAGAGGAAGTAATTTGGTGTGGAAGTTGCAATAGGAGAGGATGGGATGGTGCCATTATTTCAACTCATGGGTTGTTATTTTGGTGGGTTTGTACACACATCAAAATTTGGTTTCCTTATCATTTTGTTGTTGGTTAGGGGTCTTATTTTTATGGGCTTTGTGGCCATGACCATCTTGTAGAAGGAATGTAGTTTTTGGTTTGGTAGGTGTAGATATTCCCATAGCCATCCCATAGTATTGCAAGGAGGTGGATGCATTGATGCATTTTATAGTCTGAGACACTAACCTACTTAAGCTTCCTATTATATGCATGCAAATATGATAATATTGGGATATATATTATGGTGGTTTTAGTATTGGTCTAATAATTTTTGGATAAAATTGTTGGTACCATATTACTGCTTTCAGTGGTTTTTGTCCGTCTATTGTACAATATGTCTTGATCCTAACTTGTATCCCTATTGAAGAAGGCTTGAGCTTAGTTATTGGATATGGTATTATTTTGTGTCACTAGTTGTGCAACAAGGGAAAGTATGTGTATTCATGGATCTCAATAATAATGTTATCATTATTATTAGATGTCTTGACTATCTCTCATTGTCAAGAACAACCTTTTCTTGTGAGTGAGCTTCCTCACCTAATGGTAAGGCTTGATCAAGTTTATTTTGATTATGTTGTAGTTGATTTCATTGATGGTGTTTAGAGGGGGTTACCAAGTACTAGTTGGTTATTTTGGTGTAGCACATAATTTAGTCTGTCTTGGTGTCTAGATTTCAGTTTTTAAATTTTATTCATTATTTTGGTTTATCTTGTTCCATTATCCCTATCTCAAAAAAACTGACTCTAGGTGACATCCTGCTCACCTATAAGGGAGGTCTTGAGTAGCTTAATTAATTTATTTTTTGGTGCTTTTGCAAATAGATTTGAGAAAGGATCATGAAGTATAATTCATGGTTAGTAGTTGGTGGTAGTACCTTGAAATATTTTTTTGGTTTACTTCACCAATTTGGTTGATTTCTTTGCATTGCATTTGATTCTCTTTCTAATTATCTTAATAATGTATATTTATTTTTATGATGATATCATAACATTGTTTTTATGGGTCATGTTGTAGCTATTTAGCTGATTGTTTGTATATGGCCTTTGGCAATTTATCCTGAGCATTGTATTTGGTTTCAATTTTTTTATCTTTCCTAGGAGTGGGCCCCTATAGAACCAACATTAATTTGACCAAAAAAATATTTGTCACCTACAACTGACATAGCTTATTGCCCAAAAAAAAGCATTTGGAAAATCCAAAAGTGACACACATATTGGCCAACTAGAACTGACCTTCCACATTGCCAAAAAGGGATGGGAAAACTATTTTTATTCAAGTCCATAGTTGCTCCATCATTATCCAATTAAATACCACATTACATGTTCAAAACATACCCTAAATTTTTTAAAACCCCTTGTTGACCTAGCATTGAGCAATGCCAATTATCATTACACTCTAAAAAAACCTAAAAATTTTAAAAACCCTTTGATTGTTTGGCATTAGCTAACTTTAATTAGCATCACATGTTGAAAATATACCCTAAAATTTTTAGAACCCACCACTGACCCAACATCATCTAACAATGATTAATCTTATATTATGCAAAAAATAATAAAATTATCACTATCTACAATTTACATCAATATAATATTCTCTAAAACATTTAGAATCCCACCAATTGGCATTACCTCAACTGGTTATATTCCTCAACTGGTTAAAAAAATGTTTAGAATCTTAGATTGACCCCTCATTAGCCAACTCTAGTAAACCTTATATTCTTAAAAATACTTTCAAAACTCACCAACATAACATAGACTAACCACAATTACCATTGCATTCCTCATTCCTCCAACTCACCCCACAAATATAAAAAATGATAAGAATCAAATCCTTTATGAAGAACATCACATATTGCTAACATGCCCTACATAATTTCAAACCTATCACTAACTCAAAATTGACCATCTACAATTAGCTTTAATTTTTAATAACTTGTCATTTCCCAACATCTTCTTATTATAATTAGCATTACATTATGCAAAAACACCCTAAAATTATGAAAATATAAAACAATTCAACAATCACACACATCATAAATTACAAATAAGCCATTTTAAAAATCCATGTCATATCTAGTAATGGCTAACTGTAGTCAACCTTATATATTTTAAAATAACTTAATATTTCCATAATCCACTATTGACCTAGAATCCTCTAACTAAACCAAATATTATAGTCTACCAAAATATTCTAAAACCACCTCAACCCAATACTACCAAACTTATGTAACTTCATATATTGCAAATAAGCCATAAAATGCTTAAATATATAATTGACTCAACATTGTCCAACTAAATCAACATTCAATACTTGAAATATATGCTAAAATTATTTGTTGAGGTGTGATTTTGTCCAATTACAAATATCACCCGACAATTAGGATCGTAATCCTCTCTTGCAAAGAAAATATGTTTCTCCACGGTTCTTTTACATAACACGTTATGGATTACAAATATCACCCGAAAATTAGGATCATAATCCTTTATTGCAAATAAAATATGTTTCTCCAAGGTTATTTTACATAACACATTATGAATTTATGTCAATTAAGTGCACAAAACATCTCAGAGATTAATAATCAACTCTTAACAAGAGGCCTAGTATAATAAATATTTTGATCTTGAAATCATTACTTGCATTTTCATCAGTATAATTTACTTTCTCAAAATGAGTAAACTTCCTTTTAAAGATAATATTTTAGAATGCAAATCTATTTTAAAAGATGAACTTTGATTAAAAATACTTTTAACCTTATATTAAACTTGCATTAATGTTTTAAAGCATTTTAATTCAAAATTTGCATTTATTTCATGAATGAAGCTTAAAATCAAATCTAATAAATGATGAATAAAATAAAAACCCTAATTATAAAATGTGAAACACTTTATAATCTCTATGTTTGGGTCTTTAGAATATTCTAAGATTTATAATCCTTGCTTCTTTTCATAATATGAATAATTAATGTGTATAAATTCTAATTATAAAGTTTTGTACTTTATAATATAAAAATTAGAATTCATATAACCTTTTAAACCAAATATTTATTAATTCAAATATTTGAAATAAATAAATATAACTAATTAATATATATGAATTCTAATTATAAAGTTTTGTACTTTATAATATGAAAATTAGAATTCACATAACAAATATTCATTAAACTAAATATTTGAAGTAAATAAATTTAATCCTTTCAATAGTAATTTGGACTTTGTGATTTGAGATTGAAAATTTTAATAAATAAAACTTCAAAAAACATAAATAAATCTCAAATTATAGATTTTAAAATTTTATGATATTAAAATCAATAATCCATATAATCCTTCTTTGTCTCTGAAATTTATTTGTCAAATAAATTTTACAACCCTTTCTATAAATTTGAATTTTTTAAATTCAACTTAGGGTTTTAATAAAACAAATTCAATGAACTTTATAAACTTTATGAAATTTAAAATCAAAAGTTCATTGATTCCCTCCTCTGTGAAATTTATTCACTCGAAATATTTATAGAATTAAATATTTGAGAGATAAATTCAAACTTTAACCTAGTTGTAAAATTTAAATCTTTTATAAAATAAACTAGGTTTTGTTTTAAATCGTCATGCCTCAAATAAATTAAAAATGTATAAGGGTAAATAAACAAATTTGAATAAAACATTTGGACAAACTTGCTACAGCAAAAAAAAATACAACTTTAAAAACCAAACTCAGGTAGACCAGATTTTACACAGTCCTACCACAAATTTGTTGTTATCTTCTATGGAAATTTTAATTAAAAAAAGTATATTAATCAACTTATAAATTAAAAACACCACAATAGTGCTTGCTTTTAATAAAAATTGAATTTGATATAAAATAAAAGATCTTACATTGAATCCAACAAAGTCTTTGTATTTATGTGCAAATGTAGCTTCCTCTGCAACTTGGTCTTCTATTTGGCTCCTTTCAATCTTTCCTCTTTTTCTCCAACCTGTCCGACCCTTTATTTGGTTTCTAATTATCCATTTATAACTTGAGAATTTTTTTCCTCTTTGATTAGTTTGCTCCGTTTCATAATTTTTTAAAAATGAAATCTTGAAACCCTAATATCAATTAACCCTTTTCAAAGGATTTAATATTTCAATGATGACAATGATGAACAATAAGCACAAGAAACAATTTGAAACAAGCTTTCCAAATTTCAATTGGGTCACCAATTTTAGGGTCATTGTGAAGGACATCACAACACACCATCAATGTAATTTTTATGTGACTTGAAATATGTCACCTAAAAAATACATTACGTATTTTTATATTCTATCAAAATGCTGTAAACTTATCAAAAATCCAATGATGATCCAACACTGCCCAACTAAAATTAAAATCACATAATGTAATTATGCCCTGGAATATTCAAAATCCATCTAAATTAACATTTCCTAACATTAATCAACCTTCTATACTTACAAAATAACCTAGAATTGTCAAACCCCTTATGCCCTAGCTATAGTTAAAATTACATTCCACCAAAATAACTTAAAATTCTCAAAATATAATACTTGATCCAAAAATTTCTAATTTCAATCAACATCACATAGTGCAAATAATCCTTACAAATTAACCTTATGAAGGTTCTGGTGGTTGGGTGCATGTCGGTCTACGTGTTGTCTTAGGGTTTTTGATAGTTTATGTTCATTCTCAAGGATCTTGTGCCAACCTCTGTGTTATTATTTCTTCGTGTGTGTTATTATGTTGGCTTCTACTTCGTCGGCTTCATATGAAGCTGGCGGTGAGAGGAATGGCTCTGAAGGTGAACAAACAGCCCAGGAAATTTATTCTCAAGGTGTACCATGAGGTATTTCTGAACCTGACTTTGTGATTCCTCCGCATGAATTAAATTAGGCATGTTCTTGGTTTGAAAACAATACTCCTATAGGGTATTTTTTGGGTTGGATTCCCCTTGAGTGTGTCCTTAAGAACTAGATTAAGCAGTATTGGCATCTGTATGGGATTCAAGTCGACCATATCCAAATTCTCTCTAAGGATTTTTTTCATTTCCATTTTGGTAGTCCTGACCAAGCCCAGAAGGTCCTCAATAAGGGTCCTAGATATATTAATAGTTCACTGCTCAAGTTTCGGCCATGGAGTTAGGATTTTATGATTTCTAATTCTATTTCCTTGGTCATGACTATTTGGGTAGAACTCTCGAACCTCCCCACTGCATGTTGGACCTTTTTGAAAAACTTGGTGTCCACCCTGGATGAATTTGTTTGCGATGAACCCTCTTAGTTCATGTCAGTCCATCCTAGCAGGAGAATGTGTATCAAGGTTGACCTAGCTAAAACCCTAAAGGATTATATCGACATTCAAGTTGGTTCTACCTATATTCATCAACGGGTGGTGTATATCAACCTCCCTAATACATGTTACCATTGCCAGTCATCCTCCCACATCATTAAGGACTACCTATTGATGACTAAAAATTTTAAGGCCAAGGTGGCTACCTTGTAGCTGGAGTTGTATTATCTTCCATTTTGTCGTACCCTCCATAAAAATATGGTGAATGGATTGAGGTTTCACACAAGAAAGATAAAGGTAGCAAGCCCGCTCATACGGGGTACGTAGTGGCCACATATGCTCAGGCCCTAGCACCTAAGCATTTAATGCAACAATTGGTTATGGAGTCAACCCCTGTTCACTCTCCTCCTCTGGTCATCGATTCTATATACCATGATGAAGGGATGTAGTCCACTATACCCTTAGGTTCTCCAGACGATGCAGGAGCCAAAGGAAGTTTCTCTCAGAATTTAGGATGGCGGTCCCGTAGCCCCCTATGAGGTGAGCGGCTTGCTTATTTTAGACAATCAGCGGTAAAATTATCTCCCCTCCACCACCATGGACACCTTCAATAATAACCCCTATCACTTGTTATCGGATAATGCGACTGAGGCCAATGGGGTATGCAAATTGACTCTTTTAATATTGTTTCTCTCCTAGAATGTGCATGGGTTGGTGGATCATGTTCATCATTACATGGTTTGGGATGAGCTCACTACCTATTCCAGTATCTATGGCCATCCAGATTTTATGTGTTTACAAGAAGTCAAAGTGGCAGGTTTGAATTTGCAATCTAGTTGTTCTATGTTATGGCTTGGTAGTTAGATGTATGCTACCAACTACAATCACAACAGTGGAGGTGTTGTCATTTTACTTAATAATGTGTGGGTGAGCAATTTTATCACATGGGGTTTTGACCCCTCTCACCACGTGGTTTGGATTCTACTCGAAGTTGGTAGCCTTTCCTTCAGGATTATTAATATTTATACCTCTAATGAGATCCAATATAGATGTACACTATGAAGATGGTGTGTTTTAACCTTATCTATCATTGTTTGGATGATGTGTGGTGATTTCAATATGGTCAATAAGCCTTATGATAAAATGGGCCAGCTTCCTAATAGGTGGGCCTCGGGAGAGCGACATGCTTGGTATTTTATGAAAAATAAATTGGGGGTCTTCGATCCCAATGGTTGTTTCTCTATGGGTCATTTTCCCAAGCATTTGTGTTTCACGTGGTCTAATTTTTAGTCAGGCCCCACAAGAGTTTTTAAAAAAATTGGATAGGGCTTTATTGTCAAACCAGCATGAGTTTTCTTTTTCTTGTTGGCTTCCTTCAGTCCCTTTTTTTGAAACCATTCCTAGTATGCTCTCATCTAATCATTCCCCCATTATGTTATTTGTTCATGTTTCCTCTACCCATCAATGGGCTTCTCATGCTTAGTTTTTTCTTAACACTTTTTCTTACAACATGAAACCATTGTTTGTCACATCCAAAGGATATGGAACATTATACCCAGACCCAATGGAGATTCAATATGGATTGAGTGGTGGAATGATGTCATTTTTAAACCACTGCTCTACTCAGAATCTTGGGGAAGAAGGTGGTGCAATTGCATCGTCACTCTAATACTACTCTACGTAATGATCTTGCACAGGCCTCCTTTCATCTTGAGGCCTCTCCTTTTGAATCCATCATTCAAGCCCATGTCACTCAGCTCTAGTATGAGCTCAAAGTGCCTGAAGTGTACGAGACCAGAGGGGCTCAGATTAAAGCCATACTACATTGGCTCAAAGTGGGTGATCATGTTTCTAAAGAGTTTTTCCAGAGGATTCGACCTCCGCATCACTCCACTCAATTCAAAGATTTAGTGGTTAATAGGGTTTGAACTACCTCTTTTCCTGACATAGTAGCTAAATTTAAATGGTATTATTCTCATACTTTTGCTGCTTAGTCATACACCCTTGAATGAGAACTAGCCCTTCAATATTGTAAATAGATTATTCCAACTTACCTCTACCCATCACAAAAAAATGAATGTGAACGGCCCCTATCAGAGCAGGATCTTGTAGATACCTTATTTCAAGTGGTAGATGCGAAGGCCCCAAGGTTTGATGGATTTCCCTACAAATTTTACAAAACTTATTGGGAGTTTGTTGGTCTTGACTTGAATAAAGTATATTTAGAAGCCTTGTAGTCAAGCTTCTTAGGTGCTATTATCAATAAGGGAAATATCAAGTTTATCCCAAAGTTTAGGGATCCAAAAATTATTACAAATTGGAGGCCAATAACTTTGCTTAATTTTAGCTACAATATTATTGCCAAAGTGTTTTATTTGTGGATTAAGCCCTTACTTCCCTCTATTGTGAGGCCTAAGCAAATTGGCTTTATCTAGAATCGATATATTTTGGACAATGTTTTCACTATTTGGGAAGGTATGGAATGGGCTCGTAGGTCCAATTAACAAGCCCTATTCCTCAAGCTTAACTTTAAAAAGTCTTATAATCAAATTGAGTGGGTTTTCATTATTTCCATGTTGGAATCTCTTGGATTTAGTCCTCATTTTATTTCCTCCGTTAAAATGCTTTTTTAGGATGCATAAGCTATGCTTTCCCTCATCAAGTTTCAAATTGATGTTATCAGCTTGCATAGATCAGTAAGGTAGGGCTGTACTTTGGCCCCCTCACTATTCATTTTAGCAACATAAGCATTTGGTTATATTTTGGCTCATTGTTATTCTATTGGGATGCTTCAGGGTATTTTCCTTCTTGGGAATACTGGTCAACTCATTAACGACCATTTTACTGATGATTCCTTTCTTAATTTGAATGAGGATGAACAATCTCTTTCTAAATCTTTGTCTTGTCTTGATATTTTTTCAAATCCTCTAGGTCTAATATCCAATGGAAGAAAATCTCATGTTACAGGTAATCCCTACAACCTCTTCCCCACTAGATTTAGCATGTTCAGTGGAGTTTGATTTAGCCTGGAGAATTTTTCAAATTCTTTGGTATTACTTTTGCCTTTCAAGGCTCTCTGTCCCAATTATGGTCTTATGTCATCAACAAACTAGAAAGCAATTTGGAATATTGGAATGCTAAGAATTTGTCTCTTGTTGGAAAATTTCAAATTTGCTCGAAAGTGTTGGCTTCCACGCATGTTTATTACTTGTCTTGTTGGGTCCCTTCCTAGGCTTGTTACAAACAACTTGAAAAATTACTACGAGATTTTCTGTGGTCTAGTGGGTCTGAGTGAAAGGGCTTTCATAGAGTGGCTTGGGATTTTGTTGTCTCCCATTACAAGCAGGGGGTATGGGTCTGTTGGACTATAAGTGTCAATGGTTAGCCCTCTGATCTAAATGGATTGTACAAGATCTCAAAGGACTTGAAGCATGGAAATTTCTTATCAAAAATTGCATCTTGTTTGGGCTTCCCCTCAATCATCGATCCTGAGTAGGAATGGATTTGGTCTCTCTAGTTTTGGCCCCAATTTTCATTAAAATCCTTGGCTCCTTTATCATCAAAAGCATATGGAATGCCTAGAAAAAATTAAACCCTTGGATTATTTGGAAGGGGGTTCACTCACATAAAGGCCTTTCCATTAATATTCTCAATGTTTGGTGGTCCTCTATATTCAAGCTTCAGGGTAAGCCATTGGGCCAAGTTCGCTGGGTCCATACCCAAAAAAAATTAATTAGGGCATTACCGCTATTACAGATTTTTACTATAGGGAAAATAGAGACTGGATTCCTTGGAATGATTTTAAAAGGATGTTTCATTTGTCCAATACTGACAAGGCTACGTATGATGTTGTTTTGGACCATACACCTTTCTCCTTATGGCAAAAATTAGGTGTCAGATCCCTGAAACCCTGGTGGAAATATTGGGCCTAGTATAAGAGCACTTCCTTGCTCAGTTATAGATCCAAGCAGGGTTATGACTGGCTTACACCAACTGCACCTATGGTGCCCAAACCCAATATCAAATGGGACCTTCTCTCATCACCCTCTAGGTGGAAAACTAGATTTCATTTAGTCTGGATGTCTTATCTGGAGCCAAAGAAAGCTTTTTTGGCCTGGAGCTTATTGTATCAAGGTTTACCCCTTAGCTGTAAACTTTCTTATATGGGGGTGCCTAAGCCTTGATGCCCATTTTTTAAAGAACCAGAGTCTTGTATGCATCTTTTCTCGGCATGTAGACAGGATAGTCTCGCTTGGAGTTGGGTGGATTCTTTCTTTGCCCCATTCATGTCCCTTTTATGTCCCTGTAGCTTTCTTGGCATCATGTCCTTCTCGATGATCCCATTTAGTTTTCTCTCTTGCTAAGGGAAGTTTGGCAAATATTTAGAGTCAAACTTCTATTTCACATTCAAAAATATAAAAATAAGATTATTTTCAAGCAGGTTGATCTGTCTCAAGATTTTTCATTTGCCGAGAAGCTCAAATTTTTTCAAGATATGTTGTTTTAGATCTGTGACCAGGCTAAAAAGGTGACTATAGAGCTGGACCATTTGTAGTATTTACTAAAATACTATGGTAAATCCCTTGATTGGGCATAGTGTCAACCTCCTTGAAGTAGATCCTATGTCTTTGCAGACCCATTGCAATAATCGTATATGTACACATTCTAGCATTTTGCATCTGTGATCACTCTATAATCTATGCCTATGCCTAATGATGGTTGGGGGGCTTTAGGTAGCCATGGACATATTTTTGGATGGTCCCATCCTTCTTATCTAATTACTCATGCTTCAGGCTGGGTGAGGAGCGCTTTTATGGGTGGGGGGAACCACCCACTTCAAATGGATAAGGCCCTATCTGCCAAAGGCTCACTTATTTAAAAACCTTTATGGCTATAGAATGTTTTTATTTTTTATTTTATATCCGTGGTGCCAGTATGGTGTAGTTTATTTTTCTTTATCTACTATTAGGATAAGTTAGTGGCATTCGAGGTGTGATTTTTCTCCACCTACACTTTTTTTTTATGTAAAGGACTTTTATTTTTATAATTAAAATGGCCTTTCATATAAAAAAATAAGCCTTACAAGTTTCAAAATTCATTCAAACTAGTATTTTCCACCTTCAATAACCTTTGTATACTTTAAAAATGCTCTAAATTTCAAAAATTGACTTCAATAAAACCTTCAATACTTGAATAATAGCCTAAAATTCTCAGATCCCATGACCACAATACCTCAAATTATCAAAACCAATGTTGATATAACATAGACCAACCACAATGAACATCACACAATGCAAATATACCCCATAATTTTCAAAAATTATAAAATTTGTTAATGACCCAACATTTCCCAACTTTAATCAGCCTCCTACACTTCAAAAATATCCTAAATTTTTTGAAACCCACTTTAATCAATCTTCAATACTTGAATAATGTCTTAAAATTTTAAAAACCCACCATACACTTATTGTCTACTAGTTACAGTTAATATTACATTCTACCAGAACACCCTAAAATTATAAAGTCTCAACATTGATCCAACACTACTCAAATACAATGAACCTCACATACCACTGACATGCCCCAAAATTTTCAAAACTTTTTACTGAACCAACACTTCCCAAATACAATCAACCTTCAACACTTGAATAATCTTGAACAAAATCCTAATAACTTGAGAACCCACAACAAAATTGGCATCCACTAACTATAATTAATATTTACATTCTTTAAAAATACCCTAAAATTTTTAGAACTCATTTCAATCAACCTTGTATGTTGGAATAATACCCTAAGATGTTTAGAACCCACAAATAAGTCAACATACAATAGCTACAATTAAACTTACATTCTAGTAAAACACCCTCAAATTTTCAAAATATGTTGTTGACAAAACATTGTCCAATTCCAATCAACCTTCAATACTTGAATAATTTTGAATAATACCCTAAAATTTTGAGAACCAACCATTGAGTCAACATTTACTGGCTATAATCAATATCACATTTTTAAAAAATACCATAAAATTTCCAAAACCATTTCTATCAACCTTCAATACTTGAATAATACCCTAAAATGTTTAGAATTAAACTTGCATTCCACCAAAACACCCTAAAATTCTGAAAATCCAACATTGGTCCAACACTATCCAACTGCAATTAACATCACATAATGCAAATATGTCCTACAAACCTTAAATTTTATCCAATTTAATATTGCTCTGTATATTCAAAATTACTCTAAATTTTCCAAAACCCACTACCATCAACCTTCAACTCGTAAGTAATACCCTAAAATTTTCAAACCCACTATCAAAATACCCAAAATTATTAAAACAAATTGTTGATCCACCACAACCCCACTATAATTCTCAAATACGCCTTCCAATTTTTAAAATCCACCATTGACCCAACATTCCCCAACTTCATTGATCCCACTATACTTCAAAATACCTTAAATGCAAGACCCCACTCCACCATGTGGTGAGTGGGGATACTCATTGCAAATAGGTCAATTGTCTTAGGTCCCCGTGTACGAATAATAAGGTCCATGGAAATGCTCTACCAAGGAGAAGAAGTAATGGTCAAAGGAACACTTAATCCCAACTTATTGTTTGTTGGTTTGAAGTGGTTACATATTGTACATTATCATAAGAAGCATAAAATATTATACATATGAGACCAATAGAATAAACACTAAATGATGAAATGTATTTTACTTGCCAAAGAGACCACCATAGATATTTGTGTATGCCTCCTTGAGAAGATATGTACAATGCTCATGAAGGACACAAATTTCAGCCAACTTGCATAACAATTCTTCCTTGATATAAAAATCTTGAAAAGAAGCCAAATTGGAAGAGGCAAGACTCTGAACTCATTGATAAAATTATCCAAAATTAGGACAATGAGTATACTAAGAAGAAGAAATCTAAAATAGCAAGTAGGAAGTGAGGATAACTCAAATAATATATAATAGTATTGGTGTTTCCCTTATATTTTATGACCATGTAAAACTATCATAAGTAGGAGGTCCACCTTATTTTACCACCACAAGTATGGTCTTCTATCCACCAAAATAAAACAATGGTCTTTGTAAATTGTGAGGTAATATCAAAGTAACTAGGGATGAACTTATGCTCAAATTTTACAAGATCAATAAAACTCTACTATTTTATGAGGGTTGTATGAGTTGGCCAATTGAGAAGAACTTCCACTTTTACTAGATCCACCCAAATTCCATGTGCATCAATTACAAAACCAAGATAGGATATGGATATTTGGTAAACCCCAATTGTTCATACATAATTAAGGGTGTTAAATTGAGTTGAATGGCTACTCCCCCATATCAATTTTATTACAACTATATATAGTCTTTGTTTTTGTTCCATATTGTCATTTTGATGCTAATACAAAATGGCATCAATGATGCAAATACAATTTTATCATATTTTCTTAGTGCCTTCTATGAAACTTTTTGGTAGTTTTCCTTGATTTCATTTCATATCATTTTCTTGTATCATGTTAGTAAATACTTTTCTTGTCATTGCACTACCATTGAAATCGTTAGCCCATATTTTCCTAATTCCTATATTGACACAACTTTTTGACATATTTTGTTAACATTACTTCTCTCTTATAGGCCATGATGACTTTAGAACTCAACATCCTACGTTGATGCAATAATGCATCATCTACCTAAAATATCTTGATATTTTTCTATGATAACCTCCAACTCTGCTCAATGATGTGTCACCTTCAAAGCCACCAACCTCAATACATTGATATAGTTTCAATTGTAGGCTTGATGTATATATTATCAATTTCAATATCTCTCTATAACATTTGAATTATAGTAAACTATGAGAACTTGTAGAATTATAAAAACAATGGGACCAAAAACTTGGTGCATCATTTTTAGGCATGTCAACACTACCTTCAAAGGAGTCATAGCATTCCCTAAAAGTATCTAGTGTTTAACGGATTGTTCACCACATCAGAAAGAACAATGGATACATTGATGATCATCCCATCAATGGCCATGTAACCATGGGTCCCACTAGAAGAGGGGTCTATGGATCATACAAGGTCTAGTGAATCAACTATACACAATGACTAGGGAACTGGCTAACATTACTACATAATTTCTATATCCATAGATTTACCATCATTTGTGCATGTGTCCCATTCAAGAAAATACATATATAGAACCCATTTTACTAGATTTTTAAAAATATGAGAACCATTTCATGTATACTATCATATGTATGGTGAATTAGTAACATGGCATAAATTGAGTGGACTTGATATCCATGTTTTTTTGTACCAAATATTTGGGGTAGTTTATTGTTGAACACAAGCTTATACTGAGAGGGGGGGTGAACAATATAAGACCACTTTTTACTTTTCCTTTATACTTCAAAATAGAAAAGCAATATATCCAAAACAATATCAAAACAATGCACAAGATCATCCACAAAGAGACACCAATTTTAACGTGGTTCACCCAGAAAGCCTGGGCTACGTCCACAAAACTTTTCTCTAAAAGATATCTCAAATTTATTTGGGAAACCTTCCCAATTACAATGTTTATGGGCACCAACCCAAAGGAGACACCAATCCCCTAATCTCAAGTTTGTGGGCACCGACCCACAGGAGACACCAATCCCCTAGCTCAAGTTCGTGGGCACCAACCCACAGGAGACACCAATCCCCTAGCTCAAGTTCGTGGACACCGACCCACAGGAGACACCAATATCCTAGCTCTACTCTGGCTGGTGATCCTTTAGACGACCTCTGCCTTCGCTTCCCTTAGCAAATGAAACTCTATCCATAGAAGACACTTGTCTTCCCTACTCTGGCTGGAGACCTCTATCCTCAAGTTCTCTGATAGAACTATCAAACTCAGCTTCACAAGTCCTCTGCTAGGACCTGTCCAAATCTGCTCACAAGTCCCCAATGTAACCTGTCCAAAACCTGCTCACAAGATTAACAAGAAACACTTGCTTGACATGAACCCACAAAGAGAATGGTTAGAGACCCAATGTGATTCATCCACCTCACGGAAGCATAGAGAGAAATGTTAGAGACTCAATATGATTCATCAACATCATAGAAGCATAAAGAGAATTGTTAGAGAATCAATATATTCTATACTTAACTCCCAATCTCAATCTCAACTTAATTTCAAATCTCAAAAGAATAAGATAGATGTAGTATGTTTTTCTCAAGAACATGAAACACAACCCAACAATTTCCAACCATGCAATATCTCATATAACAATGATACTCATGTTTTTTCCAAAACCAATATCTTTTCTCAACCAATTTAGGCTTTCAACAACAATGCTCATAGACAAGGTTTAACCAACAATATTCAACTCAACATCAACCTTGAAGCATTCAACCAATCATCACTAGAAAAGGAAAAAAGTAGAAATCCTTTTCCCTCCAAGGATATTTGAACAAAACAGCCACCAACACAATATCACCAAATGCAATGAATAACTTGTTCAAATCAACTCAATGGAGTAAGCCCAATATCATGAATCAAGTAGAAGCAATAACTTGATCAAACAAACTCTATGGAAGCACTCATCCATCAATATCAAAACAACCAACTAAGGGTTTCACCAACTCAAAGCAAGTAGCAAGACTCACAATCATAAACCGTAGTGCACAATGCTTCCACTACCTCAATCCAGAATTATGTATTCACCAAAACTCTCATCAATGAAAACAATGCATAAGTAGTCTTCAACAAACCCAAAACTAGGACTTACACTCAACCAAAGGAAACCTTGTTGAAAACCTTTTCACTCCAATCTTATTTCAGGAAAACATACATCAATCATACTCATAAGAAGAATGTGCCCATACCTTATTGAAGTGAAGGAACCCCTTTGGAAATCTGCCACAATCACAAAGTTATTTTGCCAATTTTCACAAAGGTTAGTAGATCACAAATTAATCAACATTACTCCACTTTTCAATCATCATCACCAAAGTCTTTATTTGCACAATTTCCTTATCTCTCCTAAAACCACTTGTACCATAAAATAAAATAAATTACAACATTGCATAACCTTATAACTCCCAAAACCACTTATGCTATAAAAGTAAAATAAAACATTCAAATAAATATATATTTTATTTCAATTCACCTTATAACTCCCAAACCTTAAGAATTTCGAAATGGCTTAAAATAATTAGTGCGCACCTCAACAAACATACACCGCAGCCCTTCGAACACCTGACCTCACGCCACATTCAAATCAACTAACAACCATCTCCTCTCTCACCGTTTGTAGCACCCTCGCCGCTGCCTACACTTGATACGACATGGTCTGTCAAACTTCCTTAATCATAGGCATGGGCTCACTATCTTCATTATGGCAATTATGCATCAGCCAAGTCTCAGTTGTCCTTCACAAAAACCTGCCCGTACTCCATAGGATTTGTCTCCTGAGTTGCCATCGGATTGTCATCGTCGAGCTTCTTCCTGTTGTTGGCTCCTACAACAGTCTGCACAATCGCCACATCCACTCACATCATGCTGGTAATCCGTCGCTACTGAAGGCTACGCATCCTTCGACTTGTAACTCATGCTGTCAATCAGTCTTGGGGAGGAATTCTTTGTCAAGACATGATGCCCAATTATTAGATGAGTGCCGAAGCTGTAGAGATGGAAAATCCCAATCACGTCCCGGGATTTTACTGCATTCAATTCCTTCGGACTTCGCTGGAATCGCTCATCCACATTATCATCACCTTTTTTAATTCATGTTTTCCAAAACATCATGCCATCCCTTCACTGGCGCAGGACAATGCCAAAAATGGAAATTAATAACAAATCCAACACCTGCTATTTTTGTCAAGCACCGTGTATCACTATTTCTTCTGCTACGATATACAGATTTTGGCGAGTTATACGATGAATCTCTCCCTTACTATTTTGACGCAAGATCTGCCTTCAAACGCAGTCATAGATTCTCTCTTCTAGCGCCGTCGAAAGCTTTCCACAGACTTCGTACGCTGGTCGCAATACTTTTCTCACTGTCTTCGTCCGTAAGGCTTCGTCAAGGGATATTTCGCAACACTCATCCGCAACTCCCAATTCATATTTTTAAATGAAATTCATTGCCTTATTTAAATACACTAAGATGTATTAAAAAAACACGTCGGCACTTATTTAATTTTAATTTTAATTTAAATTTTAAATAAAATTTAAACTAAATATTTAAAATTAAATATCTTTATCACCGGAGCATCTTTTTCAACGAAACGAAGATCCAACTTGGGTTTAAATAAAAACCCATTTCAAATCAGTTGTCCATGGTTCTAAATAAAACCTATTAATTTGTCTACCTTGGTTTTCACAAAAACCCTTCTCGCTTCTTGACATCAATGACAACATCAACACTTGAGCAAGGGCAATGTACCCAAGGTACCCAAAATTGCCAACAATCTCCCCCTTTGTCATTGATGGCAAACCTTTACTAAAAACACATCTTCAAGAGCCAAAACTGAAACCCAC
The DNA here is from genome assembly GCA_028583015.1 of Wollemia nobilis. Classification (NCBI taxonomy): domain Eukaryota; kingdom Viridiplantae; phylum Streptophyta; class Pinopsida; order Araucariales; family Araucariaceae; genus Wollemia; species Wollemia nobilis. Next base: position 6,878,871 of record JAQPPZ010016931.1, read on the forward strand.
AACTGAGAATCTACCTTTGAAGTTTTGCTCCCCCTGACTTGAAGCTTTCCTCTTCACTTGAATTTCTCCCCCTTACTCATATCTCTCCCCCTTTGTCATCAATGGCAAAGGGCCACCTTTGGGGCTCGAGACTAAGAATGAGACTCTTAGCTTAGTCTCTCCCCCACCTCCTGTTGAGGTGATTAATTCTGGGGTGGGAGTAAAACTCCCATTAGGCACTGATCATCATCAGCATCTATAACTTCCTTGTCGGGCCTTCTCTTGAACTCTTTGTCCGTATTCTTGTTCCTGTCATTGTTCTGATCCTTGGACCTGATCATGCCACTGTTCCTGTTCTTATATCCTGGAATTTCAACTCTACATTGTCTAACTGTGTGACCTTCATTGTTGCACTTATAACAAGTAACAATATTATTTCTTTTAGGCATACCTGTTCTTTGAATCCACAAGTTCTGACCAAACCTGTTTTGACCAAATCTGTTTTGACCAAACCTGTTTTGACCAAACCTGTTCTGACTAACCCAGTTCTTGTTATTTGCCTTGCAATAAACTGCCTTATGCCCAAACTGATTGCAAGAGTAGCAATACCCATAAAAAAAATTACCACTTCTAAAAATGTCATTTGCCTTCTTTACTTGAGCCATGTAGTGTATAGCCATGTGACCAAATTTGTGACACGTAAAACATCTGCCTTGAAACTTTCCATTATTTGACATTATAGGTTTTGAAGACTTCTCATTCTAAACCATGTTTTCTGTTTCTGTGCATCTATCATTTAAGGACTCATGATCTGAAATACTTTTCTCATCAGAACTCTCTTCCTTTTGGAGTCTCTTACTAGACTCTCCAACTTGTTCCTTATGAGGCTTAACAAAACCAAGACCTGTTTTATCTGTTGGATTTCTTTGACTTTGGATGAGAGACTTAACCCTTTTGGAGCTATCTTGAAACTTGTACAGCTTTTCCTTGTACTCTTTATTTTCCTCTTTCAATGAAGCCATTTTTTGATCTAATTCACTATACTCAAGTGCCTTAGATTCTAACTCATTGTTGAACACAAGCTTATACTGAGAGGGGGGGTGAACAATATAAGACCACTTTTTACTTTTCCTTTATACTTCAAAATAGAAAAGCAATATATCCAAAACAATATCAAAACAATGCACAAGATCATCCACAAAGAGACACCAATTTTAACGTGGTTCACCCAGAAATCCTGGGCTACGTCCACAAAACTTTTCTCTAAAAGATATCTCAAAGTTCTTTGGGAAACCTTCCCAATTACAATGTTTATGGGCACCAACCCAAAGGAGACACCAATCCCCTAATCTCAAGTTCGTGGGCACCGACCCACAGGAGACACCAATCCCCTAGAACAAGTTCGTGGGCACCAACCCACAAGAGACACCAATCCCCTAGCTCAAGTTCGTGGGCACCGACCCATAGGAGACACCAATCTCCTAGCTCTGCTCTGGCTGGTGATCCTCTAGACGACCTCTGCCTTCGCTGCCCTTAGCAAATGAAACTCTATCCACAGAAGACACCTGTCTTCCCTGCTCTGGCTGGAGACCTCTATCCTCAAGTTCTCTGATAGAACTATCAAACTCAGCTTCACAAGTCCTTTGCTAGGACCTATCCAAATCTGCTCACAAGTCCCCAAAGGAACCTGTCCAAAACCTGCTCACAAGATTAACAAGAAACACTTGCTTGACATGAACCCACAAAGAGAATGGTTAGAGACCCAATGTGATTCATCCACCTCACGAAAGCATAGAGAGAACTGTTAGAGACTCAATATGATTCATCAACCTCATAGAAGCATAAAGAGAATTGTTAGAGACTCAATATGTTCTATACTTAACTCCCAATCTCAATCTCAACTCAATTTCAAATCTCAAAAGAATAAGATAGATGTAGTATGTTTTTCTCAAGAACATGAAACACAACCCAACAATTGCCAACCATGCAATATCTCATATAACAATGATACTCATGTTCTTTCCAAAACCAATATCTTTTCTCAACCAATTTGGGCTTTCAACAACAATGCTCATAGACAAGGTTTAACCAACAATATTCAACTCAACATCAACCTTGAAGCATTCAACCAATCATCACTAGAAAAGGAAACAAGTAGAAATCCTTTTCCCTCCAAGGATATTTGAACAAAACAGCCACCAACACAATATCACCAAATGCAATGAATAACTTGTTCAAATCAACTCAATGGAGTAAGCCCAATATCATGAATCAAGTAGAAGCAATAACTTGATCAAACAAACTCTATGGAAGCACTCATCCATCAATATCAAAACAGCCAACTAAGGGTTTCACCAACTCAAAGCAAGTAGCAAGACTCACAATCATAAACCCTAGTGCACAATGCTTCCACTACCTCAATCCAGAATTATGTATTCACCAAAACTCTCATCAATGAAAACAATGCATAAGTAGTCTTCAACAAACCAAAAACTAGGACTTACACTCAACCAAAGGAAACCTTGTTGAAAACCTTTTCACTCCAATCTTATTTCAGGAAAACATACATCAATCATACTCATAAGAAGAATGTGCCCATACCTTATTGAAGTGAAGGAACCCCTTTGGAAATCTGCCACAATCACAAAGTTCTTTTGCCAATTTTCACAAAGGTTAGTAGATCACAAATTAATCAACATTACTCCACTTTTCAATCATCATCACCAAAGTCTTTATTTGCACAATTTCCTTATCTCTCCTAAAACCACTTGTACCATAAAATAAAATAAATTACAACATTGCATAACCTTATAACTCCCAAAACCACTTATACTATAAAAGTAAAATAAAACATTCAAATAAATATATATTTTATTTCAATTCACCTTATAACTCCCAAACCTTAAGAATTCTGAAATGGCTTAAAAGAATTAGTGTGCACCTCAACAAACATACACCGCAGCCCTTCGAACACCTGACCTCACGCCGCCTTCAAATCAACTAACAACCATCTCCTCTCTCACCGTCCGTAGCACCCTCGTCGCTGCCTGCACTTGATACGACCTGGTCTGTCAAACTTCCTTAATCATAGGCGCGGGCTCACTGTCTTCGTTATGGCAATTACGCGTCAGCCAAGTCTCAGTTGTCCTTCACGAAAACCTGCCCGTACTCCATAGGATTTGTCTCCTGAGTTGCCACCGGATTGTCATCGCCGAGCTTCTTCCTGTTGTTGGCTCCTACGACAGTCCGCACAATCGCCACATCCGCTCACATCAAGCTGGTAATCCATCGCTGCTGAAGGCTACGCATCCTTCGGCTTGTGACTCATGCTGTCAATCAGTCTTGGGGAGGAATTCTTTGTCAAGACATGATGCCCAATTATTAGATGAGTGCCGAAGCTGTAGAGATGGAAAATCCCAATCACGTCCCGGGATTTTACTGCATTCAATTCCTTCGGACTTCGCTGGAATCGCTGGAATCGCTCGTCCACATTATCATCGCCTTTTTATTCACGTTTTCCAAAACATCACGCCATCCCTTCGCTGGCGCAGGACAATGCCAAAAATGGAAATTAATAACAAATCCAACACCTACTTTTTTGTCAAGCACCGTGTATCACTATTTCTTCTGCTACGATATACAGATTTTGGCGAGTTATACGATGAATCTCTCCCTTGCTATTTCGACGCAAGATCTGCCTTCGAACGCAGTCACAGATTCTCTCTTCCAGCGCCATCGAAAGCTCTCCACAGACTTCGTACGCTGGTCGCAATACTTTTCTCACTGTCTTCGTCCGTAAGGCTTCGTCAAGGGATATTTCGCAACACTCATCCGCAACTCCCAATTCATATTTTTAAATGAAATTCATTGCCTTATTTAAATACACTAAGATGTATTAAAAAAACACGTCGGCACTATTTAATTTTAATTTTAATTTAAATTTTAAATAAAATTTAAACTAAATATTTAAAATTAAATATCTTTATCACCGGAGCATCTTTTTCAACGAAACGAAGAGCCAACTTGGGTTTAAAGAAAAACCCATTTCAAATCAGTTGTCCATGGTTTTAAATAAAACCTATTAATTTGTCTGCCTTGGTTTTCACAAAAACCCTTCTGCTTCTTGACATCAATGACAACATCAACACTTGAGCAAGGGCAATGTACCCAAGGTACCCAAAATTGCCAACAATCTCCCCCTTTGTCATTGATGGCAAACCTTTACTAAAAACACATCTTCAAGAGCCAAAACTGAAACCCACAACTGAGAATCTACCTTTGAAGTTTTGCTCCCCCTGACTTGAAGCTTTCCTCTTCACTTGAAGTTCTCCCCCTTACTCATATCTCTCCCCCTTTGTCATCAATGGCAAAGGGCCACCTTTGGGGCTCGAGACTAAGAATGAGCCTCTTAGCTTAGTCCCTCCCCCACCTCCTGTTGAGGTGATTAATTTTGGGGTGGGAGTAAAACTCCCATTAGGCACTGATCATCATCAGCGTCTATAACTTCCTTGTCGGGCCTTCTCTTGAACTCTTTGTCCGTATTCTTGTTCCTGTCATTGTTCTGATCCTTGGACCTGATCATGCCACTGTTCCTGTTCTTGTATCCTAGAATTTCAACTCTACACTGTCTGACTGTGTGACCTTCATTGTTGCACTTATAACAAGTAACAATATTATTTCTTTTAGGCATACCTGTTCTTTGAATCCACAAGTTCTGACCAAACCTGTTTTGACCAAATCTGTTTTGACCAAACCTGTTTTGACCAAGCCTGTTCTGACTAACCCAGTTCCTGTTATTTGCCTTGCAATAAACTGCCTTATGCCCAAACTGATTGCAAGAGTAGCAATACCCATGAAAAAAATTACCACTTCTAAAAATGTCATTTGCCTTCTTTACTTGAGCCATGCAGTGTACAGCCATGTGACCAAATTTGTGACACGTAAAACATCTGCCTTGAAACTTTCCATTATTTGACCTTATAGGTTTTGAAGACTTCTTCTTCTCATTCTGAACTATGTTTTCTGTTTCTGTGCATCTATCATTTAAGGACTCATGATCTGAAATACTTTTCTCATCAGAACTCTCTTCCTTTTGGAGTCTCTTACTAGACTCTCCAACTTGTTCCTTGTGAGGCTTAACAAAACCAAGACCTGTTTTATCTGTTGGATTTCTTTGACTTTGGATGAGAGACTTAACCCTTTTGGAGCTATCTTGAAACTTGTACAGCTTATCCTTGTACTCTTTATTTTCCTCTTTCAATGAAGCCATTTTTTGATCTAATTCACTATACTCAAGTGCCTTAGATTCTAACTCATTCTTGAGTTCAACATTCTTCTTTCTTTCCTTTTTCAAGACACTAAGAGCATTAGTAAGTTCACATTCAAGATCCTCTATTTGATTGCACTTTGAATTATCAAGGCCTTTTTCAGATTTCTTATCACTAGAGGTGCTACCTTTTTCAAAAACCATACATGCATCTTCCTTATCACTTTTTGAAGCATCCTCATACAAACTAGCAACCAAATCATTATTTTTGCAATTATCCTCAAGGTGCCAACACTTTCCATATCTAAGACATTTCGGTTCTTCCTCCCTTTTTGATATGAACAAAATCTCATTTTTATAATCACCTGAAGAACTTTCACTATCACTACTAAAACACTTACTTGCTTTGTCAAGGTAGACGCTCTTCTTTTCTTGATTGTTGTGCTCATATTTGATTTTAAGAGTTGTATTGGCCTCTTCTAGTTGTTTCTTCAATGAAACAATCTCTTCTTTTTGTTTGCAAGAAACAGTCTCTTTCTCATTGATCTGATACCTGAGAGTTTCTTCACTCTTTTTGAACTCTTCTATTTTTAGCTCCAGATTGTTAACAACTTTGTTAGATTCCTCTTCATGTTTGCTGTATATACCAACTTTATTACTCATTTCTTTTGTCTGCATTCTTAAACTGTCAATTTCTTTTTCTAGCTTGCTGCAATACTCTATTTTCCTAGAAGATTGTATTTCGAGATCTTCATAAATTTTCTTGTAATCTTCTGCTTGGACTTTCAAGCTGGTGATTATATCTTCTGCATCCTCAACCTTTTTACTCAGGTCTGAAATCAGTTTCTGTTCCCAATTTGTTTCTGCATCACTTCCTTCTTCATCACACTCTTGTTCTGAATCTGTTTCTTTACCAATTTTGAACGGATCATCTTCATCTTCACTGCTACTAAACCCATGGCACTGACGTTCATTATGACCGAGTTGACCACAAACAAAACATTCTCTACCTTGTGAGCAATCAGCTGCAAAGTGACCGGTCTTCCCACATCTGGTGCAAAACTTTATTAATCTGGCTTGTTCTCCACTGTTTGATTCATCTCTTGAATCTATTTTCATTCCCAAAGCAGCAACATTGAGATCATCTTCATTTTCTTTTGTGCCCTCGTGAGATTTCTTCTTCTTGTGTCTTATGGTTTTGCTTTTGCCTTTCCTTGCCATTTGTGTTCTTGTAAGATCTTCCTTCAAGTCGTTAAACTTTTCGAAGGAACCTCGCTCTGATACCAATTGTTGAACACAAGCTTATACCGAGAGGGGGGTGAACAAGTATAAGACCTCTTTTTACTTTTCCTTTATACTTCAAAATAGAAAAGCAATATATCCAAAACAATATCAAAACAATGCACAAGATCATCCACAAAGAGACACCAATTTTAACGTGGTTCACCCAGAAAGCCTGGGCTACGTCCACAAAACTTTTCTCTAAAAGATATCTCAAAGTTCTTTGGGAAACCTTCCCAATTACAATGTTTATGGGCACCAACCCAAAGGAGACACCAATCCCCTAATCTCAAGTTCGTGGGCACCGACCCACAGGAGACACCAATCCCCTAGAACAAGATCGTGGGCACCAACCCACAGGAGACACCAATCCCCTAGCTCAAGTTCGTGGGCACCGACCCATAGGAGACACCAATCTCCTAGCTCTGCTCTGGCTGGTGATCCTCTAGACGACCTCTACCTCCGTTGCCCTTAGCAAATGAAACTCTATCCACAGAAGACACCTGTCTTCCTTGCTTTGGCTGGAGACCTCTATCCTCAAGTTCTCTGATAGAACTATCAAACTCAGCTTCACAAGTCCTCTGCTAGGACCTGTCCAAATCTGCTCACAAGTCCCCAATGGAACCTGTCCAAAACCTGCTCACAAGATTAACAAGAAACACTTGCTTGACATGAACCCACAAAGAGAATGGTTAGAGACCCAATGTGATTCATCCACCTCATGAAAGCATAGAGAGAACTGTTAGAGACTCAATATGATTCATCAACCTCATAGAAGCATAAAGAGAATTGTTAGAGACTCAATATGTTCTATACTTAACTCCCAATCTCAATCTCAACTCAATTTCAAATCTCAAAAGAATAAGATAGATGTAGTATGTTTTTCTCAAGAACATGAAACACAACCCAACAATTGCCAACCATGCAATATCTCATATAACAATGATACTCATGTTCTTTCCAAAACCAATATCTTTTCTCAACCAATTTGGGCTTTCAACAACAATGCTCATAGACAAGGTTTAACCAACAATATTCAACTCAACATCAACCTTGAAGCATTCAACCAATCATCACTAGAAAAGGAAACAAGTAGAAATCCTTTTCCCTCCAAGGATATTTGAACAAAACAGCCACCAACACAATATCACCAAATGCAATGAATAACTTGTTCAAATCAACTCAATGGAGTAAGCCCAATATCATGAATCAAGTAGAAGCAATAACTTGATCAAACAAACTCTATGGAAGCACTCATCCATCAATATCAAAACAGCCAACTAAGGGTTTCACCAACTCAAAGCAAGTAGCAAGACTCACAATCATAAACCCTAGTGCACAATGCTTCCACTACCTCAATCCAGAATTATGTATTCACCAAAACTCTCATCAATGAAAACAATGCATAAGTAGTCTTCAACAAACCAAAAACTAGGACTTACACTCAACCAAAGGAAACCTTGTTGAAAACCTTTTCACTCCAATCTTATTTCAGGAAAACATACATCAATCATACTCATAAGAAGAATGTGCCCATACCTTATTGAAGTGAAGGAACCCCTTTGGAAATCTGCCACAATCACAAAGTTCTTTTGCCAATTTTCACAAAGGTTAGTAGATCACAAATTAATCAACATTACTCCACTTTTCAATCATCATCACCAAAGTCTTTATTTGCACAATTTCCTTATCTCTCCTAAAACCACTTGTACCATAAAATAAAATAAATTACAACATTGCATAACCTTATAACTCCCAAAACCACTTATACTATAAAAGTAAAATAAAACATTCAAATAAATATATATTTTATTTCAATTCACCTTATAACTCCCAAACCTTAAGAATTCTGAAATGGCTTAAAAGAATTAGTGCGCACCTCAACAAACATACACCGCAGCCCTTCGAACACCTGACCTCACATCGCCTTCAAATCAACTAACAACCATCTCCTCTCTCACCGTCCGTAGCACCCTCGTCGCTGCCTGCACTTGATACGACCTGGTCTGTCAAACTTCCTTAATCATAGGCACGGGCTCACTGTCTTCGTTATGGCAATTACGCGTCAGCCAAGTCTCAGTTGTCCTTCACGAAAACCTGCCCGTACTCCATAGGATTTGTCTCCTGAGTTGCCACCGGATTGTCATCGCCGAGCTTCTTCCTGTTGTTGGCTCCTACGACAGTCCGCACAATCGCCACATCCACTCACATCAAGCTGGTAATCCGTCGTTGCTGAAGGCTACGCATCCTTCGACTTGTAACTCATGCTGTCAATCAGTCTTGGGGAGGAATTCTTTGTCAAGACATGATGCCCAATTATTAGATGAGTGCCGAAGCTGTAGAGATGGAAAATCCCAATCACGTCCCGGGATTTTACTGCATTCAATTCCTTCGGACTTCACTGGAATCGCTGGAATCGCTCGTCCACATTATCATCGCCTTTTTTAATTCATGTTTTCCAAAACATCACGCCATCCCTTCGCTGGCGCAGGACAATGCCAAAAATGGAAATTAATATCAAATCCAACACCTGCTATTTTCGTCAAGCACCGTGTATCACTATTTCTTCTGCTACGGTATACAATTTTTGGCGAGTTATACGATGAATCTCTCCCTTGCTATTTCGACGCAAGATCTGCCTTCGAACGCAGTCACAGATTCTCTCTTCCAGCGTCGTCGAAAGCTCTCCACAGACTTCGTACGCTGGTCGCAATACTTTTCTCACTGTCTTCGTCCGTAAGGCTTCGTCAAGGGATATTTCGCAACACTCATCCGCAACTCCCAATTCATATTTTTAAATGAAATTCATTGCCTTATTTAAATACACTAAGATGTATTAAAAAAACACGTCGGCACTTATTTAATTTTAATTTTAATTTAAATTTTAAATAAAATTTAAACTAAATATTTAAAATTAAATATCTTTATCACCGGAGCATCTTTTTCAACGAAACGAAGAGCCAACTTGGGTTTAAAGAAAAACCCATTTCAAATCAGTTGTCCATGGTTTTAAATAAAACCTATTAATTTGTCTGCCTTGGTTTTCACAAAAACCCTTCTGCTTCTTGACATCAATGACAACATCAACACTTGAGCAAGGGCAATGTACCCAAGGTACCCAAAATTGCCAACATTTATGGTAATTTGGTCCCATTATACTTTATATATACAAAAATACATTTTTATGGAGGTTGTAGGGAGGTTGTAACGACATATGAATGAAGATATTTTGTTTGGTGTATTTTCAATAATATTTTGGACATTCACATTAATCCCTTTAATTAAATATGTTGGCTTCAATTTGAGTGCATATTATAATGGATAAGGGGTTATATCTACATTGTATTCCCTTATTTCTAGACATGGAAAGTTATGTTTTATTCTAGATCAGCAAGTAGCTAATGATGAGTTCTCTACATATTTTATGTCTAGACAACCAATTCAAAATATAGGAACATCAATCTTGAAGAGATTTCTAGAAAAGCATAAAAAGTTGCATATGTGCTTATTGATTATGGTTTTGCTTCGAAATTGCATAATGATAGGTGTTGGTGTTTTGAAACCTATAAAAAATATTCTTTGATCAATTTATAGGATTAAAGTACAAACTACAAAGTTCAATGATCATGAGGTGGTTTTTAATTATTACACTCTATTGGTTGGAATTTTTTTTCTTTAGAATTTTGATCCCTGAAAGGTAAAATTTATGTTTATACCTGGCAGCCTAGCTTCTAAGCATTAGTGTGGTTGGCATATACAATAGTTTTTATGGTAATCCTAGTATATTTTGCACCTTTTCTTCTTACTATGAACACAAATATTTTTAGGGAGACGAGTATAGATATGTAGATTTATATTGGAGGGATACTTTTATCAATTACAAGTATAGATGCCTTGTTTGTAGATATTAGCTTTCTAGACCATCTAATCCTTGTAAAAGGATTTGGATTTTGGCTTGTTTCCTTTAAATTTCTAGATCTCTGCTCAATATTGCAATAAGATCTTTGGTTTTTAGATCCATGTAAGATCTTTATTGGTTATTTATACCCTTTCATGTATCATAAAAAAACTATTTTGGAAGAAGACTTTAGTTCAAGTTCATGGTCCTTTATTTGATTCTATAAACCTTTCATATTATAGTTCATGACTTGGGTTATTGTTACAATCATGGGAATTGAATGGGTACTCTTACTTTGTAATTATCATTGTCTCTTCCATGTTTCAAGTAGTATTTTGGTTTGATTTTATTATTGCGTATTTCATGTAATGCTTCTTTTACCAATAGATAGTATCCTTGATATTCAAATTTCACTCGCTATTCATCATATAATTGATAACAAGCTTACTTCTCATTTCAATATCAAGATTTAGATTATATTTTTGATCCTCTAGTTTGGGTTCTTAAATGTTTTTGTCTACAAGTATTTTTTATGGGATTAACATTTTACATAGGGTGAGTTCCCACCCTCTTAGAGTCCCTACATACACTATATTGCATAAAACATGAATACACTAGCACACTCAACTCCTATGTTTGATCTTATATATTAGGCATGTTAAAGATTTCTCATCAAGCTTATTTAATATCCCACCATCAAATGACTTAACACTTTCATAATATTTTAAAAGAATTGGATTCCAATGCTTCTATTGTTTGGAGGAATGATGAGGATTGACATTGTAAATATTAGCATATGATTTATTATATTAATTAGCTCTTAGGATTTATCATTTATCATATTTCTATGTCTTATATAAGATCAAAATAAAAATCTAAACTTAGTAGTTAGAGAGGTTAGGTTGTTAGCTTAAGTTAATTATTTCTTACTCTCTATTTTGCACATTCATTGATATTATTTAAATTTTTCACCTCATGAGAGTTATGTGATATCATGTAATTTGGCATAAATTATGCCTATATAAAATTGTAATTTCTCCTTCGAAATTAATACAATTTGAACAAACATTATTTCAAATCAATGGATCTTCAAAGTACCCAAGGAAATCCTCTACGTAAAATACCTCCTCTAATTAGCTATATACAATAAAATTCATAGTGACACCCTTATTTTCCAAACGAATAGCTTCCTCCAAAAGTGTTATGGTATTCTCCTCCATTCCTAAATATGCAAACTTCTTTAAGTTAACAAATAATTACCCAAATCTACTACCTCCTCCTTTCCAAATGATAAACTCTTATTTTTTCCACCTTACTATACCCCATATAAATACTTACATACACCTCCATTCCAACCTCAAGGTTATATGATATATCCTTCCTCAATGCAACATGGTTAATGTCCACAAAATAATCCAACACCTGAACCTCATAAACCTTAAAATCAACTTCTTGTTTAGAATTATCAAGGGTCATAAATCTAGAATTCTATTATCCTATCTTGTCTATCACTATAAAATCCTTATCTACATTTGACAAGAGTGGGGATAAAGAATGTTGGATCACCTCAATGAGCTATCTACACTCAAATCAATTTATCACATATATAAGAAAGATATCATGCATAGTTATACATCTAGTATTTGCATAATAAAATTACATAACCATAAAGAGATTACCTAATAATTCAATTACTAGTTAGACATCAATAGTGGAACCTTTCATGTGTAGGTTTGGCATTATGCATAATGGATATAATATTTTATTTCAATTAAATACTATGCATAGTTATCCTTAGAAAAATATTTATGACTATAATATTAAATTCCTAAGGGCTTTTAATTTGATTCCACAAAATATGAGGCTAAAATATAGACAAAAATTTCCATATTATATTAAAGGTTTACAATTTAACTTGGCTTTAATATTTTGTAACACTAATTATAATAATCTAACTATAATCTTTGAAGAAGAATATCTTTCAAAAATATTTCTATTGATGATAGTAAACCTACCACATGCACTTCTTATGGTGAATGCCACCCATGTCACTCAACACCAATAAATATTTGAATCTATGCCCTTCATCTCATCCATTCTAAACATCCAATCAACTACCAACCCAACTCCTTCTCTATACACTATAACTCATATTGGCCAAACTACATTATCAACCATTTCCTTGTCACCATAATTATCATCCTTACCTTCTTCATCACCATCAAACAATGATAAAATTATCATGAACCAATAAAATATTGATAGGAAATATATGTTATAAGTGATGGGGACCTTCATAAATAATAACAATACTATAGAAAGACAATGGTAACCAAACAATGGGTGACAACAACAACAAAATTAGCATCCTAAGAAAACTCCATATATTACCAAATTTTATGTGCCTCAAAAAGTTGCTAAATATTTTTACAAACATATGGTAAATGTCTATACATGAGTTAATATATTATGGTATTTTCTATTCAATGTGAAGCATTATTTTGTGAATTTCATATTAGCCATTAGATATTCCTAGGAAAATTAGTATGATAAATAGTGCTAAGGTCAATAGACTATAATTTTAAGTCAATTGACACTAGTATTTAATCAACTCATCTACTAGTAACCTAAAATTCAATAATCAATCCTTTCCTTACCAAAAACTAATGATGTAATCTATATCAACTATAGTACAATATAAACATATTAATATTCTTTATTTGAGCATAATGCCCTATGTGAAAATCAACAAAGGATTGGAGCTAAGGAATAAGGAAAGTATATAAAGAGTAGACCTCAATACATAAATAGATTAAAATAAATGATTTTAAGTGAATACATCAAACACAATATTGACTATTATTCCTTGGGAAAATGTATCTCTTAATACTAATTCCTCATTTCTAAAACAAATTCCACTTTAGTTGTTAGAAATGACATAATTTTTCTATAAATGGTATCACAACCCAGAATTTCCATTTCTAACCCTAACCATTTTTTTAAATATAATATTCTTCCACTATCATCTTCTACTATGCTAACTCATCACTACATCATACATAAATTTGGTTATGTAAATGTACTTTGTAAAGTTACTGATTTTGGAACCATCCTTCTCACTTCTCATTTAGTGAACCAGTTTTCTTCTTCCATTCTTCAAAAGAAGCATGATGTCCATATCACACCACATAAGTCTTTCTATGTTTGTTCTAAGAGTGTATTGTATATTGAATATCCTCTCATCTCCTTAATGAGCTATTCATACCATTTATAGTCCTTTTCCAAGTCATATTTGAGGAAATAATATCATAGATAACTAGATTTCCCTTTAATTTTATTAGATTTCACTACTCTTTAGGGTTACATTTTCAATGCAAAAGATTAATCACTTATCATTTATAATATTCTTTACTTAATTATGCCCATCAAAGTCTTTATTAATAATTTTGAAGTAGTATTCAACTAGATATAATTTAACCATTCACTAGCATGACATAACCAATTCCATGAAGTTATTGACCAACATTAAATAAATACTTCCAAAGGTAGAAATTCTTTAATATCAAAGTTCCCTATATGCAAGACTGCAAAATGATTCTTTAAAAAATAAATACAACTATTCCTCTTGTAATAACTAAATAACTACATCATCTCATAAACATCATTTCATAAATAGTTATTATCATGTTTAAGAACCACTTCATTGCAATTAAAATAAAATATTTTTCCATAATAAATAAAAAATCCACAAGATTCACACAACATTGATTTATCTTGGGAAACACGAAGGTAAAAATCCAACTATGAATAGTTCAATATTTTATCATTTAAAGAGGAAAAAATACATTCAATAACTATTTTTGCCTCATTCAATAAAATCCCAACTCTTTAACGATCTGTCCAATCCTTTACATATTTTAATCTTTGGTTTAAAAGTACATTTAAAAATACAATTGACCAAGGAAAATTTATTATTTCCATATTGTCATAATAAGTCTATTATTCCAAAGTTTGTTTGCAACCCAACTCAAGAGAAATAATCTGGAAGACACTATTACAAATATCGATTCCCAAGAATGATAGTCTTTCCAATATTTATTTATTTTCGGTGCTTATATATTGTATTAATACCTCCAAGGCTTACTATAAAGGCCATAGTAACTGAATCACTCTATTTAAGCCTTTCAATAAATATTTCCATTTCCTTATGGTAGGTAACACATAAAACTATGTATTCTACATTTTAATGAACCCAAGAGTCAAAAAACTACTTGACTAGGATTATAAATTAACTTACTTGAGGAGGAAATGTAAAGTAAAATCTCATTACCATTATTTACTCATAATGTTTACAAATAAGTCACAAGATATTTGGCATCACCCTATAGTGCCTATTAGAGATTTATAATCCTTTCACCTGATTACAACACATACACCATTAAAGTTATGACGAGTCACAAATAGTGAGGCATATTTTTATCCTCTTCTTGAGTAAAATTGCCTCAGTACAATGCTTATGAGAAATTCCATTCACATATATCCTCCACTCAGGAGTACACTCATTTGCAGACCGAAATGGATCAATGCACACATTAATAAAATGTAAACTGAAGTCTCAATTATGCAAATTCTGAGGATACCATAACATTGTTTCCATAAAATATTATGTCACTCATCTTCATGATGAAATAACATATTCAAATACTTCAAAACTCAATAGTGTATTCTAGAAAACCCATCTCACTATTCTAACAATCAATTGATCAATAACTTCTACATTATTTAAACATAGACTCTAACATATACATGTCGAAACTCGAGTGACTCTAAAACTAACATTTTTCCATATCCATAAAATGATACAACCAAAGGCACATCACCATTCAATGAAAAACATCGTTGGTAAGGCCATAACACACTGATTGAACTATTATTTCATACAACAAGGTCAATGAAATAGAATTCCAAGGTTTTCATTCTTATCTCTACCAATAGCAAAGGAATGAAAATGTAGGACTTCACTCACCAAACACAGTCAGCATAATAATATATAAAACTCTACCATTTCTCTCTTTTATATGTCAAGAAATAAAAACTATAGATTAACACCCATACCAGAGGTTTTTTACTTAAAATACCTCTTTTTTATGGTGAGAAAAAAATAGTTTTCCTTGGCTCTAGTCTTGTGCATAGTTCGCTTAAATCAATCACACCAAAAATACATTGCCCTTCCCACTTTTCCAAAAACAAAAAAAAACCAAAACAAGAGACATCCCCTTGTTGGGGTAAATATATTAGTTATATTTACACTATTTTTGTCACAACCATTTCATTTAATTTTTCAACCCAAGGAAACTTGTAAACTTTTGAAGTACCAAGTTGAGATCAATCACAACACCTAAGGAGATGATTCCACTAATTTTATTATTCGGGGAATGTTTGTGAGATAGCATAAGTTCATCCACACCAATTGAACTTACATAAATTAAAGTGAAAAAAGAAAATCACACCACATTGTGCAAAAATAAAAGGAAGCATGAAATAAATAAACTTACAAAAATAAAATGCACACACAAGAAATTAAATGAATATAATTAGGAAAAAAAAGAAAATAAGGGGAGGAATACTAGCTAGGAGTGGGCCCAGGCTCCAGCTGCTTCCACTTGATAGACTATAAAAGTAGAACATGAATGAGAAACTCTAGAATGAACTTTATTGATGAACAATAGTTATAGTACAATATATTTTCTTTCTTCAATCCCCCTTTCTTAGAGAAGTTTGTGTGTTTATATTATACACACAGGACTTCTGTTACAATGTTGTTATGATGATAAAATTTGCTACTTCTAAGTTGATATAGTTTAATGTACAATAGCAGACACGTATTAAAATAGTTAACAACTCTCTTTAGAATTTTATAGGAATGGTAGATTTTTGTTCGATTCTCATTGTTACCCACATTCTATTTCAACAAATAGTTATTTTCTTTCTCCTATAGAAATAGGCCAACTGACATATTTTGTCTTTTACCTAGGATCATCATCTTATGTGGAGTCAGTGATCAACTTTGGTCAATTTAGTAGGACATCATCTTCGTTGGGCATGAATTGGTTCAAGGCGCCTTCCATTGAATGGGATAAATATGCCTTTCTATAGAATCAAGGCACCTCCCTTCAACGGGATCAAGTCACCTTCCATCAATGGGATCAAAGTGCCTCCTCTCAATGGGATCAAGATGCCTCCCTTCAAAAAGATCAAGGCACCTCCAGTAAATGATATCAAGGTGCCTCCCACCAACGAGATCAAGGCACCTCCCATCAATGATATCAAGGCACCTCCCACCAATGGGATCAACGTACCTCCCATCAACAGGATCAAGGTACCTCCCATCAATGGGATCAAGGTGCCTCCCATAAACCAAATAAAGGCACCTTCTACCCTGATATGCCTAAGGAACCTCCCACCAATGATATCAAGGTGCCTCCCATCAATGAGATCAAGGAACCTTCTACCCTAATATGTCTTAGCCTCATTAAGTAGTAAAAATTCTAGGTCTGAGTAGGACCTTGATGATATCATGCCAAAATGTTGAATTACTCAAAATCTATACACAAGATACACTTTACACACAAGTTAGTCAATATGCATAATTTTCATTGAATATATATAAACATGCATAAAAAGTACAACTCAGTTATAATATATGCCACAAAAAATTGTTAGAACCTATGCCAAAATATGAGCATTCTATTGCTCATCATCCCCCCATGCCTATCAATTTCTACACCTTTGTGGCGCTTGAAAATGATATTCCCTAGTTCTATCGACCCCATCCTAGTAAGCTTTGTTCTTCTATTTTCTCTTTTGGATAGTGGTCTGAGCTTTGTCTTTATCCCTAGGTTAATAACCTTATTGAGGGGTGTTGGTTCCCTGTTGTGGATTTTAGCTAATTTGGTTATGTCTATATGTTCTATTGGACACTTCATCCTCATGGGGTGGCTATATGATATAATGTATTTTTCTTTAACCTTCTTTGTGTAGTAACTAGTACAAATGAGTTCTCCTTTCTAAAATGTAACTTCAACCGCATTGTAAATATCGACATGTTGAGGTTAAAGCTCTACCAACAAGATATCTGAATCATCATATTCTTGTTTTACTACCTTGGCCTTAAACAACTAGGCCACCTCTAGGGAAAGACCAATGTTTTCTTTCACTATTGTGATGGCTTCTACTTTTGGGCCATATACTCTATGTCACTCTAGGTATTTCCTCATTCAGGATGGTTACCCTTGAACCGACCCATATATCCACCAGAATTGCTTCTCCGAAGTAGGGTCAACTATAATATCAAGTTTTCTTGTAGCCTTCTTGAAGGTCTTCCTTGATGATTTCATGACTGCGCATTCTTCTTGGAAATTTTTAAATTGCTCCTATTGACTAGAAAACGGCTACAGTCCTCATGCCCATTTTTTATCAAAGCTAGTAGTAGGTTAGGTTCTTACCTTTGCCTTATTTTTGGGCCTCTACTATTATGCCTTGGCCACATTCTTTTTGGGCCTTGATGAGATTATATTCGTAGGAACCGATGCAACAGAGGGAGATGGGATATTATCTTCCTCTACAATAGGTGCTTCTTCCATGGCAGAGGAAGTTTTAAGCTCTTGATTGTTTTGTACAGTAATTTCTCTCAATATTTGTTCTTCCATTGGTTCGATGGTCGGTGATTACTCTATTGGACCTTTAGCAGAGTGCACAGATTGCTGATGCGTTGGTATCTTCACTTTTTCATCCTACTTCTTGACATTCGAATGGATAGGGGTTGATGTTTTGTCATACTTGTCATCTAAAATTTTAATTATAGGGAGCTTTCTTTATAGGAGAGAGTTATCCTATTCCTTAGTAGCTATTTTAGATAAGGTAGAGGAGCAGTCCCCAGTCTCAGCCTCCTCCTTACCTACATCCAACATGAATGGGTGGGATGATGCAATCCTCTTAAGAGAGTCTAAATAATTCATGAGCATCTTCATTGCTCAATCGGTCTGAGTGGTTGTGTCCACATGTTATTCCTGCTTCACCCTCAATTGCAAGTTATCCTTAGTGAGTTGTTGCACTATTTCCTATAGATGACATATGCTTTATTCAAGCCCTTGTTTCTCCTCTATAGATTCCTCACTAAATTTCTTGAAGATTTTTTTCTCCTATTGGAATTTATTTTGCTAGGCAAGGACCTTCTAGAGTGTCGAATCAAGTTGTCCTTATAGGTCCTTCAATTTTTTTTGTAATGGGGGACTTTGAATGGCCATATTCTATATCACATGAGCTATAAATCCTACTTCTACATCATTCTATTCATATTAATCCTCACTGGATAGAATTAGATGTCTCCAACTCTTTCTTCCCCTATTGGTTTCTTCATGATGGCCTACTCGATCAAGACTAGGAATTTTCTACCCACTTTTTGAATAAACCTGCAAAGAGTGATCATTTGCTCTGTCAGGGCTAGGACTATCTAGTCCAATTTCTATATAAATTCATGGAGAGTGAGGTGATAAAATTTTCCCTTGTCCTCATCCAACTACATCATCATGGAAGGTCAGTGATTGTTATGTAGTGGGTGTCTCTAGTACATCAGGTCCATGTACTTCTATCGCCACTTGATCCTAGGAATTAGGTGTCTTGGCTCTTTTTGCAATTATAGTTGATGCTTCCCTAGGTGTCTCTGAACCTTATCAAAGTTGATATTATCCCACGGTGAGCTAGGATGGTGGATGCCCTTACTTGATACCACCTTGATTCATCTTTCAAGGCATAGGCTAGGTAGAACGATATTTTTATTAGCCTATTGTGTAGTAAATGGTTCAAAATTGCATGTGGTTAGCATTCATATGAATGTATTTGCTCGTGCAAGTGAAAAACTTGGCTATTTGTTTGAAAATTTGTTGCGAGAGCTTTGGGAGACTCTACTTTAGCAACCCTGAGAACCCTAGGTTCATTGGAGTATGCCCTAAAATTTGTTGTGCACATGCAACCAATGTTTCCTCCATGTAAATATGTTTCCCTATGAGGGGAATACCAGTGATAGTTTTTATAAATTATTTAGTGACTAGAATTTCCAGTCTGTATATGCATGCAACCCCTTCATTCAATGCCACAACAAACTCCTTTGCCAAATCTAAATCCTCATTTATAGTGACCAAGCAATAATAATTCATCCATCCAACAACCTCAAATTAAACTTGGACTTCTTCATTGATTCCTCCAACATGGTTGGGCTCATTCTTCTTCTAGCCATGATTCTTCGACTTGCCCCCTATTCTGAATCTTTAAAATTTGGATTTTGCAAATATTATTCACTTACTAGACTGGTTTGTTACTTCGTACCACCTACTTATGTAAGAATATGCCTATTTATGAATCTAGGCACATATCGAGGGTATTATTTTTGTATTGGGGGTTGTGAGGATCTGCTTCTCTAAATTAACCATTGGCATGTTTCTTCAGTGAGATGGATGACTAATAATTGGTCAATTTATTTGCATTGGCATTATATTTTTTATAGGATTTTTATTATGAATGTTATATATCTAAAAAATATTATACACATACCTTACTAGTGATCCATGCACTTGGAGCATATCAATTCGATTATCCATGATAGAGTAATTGTATTTTTCCCGTGTAAGCTGGTTCTTTGGAGATTTTTCCCTTAGGTACTGCAACTTCATTCATTTGAGACCTCGTGCTAAAAATGAGAAAATATGGTTGACTCACTCATCCATTCAATGATTGCTTTGGAAAAATTAGAAATCATTTGCACGATTTCTCCATAATTTCCCATAAATATTCATATTTTTTGTGACATGGGATGATGATGTGGTTGTGTTCATCTTGTAGGTGCTCAATTGGATCAAGGTGCCACAATACATGGGGTCAAGGTTCCTCTCATGTATGGGATTAAGGCACCTCAAAATGCATGGGATAAAGCCACCTCTCATGTATAGGATCAGGGTGCCTCATATGTATGGGATCAAGGCACCTTAGAATACATGGGATCAAGGCACCTTAGAATATATGGGATCAAGGTACCTCAAATACATGGGATCAAGGCGTCTCGACGCATTATTTTTTTATTCTATTTTATTATTATTTTTTATTGGGATAAAAGCGCCTAGAATGTATGGTATTAAGGCACCTTAACGTGAAATAATATATATATATATATATATATATATATATATATATATATATATATATATATATATATATATATATATATATATATATATATATATATATATATATATATATATATATATATATATATATATATATATATATATATATATATTATTTTTATTCTTTTAACATCTCAATATAAGTAAGCACCTTTTAGTTGTTCAGGAGTTATGCGCTCCTCCCTTGTAATGGGGTCAAGGTGCCTTCTTCCAACAATATCAAGGTGCCTTCCTCAACAAGATCAAAATAGCTCCCCATAATGGAATCAAGGTGCCTTCCTCCAATGGGATCAAGGAGCCTCCCCATAATGGAATCAAGGTGCCTTCCTCCAAAGGAATCAAGGTGTCCTTTTGTTGTTGAAAATTCAACAATTTGATAGAGTATCTGTTGTTGCAGATTTGATCAGACCCTCTAATATTTTTCTTTTTCCATGCTACATTAGCAACTATTTCGTCCAACATAGGGGTGGATATTATTTCCTTTG
Source organism: Wollemia nobilis (assembly GCA_028583015.1). Taxonomy (NCBI): domain Eukaryota; kingdom Viridiplantae; phylum Streptophyta; class Pinopsida; order Araucariales; family Araucariaceae; genus Wollemia; species Wollemia nobilis. Next base: position 6,900,018 of record JAQPPZ010016931.1, read on the forward strand.
TAGGAAATTAACACCCTCGTTCATACCAAAGTGTGACTATATCCTCTGAATGGAGAAATCAAGGTTTTTTCTTCTAAGAAAACTGAATACAAATTCATGGATCGTGTGCTAGTGAGGCCTAGGTTTCCCAGGCTACCTACTTCATCACACTACAAAAGCAAACAAGAAAAAACTAAAAATAAGGTGAATTCCAGTGTAGTCCATGCCTATTAGGCTTAATTTTCCTAGGATACCTCCATCTTGCATTTAGAGCAATGTGCCTGCAAAACAAAAATACAAAAAAATAAAATAAAGACTTTAACGAATAAATTGTTTTTAAGTGGACAATCCTGTGTCCATTGGTTGCTAAATTTTTTAAAAAATAAATTGGATGTGGTCTCCCCCATGCCTATCTTGAACTTCATCACAAAACTTTCAGATTCACGGTACGGTCATAGTCAATGACCGTTTACCGTCAATATGGTATCACTACCATAAATCATCTTAACACGTACATCACCATTATTTCGATTCAATCACTTCTTATGGTCCCATCCATCTTTGCATTATCTTGTCCTTCCACTCCTATAATCGATAGTCATACAATAGCATCCATTATCCTATTTTGAACTACTTTGATTTGATGTGGTGGTCATACCACTATTTTATATGTTTTTGGATGAATTTAGTTCTATGTAGAGCTTCCAGTCGGTATTCATCTAATTGGTTCAGCTACTAAATTCTTTCCTTATATGCATCATCTAGAGTCAATTTTATTTTTTTTGCAGTCCTAAGAGTTATGATTTCAAAGTCAATTGGTTCAACTTCTAAATTTGTTAGGATGTTTTCCAACTCTTGATTGGTAACATCGAAATACCCATTCTCTTGTGGATGGTAGGGAGTGGTTTTTTTGTGTTTTATCCTATATTGTTGCATCGGTTCCTGAATCAACCTTGAAGTAAATTGGGCCCCTAATTGATTTTCATCTATTTGGGAACCTAAACCTCGTGAAGATATGTGAGAATAGGAAATCTACCATGGTTCTTTATTTAGAATCCTTGAGTCCTTGCACTTAAATCCACTTCGTTACATAGTCATTGCAAACAAAAATATACATTTTCCCAACAGATGATGGGTTAATCGACCCTACAAAATCCATCTCCCATTTATCGAATGGTTCAATATGAACATGTGGTTGAAGAGGTATCTCATCCCTGAAGGTTGGTTTACCCATAATTTGGCATTCATCACATTGATTTACATGTTTGAATACGTCCTTGAACAATGAAGGCCAATAGTATATGGTTTGTAATACCTTGAACGCAGTCCTCTTCCTTGCAAAATATTTGCTGCAAGGTTCATTATGGCAAGCCTTGAGGATTTTTGGAAACTCATGCTCAGCAGCACATCGTCTCAATATTTGATCAGGTCTTGTTTTGAATATGTAGCCATCAATCCATGAGAATTTTGTGCTCTTCTTGATTAGCTTTAGCTTTTCATGGGGTGAAAGAGTCAGATATACTCTACCAGTGGCCAAGTAATTGGCCATATCTACATACCACGATGTTTGTTCTTTAAGAGAAAAAATATGCTCATTCAGGAATTGATTTTCTGCAGTTACATGATTGGGTGGCATTAATATAGACAGAATATTTATGACCATGTTGTCTCTATCTGGTTTATCCATGATGGTGATGTTGAATTCCTATAGGAGTAAAAGCCACCTGATTAGCCTACCATTGGTCATCGATTTGTTCATAAAATATCGTATGGTCGCATGGTGTGTGCATGAACACCTTGTATCCAGTGATGTAATAACATAATTTTTTGATATCATGCACAACCACAAGGAATTCTTTCTCAGTCACCATGTAATTAAACTCAACCCTTATTATATTTTTATTGATGTAATATATGGCATATAATTATTTACCATTTGTATATCCTAGGATTGCTCTAATCGCACTATTATATGCATCAGAGTAAATGTGGAATGGAATGGCCTAGTTTGGACCTCGTAGTACTAGAGTAGTGATTATATTATCCTTTAGTATTTGGAAGTCTTGTTCGTAGTCCTTCATCCAAATGAACTCCACATCCTTTGATAGTAGTGTGTGTAGGGGTATGGCAACTTTGCTTAAGTCTACTATGAACCTCTTGTAATATCCAGTGGAGCCAAGAAATCTCCTTACATATATTTGTGTCTTAGGACTGGGCAGATCTTTAATGACTTCAATTTTCTTCTTGTCTATATTTATCCTCTCTATTGAGATGTGTCCCAACACTATTCCTTCCTGCATCATCATAAAGCATTTTTCATTACTTAGGGACAAGTTGTTTTCCTGATACCGCTGGAGTGCACGTTCCAAATTTTCCATAGCTTCATCAAATGTCTCACCATAAATGGTGAATTCATCCATGTAGACTTCAACTACTTCTTCCATCATATCTAAAATGATGCTAAACACTGCCATCTAGAAGGTGGTTGGTGCATTGCATAGTCCAAAGGGAAAGACCCTGTATACAAATTTTCCTCTAGTACAATTGAATGTTGTATTCTCTTGATCTTGTTCTCCAATATGGAGTTGGTTGTATCTTCTAAATCCATCCAGAAAGGAGAAGTGCTTCTTTCCTACCAAAGTGTCCAAAACTTGATCAATGAATGGAAGTGAAAAGTGATCATTCTTGGTTTCTTTATTTAGTAACCTATAGTCAATGCATATTCACCATTTTCCATTCTTTTTAGGTACCACCGCCAGTGGTGACACCCATTCACTATCAGATATTGGATAAATGAATCTAGCTAAAAGTAGTTTTTGAAATTTTTCTTTGACTATCTCCTTCATGGTAGGGTTCATTCATAGTTGTGGTTGCTATATTGGACTGGCCTAATATTCAAGGTAAATGCAATGAGTATAGATCTCCAGAGTAATTCCCTTCATATTTAAGTAGTCCCAGGTTAAATATTGTTAATGCATGGCCAATATTTCCTTTACTTTAATCAACTCTGTTGGTGTTAGCTTATTACTGATATTCAGCATTCTTCCAGGCTTTATTTTAATTTGTCTGATGTGGTGATCTTGGTCGTCCACTAGTGGTGACTCTAGAGTGATGGGAGAAGAATTCCTTGGGAGGAATTTTGTAATAATATAATATTCATTAGCCCCATATTCTAATTTATCCAATACCATCATGGGCTACATTATCGACAACATTCCTTCATATTGGTCATCCCATACGGGTTCTTCTAGTACATCCATGAACTATGTTGGTGGAGAGATGGACATTCATTTTTATATTGGTGGAGATATGGTATCTAATATAAGCATCGACTATTGCTAGCCATGGCCTTCCCAAGATGAACAGGTAGCCTCCAAATCCATACTTGGATTATAGTACCATGAATTCAATAGGGTATTCTCATATATCCACTGCCACGATGATATCTTCCAACATCCCTTTTTGGTGATACCATCGATCTATCTACTCGTTGTAGAACTATCTTTGTAGGTTTCAAGCCTATGATCCTGAGATTTTGCATGGTTTCTTTAAGCATGACATTAATGGCTACTCCTAAGTCAACCAACGTATTGACCAATAAGCAACCTCCTATTTTCATGGTTAGAACTAGATTGCCTAGGTCTGCACACTTGGGTGGAATGTATTCCCTAACATTAATTACACCAAATTTTCTACCATGTTTATGGTTTGGGTTGTCCTACGTCCTGGCCTTTTCATACATAGATCTTTAATCACCTTAGTGTAAATCGAGATATCTCTTATAACTTAAAACAATGGGATAGTTACTGTTAAATTCTTTAAGCTTGAAAGTATGTTGAACTTCCACTGTATTGGATTTATCTACTCCTATAACCTCTTGGGAAATAAAGGAGCTTCTATTTTTTAGAAATTGGTCCTTATTCAACCTCTTCTACCAGAGGTGATTATTCTACGTTCTCCTCTTCTTCTATTAAGGGAGGAGCCTTTATTGCTATCTTCCTACCTGATCATAGTTGTATAGGATTACAACTTTTAATATTATACATGGGAAACATATCCCCCTCCAATTGATATGTGGATTGATTTACCTTATTATTAGGGCTGACCATCGACTATGTTGGAAGTTGCACAGGCCTCACTATAGGGGAATCTAGTAAGGTTGTTTGTAGTGGAGCTTGCACTATGTTTTGTGGAGTCGAATTCCAAAGACTATAGTTCTTACATTGCTGCATAGGTTATCGGTATGCCATCCATGGGTGCTGGTTGGGAAATAAGGGTCCTTGAGGTATGTTCATCCAAGGTGGTAGTCCCCACCATCCCATATTGTTTGGTTGGACCTACCCTTATGGCATACGATTTCCTCTTATCTAGGGTGGCATTCCTGTTGACATATTCCCCATAGGGGTTTGTTACTAGTTCCTTCGATTACCCACAAAGTAAGCCTTCAAAAATTCTACATATTCTATAACCATTTCCAGTTGTGGGTATAATCTGGTCTTTTGATTTTTTTTGGAAAACAACACACATCTTGAATTTATTTTCTAGACATGCACTTATCGCATGTTTTCCTCTCTATTTTGTATAGAAGTAGGCCAATGCAACTTAATTCTCTTGTTTCATTTTATCCAGTAGGAGAGTATTCATATGCAATGCTATGAAGGAAATTATATCACTTTTCAAATCCTCTAGTATGTTGCCTATTTCTGTCTTTGTGACTGAGGCAGTTGTCTTCACAGTTCTAGAATTGGGTTTATATTTCCTTCTTGAGTAATTCTGACAAAGTTGTCAAATGTCTAACATCTAGAACTAATAAAAATCCTCTCCAGATATCATGTTCAAGGCTTCAATATATTCATTGGTGAGTCCCCTCAATAAAATTCTCTTAAGAGACTTATCGCTCAACTTCACATGGGAGGACCTTTGCATATTGAAACTGAATCAGTCCCAATATTCCTCCAAGAACTCATTTTCTATCTAATTCATGTTCAGGACCTATTGCCTAGAGTCTCATGCTCTATAAAAATCTTGGTATTACTCTAGAAATATCTTCTTCATCCCTCCTCAGGTGGTGATCTATTTATTTCCCAAGTTTATGAATCAACGTAGGGTTGAATAATCAAACATTGAAGGGAAGAATTTCAACTTTTACATGTTTGACTTGTAATCCATAGATATACACAAGATATCAAAATTTAAAAAAAAGTAACTCAAGGTCTTCTATTGGTGATACTCTTAATGTAGGAAGATGATATGTTTTTCATCTTTGTTTCTCCCCTAGCCTCCTCTATTGGGAAGCTAAATCTGGTTGATACCTCTTCTTTATCAACCATATTTTCAAGAAATATGGTCTCTATTTCCAAAGTAATTTCTATGGCCTTTCGGTCATTTTGAACTTTTTGCATAAGATCCTGCAAATCATTTGGAGAGATGGTTTCATCCTCAACAACTTTCCATAGCAGATCCTCTTCAAATGGAGTTCTCTTAAATAGAGGATTGTGTATGATCCACTCTTTTCTTGGTCGATAAGATGTGGAAGAGCCTTGTGCAAAGATAGGATGTTTAGTCCAATGCACGACTGGGGGTGACTGTGGGGATTCTAATTTAAATTGAGAATCTATAGTTGGTTCAAGATTCTCTTGTGGGATTTTTCTTATGAACCAACCATTTGGTCCTGTATTTTGTGATGGTCTCATACAAAATCAGGTGGAAGTTAGATTTACATTTGTCATAGCCCTTTCATTTAATTTGTCAACCTAAGGAAACTCATAAGCTTGTGAAGTACCAAGTTTATTTTAATCACATAACCTAAGGATATGATTCCACAAATTATATCATTAGGGGAGTGTTTGTGATATAGCATTAATTCATCCACACAAATTGAAATTGCATAAATTAAAGTGTAGAAAGAAAATCACACCACACTGTGCATAAATAAAAGGAAGCATGAAATAAATAAACTTGCAAAAATAAAATGCACACACAATAAAGTAAATGAATCTACTTAGGAAATAAAAGAAAAGAAGTGGAGGAATACTAGCTAGGAGTGGACCCAAGCTCTAGCTACTTTTGCCTGGTAGACTATGAAAGTAGAAGGTGAATGAGAAACTCTTGAATGAACTTTATTGATGAATAATAGTTACAATACAATATGTTTTCTTTCTTCAATCCCCATTTCTTAGATAATTCTGTGTTTATATAATACACACAAGACTTCTATTACAATGTTGTTACGATGATAAAATATGCTATGTATAAGTTGAGATATTTTAATGTATAGTAGCATATACATATTAAAATAGTTAACAATTCTCTTTGGCCTTTCATGTAAATGGTAGATTTGTGTTCGATGCTTATAGTTACTCGTATTCTATTTCAGTAAATGGATATTTTATTTCTCCTATTGAAATAGGCCAACTGACATCTTTTGTCTTTTACCCAGGATCAACGTCTTACGTGGAGTCAACAGTAAAATTTGGTCAACGTAATAGGATGCAATATTAATTTGGCATGAATTGGATCAATATGCATTTCATTGAATGGGATCAAGGCACCTTTCTATGGGATCAAGGTTCCTCCCTTCAATAGGATCGTGGTGCCTTCCATTAACAATATAAAGGCACCTCCTATCAATGAGATCAAGGTGCCTCACATCAACAGGATCAAGGCATCTCCCATAAATGGGATCAAGGTGCCTCCCATTAACAGGATCAAGGTACCTTCTATCAATGGGATCAAAGAACCTCCAACAAATAGGATCAAAATACCTCCCATCAATGGTATCAAGGCACCTCCCACCAATGGGATTAAGGTGCCTCACATCAATGGGATTAAGGTGCCCCCCACGAACGGGATCAACGTGCCTCCCATCAATAGGATCAAGGTGCCTCCCATAAATAGGATAAAGGTTCTTTATGCTCTGATAAACCTTAGCCTCCTTAAGTATTGAATATGCCTAGTTCAAGAGGGATCTCTATGAGATCATGTAAAAATGTCGAATTAATAAAAATCTACACACAAGACACACTTTACACACAAGTTAGGTAATATGCATAATTTTATTTGAATATATATAAACATACATAAAAAGTACAACTCATATATAATATATGTTGCACAAAATCATTAGAACCTATGCCATAATATGAGCATTATGGTGCTCATCACTCCTTCTCTTCTCTTTGTCAGTAATCACTTTTCTACTCTTGTTTGTTATTGCACGACTTCAATCCTACTAACCACTCACTCCACTTCTACTGTCAATTATTGATATATTCCTCTTCGATGCCCACCAACACCTCATTCATAAATATTATTATTTAGTAGGTGAATCAAATAAACAAACTTGGGTTAATTGCATGTCTAAAATAAATACTTCCATCATGAATTAAACAAAAGATTTATTTTTCAAATATTTTTTCATTCACTAATATGCAGAGGTATTCAATTGAAAATTATCCATATTCAAATTCTTCTCCCTTGTTAAAATTATAAAGCAATACATTAGTCAAATACACCTAATCAAATATGTATGTTCGGTTAGCAAGAATCCAAAGACAAGTATCAATTTAATTTTCAAGAATTCCTGAAAAATGACTCAAGTGAGAGCATAATGTCTTTTTCAATAAAACATAAGTCTTGCATATACCAACACTTAGAATAACCAAATCATTAATTGATATTTTTCTTTAAAAATATTTGTTTTGCATAACTAGACATGAAACAATTAGTCTATCCATCAACAAAACACCATAGTAAAACATAAATCCAATCACATACATAGTTGATCGATGGAGGGTCATGACATACTCCACTCCTTAGGCTTAACATAGTCCTCTTTGTTTTATCATATTTACAACAATATATAATTTTTACATATCATTCAAATGGAAATGGAAAATATTTTTGCATGTCTATCACTTTTCCCAAGTAGCATTTTTTTGGAGTAGTGGTCCCATTCAACCTTACAATAATCTAGAGTCCCTTCCTCATTGATTTGGAATAAAAATAAAGGATCTTTACTGGTGAAACATATATAACCTTAAGGTCCACCATCTGCAGTTTAGAAAATTCCCACACATGTTCAATATTAGCTATATATTTTCTAAAGAATGATATGTGAAAGGTGTTAGCAATATTCAAAATATTTGATGGTAAGGCAAGTAGATATACAATAAGATTGATCTTCTCTATAGTTTGAAAGGGTCCAATAAAATTTGGATATATTTTTATGGATTTAATAGAACTCTAGCTTGGTCTTACTCTCAAAAACACTTTGTCACCTATAGTAAACTCTCTTGATAATATCTTGAGATCGGCATAACTCTTTCGATGATCCATAACTTCTTTAAGCCTTTCTCTGATTATCGTTAATAGTTTCTCTATTTTATTGACCATATCAGCTCCAAGCATAACCCTATCATCTAGGTTATCCCAAGATAATGGTATTATACACCTTCCATATAAATCTTAAAATGGTGCCATGCCTAAGGTCGAATGGTGACCATTATTGTAGGTAAATTGTACCAAGTGTAGGTAGTCTTCCCATAAGGTTTTATGATCCATACAATACATGTGAAGCATATCCTCTAAAACTTGGTTTATCATTTCAGTTTTACCATCAATCTCTAGGTGATATGTAGAATTGATGTTTAACCTAGTTCCAATGGCATGATGTAAATCTTACCAAAACATGGATATGAATATTGAGTCTCTATCTGAAATGATCACTTTCAAAAAATAATGATGCCTAAATATTGCTTTCACAAATTTGTTGCCCACAACCATGACATCATCCTTAGTATTTCCAAGAATAAAATATGTAACCTTGGTATGTCTATCGACCACAACTAGGATAGCATAATGCTAGAATCTACTATTTGGGAACCCTACAACAATATCTATTGAAATTATTTGTTATTTCTAAGTAGTCACATCATGAGGATATAACAGTCCTATAGGATGTCTATTTTTTACCTTTACTTTTTGTCATTTAAAACATTGAATAACAAATTTAGTTATGTTCCTCTTCATTCCTAGCCAATAGAAATTTTTCTTCATATTATCTCTCATTTTTTCCCCTCTTGGGTGAGTAGAATATGAATATTTGTGCACCTCATTCATGATAAGTTTTCTTAGATCACCGATCTCAAGAATCATCATCCCATCCTTAAAGCATAAGAAATCATCCTTGATGCTGAAGTCCTTACTTTCTGTAGGTTTCCTTTTCATTTTTTTCTTGAATTTGTTTGTAAAACACATCCTGATGTTACACTTCTCTAACTTTTTGCATCAAATCTACATGAATGTGTCTTAAAATAGATGTATTTTCTCCTACTCAATGCATCAATAACTTTATTTTCTTTCCATTTTATATATTTAAAACCAAAATTATATTTGGTGATAAATTCCATCCACCTTATATACATGGAATTTAGGAAAGGTTGGGTAAATATGTATTTTAGGCTTTGATGGTCTATCCCCAACTCAAAAGGTTTTCCTAATAAATAGTATCACCAAATTTTAAGATCAAATACCACTACTACCAATTCTAGATCATGGGTTGCATAATTAACCTCATGTCATTTTAGTTTCCTTGAACCATAAGCCACCATTGCTTCATCTTGAGAGAGCACTCCTTCCAAACCTTCCAATGATGCATTTATACATACAATAAAGCTACCCTGAGGATATGGTATCTTTAGTGTGGGATACATGGTGAGTTTTTGTTTAAGAAGATCAAAAGCTACCTCACATTTATCTATCCATTTTTACTCTTTTTCCTTCCTCTAAAGGTTAGTTATTGGAGTGGTTATCTTGGCATAATCCTTCACATAATACCTTTATTATCTGGCCAAACCCATGAAACTCCATACTTCCATCACATTCGTGAGTGATGGCCAATTTAGTATGACTTTTATCTTCTTAGGATATACCATGATTCCTTCTACTGATACAATGTGTTCTAAATATTGCACTTCTACCATATAAAACTCATACTTAGATAGGTTCATGTACAACTAATTCTTCCTTAGTAGCTCTAGAATGACCCTAAGGCACTGGTCATGCCCTAACTTATTTTAGAAATATATCAAAATATCATCTAAGAATACAAGAACAAATATATGTAGAATCTTCCTGAAAATGTTATTCATTAGGTTCGTAAATGTTGCTGGTGAATTTTTTAAACCAAAAGGTAAGAAAATAAACACATAATGTCCATAATGAGTTTTGAAGGCTATCTTAGGGGCATCTTCTTCGTGGATCCTCAATCGGTAGTACCCTAATTTAAGATCAATATTTGAGAAAATAGTGGCATCCTTGAGCTAATCAAGGAGAGATTTTATTCTAGGTAGAGGATATTTGTTCTTGATGGTTACCTTATTCAGCATTTTTTAATCTATGTACAATTGTAAGGAACCATCCTTTTTTTAACAAATAGTACAAGTGCACCCTAGGGTTACACAATTGGTTTGATTAATCCCTTATCCGATAATATTTTCAATTGTACCTTTAGATCTTACATCTTAATAGGGTTCATTCTATAAGGAGCCCTATGTATAGGCTCTATTCTAGGTTGAAGCTCAATTGTGAAATTAAATTCATGCTTCGAAGGTAATCCAAGTAACTCTTCTAGAAATACATCCCTAAAATCCTATAGTACTAGGTGTTTTCCAAACACCTCCTCTTTCTTTTCCTTTTTAATCTCATTTAACTTAACTACATATATTTTTCCTCCTCTCTTGATGGCTTTATTAAGTTGCATTACCAAGAGGATATGGGGTTGAAAAGCCCCTTGCAGGTTGTACACCCTTTGTACTTTCCTATCATATTTCGTATATTGAATCCATCTATCTTTTAAATTGATTACAACCTTCTAGAATTATAAGTAATCCATTCCTATAACTACATCGAAAACATGTAGCAATTCTACATAAAGGTAACCTATAGTTGTACCACTAGGTAAGATGATTTCAATCATAAAGTAACACTTGTTGGTCAAAATGACCACATCACAAGGAGTAAGGAGTGGTCTTCTCTAAATTTTGCTAAGTATAAAATAAAGATCGTGATGACATGATATTTTTGAGCTTGAAGGATAAACACAGAGAAAAGGTCATGATGGCACAACATTTTTGACCTCCAAGGTTGAACAAAGAGAAAAGGTCATGATGGCACGACATTTTTGATACCAAAGGCAAAGTCAGAGGAAAAGGTCACAATAGTGTGACATTTTTAAATCCAAAGGCTAAACGGAGAGAAAAGGTCGTGATGGCATGATATTTTTAAACTCGAAGGCTAAGCCAAAGGAAAAATTTGTGATGGCATGACATTTTTTAACCCAAAGGCTGAATGAAGAGAAAAGGTCACAATGGTATGATATTTTTGAGCCTAAAGGCTAAGTCAGGGGAAAAGGTCATGATGGACAACATTTTTGAGCTTGAAGGCTGAATAAATAGAAAATGTTATGATGGCACAATTTTTTTGAGACCAAAGGCTGAACGAAGAGAAAATGTCATGATGGCACAACATTTTTGAGCTTGAAGGCTAAATCAGGGGAAAATCTCGTGATGGTAAGACATTTTTTAGCCCGAAGACTAAAAAAATATTAATGATCATGATGGCATGATATTTTTGAGCCTAAAGGCCGAACGAATAGAAAAGGTTGTGATGGCACGATATTTTTGAGCTCGAAGGCTAAGTCAGAGGAAAAATTCATGATGGTACGATATTTTTGAGCCTAAAGAAGAGTAGTGAAAGAAAGCTGGGTTACGACACCTCCAAGAAGATAAAGGTATATTATGGTAACAAGAAGATCCCAACCATTCCTAGTTGAAGATCCCATGCTTTCTTAATTTCCACTCTACCAAAATGAGCCTATGAGTATATTGTTGTAATAACTTTTAGTTTTTTTGTTATGTAAATATATATATAGGATGACTGACCCAAACAAATGGTCGGACCTTGAATTTTTACAAGGCAATGTATATAGACTTCTAAAAACAAATAAAGACTATTTATTTTGGTTTTTGGCTCATTGGTATTATCATCAAGTATGTATGGGTTGTTAATTGCTATATAAGTTACATTGAATACAAAGTGTTTTAATTCTCATTCTGAGTTTCTATGTTTAAATTTCAGATAGCTCTAAAATTAAAAATTATAATAGATTTATGTTTGATTAAATCTACACTAGAGGATTATTTATTCTTTTTTTATGGTTTAAAGAATACTTTTCTATAAAAGGCTATATATATTGCTTTGTTGTTATCTAATTTTCACCACTTAAACATTCTTAGCAATAGCTATATTTCCCTCTCTTTATGCACTTTATTCTCCCCTATTTTTTCCCTAAATAAGCAAGGGACCATCCTCCTCTAGAGATTGAACCGGGTAAACTCTGTTTTGCACCTGGTATTTCAATGTTGGCAATGTATTGGGTGCAAATGTAACCAAAGGCATATTTTGCACCAACAATTTTTGGCACACCTGGTGGGACCCAATTCTATGATATATACAAATAAAATTCTTGGTGATTGTATTTGCCATTTTTAAAGTTTTTTATGAATCACCTGTTGACTTTTCCTAAGATAGGAACCCTAATAAAGCCCTTATATACTTTTTGGTTGAATACCATTTTTATATGATAACCAAATCTAAAGAAAAAACTTTTGAAGAGCCCATTGAATTATTTGAATTACATTTTGGTAGCCTCCAAAGCTAATACTATATTAGTTTATATAACCTCTTCTTCATCTACTATCAATATAGGATACGCAAATCATTCTCCAGCAGCATTCCCTAGTAATGCTGCTAGTGAAATGATAACTCTAGTTACCCATACACCCATAATATCAAGTAGAACCATAGCTAAAATGATCGTAAATAAATTAAATTTACCTTACCCTTCATGGAACCATATAGGTCCCCTGAATTTGGTAGTTCAACATCTAATTCTAGCAGTAGCTTCAAAAGTGCTACTCCAGTATGATAGTATTGGGAAGATGAATTATGAACATTGTCAAGATGTAGCTGCATTTGAACCAATACATAAAATCACTGAAGAAGATGTCATGATAGGACTATTAGTCATTTCCTTGAAATGGAAAATGATCTACTGGTATATATCCCTCTCCAATCAATCCATATCTACCTAGGATCATCTTGTTGGCAGGTTAGTAGAAGAGTTAAATGAACATGCTAATCCATTTTAACTACTAACCCAATTCACTATCATTCAAAAGCACCCTCAAGAAGAGATAGTTAACTTCAACATTAGAATCAATTGAACTTGGCATAGGATAACTGACTGGTTGAGGCCAACAAATGAATAGTCAATGTAATATTATCTGAGAGCTTTCAACTTAGATATAAGTATGACTATTAGGAAATCCCAAGTATTTACTTTCCCGTATATTTTTCAAGAAGCTCAAAAGGTAGAAATAGATATAATTTCTATTGGAAGGTTTACTACAAATATGATAATTCCCATCTTCTCTAATCTACCGCAAGCATCAAATATTGCTTTTCCAACTCCTACTCCCCCTTCTAATATAAGTCTCCCTAAATGGACCGGATAACCTAATATCCTAGTAATACAAGAACCTCTCACTCCTCTAATGCTTCCTACCATTCATATACTTCTTATGGCTACATTTTCATCAACTCTAGATCCTCAACTTGTAGCTCTACAATATCTACAATCAACCTAGAAAACTTTGATGAATAAGATGACCTTAGTGGAAAGAAGAGAAGCAAATTTTTTTTTCCAACCAAGGATATTTCCACATGAAATAAGATATCAAGCCTCCACGAGTGGTAGAAACCATGATAAAACTAATGTCGTTTACACAAATGAAGATATTGAACCCACTAACACTTCGATAGAGATAAACTTTTGATGTTCTACATGTAACGATCCACACAGTGAAAACTTGTGTATGGTCCATCAACATCACCTCCAAAATATAGCTATTGAAAAGGCTAAGAAAACCCTCAAGGTTTAGGTCAATATGATTAGGGAAGAGATTCCAAATTTTATGATGCCCTTTGATGAACAAGTGGTTGTTCTAACCATATCAGGAAATAAAACTTTATAGGTTTACCCCCAAGAACTTAACCACTTGAAAATACCTTCATCTGTGAGGAACCCAATTGAGAAAAGAACCTTCTACAAGAAATATCCCCAAATTTCAGCCTATAAATAAGTGGAAACATTTAAAGAAACACCCCTATAGAAGGAAGTAGAGATGCAAGAATAAGTAAGAGATAAATTGAGATACCCCTCACTAACTAAGCTTCAAAGGAAATATGCTACTCAAGGGTACATGAATAAGTATGACACAATTTTAAAAGATAAAAGTGTTGAACCCCTCCCATTCACCATATTCGAGGAGATGAATAAAAATCTCTCCAAAGCAACTATGTATGAAGCTTTGCAGTTTCTAGGATAGTTTGATTTATTGTAGGAATCCTTGAGATCTATGAAAAATAAGAATAAAATACCAACTCAGTTAGATTCTACACAAGCTAGCCTGACACAGGATTATGCATAGTGGCGAATATTCAAAAAATGGGTGAATATTAGGATTTTAAAAATTGGAAATTGGTGAATATGAGGCCCCTCGATGTTGGACCATTAACCTAAAATTTTCAAGATAAATTTTTTCTTAGGGTCAATTTGCCACAATATATATCCAAACATAGGTATATTTGTACTCGTTGGAAATATCTTTTCAAGCCTAATATAATGGTGGTGTTTTTAGGAAGTTATAATATGATTTAATAGGTCACAAATAGAGCCAAATATGAACTTATAGTTTAGGGCTTCAAGTACCCCAAATTTTGGTGTGTAGATGATCAATTTGATTTGCTTAGGATTCTCCATGATTCACCTTGATTTTAATTAGGATTCACCATTTATTACAAGTACATTTTGAGTCCAACCCCTTATGCATAACCCTAGCCTAACATCTACTTCAAGAAAACATAGACCTTCTCCCTTCTATTTGGCTCTTCAAATAGAAGGATGGATGGTATACAATTGTATGATAGATTCTGAAGTTGCAACAACTATGATACCCAAATCCATATACGACATCATGGGAATGGAATACACAAGGAGTAGTCATGGGGTCTTGAAATTGGGTGCAACCCCTATAAAAACTGTAGGGGTGACCAAGATATTTCAATAGTTCTTCATAGACTACCTCAACTCACAGTTATACAATAGGTAGTCATAGTGGATCTAGAACCTTATTTTGGTATGTATCTCTCCAAAGAATTCACCACAAAAATAGAAGGATATTTATCATTATATTACTCGTACTTGGAAATCCCATTCAAGGGCAAAAGAGTGAAAGTATTCAATGATAAAACATCAACTTTTTACATTGAAAAACTTGAAGAGGAAGGTAAACAAGCCACTACAGTAAATATGATGACCGAATAATTGGAAAATCTAAACTTAAGGGAAGAATCTCTAAATGTACTACAAGAAGAAGACCATATCTCTCTCCAATATTTCAATGGCATGATTGAAATAGATATGGAAATCTACTTAATTATAAATCCTAAGAAAAGCAACACCACTCCTCTCTGTCAGGTAGACACATCTACTGATCAACTATGGAAACTTGTATTTGATGGTGCTAGATGTAGAAATGGAGCAAGATTAGGTATTGTTTTAATTTCTCCAATGGGAAAAAAAATTCTTACAATTTAACCTGGAGTTGCACTAACAATGCAGTAGAATATGAAGCTATCTAATTAGGCCTTAATAAAGCTAAAAATCTAGGTATCAAATAGCTCTAGATATTTGAAGATTCTGAATTATTAGTATATTAGGTCACTGAGAAATGTGCGAGTAAGCAGCATTACCTTAAGTCTTACAAGAATAAAGTTTAGGACTTGCTATAATCTTTTGAATCTTTAAACCTCAAGATAATTCCAAAATAAAAGAACACTCATGCAGATTTACTGGCTTTAGTAGGTGTAAAATTTTTCCTTATTAGCAATGTGATCCAGAAGTCTAAGAGAGTCAGACTGATCTATAGGCCCTCTATGTTAGATAGATATACCTTTTGGTAGGTATTCAAGAATGCTAAAAAATAGTGGACTTTCTCATCCATGAGATGAACTGCTCGAACGATAGTGTCTAAAGATGAAAAAGAAGCAAGTATGATCCAATTTAAAAACAACCATTTCCCATAAGGTTTAATCACTCTCAAAAGTTTATTTGATAAAAATGACGAGTCAAGTAGCCATAAAATGAAATTTAACAAGCATAGATAAAAAGAGGCTCAAATGGAATCAGATAAATCCATTAAAATAGGGGTAAACACTACAAAGGAAGAACTAGACCAGATTCAATATTTGTGCAAGGAATTCCCTAACATCATCACCTGGACTTATGGTGACCTTAAAGTCTACTCTAAAGAGACTATCCAATATAAAATCAAACTCGAAGAAGGTACACAACCGTTCCAACAAAATCAAATACTGGTGAATCCCAAGATAGAAGCTCTCATGAAGTAGTAACTATTGAAATTGCTCGAGGCCAATATTGTCTACCCAATCAAGCATTCTACTTGGGTAGCTAACTTGGTCATGTTTAGAAAAAATAATGGAGATATTAGGTTGTGTGTTGACTTTCAAAATCTAAACAAGGCTTAACTAAAATACCATTATCCTCTCCCACAGATAGACCAGACCCTCCATACAGT
The DNA here is from genome assembly GCA_028583015.1 of Wollemia nobilis. NCBI lineage: Eukaryota > Viridiplantae > Streptophyta > Pinopsida > Araucariales > Araucariaceae > Wollemia > Wollemia nobilis. Next base: position 6,916,718 of record JAQPPZ010016931.1, read on the forward strand.
CGTAGGAGCAAAAATATTCTCACTCCTAGATGGATTCTCTGGATAAAATCAGGTATGGATTAAGGATGAATATCATTTTAAAACTACATTCACCACCAAGTGGGGGACATTCACTTACTATAGGATTCCTTTCAGATTATCCAATGCTTGAGTAACTTTCCAAAGAGCAATGGATGTAGCCTTTGGACAACTCGTCATCATGATTATAGTGATATACTTAGATGATATGACATTGTTCTCTCATGGGAAGGAAGATCACATTGATCATATTAGAAGTATTTTTGAGAAATGCAAAGAGTTCATCACCTCTTTAAACCTAAAGAAATCCATTTTTGTTGTGGAAGAGGGTATTTTACTAGGCCACATCATTTCTAAGGATATGCTAGCTATAGATACTAACAGAGTGAAAGCAATATTAGAACTCCCTCTACCCCCCAAAAAAAAGGTATTTCAATCCTTCTTTAGGAAGATTAACTTCATACACAAATTCATAGCATATTTTACACAAATTTTCAAACCCATGACCAAATTGTTAAAAAATGATGCTTAATTCAAGTGGATAGACTTAAGGAAAAAGGCTTTCTAATAGATAAAAGAAAAAATAGCCCAAGCTCCCATATTAGTAAATCTAGACTACTCTAGAGGCTTCATATTGTATGTTGTAGGTGAACAAGAGAGCTATGTCATAGTACCTACTCAAAAAGGGGCCTAACAATGAAGAGAGACCTATAGCATTCCTAAGTCAAACTATGCAACAACATGAAGAGAAGTACAACTTCATCAAAAAATAAGTTTATGCAATAATAAAGTCATTAAAAATGTTCAGGCATTTTATTTCACAGAGTAGGACCATTGTGTATGTGGCCCACCATGATGTTAGGAATTTCATCATACAAGGGAAATTGAGCAATAAAATAACTGGTTGGGTGTCAAAGATACAGAAATATGATATTGAGTTCTATCCAAACAAACTAGTGAGAGGCAAAGCATTATGTCAATAACTCATAAAACAAGTCTCATCAAAATATATGGCCTACCAAACTCAAGAAGCAGACTCAGATGATGATCGACCCTTGAGTGAGCCTATTTGGGCCAACGAATTGATCAAATACTTCTAGATTGGAAAGTGTCCAACAAGCTTGAATGCTTTGTAGATAAGAAGATACAATATCTATGCTTTGAAGTACACCCTATTACCTGAAGGTTTGTACAAAAAGAATCTATATGGTGTATTACTTTGGTTCATAAAATATGATCAAAAGCAATAAAATATTGGATGAATTCCATGGAGGCCAATCAAGAGGCCACTACGCCAAGAGAACCATTGCCTTAAATATCATAAATACTAGATGCTATTGGACAACCATTTTCTCATATACCTTCAGAGTGACAAGATACTGTGAGAAGTGCCATAGATACATTGGGAGAAATAGAAACACTTCAATACCTTTTAAATCCACTCAAGTTGAAGAACCTTTTCAATAAAGGGGGTTATATTTCATCAGAGTGATAGAACCTGACTTGTCTCTTGGACATAAATACATCCTGATCGCTAAATATTATTTCACTAAGTGACCTAAGGCAATACCCACTAAGAAAACAAACCAGGTAGTTGTAATGGAATTCATGGAGAGTTTTATCACAAGATTCAGTATCTTAGATGTGTTGGTCATATACAATAGTACATATTTTATAGGTGCTAAAAATATTGACTTTGAATGTAAATATGGGATCTACTTGAAGACATCCTCAAATTATTATCCATAGGAAAATGGACTAGTCGAATTGACGAATAAAAACTTACTCTAAATCTTAAATTGGACTCTGAAATACAATAAGATAAGTTGGCACTCTATGATAAACCAAGCATTATGGGCTGATAGGATCACTATCAAGAAGTCTATAAACACCTATCCCTACTCTTTAGTCTATGGTAAAGAAGCAGTCCTCCCAATACATGGAAATATTAGCTTTAAAGTTGCTCAATCAAACTAGCACAAAGGAGGCAGAGCCAATGGAAAACAAGTTGATTCAACTCCTATAATTAGAAGAACAAAAAGAACAAGCCTATGACCATTATCAAAAACATATGGTCACCATGAAGAAATGGTTTAACAAAAAGGGTACCCTTAGGAATTTCAAGGTAGGAGACTTGGTTCTAAGGTGGAATGAAAGGAAAACAAAACTTGGAAACCACCAAAAATTTAACACATTCTAGGAAGGACCCTTTGGGATAATCGAAGAAAAAAAAAAACTTCTATTTGATAAATGAAGAGGGTTAGATCCATCCCATCCTCACCAATGACTTCCATATGAAGTTGTACTATAAGTAAAATATTTCTCTCCACTTTGCATGTATTATATGTAAATATGTTCTCATTTCTTTCTACGACCACCTCAAGGAAAAATGTTGAGTTTTCACAATATTTTAGCATCCAAAGGCCACCTTAAGGAAAAATATTGATAAGGAAAAATATTGATTTTTCATGACATTTTGGTGTCCAAATACCACCTCAAGAAAAAATATTGAGTTTACATGACATTTTGGCATCCAAAGGCCACCTCAAGGAAAAATATCAAGTTTTCATGATATTTTGGCATCCAAAGGCCGCTTCAAGGAAAAATATCAAGTTTTTAGGATATTTTGGCATCCAAAGGCCACCTCAAGGGAAAATGCTGGGTTTTCATGACATTTTGGCATCCAAAGGCCACTTCAAGGAAAATTGTTGAGTTTCATGACATTTTGGCATCCAAAGGACACCTCAAGGAAAAATGTCAAGTTTTCGTGACATTTTAGCATCCAAAGTCCACTTCAAGGAAAAATGTTAAGTTTTCACAATATTTTGGCATCCAAAGGCCACCTCATGGAAAAATATCAAGTTATCATGACATTTTGGCGTCCAAAGGCCACCTCAAGGAAAAATGTTGAGTTTTCATGACATTTTGGCGTCCAAAGGCCACCTCAAGGAAAAATATCAAGTTTTTGTAACATTTTTGTGTCCAAAGACCACTTCAAGGAAAATTTTTGATTTTTCATGATATTTTGATGTTCGAAGGCCACCTCAAGTAAAATATCAAGTTTTCATGATATTTTGATCATCCAACAGTCAAAATCAAAGAAACCATGCCTTTTGGCAAGAAAATTAGTTTTCTTAAATTTTTAAAACTCCTACCTCTCAAAGTATCACCATAGTAAGTTATTGGCTCAGAAAAGAGGTGACACAAAGTTATTGGCCCAGGAAAGAGGTGAAGTGATGCCATTAGCCCCGATAAAATGGTAATGCATGGCAGTTAGTTTTCTTGATGATGGAACATGAAATAAAGCATTCTGTAATGTTTGAAATTAGTCATGAGGTGTGTGCCACCAACCATAATTAATGCATGGTTTTTTAGCGTGTGCATGCACATCTACTTATGCTGGAGAATATTTTTCATCACTTATCTATCCTCTAAAAATTTTCCTTTACTTGCAGTGTCCTCGGATTTCCCCCAAGTTCTCTAAGCTCTTCTGAGTGCCTCTTAGGTTTTTTTGTATACCAAAGTCATAGCAAGCAACCATGATAACATCTCCCCCAATCGCTAAGAAAAAGTGTAGGCCCAATAAAATTGAAAGCAATTTCATAGACCTAGATTCATACATCACTGATACTATAGTAACATGGAAAGAAAATTCAAAAATATGTGGAATCCAGGGTAGCAAAGTGCATCATGCCATTGAGCCTAAGCACATTCTCCTATGATTTCCTACTCTCTTGGTATGTCTGCACCCCTGTTCACCCCTGCCCTGAATTAATCAAAGCCATGGCAACTTTATACGATGTAAAACACAAAATTATCAGTAATTCTAGGGACAAATTTGTTTTTAGCCTAGATACTAATGTAGTTAGGGTCACCTTAAATTGTGATAGAAGACCCACTATAAACCCCATTTCTTTTGACACAGTTAACTTAGCCAAGTTCTATACCTCTACCCTCAATATAAAATTATTTTTGAGATAACATATGAAAGAACCTCCTTCGAAGGGGACCCTACCAGAATCTCTTATCCCCTTATAAAAATTAAAAAACAAGGAGCTTTTATCCATGCTAGCTATGGTAGTGGGACCAGAATCTGATGTGCTAGTATACAGATGGTAGATTGTAATGGCATAGTGTTTTTCAAACCCTAAGTTCTATGATGTCTCATGTGTGGATAATAAGATAGTGCCACTTTTCTTCGATTGGCCAATATACCTAGCTCAATAAATACATGTAGGCCTATTCAGAATACGAAGGGATTCCCTAGAGGCTTTTAGGTTTTCCTCTTACCTAGTATGGATTTTATTCTTTTTTCAAGCAAAAAAATCAGAATTCATCTCTACCACAAGAAAATACCAAGATGGAAAGAATTTTTTAGTATACGAGTGGACAATGATTCTCTCAAAACCAGAATCATACTACTGATTTAATATGGAATTCCTAGACCATACCTTAAAAATTATGTATGGGACTATGCAAAGAATCCCCTAAAATATGTGGGATACCCTACACTCATGCAGAAGAGGGATATTGGTTCATCTTGATGCAAAGGGATAGTTGTCAAATTGTGTGGCTTCACAAGGAAGCCCTTCTTAATTTTTTATTATGTCACTAAGTGATTGGTTGCTCTAAAGTATTTGAGACATATTGAATATATAAACTATAAATTTGGCACAGGGGCTAGAAATACTGGTACATTTCTCATGCATTTCCAATTTGCAAGGGTATTTATCTCAAAAAATGGAGATCACGAGTGAATCGCTCAAACTCTAAAGAGCCTGAAATTAATAGAATTACCACAAAAATAGAAGTATGATCCCATCAATGGATTTTCTCAAAAAAAGGTTTCTCTCAACCAGAATTCCTTTAAGAAATTTCATGCATCAAATAGACAAATCAAAAAACAAGGCAATAATAATGAAGAAGACGAAGCATTAGAATGGCATGTCGAAAAAATGTAGTCATTGACCCTATGGCATGATTTCTATGAGCATCTGATAGATTGGAACCCCGAGGTTAATTCAATCCATAAGTTGGGTGAAAATGTTATTAAAAGGATGAATAAAAAGGGGAAATACTAGACACATCCAAAAATTCTAGCTTGGTGGCAGATGAGGTTCCAGATGCAAATGCACACCAAATATGGAATAAACTATGATCATGAGTTTTGCAAGAGGTATGACAATTATCATGCCACATGGTATGAAACTTTTACATATAAAGTACCACCAGGCATCATTGGTATCCCGGTTCTACTCATCATCGAAAAGGTTGAGACTAGCCAGTAAAAAGGTAAAGAGATCATGATAGAGGGATCTAAACAAGCAGAAGTCCCAAAGAAGATCGCTTGAAAATTCATCCCCCCTTCCACATAAGACACATAGTATAACGATGATGCTTCTCTCATCTATAGAAAGAGAAAAATAGAATCGACAAAGACAAAGGGATAAAATAAAAAGAGTTAGGAAGAAACACACTCTAAAGAAACATGGGACTAAGAAGAAATAGAGGACCATGAAGGAAACACAGGTGAACACACAGAACAACTATCTAGATAGCAAGAGACAAGCAACCAAGATATGGATGATGAAGAACATAGGTTTATACTAAGAGGGGGTGAATAGTATAAGACCATATTTTACTTGTATTTCCCAAATAATATTATTCAATATTATCAATGGCAATATCAATAGCAGTAATCAAAGCAATGCATAAATTATCACACACAAGAGAGAAAAAAATTTAACGTGGTTCACCCAATGTGGGCTACTCCATAGAGAAAAAATTTCTTCTAAATTTTGTCAACAAATATCTTGGGAATCAATTACCTATTACAATGTGTATGGACCTTTGTCCAAAGGATACACCAATATCCTATGCTCTGATTTGTGGATATCTCTCAATAGGAGAACTATTTCCACTTTTCTCTGGTTTGTAGAACTTGATCTAGGAGAACTCTATCTCCTCAGCTGGTTCATGGATATCTCTCTACATAATAACTCTATCTCCCCATATGGTTCATGGATCACACTCTATTGGAGAACTCTTTCCATTTTCTTTGGTTCTTGGATCTCCCTCCATAGGATAATTCTATCCCCTTGATCTATTTATGGATCTTTCTCCATAGGATAACTCTATCCCCTTTTATCTGGTTCATGGATCTTTCTCCATAGGATAACTATATCCCCTCTACTATGTATGGTGATCTTCTATAATACTTCTACCCCCACTGCTATAGCTTGTGGATCTCTCTCCATAGGAGACCTCTATCCCCACTACACTGGTTTATGGATATCTATCCACTGGAGACTATTGTCCTCTTTGTTTTATCACCTCCAAATATTGCTCTCAACTCTATATAAAATATGCACTAAAATATATCCCAAGTCTAGTACAAATATGCTCTAAATCTAGTCATAGATCCGTAGCAAACTTTGTTTTAAGTCTAGCACAAATTTGCTCTAACTCTACTTACAAATCTGCACCAAAATCTATCTTAGGTCTAGCACAAATCTGCTCTAACTTTACTCATAAATCTACACTAAACTCTATCTCAGCTCTAGCATAAATCTGCTCTAACTCTGCTCAAAAATCTACACCAACTCTATATCAGGTCTAGCACAAATCTGCTCTAAATCTGCTCATAAATATTTACCAACTCTATCTCAAATACGCATCAAGCCTTAACACAAAGCTTGAACAAATTTGTCCTCAATCCACTCACAAAACCTACTCAAATATTTCTAGACTTTGCATACAAACACAACTAAATTTTTTTTCAAAAATATTTCTCCACACAAATAAATTCTACTTAGAATTCATTTAACCTCTGGAACATATAGAGAATGATATGCTCTATCAAAAACTCAATATTTTCTACTCAATTATTAAGTCTGTCGCTTTCACATGTATTACATTTATTTCTCTTTTAAACATAGATCTAGTCTAGCACATGACACTAATCTTCTTTATGCACACACTTGCTTTCACAAATATTATTTCTAATGTTTACACTTTCACTTTTAATATCACTCAAAACCAATGCCAAAAAATTCACACACTCATTCAACCAATGAAGCACAATTTTCTCACAAACCCTAAACAAGTATTTTCAAACTTATTCCAACAAAGAGCACAATATATGTCTCAAACCATAACTCTAATATTTTAAATAATGCTTATCAAAAAATCCATTTCACTCCATCTTATGTTCCAAAAAATTCACTTCAATAAACCCTTTAAACAATGAATGATGTGCCCATACCCATTAGCTTGCTCTTATGGAGATATATCTTCAAAAATCTATCTCACACAATATCTTTTGCAACTATAAAATATTAGCACAAGATATTTTCATATATTGGGAACCTTTATCAACAAGTGTGCACAATTAATTTCCAAACCAAGTCTCTATACCTCTTTTGGTTTCTCAAAATAAAACATTAAATCATGAACCAAGTCCTTCAAATTGAATCAAATATTACAAACAATAAAGGTACATTCTACACCTTTTATCTCCCACTTAAAATATCAACAAACACTCCCAAAAGGATTTACCAATAATTTCCTTATTACTCCACAAAAAAACACTTCATAAAAATACACTCTCCATTATATTTTTCTTTTAAATAATGGCAAGAAATACAAAAAAAAAATTCTTATAACTCCTTAAGTCCAATGGTGCTCAAAAAATCAAACACACCTTAAGCGCCTAACAACTCAACCTTAGGCATTAATAAAAATTAAATCTTTGCTTACCAAAATTGTTGCGGGTGAGATTCGAACACAACACCTCCTCCATGCTAGCCTGCTCATGCTACTTGGGCTGCCAGTAGGCAAACCACCCACACGATAATTAATATGCATGATTCACACTTTGGATTTTGCGTAACCTTCCTTGCCTAAAAAAATAATTTCAAAATAGATGCCACCTGGATTTGACCTCATGACCTGTTGTCTACCTACATTTTAAAACTGCCCAATATGCCACTAGGTCGATGATCTGGTTGGAGATAAGATATTACAATCTTCTCCTTATACACATCCAGAGCCTTATCATCTTCTACTCATGATTGTGCACATTGATAAATCGAATAAATAACTCATCAAACACACAACCTTAAGGCTAGAAAAATCATCCATATTAATATGGATTTACAACCATGCTTTGAACATCAATGTTGTTTAAGAATTTAAAAATTATTTTTAAAGTTGGCATCAAAACCCACTTTGGATTATAAAATAATATAATATAAAATATTATATTTATTTTATAATTTAACCATAGGCTTTAACCTTTTAAATTTAATATTATAATATTAAAATATTATAATATTATTTCTTTTTTGAACCTTAGTAACTTGCTCCCATCCGGATTTTTAAACCATGGCCTTCAATATTTTAACAAAACACTTGGATCTTTGTCCCAAACATATTGGTATTAAAATATAAATATTATAACCCTTTCATTTTATCAATTTCCTTGAACTCATAATGATCTTTGCCTTGCATTTTACCAACTTATAGACCTTGTATTTTTGCCATGCCAAGTTATCAATGACAACCAATGTCATCAATCTATGACCTCAAAACTTTGACATAAATGACAACAATATACTTAAAATTTCCAACAATCTCCTCCTTTTTCATTGATGGCAACCCTTTCAAAAAAACTTTTTCAACCATTCCAAATATGCTCCCCTTGATAAACCGCTCTCCCTGACTAAATGCTCTCCCCATTAATCAAATCTATTTCCATTTTATATCAATGTCAAAGGGATTCCTTTTGGGATAAGGATAAAAATCTTAGCTCAACCCCCTGATTTTGGGGTGGGAATATCCCCACTCTCAGCATGCAATGTTATTTTCCTATCTACCTTCCTTTTCTAACATACCATTTTGATCCTTTTGAGTGTCCCTATTCTTGCTTATCTCTAGAAGCTCTGGAAACTTTGTTCTACACCACTTGGCCTTATGCCCTAGATTATTGCACTTGTAACACTTAATTTTGTAGTTATTGGAAGGTGCAAATATCTTGAAGTTCCTCCTCATGAAACCATAATCATTTCTATCATGAAACCTATAGTGGATTGCTTTATGACCAAATCAATTACAAGAGTAGCTATACCCTTGAAAAAATGTTCATATTTAAAGTTACTCTTAATAAAACCATATTCCTTGTTTCCATGAAACCTAAAATGCATAGCCTTGCGACCAAACCGATTACATTAAAAACAACATCCTTTGAAGAACTCTTATCTTGAGCCTATTGGTCTCTTAGTCCTTTCTTCTCTGTGATAATACATGTTTTTTGTTTATGCATTGTTTCCTTTTTTAGTGAAGCTTCTATTCTTCAACTTATCCTCATAAGTCTCAATTTCTTCTTCACTCTCTTCCTATGAAACTTCTTTTGAGCTTGAGCATGACCCTTCTTCTTGTTTCTATTGTCCTTCTTCAAAACCAAGTCATGTTTTGATAGATGAAGATCATTGTGTATTGATAATATTATCCAAAAATTTTAAATTTTCCCAAACTTGTATAGCTTATCCTTGGAATCTTTTACTTCCATCCTTAGTGAAATTATATCATATTTTATTTTTTCACATTCTAACTCTTTTGCTTCTAAATTTTCAATCATGACCTATTTAAGTCTCCTTTGCCTTAGCTATTGAGTTTGTCAAGTCTTGTATGAGATTTCCTTTTTCTTCCTCACATTATTAAACTTGAGCCTTTAGTATTTAATTCTACTTTCTAACCTTTTTCAATTCTCTAAGAGCAACAATAAGTTTTGCTTCTATATCTACTATGCCTTCCTCTTAATTTTTTGAATATTTTCTACTTCTTGGTCTCCAAGTGAAGAACACAAGCTTATACTGAGAGGAGGGTGAACAGTATAAGACCACTTTTTACTTTTCTTTCCCAATCAATATTATGCAATGTATAGATAGCAATATCAACAACAGTAATCAAGCAATGCACAAAACACCATACACAATAGAGACACCACAATTTACGTGGTTCACCCAATGTGGGCTACTCCACGGAGAAAATATTTCACTAAAATTTTCTCAATCAATCTCTTGGGAATCCTTCCCTATTACAATGTTTATGGACCTCTGTCCAAAGGAGATACCAATCCCCTAAATCAAGTTCGTGGATCTCTATCCATAGGAGAACTCCTTCTCCTCTTCTTTGTATGGTGATCCTCTAGAAGACTACTGCCTCCACTACACTGGCTTGTGGATCTCTCTCCACTGAAGACTCTTGTCCCCACTCAGAAGACCTATCCTCACTACCCTGGCTGATGGATCTCTATCCACTGGAGACTACTATCCTCTCTACTCTATCACCTCCAAAGCTCTATCTCAAATCTGCACTAAACACAGTCCTTCGATCTAGCACAAATCTGCTCAATCTCTATCTCTGGTCTGGCACAAACTTATCCTCAAATCTACACCAAACTCTGCTCCACAAGTCCACTCAGAACTTGCTCAATTCTGCTCAACAAGTCCACTCAGAACTTGCTCAAATATGCTCAACAAGTTCACTCGAAACTTGCTCAATCTGCTCAACAAGTCCACTCTAGAACTTGCTCAATCTTGCTCAACAAGTCCACTCAAAACTTGCTCAAATCTGCTCAACAAGTCCACTCAAAACTTGCTCAAATTTGCTCAACAAGTCCACTCAGAACTTGCTCAAATATGCTCAACAAGTCCACATCAAAACTTGCTCAAATATCTCAACAAGTCCACACAAACTTGCTCAAATCTGCTCAACAAGTTCACACAAAACTTGCTCAAATATACTCAACAAGTCCACAGAACTTGTCCAAACCTTCTCAACAAGCTCACATATAACTTAACCAATCTCATAGAAACATAAAGAGAATTGTTAGAGACCCAATATGTTTCAACTCAATGCTCAAACACTTTCTCAACTCAAATCAGAATATAGGATAGTTTGTTTTATGGAACTTGAACAATCACTTCACACACCCACTTGACTAGGCTCAACCAACTCTACTCAACCAATCATTCAAGAAACAACCCTTGCTCACAAACCCTAGTCCAAGCATGTAAACATCAACTCAAAATATTTCCAACAATGCTCAACAACAAATCTCACATAACAATGATACTCATGCTCTTTTCAAACTCTAGTTCAAGTTCTTTGCACAACAACTCACTTCAACAACAATGCTTATAAAACAATCTTCACATAACAATGATACTCATGATATTTTGCACAACCCTAACTCAGGTTCTTCACACTACCAATGGCTTCAACAACAATGCTTATAAAACAAGGTTTTAATAACAAATCTTTATTCCAAAAACCTTGAAGCATTAACCAAAAACACTCTAAAAAGGAAACCCTCCCAATCAAGTCCTTTTCACTCCAAACTTATTTTCCAGAAAACCAATCAATCAACTCAACTATGGAAGAATGTGCTCATACATTTTTCTTGATGATGAAGGGATCTCATAAATCTGCCACAACCACAACAACTTCTATGCCAATCTCAAAGAGGTTAGATGAGTAAATATTTTCTCACAATATAATGTAAAATACTCAATTACACCTTATCACTCCACCTTTCAAAAACAACCATCAACATACATAAAGTATTTATCCAATCACACCTTATAAACTCCCAACTAATAATAAATTCAACATCCACCACAATAACTCAAAACCTCTTTAATCAATTTCAATTGCAAGAAGAACTTTGGCAAAAATCAAATCCTTTTTCTTTAACAACCTTAATAACATAAATCCCTTCTCAACAAAACAATCTTTCAAAAACCCTTTTAACTCCAAATAGCACAAATCAATTTCCAATAAAAATAATCCTTCACAAACCCTTATAACTCCAAATGCAATTTAATTAACAATAAATCTTCACAAACCCTTATAACTCCAAATGACCCTTTAATAAAACCTTAGGCAATATAAATTTTAATCAAAAAATTACCTTTGCCACTAGTGGGATTCGACCCCACGATCTCTGCCTCTGTGAGCGCTCTAGCCATGGGCTTGACCACCACGTGTGCTAGATGCACATTTGAAAACCAATGAGCACTTCGTGCTCCTTCTTCACCACCTAGCGCTCAAATCGAATGCAAAACAAAAAGTCTTCCTTTGGCACATCCATGAGAATCGAACGTGGGCTCCTCCTTTCCCAATGCCTTTGCAAAGCGTGCGCTACCAATGGACCACCGTGTCCTATGTGGCTCAAACCATACGTTGTCCTCTTTTTATCTTCTTCCCTAGCACTAATAAGACAAAGCTCTTTGTCTTCTTCCTCAACGTTCACGATGCACGAAATACCTTCAACCTTTTTGCATGGGAATTAATTCATCGAGGGGTAAGTTTTGAATGCCCCTTTGGGCATTAATTTATACACAAAACCACCATTCAAATTTAGACATCGGCGCTCCTTAATTTTGATGATGTCGATACTAGCTAAACCTTTATATAATTTATAAATTATTTAAATTCCAATAGAATTTAAATTTTATAAATTATATTTTAAAACCTTTGACTTTAATAAAATTAAAGTCTTCCATGGGGTAAATTTAAACTTGCAACTTGTACTCCACTGATCTGATTTAAAATATTCTACCATCATGGGTTTAATTAAACCCTCATAAAATATTATTTTGCCAATTTATTCTTCAACTCTTCGCTTTGTTCCTGGTGTTAATAATGGTGTGCTCCATGGTGTTGATGATGGCTCCATTTGTTCACTTTGGCATCAATGACGACTTTTTCACCTTGACATCAATGACAACTAACTGAGCTCAAAATGTCCAACAATCTCCCCCTTTGTCATTGATGGCAACCCAAATTATTTTAACTAAAAACTTGACCTTTCCTTTGTTTTGCTCCCCCTGGGACACTGCTCCCCCTGGCTCAATGCTCTCTCAAATATCAAATCTCTCCCTCTTACTCAAATCTAAATCTCTCCCCCTTACTCAAATCTCTCCCCCTTTGACATCAATGGCAAAGGGTCACCTTTGGGGCTCGGGGCTAAGAATGAGCCTCTTAGCTTAGCCCCTCCCCCACCTTCTATTGAGGTGGTTAATTCCAGGGTGGGAGTATTTCTACTCCCAGAAAGCACTATTCTTTACCTTTATCCTCTTTTCTTCTTATCTAAATTTTTTGATTCCTCTGACTATTTCTATCCATGTCCATGTTCCTGTCCATGTCATCATTCATGTTCCTATTCATATTCATATTCATGTTCCTGTTCCTGTTCATACATATTTTTGGAATGTCTGCTCTACACCACTTTGTTGTGTGACCATCATTGTTGCACTTATAACACTTAATGTTATTATTCCTTGGAGGTGCAAATGTCTTAGGATTTCTCCTAGTGAAGCCATATCCTCTTCTATCATGAACCCTGCAATTCATTGCCTTGTGACCAAACTGATTACATGAGTAGCAATACCCATGGAAAAGTTATATGTTCCCATATTCCTGTCTTACATGTGTCCTGCATTGTGAAGCCATGTGCCCAAACCTGTGACATGAAAAGCATCTTCCATTAAAGTTTCCTTGTCTTGACCTCATTGGTCTTCTATTATGATTGTTGTTCCATTTGTATCTTCTTTGTGCATTGTTCCTATTTTTGTTGAACTCTCTATTGTCCAACTCATCCTTAGATGTCTCACTTTATTTTACATTATCTTCTTCTAAAGTATCTTCATCTAAAGTTTCTTCTCCTCCAAAACTTGAAGTTGACTCTCCTTCCCATTTATTTTGATTTTGTTCAAATCCGAGACCTGTCTTGCTTGATGTAGTCTTTTGTGTCTTGATGAACTTATCCAAGTTCTTTGAGATATTTTTAAACCCTTTCATCTTGATCTTGGAGTCCTCCAAATCTTCTTTTAGTAGTGCCACTTCTTGTGCTAACTTCTCACATTCTAAGATCTTTGCTTCTAACTTATCCTTGAACCTCTTTGCCTTAGCCTTTGATTTTTCTAAATCTTCTATGAGCAATCTTCTCTCTTCATCACATTCTTGAAACTGAATTTCAAGTTTAGAGTGTTGCTTCCTTACCTTCTTTACCATGTCAAGAGCATAGATAAGTTCTCCCTTGAGATCATAACCATCCTTTTCTGAATATTCCTCTATTTGTTTACCTTTGTCCACATCTTTATTTTCTTTTGGCTTGTCTTCTATAGGGTCACTTACTTCTTCTAAAGCCATTAGAATATTTTCATCTAGTCCTTCAAGTGCATTCTCATATTCATCATCACTGAAACTATAACCATCCCTTGTACAATCATCTTCAAGATGTCCAAAGTTACCACATCTAAAACACTTGAGAATTACTGGAGTCCTTTTCTTAACTTGCTCTTTTTCTTCAATCATAAACAAGACTTCATCTCTATCATTGTCTGAAAAACTAGCATCACTATCACTTGAGTACTTACTTGCCTTATCCGCATAGTAGCTCCTCTTTTACCTTTGGAAGAACTTCTTTCCTTGTCTGCTTTGTCCATCCTTGCTTTTCTTTTGATGCCTGTATCTTTTTGATTCCCTGTTCCTGTGATCCTATTTTTCTTCACCATTGTTGTTCTTGGGTTCTTGACAATCTGTTGCAAAATGTCCATACTTTCCACAATTGAAACACTTAACAGATCTTAGATCTCTAGATCTTCTAGAATCTTTATCTCTTCTACCATAATTAGCTTCTTCATCACTGGATGACTCATTGCTTGATTCTGACTTCTTACCCTTTGTTTTCTTGATTGCTTTGAATGTTGCTTCCTTCTAGGGAATAGGATATTTTGTTCTTATCTCAAATATTGTGAGCATACCAAGCAACTTATCTCTTGTCAAGGTATCACCATCCATTGATACTTCTATAGCAGAAACCTATTCACTGAATCTTTTTGGAAGAGTTCTTAAGACTTTATCACAAACATCTGATTCATCAATCTTCATTCCAAGTCCTTGCATATCATTAACAACCTCATCAATTCAAATTAGATAAGCACTAATATTTTCCTCTTCATTCATTCTTAATGCTTCAAGTTGTCCTTTGAGATTTTACATCTTTGCTTTCTTGACACTTTTATCTCCTTCATATATATTTTGTAATTTATCCCACATCTCTTTTGCAGTTTTACAATGCATAACTTTCATAGACTCTATTCTACAGCAAACCTCTCACAAGTGCATTCATTGCTTTTGAATTATAGTGCTGTAAAATCTTACCTTCCTTATCTGTAGGAGGATTGATTAAGGGATCATATCCAAATTCCACTAATTCCCAAATTTCATTGCCAAGTGCCATCAGGTAGATCTTCATCATCATACTCCAATACATATAGTCACTTCCATAAAATACTGGTGCTGAATTATTTGAGGACACCTCCTTAGGATCCATTGTGTTCTTGTTAGCTTTTCCTTCAAGTTGTTAAACTCTTCTGAAGGAACCTACTCTGATACCAATTGAAGAACACAAGCTTATACTGAGAGGGGGTGAACAATATAAGACCACTTTTTACTTTTCTTTCCCAATCAATATTATGCAATGTATAGATAGCAATATCAACAATAGTAATCAAGCAATGCACAAAACACCATACACAATAGAGACACCACAATTTACGTGGTTCACCCAATGTGGGCTACTCCATGGAGAAAATATTTCACTAAAATTTTCTCAATCAATCTCTTGGGAATCCTTCCCTATTACAATATTTATGGACCTCTATCCAAAGGAGATACCAATCCCCTAAATCAAGTTCATGGATCTCTATCCATAGGAGAACTCCTTCTCCTCTACTCTGGTTGGTGATCCTCTAGAAGACTACTACCTCCACTACACTGGCTTGTGGATCTCTCTCCACTGAAGACTCTTATCCCCACTCAGAAGACCTATCCTCACTACCCTAGCTGATGGATCTCTATCCACTAGAGACTACTATCCTCTCTGCTCTATCACCTCCAAAGCTCTATCTCAAATCTACACTAAACATAGTCCTTCAATCTAGCACAAATCTACTCAATATCTATCTCTAGTCTAGCACAAACTTATCCTCAAATCTACACCAAAATCTGCTCCACAAGTCCACTCAGAACTTGCTCAATTCTGCTCAACAAGTCCACTCAGAACTTGCTCAAATCTACTCAACAAGTCCACTCAGAACTTGCTCAATATTCTCAACAAGTCCACTCAAAACTTGCTCAAATCTGCTCAACAAGTCCACTCAAAACTTGCTCAAATCTGCTCAACAAGTCCACTCAGAACTTGCTCAAATCTGCTCAACAAGTCCACTAAGAACTTGCTCAAATATGCTCAACAAGTCCACACAGAACTTGCTCAAATATGCTCAACAAGTCCACACAGAACTTGCTCAAATATTCTCAACAATCCACACAAAAATTGCTCAAATCTACTCAACAAGTTCACACAGAACTTGCTCAAATATGCTCAACAAGTCCACATAGAACTTGTCCAAACCTGCTCAACAAGCTCACACAGAACTTAACCAATCTCATAGAAACATAAAGAGAATTGTTAGAGACCCAATATGTTTCAACTCAATGCTCAAACACTTTCTCAACTCAAATCAGAATATAGGATAGTTTGTTTTATGGAACTTGAACAATCACTTCACACACCCACTTGACTAGGCTCAACCAACTCTACTCAACCAATCATTCAAGAAACAATCCTTGCTCACAAACCCTAGTCCAAGCATGTAAACATCAACTCAAAATATTTCCAACAATGCTCAACAACAAATCTCACATAACAATGATACTCATGCTCTTTTCAAACTCTAGTTCAAGTTCTTTGCACAACAACTCACTTCAACAACAATGCTTATAAAATAATATTCACATAACAATGATACTCATGATATTTTGCACAACCCTAACTCAGGTTCTTCACACTACCAATGGCTTCAACAACAATGCTTATAAAACAAGGTTTTAATAACAACTCTTTATTCCAGAAAACCTTGAAGCATTAACTCAAACACTCTCAAAAAGGAAACCCTAATCAAGTCCTTTTCACTCCAAACTTATTTTCCAGAAAACCAATCAATCAACTCAACTATGGAAGAATGTGCTCATACCTTTTTCTTGATGATGAAGGGATCTCATAAATCTGCCACAACCACAACAACTTCTATGCCAATCTCAAAGAGGTTAGATGAGTAAATATTTTCTCACAATATAATGTAAAATACTCAATTACACCTTATCACTCCACCTTTCAAAAACAACCATCAACATACATAAAGTATTTATCCAATCACACCTTATAAACTCCCAACTAATAATAAATTCAACATCCACCACAATAACTCAAAACCTCTTTAATCAATTTCAATTGCAAGAAGAACTTTGGCAAAAATCAAATCCTCTTTCTTTAAAACCTTAATAACATAAATCCCTTCTCAACAAAACAATCTTTCAAAAACCCTTTTAACTCCAAATAGCACAAATCAATTTCCAATAAAAATAATCCTTCACAAACCCTTATAACTCCAAATGCAATTTAATTAACAATAAATCTTCACAAACCCTTATAACTCCAAATGACCCTTTAATAAAACCTTAGGCAATATAAATTTTAATCAAAAAATTACCTTTGCCACTAGTGGGATTCGACCCCATGATCTCTGCCTCCGTGAGCGCTCTAGCCATGGGCTTGACCACCGCATGTGCTAGACGCACGTTTGAAAACCAACGAGCACTTCGTGCTCCTTCTTCACCACCTGGCGCTCAAATCGAACGCAAAATAAAAAGTCTTCCTTTGGCACGTCCACGAGAATCGAACGTGGGCTCCTCCTTTCCCAACGCCTTCGCAAAGCATGCGCTACCAATGGACCACCGTGTCCTATGTGGCTCAAACCATATGCTGTCCTCTTTTTGTCTTCTTCCCTGGCACTAATAAGACAAAGCTCTTTGTCTTCTTCCTCAATGTTCACGATGCATGAAATACCTTCAACCTTTTTGCATGGGAATTAATTCATCGAGGGGTAAGTTTCGAATGCCCCTTTGGGCATTAATTTATACACAAAACCACCATTCGAATTTAGACATCGGCGCTCCTTAATTTTGATGACGTCGATGCTAGCTAAACCTTTATATAATTTATAAATTATTTAAATTCCAATAGAATTTAAATTTTATAAATTATATTTTAAAACCTTTGACTTTAATAAAATTAAAGTCTTCCATGGGGTAAATTTAAACTTGCAACTTGTACTCCACTGATCTGATTTAAAATATTCTGCCATCATGGGTTTAATTAAACCCTCATAAAATATTATTTTACCAATTTATTCTTCAACTCTTCACTTTGTTCCTGGTGTTAATAATGGTGTGCTCCATGGTGTTGATGATGGCTCCATTTGTTCACTTTGGCATCAATGACGACTTTTTCACCTTGACATCAATGACAACTAACTGAGCTCAAAATGTCCAACACCAAGGCATCTTTAAATCTTTCAAATCTATCTTCAATAGGAGCATATTTTTCCTCTTCTATTGCCAAAAATAGAATCTCTTCTTCTTCTTCACTATCTTAGTGTCTTTCATCACTATCACTGGAAGCCTTACCTATATTTTTAATGTAGAAACTCTTCTTGTGCCTTTAAAATAACTTCTTTTCATGTTTACCTTGACCATACCTATTTTTATTTTCATACCTGGACTTTCCTACTTCCTTTTTCTTATGATCTTGTTTCTCTTCACTACTACTACTTCTAGCTTTTGGATAATTAGATGTATAGTGGCCAAAATTTCTATAGTTCAAATATTTCACTATTTTCATACCTTTGTGCTTTCTTGAGTCCTCTTTTCTTCTACCATAGTTAACATATTCATCGCTACTTGACTCACCACTTAATTTTGGTTTCTCATATTTTTTCTTCTTTGATGATTTGAAAGTTGCATTTTTCTTGGATTTGGGATCCTTTACTATTCTCATATCATACGTTGTGAGAATTCCATGTAACACATCCATAGTCAGCTGATCAATATCTCTCATCTCTTTTATAGCTGAAAATTTTCCATCATACCTCATAGGGAGTGACCTTAAAAATTTCTGAGCAACATTGGAGTCTTCAATTTCAATTTCAAATTCAAATCAACAAATGGTATTAACAATCTCATACAAATGAAGTACATATGTAGCAATGTCTTCCTTATCTTCCATATTTAAATATTCAAACCTCTTCTTATGGTTTTGTACTTTTTCCATATTGACCTTTTTATTTCCCTCATAGGTTTGCTTCAATTTGTCTCATATCTCTTTTGCTGATTTGCAATGCATAACTTTCACAAATTTTGCTTCACATAATCCACTCAATATTCTATTCATAACCTTGGTATTATTCACATGTAATAGATTACCATATTTATTTATGGAATAATTAGCTATAGGTGTGAAGCCATCCTCAACTAGTTGCCATATCTCATATCCTTGTGTCATCAAGTAAGTCTTCATTCTTATGCTCCATAAAGCATAATTTTTCCCATAGAACAATGGTGCCTTATTTTATGAAGATCCATTCTAAGATGCCATCTGTGTTCCTGTAATATCTTCCTTCAAGATATTAGACGCTTTTGAAGGAACCTGCTCTGATACCAATCAAAGAACACAAACTTATACTGAGGGGGGTGAACAGTATAAGATCAAATTTTACTTTTCTTTTCCAAATAATATTATCCAATATTATCAATGACAATATCAATAGCAGTAATAAAATCAATGCATAAATCATCACACACAATAGAGACATAAATTTAACGTGGTTCACCCAATGTGGGCTACTCCACAAAGAAAATATTTCTTCTAAATTTTCTCAACAAATCTCTTGGGAATCAATTCTCTATTACAATGTTTATGGATCTCTATCCAAAGGAGACACCAATCCCCTATGCTCTTATTTTTGGATCTCTATCCATAGGAGAAATATTTCCCCTTTTCTCTAGTTTGTGTAACTTGATCCAGGAGAACTTTATTTCCTCAACTGGTTCATGGATATTTCTCCATAGAAGAACTTTATCTCCCTAATTGGTTCATAGATCACACTCCATAGGATAACTCTTTCCCCTTGCTCTATTTTGTGGATCTATCTCCATAGGATAACTCTATCCCCTTGCTCTGGTTTGTGGATCTTTCTCCATAGAATAACTATATTCCCTCTACTCTGGTTTGTGGATCTATCTTCATAGGATAACTCTATCCCCTCTAGTTTGGTTGGTGGTCTTGTAGAAGAATTTTTCTCCCACTTTTATGGCTTGTGGATCTCTCTCCATAAGAGACCTCTATCCCCACTACACTGGTTGATGTATCTCTAATCACTGGAGACTTCTATCCTATTTTCTATGTTACCTCCAAAGCCTGCTCTTAAATCTATCTCAAATATGCACCAAACCTTATCCTAAGTCTAGCACAAATCTGCTCTAAATATACTTATAAATCCACATCAAAATTTATTCTAAATATAGAAAAAATCTTCTCTAACTCTTCTCACAAATATGCACCAAACTCTATCTCAGGTATAGCATTAATCTGCTCTAACTCTGCTCATAAATTTACACCAAAATCTATCTCAGGGCTAGTACAAATCTGCTCTAACTCTGCTCATAAATCTACACCAACTCTATCTCAGGTCTATCACAAATCTACTCTAACTCTACTCATAAATCTGCACCAACTCTATCTCAAATTTACCCAAATACTTAAAACAAAGCTTGAACAAATATGTCCTCAATACACCCAAAAAACCTGCTCAACTATTTCCAAACTTTACATACAAACACAACTTAAATATTTTTCAAAAAGCTTTCTTCACATAAATAAATTCTACTTAGGCTTCGTTTAACCTCTGGAACATATAGATAATGATATAATCTATCAAAAACTTAATATTTTCTACTCAATCATTAAGTTTGTTGCTTTCACATGTCTCACATTCATTTCTCTTTTAAAGGTATAACTAGTCTAGTACATGACACTTATCTTCCTGATGCACACACTTTCTTTCACAACTCTAATTTCTAATGTTTACACATTCATTTTCAATATCACTTAAAACCAATGCCAAAAAGTTTCACACACTCGTTCAACCAATGAAACACAATTTTCTCATAAACCCTAAACAAGTCTTTTCAAACTTCTTCCAAAAAAGCACAATGTAGGTCTCAAACCAAAACTCAAATATTTTCAACAATGTGTATCAGAAAATCCTTTTCACTCCACCGTATGTTCTAAAACATTCACTTCAACAAACACTTTAAACAAGGAATGATGTTCCCATACCTCTTAGCTTGCTCTTATGGAGATATGTCTTCAAAATTCTGTCTCACACACAATATGTTTTGTAACTATAAAATATTAGCACAACACATTTTCATATATTGGAAACCTTTCTCAACAAGTGTGCACAATTAATTTCCAAACCAAATCTCTATACCTCTTTTGGTTTCTCAAAATAAAACATTAAATCATGAACCAAGTCCTTAAAATTGAATCAAATATTACAAATAATAAAGGTACATTCTACACCTTTTATCTCCCACTTAAAATATTAACAAACACTCCCAAAAATATTTACCAATAATTTCCTTATTACTCCAAAAAATAACACTTCAAAAAAATACACTCCATTATATTTTTCTTCTAAACAATGGCAAGAAATAAAAAATATGTTTCTTATAACTCCCTAAGTCCAATGGCTCTCAAACAATCAAACACACCTTAAGCACCTAATAACTCAACCTTAGGCATTAATAAAAATTAAATATTTTCTTACCAAAAACTATCATGAGTGAGATTCAAACACATCACCTCCTACCTACCACTGCACTCATGCTACTTGGGCTACTGCTAGGCCAACCACCCACACAAGAACTAATATGCACAATTCATGCTTTGACTTCCATGCAATCTTCCTTAACCAAAACAATCGTTTCAAAACTAACACCACCCTGATTCAATCTCATGACATGTTGTTTTTATGTGATTTAACATTGCCCAATTTGCTGCTAGATCGACAACTTGGTTGGAGATAATATCTCACAATATTATTCTTATACATGTCCAGAGCCCTTTCCTTTTTTAAATGAAGAATTCATCTTCTTCTACTCATGATTGTGCACACTGGTAAATCGAATAAAATTGCACATTGAACACACAACCTTAGGGCTAGAAAAATCATCCATATTAATATGGATTTACCACCATGCTTTGGACATCAACGCTATTTAAGAATTTAAAAATTCTTTTCAAAGTTGGCACCAAAACCCACCTTGGGTTATAAAATAATATAATATAAAATATTATAATTATTTTATAATTTAACCTTAGGCTTTAACCTTTTAACTTTAATATTATAATATTAAAATATTATAATATTATTTCCTTTTTGAGCCTTAGTAACTTGCTTCCTTCAGGATTTTTAAACCACGACCTTCAACCTTTTAACCAAACACTTGGAACTTTGTCCCAAACCTATTAGGATTAAAATATAAATATTATAATCCTTTATTTTAATTATTTTCTTTGCACTAAGAATGATATTTACCTTGCATTTTAACCAACTTATAAACCTTGTATTTTTGCCATGCCAAGTTATCAATGACAACCAATATCATCAATCTATGACCTCAAAAACTTTACATCAATGACAACAATATACTCAAAATTTCTAATAGATAAAATGGTTGAAGAATCTGTCCCCACAAGGAAATCCCTCAGTGAAGAACAAGTCCCTACCAAATACATAATGGATAGTGGAGATACGAGCCTGCAAAAGGTAGAAGAGACCTATGTTGAAGACCAAGCTCCTCTAGAAAATGTACCATATACTAGAGACTCAAACTCACAAAAGGAATTAGGTATATCTCCTATTAACCTTACTACATATTCTTCTTATTCTCGTCCCAAATGAAATTCCCCTTACCATTATGCATATCATGGTAAGACCTCTTCTCCCTCTATTCAGTAGCCTCCACCATTGCCACCATGAGCCCAACTTGATCCAAAAGCATCCTTAGATGAACCCCCAAATGCACTCACTGAAAAAACAAATTTGGATACCTCCATTGCCATCATTTCCTTCCCCTATACCACCAAATTTCTAAACTTCCAATCCATTCCTACCTCTTCATCCAAAAGGCATCCCACCATCGCTAAACTAAATAAATTGAAGAAAGAAACCCTAAATAATTTTGCCTGGTTGAAATCATGAAATAATAAAAGTTCCAAGGACATAGCTCACACTAGGGAAGGAATAGCCTTGGACCCTATTAGTATGCAACATTCGATGGTGACCCCACTAGTTCAAAAACCTAAAGGAGAAATGACCTTGTAAGACTATCAAGATGAGATAACCACCGAAGACATCACTCAACTACATATGGAAGACGAGTGGGGAAAATACCAAGCTCACATGGGGATGTTATACTTGAATTTTGAGTATTACAAAGATAAGTACCTTAGTGTTGAGCAAGCAATAAAGCATCTAGAAGAAGCCTTGAATCAGTAAAAGAAAATAAAAAGGATATTGAAAAATAAAGTGAAGAAGTGAGAACAAATGTTCAATGAATCAACCCCTTATAAGGAAGAAGCTAAAAAGGTCACATAATAAATCTAGCTATTGAACAAATAGGTGGAAGACCTCTAGAAGCAGATATTAGATCGAAATGGTAAAACCAGTGGGCTATACAAGGAAAATGCCATGACATTCAAGAAGGAAATTCTTAGGAACATCCAAAAGATGATCTTGAAGGCAAGGCCTACATTATCATACTTGGTCAAATTTAAGGAGACATTAGGGTGGGTAGAAGATGAATTTACTACATCCTTCAACTTCCTAAAATTAAGGCTATCTACAATGACCAAAATCCAAGTTCTAGCAGAAAGCACACAACCAATTTTTAGATTTAGAGCTCAGGATGAGAAGTGGTTCCAAGCCAAAATAGTTGGTAGGAGTTTCTTCAAAAGATAAAATTTAGTGATAGAAAGAACCAAGATAATGCAATAACTTAAGGTAGAGGCTAAGGAGATTTTAAAACATGTAAGCATAGCAGAAAACTACAACATGTTGAGATTATAGGATAAAGATTCAAAATTATTAGAGGAAGATGATCTAAAGGCTTCCTAGAAAACTTTCTTAGAAGATGAATCAAATATAGATAGTTGGGAAGAGTCGGTCCAGTAAGAACAAATATTTAGTATGGCTCATGACATCACCCAAATCAAATCCTGCTTGCATGAATTATACATGAAATCAAAAGTTCTATCGTATGATAAGGTAGAACTAGAATAATTGTACTTAACTTTCATGAAAACTTCAAAGATGAAGAGATTTGGAAAAAGGTTTGTGCCATTTATAATAAAGTTATCCAAGAAAAGGAGAAACATGAAAAAACTAAGAAATATTCAATAAGCAATGCAACAACATCTAGGCATAAGGATATAGAGAAATACATAGAAGAAGACACTCCCTATGAATGACCACATAGAACAAGAAAAACATTTTTTTCTTGGTGTCACTCCACTTTCTCCCATTATTTTATTTTAGTTGTTCTTTTTACTTCATTTCCCAATGGATAAAGGCTTTATATTCTAACATTATGCTAGCAGAATCCCCCTAGGAGGCACCAATAATATTGGTAAAAATGACCACATCTTGGGCAGTAAGGAGTGGTCTTCTCAAAAAATTTCTAAGTACAAAATAAATGTCACGATGACATGGTATTTTTGAGCCTAAAGTCTAAACAAAGAGAAAGGCTCACAATGGTATGATATTTTTGAAACTGAAGGTTGAACGAAGAGAAAAGGTCATGATGGCATGTTATTTTTGAGCCATAAGGCTAAGTTAGAGTAAAAGTTTGTGATCGCACAATTTTTGAACCCAAAAGCTGAACAAAGAGAAAAGGTCATGATGGCACAATATTTTTGAGCCTGAAGGCTAAGTCAGAGGACAAATTCATGATGGCATGATATTTTTTAGCTTTAAGGCTGAATAGAGAGAAAATTTTGCAATGGCATGACATTTTTGAGCTCAAAGGCTAAGTCATGGGAAAATTTCATGATGGCATGACATTTTTGAGCTCAAAGGCTGAACAAAGAGAAAACGTTGCGATGGCATGATATTTTTGAGCCCGAAGGCTAAGTCAGGGGAACAGGTCATGATGGCATGACATTTTTGAGCTCAAAGGCTAAACAAAGAGAAAACGTTGCGATGGCACAATATTTTTGAGCCCAAAGGCTAAATGAAAATAAAAGGTGGCGATGGCACAATATTTTTGAGACCAAATGCTATGTCAAGGGAAAAAATCGTGATGGCACGATATTTTGAGCTCAAAGGTTGAATGAAGAGAAAAGGTCATGATGGCATGCCATTTTTGAGCCTAAAGGTTGAACAAAGAGAAAATGTCATGATGGCACGACATTTTTATGTCTGAAGGCTAAGTTAGAGGAAAAATTTATGATGGCATGACATTTTTGAACCCGAAGGTTAAGTTAGAGGAAAACGTCATGATGGCATGATATTTTCGAGCTTGAAGGCTAAGTCAGAGGAAATAGTCATGATGGCTTAGTATTTTTGAGCTCAAGGAAGAGTAGTGAAATATAGTTGGGCTACGATACCTCCAAGAAGATAAATATGAATTGTGGTAACAAGAATATCCCAACCATTCCTAGTTGAAGATCCCATGCTTTGTTAACTTCCACCCTACCAAAATGAGCCTATGAGCATATTGTTGTAATAATTCAGTTATTTTGTTATGTAAAAATATATATAGGATGAGCGACCCAAAAAAATGATCGGCTCTTGGATGTTTACAAGGCAATATACACATACTTATAAAAATAAATAGACTATTCATTCTAGTTTATGGCTCAATGGTGTTGTCATCAAGTATGTATGGATTGTTAATTGTTGTATAAGTTATGTTGAATAGAAATTGGTTTAATTCTCATTCTGATTTTCTGCGTTTAAAGTTTAGCTAGCTCTAAAATTAAAAATTCTAATAGGTTTATGTTTAATTAAATCTACACCAGAGGATTAGTTATTCTATTTTTATGGTTTAAAGAATGCTTTTCTGTATAAGGTTGTAGATATTTCTTTGTTGTTATCTAATATGCACCACTTAAATTTTCCTACCAATAGCTATATTTTCCTCTCTTTATGCACTTTATTCTCCACCCCTTTTCCCCTAAAGAAGCAAGGAACCTGCCTCCTCTAGATATTGAACCGATTAAACTCTATTTTGCACTCAATATTTCAATGTTAGAAAAGTCTTGGACACAAACGTAACCAAAGGCATATTTTGCACCAACAACACTAATATACATATTAGGTCTATCCTGAGCCATACTTGAACTTCCACCTATGTGCTAATATTTTTTTCCTTTCTGGTATATTTTTAATTAAGTTAGTGGAAACAAAACTATCTGTAGAACCACTATCAATCCCAATTCTATAATTTATAAAAAAATATCTTATCTTTTGTCAGTAGTGGAGTGGCTTGTCCTTATATATTTTGACTCCTTATTACTACATAAATCTTGTGTGTTGGTTCTTTACAAGTAGGTACTTTTCACTTCGAACTTTATCCTACTTTGAGTGGACATTTTTTGGTGTAATGGAAATTACCACATCATCCTGATTTGGGTCATAGATGTATTTTCTACTTTTGTTCATATTTTGCTTTTATCACTAGTGAGGGATTGACTTGATATTGCTACGGTGTTCTATTATTCCCATTATTTATTTTGTTAGAATTATGGTTCTCCCCTTGGAACCTCTTCCTAAGATTTCCTTATTTTTTTCATTCCTTTTGTCTTGTCTACGAGAACTATTATTTTCCTGCTCCCCTTTGAGCTTCATGAAGCCTACACTATTTATTTTTCTCAATGCTTCTCTATCCTATTCATATGCCCCTTCATAATTGAAATAAGGCTTAAGATAAGTTTCAATTTTTTTTTCTAGATCATAGGCCTTCTGAAGAGCACTATGTTCCCACATGTTTACTTCATGTCCCACTTTGGGATATGCTCCTAGTATAAATGTATGTACCTTCATGTTATTACTATACGTGGACACATACTTTAGTAGCTTGATAAATTTTTAGTAATAAACTTCCACCATCTTATTCCCTTGTCTAATATTGGTGAATTCCTCAAATTTCTTGGTATAAAAATGTTTAGTGAGGAATATTTCTTTAAAAGCTACTACAAATTCTTCCCATTTCAAATCAACTATCATTGTAATTCATTTTTTCTTCATTGAACATTTCCCACCAATCCAAGCCAACACCCTATAGGTGTAGAGTGGCATAAGATATTCAAGTGTTAGTGGAATAGTTCTTCATGTTACAGAAAGTCTCTATCTCCTTTAACCAAGCTTTGGCTTTATCACCATCTTCCTCTCCATTGAACTTGGAAGATTTTAGGTGTCTCATATCCTTACCCAATTCTACCTCCAGTCTAATTCTAGCCTATTAGCATCTGAATAGGATAATTCTATCCTATTAGCCTCTAAATGGATATCATTTGAAGGATACATAGGATATATAGTAGGAATCAGTTCACAATTACATATTTGAATTGTTTTTTCTACTAACAATTATATTTTTAGTCATCTTAACTAGACAATCATGGTCTACTTTTAATGGGTACACTTTTATTATATGTATAGTCTTTACCTAGGGCTCATCCTATTACACTCTATCTATCTTATGAAAGGAAACTTGTATCCCTAAGAACCAAGCACTATGATACCAAATATCAAAATCCAAAATTTCCATTCCTAACCTTAACCATTTTTTAATATAATAGTCTTCCACTCTTATTTTCTACTATGCTAACCGATCACTACATCATATATAATTATGGTTATGTAAATGTACTAGGCAAAAGTCACTGATTTTGCAACCATCCTTCTCAACTATCATTTAGTGAGCTAGTTTTCTTCTTCCATTCTTTCAAAAGAAGCACATTGTCCATATCACACCACATAAGTCTTTCTATATTGGTGCTTAGAGCATATTGTATATCGACTATCCTCTCATCTCCTTAATGAGCTAGTCGTACCATTTATAGGCCTTTTCCAAATCATATTTGTGGAAACAACATCGTAGCTAACCAAATTTCCCTTTAATTTTATTAGGTTTCACTACTCTTTAGGGTTATCTTTTTAGTGCAAAATATTAATCACTTCTCATTTATAAGAGTCTTTACTTAATTACATCCATCAAGGTCTTTATTGATATTTTTGGAGTAGTATTCAACTAGCTATAATTTAACCATTCACTAGCATGACATAACCAATTCCATGAAGTTATTGACCAACATTAAATAAATACTTTCAAAGGTAGGAATTATTTAATATCAAAGTTCCCTACATGCAAGACTACAAAATGATTCTTTAATAAACAAATACAACTAGTCCTCTTGTAATAACTAAATAACTACATCATCTCATAAACATCATTTCATAAAGAGTTATT
This sequence comes from Wollemia nobilis, assembly GCA_028583015.1. Lineage (NCBI taxonomy): Eukaryota > Viridiplantae > Streptophyta > Pinopsida > Araucariales > Araucariaceae > Wollemia > Wollemia nobilis. The sequence continues at coordinate 6,945,242 of JAQPPZ010016931.1, forward strand.
ATCATGTTTTAAGAACCACTTCATTTCCATTAAAATAAAAATATAGTTCCATCATAAAGTAAAAACTCCACAAAGATTCACACAACATTGATTTATCCTAGGAAACCCGAAGGTAAAAAACCCAACTATGAATAGTTCAATATTTTATCATTTAAAGAGGGATAAATACATTCATCTAGGCTTCCAAAAACTCCTTTTGCCTCATTCAATAAAATCCCAACTCTCATATATTACAATCAACTTGTCCTTCAGTTTGATTCCATGGCCAAATACTATGATTATATTTAAGGATCTGTCCAATCCTTTTAAATAGTCTAATCTCTTATTTAATAGTACATTTTAACATACAACTGACCAAGGCAAGTTTACTATTTCCATACAACCATAAGAAGTCTATTATTCCAAAGTTTATTTGCAACCCAAATCAAGAAAAATGATCTAAGAGACACTATTATAGATACTGATACCCAATAATGATAAAGTCTTTCCAATATTTGTTTGTTCTTAGTGCTTCTATGTTGTATTAACACCTCCAAGGCTTACTATAAAAGCCATAGTAGCTGAAGAATTTTTTTTAAGTCTTTCAATAAATACTTCCATTTTCTTAAGATTAGTAACACATAAAACTATACCTTCTACATTTCGATGAACCCAAGAGTCAAACAACTACTTGACTAGGATCATAAATTAACTTACTTGAACAGGAAATGTAAACAAAAACCTCACTAGAATTTTTCTCATAAGGTTTATGAACAGGTCACAAGATGTTTGGCATCACCATAGAGTACCTATTGGATATCTCTAATCATTTAACCCAATTACAACACCTACATCGTTAAAGGTATGGTGAGTCACAACTAGTGAAGCATCATTTTGCTCTCTTCTCAAGGAAAATAGCCCCATCCCAGCACTTATGAGAAATTCCATTTACAAATCTCCTCCACTAAGGAGTCCACTCATTGGTGGATGCAAACGGATCAACGTACATATCAATAAAATGTAAACAAAATTCTCAATTGTGCAATATGAGGAGACCATAACATTGTTGCCATAAAATATTACATCACTCATATCCATGATGAGCCAATGCACTCAAATCCTTCAAAAATCAATAGTGTATTCTGGAAAACCCATCTACTATTCTTTTAGTCAATTAATCAGTAACATCTATGTTATTTAAACACAAACTCTAATATATACACATTAGAACTAGAGTGACTCTAAAACTAACATTATTCCATATCCATAAAATGATACAACCAAAGGTACATCACCATTCAGTGATGAAACATCCCTATTAAGACCATAACACACATACTAAACTATCATTTTATATAGAAATGTAAATAAAAAAGAAATTCAAAGTTTTCATTGTTATCTCTACCAATAGCAAAGTAATGAAAATTTAAGACCACCCACCAAACATAATAAGCATAATAATATATAAAACTCAATTATTTCTCTATTCTAGATATCAATAAATAAAAACTATAGATTAACACCCATACTAGAGGTTGTTTAATCGAAATACCTCTTTCTTACGGTGAGAAATACACAGTTTACTTTAGCTCCAGTCCTATGCACAATTCATTTCAATAAATCACACCAAAACTCTAATGCCCTTCCATATTTTTTAAAAATAACAATAGCCAGAATAAGAGATGTTCCCCCTTCTCTTCTCTATGGTAGTAATCACTTTTATATTCCCGTCTATCATTGCACGACTTCACTCCTACTAACCACTAACTTAAATTCTACTATATTATTGATATATTCTTCTTCGATGCTGGCCAGTACCTAATTCATTTATTATTTAGTAGGTGGATAAAATAAACAAACTTAGATTAATTGCACATCTAAAACAAATACCTCCATCATGAATTAAATAAAATATTTATTTTTTCAAATATTTGTTCATTCACTAACATGCAGAGGTATTCAATTGACAATTATCCATCTTCAAAGTCTTCTCTCCCTGTTAAAATCATAAAGCAAGATATTAGTCGAATATTCCTAATCAAATACGTATGATCGGTTAGCAAGAATCCAAATACAAGTATCAATTTAGTTTTCAATAATTCTTAAAAAATGACTCAAGTGAGAGCATAATATATTTTTCAATAAAACATAAGTCTTGCATATACCAACACCTAGAATAACCAATCATTAATTGATGTTTTTCTTTAAAAATATTTGTTTTGCATAACTAGACATGAAACAATCAGTCTATCCATCAACAAAACACCATAGTAAAACATAAATCCAATCACATACATAGTCGGTTGAGGTAGGGTCATGAAAAATGGCTTTTAAATATAGAATTTTATGAATATACAAGATTATTTTTATTGTACTCACATATACACAAGTCCCCTATTGAGGTATCAATAGTTGGTACATTAAACCAGCAACTTTAGCATGGGTCTTTCTTACTTCATAAGATAATATAAAAATAACAAAAATTAAGTACAATAGGCTATGGAAACATTTACTTAAACTAAGATCTTACTTGCTATAAATAATTTATTAAAACCTTCTCAATATCATCCATTCATTAGAATTTGTTTGGATATATTGTTAGTATTTAGTTGGGGCAATATATGAGGTTTTGAAGACTTTTAAGGAAATAAAAGTATAGTATAGTAACAGGAACAATTATCTCTAAGATTAAAAAACTTGATTAAGGTCAAGCTTTTCCAAATAGTCATAATCTTGTTCACTCTTATTGTATAAGATATCTTCACTATTGTTAGGCTTATTCTTGCCAAGCAGATATTTTACTATTGCTATGTTCATTCATACACATAGAGGTCTTGGTTACTATGAAGACAATTTATGCTAAAACTAGGATTCAAAAACTTGTAATAGTATCAATGCTAAATAGACATTTAGCTAAATACACATATGTTAAAAATTATTTTAATTACTATTTAGTTTATTTATGCTTAATAAAAGTTTAACTACTACCTAGTTCACTCAAACTAAACCTTCTACTACTATATATCTTACTTAGGATAAATAAAATCGGTACCACCACCAATCTCTTTCATATTACAACAAGGTTTAAGTTCACTCACAAGCCAAAAAAGGTTCTAGAAGTTCCACCATGATGTTTTGTAACCAAATAAATAAATTTTTAGCAACATGTTTTCATCATAATACAAAAAATAATTCTACCTAGAAAGGATATTTTATCCATTAAGATGACAAAAAAGAATAATATAAAAGTACTCTCTTCAAACTATACATATGTGTGTGTGTAGAGAGAGAGAACTTTTGCTAGAGATAAATTATGGTTTTACAAAACCAAAATAAAATATGATTTCACATAAAAGAATTTACTAGCATAATTTACTTGTATCCTTTGGTTATTATCAGCAATGTAAAGTTTAAAGAGTGTGTTTTAGAGATATCTATTGATCACTGCATCAAATTGAGTATGTTTGCTCAAGTGGCAACCACAACATCATCCCCAAGGTAATTTTATATTCATGGATTAGGATCCATAAAACCCATGTTCTATTTATACTAAGGTGTCACTCTCTATTTTATAATCAATACTAAAATAATAAACAAGTTTTACCTTCACTAATCCATTTTATCACCATATCAAAGATAAAATATAACATATAACAAAACCACACTAGGGCTTTTAAAGATGATAAAACTAGTCATCCTTCCTTCAGCAGGAAAATCTTATCCACTTTGTAAATTCCTAAGAAAATCAAAATGTAAGTATATATATATATATATATATATATATATATATATAGAGAGAGAGAGAGAGAGAGAGTTAGCTTTCCTAGAGATAAATTATGGTTTCACAAAAAAAAAAAAAATGCCTTGGAAGAATTTACAAGCATAAATTAGTTGTATCCTTTGGTTGTTCCCATAAAAAAATTAAAGATTATGTTTCAGAGACATATATGGATCACTACATTAAATTGAGTATGTTTGTCCAAGCGACAGCTATAATGTCATCCCTAAGGTAATTTTATCTTCATGGATTAGGACCAATAAAACCATTTCTTGTTTTATTAATACTAAGGGTGATGCAGGAGCCTATCTTTAGAGGGTTCTTTTAAAAAGAAGTTTTAATGTAATTTTTTTTATTACTCAAAATGGAATTATTTGACGCAAAATATAATTTTCCGAAAATGGTAATTACTAAAAAGACAAAATTTTGAAATTTTTTTTGCCGAAAATAGTAAATTTTTTTATTTCTAGGGTTTTAAGCTTTAGGGTTTTCGTTTAGGGTTTTTTTTAGGGCTTCAAGTTTTAAGGTTTTATTTTAAGGTTTCTTTGGGGATATATATTCCCTTGGTATTGCATTGTAAAAGGGGAAGTGAATCCAGGAATGGGAAAATAAATTATTTACTGGTTTATTTCCATGTACTGTAGTTTTTATGTGAATGGAGGGTTTTATTGATTATCTTTATTTATTGTAGTTTTTATGTCAATGGAGGGTTTTACATATTATTTCATTTACCACAATTTTTATGTAATGGGAGTATTTTGTTTTGACATATTGCATCTGGATTTACGTCAAAGGGGTCACTCTCTAATTTATACTCAATACTAAAACAATGAAAAAGTATTACCTTCACTAATCTCTTTTATCACAATAGAAAAGATAAAACACAACTTATAACAAAACTGCATTAGGGCTTTCAAAATCTTATCCAATTTCTAAATTTCTAAGAAAAGCAACATGTAAGTAAAATAAGGCATGTTGATATCTATATATCTATCTATATAGATAGATGGATAGATATAGATATATAGACATATAGATATATATGTATGTAGGTATATTATTCATGTATATGTTAGAAATAGATTATATTACATCATTTGGATCATGTAAATATACCTTCCTAGGTACATACTTAGAACATTAGATTACTTTAGGGAGAAGTTACCTAGTTTCTTCATGCAATGTAATAAATGCACAAGTATCAATGTGCAAGCTATATATGTGCAAGTTGTCCCTTGCACAACTGGATAAAGTGTTGGCCAAGGAACTTATCTTCCTATATAAAGGCTAGGGTTATGCATAAGAGGTTGGAATCAAAATATACTTGTAAAAAAATGGTGAATCCTAATAGAAATCAAGGTGAATCATGGCAAATCCTAATAAAATCAAATCAATCATCTTCACACCAAAATTTGGGGCATTTGAAGCCCTAAAAAGTAAGGTCATATTTGGGACCAATTTTGACCTATTAAATCACCTTATAACTTCATAAAAACACCACCATTAGATCAAGATAGAAAATAGCTTTCCAACGTGTAAAAATATACCTATGTTTGGATATATATTATGGCAATTTGATCCTAAGAAAAAATTATTCTTGAAACTTTTAGGCGAATGGGTTGATGTCGAGGGTCCTCATATTTGTAAATTTCTAATTTTTGAAATCCTAATATTAACCTAATTTGAAAATATTCACCACTATGCATAACCCTGATAAAGGCCTCATTATAATAGCATATAAATACAGAGTGATAGAGATATGAATATATAACATAGCAGATCTTAACTTAAATATAATTGCCCATATTGGATATGGGTGCAATGTAGTCCGGTAGAATTATTCATGGAGTGTCCATTTCTTCCATAGCTACATTATATTCATTTTCATCATTTCTATTTATATCATATTTCATTCATCTCACAGATTTACTTTCTTTTAAATTATTTTTGCATCTTGTGAGTTTTTTTAACCTGATGCACTGCTAGACCAATCACTAATAAAAATCTTAGAAGAATCTAGGTGGTAGAATTAGGGAAAGCCACAAGAGAGGACTAAAAGAAATCTCAATTCCAAAAATACTAATATTTCATTTGGCTAGAGTCTTTCCACAAAGTTGCAGAAAAGAAACTCATGAAGACTAGGACTCAACATTCAATCCACTATATAGAAAAAACCAACTAGTAAAAATAATTCTAGATATATGGAATTTCTTAACTATTACCCAAAATTTTGTTCGTTGCAAAAAACAAATTATCAAAAGTTTAGGATTCCTCCTACAACATAAATCTAGGAGACTTCAACTTTGTTGCTCAAAGGTTGGTATGCCTTCATAGTACAAATATTAAATCCTTACCCAAGAAAAGAATATTGCAGAAGAAGACTTCAGGAGAAGAGTTGTTGTGAATTTAGGAGACTAGAGATATCCATTACAAAATTGAGAACTTCAAACAAGAAGAAAAGGCCATAGTAGCCTTGATCAAGAAGAAAAAGCTATGGTAGCCTTGATCCAGAAGAAAATTCCATAGTAGCCTTGATCCAAAAGAGAAAGGCCATAGTAGTAGCCTTAATCTAGAATAAAATGCCACAAAAGTCTTGATCCTGAAAAAGACCATAGAAGCCTTGATATTGAAGAAAATGCCATATAAGCCTTGATACTGAAAAGGCCACAGAAGACTTGATCCTGAAGAAGACTCTAAAAGTGAGTATCTAATTTAGAAGGATATTAAGATTTCAGTACTAATACTTTGTTGTAGGGAAAGAAGATTCAGTGAGTTAGGAAACTTCCTACAAGAGAGTTAGGAAGAGTATCTTATTCAGAATTAAACCATAACCTAAAGCAAAACTAAAGATAAATATATCAGGAGGATATCTCATTGAAGAACTTCTAGTCTTGGAAAAATAAGGACTAGGAGAGTCATGCTCAAATCTAGAGGAATATCTCACCACTAACATTTTCAAAAGTAAAATATTGAATAAAATGTCTCAAGAAAGACCAAAAGAAGCTATAAGATCAAAGAACTTGGGGAGGTCTCAACAAGCATCCAGTAAAAGGCTTGGAGAGCCAAACTGAAGAAATCATCAAAGAAGAACTCATTGGAGAAATCCACTACCAAGGAGAAGCTCTTGATAGTGAAATACTTGGGATAATTTTCGTCATCTAAAAAATAAATGCAAGAGAAGAATAATTTGGTAAGGAGTGCCAAATACTAAAATAAGAATCTAGTGAAGACCTCAAAATATACAAAATCTTGAGAGGAATATCATGCTTGAAGTCAAACTTCAACAAGAAGACTTGAAGATAGAAGAATCTTGCAAGATCTAAGATATTTGAAGACTGCCTCTTACAACAAGAAGGCACCATTTTAGAGACAAAGACTTCTTCAAATCTACAGTGACAGGAGGAGACTGCAAGAGTAGAACAAGACACCAAATACTAGTCTTGTGAAAGAAATTTTGAGACCATATTTTTGTGAAGAAGGAGTTGTTGAGGATAATATACATAAATCAACAAGATCTACATCCTCCATAGAAGCGATAGAAGAGCTACAAAAACTTTCAAAAAGGTATGCAACTATTGGTGCAAGTAGATTCATTAATTGGATTACTTATCAAATTTATTAAAGCACTTTATTTTTTATTAAAGTTATAAAAGAAACATTGGATTATAGTATTTAAAAAGTGCAAAAAGAGAAAAATTAATTTTAAGCTTCATTTGCACATTAGGAGTTGATTAGATTTATTTATTATAACTATCTATCAACTAACTATCATCTACTATGGAAAGCAAAAGAATACTAGTCCCTACAACTTTATTTGTAAGGAAATTGTAGAATAATTCATGAAGATTCATTTCAGATTGTTCTTAATTAGTTGTAGTAAATTGATTAAGTGCATTAATTTTGAGAGTTAAATTGTTAGTGCATTAAAAGTTAAATATTATTAGATTTATTTACACTATTCTATTGCTCTATTATTTATGTTCTTGAGAGAGGTAATAAATCAGAATTTTAAAGTGTCTAAATACACTATTAGTGCACATAAATATGAAACATTGAGTGGCCAAGAGAAGCCATAAAATTAGCTCAATTATCCAAGCATTGGAGAAGAAATTAGCCATAAGATATCAGTAAAGGAAACCTCAAATCGAGACTTGGTGAGTCTCAAATTCAAAATACAATAAGGTTTATACAAATAAATAGTGCAGAAAAATACAGCAAAAAAGAGATCTTCTATCAAGTGGTTACAAGCTTAGGTTCATTTGTAAAACATCCAAGTTAAAAGGGGAAGGTGTATAATCAAAGAGATAAACTTGAAATCCCTACACTGCATTCAAAATTCAGCCACAAAACCAAAAATTTAGATCTTAAAAAAGAGGGGTGCAAAATAAGGTACAATAAAGACCATTTTATACATAAATATATTACATTGGATTGCACTATCCTAATCTTGTTTATACAAGAAAATAAGGTATATTTGAAGGTGGCTCAAAGGCACAACATTCATTAGAAAAACTAGTTGAAGGTACTCGATCTCTAGCAGATTTTCAAGTATAGAAAAAGGATTCACTCTAAGGGCTCATACTCCTCTCATCTTGGATGATCGAACCTGTAAAATATAAGATGCAATACAAAGGGAGAAACAACGTTATAATCAAGAGCAATGTTATTTACAAAAGGAGTACGTATAACAAAAAAAGGGAGAAATATCAAAGCATCATTGGAGTGTTTCAAAATCCACATCCTCTTTACTCAAAATTGATTCTCAAGCCTCACAATTGTCACTCCTCAACCCAAGTAGAAATAACCCAAAAGCAAGAGCTATTGAATGAAAGAAGAGCTAGGAAGTTTACATGGTTTAAAGAACCTCCAAAGGATACATTGAAGAAGCGTTAGAAAATATGTCCATGCATGAGGAGGAATTTCTATTTGTTACTTGAAGCAATACCCTAATTCTCCTCACACAAGTACTCATCTTCATCATCAGAGGAGTTACAAGCTACAGGTTGGTGCAATGAGTATATGAGAAACACTTTTTTGAAGAGAAGCCAAGTGATCCATTGAATAACGTAACATCCATACATTACTCAAAGAGATAAATGAGTGTTTTCTAGCATCTTCTACTCCTCAAGCACTCAAGAAAAAAATGGACATGCCACTTGGAACTCATCACAAGATTCTCCTCCATTTTAACATCATCAATGACCAAGCATTTAGTGAGCATTTACATCCAGATTCTGCATGCACAGGGCTGAGCGATAGCATGGAAGCAAGGTGGAAGAGCCTTCAATGCTCTGGTCAAGGAAGGTCAAAGGTAGATACTAAAGGTGCCATAGTTGGAACATCAAATTCCAGGAAGATTCCAAGCAATGTTATTGGAGGGAACAACCAAAGTAGTGATGTCAACATTATAGCCCTTGCATAGTGAAAATTAGTATCAATTATTGGATGATATAAGGTAAGGTTTATTCCTACTTTATTGTGCTTTAATTTCTTGGGAGTCATACGATTAAAACTTAGAGTAATTTAACCATATTGAAAGCCATATCTCAAAGGGAATAATTTATCAAATCAATATAATATTTACAATATTAAACATAGGAGCAATAATAATAGAAATTCCTTTAAAATATTTACAAATATTATTGTGGTCTAATTTTTCCAAAAATTAGGGAGTTATAATGTTTGCTATAACAAATTAATTTATTGGAAATTAGATACACTACAATAAAATCCTAAAGGGATATTAAAAGATGTTATTAAGGCTTTTTTCTAAGGTTAGAAATTTATAATATTTTTATCTCAAAATTTCATAAAAGGGACAAAAAGAAATTCAACATTAAAACCTCTTCAAAATTGAAAAGTGCTTAGTTCAATTGGAGCAATACGGGATAATAAAATTTGATTTTTGTTATTTACAAACTTTACAAAATCAACCAAAAATTGAACTACTTTTGACAAGAGTGCTATATCATATCCTAAAATAACTAGGGATTCATAAGGGAGTCTACAAAACTTGGTCATATCACCATTTATCATAAATTATCAAGTTGTAAATCCATTGGGAAAATATAAGCTTTTCACAAAACCTAAAATTCCATTAGGTGTATATACTCTCTAAACTAGGAAGTCATAAGGAAACCTACAAACCTAAGGATTAATAAAGGTTTCATCAAAATAAATCTTATATACTTCAATTAGGAATTTTATATCCTAATATAAGGAGTCATAAGGTAGACTACTCTAGTCCAAAGAATTAAGATGACTACTAGCATGCTAAGCAACACTCTTAGAAGTGGGATAAGGAAAATACCAATATGGATTAAAAACCTGATGGTTTACAATGATGAAAAGAGCAAATAAAATGAATAACCAATACAATGTAAAATAAGTTCTTAAATTAACAGCTATGTAAATAAAGAATCATCGAGTGATTCTAATGATGATTATACCAAAGAAGACCCAAAAAAAAAAAAAGTGATCAACAAGACTTTATAAAAAAAAGGAAAAGATGGAATAGCTTCAATTTTGTACATATGGTTAGAAGATCTTATAAAGGAGATAGAAAAACATGATATTCCTAAAATAGATTTCAAAATTATTAGATCATATCTATTATACACCTATTACAATCAATATGGTCATGAAAAAACTAATTGTTAGATTTTCCATCCATGCAAATATTGTGATGGGATAAATCACTCATATTTTTCCTATCATTCCAAATACAAGTACAATAAGGGCTATGAAAGAATATTACTACAAAGAATAAATTACTATCTACAGGAATATATTTCAGATGCATCTAGTAACATTGAGCTCAAGGTTGACACTTATGAAGGACAGAGAAATAGGCCTTACATATGTACAAAATAAATGAGAAGAGCCTATTCAGATCCACTCATGACATGTAAAATCGTGAGAACAATTATTCATCAAAGACGCTTGACATCAGGAGATAAAGATTTGAAAAGGATTAGAATCTATGACATGAAGACTAAAGCAGTTGAAGATGAAGAACTAGTTCAAAGCTGTCCATTGGAAGAAGATCCAAATTGAAGACTAAAGTATTCAATACCCAAATAATGTAATACAGTGGGGTGTTAGAAATAGATTATATTACATCATTTGGGTCATGTAAATGCATCTTCCTAGGAACATACTTAGGCCGTTAGATTATTTTAGGGATATGTTACCTAGTTTCTTCATGCAATGTAATAAATACATAAGTGTCATTGTGTAAGTTGTATACGTGTAAGTTATCCCTTGCACAGCTAGGTAGAGTGTTGTCCAAGGAACTTATCTTCCTATATAAAGACCTCATTGTAATAGCATAGAAATACAGAGTGACAGAGACATACAACATAGAAGAGTTTAGCTTAGATATATTCACCCATATTGGATATAGGTGCAATGTATTTTGATAGAATTATTCATGGAGTGTCCATTTCCTCCATAGCTACATTGTATTCATTTTCATTATTTCTATTTATAATATATTTCAATCATCTTGTAGATTTACTTTATTTCACACTAGAGATGGATGTAATGTAGTCTGGTAGAATTATTCATGGAGTGTCCATTTCCTCCATAACTACATTGTATTTATTTTCATGATCTCTATTTATAACATATTTCAATCATCTCGCAGATTTACTTTCATTCATACTATTTTTGCATCATGTGATTGCTATCTCTCATTACATACAGCATTAAAAGCTAACATCATAGTTAAATGTATTGTATCTAGTACTATCATTGAGATTCTTAATTATGTGTAAGACTTAATACAATTAGCTTTAAAAGTTATTGAAATTATTTCAAACCATTTATAAAATTTATCTTAAAATTTTATTTTAAAAGCTAATCATAAAAATGTTAACTATATTACAGTGATAAATGAAGTGTATTTATACACTTAAACTTATCTATGTGATAAGGTGAAACACACTTGTAAAGAAATATTAAAATACAAAATAAACCTCATTTTAACTCAATTTACCAAACATTAAATTTATTAATATTAAATATTGCTTGGATATACCATATGTTAAATTAACTTATTGAATATTTTTTTTTATTTGGTGGATGAAGGGGTTTTGAAAGGCACCCAAACCTTTACAAAGGGGGTTTCAAAGGGGTCCCCGAACCCTTTACACATGAACCAATATTTTCAATAACAGACTAGAAATGAGTACAATACAAGATGAATCCAATAAAATTCAAAGAAAACCCCAAGGGTACCAAAATAACTAAGATAAAATTGGTCTAAGAAAATCAAACAAAATAGATTTTGAACTTCCCACCCACTATGGGAACCATGGATATAAATCCTAAATTTGAAATGGAGGCACTGAAATTTAAACTTTATTTTTAAAATTCTCAGTCAACACGAAAACACGCCCAAATAAAGATAAATTTTAAAATTCCACACATCATAGAAACCCTAAATCTTATGCACCCAAATATCCAACAATTGGAAGACTACCTAGGGATAATTTTTTGCCTCCTCTAATGAGATATTCAAGACTTTTGCTAGAATATGGAAATAATAAAACCATTCCAACTAGACCAAATCTAAAACTAAGACTATTTGCAATCCTAGAATTGCAACCATGGAGACCATAATCTGCCAAGCACCACTCGAAGAAAGACTCCACAATCGGTAAGGATCCAAAGCCTTTAAAAATACCCCTTCAATAGAGTGACAAGAAATGGAACAGAGCACTCAAAAAGGAAAGCAACAAAGACCCTACGAGCACTTCCAAAAAATAAAACCAACCCAATCCAAGGAGCTGGATCATACGTTAGCCTACCCCATCAACCCAAACCTACCAGTCAAGTGGCCAAACAGCACCCGCACATCTCTACTAACCATAACTACATAGGATCTCCCTTAAAAATCAGCCAAAGAAGGGATAAAACCAAATAATATAGTAGAGAGAGCAAGTTTGTCCACCACTGCAACCAGTTACAAGAGAGCAAAAACTAGCCAAACCAAAATACTGCATCCCAGAGTGAAAAAAACTAGCAAACCCTCCATCTTGCTAGCAATCTAGGAGTATTCATCAGCTGCCCAACCATCCCCAGCCCCCCAACTAGAGTACTAACTAACCCAACCTTCTTCCCGACTACAAACTAAAATGAAAGAACAAATCTATAACTTACTGAATATTATTTATATATTAATAAAAGAATAATTTATAACACAATAAATAAATTAAACTCTTCATTATCATAAAATATCAAAATATAATTTAAATATATAAACTAAACTTAAATCACTCTCCCATAATTTTTTAAATAACCTTAAAACTAACAAGATATTTGTTGTTAGTTTTAAAAATAATAATAATAATGTCTCATTCTCTAGGACTATTTTGGTGAAATAATCCCCTTCAACTTCTCCCTACCTTCCCTTTAAAAGTCTTGCATTGCTACGGGGCTGATACTGATGGATTGTTTCTAATCTTTTGTCCTAACATAATTCTGTTTTGATGTTAGTGTTTGTTTCTAATCTTTTGTCCTAACATAGTATTTGTTTCTAATCTTTTGTCCTAACATACTTCTTAAAACCACCGTTCATTCCTATCTGTAACTACTTTACCAAGACTAATATGCCTCTTTAGATACTTTTGGAGGTGTTTTGGACATTTGCTAATGTTGTTATTCTGCCTAATCTGTCCAAACTAAAATTTGGTGTTTTGGAAATTTGCTAATGTTGTTATTCTGCCTAATCTGTCCAAACCAAAATGTGGTGTTTTGGACATTTGCTAACGTTGTTATTCTGCCTAATCTGTCCAAACCAAAATGTGGTTAATTTTAAATGTAAAGTCCTTTAATTCTTTAAATATTGAGTGACAGCTTAAGATTAAGGAATAAAACAAGAAAAATAATAAGGAAATAATGATAAGTGGTGGTTGTCAAATCTGATGGGCTCTTTATAGCTTTCACTTAAATACAACATGCAAGCAGGGTTCAGCTTCCACCTCCAATATATTAAATATAGTATACGTTTGCATATAGTAGCTGTATTAAGGACTTCCCTAATACAATACACTGAAGAAGTATGGAAAATAGGTAGAGCAATGCTTCGGCCTCCCCTGCTCTATCTTCTTGTTTCATATAACATGGAGATGGTTTCTTGTCGCGTATAACTTGTTTTGATTTATGTTTCAGGTGGTGGACAATGGAGACAGTAGCAGTGGTGACAGGAGCACAGAGAGGCATTGGATATGCAATTGCTCGTAGTCTGGCAGGTAATGGAATCCAAGTAATTTTGATAGATCGAGATCAAGAAGGAGGTACTGCCGCTGTGAAGACTCTCAGTGATGCCGGTTTCAATAATATTGTATTCTATCACCTGGACGTGCAGAACGTTGTGGCAATTCATAAATTTGCCAATTGGATGAGGCTACGTTATGGGAAACTTGATATTCTGGTACTTCATTCTACTCTATTTGATTCTTTCAAATGTTTCCTTCTGTGATTTTATTAATTAGGCATTCCCAAAAGTCATGGAATTCCTAATCCAATTTTGAAAAATACAGGTTAATACTGCAGGAATTATGGGTATTGCAATAGACCATGACATCTTGAAGGCCACCGGGGCAGATCCGAGAGAAATATTTGTAAGCCATTCTTTCTTTATATATTGTTTGATTGAGTTAAGAATTATAGATCATCTTAGTAACGTTATGTATGCTTTCTTATTTTTATTATCAGAAGTCTGGGAAGGCAGTGGAAGGAATTTTTGAAAACTATGAAATGGCAAAGACGTGCGTTGACATTAACTATTACGGAACCAAAAGAATGGTGGAAGCACTTCTTCCTCTTTTGAAGATTTCTACTTCAGGTGGAGCTCGAATCGTCAATGTGTCTTCTCGTGCTGGGGTCCTAGAGGTCAGCAATTTATTTTTTTTCTTCAATTAATTTTTTGTTATATTATTCAAGCATACGGGAACCTTAGAATTCAATCAGAGTGAATATATTTGACCTGTTTGACGTTTTGTATAGTTTCTTCCAAGTGAGACTTTGAGGCAAGAGCTGAACGACCTGGAAAATTTGACAGAAGATAAAATAGATGCATTTCTGGAAAGGTTCTTGAAGCATTTCGAGCAAGGATTACTAGAAACCAATGGTTGGCCACTTCATTTTTCAGCCTACTACGTTTCCAAGGCAGCTGTTAATGCTTATACTCGAGTTCTTGGGCGTCAGCATGGTGGCATGAATATTAATTGTGTACATCCAGGATCTGTAAGGACTGATTTGAATTTCAACGTAGGAGAGATCTCGCCTGATGAGGGCGCACAAGGTCCTGTCATGTTAGCCCTTCTTCCTGCTGGTTCACCTTCTGGTCAATATTATAACCAAAAGGAAATAGCCAGCTTTTATTTCATAGACAAATAAGGTCAATCTTTTGTTTCTAATTGAAAACCAATTCAGACGTATTGTGGTACCCTTGTAAGCTAGTCATCCGTAAATTGTATTACTTTGATGAATTCTTGTTGTGAAAGCAAAACGGTCGAGAATAGATTTGGGGTCGGTCAATCTGCTCGGCTATATTTTGCTATTATCGTCATATTTGTAGACTATCTCTATCTGGCTCTCATGTACATGTGGCCCAAATTTTGGTAGTTCAGGCAGGCGGTAAAAAGAAAAGGCTGATATGCAATTTTTTTTTAACCTTGCCAAATACGTCGGGGTCCTATTTCATCTAGAGATGCACATAACGACGGTAAGTTGTTTGTCTTGTTCAAAAGAGCTTAGTTTAGAGTGATGGGAAAAAGCCAATACTATTCTAGTAACATTTTAACATGGATACAGAGTTTTTGAGTTTTTGTTTTTTTAACATGCATAAGGGCATGAGTGGTAAGTTGTTTATGTCTTAGAAATGTTCGTAGTATTGAAATTGGACATGATTGGCTTGGATCACAAGCCTTTTGGCTGAGTGTTGTTCTTTTAAATTAGTCTACTAAAAAAATATGAGGGCATTTGTAAATGATTTTAAACTAACATTTTTATAGAACCTAAACGCACAGAGGGAGATTTCAAGTGTTTTTGATCCTATAAAAGTTTTAAATATTTATTAAAAATTTATATTAATAAAAAATAAAATAATTATATTTTTATAAAATAAAAGTCAAATTTTACTATTAATTATTTTTAAATTAATTTAATTTTTTAATTAATTTAATTTTAAAAAGATTAAATGAGACAAATGAATTATGACCTTTAGTATATTTTTAAAATAACTATAATATAATTTAGCTATCAAAATGTTCTCTAAACCAAAAGAAATTGACAAGACCAAAACTTTTATTATGATGGTCAATATTAAATTTATTATATTCATGACATGCCTATGCATCACACATGGATTGTAACTCTATATAGATGGATCTGAAAAGTATTTTCTCGTGATGATTGACATAAATAAATAAAAATAAAAATATCTATGTACATTTGTTATGGAAGTTATCCACCATACTTCACCAAATCAAAAGCATTATCACATCCACTCGATAACCTACTAGTTTACAAACTAAAAATATTATGATATGATTACATATTTTTTTTGGTTAATAATTTGTTTAAGAAATATTAACGTGATTATAACATATATTTTTAGAAGGATCAAAATTAAATGTTAATCATTGCTCAATGTGCAAGTTACTCATTTTTCATTGGCCGTGACATAACATTTATTCTTAAGATCGAGTATAAATAAAAGATATTATTATTATAGTTTGCATCAAATTTTCACATGGATTACATATTCATATATTATTATAACTATGATATTGATCTTTTACATAGATTTAAGATATAATACTCTTATTCATATACATATTTAGATTTATTAAACATCAAAGTATTAAGAAGTGTGATTCCTCGAAGATTAGTTCCACTTTAGACAAACAACTTCTTTATAATACTTTAGTTTTTGATAATATTTATATATAGATTCTATTGATATACACTCTCATAAAAATAGTAAATTACTACATCCAATACTAGGTAAAATAATCTTATGGTACTTTAGCTTTAATGATAGACTAATTTGGGAGCCGACTAAGGATGATAATTTCTCGATTAAATTGGCCTATCATTGTTTAGATTCTGACGTTGATCCTTGGTTCCCTATTAATTAGGTTTGTATTAAAGGTCTTACCCCCAAAATAATTTATTTTTTCTGGTTAGCTATTCAATAGAAATTTTTAACAATTGATAATCTTCAAAAGCAGGGGATGAGTACTTCAAATAGATTTTTCCTATGTGAAAACAATCTGGAATCATCGTGGAATATGTTTTCTAGATGTTAATTTTCTATTGAATTTTTTATATTATTATTTAAGGATTTGGGTGTGTCTTGGGTCCTCCCCGATTCTCTTATAGATTTATTTGACCAATGGTGTCCCCCCTTCCACTTAATTAGCTTGAGGTTTCTTTGGAAAATTGGATTAGCTCAATTATGGTGTAAAATATGGAAGGAAAGGAATGCTTGTGTGTTCAATGGGGTTCACCAATTAGAGTCCTATGTTTCCTCAAGGGCAATTAGTGACATGGTCAAGAACTTTAAGGATCTAAATTTGGATAGGGTAACCTATGATTTAGAGATCAAATTGGGGTGTGCTCTGGGCTTGCTATCACATCCTATGAATATGGCTATCAGGGTGGCCCGGGACATGTCACACATTGTCTAGGAACCCCCTTTGGATGGGTGGTTGAAATTAAATTTTGATGGGGCTTCTAAAGGGAATCCAGGCCTGATGGGACCTAGTGGTCTTTTTAGGAATTCTAATTGTGAAATTTTGCTCATCTATGATAAATGATTGGGTCATCAAACTAACCACTTCATGGAGATGTGGGCATTGTTTCAAGATGTTTATCTTCTAGAAAAGGTCAACTGCAAAAAATTGATTATTGAGGGAGATTCTCTCAATATAATCAACATAGTTAAAAGTAGTCAGACCCCATCATGGACGATTTCAAACTTCATCTAGGAAGCCAGGAGATAGATCCAAAGTCTTGAAGAGGTTTAAATTTACCATCATTTTAGAGAAGGTAACAAGGTCACTGATATTCTCACCAACTGAGGTCTCCTCATTCAAAATCTTCAAGTCTAGAAAAAAAATTTCTTCAAAGATATTACAATCATGGATAATGAAGGCAAGCAATGAAGGAATTAGTATTGGTCTCAAAATTTAGGTTGGATGGGAGTTGGGACTTAGTTTCTTGGGGGGAAAATCCTACCATTTTTTGAATTTAAACTTTTTTCATGATGGCGTCGATTCTCCTTATCCTCAAGTTGCAATTGATGTGACAAAGGGTAGATAGCGAGTTTCCTCAATGTCGTGTGGACAACTTTTCCTATCAAGGTGTATTGATTTTGGTGCATGGTTGAGTAGGAGGTTCAATTGGCCTTATTTTGAGGAGAGTAGGAAGGATTGCAGGTGTGAGAAAATATTTACCTCAGGATGCTCCTTGAGGATGTAAGGGGTCAGGATGATATGGCTGATGTGGTTATGGGGGACTTATTCTTGCGAGCTGAGCTTGAAGGAGATCAAATATTATTTTGGGTATCATGAATATTTGTGCCTCGCTTGCAGAGCCTTCGAAAAGTGAATCATATCTTCGTGCTAGGATCCATATCTGACTAGTTTTTTTTGCTATTTTCAATCTTGGTAGCTTTACAAAACCTTTTATAGCCCTTAAAGGTGTTTTATCTAGGTTGGAGTACCAAGATGTGTGGTGGTAGATTGATGATGGTGCTTTTGTTCATCCTATGCTCAAAGGTGGCAGTATCATGTGGGAAAATTTATCTTTAGCTCATAACGTGAAAGAAGAGAAGTCACACGTGAATCTGGATTGAGTGATATACAGGGAAAAATATCAGCTCATTGGTTTCCTAGTCATTTCTCTCTTGAATATAGGTTGGGGTGGTCTAAATGTAATAATTTATCCTTTACTCATATAAGCGGTGTTAGGTAGAGTGTTAGGATGGTCATTTTGATCCTGGAGACACAATCTCTTGCAGTGGATGAGGAGGTCCAAAAAATATTAAAAAAAATAATGTGCTTCAATGCCTTATGAAGTTTAATGGCCATCACCAGAAGATGGCCAATCATCTTACTTACTCATGGTGAGAGGGGATGGTGAGAGTGGGTTCAACTAAATTTGAGATAAACATATCCTTTATCGTTGAGGTGACAGTGCTGGTAGTGGATGACACAATCCATAATATGGAGAAGCACTCCTTGGTGAAGGAAGTGCAAGTGTTTTTGGGTGGTTAAGAAGAACTAGCTAGGACCCAAAATGGGTTTAGGAAAAATTCTCTTAAGGCCCCTTGGGATCTTGTAGTACTGGTGATAATTCAGTATTTTACCTTAGATGAGAATTTGGTGAATCTTGAGGAGCTACCATTTCATGATTCTTAACCATCTATGATGTAAGAAAGCAATGAACATCCTATCGTTTCTATTTTAATATTTTGCAAGGATAATTTTTAAGGTTAATAAGGGGGTGGCCTTTGATCCACTGCACCAAGATCTGCTAAAGATAATTTTTGATTACGTGGTGAAGTAAAGGGGCCTATATGGTGATGATATCCTCAATAATTTGATTAATGTTCTGGTTCCTATGGTGGGTTATTTGACCTCTTCAATTTTTGAGGACTCTAAGGCTTTGATCCAAGAGTCCATGGAAGCCACCCCCATAGCAATGAATCTAGTAGATTTTACGGAGCCTACCTTGATAGGTCCTGGTGGTAGTGAGGAAGGCACTAGGAGTTCAAAGTATTTGGTAGCTAAGAGGATGATTACTAGTAAGGACCCGATGATTGTGGATGATTCTAACTTAGAGGTTTTTCCTCCACTAGCTAAGAAGCAGGGTTATGCATAAGGGGTTGGACTCAAAATGTACTTGTAAAAAAATGGTGAATTCTAATCAAAATCAAGGTGAATCATGGAGAATTCTAAGAAAATAAAATTGAGCATCTTCATACCAAAATTTGGGGTATTTGAAGCCCTAAATATAATATCATCTTTGGGGCCACTTTTGATCTATTAAATCATCTTATAACTTCATAAAAACACCACCATTAGATCAGGATTGAAAAGATCTTTCCAAAAAATACAAATATGCATATGTTTGGATATATATTGTGGTGAATTAACTCTAAGAAAAAATTGATACTGAAAATTTTAGGCGAATGGGCCGATGTTGAGGGTCCTCATATTCGCCAATTCCAAATTTTGAAAATTCTAATATTCACCCAATTTATGAATATTCACCACTATGCATAACCCTGCTAAGAGTCTAATCTAATTATGAAAGTGAGAGGTGCAAGGAGGATCCACAACCCTGGATTCTAGTCGAGTGGTTACAATTCGAAGTCTCTTAATTTGGTGATTTTAAAGTTGTAACGTTTGATAATTTATTCCATGCATGCATCAATTTCTTGCATAGAGGAATTTTTGACCCTCATGGTATGGTAAGTCATCAATGGATATAAATTAAATTAGGAGAACAGAACAGGTCCTTGCAAAATTAAGTTTTGAGTTTAGGTGGTTGTTTGCTATATTTTTGTTTTGCTCAATCTTTGGGACCTACATGCTTGGTCTATTTTGTTTATTTTTTGGGGCCTACATGCCTTGTGGTTCCTCCTACATAGGCTTTATGGTCATTGGTTCTTGGTTTCCCTAACGGTTTAGTTTAATGTTTGTCGATCTCGGCCTTTAGTTGGTATTTTTGTCCTGGTCTCTCTTTACCTCCTAATGGGTTTGGAGGTTAGATCCAATTTTTGTTAAGGTTTGGAGGCCCTTTCAAAACTCCTTTGTCTACCTTATAAAAACAAAAATACCATATCCATGCAATATTTCAATGATTTTTTTGACCTTGTCTTTCTAGAAATTTTATTTTTCTTATCTCAAACTACTACCTTCTCCCTATTAGATCCATGGTATTATTTTCATAATGAGATAAATTCTCCCTTGGTTTTTTACCTTGTAATCTTCAAAAAAATATAATATGCAAATAAATATCCCAATTGGTTATGATATTTGTCATCCTATTCCTTTCTTTAGATATATGTTAATATTTTCCAGATATTACTTTAATCAATCTTTTATGGAAGTCAAAAAATATTGTTATTAATATAATTTACAACTCTATTTTTCTTGAAAACATTAATAATCATGTGTATCCCTTTAATTGAAATATATTTACTTATTTTGTAATAGTAATCATGATATTTAATATGATGTGTTCTAACATATCCATAATTTGTGTTGAAGTTCCATATGCTTCTCAATAGATAAGAAGGAATTTCTCTTCAATAATTTCAAAAAAATACCTCATATAGATTTTTAGGGTTTTGTATGTAAACACCATAAAATTTAAGTTTTATAAACCCAACTTTTAGAAATTTATACTTTACAATGTATTAAAATAGATTTTTTTTTATCAAATTTATTATTGTGAAATCAACCAATGTATACTTAGACCCTATAATCAAGATGCTTGTATACCATTTTCCACATTTAATACTTTCTATTATGAGTACTTTTCAATTGATAAGAAAATATTTATCTTCAATAATTTTAAATAAATAAGCTTTTTGTATGCAAGCACTATCAAATATGAGTTTTATAAACCTTAATTCCAGAAATTTATGATAACCCAAACAAACATACATTGGTTGTAACGTTCAAAACTCATTTAAGGGTTGTACAAACTAAGAATATGGTTGACAATGATAAAAAAAAATTATTTTCAAGGTTCAATTTTGCACCCATAAGTAATCACTAAATAGCATTAAGTACCATGTTTAGGAATTTTATCACTGCAATTGGCTTCCCAAGTGGACAAGACTGGCTGAATCCTATAGAAGGTTCCCTTAGTGATCCTACCTCTCACCCATTTTCTTCACTGAATCTAGAATCATGGTGTCAGTTAACCTTTAGAGACCATAACACTTAGAGGGTGGATGCATAACTCTCGTCCTAAAGATATAATAAACGTTCCTATTATGTAATAGATGTAATATACTAAAATATTTTTAATTCAGAAATAAAGCTCCTATTCAAAGTTAAACAAACGCAATTGAGAAGAGCATATAAAGTAAAGAAGAGCTTGTATGACTTTCTAAATAAAAATATATGCTTCCATCAATTAATTAATCTCCTTGTAGTGAGTATATGATATTATTTTATTTCAAATAATAAAAGGTAATGTTTATCATTTTCTAGAAATAAATAGGTTTATATAATAACTCCCATGTACCCTCAAAAATTAAACTAAGTCCAAAAACTTTATCTAACAATCTCAAGGTATACTCAACAACTAATAATTTTCTCCTTCTAAGGAGAGTATATATCATAATTATCTATATACATAAGTATATGCTCAAATTAGACTGGCTAAAGTAATTGCAGATCTAAACTTGGTATTACTTCATATCATTGTGCATCTCAAGGGTATCCTAAAGGAATTATATTTCAGGATCAGAATAAATCTTGTATGAATGCAGGAATTTTTAATATGCATGCTAATTAAAAAATGCAACTTTATTTTAATATTTGATTATTTAACCATGAAGTAGGATTAACAAATAATTCAAAAAAACCATTCAAATATGAATGCATAAATAAATTTTTAGAAATGATAACGAAGAATCCAATTTATTAACCATAAATATTTGGCTGAAATGGTGAAACCCAATTCAATAATCTTATAGGCATTGAAAAGGGTAAGAAGAAAATAGATATTTGCAAAACAAAACAACTTCAATAAAAAAAATTGTATTAAAAGTGGTTTTGGGTAAGTTATATTAATTAGCAGCATCTCCATCTACCTATCATTAATCTCAAATAACCAAAATACGAATGCCAACGTAGTCATAGGATCAAAAACGAGAGTAGAACGATGCTACTCAACTTAAAAACAACAAGAGTGAAACATGTCCAACTCTGCAATTGACAAAAGCTAAGGTAAATTATTTTAGGAAGGAACATAAACTCCATTCAGCATATGGTATTGACTTGGAACTTAGGTTAAACAACCTTTTACATAATATATAAAAGATGTACATAGCACTTTCGAAGGCTAAAATGTACTAACTTAAAAAAAAAGAACACAAAGTTTCACATAAGCTCATTGCAGTGGTATTCATCCGGGTATGACATATACAATAACAACCATACTTATTAAGGGTATACATTCACTATTTAATTTAGCCATATAGAGGAGAAATTTCATTCATAAAATAGAAAAACTAGAAGCACCAAACTTCCTTTTATGTAAATAACCAACATGTCAAACACAAGCTAATTTTAAAAATAAAGTTCCATTTTATTTCTATATATAAAATCAACTTAGAACATCACCCATAATAGAGAAGATATGCAAACAATCAAATCAAAAACTCTACTATCATACACAACTAGAAGAAGACCGACCTGATTTCTCTTAATGAAATTAACTAATTTCTTTTCCTATCTTGCCAATCTATCTCCTCCAAGAAGATAAGGTGAATATGATCTCCTTATTTTTCTACGTTGTCTAATTTATAAAAAACAAAAGAATTATCTTTTAAACAATTGGAATTATAAGTATTTTCCCACCTCAATCCAATATCCTTTTTTTCCATGTGGTTAATTATATTAAACTATATGAGATGCACCATATGCATATGCACCTACTATATAGAGTTCAAATATATTAAATCAATATGCATATCTATATTTTTTGAAATCAAACACTAAATAATTATTTAAATCACCATAAAATTTTATACCTCCAACACCCTTCTTTTATATACAATTCGATGTTACCATCTGCTAGAGGAGAATAGCTCCCATGCTTTGGCACTTTCCTTGTTGTTGGAGGATTTTTATAATAAGCATTCATTCAATTAGAGGTATAAAATATACAATACACAACAAATATACATAATACAAGGCATACACTCATAATTCATCTATATGAATATCGTTATTTAAGCTTCCATATGCTCATGAGTCATTGGTGAGTGTTTTGCTGATACAACTTTTTCATCCCAGCTAATATGAACACCCCACTACGACGCTATATCACATCATCATAATTTCTCTTTTCATTTCTCAAGGATCTATACCTGCAAAAAAAATACCATCAACAACACCATGTCCTAAGAATAGTAAATCATAATAATTTAAAAGAGATACTTATAAAAAATAAATATCAGTATCATAAAATATTTTTTGGGAGGACCATTACATTCTCCCCCTAGTTTCAAACATAGTCCCATGTGTTTTAATTACATTTTAAATAAAAATATAGGAAAATTGTTCTTTCATAGAATCTACATTCTCCCATGTAGCATTCCTTTACAAAAATTAGTCCCATTGACCTTACATTGGTTTATATCATTTTTTTCAAATGTTTGGTACGGTAAGCCAACATCCAAATTGGGCTAAACTCAATGACAAAAGGATCTACAATATACAAATTTATCACATTCCAAAAATGTGAAGGATCAACAACATACTTTCAAAGCAAGAATATATGAAAGACATCATGGATCTTCTAGGTGGAAGGGTAAGCTTATAGTCCATAGAACTAATCTTACCTATAATTTCAAAGGGGCCAACAAATTTGGGGTTAATTTTTATTGATTTTATGGAGATCTTATTAGGTTTCACTTTGAGAAAAAATCTATCTTCCATAAAGAACTCTCTTAGAGATATTTTCAAGTCAGGATTACTCTTTTGTCAATCCATGGCTTCTTTGAACCATTTGCATATCGTTTTCAATTGTTCCTCCATCTGCCTGATAGTGTTGAATCTTATTATTATTTAATCCTCTAGATTATCCCAAGATAGAGGAGTTCTACATCATCTTCCATATAAGGCCTCAAAAGGTGTCATCCCTAAAGAAGCATGATGGCTATTGTTATATGTACCAGGTAGATATATTCTTTTCATTTAGTTTTGTGGTCCATGCAATACATACATAACATATCCTCAAGGACCTGATTTACTCATTCAATTTTGCCATCTATCTCTAGATGATATACAAAATTGATATTTAGTTTTATATTCAAGGCTCAATGTAAGGTTTACCAAAATTTTGAGGTGAATTTAGGATCTCTATCTAAAATAATAACTTCATAGAATACATGCAGTCACATAATCTACTATAAAATTTTCTATCTATGGCGAGTGCATCATCGTTGATATTTTCTGGTATAAAGTGGTAAACCTTGATCAATTTATCAACCACAACTAGAATTGTAGCATGTTGAAACTTGGTCTTAGATAGACCTACAATGAAATCCATTGATATAACCCACCACTTCTATTTTGGAATATCATGAGGGTAATTTTTTCCTACTAGATGCTAATGTTCAGCCTTTACCTTTTGGCACTGGAGATATCTGGATACATAATTATTGATATCCTATTTTTCCTAGCTAATAAAAGGTTTTCTTCATGTTTTCCTCATCTTAGCCCCTCCAGGATGTTCAAAATAAGGAGTACAAGGGGATTTTTTAAAATGATATTTCTTAATCCTCTTATTTTTGGAATAAAAATCCTATCTTTAAGGAGCAAGAGGTCATATTTAATATTAAAATTTTTGCCTTTTTCAGGTTCTACCTCAACCCATGCTTGAAATTTTTCGTAATAGTTATCACTCATTTGATATTCTTTGACTCTATCAAATAGATCTACATGATATCTAGAGATAGCAATTATATGCCTTCTTTGTCTTAAGGTATCAACTATCTTATTCGCCTTCCCCTTAATGTATTCAATCCCATATTCATATTTAGATAAAATTTTCATCCACCGATGTTGCCTTGCATTCATAAGAGGTTGGGTGAAGATGTATTTCAGAATCTAATAATCTATCTTTAGGTCAAAGGGTTTCCCCAACAAATAATACCATATTAAGTTCATGCACTACAACTACTAACTCCAAATCATGAGTAGCATAGTTGAGCTCATGCTTTTTAAGCTTTCAATACTTGTGAGCTATAATTACTTTATTTTAAGTAAAAATTGTACCCAAACCTTCAATAGAGGCATTAGTGCAAACTGTAAACTTTTATTAGGGATTAGTAATTTCAAAATTGGTGTAGTTGTCAACCTTTACTTAATAACTTTAAAATATTTTTCACATTTTTCTATCCACTTGAAATATCTTTCTTTCCTTTTCATATTAGTAATTAGATATATAATCTTTGAGAAATTCTTTACAAAACATCTATAATATTCTACCATTCCCATAAAACTGCATACTTCTATCACATTATTGGGTGCAGGTTAATTTATTATAGCTTCAATTTTCTTAGGATCAATAGCAATCTTTATTAGCAAATATGACATGTCCTAGGTATTGGATTTTTGGGTATAAAATTCATATTTAGATAACTTCCCATAAAGTTTATTCTTCCTTGGTATTTCTATAACAATGCTCGTATGTTGATCATGATATTCTTTATTTTATGAGTATATTAGGATGTCATCTAGGAATATGAGTATGAAATGATCAATTTTTTCATAAAATACATTTTTCATGAGATTCATAAATACTACCAGCACATTTGTTAACCCAAAGGGTAAATCTATTAACTTGTAATTCTCATACCTTTTTCTAAAAGTTGTTTTATGAGTGTCTTCTTCCTTGATCCTCAACTGATGGTAACCAGACAGAAGAATAATTTTTAAGAATATAGAAGCTCCTTTAAGCTGATCAAATAAATCATCAATTCTTGGCAAGGAGTATCTATTTTTAATGGTTACCTTATTGAGCATTTTGTAGTCAATGCATAGCCTTAGGAATCTATCTTTCTCACAAATAACACCAGAGATCTCCAAGGTGATACACTTGTGTTCACTACTCCTTTTGACATAAAAATGTGCTAGCCTCATAATATATTATACATATGTAAATCATTTTGTCTTGGTATAAAAGGGTTAGATAAAATGAGGGGCTTAGACTTTCTAAGTCTAGAGGATTACATATGCAATATTTTCATAGCTTGTTGCTACATACTTATTCTATCTTCTTCTTCCAAGGATCTTTGTAGATGCTCTTTCTATCCTAGGATAGCTAAGATATCTCAGACTAGCATAAGTATCATGGTTTTCTTGAGATGATCCACTACACTAAAATATTTGAGAGATATAGCCTTCTGGGTGCCATATTATAGCGTAGATTAGGGAATTATATTTGCAAGGGGATACTACAAGAACTATTTGCTAGTTTTTGACCTTGGGATTTATTATTCTTTTAGTTATTCTAGAATTGAGGCTTATATTACCGATTAGATGTGTATCTATAGCCCTAGTTTCCTTATGGTAAAGGAGGTCTTGTATTACTTTACTTAGGGAATATTGGACTATTTAATTCACTACTCATGGCTAGCACCTCATTGGTAATCAATATGAGCAAATTTTATAATTTTGTCTTCAATAGGTCTTCTAGAGAGGGAGGGATTAGAGTGACCATAGGAAACACTAAGGTTGAGTGAAAATTTATTGGTTGAGCAACCAAGGTAGGTTAGTAAGGGATTTTCATATTAGGATATAGAGGCAAGGGTGTCCTAGGTGCTAGTATTCCAGTTTGAATTAAATAATTATACCATAAGTATTTGGTAGAGAACTTCCATATCATGCCTTGATCATTAGTGAGATTTTAGAATCCAAAGCTTCTGGATTATATATAAATGACATACCTAGGGAAATATGGATTTATTTAGGTATTCTATGCTAAGAATTGTAAAATATAAGGTTAAAATATTCAATAAACTCCATGGTATATCTCTTTAATATTGCTAGTTGTTCTAGGATAGATACCCATCCACCTTTTCTTTGAATTTTTCCATAATCATAGTGCCAAGATGGTCCTAGTTGATTATCGATCCAGGTTGTAGTGTAATATACCAATCTCAAACCCTTATCCTATAGGAGGTTTCCATAAATCTTATAGCCATGTTTGCACTAATATATTATGAATCATCATAGACTATCCATATGGCTTAGATGCTCAATTGGGGTGGTTATATCCTCCCTAGTGAAGTAGGTGAGGGATTTTAGAGTATATTGAGGTATCTCATCCCATAATTAAATTAAAGCTAAATATGCCAGAGGGTCTCTATCATTCTAGGTAGGGAATGTCTTGGGTGGTCATCATGAAGAAACCATGTTATGGTCTAGAGATATTCTTCTTCATAGAATGGTTATGAATGGTGCTAGCAATTCTTACCAATATTTTAATCAAAAGATCTAGTAGCAGGTCTTTGGTTTATATATTTCTAGGTCTTTCATCCCTAGTGGATTCATCAAGTTAATGTAAATTTTTCTCTAAGAGTAGATAGATTAAAGCCTTCATAAAAACCTCAATACAGTATTCCTTTAAAAATGTTTTCTTTTGATGTTCATTTTGGATCATAATTGTGAAGTGAGTGGGAGGTGCTTCAAAAAGAAAACATAGGAAAAGACCCTCACCAAGTTTGAGCCTCTCTTGTTGTGATTGTGGGAATAATAATTTTTCTTTGGGGTCCCACCAATTATACCATTAATTAGTCCTCTTAGAATATCCTATGGAATAGATTAAGGATAATTGTGCCTTGTGCAAAGTGATAAAGCATGACCTCTCCTAAGAGTATGGGATTTGACTCAATAGGGGGTCTCTAGGAGTTTTATATAAGTACAAATCCTTATTAAGATGTGATATTTGAGCACACCCACTTGGAGGGAAAAGGGTTAGGGAAAACATAAAAAAATATATAATAGAAAGGAAAAAAGGGTCTTAGTCTAGGAAAGTAGTGATGTGTCAAAGATAAAATAAGATCCTCCTATACAACAAGACTAAATGCTATATGCAAGCATGAAAACTTATTTTTGTTGGCATATATGAGTCTAAATAAGAGTTATAAGTATACACATACTAAAAATATAGGTCAAATCATGAGAACTACAAATGACTACTCGAAATAGAGATTTAGACCTCCCATATACACACATATGCAAGTAAAACATAAAAAATGTGAATGTTACAAACATACACATACATAACAAATATGGGTTAAAGCATGAGCCATAGATTGCTATCCAAAATAGATATATAGGCCTCCAATATATGTGTGTGTGTGCAATTAGTATTAGAAAGGTTGTTCTAGAAGTGGTGGTTTGATTACCAACAAGCCACTCAAGATTTTTCTAACTACTATACAGGAAGAAATAAAAGGAAAATGTTACAAAGCTTGTAAATACTTAGTAAAGATAACACTAATACTATCTATATATAATGGGGATGATTTGCCTTCAATATTATGTAGGATCATTTAACTGTTTCAACTACTTCTTCTTGGGATTCTAAAAATTAAATGAGGATGTCTTCCAACATTAATTTTGTCAGTGTTGACCTACTATTGGTGTAGATGACATCTCTTCATTCTTAAGAGGTAGTATTTTCCTTCTTTGTAATGGTGTATTACAATAACTCATATAATTTTTATAAATATTTATGCATAATTAGTCATTTCTACCCTTTCTATTACAATGCACTTTGCTTATCAAATCATTTAACCATCTCTCTTAGAAAGTTTGCCTACCTTCGTTATGGAAGTTTTTTTCTCATAACATCCACTTGTTGATACTTTTAATTTTTCTTTTTTTTGGAACTATAAAAATTACATTCATTCTACCTTTAGCTTTTGAGTCCATGTTGTCAAGCTTTCTTTGGGCTTGGCCTTAACCTATCTTGCTCAACTTTATTAAAAGTATTTTGATCCTCCCCTTTAGTCCATGTCGTTGGGGCTTGGTCTTAACCTAGTTTCTAGGATGATCTTGGTGCAATTATTTTTCTCCTTTTATTCATACAAACTATTACCTTTTGACTAGATGTTTTCCTTGATTATTTTGAGAAAATATCCTTTGATGTCCTATATTATATAAACTGTAAATAATTACATTTCTATATTAGGAGGACTATATTCAGTTATTGTAATACACCATTACAATAACTCATATTGTCAGTCTTTATTAGGAGGACTATATGTTAGATTCCTTACTATGTCTTGCATACAATTAAAAATTCCATGAAAGCTTTCCTCTTAGCTTACTTAAGTTGTTACAGATTGTCATGTTGGACCATATTAAATAATTTGGTACCTGGAAATGTACCACCTTGGTACAATATTGTATTATGTGTGTGTCATAGAGTAGAGTGTGATTTTATATTTCATGTAATATAGTAATGTGTATGAAATGCACAAGTGTCATTGAATTAAGTGTAAAAGTGTTGTGAGTGTGGGTGTTCACAAGTGGCCATTATGTAAGAGTGCACGTGTTCTTAGAATATGAAAGTGAAGATTTTCAAAGAAGAGTGAAGGCCAAGAGTTCTTCATATGAAGAGTCACTTACTATTATATATTTTTCAAAAGCATTGTAATTGGTATCAAAAATGAATTGCACATAGGATGCATTAGTAGACCTTTATTCTATATCATTTTTAGTATTTTCATCTGAGTATTTTGTGAGTATTTCTAAATTATACTTGTGTTATTTATCATATTTATTGATTTCTTTATATTGCAATTTTATATTTGATTCTATGGTTATTTACATTAAGCATTAAGCTTCAAAATATATCAATGATATGAAAGCTACAACAAGTTTTTCTTGCACATGTTTATACAAGTTACAAACAATCTAAGGATATTTTAACTAGCCAAGAAGATACCAATGAATATGAAGATATTACCACTAGATATGAAAAACCAGTGAAGATAAGTATTTCCATTGGATAAGAGAAAGACCAATAAAGGCAAGAATTAATACCACTAGATTAGAGGACAATCAGAAAATATTTAAAGAGGTAAATTTTAGAGAACCAACTCAAGAAGAAAATTTGGCCATTGTTATTTTGCTTTAGATTATTGAAAGGTTTTATAGAATTTTTATATTAATGCTAGAAAATTTTATCTAATATTTGCTATAGTGGAAATTTTTCTTTAGAATTTGAGAAGCTTCCTACAAAAAATAGAGAATTCTTTCATATTTACTAGAAGATTGTGAGCTTTCTTCATGCAGGGATTGGTTTGAGTTGCAGTTAAATTTTAGATATAGATCTTGATAAGTATTTTAGGTCTCAAAGATAGACCTTGATAGATAGATTGATTTTACCTATTCCAAGAATAAATTTTTATTAGGCAATCTACAACATAGTTTTAGGTCTTGGAGATAGACCTTGAGATTGACAAGAGTAAGGAGACCCAAGAGAAAATAGGTTTCATAGAATCAAACAAAGAAGACTTGAGAAAAGTCCCATTGAAGGTAGATTAAGAGACCCAATAAATAGGTCCTATTAAAAATTTTTATAGAGAAAGCAAACTTGGAGGTAGAAAAATATTTCAAGAGAATTCAAGACAACATAAAGTCTTGAAGATAGTCCTAGCTAAAGGAAAATACATAGCACATCAAAAGAAAGTATTCTGATAGTCCACATTGGATAGAAAATTTAGAAGATTTAGAATAGAAAAATAAAGGTAATATTAAATGCCACAAGGGTAATATTAAATGTACCCCAAGGGTAATATTAAATGTATGTGGATGTTACAAGGGTAATATTAAAAGTATTTGGATGTCACAAGGACAACATTGAAGAGAAAGGTAGCATTTGAAGTCCACAAGGGAAATATTGAAAGCATGTGAAGAAGTACAATAGAATCAAAGAAAAAATAATTGAATCTAGAGAAGGCAACATATTTAATCAATAAAATATCAAAATCCTCAAGAACAACATTGAAGATATAGAAAGAGATAGAAAATAGTTCCAAGAAGAAAGAATTTTCAAAAATAACTCATTGGATTTGGGACAATTATTGCTATTCAATGACAAGACTATAGATAATAGAGAAGTAATGCTCAAAATTAATTTAAGCATAGGGGATAATAATTGTTTCTCAAAGGAACTATAGTAAGTAAAGAAGTCTAGAATCATATACAAGGTATAGAAAGTTGCATATTAAAGGTGATTAAGTATATTTTTAAGGAAGTTGAATTATTAATGGTTGTAGGTATTCAAGAGGATAACATAGTGAAATTTTAATCTTGGAAACCATTCTACACTAGTGATCTAACGCTTGAGTTTCTTGCACCTATATCTACAAGAGGACAACAAAGTAAAATAGCAAAGGAAGAAAGTATTAGCAAAGTAAATAATAAGAAGAAGAACACAATATCCATTAGCACTAGAAAGCATCTAAAAATACTAATGTAGAATAATAAAATTACTAGCAAGTTGAAGGCTCGGGATGTCATGACACTCCCTAGCAGGGTTTTTGGCACAAAGAAACAATGTATTGATTTAAGATGCTTTAATACCTAGTTTGATCAATTGAACCAACTATTCAATGTTTAGTTGATTTATAAAAGCATGGTATTGTTGACATATTGTGAAATGTGTGGGATTAGGTACACTCATGGGTGGAAGAAGTAGAATTATCCACCAGAAGTAGGGGTACTTGAGGTTGGAAAAATGATGACTAAGGCAACATAAGGGTAACATGGATGGATACCTTCAAATAGGCATGCATTCGGTTAGGGGTTATTATCAATAGCTAGCCACCTTGAGTCCCATTTGATAGCCTAGTATATATAATAAACTCTTAGGCTAAGACATATGACTACGTTGATGGAAATATTTCCTCTTTGTTTGTTACATATGTTTGATTATCTTTTACTTCATAATTTTTTGCATAAATGGTTAGGAAAGAATGCATAAATTTATTTTTATTGAAACTTCCTTTATGAATTAAATCTATTTCAAATAATTATAGAACCCCTGAACATGTTTAAAAAATAATAATAATAATAATTGTCTTATTTTTAAATGATAATAGAGTTTCATTTATAAATAATAGTTGTTTTAATTTTAAAATGATAATAGAGTTTCATTTATAAATTATTGAATTTAAATGATTATAGAGTTTCATTTATAAATAATAGTTGTTTTATTTTAAAATGATAGTAGAATTTCATTTATAAATAATAGTGGTTCTATTTTAAAATGATAATTGAATTTCATTCAAATAAAGATAACGAAGAGTTTATTTGAAATAGAATTTGTACTTCTTATAATGTGAACTTGATTTAATTAATAATTGGATTTTTATAAAGGAAAGTTCTCATTTTAAATAATATAAGATCAAATGAAACAAGAAACTTTTCTATGAAGGCAATAAAGTATTGTGATAAGAAGCTTCTTGTTGTCAGCTCCTTAAAGGAGAAATTTTGGAGAACTAGAAAGAATATTTTTTAAATCCAAAATATTGAATTTTTACCATTAGGTAGATGAGATAGTTATGGCTGTCATAATGGGCAGTTGGTCAGAGATATGTAAGGTAGTAGGTCTTGATCAAGGAGAATAAGGACAACAAGGGGTTTGGAAGAGAAAAAAAGAAGATGAAAGGAGCACTATGATGATGTGCACTTGATAACCAGTAGTGAGTGAAGAGGAGGTAAGGTTTATCTAATTTGTAGGTTGGTTATTGTTATACACTCTTTACTCCCCTATTGATATGGTTCTATATTTTTTTTCTGGTTTTTCATCATCTTTGATCTTGGTTTTCATGGGGTACTCTTACCTCAACCTTCCTAGATCTGGAAACATCTTTCTCTCTTTCCCAATGGTCTGTCATCATTGTTATCATTTCTCTCCCAGTAGATAGTCATTTGGAATTGTTCTTGTTGTTATAATGAAGCTCCAACAACTCTCATCCTAGATTTAGAACCATCCTTTGAGTGGGTTTTGAGCTATCAATTATCCCTGCCTAGCTTTGTACATAGACTAGGTGCTATGTTGTAAAGCTTTAGGCGGTAAGTAACATCTACCATTACCCCCTTTAAGTTTGGAGGTCAACCATTGATTGGAAGGGTCTCTATGTGTTGTAATTCACCCTATCTCCTTTTTGACTCTATGTTAATGTCGATAATGATCACTATCCATAAGTGGTTCCACTAGTAGGGTGTGGATGTTTTCTAGTGGAGTCATTATAGCACCTAGGCCAAGAGCGACTATGCTTATGGGTAGATTTTAATATATGTAGCATCGTAGATATTTTTATTGTTGTTACTTACCACTCACCTCTATTGTGTATTGGTAATATTGTAGCTATAACCATCCAACTATGGAGTTTAACCACTATCTTCTCTATTATAGTCATCCTGCTATGTGTTTTGTAGTGTGTGCAACTAGTGGATTGCAGGTAGTTGGCCATGATCATGTTATAGTGATGGCAATCATTTGTATAACATTTGAAGCCTATTTTAGTAACTTCAGTTTTGATGTTCATTCTTTTGTGTTGATATCTTTGTCAAGGATAAGCTATTGTAGTCTCTTATAGGGTAGAGAACCCTTTGGTGTACCTGTTTATTAGAGGTTGGTGAATCTTTGAATTCTTAAAGATATTTTCACTTGGCTATTTCAAAGGGAATGATTAGTTAAAGAATGTAGTATTTGATTATTATATAAAATATTTATGAAGTATTTTATTAATTAAAGAAACTAGTCTTTGATTATTAAATAAAAGGTTTATGAATTATTTGATTAATTAAAGAAAGTAGTCTTTGATTATTAAATAAAAGGTTTATGAATTATTTGATTAATTAAAGAAAGTAGTCTTTGATTATTAAATAAAAGGGTTATGAATTATTTTATTAATTAAAGAAAGTAGTCTTTGATTATTAAATAAAATCTTTATGAATTATTTGATGTTGGACATTTTGAGCTTATTTAGTTGTCATTGATGTCAAGGTGAAAATTCCTCATTAATTTCAAGGAGCACACCATCAATAGCACCAGGAACAATGCAAAGAGTTGAAGAAAAAGTTGGCAAAATATTGTTTTTGTTGGACATTTTGAGTCCCTAAGCTAAGAGTTGTCATTGATGTCAAAAGGATCTATGTACGTAAGCACTATGTTTGTGTTTCATAAAGAGCTTCATGAGAAACAAATGTTTTTTATCAAAGGTTCAAGAAGGGATGCATGGCATATGGTTCCAAAAGGAGCTTCAAGGGAAGCTTTGCAAAAGGTTTTTATTTAAGACCATGGATGGCAGCTTTGAAATGGGTTTTTCTTAAAACCCAAGTTGGATTTTCGTTTCATCATAAAAGGTGTCCCGGTGACAGAGATATTTAATTTTAAAGATTTAGTTTAAATTTAAATTTATTTAAAATTTAAATTTAAATTTTGAAATTAAAATTAAAATTTTATCCGCTGACGTCATGAAGGAAGTTTCAAAAAGGCTGACGTTTCCAAAGAAAATGGAAGGCATATAAATATGCCATTGAGTTTTTTAATTCATTCATCCTTGCTCGTTGA
Organism: Wollemia nobilis; assembly: GCA_028583015.1. NCBI lineage: Eukaryota > Viridiplantae > Streptophyta > Pinopsida > Araucariales > Araucariaceae > Wollemia > Wollemia nobilis. The sequence goes on from JAQPPZ010016931.1 coordinate 6,980,370, forward strand.
TATTTGTGCTTGGGACTTGTGAAGAAAAAGAGCTTGTGTTTTTCGTTTAAGTGACACAGTGAATATTAAAGGGAGACAATGACCACTTCTCAAAATGTATTGGGCAACGTGGCCTAGTGGCAGCTTGGATTATGCAAAGGTGTTGGTGACAAGGATGTTGTGCGTTCGATTCCCGCAAGCATCATTTTTGGCTTTGTTCTGTTGAGGAGCCCAAGGAGCATATTTTTTTCTTGGCATAAGAGGGTGAAGGATAAGAAGTGGGTGGCACTTCTTTTTCACCAACGAGCCCGCAGCTCATGAAGAAGCTTGGCCATGTCTAGGGAGTTCACGTTGGGGCAAGATGAGGTTTTGATTCCCCTCGAGGCATGTATTAAGTTTTTTATTAATATTTTGTTTGTATTGCCTAAGGTGGAGTGATAAGGGGTAAAGGTGCTTCATTAGTTGAATTGTTGAGTAACCTTAGGGAATAATGTCATGGTAGCTTTTTGAGTTGTGAATTATTTTTAATTGTGATTTTGAAATTCTTAGGAGTAATAAGGGTTTTTGATAAAGTTATTTTTAGTGAAAGTTATTTTTGAGTAAGGGTTTTCTTTTAAAAAGAACTTTGGTGGATGTTAAAATAAAGTAGGAGTTATTTGGATATTATTTTTTATTTGTGGAAAACATCCCAAAAGGGATGCCACTTTTGGGTAAGACCCAAGGAGGCAGGGGTATCCATTCCGCCAAAAACATCCAGGACTCGGACCTGGCCTACCACCTTTGACATACTCAAGGAGCAAACAAACACACAAAACCAATTTAAAAATAAGTAAATAACAACAAAAATAATAAAATAAAATAAAAAACATGCTCCTTGAGTGTGTCAAAAACAAAAGCACAACCAAACACACACACAATAAGATAAAAGAAACCACAACACGAACCACATAGAAAAACACAAGAACCACATAACAAAACACAAACAAGACAAAAACAACAGAACACTACAAAGACATAACCCAAAAAAAACATGAAAAATAAACACAACCAAAACCTAAAATATTAAAAAAATAAAATAAAAATAAAAATAAAAAACAACCAACAATAGACAATAAACAAAAACAAAAAACATAGAAAACACTCACACAAAAAACATGAATTAACACAAACAAAGAGAAACACAAGAACAAGAACGACAAAAACACAAGAACAATAACAAAAAACATAAAAAAACACAAAACAACAAAAACACAAGAACAACAAAAAACAACACAAAGAACACAAAAACAAAACAAAACAAAAGAACACACACACCTTAAAAAACTAAACAAAAAAACAAAAAAGAAAAAGAAAAAAAATTGAACATAACAATGACCTATCTAGACCAGAAGACTATTAAGGCAAGAAACAACAAAGGAAACAAAAGAAAGAAAAGAGTGAGCTAGGGAACTAAAAAAACCTGAATGAACCAAAGAGAAGCAAAAAAAAACAAGAAGAAACTAGGTACCTTGAAAACTGGAGCCATCCAAAGAAATGATAGAAAGAAGAGCTTCCCTAATTTGTGAAGCCCACCATCTAGGAGGGTGGCCATAACAAGTAAGATCACCTTTGTCCAAAGCCCAATTAGCTAAAGCATCAACACTCTTGTTTTGATCTCTGACCACATGATTGTAATCAACTTTCAAAAATCCCATCTGGATTAATTGAATCTTCTCAATAATTCTTTTTATTCTCCAATCAACCTTATGATTCTTGGAAGGAGTCTTCAAAAGATTAATCATAAGTTGAGAGTCGGACTCAACTAACACCTTTTCCCATCCAACCTTAGTAGCCTCCTGAAGGCCTCTGAGGATACCATACCCCTCAACAAGGTTATTGGAAAGAATACCCAAATTCTCAGCAAAAGTAAAAACCAGGGAGCCATCCGAAAGTCTACCAATTCCTCCCACACTTGGCTTTTCCAGGGTTCCCTCTAGAGGCTCCATCAGTATTGACTTTTCCAAAATCCTTAGGAGGAGGTTGCCAATTTCTTGTCCTATCCATCTTACTAATACTCACATTCCCTTTAAGTTGGTTGCCCTTAGAAGATTTAATCTTCAATATTTGCATCACTTGATCCCATATTTGGTGGGAGTTTTGGGGGTGATTAAGGAGTTGATGGACTGATTCAACTAAGTTGGCTATGGTATTTTGCCAAATATAGTGAATATCCTTCCTATCTTGATTAAAAATTTGGCTGTTCCTTTCAATCCAAATATTCCAAAGAAGAATGGTAGAACCCATCCAAACTAACTGCCTAATAAAATGATCAACACCCTCTTGATTAGGCCAATCCCTCCAAAGTTGTTCAAAAGTAAAAAAATTGGACCACTTGTAAGCCAAGTAAAGTGGCCATTCTCCTCCATAGCTCAGAGGCTAAAGTACACTCAATAAAAATATGGTTGAGAGTTTCTACATTCTCTTCACACATCTCACATCTAAAAGGGCCATGAAAACCATGCTTCATAAGTTGCTCACCAGTAAGCACCCTACGATGCAATAAAATCCAATTAAAGAACCTCACCTTAGGCCAGATATTTTGAGCCCACAATTGAGAAAATATGTCAGAAGAATGGTTGGGATTATTATGGCATAAGGTCAAATAACCTTGAGCAACTGAATACTCACCCTTAGTAGTGTTGTTCCATCCAAAACAATCTTTTTCATGGGACCAAGAGAGAGATCTCATATGAAGGATGCCTTGGATATCTTGTCTTTGCCTTTCTGGGATTTGAATAGGCCAATCCTCAATAGGGATCCAATATCTACCAACATTTGAATTACCAATATGGTACCGACAGTAATTAGCCACCTTTATCCAGTTAGCTCGGTGAAGCTCCTCCATCCAAGGCCTCCAATCAGGAAACTGAGTTATCAAAGGCTTGTGACCATCCCAAGAATCTATCCAAAAATTTGCCTGTTGACCATTATGAATGATCCAAAATAAATTTTTTCTTTATCAAATCCTCACCAGTATTAAGAACTGCTAAAATGGGAGAACCTTTGGTAGGAAGTTGATAGCGAACAAGGTCTTCAGGACTTTTGTTCTCAGCATATTTAGCACGAAGATTATTGGCCCAAAGAGCATTGGGGTTATGCAACATCCTCCAATATAATTTAGTAGCTAAAGCTTTGTTGTTATTAATAGAAGACCAGAATCCTAACCCCCTTTATTCTTAGGAAGACATAAAGTATCCCATTTCACCAAGGCCCATTTTATTTTCTCCTTAGTACCACTCCAAAGGAAACGATGACTGATTTGATCCAGTTCTCGAAGAACAACCTTTGGGATATTCAACACGGAAGATACATAAATAGGAATAGCTTGAAGGACTGATTTTACCAAGGTGATTCTACCCCTAGAAGAAAGCCACCTGTTGGTCCACTTTCCAATTTTCTTCTTGACTTTGTCCAACAACCAATTCCAATCTTTATTTTTCTGCCTTTGAATATTTATGGGAATACCTAAATAAGTGATTGGAAGGGAGGTCTTCTTATATCTTAATTTATCCAAGACCATGGATTCCTATCTAGAAGAGCAGTGAAAGAAAATAACTTTAGATTTGTCTTCATTGATCAAATGCCCAGTAGCCTTAGAAAAATAGCTAATGATTTGCTTAATATTAGAAGCTTCCTTAACTGTAGCTTTACCTAAAAGAGTAGAGTCATCCACAAATTGAATATGAGAGATAGGTCTAGCTCCATGAGCAATGGTAACTCCCTCAAGGGTTTTGTTTTCCCTCTTTTTGGTTATAGTCCTACCCAAGCATTCAACAAGAATGATGAATAAATAAGGGGATAGCGGGTCACCTTGCCTAATACCTCTGGAAGCTGGGAACGACCGAGAAGGCCTGCCATTGATAAGAACTAAGTAGGAAACTGAAGAGATACATCCCATAATCCAATCCATCCAATCCTTAGAGAAACCAAATTGCCTCAAAACTTTGATAAGGAAGTGCCAATCCACTCTGTCATAAGCTTTGGATAAGTCTAACCGAATGAACATGGAAGGAGATTTTTGCATATCCATGGAATGGATGGCTTCTTGAGCAAGAACTATCTCATCTACTATTTGACGCCCTTCCACATAACCCCCTTGCTCAGGGGAAATAATCTTATGTAAAAGAGGCTTCAACCTTTTTGCCATGATTTTAGTAATGATTTTGAGAAGAACATTACATAAAGCAATAGGTCTAAAAGCTGAGATATGATCAACCTCTTGAGATTTTGGAACAAGAGTAATATAAGTTTTATTGATAACCTTCAAAATTTCTTTGGCTTTCCTGGCTTCTTCCACCACCTCTAATAAATCAACATGAAGGATATCCCAAAACTCTTGGTAGAACTCAATGGGAAAACCATCAGGACCTGGGGTTTTCCCTTTTTGCATTTTAAAAACTACCTGTTGAAGCTCATTGATAGTAATAGGAGCAGTCAAAATAGAGTTCTCCTCAGAAGTGATAAGAGAAGGGATTGCTTGAAGAACATTTTGTTGAGAAGCTGAGTCAAGAGGAGTAGCAGAAAAAATATTGGAAAAGTAATCAACAACAATAGAGTTCATGCCATCCCAAGTATAAACAACATCTCCAGAATCTGATTTCAGGGAAGAAATAAAGTTGTGAGATCTTCGAGCTAGAAGAGATTTGTGGAAGAAATTTGTGTTTCGATCTCCTTCTTTGAGCCATTGAATTCTAGATTTTTGCTTCCATAAGATTTCTTCTCTTTTTTCCCATTCCTCTAACTGAGTTGTGAGTTTAATTTCATCTGCACTTCTCTTCTGTGTGAGGCCATCTAAATGGATTTTCTTATTCAAATTTTCAATATGAGCAATAACTTCATGTTTTTTTTATGAACATCCCCAAACTCTTTCCGATTCCAAGTCTTGATTTTGGATTTAATGTATTGCAGTATTTTGGCAAAACAAAACATCTTAGTCCCATGCCTAGGTTTACCTTCCTTCCACCATTGTTGCACATGAGGTCTAAAGGAAATGTCTCTAAGCCACATTAATTGAAAAGGAAAAGGAGAGAAACTCACATTGGTTTTCCACATTTCCACCATGATTGGCCAATGATCCGAACCAACATTATTAAGAGTCTTCACTTTAGGAATGTGACCATGGATTAAGAAATTTTCAGAGAGCAAAAACCTATCCAATCTCTCCATTATACAAGCTAAGCCTTGCCTTCTATTAGACCAAGTCATAAGGCCATTATCTAGTTGGATGTCCACAAGATGGAGGTTTGCAATATATTCGCTCATGAGGTCAGTGCTTTTGTCCAAATTTCTATTTCCCCCTCTTTTCTCATCCAGAGAGAGGATGGTATTGAAATATCCTCCGATCAAGATCCAAGCTTCAGGAAAATGAGAGATAATATGAGTTATATCCTTCCACTATCTTATTTTTTCCTCCAAAGCAGTCGGAGCATAAACAGTAATGCAGAGCATAATTTGGTTGGAATGTCTACTTTGAATAGCTATAGCCAACAAACCCCAACTGCCAACCATATGGTGAATAACTACCTCTTTTGGGTCCCAAAGACAAGCAATGCCACCAGAAGTCCCCTGGGAACTGAGGGAAACCACTTTTCCAGCTGGCCAAATTTTACTGGCAATTGAGTCCATATCCTCCATTGACATATTTGTTTCTTGAAGGAAAACAAGATGTGGATGATTTATCTGAATCATTCTTCTAATTTCATTTTTGTTTTGAAAGACTCCCTTTGAGTCCTCTAATATTCCAAGTGATGATCTTCATTAATACCAGGGCTAAAAAAGTTGGGAAGGGCATTAATCTTACCTTCCTCTACAAGCTTTTCACCTTCTTTTACCATATGATATTGATTGGTCTTGCGACCTACTTTTTGATTAGAATCCATCTTCAATTTTTTTTCTCTATTTCTTGACTTATTCCAATTGAATCTGAGATGGCTTCTAACCTTGAAGAATGCTCGTACACAGCCAAAATTTTACTAGAGGGTTCAACGGAGTCTATATTGGGACCTGTATTATTTGAAGTTTTGACATTTAAAAGATTGTTTTTCTTGTGTAAATTTTTTTCCTTTTTTCTGTTGAAAACCTTTGATTTGTTGGTTTGTCTCTGAGTTCTTCCCTTCATATTTAAATTATGTTTCTAAGATTTTTGTTTCCATTATTTCCTCTTCCTCACTTGGGACATCATTTGTGGAAAGGATTTCAAACATATTAGCAGATGACTTTGATTGATCCTTCATAACTAGTTTTTTTCGAGTGTTCTTCTTCTTAGGCATTTGGAAACCTGTTGAGTTTATATCTTCTTTCTTTTGATCAAGAATTTTATTTGGGCAAGCACTAGCCAAATGACCATATTCATGGCAAATTCTACAATGAAAAGGAATGTTCTCATAGTCCACTACTTGCTCCCAAGTGTCTTCCCCAAATTGTAATGTGATCTTTTTAGGTAGGGGTTTGTCAAAATCCATTAAAACACAAATCTGAGCATAAATAATATGTTCAAAATTTTGAGTACAATCAGCAGTCATCATAAAAGTTCCTAAAGAGTTTCCAATTGAAGAAAAAATAGTAGGATTCCAAAATTCAATAGGGAGGCCAAAGAGTCTAACCCACATGGGAGCTATAGAAGGCATCTCTTCTTCGACTTTAAATTTAGTATGCCAGGGCTTCATGAAAAGCCCTGCCCTTCCAAAAAACCAAGGACCCCTTTGAAAAGTTTTCTCTCTATCTTCATTATTAGCAAATAAAACAAGAAAATAACCATTTGGATAAATAGAGATTTGTAACTCACCTTTAGTTTTCTAGATTTTTGCAGCCCAGAATTTGAAAGTAGATAGGCTCGAAAGAAAACCCATGAACCGACAAATTAGTCCTATTTTTTCCAAATCTTCAATGCCAGTCTGAATGTTACCCATATCAAGCTTAACAATAGGAGTTCCATCAGCTGCTTTAAGACATCCTGACTCCATTTTCCTAGGATCAATCTTAGGCATTCTTAGAGGTTTATGGGAAGCCCTAAGATTGATATTAGCATTGGGCTAAGGTTGTCCACCATGGAGGGCATCCCTAAAATTCATTTTTGGGGCTGAGTTTTTGAAATTCTTACCCTTGATAGGGGTTTTCACAGTAGAATTATTTTGTGGGTGCACCTTAGCACCAGATTCACTTGAGATATGAGCCATTTTTTGATCAACTGCTTGAAACTTATTTCATGATCTCTTTAATCCTTGCCCTAGATGTCGTGGAAAGGTATGGTTTTCACTTTTCTTTTGTGCAGCAAATTGGAAGTCGTTGTCACTCAAGTTCATAGTATGATCTATTGAAAGATAAATTTCTAACCCATATTGGATCCCCTGCAACATTTCTTGCTAAAATATTGAGCATAAACCACAAAAATATTTGCCGCTAAGGCCCGAAGGCCCTAAAAACCAACCTCTGGAGCTGCTTGCACTCAACCCAGATGAAACCCTCGCATAGCCACTTGCCAAAAATCTCGTTCACACATAGGGATGAGCTAGGATCTATGTTGCTCCAAATGATATGAAAATTGATGGAGACATTCTAGGGTTTTTTAGGCATCTACCCTCAAAATTTTAGCTCAATCCGAGTTCGGATGAGTGAGATATGGCCAAAACAAGTTCGACAGTTTGGGCAGTCCTACGAAAAATGTCCCTCCAACAAATGTATTCATTCTTATTTGGATATTATTGTTGTGTTATTACTCAAGATCTCTAACCCTTGTTGAGAGTTGAAAAAGAAAGTGTGTTGAGTGTGACAGATTTAGTGGACAACTCATAAAGCATCAAAAAGGTATGAGCAATATTCTCCATTGATTTTATTTGGGTGGTTGATTTCTGAAATATCATTGGAGTGAAAAGGATTGATTGTGGTTTCCTTTTCGAAAGTGATTGGTTTAATGCTTCAAGGTTTTATGGTTTGAGAATTGTGATTAAAACCTTGTTTTATAAGCATTGTTGTTGAAGTGAGTTGTTGTGCAAAGAACTTGAACTTGAGTTAGAAAAGAACATGAGTATCATTGTTATGTGAGAGTTGTTGTTGAGTATTGTTGGAAACATTTTGAGTTGGTTGATTCATGCTTGGACTAGGGTTTGTGAGAAAGAGTTGTTCCTTGTGGTGATTGGTTGAGTAGAATTATTTGAGCCTAGTCAAGTGAATGTGTGGAGTGGTTGTTCAAGTTCCATAAAACAAACTATTCTATATTATGATTTAATTGAGATTGAGTTGAGAAAGAGATTGAGTTTGAGAATAGAACATATTGAGTCTCTAAAAATTCTCTTTATGCTTCTATGAGATTGCTTTGAATTGAGATTGGGATTTAAGTATAGAACATATTGAGTCTCTAAAAATTCTCTTTATGCTTCTATGAGATTGCTTTGAATTAAGATTGGGATTTGAGTATAGAACATATTGAGTCTCTAACAATTCTCTTTATGCTTCTATGAGATTGAGTTGAGATTTTGTTGAGCTGATTTGAGGTAAGTCTTTGAGAAGGCTTGTGGACTATTTTTGTGTAAGATTTTGTGAAAGCTTGCTATGCAGATTTGAGCAAGTCCTAGAGAGGACTTATTGAGAAGATTGGGACAAGTTCTATGTGAGCTTGTTGAGCAAATTTGAGTAGGTTCTGAGTGAGCCTATTGAGTATTTTTCTTTCTTAATTGAGCAGTTTGAGTGAGCCTATTGAGCAGATTTGAGGAGGTTCTGAGTGAACCTATTGATAGAGATTTGGAGGTGATAGAGTATAGAGGATAGAGTCTCAGTGGATAGAGATCCAATAACCAGGACAATTGAAGATAGATCTGAGTGAGGAGTCTTCAAGTGGAGAGAGATCCACCAGACAGTGCAATAGAGAGACAGAGTCTTCTAGAAGATCACTAGCTAGAGTAGAAGGGGAAAGAGTTCTCCTATGGAAGAGATCCATAAACTTGAGATTTAAGGGATCAACATCTCCTTTGGACAGAGGTCCATAAACATTGTAATTGGGAAGGATTCCCAAGAGATTATTTGAGAAATATTTAGAAGAAATATTTTTTGTGGAGGTAGCCCACATTGGGTGAACCATGTTAAAAATGATGTCTCTCATGTGTGTGATGCTTTGTGTGATGTTTACTACTTTATTAATGTTGATGCTACTATTTGGGGAAAAGTTTTATATTATATTGTTCACCCCCCTCTCAGTATAAGCACATGTTCTACAATTGGTATCAGAGCGGGTCTCTCCATGAAGAGTCTAACAACTCGGAAGAAGATCCTTCAGTAGCACACATGAACTCAGAAAGTGAAGAAGAAAGTGGGTTTGATATAAAAGAAGAATTTTTTGCTGCTCTCAAAAAACTAGAAAGACTTAGAGAGAAAAATTCAAACTTGAAGGAACAAATTCAGGAAGATGAAGAAGCAAGAGTGGAACTTATACAGAATCTTACAGAATTCAAGATTAAGGTAGAAGAAGGAAAGAATATTGAGCAAGATATGACAGATCTATTGAGAGCCAAGGAAACAGAATGTGGAATATTGGAAGCAGAAATTGTTCTCCTAAGGAATAAACTAGAAGGGATCAAGATACTACAAAATACAGAATATGTGAAACAAAAAGAGGAATCAAGCTTCCAAAAGGCAGAAACTTCAAACAAAGAAAAGCAAGCAAAGGACATCAGAAAGGAAGAGAGCAAAGAGGAACCCTGGATAAGAGTTAATTACAAGAAGAGGATGACTTCTTCACAATATCCAAGATCTCCAAACAGGTTACATAATCTCTTTCATGGTCATTGTTTTTCTTGCAATAAATATGGTCATATAGCTGCACATTGTACTCATCATGCAAGATACGATAGAGATTTCAATTCCTTTGCACCTCTCATGGATGATGATGTTATATGTTACAAATGCAATAACTTTGGGCACAAGGCTAGATGGTGTAAAATGATATTTCCTGAGTCTAGAAAAATAATTCCAACAACTAGGAAGGATGAAAGAAAGAATGATAGGGCCAGATCTATGTTAGTTCAAACAACCCTGCATGCTCAAAATAAAGAAGAACAATGGTATCTGGATAGTGGTTGTTCTAGTCACATGATAGGAGACAAAGACAAATTCATTGTTCTAAAGGAAACAAATAGAGGATCAGTAAGTTTTGGTGATAATGGATCAGCTAGGATTGTTGGGAAAGGTACTCTAAGTCTAGACAATGGAAAAACAAAAATAGAGAATGTTTTGTATGTCAAAGGGTTAAAGCACAATCTACTGAGTATAAGTCAACTTTGTGATCAAGGATATATGGTTACCTTCCATCCAGATAGATGTGAGATAAGGAAAACTGAAATAGGAAGAATTATTGCAAATGCAAGAAGGACTCCAAACAACTTATACATGCTCAATGAGATCAAAGGAGAAAAGTGTTTTCTATCACAAGAAGATGAGAGCTGGTTATGGCATAGAATATTAGGTCATTTGAATTTTGACAACATAGTCAACATAAGCAATAAATAGGCAGTCAGATATTTACCCAAAATAAGGAGACCTCAAAACATAATTTGTGCACCTTGTCAACATGGAAAGCAAACTAGGACAACTTACAAACCAAAAGGCTATATGTCTTCTGAGCCTTTAAGTTTAATACATACTGATTTGTGTGGTCCTACCAGAACACAAAGTATTCAAGGTGAGAGTTACTTCATGTTGTTTGTAGATGATTATTCCAGAATGGTTTGGGTAACTTTCCTAAAAGAGAAGTCAGAAGCCTTCAAAAAATTCAAAGCATTCAAGAATTTGGTTGAAAATGAAATAGGCAAAAGGATTAAGTGTCTAAGATCTGATAGAGGAGGAGAATTTACTTCAAATGAGTTTGTAGAATTTTGTGAACAACATGGAATCAAGAGAGAGTACTCAACAGCAAGAACTCCCCAACAAAATGGAGTAGTTGAAAGGAAGAACAAGACTGTTGAAAACATGGCTAGAGCTATGTTAAATGAATCTAAGTTGTCAGATGGTTTTTGGAAAGAAGCAGTATCCACAGTTGTGTACATAATTACTAGGGCTCAATTAAGGGTAAATCATCATAAGACTCCTTATGAGCTTTGGAAAGGAAGACCTGCTACTATAAAACATTTCAAGATTTTTGGAAGCAAATGTTACATAAGACGGGAAGATCAGAATTTGGGCAAATTTGATCCAAGATGTGATGAGGGAATTTTTCTTGGATATTCCACTAAAATCAAGGCTTACAGATGTTACAACAAAAGAACATGCACTATGGTGGAAAGTATGAATGTGATAGTTGATGAAAAGATAGATTCCAGAGAGCCAATTCAGCAAACGGTATACCAAGAAGATGGATGTTGTCAAGAAGAATTTTGTGAGGAATCAGAAAATGATGAAGAAGAAACACAAAGGCTTCTTCCTAAGACTCCTTCCAGATATGTACAGAAACATCACCCAAAATATCAGATCATTGGGAATCCAGATGAAATACAGACAAGGAGAAGAATAATAAAACCATCTCAACAAGCAAATTTTTCTTTGCTATCTAAGATTGAGCCAAAATATTTTTCTCAAGCTTGTGAAGATGAATTTTGGGTTAAAGCAATGAATGAGGAATTAGATCAGATTGAGAAGAGCAAAACTTGGGAACTTGTTCCATGACCAAAGGACAAAAATGTGATTGGCACAAAATGGGTCTTCAGAAATAAGTTGAATGAAGATGGACAAGTTGTCAGAAATAAAGCAAGGTTAGTTTGCAAAGGTTATGCACAAGTAGAAGGAATTGATTTTGATGAAACCTTTGCTCCAGTTGCATGACTTGAAGCTATAAGGATGTTTTTAGCTTTTTCAAGTTTCAAGAACTTCAAGGTATATCAAATGGATGTTAAGTCAGCTTTTCTAAATGGGATTCTAGAAGAAGAGGTCTACATTGAACAACCAGAGGGATTTATACTATCAGATACACCAGATCAGGTATGCAGATTGAAAAAGGCATTGTATGGCTTAAAGCAGGCTCCCAGAGCATGGTATTCAAGATTGGATAGGTATCTACAAGAATAGGGATTCAAGAAAGGAATAGCAGACAATAATTTGTATATCAAAAATGAAGGAAATGATCTTTTAATAGTGGTTGTTTATGTTGATGACATAATTTTTGGAGGAAATAATGACAAGATGTGCAAAGAGTTTGCTAAGAATATGTAGAGTGAATTTGAGATGTCTATGCTTGGTGAATTATCCTTCTTTCTTGGTCTTCATATTTCACAATAAAAAAAGGGAGTGTTTCTTTCTCAAGCCAAATACATCAAGGAGATGTTAAAGAAATTTATATTAGAAGATTGCAAACCAGTAAGTACTCCTATGGTCATAGGGTGCAAGTTAAGTAAGGATGATGAATCTCTAGAGGTAGATCAGAGACTATACAGATCCATGATTGGCAGCTTATTGTATGTCATAACTACAAGACCAGACATAGTACAGTCAGTGGGATTAGTGGTAAGATTTCAAGTAGCACCTAAGGAAACACATGTGGCAGCAGTAAAAAGAATTTTTAGGTATCTAAAAGGGACTATGGATTTTGGACTTTGGTATCCTAAAAGTGATAGTTTCACACTCACAACATATACAGATGCAGATTGGGCCGACAACATTGATGATAGAAAAAGCACAAGTGGAGGAGCTTTCTTTCTTGGAGAAAGACTAGTCTCCTGGTTAAGTAAGAAGTAGGTTTCAGTATCACTATCTACAACAGAGGTAGAATATATTGCAGTAGTAGCCAGTTGTACATAGGTGTTATGGATGAAGAGGACTTTAGAAGACTTCAAGATAAAGCATGATCAACCTATTCCTATACTATGTGATAATACCAGTGCCATATGTATCTCAAAAAATTTGGTAATGCACTCCAGGATGAAGCACATTCCAATTAAGTATCATTTTATGAGAGAACAGGTGTCAGATAAATAGGTCAAATTGGAGTATGTCACTACAAAGGAACATATAGCAGATATTTTCACTAAGCCACTCTCAAAAGACACTTTTGAGTATCTTCGAGGAAAATTGGGAGTGAGACTCCCACCCCAGAATTAACCACCTCATGTGGAGGTGGGGAGGGGCTAAGCTAAGAGGCTCATTCTTAGCCCCGAGCCCCAAAGGTGACCCTTTGCCATTGATGAAAAAGGGGGAGAGATTTGTGTATATTGAGGAGAGTTTTTGATATGGGGAGAGATTTGATATTTGAGAAAGCTTTGAGCCAGGGGGAGCAAAGTCCTAGGGGAGCAGAAAAGAAGGTCAGATTTTAGTAAAAGGATATGGGTTGCCATCAATGACAAAGGGGGAGATTGTTGGACATTTTGAGTCCCTAAGCTAAGAGTTGTCATTGATGTCAAAAGGATCTATGTAAGTAAGCACTATGTTTGTGTTTCACAAAGAGCTTCATGAGAAGCAAATGTTTTTGATCAAAGGTTCAAGAAGGGATGCATGGCATGTGGTTCCAAAAGGAGCTTCAAGGGAAGCTTTGCAAAAGGTTTTTATTTAAAACCATGGATGGCAGATTTGAAATGGGTTTTTCTTAAAACCCAAGTTGGCTTTTCGTTTCATCGAAAAAGGTGCCCCGATGATGGAGATATTTAATTTTAAATATTTAGTTTAAATTTTAATTTATTTAAAATTTAAATTTTAATTTTAAAATTAAAATTAAAAGTTTATCCGTCGACGTCATGAAGGAAGTTTCAAAAAGGCCGATGTTTCCAAAGCAAAGGGAAGGCATATAAATATGCCATTGAATTTTTTAATTCATTCATCCTTGCTCATTGATATTTGTGCTTGGTATTTGCGAAGAAAAAGAGCTCGTGTTTTTCGTTTAAGTGATGCAGCGAACATTAAAGGGAGACAATGACCACTTCCCAAAATGCATTGGGCAGCGTGGCCTAGTGGCAGCTTGGATTGTGCAAAGGTGTTGGTGACAAGGAGGTTGTGCGTTCGATTCCCGCAAGCATCATTTTTGGCTTTGTTCTGTTGAGGCGCCCAAGGCGCATACTTTTCGCTTGGTGGAAGAGGGTGAAGGATAAGAAGTGGGTGGTGCTTATTTTTCACCAATGAGCCCATAGCTCATGTGGTAGCTTGGTCATGGCTAGGGCATTCATGTTGGGGCAAGACGAGGGTTCGATTCCCCTCGAGGCAAGTATTAAGGTTTTTATTAATATTTTGTTTGGATTGCCTAAGGTGGAGTGATAAGGGGTAAAGGTGCTTCGTTAGTTGATTTGTTGAGTAACCTTAGGGAATAAGGTCATGGTGGTTGTTTGAGTTGTGAATTATTTTTAATTGTGATTTTTGAAATTGTTAGGAGTAATAAGGGTTTTTGATAAAGTTCTTTTTAGTGAAAGTTATTTTTGAGTAAGGGTTTTCTTTTAAAAAGAACTTTGGTGGATGTTAAAATAAAGTAGGAGTAATAAGGTGTTATTTGGATATTATTGTTGTGTTATTACTCAAGATCTCTAACCCTTGTTGAGAGTTGAAAAAGAAAGTGTGTTGAGTGTGACAGATTTAGTGGACAACTCATAAAGCATCAAAAAGGTATGAGCAATATTCTCCATTGATTTTATTTGGGTGGTTGATTTCTGAAATATCATTGGAGTGAAAAGGATTGATTGTGGTTTCCTTTTCGAAAGTGATTGGTTTAATGCTTCAAGGTTTTTTGGTTTGAGAATTGTGATTAAAACCTTGTTTTATAAGCATTGTTGTTGAAGTGAGTTGTTGTGCAAAGAACTTGAACTTGAGTTGGAAAAGAACATGAGTATCATTGTTATGTGAGAGTTGTTGTTGAGTATTGTTGGAAACATTTTGAGTTGATTGATTCATGCTTGGACTAGGGTTTGTGAGAAAGAGTTGTTCCTTGTGGTGATTGGTTGAGTAGAATTATTTGAGCCTAGTCAAGTGAATGTGTGGAGTGGTTGTTCAAGTTCCATAAAACAAACTATTCTATATTCTGATTTAATTGAGATTGAGTTGAGAAAGAGATTGAGTTTGAGAATAGAACATATTGAGTCTCTAACAATTCTCTTTATGCTTCTATGAGATTGCTTTGAATTGAGATTGGGATTTAAGTATAGAACATATTGAGTCTCTAACAATTCTCTTTATGCTTCTATGAGATTGCTTTGAATTAAGATTGGGATTTGAGTATAGAACATATTGAGTCTCTAACAATTCTCTTTATGCTTCTATGAGATTGAGTTGAGATTTTGTTGAGCTGATTTGAGGTAAGTCTTTGAGAAGGCTTGTGGACTATTTTTGTGTAAGATTTTGTGAAAGCTTGCTATGCAGATCTGAGCAAGTCCTAGAGAGGACTTATTGAGAATATTGGGACAAGTTATGTGTGAGCTTGTTGAGCAATTTGTTAGTGAGCCTATTGAGAAAATTTGAGCAGGTTTAGTGAGCCTATTGAGAAGATTTGAGGAGGTTCTGAGTGAACCTATTGATAGAGATTTGGAGGTGATAGAGTACAGAGGATAGAGTCTCAGTGGATAGAGATCCAATAGCCAAGACAATTGAAGATAGATCTGAGTGAGGAGTCTTCAAGTGGAGAGAGATCCACCAATCAATGCAGCAGAGAGACAGAGTCTTCTAGAAGATCACTAGCCAGAGCAGAAGGGGAAAGAGTTCTCCTATGGAAGAGATCCATGAACTTGAGATTTAGGGGATCAACATCTCCTTTGGATAGAGGTCCATAAATATTGTAATTGGGAAGGATTCCCAAGAGATTATTTGAGAAATATTTAGAAGAAATATTTTCTGTGGAGGTAGCCCACATTGGGTGAACCACGTTAAAAATGATGTCTCTCATGTGTGTGATGCTTTGTGTGATGTTTACTACTTTATTAATGTTGATGCTACTATTTGGGGAAAAGTTTTATATTATACTGTTCACCCCCCTCTCAGTATAAGCACATGTTCTACAATTTTATGAAGGTTTATGGTAAACTCATGGTGGAAGATTAAATGGTTTTATTAAATTCATTATGAGGATATAAAAGTCTCCTCACACATTGAGATGGCAGTTAAGATTTTAAAAAGACCCACGGTGGAAGAATTATTTACAAATTTAAAGGTTTAAGTTTAAACCCAAGGAAGGCTTTAATCTCCTTAAAGCTAAAGTTTAAAAATATAATTTATAAAATTTAAATTCCTTAGAATTTAAATAATTTATAAATTATAAAGGTTGGAAAGCGTCGACGTCATCAAACAAGTGGGAGCGCCGACGTCTAAACAACAAAGGGAGTTCATGTATAAATTAATGCCAAAGAGGTATTCAAAACTTACCCCTCGACATTATTAATGCATGCGATAAGTTTGAAACATTTTTGGTGAAATCGTGATTGTTGAGGAAGAAGACAAGGATTCACTTGTCTTTAGCACTAGGTAAAAGACAAAAGGGAAAGAGATTTTTGGTTAAATCACAAAGGACATGGTGGTCCATTGGTAGTGCACATTTTGCAAAGGCATTGGGAGTTGAGGAGTCCACGATCGATTCGCGTGGATGATTGGCATGGTTGACTTGAGCGCCAAGGAAAAGTTTTGATCATGTTCGGTTTTGAGTGCCAGGTGTGGTAGAAGGAGCACGAGGTGCTCGTGGAGTGTTAAGCGTGTGTCTAGCACATGCGGTGGCTAAGTCCATGGCTAGAGTGCTCATGGGGGCAGATATTGTGGGTTCGAATCCCACTAAGTGGCAAAGGTAATTTTTGATTAAATTTTTATATTGCCCAAAGTTTTTGCTAAGGTGTTGTTAGGAGTTATAAGGGTTTGGTGAAGAATTAATTTTGGTAATTAATTTGTGTTGTTAGGAGTTATAAGGGTTTGTGAAGAATTATTTTATTGGAAATTATTTTGTGCCATTTGGAGTTAAAAGGTTTTTGAAAGAGTATTTTATTGAGAAGTGATTTATGTTATTTTAAGGAAAAAGGATTTGATTCTTGCCAAAGTTCTTTTTGCCATTAAAATTGATTAAAGAGGTTTTGAGTTATTTTGGTGGAAGTTGAAATTATTTTAGTTGGGAGTTTATAAGGTGTTATTGGATAAATATTTTATGTATGTTGTTGGTTGTTTTTGAAAGGTGGAGTGATAAGGTGTAATTGAGTTTTTGCATTATATTATGAGAAATATTTATCTTCTAACCTCTTTAAGTTTGGCATAGAAGTGATTGTGGTTGTGGCAGATTTACAAGATCCCTTCACCATCAAGAAAAAGGTATGAGCACATTCTTCCATAGTTGAGTTGATTGATTGGTTTTCTGGAAAATAAGTTTGGAGTGAAAAGGACTTGATTAGGGTTTCCTTTTTGAGAGTGTTTGAGTTAATGCTTCAAGGTTTTCTAGAATAAAGAGTTGTGTTAAAACCTTGTTTTATAAGCATTGTTGTTGAAGCCATTGGTTGTGTGAAGAACTTGAGTTAGGGTTTTGAAAAGAACATGAGTATCATTGTTATGTGAAGATTATTTATAAGCATTGTTGTTGAAGTGAGTTGTTGTGCAAAGAACTTGAACTAGGGTTTGAAAAGAACATGAGTATCATTGTTATGTGAGATTTGTTGTTGAGCATTGTTGGAAATATTTTGAGTTGGTTGATATATGCTTGGACTAGGGTTTATGAGAAAGGGGTGTTTCATTAAGTGATTGGTTGAGTAGAGTTGATTGAGCCTAGTCAAGTGGTTGTGTGAAGTGATTGTTCAAGTTCCTTAAAACAAACTATTCTATATTCTGTTTTGAGTTGAGAAAGTGATTGAGCATTGAGTGTAGAACATATTGAGTCTCTAACAATTCTCTTTATGTTTCTATGAGATTGGACAAGTTCTATGTGGACTTGTTGAGCATATTTGAGCAAGTTCTATGTGGACTTGTTGAGCATATTTGAGCAAGTTCTGTGTGGACTTGTTGAGCATATTTGAGCAAGTTCTATGTGGACTTGTTGAGCAGATTTGAGCAAGTTTTGTGTGGACTTGTTGAGCATATTTGAGCAAGTTATGTGTGGACTTGTTGAGCATATTTGAGCAAGTTCTATGTGGACTTGTTGAGCATATTTGAGCAAGTTTTGAGTGGACTTGTTGAGAAGATTTGAGCAAGTTATGAGTGGACTTGTTGAGCAGATTTGTGCTAGATCGAAGGACTGTGTTTAGTGTAGATTTGAGATAGAGCTTTGGAGGTGATAGAGCAAAGAGGATAGTGGTCTCCAGTGGATAGAGATCCATCAGCCAGGGTAGTGAGGATAGGTCTTCTGAGTGGGGACAAGAGTCTTCAGTGGAGAGAGATCCACAAGCCAGTGTAGTGGAGGTAGTAGTCTTCTAGAGGATCACCAACTAGAGTAGAGGAGAAGGAGTTCTCCTATGGATAGAGATCCATGAACTTGATTTAGGGGATCAACATCTCCTTTGGACTAAGGTCCATAAATATTGTAATAGGGAAAGGATTCCCAAGAGATTGATCGAGAAAATTTTAGTGAAATATTTTCTCCGTGGAGTAGCCCACATTGGGTGAACCACGTAAATTGTGGTGTCTCTATTGTGTGTGATGTTTTGTACATTGCTTTGATTACTACTATTGATATTGCTATCTATACATTGCATAATATTGATTGGGAAAGAAAAGTAAAAAGTGGTCTTATATTGTTCACCCCCTCTCAGTATAAGCTTGTGTTCTTCAATTGGTATCAGAGCGGGTTCCTTCATAAGAGTTTAACAGCTTGAAGGAAAAGCTAACAAGAACACAATGGATCCTAAGGAGGTGGCCTCAAATAATTTAGCACCAGTATTTGATGGAAGTGACTATATGTATTGGAGTATGATGATGAAGATCTACCTGATGGCACTTGGCAATGACATTTGGGAAGTAGTGGAATTTGGATACGATCCCTTAGTCAATCCTCCTACAGATAAGGAAGGTAAGCTTCTACAACACTATAATTCAAAAGCAATGAATGCACTTGTGAGAGGTTTGCATAGAACAGAGTCTATGAAAGTTATGCATTGTAAAACTACAAAAGAAATGTGGGATAAATTGCAAAATATATATGAAGGAGATAAAAGTGTCAAGAAAGCAAAGATGCAAAATCTCAAAGGACAACTTGAAGCATTAAGAATGAACGATGAGGAAAATATTAGTGCTTATCTACTTTGAATTGATGAGGTTGTTAATGGTATGCAAGGACTTGGAATGAAGATTGATGAATCTGATGTTTGTGATAAAGTATTAAGATCTCTTCCAAAAAGATTCAGTGAACAGGTTTCTGCTATAGAAGTGTCAATGGATGGTGATACTTTGACAAGAGATAAGTTTCTTGGTATGCTCACAATATTTGAGATAAGAACAAAATATCCTATTCCCCAGAAGGAAGCAACATTCAAAGCAATCAATAAGACAAAGGGTAAGAAGTCAGAATCAAGCAATGAGTCATCCAGTGATGAAGAAGCTAACTATGGTAGAAGAGATAAGGACTATAGAAGATCCAGAGATCTAAGATCTATTAAGTGTTTCAATTATGGAAAGTATGGATATTTTGCAATAGATTTTCAAGAACCCAAGAACAACAATGGTGAAGAAAAATAGGATCACAAAAATAGGGAATCAGAAAGATACAGGCACCAGAAGAAAAGCAAGGATGGACAAAGCAGACAAGGAAATAAGTTCTTTCAAAGGCAAAAGAGGAGCTACTATGTGGATAAGGCAAGTAAGTACTCAAGTGATAGTGATGCTAGTTTTTCAGACAATGATAGAGATGAAGTCCTATTTATGATTGAAGAGAAAGAACCAATTAAGAAAAGGACTCCAATCATTCTCAAGTGTTTTAGATGTGGTAACTTTGGACATCTTGAAGATAGTTGTACAAAGGATGGTTATAGTTTCAGTGATGATGAATATGAAGATACACTTGAAGGACCAGATGAAAATCTTCTAATGGCATTGGAAGATGAAGAAGGTGACTTCATAGAAGACAAGACAAAAGAAAATGAAGATGTGGACAAAGGTAAACAAATAGAGGAATATTCAGAAAAGGATGGATATGATCTCAAGGGAGAACTTATCTATGCCCTTGAAATAGTAAAGAAGGTAAGAAAGCAAAACTCTAAACTTGAAATTCAATTCCAAGAATGTGATGAAGAGAGAAGTTTGCTTATAGAGGATTTAGAAAAATCAAAGGCTAAGGCAAAAAGGTTCAAGGATAAGTTAGAAGAAAAGATCTTAGAATGTGAGAAGTTAGCACAAGAAGTGGCACTACTAAGAGAATATTTAGAAGACTCCAAGATCAAGATGAAAGGGTTCAAAAATAGCTCAAATAACTTGGATAAGTTCATCAAGACACAAAAGACTACATCAAACAAAATAGGCCTTGGATTTGAACAAGCTCAAAAGAAACAAGAAGGAGAATCATCCTCAAGTTTTGGAGGAGAAGAAACTTCAGATGAAGATACTTCAGAAGAAGACAGTGTAAAAGAAAGTGAGACATCTAAGGATGAGTTAGACAATAGAGAGTTCAACAAAGATAGGAACAATGCACAAAGAAGATACAGATGGAACAACAATCAGAACAGGTCAAGAGAGACTAAGAGACCAATGAGGTCAAGACAAGGAAACTTCAATGGAAGATGTTTTTCATGTCACAGGTTTGGGCACATGGCTTCACAATGCAGGACACATGAAAGATAGGAATATGGGAACATACAACTTTTCCATGGGTATTGCTACTCATGTAATCAGTTTGGTCACAAGGCAATGAATTGCAGGGTTCATGACAGAAGAGGATATGGCTTCACTAGGAGAAATCCTAAGACATTTGCACCTCCAAGGAATAATAACATTAAGTGTTATAAGTGCAATAATGATGGTCATACAACAAAGTGGTGTAGAGCAGACATTCCAAAAATAGGTATGAATAGGAACAAGAATATGAATATGAACAGGAATAGGAACAGGGATATGAACAGGAACATGAATAGGAACAGGAACATGGATATGAACAGGAACAAGAATAGGAACAGGAACAAGGATATGAATAGGAACATGGACATGGAAGGAAATAGTCAAAGGAATCAGAAGGATCAGATAAGAAGGAAAGAGGATAAAGGTAAAGAACAGTGCTTTCTGGGAGTAGAAATACTCCCACCCCAGAATTAACCACCTCAAGAGGAGGTGGGGGAGGGGCTAAGCTAAGAGGCTCATTCTTAGCCCCGAGCCCCAAAGGTGACCCTTTGCCATTGATGTCAAAGGGGGAGAGATTTGAGTAAGGGGGAGAGATTTGATATTTGAGAGAGCATTGAGCCAGGGGGAGCAATGTCCTAGGGGGAGAACAAAGGAAAGATCAAGTTTTTAGTTAAAAGAATTTGGGTTGCCATCAATGACAAAGGGGGAGATTGTTGGACATTTTGAGCTTATTTAGTTGTCATTGATGTCAAGGTGAAAATTCATCATTAATGTCATGGAGCACACCATCAATAGCACCAGGAACAATGCAAAGAGTTGAAGAAAAAGTTGGCAAAATATTGTTTTATGAAGGTTTATGGTAAACTCATGGTGGAAGATTAAATGGTTTTATTAAATTCATTATGAGGATATAAAAGTCTCCTCACACATTGAGATGGCAGTTAAGATTTTAAAAAGACCCACGGTGGAAGAATTATTTACAAATTTAAAGGTTTAAGTTTAAACCCAAGGAAGGCTTTAATCTCCTTAAAGCTAAAGTTTAAAAATATAATTTATAAAATTTAAATTCCTTAGAATTTAAATAATTTATAAATTATAAAGGTTGGAAAGCGTCGACGTCATCAAACAAGTGGGAGCACCGACGTCTAAACAACAAAGGGAGTTCATGTATAAATTAATGCCAAAGAGGTATTCAAAACTTACCCCTCGACATTATTAATGCATGCGACAAGTTTGAAACATTTTTGGTGAAATCGTGATTGTTGAGGAAGAAGACAAGGATTCACTTGTCTTTAGTGCTAGGTAAAAGACAAAAGGGAAAGAGATTTTTGGTTAAATCACAAAGGACATGGTGGTCCATTGGCAGTGCACATTTTGCAAAGGTGTTGGGAGTTGAGGAGTCCATGATCGATTCGCATGGACGATTGGCATGGTTGACTTGAGCGCCAAGGAAAAGTTTTGATCGTGTTCGGTTTTGAGTGCTAGGTGTGGTAGAAGGAGCATGAGGTGCTCGTGGAGTGTTAAGCATGCGTCTAGCGCACACGGTGGCTAAGTCCATGGCTAGAGCGCTCATGGGGGTAGAGATTGTGGGTTTGAATCCCACTAAGTGGCAAAGGTAATTTTTGATTAAATTTTTATATTGCCCAAAGTTTTTGCTAAGGTATTGTTAGGAGTTATAAGGGTTTGTGGAGAATTATTTGTTTGTGTTGTTAGGAGTTATAAGGGTTTGTGAAGAATTATTTTATTGGAAATTGTTTTGTGCCATTTGGAGTTAAAAGGTTTTTGAAAGAGTATTTTATTGAGAAGTGATTTATGTTATTTTAAGGAAAAAGGATTTGATTCTTGCCAAAGTTCTTTTTGCCATTAAAATTGATTAAAGAGGTTTTGAGTTATTTTGGTGGAAGTTGAAATTATTTTAGTTGGGAGTTTATAAGGTGTTATTGGATAAATATTTTATGTATGTTGTTGGTTGTTTTTGAAAGGTGGAGTGATAAGGTGTAATTGAGTTTTTGCATTATATTGTGAGAAATATTTATCTTCTAACCTCTTTAAGTTTGGCATAGAAGTGATTGTGGTTGTGGCAGATTTACAAGATCCCTTCACCATCAAGAAAAAGGTATGAGCACATTCTTCCATAGTTGAGTTGATTGATTGGTTTTCTAGAAAATAAGTTTGGAGTGAAAAGGACTTGATTAGGGTTTCCTTTTTGAGAGTGTTTGAGTTAATGCTTCAAGGTTTTCTGGAATAAAGAGTTGTGGTTAAAACCTTGTTTTATAAGCATTGTTGTTGAAGCCATTGGTTGTGTGAAGAACTTGAGTTAGGGTTTTGAAAAGAACATGAGTATCATTGTTATGTGAAGATTGTTTATAAGCATTGTTGTTGAAGTGAGTTGTTGTGCAAAGAACTTGAACTAGGGTTTGAAAAGAACATGAGTATCATTGTTATGTGAGATTTGTTGTTGAGCATTGTTGAAAATATTTTGAGTTGGTTGATATATGCTTGGACTAGGGTTTAATGAGAAAGGGGTGTTTCATCAAGTGATTGGTTGAGTAGAGTTGATTGAGCCTAGTCAAGTGGATGTGTGAAGTGATTGTTCAAGTTCCTTAAAACAAACTATTCTATATTCTATTTTGAGTTGAGAAAGTGATTGAGCATTGAGTGAATAGGAAGCATATTGAGTCTCTAACAATTCTCTTTTATTTATATGAGATTGGACAAGTTCTATGTGGACTTGTTGAGCAGATTTGAGCAAGTTCTGTGTGGACTTGTTGAGCAGATTTGAGCAAGTTCTGTGTGGACTTGTTGAGCAGATTTGAGCAAGTTCTATGTGGACTTGTTGAGCAGATTTGAGCAAGTTGTGTGGACTTGTTGAGCATATTTGAGCAAGTTTTATGTGGACTTGTTGAGCATATTTGAGCAAGTTCTGAGTGGACTTGTTGAGCAGATTTGAGCAAGTTCTAAGTGGACTTGTTGAGAATATTTAAGCAAGTTATGAGTGGACTTGTTGAGCATATTTGTGCTAGACCGAAGGACTATGTTTAGTGCAGATTTGAGATAGAGCTTTGGAGGTGATAGAGCAGAGAGGACAGTAGTCTCCAGTGGATAGAGATCCATCAACCAGGGTAGTGAGGATAGGTCTTCTGAGTGGGGACAAGAGTCTTCAGTGGAGAGAGATCCACAAGCCAGTGTAGTGGAGGCAGTAGTCTTCTAGAGGATCACCAACCAGAGTAGAGGAGAAGGAGTTCTCCTATGGATAGAGATCCATGAACTTGATTTAGGGGATCAACATCTCCTTTGGACAGAGGTCCATAAACATTGTAATAGGGAAAGGATTCCCAAGAGATTGATCGAGAAAATTTTAGTGAAATATTTTCTCCGTGGAGTAGCCCACATTGGGTGAACCACGTAAATTGTGGTGTCTCTATTGTGTGTGATGTTTTGTACATTGCTTTGATTACTTCTATTGATATTGCTATCTATACATTGTATTGTTGTTAAAGTGAGTTGTTGTGCAAAGAACTTGAACTAAGGTTTGAAAAGAATATGAGTATCATTGTTATGTGAAATTTGTTGTTGAGCATTGTTGGAAACATTTTGAGTTGGTCGATATATGCTTGGACTAGGGTTTAATGAGAAATGGGGGTTTTATCAAGTGATTGGTTGAGTAGAGTTGATTGATCCTAGTCAAGTGGTTGTGTGAAGTGATTGTTCAAGTTCCTTAAAACAAACTATTATATATTCTATCTTGAGTTGAGAAAGAGATTGAGCATTGAGTGTAGAACATATTGAGTGTAGAACATATTGAGATTGTTTATAAGCATTGAGATTGAGCATTGACAAGTTCTGAGTGGACTTTTTGAGCATATTTGAGCAAGTTCTGTGTGGACTTGTTGAGCAGATTTGAGCAAGTTCTGTGTGAACTTTTTGAGCATATTTGAGCAAGTTCTATGTGGACTTGTTGAGCAAATTTTAGCAAGTTATGTGTGGACTTGGTGAGCATATTTGAGCAAGTTCTGTGTGGACTTGTTGAGCATATTTGAGAAAATTTTGAGTGGACTTGTTGATCATATTTAAGCAAGTTCTGAGTGGACTTGTTAATCATATTTGTACTAGATCGAAGGGCTATGTTTAGTGTAGATTTGAGATAGAGCTTTGATTGTGAACAGACCAAAGAGGATAGTGATCTCCAGTGGATAGATATCCATCAACCAGGGCAGTGAGGATAGGTCTTCTAAGTGGGGACAAGAATCTTTAGTGGAGAGAGATCCACAAGCCAATGCAATGGAGGCAGTAGTCTTCTAGAGGATCATCAGCCAAAGTAGAGGAGAAGGAGTTCTCCTATGGATAGAAATCCATAAACTTGATTTAGGGGATCAACATCTCCTTTGGACTGAGGTCCATAAACATTGTAATAGGGAAAGTATTTCCAAGATATTTATCGAGAAAATTTTAGTGAAATATTTTCTCCATGGAGTAGCCCACATTGGTTGAACCACGTAAATTGTGGTGTCTCTATTGTGTGTGATGTTTTGTACATTGCTTTGATTACTGCTTCTAGTATTGCTATCTATACATTGCATAATATTTATTTGGAAAGAAAAGTAAAAAGTGGTTTTATACTGTTCACCCCCCTCTCAGTATAAGCTTGTGTTCTTCATTTGATTAATTAAATAAAGTAGTCTTTTATTATTAAATAAAAGGTTTCTTTGAATTATTTGATTAATTAAATAAATTAGTCTTTGATTATTAAATAAAAGGTTTATGAATTATTTTATTAATTAAAGAATGTAGTCTTTGATTTTATTAAATAAAATATATGATTTATTGATTATTTAAAGAATGGTTTATTTTTATTTTTAGAGGTATGGGACTCTATTTAGTAAAGATAAAAGAAAATAGTTTATTAATAAATTAAAGTAGGAGACTTTGATTTATTAATTAGAGAAAGAAGATATTTATGAATTAAAGTAATAAGACTTTAATTTAGTAAATAAAGGAAGAATGGTTATTTCATAGATTGAAGGTATGGGACTTTGATTTATGAAATAATGGAAGATGGTTTATTTGATAAATTAAGTAATGAGACTTATTTTATGGAAATAAAGGAACCTAGTTTATTTGATGATTAAAGGTATGGGACTTTATTTGTTGAATAAAGGTTGAAATGATTGATTAAAGTAAAACTTGTGATCTAGTTGTTTATGTTGGAGACTCTCATTGGGTAATGAGAGGGGAAATAAAAATAGATATTTTTATTGACATCAACTATGCATTAGATGGTTAGATACTTTAATTTAATTTGTATAGTTACAATTTGGTAAAGTAAATGGTAGATGCATTTAGAGGTATGCCTATCCTGAACCATGAGTGCCATGATCCCCTACTATCCTCAAATGATCGATGGAAAGCAAAGGAGGACCAAGGAGGTAGTTGGAACCAATGTATCAGTTTGATTCTACTTATAATGATTTACTTATGCAAATAGATTATTTGTGGGGAGATTTCCCTGATGAAATTGATGTAATATATTATTCTTTAAGAGTATGAAGGATTTACCATACTTGCTTATATGTAATAATTGTTTAATTGTTGGAAGATGTACTTTTAAATTACTACTATGAATTATTTATGTTTTGCATTTAAATTCCTTTCCATCAATGTATACCTTCTTTAAATGTGGCTTCCTTCTAGTATCTTTTGTATGCTTTATGAATTATGCTTTTGTTAGATTTAGTATCTATTCTTGCTTTCTTTCTAAAACAATAGAAACTTAAGTATGGAGTTCTAGGGTGAACTTAGAGGTGACCTAAGGGAATTGAGACCCCCTTAGGGTGAACATAGGTGACCTAAGGGATTAAGACCCCTTAGGGAGAATGATAACTAGGTTTTGGAAAGACTACATCTGAGTTAAGATAGCTCATCATGTAGATAATATGGATAGCTTAACTCACAATACGCATAGCATACCTACACATATTGACTTGTGTATGGTATGGAGATGGGTGTATACCTTCGATGGATTGAAGGTGATAAGTTTAGCTCATCAAGAATGATGAGAGAGATAAAATTATTTGTGGTAACACATAATACACCTACATAGATGGACTTGTGTGAGGGTATTTGGTGAGGTGTAGCTCTTCGGGAAACTTAGGGGATTTAAACAATAGGTCAATTAAAGGTCGGTTAGGGGTTTATGAATCCCTCTCAAAAAAAATATTTTCTTTTATGTGTGTTTTTCTTGTAGTTCTATTTTTGGGTCATTACATTTGGTATCAGAGCTCTAGGTACAAGGGTATAGAGCTTCTTGTGTGCTAAAGGGATTTGGATGTCTCCAATGAAGGCTTGCTTAGAGATAAGCTAAAGCTAGGATGACCTAGAATCTCCTACTTGCTAGAATATAATGGGAATTAATCCCAAGGGTGAATGAATGTTATGATACCTTAGTATGGGATTTGGTATTAATGTTACATCATAACCTTGGAATATCATCCTAATTAGATCATTGATACTTTTAGCAAGAGAACTTTGTATTGTGGTTTGAATTAGTGATACAATTTGAGTGAAGTTGTAACCTAATATTTTTCTTGGTTGTAACCAGGTTAAAATACCACCTAAGGCCAGAAAATAGAGGCCTACACCTTCAACTAGATGAACTCGACAAAATAATATCGAAGAAGGGATCTAGGATGAGGATCCAGGAAATTCTAATAGAGAGGTAGAAGACCTCACTGCTATAGTTGTTGCCATGCAAGATCAAATGAGACAAATATTGGAAACTATTGCAAATCAAAACTCACAAGCTAGAGACTCAAAGGTTAGCCAAGTCGATGGGCTAACTGTAGAGTAGTTGCAAGCTAGAGCCCTTCTAGAAAAGGAAACGACTAGGGATCTAAAAAATATTTGTATCTCCAAGTTTGATGGAGAAGGTGAAGGGGATGCAATTGAAGCCTGGATGAGAGAATTAGAAGTTTATTTTATAGTAAAAGGCTATTCCCTAAGAACCCAAATAGTTTGGGCCACGATCAACTTAGAAGGGGCTGCTTTAGATTGGTGGGGAACCTACTATGAGAAGAATAAGGTTGAACCTATTGATATTAAATGGAAATATTTTGTTGAAATATTCAAAAAGAGGTTTCTCACAGAACACTTCTATGCCTTAAAGTTTGAAGAATTTGCCAGCCTTCGACAAGGAACTAAAATAGTGGAGACATACTATAAGAAGTTGGTTCGGTTACTTAAGTATGTGCCTGCTTATGATGAGAAGATGAGGGTTCACAAGTTTATTCATGGGTTAGAATCTAGAGTGAAGCATGATGTAAACATGCATGAGCCTAAATCATTGCAAAAGGTATATGACTTGGAAAAGAAAGTAGAGTCTCACCTGCAATTCAACTATGTTGCCCTATATGAGCAAGATCGACAAGCACTAAGGAAGAGGAATAGTCAAGGATTATTGAAATGGGAAGAGGAAGAGGATCAAAAGACCAAGAACCCTCAGAATTTTGAGAAGAGAAATAATAGGAAATAAGGAAATTTCAAGAAAAATTTCCAAAATAAAACCAACAATAATCCCAACAATGCAAAGCCTCACCCTCAAAAACTATAAACTTTAGCTCCAACAATTAAAGCGAAGGAGCAAAAAAAAAAAAAGAAGCAAGGACCCAAGGATGGGTGTTACCATTGTAGGGGCCCACATTATG
The DNA here is from genome assembly GCA_028583015.1 of Wollemia nobilis. Taxonomy (NCBI): domain Eukaryota; kingdom Viridiplantae; phylum Streptophyta; class Pinopsida; order Araucariales; family Araucariaceae; genus Wollemia; species Wollemia nobilis. The sequence continues at coordinate 7,008,761 of JAQPPZ010016931.1, forward strand.
CTAAGAAGTATATGTATCAACCAAGGTAGATGTTCATCCAATGCTAAAGGAAAGGAACCTGAGCATCGGATCTACGTCGCAACCGGGAAATAAAAGCTAGATGGGCAAGCTACCCCATTGCTTGTGAAAGGTAATATTTTTAATAAGCAAGTAAAAATTTTAATTGATAGTGGGGCCACAAATAGCTTTATTTCTTCTAGTTTAGCAAGGGATATGCCAGAAAGACCAGGATATTTAGCCCATGGTTGGAAGGTCGAGTATGGTTCGGGGTAAACCTACTTAGTAAACCAGTGTTTTCCAATGGTAGAGATTACTTTAGCTAGTGGTACCATCGAAGGTTGTTTGTATGTAGCTCCACTTCATGCCTTTGATGTGATCCTAGGGATGGATTGGTTGTAGGCCCATAAAGCCTTGATCAATTTCCAAGATAGATGGATCGAGTATTCAAAGAAAGGTAAGGAAAGACTAAGAATTCATAGTGAGCAAGGGGTATTCAAACCCCATATGCTATTGACTATGCAATTGAATAAAGCCCTCAATAAAGGAGGGATAGTGTATGTTGTAAAACTCAATGAAGTAGGAGATGATCATAAGAGAGAGGTGCTAGGGAAGCATCCAATTTTATAGGATTTTAAGGATGTGTTCCTAGAGGATTTACCTAGACTCCCTCCTATATGAGAATTTGATTTCACAATTGATCTTATGCTAGGAGCAAAACCTATTCATAGATCTCCATATAGGATGAATCCTATCGAGATGTAGGAACTAAAGGTTCAACTGCAAGGGCTATTAGAAAAGGGATTGATAAAACCAAGTGTGTCACCTTGGGGTGCACTAATCTTATTTGTGAAAAAGAAAGATGGTTCCTTAAGATTATGTATTGATTACATAATGCTTAATAAGGCTACAATCAAGAACCAATATCCCCTACCTAGGATCAAATATTTATTTGATCAATTAAGAGATGCCACAGTATTCACCAAGATTGACCTAAAATCAAGGTATCATCAGTTAAGAATACGTGAGGAGGATACTCACAAAATAATATTTAAGACTAGGTACAAGCATTATGAGTTTACAGTTCTACCCTTTGGACTAACTAACACCCCAGCTGTGTTCATGAATCTAATGAATAATGTGTTTAGAAGGCACCTGGACCAATTTGTCCTTGTATTTCTAGATGATATCTTAATATACTCTCAGGACAAAGAAGAGCATGATAAACATCTCAAGATCGTGTTAGAATTGTTGAGGTAAAACCAACTCTATGGAAATCTAGCCAAAAGTGATTTCTATGTTTTAGAGGTATGATATCTTGGACATATCATATCAGTAGAAGGAATTGTTGTGGATCCAGATAAAATTGAGGTCATCCTGAATTGGCCACCCCCTACTAATGTGACTAAAGTACAGAGCTTCATGGGGTTAATGGGCTACTATAGACGTTACATAAAGGATTACTCTAAAATTGCTATAGCAATAACTAACCTTCAAAAAAGGGAAAGGAATTTAAGTGGTCGAAGAAGTGTGAATCTACCTTTGCATTGTTGAAATATAAACTCACCACTACTAATCGTTGATCCTTGAGGGAATTTTTAGTATGCATGGATGCATCACTAGAAGGGTTAGGAGGAGTACTCTCTCTGAAAGATTCAGTGGTAGCATATACTTCAAGGAAACTCAAGAAGCATGAAGTTAATTATGCTACACATGATTTAGAGCTAGTTGCAGTGGTGCATGCTCTAAAGGATTGGCGCCACTACTTGGTGGGAAGGCCCTTTGAATTAAAAATTGACCATCAAAGTCTGAGGTATATATTCACCCAACCTATACTCAATGTGAGATAGAGGATATGGGTTGAATTTCTCATTGAATATGACTTTGAGATTGAGTACATAAAAGGGAAATAGAATAAGGTTGTTGATGCCTTGAGTAGAAGGAAACACATAGCAACCATAACCAGAAGTCACATAGATCTAATGGATCAAGTGAGATAGGAGCAATCTCAGGATGAGTATTACCAGGAAATTCAAGCTAGAATGAATAGAGACCTTGAGGGTAATAAGGAATTTGGCATAAAATATGACCTTTTGTGCTACAAAGGTAGAGTCATCATACCAAAAATGGGTGATTTAAGGAAACTAGTAATGCAAGAAGCCCATAGATCCCCTTATTTTGCTCATCCTGGAGGGGCCAAAATATGGGAAAACATGAAAAGAACCTTCTTCTGGGTAGGAATGAAGAAGGATATCACCTATTTTATTGCTCAATGCCTCAAATGTCAAAAATTTAAGGCTAAACGTAAGCATCCTGTAGGACAATTGTATCCACATAATATACCTACTCATAAATGGTAGGTCATATCTATGGATTTTATAGTAGGGTTACCCAAGACCAGGTATCAACATGATGCAATCCTTGTAGTAGTCAATAGATTGACTAAGGTTGCACATTTCATACCCAAGAACATCAAGGATGATGCTCAGGTAGTGGCTAATAGATTTTCTAGAGAGGTATTCCGATTACATGGATTTCCTGAGGTAATCATTTCAGATAGGGATTCCAAGTTCACTTCTAAATTCTAGAAATCCCTACATCGTGTAGTGGGCACAAAACTGAATATGAGCTCGGCATACCACCCTGAGATAGATGGTCAAACTAAGTGGGTAAACCAAGTACTAGAAGATATGCTTCGCATGTACTACATGGATCATAAGTCTCATTGGGAAGACTATCTACATATTGTAGAGTTCACCTACAATAATGGACATCACTCCTCTCTAGGAATGACTCCTTTTGATGCCTTGTATGGGTGGAAGTGTAGAATGCCATTATCTTGGGATAACCTAGAAGATCGAGTTGTGATTGGTCCAGATATGGTCAGAGAAATGGAAGATCAATTAAAGGTAATCAGGCAAAGACTTAAAGAAGTTATCGATAGACAGAAAAGTTATGTTGATCTAAAGAGGACTCCAAGAGAGTACTCAGTTGGAGATAAAGTGTTTTTAAGGGTTAAACCGATGAAGAGTGCTATCAAATCCATAAATTTGGATCCACGATTTGTGGGACCCTTTGAAATCACTAAAAATATCAGTCTGGTTGCATACTAACTTGCCTTACCACCTAACCTATCAAATATCCATGATACCTTCCATATATCCTTGCTTAGGAAATATGTTGTTGACCCTAAATATGTGTGGCATTTTAGATGGAAAATCCAAAGGCTATTGAAGTGATGTCGATAAATATTCTTGAGTTCCGTTTTAAGTCTATGAGGAATCAGACTCTTGAGCAATGTAAGGTCCAGTGGGACTGATTTTCAAAAATAAATGCCACTTGGGAGAAAGTGGATGATATGCAAAAATATTTTCCCTTCTTGTTTGAAAATATATAATGTAATAATTTTTTTTTGTTGTTGTAAAACTGGGAACACCTCATTGTTAGGCATTTTTTCCCAAAGAAACAATGTATTAATCTAAGATGCTTTAATACCTAGTTTGAGCAATTGAACCAACTATGTGATGTTTAGTTGATTTGGAAGAGCATGGTATTGTTAACATATTTCCAAATGTGTAGGATCAGGTACACTCGTGGGTGGAAGAAGTAGAATCATCCACCAGAAGTGGGGGTACTTGAGGTTGGGGAAATGATGACTAAGGCAACTTGGGGGTAACATGGATGGATACCTTCATATAGGCATGCATTCGGTTAGGGATAATCATCAATAGCTAGCCACATTGAGCCCCAATTGATAGCCTAGTAGCTATCGTAAACTCTTAGGATGAGACATATGACTAGGTTGATGGAAAGATTCCCTCTTTGTTTGTTGCATATGTTTGATTATCTTTTACTTCATCACTTGTTGCATCAATGGTTTGGAAAGAATGCATAATTTGGTTATTCTTGAAACTCCTTGTATGACTTGAATCCATTTGGCATGATGATAAAACCCCTGGCTATGTTTTAAAAAAATAATAATAATTGTTTTATTTTTAAATGATAATAGAGTTTCATTTATAAATAATAGTTGTTTTATTTTTAAATGATAATAGAGTTTCATTTATAAATTATTTTATTTTTAAATGATAATAAAGTTTCATTTATAAATAATAGTTATTTTATTTTTAAAATGATAATAGAATTTTATTTATAAATAATAGTATTTCTATTTTAAAATGATAATTGAATTTCATTCAAATAAATATAATTAAGAGTTTATTTGAAATAGAATTTGTACTTCTTATAATGTGAATTTGATTTAATTAATAATTGGATTTTTACAATGGAAAGTTCTCATTTCAAATAATAAAAGAATATTATTTTGAAACTCATGGAAATATATCAATTAAATCAAACAAGAAACTTCTCTACGAAGGTAACAAAGTACTGTGATAAGAAGCTTCTCACCGTCAGCTCCTTAAAGGAGAAATTTTGAAGAACTGGAAATATTTTTTATTTAAATCTAAAGTATCAAAATTTTGCCATTAGTTGGATGAGATAGTTATGGCTATGAGAATGGGTAGTTGGTGAGAGATTCGTAAGGTAGTAAGGCTTAATCAAGGGGAAGAAGGATGAGAAGGGGGTTGTAAGAGAAAAGAAGCAGGAGACAAAAGGAGTATTGTGATGACATTTACTTGGTAACCAACAGCAACTGAATAGAAGGCAAGGTCAACCCAGTTTGTAAGTTAGTTGTTATACACTCTTTACTCCTCTATTGATCTAGTTTTAGTTTTATATTTTGCTCCTAGTTTTTCATCTTCTTTGATCTTGGTTTATGTGGGGTACTCTTACCTCAACCTCCCTATATCTAGAAACACCCTGCTCCCTTCCCTAGTGTTCTATCAATATTTTTATCGTTGCTCTCTTAGTAGGTAGTCATTTTGGATCATTCGCACTGTTATAATGAAACCCCAAAAACTCTAGTCCTAGATTTAGAATTTACCTTTGAGTTGGCATTGAGCTATCTTTGCCCAGCTTTATACTTAGGCTAGGTGTTTTGTTGTAGAGCATTAGGTGACAGGGAACGTCTGCCATTACCTCATTTAAGTTTAGATATTTACCATTACTTGTAAGGGTATCTACATATTGTAAGCCACTCTATCTCCTTTGTTGTCTCTGTGTTGATGTTAGTTTCGATCCCTATTTGCAAACAGTTCCACCAGTAGGATGTGGGGGTTGTCCAGTGGAGTCGTTAGAGCATCATAGGGGTTTGGGTTGTCATTACTTACCACTCACCTTTGTTGTGTGTTGGCTATGTTGCAACTGTAACCATCAAACTATGGATTTTAACCACTATCTTCTCTATTACAGTTGCTATGTTATGTGTTTTATGGTGCATGCAACCAGTGGGTCACGGGTAGTTGGTCGTGATCACCTCGTAGTGATCATAGTCGTTCGTATTCCTTTTGAAGCTTATTTTAGAAACTTGCTATGATTTTCTTTCTTTGGTGTTGATAGCTTGTCAAGGATGAGTTGTTGTAGTCTCTTATAGGGTAGAGAACTCTTTGGTTTACTTGTTTATTAGAGGTAGGTGTCCTCAGTGTTGCAATGTAAGAATATTTGAATTGTTAAATATGTTTTCACTTGGCTAGTTTAAAGGGTTTCATTAATTAAATAAAGTAGTCTTTTATTATTAAATTAAAGGTTTATGAATTATTTGATTTTTTAAAGAAAGCAGTTTTTGATTATTAAATAAAAGGTTTATGACTTATTTGATTAATTAAAAAAACTAGTCTTTTATTATTAAATAAGAGGTTAATGAATTATTTGACTAATTAAATAAAGTGGTCTTTGATTATTAAATAAAAGAGTTATAAATTATTTGATTAATTAAAGAAAGTAGTCTTTGATTATTAAATAAAAGGTTTCTTTGAATTTTTTTATTAATTAAATAAAGTAGTCTTTGATTATTAAATAAAAGGTTTATGAATTATTTGATTAATTAAATAATGTGGTATTTGATTTTATTAAATAAAAGATGTTATTTATAAATTATTTAAAGAATGGTTTATTTTTATTTTTAGAGGTATGGGACACTATTTAGTAAAGATAAAAGAAAATAGTTTATTAATAAATTAAAGTAGGAGACTTTGATTTATTAATTAGAGAAAGAAGATATTTATGAATTAAAGTAATAAGACTTTAATTTTGTAAATAAAGAAATATTGGTTATTTCATAGATTGAAGGTATGGGACTTTCATTTATGAAATAACGGAAGATGTTTGTTTGATAAATTAAGTAATGAGACTTATTTAATGAAAATAAAGAAAACTTGTTTATTTTATGATTAAAGGTATGGGACTTTAATTTTTGAATAAAGGTTGAAATGATTGATTAAATTAAAATTTGTTATCTAGTTGTTTATGTTGGAGACTCTCATTGGGTAATGAGAGGAAAAATAAAAACAAAGATTTTTATTGACATCAACTATGCATTAGATGGTTAGATACTTTAATTTAGTTTGTATAGTTGCAATTTGGTAAAGTAAATGGTAGATGTATTTAGAGGTATGTCTATCTTGAACCATGAGTGTCATGATCCTCTACTATCCTCAAATGATCGATGGAAAGCAAAGGAGGACCAAGGAGGCAGTTGGAACCAATGTATCAGTTTGATTCTACTTATAATAATTTACTTATACAAATATATTATTTTTGGGGAGATTTCCCTGATGAAATTGATGTAATATATTATTCTTTAAGAGTATGAAGGATTTACCATACTTGCTTATATGTAATAATTGTTTAATTGTTGGAATATGTCCTTGTAAATTAATGCTATGAATTATTTATGTTTTGCATTTAAATTCCTTTCCATAAATATATACCTTATTTAAATGTGGCTTCCTTCTATTATCGTTTGTATGCTTCATGAATTATGCTTTTGTTAGATTTAGTATGTATTCATGCTTTCATGCTAAAACAACATAAACTTAAGTATGGAGTTCTAGGGTGAACTTAGAGGTGACCTAATGGAATTGAGACTCCCTTAGGATGAACATAGATGACCTAAGGGATTAAAATGCCTTAGGATGAATGATAACTACATTTTTGAAAGACTAAATCAAGTTTAATATAGCTCATCGTGTAGATGAAATGTATAGATTAACTTGCAGTATGTGTAGTATACCTACACAGACTAACTTGTGTATGGTATGGAGATGGGTGTATACCTTCGATGGACTTAAGGTGATAATTTTAGATCATAAATAATTATGAGAGAGATAAATTTATTTGTGGTAACACATAATACGCCTACATATATGGACTTGTGTAAGGGTATTTGGTGAGGTGTATCTCTTTGGGAAAAATATGGGATTTAAGCAATAGGTCAATTAAATATGAGTTAGGTGTTTATGAATTCCTCTCAAAAAATAGATATTTTATCTTCTATGTATTTGTTTTCTTATTGTAGTTTAAGTTTGGGTCCTTACACAAGAACACGAGAAGAATATTGTAGACTCTAGAGGAAAGAGTAAAGAAGTTAGAAGAAAATATAGACAAGTACAACATAAGTAAGAGAAAAAAATTTAGTCATTTATAGTGAGAACAAGATTAGAAGGGCCATCATAGAAGCCCATGTCAAGCTTTAAAAGATGTGCCTAGAGAAGTGCAAGAACAGGCAGTGAAGGTAGCACTTAGAGAAGTGCTTGAATAGACAACAAAGACACCTTAAGAGAAGGATTATAATGGATAAGATAGTAAGGTAATAAAATTTAAATATTCAAGGCAACATCAAAGAAGAAATATAATAGAATACAACAACTAAGCAAATAAAATCTAATGTCATTTAGGAGGAGCATTGTAGCTCAAGCGAGACATAGTAAGAAAGAATTACACCATAGCCAAATTCGAGGAGCATAAGCATAATGAAGACAATGTAAAGTATAAAGGAGGTAGTGAATTTATATCTATGAGAATATTTTAGTTTCATATTGTATTTTAATGCAATCTCATCACCATTAAACCTGCACCAATTAAAAAAAATAGATTATTAGAGATAAATTTCAAATACATAATATAAAGAGATATCTAAGAGCAACTCATATAATATTTGAATAAAAGCCAATGTTTGAAGAATTTACATTTGATATCTTCTCTATGAATCTACAAAACAAGTAGAAAATAGAACATTAGTATTGAAAGGAAAGATAGAGAGTACCATTGTTGAAAGGAGAAGTAGCACCATTAGTAAAGAAGTGCAAGTGCAAGAGTATCATTAAAGTAACACCATTGTTGTAGGAGTATAGTGCTTTAGATGTGCAATGTAGCACAATTTTTGAGGGAGCGCAAAATAATAGAGATCAAACAACCAATGAAACCAAGACCGAAAAACAAATATTAGAGAATTTGAAAGAAAGGTAATAGAGTATCACCTAAAATATAGACATCAAGCATCACCTAAGAAGAGGATGAGTGTCAAAGGATATTGAAACCAAAAAAACATCACTAAAAAAAAATCAAAGCACCAAGAATCCAAAAGAGAGCTAGAATTCCAATGGAGTATCTAGTCATTGAAAATAATAAACCCAAGTAACCAGAAGAGACATAACAAGGAAGCTGAAACAAAAATTAGAGTGCCAAAAAACTCCATTTTGGAAGATGACCTAATTGTTTAGCATTCAAATCACCTTTTGGTTTAGAAAATTTTGAAGTGCCAAGTGTCATCTCAAAAATTGAATGCAACTAACATTTATAGCATAGGAGAAGTTAAATGTTTGAGTATAAAATAAAACTTCCATGTTGGAATGATTCACTTGGAAAGGAGATATTCTTTAAAAAGGAGTTACTACATAAGGTTGGTACTCACACGTTCCAAGGCAATGAAATATATAAGAAACTAGATAGAGAAGAAGTTGAATGTGTTAGAGAAGTGAATGGAACATGTAGAAGAAAAGTTGAATTTGAAAAAAAAAAATTGACTGCACCAAAGTCTCACACAATTGTAATTGAGTAGTTATTTTTCAAAGTCAAGGGAATCTCATAACACAATGACAAATATCATCCACTAAGCTACACACCTTGAGAAGGTAATTAGGGTTTCAATAGCCTATTTAATTTATTACTAATGTTAAAATGAGGAATAAGGAGTTTATAATGTTGTTTATTATTGCTAAGGTTTATTGAGATTAATGGAGAGATAAGTAGAGTAATTATTACCATATTTACTTGTTAAAGTTTAGGAGTGATAAGTAGGCATTAGGATATTTAATTTGAAGTTTTTAAGAGTTAATTAATACTTGAAAGCTTTATTGGTTTATTATTTTTTGAAATTCAAAATCTATAGAGTTTTTGCAAATAATTTAATTATGGAGAGATAAGGATTTCTACTTCAAATTTAGGAATTTTTTGAAATTTCAAAATTCATAATTTTATAGTTTCTATTTAACTTAGGGATGCATAAGGTAGACTATATCAAATTATATTCATGGATGAAATTTTTATATATGCATTTAATGAATATAGTTAAGAAAGTTTGTATGCACTTAGATTTTACTCATGCAACTTAATAAATAACTTTGATGGATAAAATAGAATATTTTATGTTCTAAAAGATAATTTGACTTTGTTTTTAAAGAAATAAAAGAAGGAAATTTACAACTCTTATAAGTTATCCTCATGAAAATCATTTTAGGTCATGGTGGGATTCTCAAAACACCATTATACTTAATTTGAAACAATGTTTAATTATGTATCTTTCATTACTTAGTTTTGAAATTTTGCAAGGAAAACAAGTTAAAACAAATGATTTATATGATAGTATCAAAGAAGAATCATTTAAAAGAAATTCATATTATTGTGATGATTTACTAACTCAATGGTTAGAAGGTATATCACAAATGAATTTGTAGAAAAATAAAATAATAAATAGAAAGAGAAGTAATCACATCAAGGACAATACGAAACCTAAATCCAAAGACAAGATCAAGCAAGGAGAAGAAGGAGGTCAAAAAGCTCAAAAAAAGACAAAAAGAAAATAGGGAAATATAAGACTCAAGAACGTATGAAAGATGAAGGTTATGATAAAGACTCTTACATAAATAATCCAAACATTAATATATTGGAGATAGATTGAAGTTTGAAGGATAAATACTATATTGAAGACAAAAGTCTTCAATGACTAAATAATGTAATACAAGGAGGTGTTGGAGTATATTACATTATTTGGTACCTGGGAATGTACCACCTTGGTACAATATTAGATTAGGTGTGTGTCATAGATTAGAGTGTGAGTTTATATTTCATGTAATGTAATAATGTGTAGGAAATACACAAGTATCATGTAATTAAGTATGCAAGTGTTGTGAGTGTGGATGTGCACGAGTATTCATTATGTAAGAGTGACCATGTGTCCTTAGAATAGGAAATTGAAGAGTTTTAAATAAGAGTGAAGGTCAAAAGTTCATCATATGAAGATCCACATCATATTATAAAGTTGTGACAAAGAATTCTAATTGGCATTAAAAATGCATTGCACATAGCATGCATTAGTAGACCTTCATTCTATATTATTTTTAGTATTTTTGTGAGCATTTTAATGTGATTATTATATGAGTATTTATGAGTTATACTTGTTTAATTTATCATATTTATTAAGTTCTTATATTGCAAATTTATATTCGATTCTATGGTTATTTGCATTAAGATTCAAAATCTATCATGTCAATCATTAATTTGTCTTCTATGTATGTAACAAAATTTTGGAGGAACATTTCTACAAACTCCTCAAATATATTTATAATTATCAGTCTAACATATCTCTGCCAAGGCTCTTTGGGAACAATTTGAGGAGCAATGCCTCATCATAACTAATGTCATGACATGTAGCTTGGAAGAGTTTGAGATATTCATTTGGGTATTTGTATTCCCTATGTAACTAAAACTTACGAGGATAAAGCTAGCTAGCCATAAGAGGATCTAGAGGTTGACTATAAAAATATTTATAGGTATATCTTTTTCCTATTGAAGATCCTTGAATTTTGGCCAACTATAGATCAAAACTAGAGGTTTGCTTTTCCATTAGTTCCAATTTGGCATTTATACTTAGATTTATGAGATAAGATGAATTTGATGGATTTTATGGGGCTTGATGCATAATCAGATAAGGTTAGGAACTAACACATGGATAAGATTGAGATATTATAGGATTTGGTGCATAAGGTAGGGTTATATAACTTGGTCCCATGCTAATTATAAGAAATGGATTGCTAGAAATGGGATTTGAATAAAAAAGATGTGATATTGGAAAGAAAGTAAATTGACAAAAGGAATAGAAGTAAGTAAACCAATAGGTATTTGAATACTAGGGAGGATATTAAGATACTACACTTGGGCAGCACTTGAGGGTTGAGAATTCAGGCAAGTGGTGTTTACCCTAAGCAACTCTAAAATAGAGGATGAGAGAGAAGAGTGTCCTAAAGAAGAAGGAGGATTTTGTTCCCTATCTTCTATAGACAGTGTACCTATAGGAGGGTTTGAATTGGTATGGTTTAGATTATATGTATTATGATTAACATACAAAGAGTTTCAAGATAGGTATCTTTTATGAGAAGTTATGGGGTGGATCTAAGTTGCTTTGGGAAGTCCAAAAGTGATCCTCGTATAGTAGAAATTGTTAAGGTATCTTCATTACCCTTAAAATAATTTGCATAGCTTCTTGATTTCTATGTAGGAAAGTAGGTTAATAATCCATGGATTAAAAAACCACCTCCCCTTTTCCATAATGAATGGGTGAGAGGGTTCTTGAGAGAGAAGCCTCTTCCTTCTCAAAAGCAAGATTCTAAAATTAAACTTGGTCCTCTTGGACCTTGTGTAATGATGGTAAGGAATTAGAATTCTTATCTAATTGATGTGCAATATTGTAGGTAAGATAATGAGTTTCATCCATATCTTTAATAAGGAGTTTAAATTTCTATGTAAATTTTGTTTAAATAGTTGATTAAAGAACAAGATGCTTCAAAACCTTGAATTGCCTTCTCTTTATATACCTAATTTAATATCTATACCTTATGGGACTGCTTGATATACCTGAACCAATTAGTATACCTACTATTTTGATATATTTATTAGTACATGAGGGAAGGCCTTGAGGTACTAGATGATTTTGGTACTAAGGATAGATACACTTATGGCTAGCTAGCTTTATCCTCGTAATACATGAGGGAAGACCTTGAGGTACTAGATGAGTTCGGTACTAAGGATAGATACACCCAAATATATGAACCAAGATTAGTATGTGAGAGATAATAAAATATCCATCCTATGACTCCTGTTACCCCATCATTTTACACTCACCAAGAGGAATGGATCTAAATTCTATACAATGGTATAGTAAAGGGGTCATTAATCATCTCCTGGTAGGACTAACCTTTTGGTTGTGTTATTTTTATCATTATTAATGTGATCCAATATAAGCAAAAAATATTAGGAGGTATTGATTAAAAGTGTGATTAATTATTATGTTTGATTAAGGAAAGGATTAGGCAAAGTATTTAGGACCTACATGGTATTTCACATGGAGTTCACCAAAGAATATGGTATAAGAAAATGGATATCTAGCTTGCCCCCAGGTTCAAAATAAATGCGTATGTCCTTGATTTTAGAAGGTTTTCTTTGGGAAAATTGGTCTATCATGGGTATTTAGATATTTACCCTAAATCTATGTTTTGTGTGTAGAATCATCAAACATCTAAGTTTATGATATGGGCCTATTTCAATGTAAGATGGTTGGTGTACAATGCACATGAAAATAAAGTGGTGTTTTGGTTGTCGATGTTACCAAGGAGTACATGAGCATAGCTTCATAAAATATGATGATTTGGAATTTTTAAAATAAGCATTACATAAGGGGGAAAATTCCTTTTGGAAACCATGGAAATTTGCTTTAATAAGTTTTTTCTTGGCATCATGTTTCTTAACAAATATGGGGGCCAATTTATTGTATGGGATTTTAATTCCACATGGAGGGATTATGTAGAAGCTTTAGGGACCTTGTTTTTTTAAGTCACTTGCAAATCACCGGGGAACGCAAACATTTTATTGTTATTTCCCCATGAGAGTGCATGGACCATGTATTTTTCCTGCAAGAGAAATTTTTTAAAACCTGCTTTATTTTGAAGGACATTTCAGAATATTCCTTTATGAAGGAAGAAGAAATTTTCATGGAGATGAATGCCATTGATACCCGATCATAAGGGTTTTTATTATCATTGAAAAGGTTTTTCCAAGCCGAACATATTAGTGGTGTCCAATTTCTATTTTGAGGCAATTTAACCTGTGTTTTTTGGCCTTAAATATATTTATCATGGAGTACACTCTTAGTTGAACTTGACACTCCCATTGCCTTTATATGTGATCCTAGTATCTATTCATGTTCTCTATAGCACCTAGCATATGCAATGGTTGGTTACCAATGCATTCTGGTAGGATGAGGAGGTCACAATAAGGACACATTCGAAAGCTACATTTGTGTCCTTCAAATTTTTGATTCCCTTGTTTTAAGATATTTGTCCACACAATTTGGACCTTGTTATCAACCCATTGTGTTTGTATAGATGGACACCACTAAATGTGCTTGTGGGATCAATTTTGGACTACCCTTGCCATTGTGGTGCTTCTTTTTCCACACTATCTTCACACTCTCCTTTTGTGAGACACTTTGGTTTTAGGGAATTTTCTTTACCTAGTTCATTATCATATGCACCAGTCTGAGAGTAATATTTCATTCAGTTCGATGATGAGGCTTATCTACTTTTTTGAGACATCCCATTGGTCCTTTGTATGATTCTTGATGGATTTTGTACTAGGGGGATTGAAGAGGACATCTTCCTCTCCATCCTCATTCCACATATTCCTTCTTCTATTCTGGCAGGTTTTTTTTCTCCCTTGTGGTTTTTCATCATATTTCAACAGAGATTTCTTGCGGATATATTGTACATGGGTACCTTACTAGGCCTTGTTGTCGAGAATCATATATGTGGATATACCACTTGTTTGTTTTTTGTTGTTTTTTTCACTACCTCTTAGTATCACTTAAGGGGGGTGTTAGAGATATCCTAGTACCACTTAATGGGGGTGTTAGAGTATATTATATTCTAAGTTGTTACTAGGATAATTTGTCTGGCTGATATTAACTCAATTAGTTATGATCCAATGGATCAAATTGTATGCACTTGCTATTTAAGAAAGGTCCTTTCAATAGAATAAACATGAAGTATTTTATTTTCCAACAAATAAAATCCTTATACATATATGCTTTTCCATGCTGAATGTATGCAGGAAACTAAATGTTTTCCCATTTTCCTTAAAAATAATGGTTATACAAATAAAAGCAATGAATCTAACCCAAAAATCAAGCTACATGTCCTTTTGTCTTTTATTACATAGATGAAAATAGAAATGAATACACTACAAACAAGGTTAAATGCAATCATCATCCCAAATCTAAGATATTTTTTCATGTTTCAAATCTAGCAATAAAGTAAATGCTTTTTTTTTTTTTCCTTTTATTTCAATGCATGGAGAGATATAAAAAAAAAATTTCCATTTTCTTTTTTAAAGTGACAATGTAAGGGAGTCAAATCTTCAAGTGGTGCAACCTATTCCAATATTCTAGTTCATGTCATTGTGATTCAATATGTAATATGCAATGTAAAATAAGTTGTATTATTTTGTAGTAACTTACAAAACATTCCATATACTTCTACTTTGTAATTTTTAATGCAAACTCACATAACCAGATATGAAATGCCCTAATATGCACTTCCCTAAATACCTAAATGCAAGAAAAATTTTATTGGTACATCTAAACCAAGATAGTCAATTTTTTTATCTATAGGCAAGGGTTCAAAAGTATAAGATCCAAATAAATTAACATCATTCACACACAAATTATAATCTTCAAACCTAATTTGTGGATCAAATATAATTTTGTGATATACTTTTTACAATAGTGCACCTATTTGGGGATTTTTTAGCATAGAATAGAACTAAGACATAGCAAGATAGAAAATAGAATAAAACTATGTATAGAGCTGGAAAAGAAAACACCTATAACTAATTTAGAAAGAGCATCAAGAGATTGTAGAATTGTTGTGGCACTTTTATTGTATAGAAGTACCATATAAAATTTTGTATAGTGCTTTTGTAAGAGCATGATGTTTTTGTTTGATACCTACAAAATAGAATAAAAATATATAGTTAGTTGCATGGGGCTTGTCTAATCTGATCAAAATTAGCAAACTAGCATGATACAAAGATCAAGACTCATTTTTTTTTGTGTTAAAAGAAAACATGAAATAAAATAAATGAACCAAGAATGAAGGATTGTTAAAACAAAATATGCATAAAGTTGAGCATAGAAGGATAAGGAAAATGTCCCATTTTTCATCTTCATTCATTTGTTTGCTATGGATGATACTTCCTTTCCCCTTCATGCTCATAATGCTTGAATATTATGGTGAGTTTATATCAAATATAGAAACATGAAAATGAGATGATAGTATCCTTATCCCTATGCAATTTCTCCAATATATATATGTATAAAAATTTCTCTTCCATTTTTTTGGACCCCTCAAAGGGATTTTTTTATAATTCTTCATGCCTTCTGAAGATCCATTAAGTAGAACATGAGAAAGGAATGATACATAGTTACAAGGGATAAATGTTATAAAATCACTATGATTCTCACAGAATTATTAATCACTAGGATCAAATAATATCCCAATAATATCAAAGGATTCAATGAACATAAATCACTCAACAATATAAAATAAAATCACTAAAAGTTTCTTGAAATTACATATACTATAGCATACATAAATGCAATCCTAATTAGGCTTGAGGTCCTAGATCGTTGTTCAAAGCACTTCCTTTGGAGGGTGGAGACTATGGCTTAAATATCTTAGGCCTTGTAGAATCAAAGGCCTGATCATGTTAAAGCTTCCAAATACAATAAAAATTTTACCTAGCTAATTGGATGTTATAGTGGTACCAATAATAAGGATTTGAATCCATGATGAGGCAATGAAAATATAATGAGTTATCGATTCCTCTAATATATGCAAAAAAATGCAATGCAACTTTTATTTACATATTACATGGCTTTATCTTCCATATATAGATACATTAGACTACTCCCATTACATGACTCTTGACCTCAAACTCATGGGAGAACTAACTCTTCACATTCCTCTCTTAAATAATAAATCTCATATATTACATAAAGATAAAGTCTCTCATGATTGCTCATAATTATCTACTTCTAAACTTTACACATCACTCAAATAAATATCACTTATAAACAAGATACCTCACACTTAATTACATGACACATACTCTCACTCAATAACTTAACATACTATAGATACAAGTAATAAACACACACCCTAATCTAAATATTTACAAATCTACCAAATAATGTAATACCTCCAACACCCACGCTATATTACATCATTTGGTATGAAGTTTTTTTTCCTTCAATCATAAAGTCTCACCCTCATGTCTTCATTCTCTAGCACTGACATTGATACTTCTTGAGATTATGACATTGTATAGAAATATTTGTATCACTAAAAATTTAATTTAATCAATTTTATTCAATTATTTAATATCAATTTTTAATTTGTTTTCTTCTCTTTCCTTTCCTTCAGATTTTAATTCTCAAATTTAATCTTTCATTCAAGTTTCTTTCTTCAATTAATTTTTTCTTTTCAATTTCAATACTTCTTCAATTGTTTCTTTAAAAAAAATATTCTTCAATTTAATGTCAAGTTTTAAATTATTCAATTTCAATTTTTCTTCATCAATTAATTTCCAATTTCAAATTTTAAATCTTCTCATATCTTCCTATTAATTCAATTTATATTCTCCTATTTTAATTTCTCAATAATTTGATTCCTTCAATTCTTTAATAAATCATAAATTTAATTTATCTTTTCAATTATCAATTCAATTTCTCCTTTCTTCTTATATCCCCTTCAATTTAACTAATTTTTTTCTTCAAACTATTAATTAACTTTCTTTTTATATCTCCCATTCATTTCATTTTCCAAATTATTCTCTAACTTCTTAATCTCCTGAAATCAAATAAATTTATAATCAACCAATTTTTTCAACTCCAATATTTGCTTGACTTATTAAACAAAATAAAGGTCAAATATTAACTTTAGTTTATGGCATTTATCCCTTGCATTTAAACATCTCATCAGCACGTGATAATTTTTATTTTCCTTCACATTAGGGCTACATGCTCAAACTTTAAAATTTATCTTTGTTCCTTAGTGTTTTTTATCTAGTTATTATTCAACATCGATAAACCACATATCACTCTCTATCAAATGTACGTAGGCATTTTTAAAATTCTCTCAAAAAATACTTCTATGTATGCACAATGTTATACATTTGTCTTCCTCCCTTTTATAGTATTCTATGGTGATATTCTAGAGCACAAACTCTTCACATTCTCAACATGCTTTCTCCTCTTATTTTAGCTGTTCTTAGAACATCACACTTTCTCCTTTTGTTCATATCCTCTATTGTTAGACATTCATAAATATGCCTCTACTAGATATTTCTCCTCTTGATGTCTTCCAATAGCATTGCTTGTAGCATTCCCTATATCCTCATACTCATGAATTTCAACTCATTATCACTTAAGCTATCTCCTCTTGCATGATGTTCCTTTATATTAACCTACTATCACTACAAAAATTGTACATAATTCCAATATATCTCCATCTAGTCCTTCTCTTCTATTGTTCTCCTCTTATCTTCTAATTCTATTTTTTGCCTCCTAGACATTTAACATGGCTTTCAACAATGAGGCTCAGATACCATTGTTAGCAATATAATGTTATGCTCATAGGTTAAAAAAAATCTATAATCATAAACCAACTCAATAATCATACATAAATATAAAACTCCAATATTGAACAATAAACACACTGAAATCATTAATGAAAAGTAATAAAGCAATGCATAAATGTAATACTCCTTCGATTTACATATTACATGGTTTTATCTTTATTACATGGATTTTTATTTAATATATAGATACATGAGACTCTTCACATTACGTGACTCTTGACATTTTCTCTCCTCAAACTCATGTTGAGCAAGGTGCAGCCACAATATTGTCATTTTTGTCAACACAGTCAGACAGATCGGTTGATGCAGTGAACAAGAGTTAAGAGGTTCTTCAGAGTATGTATAGTGATTATCCAAAAGATCGAAGTGGCCCATATGCTAAAAATCAAAATAAAATCACAAGGAAGAAAACTATTGCGATATCATGACATGTTGAGAGAAAGAAAAACTATCATGATATCGCGACATGTTGAGAAGAAATAAAAACTGTCGTGATTTTGCGACATGTTCGGAGAGAAAGCGCAAGCAAGCAAAACTATCATGATTTTATGACATGTTCGGAGAGAAAGTGCAAGCAAGCAAAACTGTCACGATTTCATGACATATTGCAAGAGAAATAGTACGGAATAAAAAGTGTCATGATTTCGTGACATGTTGGAAGAGAAAAAGGCAAGTAGAAAAAGTGTCGTGATTTCGTGACATATTGCAAGAGAAATAGTACGGAAGAAAAAGTGTCGTGATTTCGTGACATGTTGGAAGAGAAAAAGGCAAGTAGAAAAAGTGTCATGATTTCGTGACATATTGCAAGAGAGATAGTATGGAAGAAAAAGTGTCACGATTTCGGGACATGTTGGAAGAGAAAAAGGCAAGTAGAAAAAGTGTCGCAATTTTGCAACATATTGCAAGAGAGATTGTACAGAGGAAAAAGTGTCACGATTTCGTGACATAGCGCATTTTTGCGACTTGAAAAGAGCAGGAAGGCAGAGAAGGAAAAGTGTCACGATTTCGTGACATGTCACATTTTTGTGACTTGAAAAGAGTAGGAAGGCCGAGAAGGAAAAGTGTCGTGATATCGCAACATGTCGCATTTTCACGACCCGAAGGCAAGAGAAAGAGCAAAGTAGAAAAAGTGTCGTGATATCACGACATGTCGCATTTTCGTGACTAAAGGAGGAGAGAGAAAGTAAGAAGGCAGAAGTGTTGTGATATCACGACAAAAGTAAAAAGGAAGAGTACGAAGGCAAAAGTGTCACGATATCGTGACATGTTGTGTTTTCACGGGTACAAGCAAATAGAAGAAGCAAGGAGGCAAAAGTGTCATGATATCATGACATGTGTTTTCACAAGCTAAGAAGAGAACCCAGCCGAAAGAAGATATGTGACAGTTAATTGAAGTCGATACGACAGTTGCAGGTCTCACAATGACACTGAGAGGGGGGGTGAATCAGTGTAGCTATTTAAATTCAAATCTACAACTCTTAATGCCGAAACAATGAAAACTTAAAATCAGATAAAGCAAGTATAACAAGAGAGCATTCCACAACACACGATGTAACGAGGTTCACCAATTTGGCTACTCCTCAAAAATGACTGCTTGGACTCCCATCCAAATCTAGTCTTTGCAAAATACCAATTTTACAATCAATTTACCAGCACCCACTAGAAGGAGCACCAACCCCTGATTTATCTGCACCAACAAAAAGGAGCACCAACCCTTGATTTATCTGCACCAACAGAAAGGAGCACCAACCCCTGATTCCAAGCACCAACTCGGACTACAATTTTGAAACTATAAGATTGACATAAAAATGCCTTCGCTTATACAAGACCCTGTCTGGTCTATTGCTAACCCAACCTCTCTCGCTATTCACCAAAAACACCACACACACTTACGGCTCTGCTTGCTACACTTTTATAGCTCTCTTACATCCCTCTTGTTGTGCTTCTTACTACACTCTTACGGCTCTCTCGGCTCTGCTTAACGCTCTCTTATGACACTCTTCCAACCCTCTTTATGCAACACTCTTCAGCCTTTTTTTAGCAATCTAATTCTCCACGCAGATCTCCTTTTATAACCTTTTCTCTATAACTGCACCTGTAACTATCGTACCGACTTCTTCTGTAACTACACCTGTAACTGTCGTATCGACTTCTTCTATAACTGCACCTGTAACTGTCATACCGACTTTAGTTAACTGTCACATATCTTCTTTCAGCTGGGTTCTCTTCTTAGCTCGCGAAAACACATGTCATGATATCATGACACTTTCGCCTCCTTGCTTCTTCTATTTGCTTGTACCTGCAAAAATACATGTCGTGATATCGTGACACTTTCGCCTCCGTACTCTTCCTCTTTACTTTTGTCACGATATCGTGACACTTTTGCCTTCTTCCTTTCTCTCTCCTCCTTTAGTCGTGAAAATGCGACATGTCACGATATCGTGACACTTTTCTCCTTTGCTCTTTCTCTTGCCTTCGGGTCATGAAAATGCGACATGTCGCGATATCGCGACACTTTTTCTTCTCGGCCTTCCTGCTCTTTTCAAGTCGCAAAAATGTGACATGTCACGAAATCGTGACACTTTTTCTTCTCTTCCTTCCTGCTCTCTTCAAGTCGTGAAAATGTGACATGTCGCGAAATCGTGACACTTTTCCTTCTCTGCCTTCCTGCTCTTTTCAAGTCGCGAAAATGCGACATGTCGCGAAATCACGACACTTTTCCTTCTCTACCTTCCTCTCTTTTCAAGTCACGAAAATGCGACATGTCGCGAAATCGTGACACTTTTTCTACTTTCCTTTTTCTCTTCCAACATGTCACGAAATCGTGACACTTTTTCTTCCTACTATCTCTCTTGCAATATGTCACGAAATCGCGACACTTTTTCTACTTGCCTTTTTCTCTTCCAACATGTCACGAAATCGTGACACTTTTTCTTCCGTACTATCTCTCTTGCAATATGTCGCGAAATTGTGACACTTTTTCTACTTGCCTTTTTCTCTTCCAACATGTCGCGAAATCGTGACACTTTTTCTTCCGTACTATCTCTCTTGCAATATGTCACGAAATCGTGACACTTTTCCTCTTTTCTCTTCCATCAACATCTCTTTATGTCACAAAATTGTGACACTTTTTCTTTCGTACTATTTCTCTTGCAATATGTCATGAAATCGCGATAGTTTTGCTTGCTTGCGCTTTCTCTCCGAACATGTCGCGAAATCGTGACAGTTTTGCTTGCTTGCACTTTCTCTCTGAACATGTCATGAAATCATCACAATTTTGCTTTCTTCTCAACATGTCACATTGTGATAGTTTTTCTTTCTCTCAACATGTCCGATATCGCAATAGTTTTCTTTCTTCTCAACATGTCGCGATATCGCGACAGTTTTCTTCCTTGTGATTTTCTTTTGATTTTTAGCATATGGGCCACTTCGATCTTTTGGATAATCACTATACATACTCTGAAGAACCTCTTAACTCTTGTCCACTTCATCAACTGATCTGTCTGACTGTGTTGACAACAATGACAATACTTTTGCTGCACCTTGCTCAACAATCTCCCCCTTTGGAATTGTTGGCAACACACATGCAATCTCCTATAATTCTTCTCCCCCTTTGACAATAATACCAAAGGGCTGCTACAGACTCTCCCTGAGTCCATGCACAACATTCTCGAGCACAAATTATTACAGTTAGCAAAAATTACAAACATGAGCAAAAAGATAATCAAATATATAAATGCTCCCCCTAAGAATGTGGTCCCGATTGCTAGTCAATGCTTGGGAAGCGTGACCACTCCCAACTTATTGTGAAGGTACTCAAAAATTTCCTTGGGCAGCGGTTTTGTGAAGATATCCGCTACTTGCTCTGTAGTTGGGACAAAATCCAACTTAACCTCACCTTTCGCAACTTTCTCCTTCAGAAAGTGATATCGGATAGCAATATGTTTTGTGCGGGAATGCATAACCGGATTCTTTGAGATGTTAATGGCACTGGTGTTATCACACTTAACTGAAATTGGCTCACTGAAGTTAATGCCAAGATCTTTCAGGGTTTGTTTCATCCATAAAACCTGCGTACAACACGTTGATGCTGTAATATATTTTGCCTCTGCTGTGGATAAGGAAACTGACTCTTGTTTCTTACTGTGCCATGCGACCAACTTGTCTCCAAGATAGAATGCACCTCCACTGGTACTCTTTCTATCATCGACACATCCTGCCCAATCTGCATCTGAATACGCAATAAGGGTGAAATCCTTACCTTTTGGATACCATAACCCATACTCCATAGTACCCTTCAGATACCGAAGAATCCTCTTCACGGCTGTCACATGAGTCTCCTTGGGACTAGCCTGAAATCGTGCGACCATGCAAACTGCCTGCAAGATATCTGGTCTGGTAGCTATCAAATACAGTAGGCTCCCAATCATAGATCTGTACATGGTTTGATCAACATCTGGAGATTTTTCATCCTTGCTCAACTTGCAACCTGTCGTCATGGGAGTGCTAACAGGCTTACAATCCTCCATTGTGAATTTTTTTAGCATCTCCTTCACATATTTAATTTGAGAAATAAATATGCCCTTCTCATTTTGATTAACTTGCAGTCTGAGGAAATACGCAAGTTCACCAATCATAGACATTTCAAATTCTTTCTGCATCTTATTTGCTAAATATTTACACGACTCATCATTGTTGCTGCCAAAAATGATATCATCTACGTATACAACAAGGACAATGAGATGGCCATTCTCTATTTTGACATACAAATTGTTGTCCACCATACCCTTTTTGAACCCTTGTTGAGTAAGATAGTTGTCTAGCCTTGCATACCATGCTCTGGGTGCCTATTTCAAGCCATACAGTGCTTTCTTCAACTTGCAGATGAAGTTGGGATTATCACCGAGTTGGAAGCCATCTGGCTGCTCAATATAGACCTCTTCTTCAAGTTTTCCATTCAGAAATGCTGATTTCACGTCCATTTGATAAACTTTGAAATTCTTGTGAACTGCTAAAGCCAGAAACATTCTAATTGCCTCAAGTCTAGCCACTGGTGCAAAGGTTTCTTCAAAGTCAATACCTTCAACTTGTGCATAGCCTTTACAGACCAATCTTGCTTTATTCCTGACTATCTGTCCATCTTCATTCAATTTGTTTCGAAAAACCCATTTAGTACCGATTATATTTTTATTTGCAGGTCTTGGTACTAACTCCCGGGTTTTGTTTTTCTCAATCTGATCTAATTCTTCATTTATTTTCGTCATCCAACTTTCATCTTTGCTTGCTTCAACAACATTTTTGGGCTCAATGCTAGATAATAGAGAGTAGTTACTTACTACTCTTCTTCTTGTCTGAACACCAACTGTGGGATCTCCAATTATTTGCTCTCTAGGATGATTTTTCTGCCAGTTGCCTGTTTTGAATTTCTTGTTTTCTTCCTCTTCTGAAACACTACTTAAATCATCTGAGTCAATTTTTTGTTTCTTTTCCGTTTCCTCTTCCTCATCTCCTTCAATAACCTCTTCATAAATTGGGTAGTTTTCTTCATAACTAATTTCTCGTTCCCTACCTTCATCAACTTTAACATCGGCACTCTCCACAATTTTCTTTAGCCTCTTGTTGTAGCATGTATAGGCTTTGCTTTTTGTCGAATAGCCAAGAAAAATACCTTCATCAGCTCTATCTTCAAACTTACCAAGATTATCTTCAGTTATTTTGATGTAACACTTGCTGCCAAAAACTTTAAAGTATCTTGTTGTTGCCTTTTTATCGAACCACAGCTCATACGGAGTTTTGCTTTCATGTGTCCTCAACATGCACCTATTTTGGATGTATACCGTAGTATGGACTGCCTCTTTCCAAAATCTGTCTGCTATTTTGCTCTCAGTCAACATAGTCCGTGCCATTTCCTGCATTGTCCTGTTCTTTCTTTCTACCACACCATTCTGCTGAGGTGTCCTTGTTGCTAAAAACTGTCTCTTAATCCCATACTTTTCACAGTACTCTGCAAACTCCTCTGAAATGAACTCTCCTCCTCTATCTGATCTTAAAAATTTAATCTTTTTTCTGTTTGATTCTCAACTTGTTTTTTGAAAATCTTGAACATCTCAAAGGCATCTGATTTAAGCTTCAAAAATAGTACCCATGTCATCCTGGAATAGTCATCTATGCACAACATAAAGTATTTGTCACCATTTATGCTTTGTGTTCTCATGGGTCCACATAAATCAGTATGTATTAGTTCTAAAGGTTTGCTTGTGAAGTACTCTTTTGTTTTAAATGTGGCTCTAGTTTGCTTCCCCTTTTGGCATGAAGCACAAATGCTATTTAATGGTTTGCCAATGGTGGGAATATCTCTCACTGCCCCTTTTGAGCTGATTTTTACTAAATTGTCAAAGCTGATATGACCGAGCCTCTTGTGCCACAACCAATTTTCTTCTTCATGTCCAATCAAGCACGCTCCTTCTGAAGTCTCTGAGAGAGTATACAGGTTTCCAGATGTCCTTGATCCAGTTGCTATCAACTTTCCATAGTTTGATGTTCTGACTTCACAACCCTACTTCTTGAAAATTACTTCATGACCTCTGTCACAAATCTGACTTACGCTTAACAAGTTATGCTTCAGACCAATCACAAACAAGACTTCTTTTGACTTGATTTTTTCATCACTGATCTTAACCGATCCTTTGCCAACTATCTTCGCTCCATCATTATTTCCAAATTTTATAGAACCACCTTCATATTTATGTAACTTCTCAAATTTTTGTTTGTCACCTGTCATATGACTGGAGCATCCACTATCAAGTATCCATGGTGTAGATTTGTTCTATGCTTTAAATGTTGTCTATACAATCAAGGATTCCTTTTCTTCCTTGAGTCGCTCCTTTTCTTTCCACTCTGGTTTGATTACAATTTTGGTCACTTGTTTTGACTTTTCTTTGTCGATAGCTCTGTGCATGTTTTTTGAGAAATCTTCTATTTTGTCTCAAACCATTTGGTTGAAATTGTCTTCCCTGATGTTTATTTGCTGCAAATGTACTTCGACAATTTCTTGCAATGTGCCCAAAATTATGACAGTTATAACATTCTACTACATAATCCATCAATGGTGAAAAAACATTTCTACTGACAAAATTCCTTTGTCCTACATTATACTTGCAATCTGCAATCTTATGTCCATAACCATTGCATTTAAAACAATAACCAGAAAAGAAATGAGTGAACCTGGGTGATGGTTTTTGCCATTTTGTAGTAGGAGCCACAAATCTTCTTCTCCTTTGATGAGTGACATTGGTGAATTCATCATTGTCAATACTCCTCTCGTGCTTGGCATTATTGCTTTCTTTAGCATGATTCATTTTTTCTTGATCAATCCTGATCTTATCTTCATTCTTTATGGGTTCTACAGTTATGGCCTTTGATCCATTTGATGATTCTCCTTCAATGAAGCCCAAACCAAATTTGATGCCTGTAGTCCTTTGGCTATTTATAATCTTGTCCAACTTTACAGAACTTTCTTCAAGTTTGTGATAACATCTCACTTTTTGATTCATCTCTTCTAGCTGCATCTTTAAACCAACAATCTCTTCTTCTAACTTGCTGCACTCATCTATTTTCATGGTTAATTGTACTTCGATATCTTCAGATATTTTCTTAGATTCGTCTATCTGTACTTTCAAGCTGGTTATGATTTCATTGGCATCCTCAAATTTTCTTGAAATTTTCTTATTCTTTTTTCTTTCTATACTCAGCTCTTTAAGTGCAGCGATCAGCTCACCTTCCAGATCTACTTCAGCCTCAGCCTCAAGTTTTTCTTCTATTTTTTCTTCTTTGAATGCCATGAAAAGAGCTTCACCTGTTTCTTCTTCAGAATCCTCATCGGAGCTATCTTCTGAAGGACTGACATTCTTGGATATGAAACTTTTCTTCTTGAAGTTGCCTTTTCTAAAATTTGATTTCTTCTTCCAGTCACTTCTTTCTTGGTGTGAACCTTCATCACTTTTGTTTTTCTCATTGAGTGGACATTTAGTTGCAAAGTGCCCAATGCCTCCATAGTTGAAACACTTAAATGGTAGCTTTCCTCTGTATTTTCCTTTTCCCCTTATTAGTTTTCGAACAAAGTTTGCTTCCATTTCATCTGATGTCTCTTCTTCCTCGGATTCTTGTTTTGCTTTTATATTTTTATGTGCTTTAAAAGCAGCTTCTCTGTCTGTGGGTTTAGTTTTTCCTATTCTCATCTCATATGCAGTCAAAGAACCATGCATCTCATCCATACTAAAAATATTTAGATCTTTAGCTTCTTCTATTGCTGAAACTTTAGAATCAAATATTTGGGGAAGAGATCTTAGTACCTTTTTCACTATGACAGCATCTTCCATTTCCTCGTCGAGTCCTCTAATCGCATTAACGATTCCATTAACTCTCAGCATGTATGCCTCTATGTTCTCATCGTCATTCATTTTTAATGCTTCGAACTGGGCTCGATGCATTTGTAACTTGGCCTCCTTGATCTTGTCGTCTCCTTCATGAATGCTCCTTAGTTTATCCCACATGTCTTTTGCCATTTTACAACTCATAATCTTTATCAGTTCGCTGTCCACTAAACCGCACATGATAGCATTCTTTGCTTTAGAGTTATTCTCAAACAATTTCTTATCGACAACATCGATTGGAGGAGTGATGGATATTGTGTATCCACTGTCTACTGACTCCCAAATGTCGTATCCCAAAGCGCATAGATATGTCTGCATCCTGAGTCTCCAAAATGCATAATTAGTTCCGTCAAATAATGGTGCTTTGTTTGATGAGAATCCTTCACCACCTGCCATTGTCTCACTTCCAAGATCACCTTAGCCGATTAAGCTTGTTCAAGAACTTGGCTCTGATACCAATTGATAGTTTCACAATGACACTGAGAGGGGGGGTGAATCAGTGTAGCTATTTAAATTCAAATCTACAACTCTTAATGCCGAAACAATGAAAACTTAAACTCAGATAAAGCAAGTATAACAAGAGAGCATTCCACAACACACGATGTAACGAGGTTCACCAATTTGGCTACTCCTCAAAAATGACTGCTTGGACTCCCATCCAAATCTAGTCTTTGCAAAATAACAATTTTACAAAAAATTTACCAGCACCCACTAGAAGGAGCACCAACCCCTGGTTTATCCGCACCAACAGAAAGGAGCACCAACCCATGATTTATCTGCACCAACAGAAAGGAGCACCAACCCCTAATTCCAAGCACCAACTCGGACTGCAATTTTGAAACTATAAGATTGACATAAAAATGCCTTCGCTTATACAAGACCCTGTCTGGTCTATTGCTAACCCAACCTCTCTCGCTATTCACCAAAAACACCACACACACTTACGGCTCTGCTTGCTGCACTTTTATAGCTCTCTTATAGCCCTCTTACTGCTTCTTACTGCACTCTTACGGCTCTCTCGACTCTGCTTAACGCTCTCTTACGGCACTCTTCCAACCCTCTTTATGTAGCACTCTTCAGCATTTTTTAGCAATCTAATTCTCCACGCAGATCTCCTTTTATAACCACATTTTCTCTGTAACTACACATCACTCGTACCGACTTCTTCTATAATCGCACCTATCCTCTATCGACTTCATATATAATCGTCCGACTTCAGTTAACTATCACATATCTTCTTTCGATTGGGTTCTCTTCTTAGCTACGAAACACACTACATTGTGATATCGTGACACTTTCCCTCCTCCTTTTCACCATATCGTGACACCCTCCACACTTTCCCCCTACTCTTCCTTTTACTTTTGTCATGATATCGTGACACTTTTGCCTTCTTCCTTTCTCTCTCCTCCATTAGTCATGAAAATGCGACATGTCACGATATCGTGACACTTTTTCTCCTTTGCTCTTTCTCTTGCCTTCGGGTCGTGAAAACGCGACATGTCACGATATCGTGACACTTTTTCATTCTCTTCCTTCCTGCTCTTTTCAAGTCACAAAAATGCGACATGTCACGAAATCGTGACACTTTTCCTTCTCTGCCTTCCTGCTCTTTTCAAGTCATGAAAATGCGACATGTCGCGAAATCGTGACACTTTTCCTTCTCTATCTTGTTGCACTTTTCAAGTTGCGAAAATGAGACATGTCGTGAAATCGTGACACTTTTCTTTTCTTCTTCTACAACTCCTTGCAATATGTCGTGAAATCGTGACACTTTTTCTACTTGCCTTTTTCTCTTCCAACATGTCACGAAATCGTGACACTTTTTCTTTCGTACTATCTCTCTTGCAATATGTCATGAAATTGCGACACTTTTTCTACTTGTCTTTTTCTCTTCCAACATGTCACGAAATCGTGACACTTTTTCTTTCGTACTATCTCTCTTGTAATATGTCGCGAAATCGCGACACTTTTTCTACTTGTCTTTTTCTCTTCCAACATGTCACGAAATCGTGACACTTTTTCTTCCGTACTATTTCTCTTGCAATATGTCATGAAATCATGATAGTTTTGCTTGCTTGCGCTTTCTCTTCGAACATGTCATGAAATCGTGATAGTTTTTCTTGCTTGCACTTTCTCTTCGAACATGTCACGAAATCGTGATAGTTTTTCTTGCTTCTCAACATGTCGCGATATCGCGATAGTTTTTCTTTCTCTCAACATGTCGCGATATCGCGACAGTTTTCTTTCTTCTCAACATGTCGCGATATCACGACAATTTTCTTCCTTGTGATTTTCTTTTGATTTTTAGCATATGGGCCACTTCGATCTTTTGGATAATCACTATACATACTCTGAAGAACCTCTTAACTCTTGTCCACTTCATCAACTGATCTTTCGACTGTGTTGACAACAATGAAAATACTTTTGCTGCACCTTGCTCAACAATTTGCAAAGACTAGATTTGGACGGGAGTCCAAGCAATCATTTTTGAGGAGTAGCCAAATTGGTGAACCTCGTTACATCGTGTGTTGTGGAATGCTCTCTTGTTATACTTGTTTTATCTGAGTTTAAGTTTTTATTGTTTCGACACTAAGAGTTGTAGATTTGAATTAAAATAGCTACATTGATTCACCCCCCCTATCAGTGTCATTGTGAGACTATCAATTGGTATCAGAGCCAAGTTCCTGAACAAGCTTAATCGGCTAAGGTGATCTTGGAAGTGAGACAATGGCAGGTGGTGAAGGATTCTCATCAAACAAAGCACCATTATTTAATGGAACTAATTATGCATTTTGGAGACTCAGGATGCAGACATATCTATGCACTTTGGGATACGACATTTGGGAGTCAATAGACAGTGGATACACAATATCCATCACTCCTCCAACCGATGCTGTCGGTAAGAAATTGTTTGAGAATAACTCTAAAGCAAAGAATGCTATCATGTGTGGTTTAGTGGACAGCGAATTGATAAATATTATGAGTTGTAAAATGGCAAAAGACATGTGGGATAAACTAAGGAGCATTCATGAAGGAGATGACAAGATCAAGGAGGCCAAGTTACAAACGCATCGAGCCCAGTTCAAAGCATTAAAAATGAATGACGATGAGAACATAGAGGCATACATGTTGAGAGTTAATGGAATCATTAATGCGATTAGAGGACTCGACGAGGAAATGGAAGATGTTGTCATAGTGAAAAAGGTACTAAGATCTCTTCCCCAAAGATTTGATTCTAAAGTTTTAGCAATAGAAGAAGCTAAAGATCTAAATATTTTTAGTATGGATGAGATGCATGGTTCTTTGACTACATATGAGATGAGAATAGGAAAAACTAAACCCACAGACAGAGAAGCTACTTTTAAAGCACATAAAAATATAAAAGCAAAACAAGAATCCGAGGAAGAAGAGACATCAGATGAAACGGAAGCAAACTTTGTTTAGAAACTAATAAGGGGAAAAGGAAAATACAGAGGAATGCTACCATTTAAGTGTTTCAACTGTGGAGGCGTTGGGCACTTTGTAGCTAAATGTCCACTTAATGAGAAAAACAAAAGTGATGAAGGTTCACACCAAGAAAGAAGTGACTAGAAGAAAAAAAATTTAGAAAAGGCAACTTCAAGAAGAAAAGTTTCATATCCAAGAATGTCAGTCCTTCAGAAGACAGCTCCGATGAGGATTCGAAGAAGAAACAGGTGAAGCTCTTTTCATGGCATTCGAAGAAGAAAAAAACTTGAGAGGCTGAGGCTAAAGTAGATCTGGAAGGTGAGCTGATCGCTGCACTTAAAGAGTTGAGTATAGAAAGGAAAAAGAATAAGAAAGTTTCAAGAAAATTTGAGGATGCCAATGAAATCATAACCAGCTTGAAAGTACAGATAGATGAATCTAAGAAAATATCTAAAGATATCAAAGTACAATTAACCATGAAAATAGATGAGTGCAGCAAGTTAGAAGAAGAGATTGTTGGTTTAAAGATGCAGCTAGAAGAGATGAATCGAAAAGTGAGTTGTTATCACAAACTTGAAGAAAGTTATGTAAAGTTGGATAAGATTATAAATAGCCAAAGGACTACAAGCATTAAATTTGGTTTGGGCTTCATTGAAGGAGAATCATCAAATGGATCAAAGGCCATAACTATAGAACCCATAAAGAATGAAGATAAGATCAGGATTGATAAAAAAAAAATGAATCATGCTAAAGAAAGCAATAATGCCAGGCACGAGAGGAGTATTGACAATGATGAATTCACCAATGTCACTCATCAAAGGAGAAGAAGATTTGTGGCTCCTACTACAAAATGGCAAAAACCATCACCCAGGTTCACTCATTTCTTTTCTGGTTATTGTTTTAAATGCAATGGTTATGGACATAAGATTGCAGATTGCAAGTATAATGTAGGACAAAGGAATTTTGCCAGTAGAAATGTTTTTTCACCATTGATGGATTATGTAGTAGAATGTTATAACTGTCATAATTTTGGACACATTGCAAGAAATTGTCGAAGTACATTTGCAGAAAATAAACATCAGGGAAGAAAATTTCAACCAAATGGTTTGAGACAAAATAGAAAATTTCTCGAAAAACATGCACAGGCTACTGACAAAGAAAAGTCAAAACAAGTGACCAAAACTGTAATCAAACCAAAGTGGAAAGAAAAGGAGTGACCCAAGGAAGAAAAGGAATCCTTGATTGTACAAACAAAATTTAAAGCACAGAACAAATCTACACCATGGATACTTGATAGTGGGTGCTCCAGTCATATGACAGGTGACAAACAAAAATTTGAGAAGTTACAGAAGTATGAAGGTGGTTCTGTAAAATTTGGAAATAATGATGGAGCGAAGATAGTTGGCAAAGGATCAGTTAAGATCAGTGACGAAAAAATCAAGTCAAAATAAGTCTTGTTTGTGATTGGTCTGAAGCATAACTTGTTAAGCGTAAGTCAGATTTGTGACAGAGGTCATGAAGTAATTTTCAAGAAGTAGGGTTGTGAAGTAGAACAACAAACTGTGGAAAGTTGATAGCAACTGGATCAAGGACATCTGGCAACCTATATACTCTCTCAAAGACTTCAGAAGGAGCGTGCTTGATTGGACATGAAGAAGAAAATTGGTTGTGGCACAAGAGGCTCGGTCATATCAGTTTTGACAATCTAGTAAAAATCAGCTCAAAAGGGGTAGTGAGAGATATTCCCACCATTGGCAAACCATTAAATAGCATTTGTGCTTCATGCCAAAAGGGGAAGCAAACTAGAGCCACATTTAAAACAAAAGAGTACTTCACAAGCAAACCTTTAGAACTAATACATACTGATTTGTGTGGACCCATGAGAACGCAAAGCATAAATGGTGACAAATACTTTATGTTGTGCATAGATGACTATTCCAGGATGACATGGGTACTATTTTTGAAGCTTAAATCAGATGCCTTTGAGATGTTCAAGATTTTCAAAAAAAAGTTGAGAATCAAACAGGAAAAAAGATTAAATTTTTAAGATCAGATAGAGGAGGAGAGTTCATTTTAGAGGAGTTTGTAGAGTACTATGAAAATTATGGGATTAAGAGACAGTTTTCAGCAGCAAGGACACCTCAGCAGAATGGTGTGGTAGAAAGGAAGAACAGGATAGTGCAGGAAATGGCATGGACTATGTTGACTGAGAGCAAAATAGCAAATAAATTTTGGAAAGAGGCAGTCCATACTGCGGTATACATCCAAAATAGGTGCATGTTGAGGACACATGAAAGCAAAACTCCGTATGAGCTGTGGTTTTATAAAAATGCAATAGCAAGATACTTTAAAGTTTTTGGCAACAAGTGTTACATCAAAAGAACTGAAGATAATCTTGGTAAGTTTGAAGATAGAGCTGATGAAGGTATTTTTCTTGGCTATTCGACAAAAAGCAAAGCCTATACATGCTACAACAAGAGGCTAAAGAAAATTGTGGAGAGTGTCGATGTTAAATTTGATGAAGGTAGGGAACGAGAAATTAGCTATGAAGAAAACTACCCAATTTATGAAGAGGTTATTGAAGGAGATGAGGAAGAGGAAACGGAAAAGAAATAGAAAATTGACTCAGATGATTTAAGTAGTGTTTCAGAAGAGGAAGAAAACAAGAAATTCAAAACAGGCAGCTGGCAAAAAAATCATCCTAGAGATCAAATAATTAGAGATCCCACAGTTGGTGTTTAGACAAGAAGAAGAGTAGTAAGTAACTACTCTCTATTATCCAGCATTGAGCCCAAAAATGTTGCTAAAGCAAGCAAAGATGAAATTTAGATGATGGCAATAAATGAAGAATTAGATCAGATTGAGAAAAACAAAACCTGGGAGTTAGTACCAAGACCTGCAAATAAAAATATAATCGGTACTAAATGGGTTTTTCAAAACAAATTGAATGAAGATGGATAGATAGTCAGGAATAAAGCAAGAATGGTCTGTAAAGGCTATGCACAAGTTGAAGATATTTACTTTGAAGAAACCTTTACACCAGTGGCTAGACTTGAGGCAATTAGAATGTTTCTGGCTTTAGCAGTTCACAAGAATTTCAAAGTTTATCAAATGGACGTGAAATCAGCATTTTTGAATGGAAAACTTGAAGAAGAGGTCTATATTGAGCAGCCATATGGCTTCCAACTCGGTGATAATCCCAAATTCATCTGCAAGTTGAAGAAAGCACTGTATGGCTTGAAACAGGCACCCAGAGCATGGTATGCAAGACTAGACAACTATCTTACTCAACAAGGGTTCAAAAAAGGTATGGTGGACAACAATTTGTATTTCAAAACAGAGAATGTCCATCTCATTTTCCTTGTTGTATACGTAGATGATATCATTTTTGGCAGCAACAATGATAAGTCGTGTAAAGATTTAGCAAATAAGATGCAGAAAGAATTTGAAATGTCTATGATTGGTGAACTTGCGTATTTCCTCGGACTGCAAGTTAATCAAAATGAGAAGGGCATATTTATTTCTCAAATTAAATATGTGAAAGGGATGCTAAATAAATTCACAATGGAGGATTGTAAGCCTGTTAGCACTCCCATGACAACAGGTTGCAAGTTGAGCAAGGATGAAAAATCTCCAGATGTTGATCAAACCATGTATAGATCTATTATTGGGAGCCTACTGTATTTGACAGCTACCAGATCAGATATCTTGCAGGCAGTTTGCATGGTCACATGATTTTAGGCTAGTCCCAAGGAGACTCATGTGACAGCCATAAAGAGGATTCTTTGGTATCTGAAGGGTACTATGGAGTATGGGTTATGGTATTCAAAAGGTAAGGATTTCACTCTTATTGTGTATTCAGATGCAGATTGGGCAAGATGTGTCGATGACAGAAAGAGTACCATTGGAGGTGCATTCTATCTTGGAGACAGGTTGGTTGCATGGCACAGTAAGAAACAAGAGTCAGTTTCCTTATCCACAACAGAGGCAAAATATATTACAGCATCAACATGTTGTACACAGGTTTTATGGATGAAATAAACCCTGAAAGATCTTGGCACTAACTTCAATGAGCCAATTTTAGTTAAGTGTGATAACACCAGTGCCATTAACATCTCAAAGAATCCAGTTATGCATTCCCACACAAAACATATTGCTATCCGATATCACTTTCTGAAGGAGAAAGTTGCGGAAGGTGAGGTTAAGTTGGATTTTGTCCCAACTACAGAGCAAGTAGCGGATATCTTCACAAAACCACTGCCCAAAGAAATTTTTGAGTACCTTCGCAATAAGTTGGGAGTGGTCACGCTTCCCAAGCATTGACTAGCAATCGGGACCACATTCTCAGGGGGAGCATTTATATATTTGATTATCCTTTTGCTCATGTTTGTAATTTTTTCTAACTATAATAATTTGTGCCTGAGAATGTTGTGCATGGACTCAAGGGGAGTCTGCAGTAGCCCTTTGGTATTATTGTCAAAGGGGGAGAAGAATTACAAGAAATTGCATGTGTGTTGCCAACAATTCCAAAGGGGGAGATTGTTGAGCAAGGTGCAGCAACAATATTGTCATTATTGTCAACACAGTCAGAAAGATCGGTTGATGTAGTGGACAAGAGTTAAGAGGTTCTTCAGAGTATGTATAGTGATTATCCAAAAGATCAAAGTGGCCCATATGCTAAAAATAAAAAGAAAATCACAAGAAATAAAACTATCGTGATATCGTGACATGTTGAGAAAAAAGAAAACTGTCACGATATCGCAACATGTTGATAGAAAGAAAAACTATCATGATATCACGACATGTTGAGAAGAAAGAAAAACTATCATGATTTTGCGACATGTTAGGAGAGAAAGCGCAAGCAAGAAAAACTGTCATGATTTCGTGACATGTTCGGAGAGAAAGCGCAAGCAAGCAAAACTGTTGTGATTTCATGACATATTGCAAGAGAAATAGTACGGAAGAAAAAGTGTCACGATTTCGTGACATGTTGGAAGATAAAAAGGCAAGTAGAAAAAGTGTCGCGATTTCATGACATATCGCAAGAGAAATAGTATGGAAGAAAAAGTGCCGCGATTTTGCGACATGTTGGAAGAGAAAAAGGCAAGTAGAAAAAGTGTCACGATTTTGTGACATATTGCAAGAGAGATAGTACAAAAGAAAAAGTGTCACGATTTCACGACATGTTGGAAGAGAAAAAGGCAAGTAGAAAAAGTGTCACGATTTTGCGACATATTGCAAGAGAGATTGTATGGAAGAAAAAGTGTCACGATTTCGTGACATGTCGCATTTTTGCGACTTGAAAAGAGCAGGAAGGCAGAGAAGGAAAAGTGTCATGATTTCACGACATATCACATTTTTGCGACTTGAAAAGAGCAGGAAGGCCGAGAAGGAAAAGTGTCATGATATCGTGACATGTCGCATTTTTGCGACCCAAAGGCAAGAGAAAGAGCAAAGGAGAAAAAGTGTCGTGATATCGTGACATGTCACATTTTCGTGACTAAAGGAGGAGAGATAAAGTAAGAAGGCAGAAGTGTCACGATATCGTGACAAAAATAAAAAGGAATAGTGCAGAGGTGAAAGTGTCACAATATTGTGACATGTGTTTTCACGAGTACAAGCAAACAGAAGAAGCAAGGAGGTGAAAGTGTTGCGATATCGTGACATGTGTTTTCACGGGTACAAGCAAACAGAAGAAGCAAGGAGGCGAAAGTGTCACGATATCACGACATGTTGTGTTTTCGTGGGTATAAGAAAACAGAAGAAGCAAGGAGGCGAAAGTGTCACGATATCACGACATGTGTTTTCATGAGCTAAGAAGAGAACCCAGTCGAAAGAAGATATGTGATAGTTAACTGA
The DNA here is from genome assembly GCA_028583015.1 of Wollemia nobilis. Classification (NCBI taxonomy): domain Eukaryota; kingdom Viridiplantae; phylum Streptophyta; class Pinopsida; order Araucariales; family Araucariaceae; genus Wollemia; species Wollemia nobilis. Next base: position 7,044,364 of record JAQPPZ010016931.1, read on the forward strand.
AGTCGGTACGACGATTACAGGTGCAGTTACAGAAGAATTCGATACGACAGTTACAGGTGCAGTTACAGAAGAAGTCGATACGACAGTTTCAGGTGCGATTATGAAGAAGTCGGTATGACAATTACAGGTGCAGTTACAGAGAAAAGTCAGAACTTTGTTATAAAAGGAGATCTACGTGGAGAATTAGATTGCTGAAAAAAGGCTGAAGAGTGTTGCGTAAAGAGGGTTGGAAGAGTGTTGTAAGAGAGCATTAAGCAGAGCCAAGAGAGCCGTAAGAGTGCAGTAAGAAGCACAACAAGAGGGCTGTAAGAGAGCTATAAAAGTGCAACAAGCAGAGTTGTAAGTGTGTGTGGTGTTTTTGGTGAATAGCGAGAAAGGTTGGGTTAGCAATAGACCAGACAGGGTCTTGTATAAGCGAAGGCATTTTTATGTCAATCTTATAGTTTCAAAATTGCAATCCGAGTTGGTGCTTGGAATCAGGGGTTGGTGCTCCTTTCTATTGGTGCAGATAAATCAGGGGTTGGTGCTCCTTTCTTTTGTCGCAGATAAATCAAGGGTTGGTGCTCCTTCCGATGGGTGCTGGCAAATTGATTGTAAAATTGGTATTTTGCAAAGATTGGATTTGGATGGGAGTCCAAGTAGTCATTTTTGAGGAGTATCCAAATTTGTGAACCTCGTTACATCGTGTGTTGTGGAATGCTCTCTTATTATACTTGCTTTATCTGATTTTAAGTTTTCATTGTTTCGAAATTAAGAGTTGTAGATTTGAATTTAAAATAGCTACACTAATTCACCCCCCCTCTCAGTGTCATTGTGAGACTATCAACTCATAGGAAAACTAAATATTCACATTTCTCTCTTACATAATAAAATTCACATGTTACATAAATATAAAATCTCTCATGATTCCTCATAATTTCCTACTTCTAAACTTGACACATCACTCAAATAAATCTCACTTATAAACAAGACACCTCACAACATAATTACATGATACGTACTCCCACTCAATAAAATGACACATACTATAGACATAAATAATAGACACACACCCTAATATAAATATTTACAAGGCTATCAAATAATGTAATACCTCCAATAATGAGATGTCTAGTTAGGCAAGTTACATGGTATGATTGAGTTGTTAATTGAGTTTTCTTGGAGTTACCAAGATTGGTTGGTAGTTGCATGAGATATATTGGATAGTTGACTACCTTTATTGTTAGTTTAACATGTAATATTCCCTTTTAACATGCAAAATATTGATTTGATGGGATGTAGGGGTTAGTTGAATTGGCGATGATGGGTAGTTACATATCTAAACCTAAAGTTCTATCGATGATTTTATAAAGTGTCTCAAGACCACAAAAGCACCAGGGCACTATTGTAATGCCAAAAGCACTATATGGAATCATCATTTAAAAAAAATTATGGTACTTTTATAGAATGATGCTTTAATTAAAACATAATTTAAGGGCTTACTAAAACATAGCCATTTTTTTACTCTTTGAAAAGCTCTCATTGAGCTCATTCCAATAGTAATAATTTTGTGAAATTTGGAGGTGATTTTGTCAGGTTTATAAATGACAAATTTGATGGTGTCATTTCCCTTGAATTAGGATATATAAAGAGTAGTTTGGTCAAATTGGTTAAAATGGGTGATTATAAACATGTATAATAGCTAATTAGTGCATACTTTTGGGTTTCTATAGTTGGTTGCATATTGTAAAAAAATTTCCATGAGCTTTCATAAATTAAAATTTACAATCAATATCTATATATCCTTTATTTTTACTAATATGCTTTATTAGGTAAATAACGGTAGAAAAGGATAAATATATTTCCTTAAAAAATATAAGAGTTCTATTTAAAATGTATTAATGGGAAAAGGAAATTTATTTATTATGACAATGCTTCCATGGCATATTTTGTGCATGTTATTTTTCTTAGGATTTTAGAAACTGGATAAGATTTTCCTAGTGAAGGAAGGAATACTTATTTTATCACCTTTACAAACTTTACTATAGTTTTGTTTTATCTTTGATATGGTAATAAAAGGGATAGTGAAAGTGTTACTTGTTAATAGTTGTAATAATAAATATAAATTGGAGAGTGACCCCTTAGTATAGACAGAATAAGGAAGGGTTTTATGGGTCTTAATCCATGAAGATACAATTATCATAGGGATGATGTTGTATCTACCACTTCAGAAAACATACTCAATTTGATGCAATGTTTACTATATATCTTTAAAAAACTTTTTTAAAATGTTGTTGATGGAAAAAACCAAAGGATACAAGTCAATTATACCAATGAATTCATCCAAGGGAAAAAACATTTTGGTTTTTTTTTGTGAATCCATATATATGTAGTAGAAGTTCTATTTGTCTTTTTTTCTATACATACATACACACACACACACACAATGTATGGATGTTAAATCCTTATTTCAAGAGAGTAATTTTATTTTCTTCTTTGTTGTCACCTATAAAATAACCTTCATAGGTAGAATGATTTTTGTAGTATGGTGAAAGAATATACTAAAGTTATTTTTCTTTGGTTATGAAACTTTAGGGAGAAACTTCTAGAACCTTGTCTAGCTTGTGAATGGACTAGAACCTTGTTTTAATATGAGAGAGATTGTTAGCAATAACACTTTTGTTTATCCTGAGTAAGTTTTATAGTAGTAGAAAATTTATTTCAGGGAACTTGGTAGTAGTTAAAATTTTGTTAAGCATGAATGAACTAGATGGTAACTATATTATTTTTTAATATAAATGGATTTATCTAATTGTCTATTTAGTATTGATAATATTATGAGTTTTTGTACCCTAGTTTTAGCATAAAATATGTTGAGAGTAACCAAGACCTCTACTAGCATGAATGAATTTAGCAATAGTTAAACTTTTTTTTAGCATGGATGGGCTTAACAATAGTCATTATATCCTATTCAATAAAAGTGAATGAGATTGTGATTTCCTATAAAATCTTAACCTTAATCATGATTTCTAATCTTAGAGATAAATTTTCTTTCTATTGTACCATGCTTTCACTTCCCCAAAACCCCCATATATTACTTTTGTTAAATAATAACAAGATGTCCAAACAAATTCTAATTAATGGAGATTAAAAATGATTAAAACATGTGTTTCTAGAAAGTGAGGTCTTGGTTTAGATAGATATTTACATACCCTATTATACTTTATTTTTATTATTTTATGTTATCTTATAAATTAGGAAATACTTATACTAAAATTGTTGGTTGAATGTATCAAAATTTGATACCTTAGTAAGGGACTTGTGTATATATGAGTACAATGAAGATAACCTAGTCTATTCATAAATTGCTACAATCACAAACTATTGCTAGAAAAATCATTTCATACCTAGCAACTAAATTAGAACAATTCTAGGATTAGGGAATTAGTAATAAGAATATTGATGAGGCCTGGATAAGCCTCATTTATAGCATGTTTTAAATAGTTAAAATTGCCTAAAACTCTTGTGAATTATCTTATATGCTAGTTAAGTTGATTTAATATGCTCTATATTAACTGTTTGCATGATTGCAATGTTAAGGACATTATATTCTGATTTTTAACAGTTCTTGTATAGTTTTATGTTATATTTTCATGCTTAGGTTGACAACAGCATTTCAGTAGTCTTATTTTGATGATCATTAAGCATTAGTTTCTCTAAATTCAACAAATAGTACAAAGACTTATTACTATGCAGTAGAAAACTGGTTTTTCCATATAAATTCTAGCAAGCTACCAATGAATGGCAAGGCATGGAATTCACATCCAAGGAAGAATGAAGACTATTACAATATGATCCTGACGTCGTCTAATACACCTAAGAAATGCAGCTAAAACCATTTGGAGTCAACACAGTTGGTCATTCTAAAGATCTTCAGAATGAACACAGTGTCTTCGAAATGAACACAGTGTCTTCGGAATGAACAGATATCTTCGAAATGAGAAAAACACAGTGTCTTCAGAATGAGAATTGTAGTATCTTTGAAATGAGTGGATCTTCGAAATGAGAATTGCAGTATCTTCGGAATGAGCGGATCTTCAGAATGAGAATTGTAGTATCTTCGAAATGAGCCACTTATCTTCGAAATGAAAACAGAATTTAATTTTTGACTTGTTGACTGACTTTCGACGGTGGAAAATGTGATAATAAGGTTGAGAAAGTTAAAGGAAAATATCTCCCATATAACTTTGTTGTCCTTGCCATCCAAAGCCACCATTTATGGAAAATATCAAATTTGATCTTCTTCTAGGATAAAGCCAAGAAATTCTGCAGGATATCAGGACAGCATATTTTATGTTTGTAATTAGATTTTAGGCATCTATAAAAGATAGCTCCCATACAGGTTGAGCTATTAAGAAGATTAGATATTAGAAATATTAGATTAGATATTAGACATATTAGATATAATAGACCTGTAACAGATTGCAGATCTGTAACATATTTTAGCAGAATTGTAATTATGTTTCTGAAGCAATAAAAGTGCAGTTTTCATTTCATTTATTTTGTTATGTCTGAGTGTGAGTAATACTTGGAGAAGAAATTATACCTTCTTTTGGAAAAGGAGGCCGGCCACTTTCAAATCTAGGAGAAGGACTAACAGACAGGTTTTCAGTCCTGATTTTTGTTACAGCAGAATAAGTAGTGGAACTTGTCAATTTCAACATTTTGTGGTATTTGATTTTTGTTTTAGTTTTTATCCACTATTTCACATTTGTGATGTAATCAGTAATAGATATAATCAGTTTCTTTATTTTTCAGTAATTTTCCAATTCCCTGCAATTTACATTTCCAGCAATTTACAAGTTTTCTATAATTTTTTGCATTCTTGTTTTTGTTGTCAAACACTGCACAGAAGATTGACGACCTTCTATTTTAGAGTATTGACAGAAGTTGATTACTTGTTTTATCTCATCATTGCAAAATTAAATAGGTTTCTCATTTAGCAACTGTAATTAGGATTTTCCTTCTGCAAATCAATTAAGTCTCAATTTAGCAATTGTAATTAGGACTTTATTTCTATAGACATCAATTAGTTTTTCATTCTTGCAAATAGATTAAAGTTAAATTTATGCAATTTAGGGGTAGAAGTGACACGAACCCCCACACAATCAATTCCACCAATAAGACCTGCTACTTCCAAATGAACTGAACTACAACCCTGCTTGAACTTTCTATCGTAGACAGCCTTGGACACCACCCCGGATTGATAAGATCTTTGAGATTTAATGATGGTATAACGACTACCCATCATTTTGGAACCGTTGCCAGGGAACACGATGTTGTTAGAAGGTGAAAAGTAGTCCAATAATTATTAAATATGCTAAGTTGTGAATTTTAGAGTAAAATCTAAATGTAATGACTGGTATAAGTAATTGTTATTGGTAAATTGTATTTCAGTTCATTTAGGAAATAAGCAAGAAACCACAAGAAGAAAAATTTCACAAGAGGTTGAAATTATGTCAAAAATGTCTAAATTTTTTATTTCCAAAAATGTTGGAATTTTCAAAGAATCCCAATCATCCACTTCCAACACTGCAAGATCCTTTGATAAATAATTACAAGGAGTAAAATTAAGTAGTTCAACACCATTTTCTCTTGACAAATCCATACAATCAAGAAAATTTGACAAGATTTATAATTGTTTTTGGGAACCTACAATGGAAGGCTCACAAGAGAATCAAGGTAGAGCCAACAATGTGCTCCACCCTAGTGCAACTAGTGCACCTGCGCGAACTTTTCAAAATCCCATCCAACTAGATCTTAATCAAAATGCTCCCATGAAGGTCATTTCACCTACGAGTATTACCAACTTTCAAGGGAATTACATCTGAAGATCCTGATATGTTTTTGTTTGAGTTTAAAATTGTATGTCAAGCTCATGATTACACTAATGACAATCAAAAGCTCAAAGTATTTCCTTCCACTCTTAAAGAGTTATCTCTATGATGGTTTATTACCTTAGCACTTGACTCAATTAGAACTTGGGATGAGATGGAAAACATATTCTTGGAGAGATACCAAGAATATTTTTAAGTCAAGAATCAAAATGATGAAATTCTTACAATGAAACAAGAGGAAAATGAAATCTTAGAAGATTATATAGACAGATTTTTGTTCATAAGAGATGTGGAAGTGTTGAACCTAAAATTTGCAAAGTCATATTCTTAAGGGGACTACAAGATGAATCTAGGGATGCATTGGATATCTTGGGAAGAGGAGATGCAAATGCACTTAAATTTTAGGAAATTATTAAACTCTATAAAAATTACTCTCATTCAAGGCATAGAAAACATAGAATTGGTAATGAAAAACATGATTTGAAAGAATGCATGAAAGAGGCTGATATTTTAGTACATGATAGAACATTAGATGAAAAAAATGAATCTACTGAATCTTCGGCCATCTATTGTTCGGAATGTAAAAAGCAACACTCTCTTCATGATTGTCCTTTGAACAAAATATTTATACCGCTACATGTAGCATTTTTCAATTAGGACACCCCACAAATCAGTGTAGTTTATTGCCAGAACTTAAAAGTGTCTTTGAAAAATAGTCTCAACCTATGAAAAAAATCAATTTTGTAGGACAAGGACAAGGGAATAATTTTCATAAATTTCCATATCGGAATGCTTCTCAATTTCCTGCACATTGGGGGAAATAATCCTTGGTATATGCCATGGTCTGCTTCAGGTCCACTTCAACAATGTTGGATTCAATCACCATGGGCATACTCCCAAGCATGGTCTCAACATGGATGGATGCAACAACAATGGAATCAACAACATCCACCATGGTTACAGCCAAAATTATAGGGATATCAATGGGTACAACATCAAAATCTATACAAAGGGCAGCGACATTGTCAAAAACAAAAATCAAATTTTTTGCCTAATTATATTCATAATTTCTATCATGGACAATAACAACAAAAATTAAAACAACCTATGTTTTCAACTCAACATGTGGTCAGTCCAAATCATGTTAAAAAGGTAACCCCTATCTCTGTGGTTGAATCAAAAAATATAGCCCTAATAAATGTTAGTGACTGTGTTAAAACTCAGTTGTGTTCAGGTGAACCATTGCTTGAACCTATTCCACTTATTAGTGTAGAAAGTGAAGTTAAAAAGAATGAACATGAAAACAAATCTACACTAAAACAACATCAAGAAGAACAAGATACCTCATCAAATAAAGTATCATATTTTGAACAGTCTGAGATATCAAAAATAACATCTTCACAATCGGATTTGATAAAGGAATTAGAACATTTAACTGTTACAATCCCTTTACCTCAAGTTGTACCAATCATTAATAGGATTGTTCAAGAAATGTGTTTTAGAAAACCAAGAAAAAAGAAGAAAGTATATCCTAAAACCATACAAAAAGGTGGAAAATTAGTTAACTTGCTTTCAGGTAAACTTATTACACCTAAGTATGATTGTACAGAAAGCCCACAGTTTCTTAGAACACATAAGGAAAATGAAAAGAATACTTTAGTTTTGGCCTCCATTGATGTAAATAAAAATGTTCCTCCAAGAACCAATTCAAATAAGCTTGGTACAAAACAAATTGAAACATAGCCAAAACAACCTTTGAACAACAATAGTTGGTTGACTAAAAACCAAGGAGCAAATTTGTTTGATATATTGGTGCAACATCCTAATGCTTTACTAACATTTTATGCATCTTTAGCAGTTGGCATTAAGTTGTTGCAGGTACAAAAAAAACAAATTTTGTAGTTGAATGCATTTGATGAACTTTGGTTAGAAGCACTTCACCAAATAGAGTTCACTCAACAAAAATGAAAAATGTGGCATGATGATCACATTAGGAGCAGCAAGGATGAACCAGGGGAGTCTGAGAATGAAGTTGTTCAAATTTCTTTAGTTGATGATGTAAGGAGGATATTAGTGGTGAATGGACATCTTTTATAGTTGTACCATAAACCACTAACAAAGGTGGAATTTTCTCAGTATTTCACATAGTTACATTTGATAGAAGAGGCTTCTTCTTCTGATGAAGATTCCAAATGATCATATCTTTGAATATTAAAAGAAAAATAAAAAAAATCAGAAAAAGTAGAAAACAAAAAGATGAATAAATTTTGATTATGAATTCCTTCATGGGCATGATTTCAGGGAAATCATGAAATCCTTCATGGGCATAATCAGAATCAAGAAAAAAAGAAAAAAGAGAGAAAAGGAGAGAAAAAAAAAAAAGGAAACTAAGAAAAAAAAAAGGAGAGAAAAATGAATAGCTCAGCAGTGAAAACCTTTTTCTAAGGCACTACTGAGTTGATATGCATGAAAACTAGTTTTCTGACATGCATAACCCTAAAATTTCTAAGTCATCATTGTACAAATTCACCAACTGCACTTGTTTTTGAAGTGTTGCAAGAAGCCTCAGCAGAATATCAACAGAAGCAGTCATATTTCAAAACTTACATTAACTTGTTTTAACCAGGTATATATGTTTCTTGCAGTTTTCTCATTGTAAATATTTGATATATAGTATATGAAAATTAACCATTAGTATAAAAGTGTTCATAAGAGTTGGCATAAACAAAACATGCTTGGAGAAAGAGAAAAATGTTGGTTTTTGCTATGTCTTCAGAATGACTGTTGTATCTTCAAATAACCGTGGTATCTTCAGAATGAAAATTTTTTCTTCGGAATGAAGGTGTGTCTTTAGAATGAAGGTTTGTATTCGGAATGAAGGTGTGTCTTTGAAATGAAGATTTGTCTTCAGAATGAAGGTTTGACTTCAGAATGAAGGAGTGTCTTCAGAATGAAGGTTTATCTTCGGAATGAGGTTATCTTCAAATTAAATGCCCAACTTAGTCTTCAGAATGAAACATAATCTTCAGAATGAATATTTAACAAACATGCCACCACCATTTATTGATAATAACCACTCATGTGGGAAAATTTGCATGCAGAATGGACAAGCTAAAAATAGTAAAGAAAATTTGATGGCAAGTATGTCCAATGATTGATGGCCAGGTGTTCAGAGCACAAAATAAGGAAGTGTGCCACCTTTTATTTCTGAAGACATATTTGCTAATTATTACTAGAAAAAAAAATTATTATTTCTGAAGAAGAACAAGAGCAAACCCTGTAGCAACCAGAAATCAGTAACCTAACAGATGCTGTAGATGTTGTTGCAGAAGAAGAAACAGTTGTTGTAGAGGCTGTTGTAGAAGAAGAAATAGCTGCTACAGAGGCTGTTGCAGAAGAATAAATATGAACTACTACAGAGGCTATTTCAAAAAAAAAAGAAACGCACCCAGCAGCAGCAATAGAACCATCAAACTCACAGACTAAGAAAAGAGGGCCTGAAACTGACAGCAAAAAATAAAATAGAAGAGGGTTCATTTTTCTAAAGATGTTATTTATCTATCAGAATATAAAAGTGAAGTTCACAGTGAAGAGCTTGAAGCTATCCCTACAGCCCATGTTACCACAAGAAAATAGGGCAAGAAGAGAAAATATACATTAAGGACTAGGAGATCTGCAAGACTCCAACAAAAAGAGATAAAAGAAAAAATGATTGAAGAAAATACCAGACAGGATAGCCCTGATGTCATAGAAGTGCAACAAGCAACTGAGAATTTTGATGTAATCATAGATAATATCATGAAACCTACTATACAAGAGTAGGGGTCTGAAGCAGAGTATGAGATCGTTGTTGAGCAGCAAAATGCAGTTGATTTGTCAGTATTAGGTTCTGAGTCGAAATAAGAAGAGGAAGCGGACATCACAAAACAACTGAGAGCATCCAAGAGTTTTATAAAAATACAAATAATATGGATTGAGGAAAGAGAAGATGTTATTGAAAAACATGAAAAGAAAATTAGAGAATTATAGCAGAAAGTGGAGAAACTAAAAAGCAGGCTGTCACAAGTTGAAGAACAATCAACTACATCAGATAAAGAGGAGGATTTGGTTTAGTTACTGCTTGGATTATCTAGGGAGGATGAAGACACAGGTGCTCATTCTGAAGTAGTGCCCCTCCACTTCGAAGAAGTGCCCTTCCATTCTGAGGCATTGCCTTCTCAATCTAGAGAAATACCTTTATGCAACATTATTGGGTAGGTCTCAGATTCAGGCCTCCAACCATCATTACTCTAGTTTTCTTCTATTTTAAAGAGGATTCCCAACCAGATGATCAGTTTGAAGAATGACTCAGAAACCTTCATGAGAAATTACACAGGAACTAAATTGTTCTATGAAACATGGAATGTGAGTATGGACATTTGTGACTCCATAGCCCACTGCAATGCATGAGGGCATGCATTAATATAAGTTGGGGGGGATGATGAGGCCTAGATAAGCCTCATTTATAGCATGTTTTAAATATTTAAAATTGCCTAAAACTCTTGTGAATTATCTTATATGCTAGTTAAGTTGATTTAATATGCTCTATATTAACTGTTTGCATGATTGCAGTGTTAAGGACATTATATTCTGATTTTTAACAGTTCTTGTATAGTTTTATGTTATATTTTCATGCTTAGGTTGATAGCAGCATTTCAGTAGTCTTATTTTGATGATCATTAAGCATTAGTTTCTCTAAATTCAACAAATAGTACAAAGACTTATTACTATGCAGCAGAAAACTGGTTTTTCCATATAAATTCTAGCAAGCTACCAATGAATGGCAAGGCATGGAATTCACATCCAAGGAAGAATGAAGACTATTGCAATATGATCCTGATGTCTAATACACCTAAGAAATGCAGCCAAAACCATTTGGAGTCAACACAGTTGGTCATTCTAAATATCTTCGAAATGAACACAGTGTCTTCGAAATGAACACAGTGTCTTCGGAATGAACAGATATCTTTGAAATGAGAAAAACACAGTGTCTTCAGAATGAGAATTGCAGTATCTTTGAAATGAGTGGATCTTCGGAATGAGAATTTCAGTATCTTCGGAATGAGCGGATCTTCGGAATGAGAATTGCAGTATCTTCGAAATGAGCCACTTATCTTCGAAATGAAAATAGAATTTACTTTTTGACTTGTTGACTGACTTTCGACGGTGGAAAATGTGATAATAAGAGGAAAATATCTCCCATATAACTTTGTCGTCCTTGCCGTCCAAAGCCACCATTTATGGAAAATATCAAATTTGATCTTCTTCTAGGATAAAGCCAGGAAATTATGCAGGATATCAGGATAGCATATTTTATGTTTGTCATTAGATTTTAGGCATCTATAAAAGATAGCTCCCATACAGGTTGAGCTATTAAGAATATTAGATATTAGAAATATTAGATTAGAGATTAGACATATTAGATATAATAGACCTGTAACAGATTGCAGATCTGTAACAAATTTTAGCAGAATTGTAATTATGTTTCTGAAGCAATAAAAGTGCAGTTTTCATTTCATTTATTTTGTTATGTCTGAGTGTAAGTAAGACTTAGAGAAGAAATTATACCTTCTTTTGGAAAAGGAGGCCGGCCACTTTCAAATCTAGGAGAAGGACTAACAGACAGGTTTTCAGTCCTGATTTTGCTGCAGCAGAATAAGTAGTGGAACTTGTCAATTTCAGCATTTTGTGGTATTTGATTTTTGTTTTAGTTTTTATCCACTATTTCACATTTGTGATGTAATCAGTAATAGATATAATCAGTTTCTTTATTTTTCAGTAATTTTTCAATTCCCTGCAATTTACATTTCCAGCAATTTACAAGTTTTCTATAATTTCTTGCATTCTTGTTTTTGTTGTCAAACACTGCACAGAAGATTGACAACCTTCTATTTCAGAGTATTGACAGAAGTTGATTACTTGTTTTATCTCATCATTGCAAAATTAAATAGGTTTCTCATTTAGCAACTGTAATTAGGATTTTCCTTCTGCAAATCAATTAAGTCTCAATTTAGCAATTGTAATTAGGACTTTATTTTTGTAGACATCAATTAGTTTTTCATTCTTGCAAATAGATTAAAGTTAAATTTATGCAATTTAGGGGTAGAAGTGACACAGAACCCCCACACAATCAATTCCACCAATAAGACCTGCTACTTCCAAATGAACTGAACTACAACCCTGCTTGAAATTTCTATCGTAGACAGCCTTGGACACCACCCCGGATTGATAAGATCTTTGAGATTTAATTATGGTATAACGACTACCCATCATTTTGGCGCCGTTTCCAGGGAACACGATGTTGTTAGAAGGTGAAAAGTAGTCCAATAATTATTAAATATGCTAAGTTGTGAATTTTAGAGTAAAATCTAAATGTAATGACTGGTATAAGTAATTGTTATTGGTAAATTGTATTTCAGTTCATTTAGAAAACAAGCAAGAAACCACAAGAAGAAAAATTTCACAAGAGGTTGAAATTATGTCAAAAATGTCTAAATTTTTTATTTCCAAAAATGTTGGAATTTTCAAAGAATCCCAATCATCCACTTCCAACACTGCAAGATCCTTTGATAAATCATTACAAGGAGTAAAATTAAGTAGTTCAACACCATTTTCTCTTGACAAATCCATACAATCAAGAAAATTTGACAAGAAAAAATAATTGTTTTTGGGAACCTACAATGGAAGGCTCCCAAGAGAATCAAGGTAGAGCCAACAATCAACTACATCAGATAAAGAGGAGGATTTGGTTCAGTTACTGCTTGGATTATCTAGGGAGGATGAAGACACAGGTGCTCATTCTGAAGTAGTGCCCCTCCACTTTGAAGAAGTGCCCTTCCATTCTGAGGCATTGCCTTCTCAATCTAGAGAAATACCTTTATGCAACATTATTGGGTAGGTCTCAGATTCAGGCCTCCAACCATCATTACTCTAGTTTTCTTCTATTTTAAAGAGGATTCCCAACCAGATGATCATTTTGAAGAATGACTCAGAAACCTTCATGAGAAATTACACAGGAACTAAATTGTTCTATGAAACATGGAATGTGAGTATGGATTTAAGATCAGGGGTAATATAAAATGCCTGTATCTATTTGTACGCCAATTGTTTAAAATATGATTGGCTATTCTTATAACTGGTCCCCTTGGCACAGGAGGTACAACAGATAAAATAGTACTTGATAGATGGAGACTTTTAGAATAAAAGCAGTACTGTTGTTATGATGCTTATCTAAAGGAACAAAGAGTTAAAGTTTCTTTATAATCTTGCATAGATGGAAAATTACTTGTGGATCTAGAATTTCAGGGTAGAGTTCATTTTTGCTACTTCTTATAGCCTCTGGATCAGTTCCTTCTTCTTTATGATGGGTTCTCTAGAGTCACCAACACAATGTGTAAAGTAATGAATATAGGAGTGCACTCTGCCCAAGATTGCTTGACCCAATAACTCTAAATCTCAAATGGAAAACAAAAATAATTGGGGAGACTTTGCAGATATTTAGTGGAAGGTTAGTCCTCGAAAATGACACCAAAAACTATTGTGGAGTTTTCCTGCTTACCCTCAGCAGATTTGTCACATCACAGAAAACTCTGAAGATCACAACCAACACTATGAATTCTGGAAGATCCACCTCATTAACCTAGGAATAGACTACATTAGACAACTCTAAACTAACCAAGTTGGATAAAGAAACCCCAAGCAGTCGATTCTTTGACTAATGCTTTATAATGCACATGGCCACTATGCTATACAAGATGTTATTTAGTTGTTTTTGATATTTTAAAATTTATTTAATTAATTATTTTCTAATTTTATAACCTTTGTTCCTTTTTTAGTTTTTACAAAAAATTTCTAGTGGCTGCATTTAATGATAGAAGTAATAGTAGAAGTAATGGCAGACTTGGAATTTTAATGCAAACTAAGCAAGAGTGATCGTGCAGAGATAGAAGATGCACAAAATTGACGATCCACCAAGATTCTATCGGGCTTGCTGTAAACAAAGATTTTATTGAGGCATGGCCAAAGTGATGCATTTTGAATGAACATACCTTCAACTAGCTAAAAAGTGAAAATATCTGCATGTAATATTCATTTGATGAAGGTAATTTCAGATCATGCCTTTCTCACTTATGGTAAGATACATAGAGAAATTTTCAAAGTGGTTGGAGTTGCTTGAACTCTATTATTATATGTTTTATTATGTAATGTCCCGATGGTGGGATTTTTTATATTATGGTTTAATTCCTTGGGAGCTTGATATTTCTAAAAATATCAGGATATATCTTGAGTATATATATACTCCTATTAAATGTAAAAAAAGTGATGTGAAAACTTGGAATAAAAGAGTTATTATAATATTTGACAAATCTTGTTGTTTTTCTTCATTTTGTACTTGAATTTTGTGTGATGTTGTCTTTTGAAATAGCATGGCCAAGAGCCTAATAATTTTTAGACAGTGATAAGTGCATTTTCTTCTATTTTCATCTCAATTAGGATTAATTTAATTTGATTGCAAACCTATGATTGTTGAGATTATCTTAGGTTGTTAAGCTTTTGTTCTATTTTTTTGAATGTTTGAGAAAATTAAAGGCTCAAGGATCATGTTTGTGTTCTAATTTATCTATCCTCACTATGTGAGCTAGAGTACTAATGAGAAACACAAATTATCATTGACTTTGATTCTATTTATGATTTTATTTCTATCCACTATTATTTTATCCCATGCTCAAGGTTGAAGGTGGTCTTAGAAAGCTAGATACTTTCTTCATTTGATGTTGTCTTGTTGTGAAGTTGGGTAATTTAATCAATTTTAGTAGTTATAATTTGCAATTGGATTAGATATCCTCTCTTTCCTGCTCTACCTTACCCTCTCTATTTTTATTTCTAAAAGGTTTCACTTTTTATTTCTTTAAATTCTTTATTTATTTAATCTACTAAAACTTGAAGAGCAAGATAAATCTACAAACTGTAAATCTGATCATGAATAACATAAATCACCACCAAATATTTACGAATGAAGGTTGAACCCATTGTAGGTAAAACACAATCTCCTAAAACTATTCCAAAAGTGGAAAAGAGTAAAAATATTCAAGTTGACTCTATAACTCATGTCTTGGATATCTAGCAAGATACTAAAGTGAGAGTGAATTTATTCCCATTAAGTGATATACATGTTTTATATTTACTCTTCATAGGGTGTGCATGAAAGACCAAAAAACAACTATAAATGTAACATTATTGCTTCACTCTTTTGTTTTAATATTTTGCTTATATTTTTTTCTAGGTAATGATTACATTCTCGAATTTACTTATATAATGCCAAATTTCATCTGTTATACCAAATGTGATTAACATAAGGAATTTTGCATCATCTGGTTTGCTCTTTGTTCCATTCATGATGTCCTATTTTTTCAACTATGAAAATTAATTTTATTTTATTCTTTCATGATGCAAAAATTGGTCCTTTTATAAGTTGTGACTTAGAAAGGAAAATTTTACTATTTGTCATAGTGGAACTCATTCAATAATCTTTTGGAAATAATTCATCATTTTTTTAAAAATTATCAAATTCTTTTAATTTCCTTTTATGTCCTAATTAAAAATTTAGTTTTATAAATTCTTCCTTCAACATGAATCAACCATTTATTCAAATTAATTCACCATTCATTCATTTTATTCCACCTTCATTCATTCATTCAATTCACTTCTTATATCTCCCAATTCAATTTCAACTTCAATTTAATTAAAACTACACTTAATTCAAAATTTAAATAAATTCCATATGTTTTATTTCCTTACATATCCCATTAATAGATTCATTTCTTTAATTATTCCTTTTAACTCCAAAAAATAAATATTTCAATGATTAAAACCTTATACCTCCAAATTATCTTCAAAAACTCAAAAATACCCAAATATATTAAACATTCCCAAAATAGTCCTCTAATCCAAAGTATGTAGTTAAAATAATTATACCTCTGGAAATAATTTTACCCTTTGTATATGTGCGGTAATCAATTTGGAAAATGTTTCCTTCTCAATATAACACTTGTAATGCTCTATCCATAATCTTCTCCTCCTCATGCACTAATCTAAAAATTATTTGTGCTCCATGTTTTCTTCTATCTGGCATAAATAGACTCTCACTCAAGCACTTATATTCCATTTAGCTTGAAATTCTTCAACACATAACTTAGGCTTTCATAGGAGAGCACAACTTGGTCATTCAAACTTCTCATGTTTAGCCTTCATCAATTCTCTACTCCATGTTTCATTAGCTCTCTGCTTTAGTCTAGTTAGTCTTCTTTGCTTCATTCTCTTTGCTCTCAACCAATATTATCATTTTTCACAATGATATCCTCATTCATATCCAACAGTTATTCTCTTCAAATGCAATATCCTCCCCACAATAGTCTCATCTAATCAATATTCTTAGTGGAATATTCTTTCTCTAGTAAATCATCCTCTTCCTCTTAGCAACCTTCAATCAGTAAATTCACCTCCTCTAATCATTTAATATTTTATATCCCACATCCTTCTTCTATGATCTATTCTTCACATCCTTCTTCTTTACTCCACTAAATCCATTAAATTTCTAAATTGATCAATAATAATTTGGGCCACAAGCCCTTCATCTTGAACCACCAATATATTTTCTTAAATACCTTCAAACTTATCAAACTTCCTCACTCTGTACAACAAGATCACATAGCTAAAGTGAAAATTTGGTACCATTGATGATAAATCTATGATATTTTCTTATAGATAAATATTCTATGATCTAATATCAATCACATAAAATGCATTCACATAATAACATCAATATTTCACAATAAGAAATATCACTATTATATTCATAAATCATCAAATATTACATCAAGATCAATTACAGACTTCATTGCAACACATGAAGCTTTGTATTCATTATATAACCTTATGAAGTCTCTTTAATACTATTGACTCTTGCTCTTCTAAAAAATATGGGAGATGCAACCACTCACATTCATCACTTATGATGAAACTCTCATGACTCTTCAATTTCAAACTTGACACCTAAAATCTGACTCTTCACTTACTTAATTGACACTTTGCATTCTCATAACTCACATATCATTCTTTGCACATCTTAAAACTTGCACACTTTATGACATAACACATAATCACTCATAACACATTGAAACACACATTAGATGAAATATAAACACTCTTAAACTAATATTTGCACTCGACGATACTTTAAAGTTACCAAATAATATGAAATATCCAATATTTTTATATCCTTTTATTTCATTATACTTCATTTATTTGGAGTTGAAATATTTTTGAGCCAAAAAATACATTTAAAAAAAAATGATATTTCCATAACCTTTCTTAAATATTTTTCTTCCTATATTTATAAACCCAATTGGACTATCTGCTTTAATACATTATAATTATTAGGACATAATTACTTTACGTACACATAAGCATATTGATTCATTCATCTTTGATATTGTATTTTATATTTTTATTTATTTTAAACATATTACTAAATAATTTCATATTCCACATCTTTATTTTCGCCTTTAGCTTCTTTTAAAAAAACCCATACTTTATTGAACCATAATATAATCATTTGAAATAAATTAGGGTCTTTGAGACATAAACTAAATTCAAAATTGATATAGGTAATTATTGAGTAGATCACATATCAATAGAATAGGTATTTTATATAATCCTACTAAATATAAGACCTATAAATCAATTGTATACTCTATTTGTAACCAAATATAAAATAAAAAAATAAATCCAATATTTTCATCACATGAGATCACCTCATATGGCTATAATTTTATGTAAATTTAAAACATGAAGAAAGAACATCTAAATTTCCATGTAAATTTGATAAGGAAGCAAAATCTTCCATCTACCCAAACTACCTAGGAATACCATCATTATTTTTTTAAGAAGATAGAATCGTGTATATGTAGCACCCAAGAATCTAGAGATCTTAATCATGAATCATCTTTGCATTTGATATGAATAAACCAAGGTCCTCCAAAAAATTATCTCAAAGAGTAACTATAGATGGACAATATTTACGTATACTCCCAATTTATATTCTCGCAAAAAAGACAAACAATATTGTTACTTGATTGTTCTATAAAAATTTTATCCTATTTGTAATTATCTCATATTATTGTAATACCTCTTAAATATCAAGAAGGCTAGAAAATCTAAAATTTTCTAAATATTTTTAAATTCATCCTTGCATTCCTTACTATTTTTTATTTTATTTTCTATATTAGTGTAAATTCATGGCTATAACAACCTAGTAATTCCATAATACATATATATATATATATATATAAAGAGAGAGAGAGAGAGATTTGAATCCTTATGCATACCTCTATATTATTCTTGTTTTTGAGATTATATACATTTATTATTGATATTTATGGTGATTGTTTTTTTACTTGTAGATCAATTTCCCTCTAGATTTTTATTTTCCTTTATTCTTCCTTTTTTATTTTCACAAATAATTTTATCCTTAGAAATTTATTATATTTTCACAAACTATACTTACTATTTATGTATAGTATTATGTTTCCATGATAGCCTAAGGTGCAAGGAATAACCTTGAAAATACGTCATTTATGCTACTCATAAAACCCTAATAGAAGGGTCATCCCTACTATATTTTTTATGTAATCCTATATTTTTTAAGGATGGTTTTTTTTACTATTTCAAAAATACTAAAATAATTTATTAGGATCAAATTCAACATCCTTTACCTTTTCCATTTTGAGAATTGATCCTACATCCTTATTTCTAGGTTTGATTCCTTCTAGATTTTACCTTATATATTGCAATTATTCATTCTTTTCATAACACTTATTTTACTTTGATGCTTACTCTAAATGAACTATGATGAGCTATATTATCTAATGAGGCAAAGGGTCCTCACTTGTAAAATTTTAGAGTGGGAATTGGACTAATAAGAGTCTACAAATTGATGATGAATATGACCATCATGTAGCTTTATCTCAATTATACTTGAGTAGCATTTATGGTTCCAATTAAGATGCTTAGATTATTCCTTAACATATGTAATCTTGCTTGTTATATCATATATGATAAAAATGTATTTTATTGTATCCTTATTAGAGTCTAAAGACTCCTTGATATTGATTCAATTATTTTATTGATGGAACCATGATCTCTATATATGCAAATAGTTACTGCTATTACAATTTGTATTCTCATTCCTACTACAATGGAAGATTGAAAAAATATATTAAATTTGAGTTCTAATATAGTAGGAAGATTGTAAAACAAATTTTAAATTATATTTCTAGTAATTTTTAATTTCATATTGAAAATAAAAGAGATCCTTTTCATACTTCATTCATAGTAGGGTTAATAAAGGTAATGAAAATAAAATTACCCTTGTTATAGAATGTATAAAAAAAAAAATAAGCTTTAGAAAATATCATAAAAAATAATGAACCTAGAATACATGGCAAAAATAAGGGTATATTAATTTTTAAAATGTATTATAAGGGGGTATTTGTGATACAATTATGAGAGGTAGAAATGAAATTTACAGGGATTCTTTACCATCCCATAAGTCCTTGTGCTATTTCACAATATTATGAATTTGACCCACATGATATGAAATATGTATTAATGTAAGATTTGAATATATAACCACTTTATTTGATTTGAATATATAACACAATCACTTCCACACTTGGGATAATAATAAACCTAAATATAATATAATAATAGTTAGCATATATAAATCTAAATCTTATATCCCCTTACGATATATTAGCATATATCCCTTGCACATAGATTTATAAGTGTATTCAAGCATATAAATGCCTTTAGAATAAAATGTGGATAAATATAACCAAAACCTAAAATGATTTTGATTTAAAATAGTTGAGTGGATATGCAAATGATATGTTAATATACTTTATGAACAAGTCTAACTATGAAGGTATTACCTTTTTTCCAGCTTATTAAAGCATGGCAATGTTTCATTTAGTATAGTGGTAGACAATTGATTATATCAATTACATATTTTCTTAGTTAGACACAATTCAACCATATCTTCTTATGGGGTGAAAATCTCAACCATTCAAGTGATTTCTTGAATTTGTATCATCGTTGATGCTCAAATATAATAAATTCTAATATATGAATAAGTATTTACATTAACACACTATTACTTTATTCCAAAATTTATTACTAAGTATGCTATATCTTCATCCACCCCTTGGTTCTAAAAACCAATGCACATGAGTTGTTAACACTAGGATTAACTCTCTTCCATGTGCCCAATTTCTAAGTGGTATTGAAAGCATCAATATTTAAATTCAAATGTTGAACAAACCATCACAACATGATTATATCCATGTGTTCATCAAGACACTTACACCAATTTTTAGCATACATTACCATCCTAGTTTTCTTCCTATATCAAAGGACAATGTAGTGGATATTATTATGTGATTTATCATAGCTATATTCCATTAACTATTGAAGGTTGAGTTATATAATATATAAAAGGAATATTCTAACTAGAATGTGCACTTAATATATACCATAATATTTATTGTAGATACATACATTCTTGTTTTTTGGCATGCAAAATTATTTCTATATTTGAATTAGGATTAGTCTAGAAAATATATATAATGGTGTAAACAGACCCTTAAAGGGGATTTTTTTATTATATTTCAATTAAAATATAACCTCAAACCTTAATGACCATTAATACATAACCTTAAATATTAAGTATATTATCTATTTTATTACCAATCTATTAACTATTAGTAAATGTATAATCAAATTTTTAAATTGATTTATGAACTAAATTTGAAATTGTAGTTTTAAGAGGCTTTCATAGGTACTATGAAATCTTACACATAATTGAGTATGAATTAAAGTCTAATTTATTGTTTTTTCTACCTTGAGGGTTATAAGTATGGAAAGAACTAGTGTCTTTAGATATTTTTATTTGTACTAGGTATTAGATTCAATGAAGTATTTTATTTTATCTACTATAGTGTTCATTATGGTTTCCTTCTTAGATAAGCTATGAAATGCTCCCTGTTTTTCCTCATTATGATTGCATAACAATTACTTTTAATGGTATTATCTATTCTACCAAGGAATAGCCCAGATATAATGACCCATTTATTTTTAGAGAGTAAATAGAAAACAAGAATTGAATCATCATCCTCTTCACTCAAAGTCCCATAGTTAATATTCGGATATAACTAGTTAACATGTTATAACTTGTAACTCTTGTCTACATACCCATGCATTCAAAAACATTAAATATTTAACTACCAAAATATACCAAACAAGGAGAGTGATGTTTGGTATAGTATATCACATGGCTTAAGCATCCTAATTTTTGGCATATTTTTGAACAAAAATTAGAGTAAAAAAATACCAAATTTCCTACTAGGTCCTCCATATAGATTGTTAACATTGAGATTCCAATTCTAAGGGCTATATTGGGTCAAAAATACTTGAGCTTGAAATCCTCATAAACCTTACAATGAGATCTTATACATAACTTCCATTTCTTTACATGATTTTAACATCTTTATCTTAGTAGAGCACTTCATGTTTTTATCAAAATAGTTCCTAGTAGTGGTAAACATACAATTAGAACTAGACTCCATAGCCTAGGCTTATTGTCTTTATTTTTCATATTTTAAACTTATAATTTCCTAGAATGCGTCATTTATTCTCTAGTATTTTTTATAAATATTAAATCCCTATTTGAATAAATTGTATTCTCTCATTAACAACTCAAATACCATAGTTTCTAGACCTATTGTCATTGTAGTATCACTCCCTTGAAAATTAAAACCACTATAATAAAATATGCTTGGTTATCGCTAATTCTACCATTCTTTTTAAAACCCCAACTCATATCCAATCCTAAAAAGGAATGTAAGAATTATAAATAAAAATTATACATGTAAAGAAAGAGAAATTTTGGGTTTAAGCATCTTTGTAATAATTATCATTGTTACTTACCCTAACAAAATATTCTTCACTACAAGATCATAATCAATGTATTCATAGGAAGAGACACTACTAATATTTCTTGCTAAAAGGATCAAAACCTAGATAATTTATATCTACATGTATATCTCTAGATCACCATTAAAGAATCGATCTTAGTGTAATGCCTACTTTATTTTTTAATTATGGATAATCTATTCCCATATATTCTTTTTCATTAGTTCTATACAATATTGTAAATATATTTTGAAATACATATACAAATAGATATATAAAAAATATTTTATGATAATACCTTACCCTAACTAAATAAATAATAATGTACAATATATATATATATATATATATACATGTGTCTGTGTGTGTGTACTTGTTGGTCAAATATCTGCCTAATCAATAAAATTGTGTTTTTGCACCCTAGATATGGCCAACATTGAATGACCAGAGAAAATGAATGTCTTCCATGTCAATCTCCAGAGAGGACTAGCTCCCGTACTAATTCTAAATAGGTTGAAGACTAGAGATGTTGGAAAGAAATTAGAAAATGCAAAAATAAATAGAAAATATGGCCACAGGTCGACTATGTAGGATGGGAATAGACTAGTAGAAAAAATCCACACCAAGCAATGAATAGCATGCAATAGATAAAGAAACAACAAAATTTACTTAAAACTTTGAACATATAATCTTTCAAATCGACACTCGAGCACTCACTCCTCTCATCAGCAATATTCAAATTCAATTTGTAGAATTTAAATTCAGCAGCAAATAAAGAATTGGAGTGTGAAAATAAATGTATAAATCAAAAGACAATAATGCGTCATTTGTAAATCCAAGAGATTTGTATGTCTATTACTGTAGAGAACTTGAAGAGTTTTCTTGTAGGATATCTATTTTTCCAACCCCTTACAATGAATTTTTGCTTAGTATTTATAGAGGTTTGTACCTCTTTCATTAAATACATGAAAGAACCCAATGTCCATAGATCAGAGACATAATGAGTCATCATTTCTAGGAAATATTCTTCTGATAATCATTATCTGGAAATAACTTGGAGTGACGAGGCATTTTGATCACCACAACATTAAATTTTAGGCACCTCTATTATCTTGAAAATCAAACATATGCTTCAATAATTTACTCCTCATTAAATTTGCTTTAGAGAGGAAGTAAAACCTTTGAGAAGATGTTCTTGAAAATAACACAAATGCTTTCCACTTTGCCACCAATATTAAATTGCAACGATAATTTAAAGCATATCTTTAATCAAAAAATCAAACTTTAATATTGCCCAAGCTGATGGTAATTAAAGATCAAATCTTGCATCATTTAATTCAGCATATGTTTTCCATAATTTATCCTCAAGTGTTGTGAGCAACTGAACTCATTTGCTTTTACCATGTTTTTTCTTTCACTAAGAAACATATTTAAAAATCCTCTTCACCTAAACTTTGAGAATTTTAATAACATTTGTTCCCCAACAAAGAGACGAACGTGATTGCCTTTTGAAACAACTTCACCCCTTCCTTTTAAACTTCAACAACACTCACCCGAAATAAGGGGCAAACATGATTTTTATTTAGAACAATTTAAAATCACCTCCACTTCAAACGCTTTCGTTGAATGGAACTTCTAATATGTGTTCACTCCTTAAAAAAGGTGAAACACATCTCCTCTGAAGTGCAAAGGTAAAACAAATTTTAATTTTCTTTGTTACCCAATTATACATTTCAATGGCATTCACCCCCAAAAAGGGCGAATGGGATCATCATTCATAATTTGGGGTGACTGCGACATACATATTAAAATCGTGTTCACCCAATTGAAAGGCAAACATAATTTTTACCTCTTTCACAAGGCAAACACAATTGCATTCTTTAATATTAAGCACCCGACTTCCATTGGAATGCGTTCGCCCCACCAATGGGTGAACGTGATTATGTTCTAACGTTTTTGTCGAATTTTATCATTTTTCTTCTTTCTTTGTTGTTGCTTTGCTTCTGTAGTGGTTTCTATTCTTTCGCTCTTTCAACGTATTCTATGGGTAAATCAATCAAATTAATTTGAATCCAATTTCCAAGTTGTGATTGGAATTGGAATGTTTATTTTTAAATGAAAAATTACATACATAAAAAAAAACTGAAATGACTGCAATGTATGTATTAAAATTAAGCAAAATGCTACATCATGAATTTTTACATTACAATTAGCAATTTATTTAAAACCAATGTTGCATTGTGCAAAACTGCCAATATTTTTTGTGGCTCTCGGGGTATCCAGCTTGCATGGATGCAAGCGATCCTAGGCCTTAATCCATTGGGTGATATTGAGTCTTCTTTCTAGCCTCCTTGGTTGGTGCCTTTGATGTATATGTCTTCTGACACTCCTCCTCTTAAGCTTTTTTAATGGCTTATGCTTCTGCTACAACTCAGAGTACTTCTTCTTGTTCCTGTTCTTCAGCTGCTTTCGTGGCTGCTTCTTTTTCTACCTCTACTTGTTCTTTCTATTCTTTGAGGCTCTCAAAAGTGAACTCATAAAATGTGACTACATATTTACATACCTCTATGGTGGACAAGGAATATTAATTAGATATTTTTATACAAAGCACAAATTATGAATATCTTCCAAGCTCAGGCACTGTGCTCGTTGGGCTAACTCAAACATTGAAAGCTCCATACAAGTGTACTTTTGCATGAATGGCAACACCTGAACATCTGTGATAGGCTCCTCCCAAGCATCAATATCTAAGGTATCTTCAACAAGCTGCTTCCATGTTACCTCCAATTGTGCTTGTGGAAAAGGTTCACCCCACTCATCAATAAATTCTGTAAAACCCATGTCACGTAGAGTGTCAAGATGAGTCATCGAAACAATGTGTTCTCACTCTATGGCATTTAGAATTTTTCAACCTTCCTACATGAGATCCATCTACTGAAAATAGCTACGCAATGTGACTTTTATAGTTGACAAGGAATGGTCCATCTTGCTCAAAGATTTCACATACATGGTGGAATTTACCAAGGCCTATATTTTGACTGGCATCTCCATATGGGGTGATAATAACTCCTCTATTTTTTCAATTATGTGTTATCCCATTTGAATCTAAATTTGAGCCATCCATAAGCAATATAAAACTCAAAATGCTTCTAGAGCCAATTTTTCATACTTCTATGTAGAGAAAAGACGAGCGTCTTTGATGTTATCTCAGGAAAAACCTGTCTTGAGTAGCTTTCTTAGCTAATTGAGTCTGTACAACTTCTAGCTTCAAGAAATGGTTGTTCATATCAATTCGGGTTGCATCTATTTCTTTCATATGGAATCCTACCTGTCATCGTAAGTGCTCATTTTTTGTAGCCATTTTTTCCTCATGTGATTTTATTTTAGCCAAGGCCGTCTTGAGTTCAATGATTTTTTCAACCTAATAAAAATACTTATGTTTATAGTGCTCATCATGAAGGTAAATTGAACTTATTTCCACCTGATATTGCCCATATTTTCTATAGGATCAATCCTTGTGAGGTCTTATGTTATGGTCTCATAAATAAGATCACCTGACAACAATTCTCCTTAAGATTTTTGAACCAATGGAGTAATTTTAGTGATATGAACCTCCATTGCAACAGGATTGAGATCAACTCTCTTAAGAGGGTGTGCAGGTTCCAGAGCTTCTTTGCACCATTTGCTTTTCAACCAATGTGATGAACTCAAGTGAGCCCTATTGATATTTTCTACATCAAACTGCTTGGATACCACCTGAATGTCGAGCAAAGCTTACAATTCCAAAAATTGAATGAAGGTAATGAGAGCATCAGAGCGTGTAGGATGTGAAATGGATATGGAAGTTAAAAGTGGAGGAATGGAAATGGTGGGATGGATGGGTGGATCGGTTTTAAATGTAGTTATGCTCACTATGTGAGGATCTTACGTACTTACAACTTTGGTGGAAACGATAGTGATAATGGATGTGGAAGGGAGTGAAAATGGGTTCGAACCCAATGCATATGAACTAAAATAAATGGGGGATGAATAAAAAGGAATAGAATATGGAGCAATAGTAACTTTGGGAAATGAAGAAGAAGGGAGTGGAATGGATGCAGAGGGTATACCAAAATATGGGTAAATGCACATATAAATTGATGGAATTGAATCGGAATAAGTCACTACATGCTCTAATAAATAAGGAGAAGAAGAAGGGGTAAGGGGAGATGTACCTTTGGGTGCGAATGTTGTGTGATACGAAGATGGAGGTAGCTGTAATATTTACCGTTGCTCCTTTGCTACCTCTTCAACATTTACTTGGGTCTCTAGGATCTCCTCTTGTGATGGTTCTGATGGTTGATCTTCCTCCTGGTCTTGAATCATCAAAAATATTTGTGCAACCATGGTTTGAGCTTCGGTCATCGTGAGAGGAGATAAAACTATAGCAAAGACAACCAAAGTTGTGGTAACCATAGTAACTAAAACATCAGTGGAAGAAATTGTAATAGCACTAGTCCTTTGTTTCTTCACCACTTTGGGAAATGGTGGTGCCTTTTGCACATCTTGCTTCTTTGATATGGGTGCTTCTTCAACTTTATGTCTTGTTTGCAGTAATCTCTGCTTAAACACATATTGTTGTTCTTCCTCCTTAGAAGTCTCTTCTTCAACCAAAGTAAGTTATCCCTTAGACTTGCTTTCACCACTATTGGACTATTGAAAACTATGCGATAAAATGTTGGTGAAAGTGACTACATGATAAGAATCAACATATTCATCATAAACCTCTGAAAAGGCCTCATCCAGTTTGAGAATATAAGGAGTCATTGGCTTTCCTCGATAAACTTGCATTATCCACCAATTCATTATTTTTTCTTTAGACCGTTCAGGATTACTAGCTTTAACTTGACTAAAATATTCTAGCGAAGGGACTTGAGATCTATACTCTACTTCTTTCTCATATAAGTCATGACAAGGAGGAAGTGTAGCCATTTTATCAATATGCCAATTCATGTCGGTCCCATTAAAATTATTTCTGTTCCACTCAATATTAGGTCGAGGAAAAAAATGAAGTGAAATCCAATTCTTTCTGATTTGGCCCGATACTATACCACCAAACTTGAATGGCATATTGTATGTTGTCTTTTTTCTAGGCCTAGCTCCATATATTTTATTTATGTAATATGACTAGCCCGCTACCTCCATAGCAAAAACATGCTTCGTAGCGAAATATGGCAACAAAAATAGCTTACCTGTGAAACAAAAAACTCGTACAACTACACCCTGGGTAAGCAGAAAAGTATCACCCTTTTCCTAAGTGACCAATATATCTCTCAACTCCCGCAACACTCTTTCACATGTACCACATAGTAGTTCTATTTTCAGCCCTAAAAACCAACTATTGAAACTATAGAAAGACTCTCTTCTTGACAAAACTGAAGTCCACTCATATACTGATAAAGGTTGATCTTTTTCATTTGTTTGTGTAACTGCAATAAAAAGGAAAAAGTTGTTGCAATTGAAAGAAGAAAAACCATACCAAAAATAAACTATGCTTGAATTATTCCACTTTTTGAGTCTACAATTTCTCCTAACTGTCTGCTAGATGTAATCGTCTGAATCAAAGAAGATTGGATTTGTGTCCTCTATCATAACTGATGGGAAATACAAATATACCCTGCCAATACATTACGCTAAAGTCACCTGCCACTTGTGCACAGTATCATTAGAAGGTAAATGTGTAACCCACGCTAGCATTTAATAGATATCCAAGCTTTTAAAATCCTTAAGCGATTTAGGCAGGTTGGTAAGATGCCCAATTGATGGTTCTTTGATGAGCTGAGTCTCCATGAATTTATGCATCGTTACAGTAGAGACATATCTATGTTCCTATTCGTCAGTGTGCAACTTCTTATGAACTCCATAGGTAGGTGGTTGCAATCCACATGTGAATGCTTCTCGAATCTCGTTCAAGGTAATAGTGAAGAGAATATTCCTCCTCACATTCCTTACTGACCTGGTGAATGGGTCATAAAATTTGGTAATGAGCTGCACCAGCTCAAGATAAGAATGTACAGGTGAGAACAAGTAGGAACAAGTATAATAAAAGCTACGAATGATATGGCACTGTTAGCCAACTTACTGATGTAACCCCTTGATTAACTACAATTTCAACATCTTGTCACATTCTCTCGACTCCTTTGTGGGTTATTATGCAATCACCAATTTTAGCCATCATGTCATCATAGAGGTCCAGGTCAACATAGTCATTTTTGGGTTTTTTTAGACCTCGTACCCCCCTCTTTTCTCTTTGATTTCTTAGGATCTGTACTATATCAATAATATTGGGTCTCTTTACTATGTCTTCCCATTTTCCTCCTTGAAAAATTTACTAAACACTGTCTGGACACTTCTGCAATAGTTGTTCAAAGCACACGATAGTAGAAAAAAATTTAAATAAAATTTTAACTACGAGCTTTACCTTGCTTTGTCTAAATAGAGCTTCTATCCAACCGTCGCAATAAATGCTAAGTTACTTTGACATTTTCAAAAAATGTGATCCTTGATGCACTCTCCTGGAAATATTCCCAATGTATCCCAACCTATCCTCTCATTCACTACAAAATTCACCTTGGAGAAAGCATCTTTCTTTACCGCATAACTATGTCATAAACCATGCCCTGACTACAGAATATTGCTTTGGAAAAATAAATTGGCCACTTGAACCAATTAAATACTTTTTTTTCTCCTTCGAGAAGAAAAAATTCTGCCAGCCTGCATGTTTTCCAATAATTGCCATGTCTTGGGGGAAGCAATATATCTGCACTGAATTTCCGATATCAAAGGAGACATTTGCTTACTAAAATCTGCTTCTCTTTTTTTCTCTTCGAGGTGCTTCCAATCTGCTTGATAAATTTGGGGCAAAGGTTTTCCATTTATAAATTTTTTTCCTTGCCTTTTACCTTTTTTCTTTAGAAAATCAGATTTTATAAAAAAACTTGCCTTCGTTTCTTAGAAAAACAGCTTTCCCATTTTTTTTAGTTTTAAAAATTTTATATTATTTAAAAAAACCGCTTTAAAAAAATTCAAAGCATATTTCTCTTCTTTTTTTAGTTTTATTACATTGTGTATATATATAGATATTTACATTATTTTAATGTTTGGTCACCCAAGGGATGGGCGAACGTATCGCTCACCCAACCCTTGGGGTGATCATGCTTTTTTTTCATATTTTAAATTTTAATTTTTTTTTTTTTTAATTTTACGTTAGGATCACCACCCCATGGGTGATACCAATATTAATTGGGATGGGTGCCCATAAAGGGAGGTGAACGTGACGTTCGTCCTACCCCATGCGTGCTCCCCATTTAATGACAAGCACAAAGGGGGGTGAATGTGATGTTTGCCCCACCCCTTGGGCACTCCCCATTTAATGACAAGGGATGGTACCCACAAAGGGGGGCAAACATGGCGTTGGCCCCACCCCTTGGGTGCTCCCCATTTAATGACAAGGGGTGGCACCCACAAAGGAGGGTGAATGTGATGTTCACCCCACCCCTTGGGCACTCCCCATTTAATGACAAGGGGCAGCACCCATAAAGGGGGGCGAATGTGAAGTTTGCCCCACCCCTTGGGCGCTCCCAATTTTTTTATTTATTTATTTTTTTCTATTTAAAATTTATTTATGAACATGTTCTCCTAACAAGAGGACAAAACGGGACAAACATAGGGACTTAATTTTTCTTTTTTTTCTTTTTACCTATGTACATTTCTTTATTTATTTATTTATTTTTATTTTGTTTTTGTTTTTAAAAAATGTGAAAGTAATTAAGAAAACGAATATATACATATTTTACAAAAGTACCTTATCAAGATGTTGTTACTGAATATAAGCCTTCAAATGAAGGTCATTCACTGGAATTGGAATATCCTATCCTTCCATATCTTGAATATGATAGGCATTAGCTGAGTTCACAATAAATATTTGGAAAGGACCCTCCCAAATAGCATCGAATTTGTTATGCTCTCCGATCTTGGCCTTCTTTGCATTCCACTTGAGGACCAAATGTCCTACTTGAAAATTGTGTTTGGTTGTCTTCTTCCCTAACCACTTTTACATTTCCTTGTTATGTTCAACAAACACCTGGTAATACTTTTCTATATCCTCTTCCAATTGTATTAATTGTGCTAATCATGTGCTCATAAGATCAAAATCCTCATCTTCCTCCTCAAACAACTGCAATATCTGAAGGACCGAAAGCTCAATGTGAGCAGGAAGAATTGCTTCCTTACCATACACCAATGCATACAAAGAAGTTTTAATGGACTTTTTAATGGAAATGCAATCTACCCAAAGTGCTTGGTTCAATATCAAATGTCAGCTTCTCTTGTTGTTTTCCAGTGTCCTTTTCAAAATTTGTAGCAAATTCTTATTGGAGTATTTGGCCAAATAATTCCCTTGCAGGTAATAATTGGATGATGTCTTGATATAAATATCGTATTTGCTAGAGAACTCCATGATCTTGGTCCCAATAAATGGAGTCCCATTGTCAGTTATAATTGATTTCAAAACACCAAAGCGAGTGATGATTTCCTCTAGGAAAGAGATCACAATTGCTTGGTCCACTTTTTTAGTAGGAATGGCCTCCGCCCATCGGGTGAAATAGTTAGTTGTTTTCAAGATATACTTATGCTCTATAGAATAATGTGGTTTAATAACTCCCACAAAGTCAATACCCCACTATTGAAAAGGTGTTTCTACTTGAATTAGGTAAAGAGGTAATACCCCCTTCCTAATTTTGCCAACATATCACTGATAACTATCATAGTGATTACTTATTTTATGGGTATCAGCAAACAAAGTGGGCCAAAAATAGCCTTCTTGGATGATTTTTAAGCCCATGGGCCTTCCTGCGTAATGACCACCTGATAGTCTCGAATGAAACTCTTCTAATATTTTTTATTTTTCTAAGTTCCTTACACACCTGAGAAGAACTCCATCAATGTTCTTGTGAAATAACCCATTGGGCAACAAAACATATCAGAGAGCTTGCAACCTGAATCTTTGATGTTGCAAAGCATCAAGGTGATATGGACATTTGCCTAAGGTAAAATAATCAATTAGTTCTTTTGTCCAATCATGATCACTTGCGGTATGGTTTGTGCAAATGCTTTCACCTAGACTATCCTCATGCACCACATCCAATGATTCAGAGGTTGCACTTTTGGCTAGATCCTAACATAGAGCTCTTCCACGAACTAGCTTCGTTGGTCGGATCTCCACATCATATTATTGAATTTTTGAGACCCAACATGTTCCCTTGTCTCCTAATTATTCTTGGTGAATAAATTTTTGTACATTGGGGTGTATAACATACACAACCATTTTGATTTGAGAAACAAAGTGTCAAAATTTCTTCAATGATTTCATCACTGCATATACTTATTTCTCAATAAAATTATATTTCTCCTAATGGGGAGCGATGACCTGACTTAGGAAAGTAATAGGCTTCTCATTTCCATCCTCTTTCTATTGTGTCAAAACTACAACATAACTCTCATGTTCGTCTACGACATAGAGAATGAAATATTTAGAAAATTCAGGATGAACCAATACCAGAGCCTGAGTAATCCTCTCATTGATTTCTTTGAAAGCCTATATTCTTGTCTTAATCCATTTAAACTTAACATATTTCTTCAAAATCTCAGTCATGGGTTTCACCACCTGAGCAAAGTTAGTTATGAACTTATGGATGAAATTAATTTGGCCAAAGAAAGACTACAAATTCTTTTTTAGCAGGCAATGGTAACTTCATTAGAGCTTTAGCTCTTGCAGGATCGATTGCCAATCCTTCTTGTGAGATCACATGGCCCAAAAACTTACCTTCTTTGACAACAAATATTGACTTCTTCAGATTAATCAAGATCCTGAACTCACGATACTTTTCAAACACCTGCCTCAAATGAGCAACATCGTCTTCTTTGCGATGTGAAAACATGGTTATATCATCAAGATATATCACAATAATCATATTCAATAACTCATTGAAAGTGATTTCCATGGCCCTCTAGAAAGTAGCACTGGCATTTGAAATTCCAAATGGCATCCGCTGGTAGGCAAAGGTACTCCACTTGGTGGTGAATGTTGTTTTATGCTAATATTCATATTTCATCCATATTTGATTATATCTAGAGAAACCATTTAGCAATGAGAATCTTTGGGTACCAGCTACTACATGAAGAATTTGATCGATCTGTGAAAAAGGTTAATGATATTTTTAATGATACCTGGTTCAGATTATGAAAGTCAACACACAACTAAATGTATCCGTTATTCTTCTGTACTGGGACCAGGTTCGCCACCCATATTGAGTGGTTGATTGGATAAATTATTTTTTCCTCCAACATCTTCAACAACTCTACCTTCATAAGGACTTCAATCTTGGGAATGACAAGCCACTATTTCTGATGAAAAGTTTTTACTGCTTCCTATAGTTCTATAGTATAATCGGTCACATTCTTATCATAACCCTTTAAATCATGGTAGCTCCAAGCAACAATATTTGGATACTCGTAATACAATTTCTTGATATCTTCCAGTTATTCTAGGGTGCCATCTATTCTAACCTTGATGATTTTCTCAAACTCCAAATATAGTTTATTATAATCCTTCACATCTATTTTGATCTTGTTCTTTTGAACCTGATCATTCTGGTCAAACAAAATTTCAAGTGTAATCAGTCCCCTAGGAATATGATTATTTTTTTAGCTAAATCATCCCTTATTTCTTCTTTGGCAAGAACTCTATCATCAACACTCACAGTTTATTTAAGTAAGAAGTTGAATATCTACTCATCATTGTCAAATACTTGCCAATAGAGATTTTTTTCGGGAACTGAAGATCTATAAATTATCCCAACTTTCTTAGGCTTTCTAACTACTTGTTCAATAGGAGAGTAGTTAGCACCAAGATAGGCTAGAATATCTACATATTTATTTAGCTCTCTAGAAATCACCTAGATATTTAAAGTAGTGAAAGATTCAAAAAATTCCCACACTCTATTGTGATAATATTTTAAGTAATGATGCTTTGATACACACCTATTGGTGATCTAATTAACAATATGTTTAGAGTCACCAAAAATATATAGTTTTTTAATACCCAACATCTTAGATTTCTTCAATCCAAGGTATAATACCTCGTACTCAACTGTATTATTTGTGCAAATCCAATTTAGCCTATAATAATGGGTATTTTACAACCCTTCGAGAGAGATCAACACAACACCAGCTCCTGCACCATTCTTGCACCTGGCACCATCAAAATGCATTCTCCATAACAGGTCTACAACAATATCAGGATAATCAAAAACTTTTTTGTTAATGTACTTTAGCTTAGTTATAGTATAGCAGCCAATGTCCATTTTAATCATTGCATTGAAATCCATGAGTGAAAACGCATCCTCAAGGTGAAGCTCATCCAAAATTTCTTCCATTAAATCAACCTTTCCTAACTCCTCAGTCATCATGTTAACTACACCTGGATATTTTTCTTCATCTTGCAACCTTTCAATGTGAAAAGG
Source organism: Wollemia nobilis (assembly GCA_028583015.1). Lineage (NCBI taxonomy): Eukaryota > Viridiplantae > Streptophyta > Pinopsida > Araucariales > Araucariaceae > Wollemia > Wollemia nobilis. The sequence continues at coordinate 7,077,869 of JAQPPZ010016931.1, forward strand.
CAAGGGCTTTTCATTATGAATGCGAATACTTTTTCCTTTGAATGGTATCTCCAAATGTGAGAATTCTAAGAAAATATATCCTCCTAGCTTAGCTATGAACTCCCTTGAGAGGCACATGCTAAATTATGGTTTCAAGTCAACTATTACCACTTCCTGGATGACTATGATTTGTGGCATACTATGAAGGACAATGGGAATATCCTTGATTACTCCCACCATCTTGATTGGAGTTCCATCCAACTATAACACTCCTAGGCTACTCCTTGTATATTGCATCCCCATCACTTCACATACTACCTTTGGCCTTACAGTAGTCATAGCTCCATAGTCAATCATATAGTTGTGTACAATCCACCCTTCCTTTCTGAGTGACAAATAAAATGGGGGAGGCCTATTTTTTCTAGTGGCTAAATTTAGTAATGATTATGCCAGGACTGTTTAAGAAGTATTTTCCTTTTGATCTTTAGTAGTCTTCAAAGATTCTTGCAGTAGATCAACTTGTCCAAGCAACTGTAGCACATCATACAAGCTAAATTTCGTAGGAATCTTCTTTATTTCTTCCACAATATTATAATTTCAAATAGTCAGAGATTTCTCCTCTACAACCCACTCATACTTATCTCAATACTATTGAGTAGCTTCTACTCTTTGTATTATTGTTAATGATGGGTACTTGAGACACTCCTTGGCCTGTTCTCTTGTTTCATCTTGTGTTTGAGCAGTTGTTACAGGTAGTAAAGTTGATGTCTTTGTTTATATATTTCCTTGAGTATGCTTAGGCAATAAATATTTCAACAATATGGAATCTTACTGCTTAGCCATCCCACTAGACACTTTCTTTGGAGGGTGCCCTTTTTCATCTTGTATCTTTGGTTCCACAGGCACCTTTAAGGGTTCAAGCTCAGTAGGATCTCCTATTGCTAGATTCTTTCTGGATCGTGTGAGAACTCAAACTTGCTCTAAATATGGCATCATAAAATTGTGGTCAACCTCTCTAATCATATTGACTTTTCTACCAATAGAACTTTTTGCAAGTTTCTACACATAGTTTAGGTGCACCATGCAGGTTTCCTCTCCATGGGGTTCATTGCACATTGAACACCAATACATATTTTATATTGTTCTAGTTTCTTCATTTTATTGCAACATTGTGTTCTTCTCAAGGCCTCTACTAGTAGATGTTTGCTCTCGAGTGATCGATGGAGTTTGTACTCTTCGTGAACAAAATTTAGCCTCTACTTGCTTCTTCCTTATCGTCATGAGCTCATTTATTGTCCTTTAGGTCAAATTGTTAAATTTTATTTCTTGCAATATCACTATGAAAGGATCAAAATTATATGATGAGGGGGGCATTGGCAAAGGTAGTGGTGCTAGCGATGCAGGAAAAGGTAATGGAACTGGGGGTGCCAGTATTGTCAAAAAATAATAGATAAAGGTAGCTGGGAAACTGATGGAGCGGGTAATTGTGGAAGACTTGGATCCAGCTATTGTGGGATAGATATCAGAGTGATATGAGGTGGGCTTGAGCTCTATAAGGGAACTGGATACATGGAAGGCATGGGTTACAAAAATGCACTTGATTACAAGTACTACGAGATATCAGGAGCAATGGGCATAGTCATATTCAGGGAAAGTCTACCTATAATAATCATATCAGATTCGGTCTTTTATGCCTACGTATATAGGTCTAGAAACATAGTCACATTGGCCTATCAAATGGCCATGTCAATTTTAGTGCTAAACACCTTGAGATAGTAGAGTTTAAAAATTAGAGTTTAAAAATTAAAAATTAGAGTTTAAAAATTAAAAATTAGAGTTTAAAAATTAAAAATTAGAAATTAGAATTTAAAAATTAGAAATTAGAGTTTAAAAATTAGAAAATGATCACTGGCAGCTTCAAATACTAAATGCAAACAAAATTATAAAAACAATAATACAATAACTAAAAATTCATGAGTATTCAAAAAAAGAAGTTAAAAATTAGAGTTTAAAAATTAGAAATTAGAGTTTAAAAATTAGAAATTAGAGTTAAAAAATTAGAGTTTAAAAATTAGAAATTAGAGTTTAAAAATTAGAAAATTAGGCGGGTAATTATGGAAGACTTGGAGCCAGTTATTGTGGGATAGGTATCAGAGCGATATGAGGCGTGCTTGAGCTCTATGAGTGAACTGGGTACATGGAAGGCATGGGTTACAAAAAGGCACTTGAGTACAAGTACTATGAGAGATTAGGAGCGATGGGCATAATCATCTTCAAGGAAAGTCTACCTACAATAATCATATCAAATTTGGTCTTTTGTGCCTATGTATACAGGTCTAGAAACATAGTCACATTAGTCTATCGCATGACCATGTCAATTTTAGTGCTAAACGCCTTGAGATAGTAGAAAGAAACTTACTCATGTGTGGGCCATAAACCATCAAGAATTCTTTGCTAGTTCCATGCAAACCTGATGTTAAAATCAACTATCTCCTCTCGTAGATGTCTTTGGATTGTTGTAAACTAGTGCAACAAGGAGTATGTATCAACTTGTTCATAAAATATTTTAATCAACAACTCCACTAACTGATCCCATGGTGTAATAGTTCCCAGTTGCAATGATCGGTACCAATACAACAATTTTCCTCTCAACGACAATACCAGTAATTTTATCATTACATATTCGTCTGTTATATCATGGATGGTCACCAAAGAAGCTACATATTTGATATGCTCATATACAGTTTTACCAATACCATCATAGGTTGGCAAGGCCTTCAAAGCAGCTTGGGGTACTAAATTTTATACCTACAGGTTCAAATACCCTGAGCTATTCCACGCTAGGAACTACCTAGGTGGCTACTGTGGTGGTGGATTCTGAGCCATGTGGACTAGTATATGATGTGGAGCTCGAGAAACACTAGCGGTCATGTGAGACGGAGGTTGAGGAAGACTAGTGGCAGTACTAATTGGGCTTATGAGAGCATAAAATGCACCAGCAAGTCATGATGATGTGACAGACGGTATATGGGATATATGAGCTAATGAAGATGTACGATAAAAAGTGGCTAATTGAGGATGTTCTCCTAGCCTTTGAATATCAAGTTTGTAGAACTCAATTTGGTGATCTGGATTTTTGATCTTCGATCTTGTATTCATGAGACACAACTTTTGTTGTACTCATATTTGGAGATTTCAGGGTATTTTCAAGTTGTCATATGTTCTAATTCTACAACATGAAGGTGAACATCAAATCTTAATACTGTTAAAAGTGGAACTTTTGATGTCTCGTCGGACATGCCAAAAACTATTGGTCAAATATCTGTCTAATCAACAAAATTGCATTTGTGTGCCCTAGATACGACCAACATTGAATGACCAAAGGAAAGGAATATCCTCTGTGTCAATATCGAGAGAGGGTTGGCTCCCTTACTAATTCTAAACTGGTTGAATACTAGAGATGCAGGAAAGAAATTAGAAAATACGAAAAGCAATGGGAAATATGACCACAAGTTGACTGTGTAGGATGGGAATAGACTAGTATAAAAAATCCACACCAAGAAATTGATAGCATGTAATAGATAAAGAAACATCATAATTTAATTCAAAATTCGAGCATATAATCTTTCAAATCGACACTCCAACACTCACTCCTCTCATCAACAATATTCAAATTCAACTTGTAAAATTTAAATTCAGCAGCAAATAAAGAATTTGAGTGTGAAAATAAATGCATAAATCAAAAGATAATAATGCACCAAGTTATTTGCAAATCCAAGAGCTTTGTATTTCTATTACTGCAGAGAACTTGAAGAGTTTTCTCACAGGATATCTATTTTTTTGAACCCCTTACAATGAAAGTTTACTTAGTATTTATAGAGTTTTGTGCCTCTTTTATTAAAGACATGAAAGGACCCAATGTCCATAGATCAGATACATAATGAGTCATCATTTCTTAGAAATATTCTTCTGAGAATAATGATCTAGAAATAGCTTGGAGTGACAAGGCATTTTGATCACCATAGCATTAAATTTTAGGCACCTCCATTGTCTTGAAAATCAAACATATGATTCAATAATTTACTCCTCATTAAATTTGCTTCAAAGAGGAAGTTAAATCTTTGAGAATATGTTCTTGAAAATAACACAAATGTTTTCCACGTTGCCACCAAAATTAAATTGTGGTAATAATTTAAAGAATATCTTCAATAAAAAATCAAACATTAATATTGCCCAACATGATAGCAATTAAGATAAACTCCTACATTATTTAATTCGGTATATGTTTTCCATAATTTATCCTCAGGAACCATGAGCAATTAAACTCATTTTATTTTACCATGAAAATGCTTTCGCCAAGAAAAATATTTAAAAATCCTCTTCACCTGAACTTTGAGAATTTTAATAAAAAAATTTCCCCAACAATGAGACGAATGCGATTGCCTTTTGAAACAACTTCACCCCTTCCCTTTAAACTTCAACAACACTCACCCAAAACAAGAGGTGAATGTGATTTTTATTTGGAACAATTTAAAATCACCTCCGCTTCAAATGCTTTTACTGAATGGAACTTCTAATATGTGTTCACTCCTTAAAAAGATGAAACACATCTTTGCCAAAGTGCAAAGGTAAAACCAATTTTAATTTTCTTTTTTGCCCAATTATACATTTCAATGTTGTTCACCCCCAAAAAGGGTGAACAGGATCATCGCCCATACTTTGGGGTGACTGTGTTGTACATCTTGAAATCATGTTTTCCCAAATGAAAGGTGAACACAAAATATGCCCCTGTCATGAGGTGAACATAATTGCATTATTTAATCTTCAGTGCATGACTTCCCTTGGAACTTGTTCGCCCCACCAATGGGTAAACATGATTATTTTCTAACACTTTGGCTGAATTTTATCATTTTTCTTCTTTCTTCTCTACTACTTTGCTTCTGCGGTGGCTTCAATTCTTTCTCTCTTTCAAATTATTCTATGAGTAAATCAATCAAATTAATTTGAATCCGATTTCCAAGCTGTGATTGGGATTGGAATGTTTATTTTTCAAATGAAAAATTACATACATAAAAAAATTGAAAATGAAAAATTACATACATAAAAAAATTGAAATAATTGCAATGTTTGTTTTAAAATTAAGCAAGATGCTACATCATAAATTTTTACATTATAGTCAACAATTTTTTTAAAATAGTTTTGGCATAGTGCAAAACTGCCAACAGTACTATACTATATTTTTTCATTAGTTATTATAAATTTAGTATAAATTCTATGATATATTAATACCACTCCTCAAGCATGCTAGCCCAAGTTCACCCACATAGGACCAATAATTGTAAGTTTTTGTATAGTTTTATAAAATTCCACTTTTCTCTATACTTTCCTTCCATCTCAATAGGTAAATTATTTTTTCTTATTATGATTTTGATTTTTACTTCCTATCAAAGATGTAAAATTATGGATACAAATTTAGTTTACCTTTGTCAAATAAAATATAGCAGCCACTATGATTTTTTAAACACCGCAAATTAAAAGGCTAACATAAAGATCAATGTTCATAACCATTCCTCTTCAAACAAAGAAGTAAGTCAAGATTGTAAAAATAATTCCACAAGTAATTCAAATTGATACAATAGTTTCGTAGGATAAATTAAGTACAAGATTTGGAATCTTGATTTGGATATTCATACTCAATGATTATCCTACAAACCTTTGTCCTCCTTTAGTCTTAAGATAATCTAAAATATATAGATATACAATAATAGCGTTAAGTAATCCATTCATAATATAGATCAATATTAATGTTGAATCAATTTTAAGTTAAGACATCAAAAAAACCCTAACTATTCTTCCTTGGGGAGATGTATCTTCTTAATAGTAATTCCTCGTTACTAGAATAAATTTTACTTTAGAGTATGGAATAATTTTTCTAGCAATGGTTTGTGATATTAGCATTTTATGAATAGAATAGGTTCTTTTTATTGTACTCACATATACATAAGTCCTCTACCAAGGTATCAATATTTGGTATATTCAACCAATAAATTTAGCATAAATCTTTCCTAATTTATAAGATAATATAAAATGATATAAATAAAGTACAATAGGATATGGAAACATTAGTCTAAACTAAGACCTTACTTGCTAGAAAAAAATGATTAAATCCTTCTAAATATCATATATTTTATTATAATTTGTTTGGTTATATTGTTATTATTTAGCTAAGGTAATAGATGAGGTTTTGGGAGCTTTTAAGGAAATCAAAGCATGGTGAAATAGCAAGAAAAATGATATTTTGTGATCATAAAACATGATTAAGATCAAGCTTTTACAAGAAATCATACTCATGTTCACTCTTATTGAATAAGATATCTTCACTACTATTAAGCGCATACCTACCAAGCAAAAGTTTTACTATTGCTAAGTTAATTTATACTAGTAGAGGTCTTGGTTACTATCAAGAAATTTTATGCTAAAACTAAGGTTTAGAAACTTGTAAGATTATCAATGTTAAATAGACATTTAGCTAAATCTACTTATGTTAAAAAGATTTTAGTTACTATTTAGTTCATTCATACTTAACAAAATTTTAACTACTGTGAAGTTCACTCAAGCTAAATAAATCTTCTAGTACTATCGAGCTTATATAGGCTAAATAAATGTGTTATCACTAACAATATATTTTATGTTAAAATATGGTTCATGCCCATTCACAATATAGACAAGGTTCTAAAAGTTCTACCTTGAAGTTTCATAACGCAAAAAATAGAACTTTAGTATTTTTTCATCATAATACAAAAAATATTCTACATCTAAAGGTTATTTTATGCACTAAAGTGTCAATGTACTCTCTTAAAACAAGGGTTTAAAATCCATACACTATGTGTATATCTATCTGTAATGACCCGCCCTTGTTGAACCATTGATAGCAAATGAAATTAATGATATTTAATTTATCTTTTCTTTGAAATGTGGTACTACTAATGGTCCTATGTGTGCAGGATCAGGAACATTCCATTGGCAGACAAGTAAAGTCATTAGAAAAGGTAAAATTAGGGAAGTGATGATTCAGCTTAGTGAACACATGGAAGTTCACAGTGGAATATTTCATGTAGGTGCATAAGAAAAGGGTCTGCATTAGTCATATGTCTTGCCCTTATGTTGCATATTGATTGTATAAATTTGGTTTATCATTATATGTTGTTATCTTTTTATGTGTGGCAATGAAGATGTTATGGCATGGGAGCCACCTTTTTATAAGCTATGATGGACTAAAAAATATTGTGTATAAACAACTTTAGGATTTGATGATTATTGAGTGAGAATAATATGAAATAAAAATATATCAATAAATAAAATAAAAAATAATAAAATATGAAATGCTTATGTATTGGGCATATGTCATATAGTAGAAATTATATGTTTTTTATGTTTATTTTGTGGTATAAAAATGTACGAACAAATTTGAAATGGGACTGAAGATTCCACTTCACAATACCCTGTCATAATGATGATGATATTGTGGTTATGGGATGCAATAATATTCTTCCAAATGGGATCTATGCATGTCCTTGATTTTAAGAGTCTTGGATTTTAGGAAGTTGTGGAGATAAGATAGAGGAGTGGGCATTGGAAAAAAAAGAAAAAAATAGAGATAAGAATTAGAGGGGGGGTGATTGCAAAAAGAGAGATGACCATGTGGAAAAGTGGAAGAGGGAGTTTTGGCTTGGACGTTGACTAAATAAGTTGGTTTAACACACCATTTATTTGCACAACAGATAGATAACTACACGTTAATTCCTAGGTCGGGATGGTTTCTTTTCTTTATGTGTGTTAAAATGTTTTAAAATGATATGGAAATGGTCTCTTGGTTTTTTTTTCCATTAGGTTTTGTTATTAATATTCATGATCTCAAAAAGAGTTTGCCATGTTTTTTTTGTTGGCTTTGCTTCCAATATTTGACCCTTGCTTGGGAAAAACAAAAAGAAAATTAAGTGTTGTAAGTTTGTACATCTCGGCTTGAGCTTTGCCTATGTTTAAAGAGGTTAAAAGTGTGTGTTGTATCCTTTATTTGGAAAAATAAATAGGAAGCAAAAAACATTACCTGGAAACTCCAAACATTTGAATAAAAATAGGTGTATGCAATGAGTTTACCAAAAGTGTTGATTTGGTTATTTGTCTTGCAAATCTCTGTTGTGAGGCATGTAGAGTAAATGCATTAGTAGTATGCATGCATATTATAGTTGATTATGATCCCCAATCAAGGCAATACAAATTAAGGTGAGGATAAATAAGATTAAAATAAGCTATGGATATGTTGGTCGAGTGTAGGCATCCAAATGTTGATGATGAATGACAATAAAAATGCATAATAAAACCTGTTCCTCTTGAAAACTAAAAGGATATGATATAGGTTCATTGTTGTAGATATAATTTCCTACTCAACTCAAGAAATGGTTGTATGAAGACTACCCAAGTTCAACCTGCATCTTATGGAGAAGACGATTGGTTAGATGTAGTGAAATATGGACATTATGAAAACCAAATTATAGAAGATTATTTATAAACTTTGTTAGATAAATAATCAGATGATCTAATTTAAATGAGACATCTTATTTGTTAATTCTATATATATCAGTGCAGTATAAAATATATGTATGTAAATTGAACATATTATGTTGAAAGCAAACATCTTTATGAGGATATGGATTTGACTGTTGATTATATATCTTGTTCAACAAAAAGTAAATATAGTTAAACTAGGCACTATACTCTACAATTAAAACATGTGTTTTCTATTGAGCTTATGTGTTTGGTTGAATAAACTTCAGTAAGGGAATCTTATAAACATTTTCTAGTGTTAAATAAATTGAAATGCTATATCTGTTAGAATAAGAGTATATTTATAGGGTGTATATATCTTTGAAATGGAAAATTATTACCACACTTTAGATTTGTATTGGATTAGATGTTATTTCGAAGAATTAAATAGATAAATAGACTTGCATGTTCTCTCTATTCAACTATGTTTGAGTTTAATATTTCTAGTGAATAATTCACTATACCCAAGTGAGAAATACCACTTAGAAAATGAAGTAGTTTACCGCTACTTTGATAAACATAAACTCATACCTTTAGCTATTGATTGTAGCAAAATCTTATAAGTGAGTATGATATATAAGCAATTGCAGTTGGCCCATATGTCCAAATGAGTATTCGTAAATATGGTTAATTGTGTAGTAATGGTTGTGGTTGTCTTATGTGAAGCAATCACATAGAAATTCAAAAACATAAATGTCTTGGCAGCATAGTGTATAAATAAAAAAATAAATCTTGTTGGCTGCCAAAAGAAACATGGGTTAACTTAGAGAACTATACCTCTTTCTAGAGAACAAATACTTATTCAATGGTTTTGAAATGAAATTAAGGGGTTCTCTAAATATTACAAGGGATTATTTAACCATAAGGTACTCTTGTAAATATGAGTAGTTTGAGTTTGAAGTAAACTTACATATGCATATATATAATGCATATCACAAGGATTGCCTAAATTTTATAGATGTATATAAAGAATGCATATTACAAGGGTTGCCTAAATGTTATAGATGTATATAAAGAATGCATATCTTTACATATTTTAAATAGGTAGTTTGAAGCATAGATAGAAATGTTGTTGAGAATTGAATTTCAGAATTTAGAAAGAAAACCTTTTTTTTAATCATAAGCCATTAACCATGACATCTGAGGAAAAAATAGAAACTTTACAAGAGTCTCCATGTAGGGAGGACTAAACGAAATCACCCAAGGTTATTGTAGTACGAGCATGTACTCGATAGACTTTGAGAGCAATTATGGACTTTTAATATGTGTTAAAGTGTGTGAATAGGTTAGATATTTTAATGAGAGGTGGTATGGGATACCTTCTCTAGGTTACTTCTCAAAAATTATTATGATAAGTCCCTTCCTCATTTGATTATGCAAGACATGCCACATCATTTGGTATGGGATAAACATGCATGAGTTATAATGTGCATGAGTGACTAAGTCCAAGGTTAGTGTATTCACATGGATCTAATTAAATCCAAGAATGGATAATCAGTTAGACATTGGATATATGTATGTTGCTACCTTTCATGTAGTGTAGAAAAGACGACTCAAAGTTGAAGGTTCAATATGACAAGATATGGGGAAAAAGCATCCACTCTTTAGGTGTTTTGGGCCCTAAAGGATAACCCCAACCATGATTCGACCCTCATTCCAGAAACAACGAAAGTAAATGAGGATAATCAAGATTGCAAAAAGGTTCCTCCATGAGATTTGGCAAATCTCATCCACTTGGGTGGCTATCTACAACAATCCTAAATCCAAAAGTTGTGTGATATACCAGTACTAAATTAAAAACATGAACGTAATACTTGGGTTAATCTATTTTGTTACTGAGCATGTTGGTATAAATAAAACTGTCACATTAAACTTTTGATTTAAAAAACAATTCCCTATGAAAAGTATGTTTTGATTTTGGTGGTACAACCGAGGTTGTTACAATATCAATTTATGTATTTATGTATATAAAGAGATATTCTCTATGTGTATATTTATAAATATATGTATTTATGTATAAAAAGAGAGAGATTCTCCTTGAGATAAATTATGGTTTCACAAAAGCAAAAAAAAATAAGATCTCCCTTGAAATAATTGACTTATATCCCATCAAGAGAATGTTAAAAGACTATTTTTTAAAGGCATATAGTGATCAGAGTATTTTTATTCAAGTGACAACTACAACATCATTCGTAAGGTAATTTTCTCTTCATGAATTAGGACCAATAAAATCCTTCCTCGTTCTATTCATACTCAAGTGTCGCTCTCCAATTTAAACCTAATATTAAAATAATGAAAAAGTAAAATCTTCATTATCACTTTTATCACAATAGCAAAGACAAAATACAACTTATAATAAAACTATAGTATGACTTGTAAGGGTGATAAAAACTAGCCATCCATCATTCAATAGGAAATCTTATCCAATTACCAAATTCCTAATAAAATCAACATATAAGGAAAATAAGACATTTTTGCACATATATATTACATGCATAGTTAATCATATTGTATCTAGTAATGTCACTGAGGTTATTAATTATGTGTAAGGATTAATAAAATTAGATCAAAAACGTTATTGCTAAATGAACTTTAAAAAATATATATATAAAAACATTATTATTTTTCACTGTTTTATTGGAGGACAAATTTAGATTTTGGCTCTTTTTTGGGAAGTTCAAGTTTTAAACTTGGGTATGGATGACTGTGTAAAGGGTGGGTGGGTGTATGGTTGTGTGTTTAGCCTTTATTGATAAGCTCGACTCTCCTCCTTATAAGATATCATGGTAGAATGGGAATGCCCATCCTAGGACATGGATTCCTCACATTAACTAAATTCAATAAAATAAAATAAAATAAATAATGTGTGTTTATATATAAAATTATCGTGTGATGAGGTGAAATACACTTATAAATATATATTTTACAATGTAAAATAAACCTCATTTTAACCTCATTTATCTAGACAATATATTTATTAATAATTTGTGATCTATGGATATTTGTGATTTTTGGATAAATATTTATGATCTATGGAAGTTGCTAAATATATGTGATGTGTGGAGAAATATCTATGATTTGTGAAGGCAGATTAATATCTATGATTTATGGATATTTTTTATCTATGGAGGAATATTTGTGATCTATAGAGGTAGCTAAATATTTGTGATTTGTGGAGTAAAATATGTGATTTGTGAAGGCATCTAAATATCTGTGATTTGTGGATATCTATGATCTTTGGAGAAATATATGTGATATGTGGAGGCAGCTAAATATTTGTGATCTATGGAGGAATATTTATGATTTGTGAAGGCAATTGAATATATGTAATCTATGGATATCTATGATCTATGAAGGAATATATATGATAAGTGGAGGTAGCTAAATATCTATGATCCATGGAGGAATATCTATAATTTGTTAAGGTAGTTGAATATCCGTGATCTATGGATATTTTTTACTTATGGAGGAATATATGTGATCTGTGGAGGCAGTTGAATATCTATGATCTATGGAGGAATATCTATGATTTGTGAAGGTAATTGAATATCTATGATCTGTGGAGGAATATATGTGATCTACGGAGGTGACTAAATATCTATGATCTATGAAGGAATATCTTTGATTTATAAAGGTAGCTGAATATCTAAGATCTATGGATATTTGTCATTTATGGAGAAATATTTTTGATATGTGGAGGCAACTATATTTGTGATCTATGGAGGAACATCTGTGAATTATTAAGTTAATTGAATATTTGCGATCTATGGAGGAATATATATGATCTTTAGGGGTAACTAAATATTTGTGATATATATTGCCCTATAAAGTATACTATATAGATATTTAATTTGGGAAACATCGACTATAGAGGGTTTTCAATCCATAACTAATTCAGGTGATGGAAGTTGTAGAGATTTTGTAATCCATGGTTGAGGTAGATGAAGGAGAACTTAAGTTAGGAAGGCAAGGATGGTTTGCAGGGATTGAATGGTGGGTAATGTGGAAGCAGTGTAGGTCAAGATGTGAGGAGCAGTTGAGATCAGGGTGTGGATATTGGTGGTGGAGATGGTGAGGAGAGATGTAAAGGTTTTGTGTCAAGGGCATGATCTTGGGTTAGTCTTATTAAGGGGAAGCAAAAATCAATGAACCTAAGGGTAAAACTCCTTTATTTTTTAGGAAGACTTGTGGTTCTAGACCCTATTGTTGATATGGATGCTTCCCATGGGTATTTTTCTCTTGTTGAGAAATTTGTTGGCATCTAGATTTAGATGCTATTAAAATTTGGTCTCAGTTAAAATGTCATCCTAAGGTTTCTTTGGAGATTTTTGCATTACCTAAGGGTTTTTTCCTAGTTAGGCTCAATGGTTAATATCGTGATAGGATTATTCAAGGTGATCCATGGTTATTTGGGCATAGAGGTTTATTCCTAAGGAAGTGGGCACCCAATTTCAACCCTAATTCCCAATGCATTGACCAAGCTCCTATGTGGGTTCACCTTCTTGGCCTTCCTTTATATATTTTATATGAGGATATCCTAGTTGGAATCATAAGTATAATAGGAGATATTGTAGAAATAGATCATGTTACCATTTCTAGATCTAGGTTTTTGTACACTAGATTATGTGTTAATATTTTGCTTGATAAGGACATATCCGAATTCAATTGAAATCGAGTCTAAGTTTGGGTTCTAGAACCAACATTTGGAATATGATAACATAATTGGAAAATTCTTGGTATGTAAGAATTTTGGTCATCCCATCTTCGCTTGCACTCTATTTCAAAAAGCTGATAAAGGAAAAAAATGCTTGGGAAAGGAAGTAGACCCCAGATCCAAATCCAAGTTTTCTTGTATATGAATTAGGGGTACATATAAATGGGGTTTATCATGCTTCTAAAGAGTTTATTCCCACATAAATCTTGGTTTTTGGTGGAGTTGAAGGTTCTTTTCATATATTAAATTGAAGGAAAGTGCTTAGAGAAAAAAGAATACTACTCTAAAGTTGTTACGATTTTTCTAGAAGTTGGTGGGCATTCCAAGGGTGTAGAGGTGAATACAAATATTTTTTTTGTATTAAGAGAGTTACTACATTCTAGTCTTGAGGCTGGATTGGATGCTATTTTATATAAATGAGTGGAGATCCTTGACCATCAAGGGGATCAACTGCCTTCTACTCAAGCTTCTATTGAGATGTTTTCAGGATCAGTTGCTCCTATTTTGTATAATAAGAGGTTTTATGCCCCTCTTGATAAGGAAAAATATGAAGCTATCATCAAGTCTTTTTGGGATGTATAAGAAGGAGATATTTCTACAAATTCTTCAGATAGATAATTAGAGGAGGTATTGTCTTCCTTGGAGGAAGCTAAATTTCAAGAAGTTCTAAATAAGAAAAATATGAAACTAAATGATATAGCATAACAACAAATTATTCCTCAATAAATAGAAGTAAGCAAGAAGGAAACAATTGTATCTATGTGGCCCATTAGAAATACCTGAAAAATAATAAATCTAAGTAGTGGTAAGGGGCTAGGAAGACCAAAAAAATCTAAGGTTGTCTTAAATAAAATAGCTCAATATATGGATAATGGCTCCTATCCTACATTACCTTTGATAGGAGGGAAGGATCCACAATCCTTGAAGTGATTAAGATTGACTCATGGAATATTTTGGGTCTACATGCCTCAACTAAAAAAAGATTACTAAAAACATTTGGAAAAAGTTTTAAGCCTGATATTTTTTCTTACAAGAAATTAAGATGGGTGATGATAATTTTGATAGATTACAAAAGTTTGTTTGGAAGGGGTGTAAAGGTGTGAGTAGGGTTGCTCGTGGTTCTTTCAGAGGTTTGTGGATGCTCTAGACTCATGATTCTATGGAGGGAAAGCTCATTCATTAAGTTGATAGATTATCTTCCTTTTATTCTATTGTAAAAAAACTATATTTTCTTAGATTTCTACCAATCTGTATGCTCTAATGTTCCTATGGATAGAAGAAAAATCTAGGTTGACTTAAAAGCCCTTATTTCTTCATTTGACCTACCATGGTTGCTTTTTTGTGATTTTAATTCCATTTTACTCCCTAGTGAGAAACTTGGAGGCTCAGCTATTTTTTGGATAGTATGGAGGATTTTGATGAGTTCTTGATCGCCATGGGACTAGTAGATATTGATTTGCAAGAGTTTAAATTTACTTGGTCTAATAGAAGAAGTGGTAGAGGTATAATTCAATTTAGGATTGATAGGGCCATTGCATTAGTGAGTTGTCTTAGCATGGTTCACGATTGCTATTTGAGGACTTTACCAAAAATTACTTCTAACCACAACCCATTACTATTAAAATTCATGGAGGAGAAACACTCGATATATTATCCTTTCATATTTGATACAATGTGGCTTTATCATCTAGATCTTTAATGCTTGATTAAGGCTTGGTGGAATATGAATGTCTATGGAACTAAGATATTCCAAGTGGCCAAGAAGCTATAAATCATAAAAGCTAACTTGAAGAGATGGAATCAAGAGGTTTTCAGGAACCTCTTCCATAGGAAGCAAAAAAATATTTCAATATTTGCAAGAAATTGTGGAAAAATGCCAAAGTTAAGGTTGGTCAAAGGAGCTTGCCAGCAAAGAGCAAATTACTCTTACAAAATTCCATAATATTATTGCCAGTGAGGAGTCTTTTTGGAGATAAAAATATCAAGCTATGTGGCTTAAGGAGGTGGATAGGAATAATAAATCATACCATAGAGTTTGTAAATTATACTGGTATATGGAGGAAGTAAATTAGAGTTAGTATTTTCTTTATAAAATTTTCTATCATCATCAATGGGATACCAAGTGGTTTTTTTGAGGGTCAAAGAAGTATTATGCAAGGTGATCCCTTGTCTCCATATATTTTAATTTTTATGGTTGAAGCTTTAGGAAGATCGATTCTTGCTACTACCTTGTCCTCTAAGATTAAAGACATTAGGCCTACTAGTATTGCAGAGGTAATTTATTGTCAATAGTTCGTAGATGATACTATACTTCTTAGATAGACTACTTCGAGAGAGGCTAAGGCATTCCTAAATATTTTTTAGTTGTATGAGAAAGCTTTCAAAAAACAAATTAACTTCCATAAAACTCAAATAATTTTATGAATACTAGGGGACAACTCCAACATAGAATTGCAAAGATTTTTTGTTGTGGTATTGCTAACCTTTCTTCTTTATATTTAGGTATGCCATTATTTACTGGGAGGATGAAGGAGTTGTGGTCTCCTATATTGGATAGGATTCAACGTAAGTTAGATGGATGGAAAGTTAATATCCTAATCCAAGTAGATAAGTTGATATTGCTTCAAGCTACCCTCCAAAACATTCCTATCTATTACATATCTCATTTTAGAATACCCTTCAAAGTTAGAAGGATTGATAGATCATTAGGATTGATTGATTAATCTTGACTTTTTTTACCCCCCTAAGTAGATACCATAGACTTCCATGTGTGTTTTTCCAAGACCAACCAGATCTAGCCACGTGTTCGCTAGAGATTCAACTACCATGTCAATGATTATCTTAGCCTTGCCACATCACCACCTTGATTTCTATTCCAAGTTTAGTCCACACCATATGTTGTCTTCTATCTATCCACCGGTGGCCCTTGAGAGTCGTGTCGCATTAACATAATCTATTGATTTGTCTTCCATGTCAGTAGTCCACCTTGCTCATCACATCCAACTCGAAGCCTCACACCATCAGATACCTCGAAGTGCATACCAGTTTAGTTTGTGTTTACCAACTATCTCGACATCAGGTCTCGAGGTTGGTGACATTAATAAGGTGGATTTTTGGGATGTCATATTCCATAATCCATGCACGCCTACTAAAACATCAATTCATAAGGGGTTGGTGCACACTAGAGTCCATGTGATCAGAGGAGTGTGGGCTTTCAGGGACTGCAAGCTTTAGTGGCCTACGTCTTTGAGTCTATTTATTAGGATTCTTATGGCTTGTGGACTGCACTAGATATTGGAGGGTTTCCTGCCCTCAAATAGTAATATGGGCTCCCTTACCTATCATTTTATGGTCAGAGGTCTTCGTAGTCTCCTCTTCGGTTGACTTTGGTCAGAGGGCACCACCTAGCTTTTCGATGCACGTTGAGATTGTAAGAATTTTTGGGCTGCCAACTCGATTGAGTCAAATAATAAATCATAAAAAATTATTAATCATTAAATAAAATGAAATTTTAATTAATTCTAGCCACAAAGTAGTGAAATAAAATTCCATGCCTTAGAAAATAGTAAACGCTTCGATTTTCGTGCCAAAGGAGTCAAGGAAATTGCACGTCGTCCTCTCCAGGTCTTGTCCACCGAATGGTGGAACCTAGTTAACTTCTCATAATTTAGGCCTTATCCACCTATGGTGGGACTTGAACCCAATATCTCGCCCTTGCCTTCACCTAGGTAGAGCTTGCCAAAGCTCTAATACCAATATTAGAAAAGTAAACCATAGACATTAACCTTGATATTCATAGTGGTAGTGCTTAAATACAAGTAGCATAAGATAGGAATAGCATTAGGAGTAACAAAAAAATATTATCCCTAAGTAATGCTAACAAACACATTATAGTTTACCCCCCATGAAGGTAGATAACCACTAACCTAGTTACGTAGTCAAAATGACTACAATGACTAACTAACCCTAGGTAACTAGTAAAAGGTAAATACTAGTGGTAAAAAGTAACAAGCTACTTTTTACCATGTGGTAAATAAATTCTACCTAATTTAAGAAAATGGTAAATATCCTAAATGATAGAATATTACTCTAACATCCCCTCTTATTACATTATTTGGGTAATGTATATAACTATCCCAATACAATGAAAACGATGTTAATCTACTGGTTCTTACTCTTGCTCTATCACTGTGCTCTAACTGCTCTAAGCAAAAACTGGGTCATTCCTCACTTTGTCTTCACATCAACTAATATCCTTAAGGTAATCATGTCATCCAACTGAATTGCATGGGTAACCAGCTGCTGCAACCGCTAGGTGTAGTAGAGTAAATCACTATATATGAGGTTCATTCGGTTACAATATGATTTTGCAAAAATTTTGATAAGGTGGCTAAGGTTTCAGTTGCTATCGAAAGTACACCCTTATAATTTTCCCCCTTTGTTTGTAAAACATTTTATAATAGAATTTCTGCAAGAAGTGTGACTAAGGTGTCGGTCACTGCCGAAAATGCACCCTTATAAGTTGTTCTCCCTTTTTAGCAAGAAGTTTTTATGAGGTAAGAAAGAAATTTTTATCCCCCATTAATTGCAAAATATATGTAACTCATGAATCTTTTTAGGTATTTTTACAAAGATTGCCTCCTAGGAAAAATTCAAAATTTACACCAGAAAACTCCCCCTTTGATTTACAAGTACTTCAAACAAAAATATTTTGTTATTCTATGAAGCCTAAAAAGAGGTACAATAACCCCTTTATTATAAGTACTTCAAAACAAAACTTATTCTATTTATGAAGCCTAAAAATAGGTTTGGAAAGGTGCTTGCCTAGGGTGACAAATTTGTTACCCTTTACAATGATGTTTTAGCCATGAGCACTTTGTGTGCTCTTTCTAAACCAAAATTAGAATCGGACACTTCACTAGATATATTGTCTTTGTGTTGCTTCTGTTATGTGCCTTTGCCATTTTAGTTTTGCTTTTTTTTTAAACCAACACCAATTGGTGCCATGGTTGTCCTTTTTACAATTTGTGCAAAACTTTGCCTCCTAGGTAATTTTATCAAAAAAATTCACAAAATAATCCTTCCTTATTGCAAGGAATTCAAGCATGGTTTCTATTATGAAGCCTAAAAGAAAAGGTATAATTTTGATTACTTCTACTTTTATGATTACCTTTACAATTTTTATATCCCTCTTGTCAAAATATGTGTTTGAAGGAAGAAAGGAATTATCCGTTTAGTGTAAACAATTGCTACTTTGAAGGTTCCTTAGTGTACACAAACTTGTTCATTTTTTGATATACCCTAAAAGAGTACCAAAAGATAATTCACTCAAAAAGATACTTAATGGCACCTACCTAAAAACCCTTTTGAAAAAGTATGATTATTTTGAGGAGTTTAAGCCAAACAAGAAGAGTGAATTAGCGGTTTTGAGTTAGGAGAAAATATCAAGAAAAATTGGCTTTAAAACATGTGCAATGAGTTACACAAATTTTTGTGAAATTTTGGGGTTTTGAGTGTTCTTGATTTTATGACTTATAATTGCAAAATATAATGTAATATTCAAACAAGAATACCCACAAACTTCTTATCACATAGGTGTCGGATACAACCGAAAATTTACCTAATTTACCAATAAAGATGTTGAGTAAAATCGAAAATACACCTTTAATTTTTGCAACAAAATTTGGATTTGTGTTGTGCAAAAAATTGATATATTTTGTCTCCTCTTGTTTTTCAATTTTGCAAAGAATGTGGCATAAAACAATTACCTTTTATTTTTGTGTTTACAAAATTAACAAGTTTGATTTTTAAGTGCTCCTCACTTTTGTGTTACAACTTTGCAAAAGAAATACAATTTCTTGTCTTCCCCCCTTTGTTTTGCAAAATTTAAAAAATAGCACTCCTTTCAAGTCAAGTCAACACACAACAAGCTTTTGAAAGGCTTTCCAGAACCAGTCGACACATGACTTGGTTGTTATGGACCCAAGGTTTTTAATCTCTTCTTGCCATGAGAAAGTTCGCAGCAGCTAAACAGTTTTGCAAAAAATAGAATGTGTAATTTTATGTATTATATCCCCCCTTGGAGAAAAACAAATGCACACTTTGCCTTTGAATTTTACAAAATTTTGTATCTCCTTGTTTTCCAATTTGGCAAAAAAAGAATTCAAGTTTGATTATTTATTGTTTGCTAAATAAACAAGGTTGAGAAGAGTTTGGGTACCCTAATTTTGCAAAAAAAAATGATGCTCTTATATGTCTTATATCCCCTTTTTGAGAGAAAACAAAAGCTCAATTTGTTTAAGGTTTTGCAAAAAAAAAAAAAGGTTCCCCCCTTTCAAAAAAAATTCTTTAAATTATCAATTTTATTGCATTTAATCTAATTAATTTAAGTATAATTTCATTAATAATAAAAATTATTTTATTTTAAAAATCACTTTTTATTAAAAAAAATATGATTTTATATAAAATAACATTTAAATTATTAATAAAAAAATACTAAAAAATAATTAAAACAAAAATACAATAAAAGAAATAAAAAAATGTCATACCTTGGTGTTTTTTTTTTTTTAGTTTTACCCCCTTTCCCCTTTTAGCAAAATAAATGGGGGGAAGGCCTCGATGGGATTTGAACTCTCGACCTCCCGTCGAAAGCCTTCCAGCGGGCAGAACCGTCGGTTAGGCTATATTTCCCGACGGGTTCTTAATTGACCTGCCTTCCTTTAGAATGTGGTATCCACCGCAAGGGGATTTTAAAGCCTTTCTTAAAGGCGATGGGATTTAATATAAAACATTGCCCATATGGAAAAAAAATTACACTTTAAAAAGTGTAGCTCACAGTGTGAGCTTTAACTACCTACGGGCAGTCTCTCGACATTTTTTACCACCCTAAGGAGATACCATAGACTACCACATGTGATCATCTGATACCAACCAGACCTAGCCACGTGTCCACTAGAGATTCAACTACCACGTCAGCGATTATCTCAGCCTTATCATGTCATTGCGTCAATTTTCATACCAAGCATAGTCCATGTTAGATGATATTCACTAGTTCATCGGTGGTCCTCGGGAGTCATGTCACCTTGACGTCAGCTACTGAGTTGTCCATAACATTAGCATCCTACCTCGCTCATCGCATCCAACTCCAATCCTCGCACTACAAATACCTTAAAGTCTGTGTTGGTTCAGTTTGCGTCTACCAGCTGTCTTGACATCAGGTCCCGAGGTTGGTGATATCAACAAGGTGGATTTTTGGGATGTTAGATTTTAGAATTCATGCCCACCTACTAATACATCAATTTGTTAGTGGTTGGTGCGTACTGGAGTCCATGTGATCAGAGGAGTGTGGGCTTTCACAGACTGCAGGCTACAATAGCCTACATCTCTGAGTTTGTCGATTGGGATTTGTGCGGCTTATGGATTGCACCAGATATTGGAGGGCCACCTACCTTCCAATAGGAATATGGACCCCCTTCTTTCCCTTTGATGGTTAGAGGTCATCGAAGTATTCTCTTCGGTTATCTCTGGTTAGAGGGCGCCACTTGGCTTTCCGGTGCACGTTGGGATTACGAGAATTTTTGGGCTGTCGACTCAATGGAGTCAAATAATAATTCATAAAAATTGATTAATCATTAAATAAATGAAATTTCAATTAATTCCCGCCACAAAGTAGTGAAATAAATTCTACGACTTAGAAAACAGCAAAGCCACAAAGTAGTGAAATAAAATTATATGCCTTAGAAAACAACAAACGCTTCGATTTTTATGCGAAAGAAGTCGAGGAAGTAGCACGTTGCCCTCTCCAGGTCTTATCCACCGAATGGTGGAACCAAATTAACTTCCCACAATTTAGGCCTTGTTCACCTATGGTGGAACCTGAACGCAATCTCTCGTCCTTGCCTTTGCCTAGGTAGAGCTCACCAAATCTCTAATACGAATATTAGAAAAGTAAACCATAGGCATTAACCTTGATATTCATAGTGGTAGTGCTTAAATACAAGTAGCATAAGCTAGGAATAGCATTAGGAATAACAACAAAATATTATCCTCAATTAATGCTAATAAACGGGTTATAGTTTACCCCCCGTGAAGGTAGCTAACCACTAACCTAGTTACATAGTCAAAATGATTATAATGACTAACTAACCCTAGGTAACTAGTAAAAGGTAAATACTAGTGGTAAAAAGTAACAAACTACTTTTTACCATGCAGTAAATAAATTCTACCTAATGTAGGAAAAGGGTAAATATCCCAAATGATGGAATATTACTCTAACATGGTGGAGGATAAATAGAGGTTGTCCCTTATCTCTTGGGATAGGATTTACTCTTCTAGGAAAGAAGGTGGTCTTGGGATCAAAAATTTATTGTTGTTAAATAAGGCATTGATTGCAAAATATCTTGGAGATTATGTGTTGATGAGGAATATATTTGGAAAGATAATATGAGAGATAAGTATCTAGAAAATGACATTCTTTTTTTTTAGAAGTGTTGGTCCTCCTTGGGGCTCTATGATCTCGAATGGTTTGTTGGGGGTCAAAATTTTGGTTATAGAGGGTATATAGTGGTAGATTGGAAATGGTAAGGATGTGTTCTTTTGGGAGGATACTTGGATTCTTCTTGAACCTCTCTTTCATAGCACTGAGTTTTATGAGTTGGAGGCTCCTTTGTAACTAAAATATGGAAGAAAAGTAATTGATTACATAATCATCACTAATGGCAAGAGGATTTGCAAGCATATGACTTGATATACAACTCATATTCATATCCTTCAGAGTTTTGTAAGTATGAACATGTTGTTGCAATAATACTTTCTTCCTCAATAGAATGACAGGGACTTCCTTCTAAGGACTCATTCTCCTAAAAGACTTTCTTCTATCAAGACTACATATGAGGCCCAATCATTATCTAGGGGAGGATATTTTCTAGTAGAAAGGGTTTGGTATCTTCATTTCATCCCTAAGATTACATTTTTTATGGTTGTGTTTGTAAAACAAAATTTTGACTGTTGATAATTTATGTAAGAAAGGAATCCATCTTCCCAATATTTGTCTCTTGCATTCTAAGAATGTTGAATCTATGGATCATCTTTTCATCCATTTTGATTTCTCAAATAAGGTGCTCAATGCTTTATTGGATTTTATTTCCATCAAATGGAAATTACCTCAAACTTTCAAGGAATGTTTCACTCAACAAAAATCCTCCTTCATCAGTCACATCCTCACCAGGGTGTGGGATCTAGTTATTCCTCATTTTTAATGGGGCATCTATTGGGATATGAACAATAGAATTTTCAAGGATATTACTAAATATGAATCCTTTGTCTTTAGAAGTATTAAAGATGCTATTGAGAATAATATGATTATCTTTAACATTAGAAATGGTAGGGAGGAAGTTATGGAGAAATATATTGTTGTTAGTTGAAATATGAATCTAGAGAATAGTATTTTTGTCTAATCAAAAAATATTGGCTACTATATGGCATCAACCAGCTAAAGGGTGGGTCATTCTAAACTTCGATGGAGCTACCAAAGGTAATCCTAGGATGGATTTTGGAGGGGTGTTGTCAAAAATGATAATGGTGAGGTCATTTGGGCTTACACTAAACATTATAATATTCAAACCAACCACCTAGTTGAAGCTAAGGTCATTTTATTGGATGTTCACCAGGTTTTTGAGAGGGGATTCAAAAGACTTCTCATTCAAGGTGACTCCTTGAACATCATTCAAGATCTATAGGTTGGAAAAACTAATAATTGTTTCATCCTGAATATTATTAATGACACAACAAATATTCTAGAAGGTATGTTTTTTTTAACATGGCAGAATCAATAGCCATCAAGGATTTGGGTAGGTTGTTCAAATTTTTTATGGCTGCCACAGTATTCTGCAATGTCCTCCCTAGAATTTACCACACAAATCTCTGTGCAGTCTGTCCCTATAACCACCATGCCATGATCATTTTATACCTCTTACACCATTGAAAGCACAAGGAAATGGACAAGTGTTCACTTCGATGAGTCTTGATATTTATACCTTGGACCTATGCGTCCCTTACAATGTTTGTAGGAACCAATTGGTCTACACCTCAGACTTGATTCTGGAAGAAATGTTAGAATTTAAAATTGAGCATATTTATAGGGAAGGTAACTAGGTTGTTGATGTTATGGCTAATTTGGGAGTTGATAGTGGCCAGTTCATGATAATTAATGATAATTTTTATGGCTAAGTAGACAATTACCCTTTGTAGTTAATGATAATTGTTGCTTTAGAAGCATTGGATCTACCTATCTAGTAGATCTTTTTATTGTCTTTCTGCTTGGATGAGATCTTAGTTGTGTTCTAGTGATCCTCTCTTTGGAGGTCTTTTTTGGGGGGTTGGCCCTTTTGCTTCCTGGTGGTTACCATTATCAAGGAATATACTTGGTGTTTTACCTTCATCCTTGCTCTCTAAGTTTAGATTTTTTTTATCTGCATCTTGATGTATTTACTTCCCTTCTAGTATTGTTGGTGTTTCTAAAAGAAAGTTGAATAAACATTCTCTTTTATGTCCTATTGAGTGGCAGCTTGGTCTTTACTTTTGGATGATTGTTTTAGTTTAATTTTTGTTTCTTTTGGCCTTGGAGACTCGCCTGTGCTTAATTAACATTATCTTTCTTTGCCTCGTCTAATGTAAAAAATTTTGAACCTTTTAGATCTAGCCACATGTCCACTGTAGATTCAACTATCACATTAGTGATTATCTTAGCCTTACCATGTCACTACCTTGATTTTCATGCCAAGCATAGTCCATGATAGGTGATATCCGCTTGTTATCCATCAATGGCCCTTGGTAGTCATGTCGCATTGACGTCAATTGCTGAGTTGTCCACCACATTAGCAACCCATCTTGCTCATCACATCCAACTCCAAGCCTTGCACTGTAAGATACCTCAAAGTCCATGTTGGTTCAGTTTACATCTACAAACTATCTCGACATCAGGTCCTGAGGTTGATATCAACAAAGTAGATTTTTGGGATGTCAAGTTTTAGAATCTATACCTACCTTCTAACACATCAATTTGTCAGTGGTTGGTGTGCACTAGATTCCACGTAATTAGAGGAGTGTGGGCTTTCAAGGACTAAAGTCTGTAGTGGCCTGCATCTCCATGTCTGTCGATTGGTATCTATGTGGTTTATGGACCACACCATAGATCGAAGGGTCGCCTACCCTCCAATAGGAATATGGTCATCCTGCCTACCCTTTGATGGTTAGAGGTCATCAGAGTCTCCTCTTCGATCAACTCTGGTTAGAGGGTGCCACTTGGATTTCCAGTGCATGTCGAGATTACGGGAATTTTTGAGCTACCGACTCGATGGAGTCAAATAATAACTCATAAAAAATTATTAATCATTAAATAAAATAAAATTTCAATTAATTCTAGCCACAAAGCAGTGAAATAAAATTCCACGCCTTAGAAAACCATAAACGCTTCGATTTTTGTGCCAAAGGAGTCAAGGAAATTGTACATCATCCTCTCTATGTATTGTCCATCGAATGGTGTAACCTAGTTAACTTCCCGCAATTTAAGCCTTGTCCACCTATGGTGGAACCTGAACCCAATCTCTCGCCCTTGCCTTCGCCCAAGTAGAGTTCACCAAAGCTCTGATACCAATATTAGAAAAGTAAACCATAGGCATTTACCTTGATATTCATAGTGGTAGTGCTTAAATACAAGTAGCATAAGCTAGGAATAGCATTAGGAATAACAATAAAATGTTATCATTAATTAATGCTAATAAACGCATTATTGTTTACCCCCTATGAAGGTAGCTAACCACTAACCTAGTTACGTAGTCAAAATGACTACAATGACTAACTAACCCTAGGTAACTAGTAAAAGATAAATACTAGTGGTAAAAAATAACAAGCTACTTTTGACCATGCATTAAATAAATTCTACTTAATTTAGGAAAAGGGTAAATATCCCAAATAATGGAATATTACTCTAACAGGATGTAGGATAAATAGAGGGTGTCCCTTGTCTCTTGGGATAGGATTTACTCTTCTAGGAAAGAAGATAGTCTTGGGATAAAAAAATTGTTGTTGTTAAATAAGGCATTGATTGCAAAATATCTTGGAGATTATGTGTTGAGGAGGAATATCTGTGGAAAGATAATATGAGAGATAAGTATCTGGAAAATCACATTATTTTTTTTTAGAAGTTTTGCTCCTCCTAGGGGCTCTATGATCTCGAATGGTTTACTGGGGGTCAAAATTTTGGTTATAGAGGGTATGTAGTGGCATATTGGAAATGGTAAGGATGTGTTCTTTTGGGAGGATACTTGGATTCTTCTTGAACCTCTCTTTCTTAGTACTAAGTTTTATGAGTTGAAGGCTCCTTTGTCACTAAAATATGGAGAAAAAGTAATTTATTACATAATCATCACTAATGGCAAGAGGATTTGGAAGCATATGACTTTATACAACTACTCTTCATATCCTTCAGAGTTTGGCAAGTCTGAATATGTTGTTGCAATAATACTTTCTTCCTCAATAGAATGATAGGGACTTCCTTCTATGGACTCATTCTCCTAAAGGCATTTTTTCTATCAAGACTGCATATGAGGCCCAATCATTATCTAGGGGAGGATATTTTCTAGAAAAAAGGGTTTGGTATCCTCATTTGATCCCCAAGATTACATTTTTTTATGGTTGTGTTTGCAAAATAAAATTTTTACTGTTGATAATTTATGTAAGAAAGGATTCCATCTTCCCAATATTTGTCTCTTATGTTCTAAGGATGCTGAATATGTGAATCATCTTTTCATCCATTGTGATTTATCAAATAAGGTGCTCAATGCACTATTGGATTTTATTTCTATCAAATGGACATTACCTAAAAATTTCAAGAAAATTTTCACTCAATGGAAATCCTCCTTCATTAGTCACAGCCTCACTAGGGTGTGGGATCTAGTTCTTCCTCCCTTTTTATGGGGTATCTATTGGGAGACGAACAATAGAATTTTCAAGGATATTACTAAAGATGAATCCTTTGTCTTTAGAAGTATTAAAGATGCTATTGAGAATAATATAATTATCTTTAACGTTAGAAATAGTAGGGAGAAATTTATGGAGAAATATATTGTTGTTAGTTGAAATTTGAATCTAGAGAATCTTATTTTTGTATCTATTCAAAAAATATTGGCTACTAAATGGCATAAACCAGCTAAAGGGTGGGTCATTCTAAACTTCGATGGAGTTGTCAATGGTAATCTTGGGAGCGTTGGTGGAGGGATGTTGTCAAAAATGATAATGGTGAGGTCATTTGGGCTTACACTAAAGATTATGGTATTCAAACCAACCACCTAGTTGAAGCTAAGGATATTTTCTTGGGTGTTCACCAATTTTTTGAGAGGGGATTCAAAAGACTTCTCATTCAAGGTGACTCCTTGAACATCATTCAAGATCTGTAGTTTGAAAAATTAATAGTTGTTTCATCGTGAATATTATTAATGACACAACAAATATTCTAGAAGGTAAGTTTTTTTTTAACATGGCAGAGTCAGTAGCCACCTAGGATTTGGGTAGGTTGTTCAGATTTTTTTGGTTGCCACAATATTCTGTGATGTCCTCCCTAGAATTTGCCACAGAGATCTCTGGTAGTCTACCCCTATAACCACCATGCCACGATCATTTTAAACCTTTTACACCATGAAAAGAACCAGTAAAGGGACAAGTGTTCAGTTCGATGAGGCTTGAGATTTGAACCTTGGACCTCTGCTTCCCTTATAAGGTTTGGAGAAACCAATTGGTCTACACCTCGGACCTAATTTTGTAAGGCATGTTAGAAGCTAAAATTAAGCATATTTATAGGGAAGTTAACTAGGTTGCTGATGTTATGGCTAATTTGGGAGTTGATAGTGGCTAATTCAAAATTTGGGAAGACAATTACCATTCGCAGTTAATGATAATTGTTGCTTTAGATGCGTTGGATCTACCTATCTAGTAGACCTATTTATTGTCTTTCTACTTGGATGAGATCTCATTTGTGTTCTAGTGATCCTCTATTTGGAGGTCTTTTTTGGGGGTTGGCCCTTTTGTTTCCTGGTGGTTACCATTCTCAAGGAATATACTTGGTGTTTTACCTTCATCCTTGCTCTCTAAGTTTGGAGTTTTGTTATTGCATCTTGATGTATTTACTTCCCTTCTAGTCTATGCAAAAATAGAATAGGATTGTTGGTGTCTCTAAAAGAAAGTTGAATAAACATTCTCCTTTATGCCCTACTGAGTAGTGGGTTGGTCTTTGCTTTTGGATGACTGTTTTAGTTTAATAAACATTCTCCTCTATTCTTTAGCTTTGGCACAACTAATTGAACACTTTATCAACCCTTATTATGTCGATGTACAAATATTTCAATAGATTCTCAATTCCATCAATAAAACAGCCTTAATTATTTTTTGCATTCGGATAGGACTTTTGTTGGCTCCGCTGGGAGGCTTACGTAGTTTAATTTCATGATACCCACTTTCTTCCAAAAATTCCCATAAGAATATTTTACTTTAATCTACTAACGAAAGAAATATTTATTAAGGATGACATCAAGTGGTAAAACTTACTTTCAAAGAAAATACATGGACAATGAAAATTTGATTTCTCTACCTCGTGTTATTCCAACTTCCACTTACAAGTGATTATGGGAAAAATATTTTTAAAATACTATCCCTAACATTATTATTTTTTTTTAAGCAAAAAACCCCTTGCGGATCTGCCTTGGTCTGAGAGACCACGAACAGGGGGTTATACACCGTCAAAGTCACCCGAGGTCGCACCCAACCCCTTCCCACACCAACATTATCAATTGGATTTTAGATACCCAATTCAGCTTTTTGGTAGGGTGGAGATTTGAACCTGGAACCTCCCTTGGAGGATTGCCCTCTCCTCTCCAACTCACCTACAACACCTAGGTATCTCTAACATTATTGAAAAGTCAATAAATATGTTATTTACCTTTATAGACTTATTTTCCCGAGCCTCTTCAACTATACTCAATCACGTTAAAATATATCTCAAAAAAAGCAAATAGAATTTTATGAAATTTAGAGGTTGGGATCCATGCCATAGTGGAAAGGAAGTATTTCTTCCTATATTTCTCTATTAATATTTGTCTCCTTAAGATTTTATTTTCTTTTATGTGATATGTGTTGGAATATTTACAATATGTCACTCTTATTCTATATTTTTTTATTAAAATTTGTTTCCTTAAGATTAGATTTTATTTTCTTTTTATATAATATGTGTTGGAATATTTACAATATATTATTCTTAACCCCTTAATAATATTTTATTTTCTTAAATCATTTTTTCCTATATCTATAACACAAATATGACTCTCCCTTTAAATCCATTATAATATTTAGAACATAAATGTTTTCCTTGCATATAAGCGCGTTGGTCCATTCATGTGCTCTCCATTGTATATTGTAAATCCTTGAGCTTGAATTTGATCTTCTCTTTTATTTTTAAAATGTTAGCAAATGATTTCATATTTACATCTTTATTTTTCCCTTCTATTTTTCAAAATAAAACCACACATTTGTGATCCTTTAAACATTACTTTATTTAACCATAACTTAACATTTAGGAAGAAATTGAGGTCTTTAAGACACACAAACTAAAAATCAAAAGTAGTATAAATAATTATTGAGTAAATCACTTCTCAAGAAAAAAAGGTCACAATGATAATTATACTCAATATAAAACCTATAAATAGATTGTATATTCTATTTGTAACCAACTAAATAACAATATTAACAATGCAATATGTTCACCACATGAAATTACCCCATATGGTTAACATTTCATATAAATTTAGAGCTTGAAAAAATAACATCTCAATGTCCATGTAAATTTGTAAAGAAAGCAAAAACTTGCATTCACCTAGACTACCTCAAAATACCATCATTATTTTTTAAAGGAGATATATTTATGTTTATGTCTCACCCAAGAATCTTGGGTTTTTAATTATGAATCAGCCTTGAATTTGAGAAGAATAATTTGAGGTTCTTCCAAAATCTAACACAAGGAGTAAGTATTGGAGCATATGTATCTATAGCTCTAATTTTGTATTCTCCTCTTTATTGTAATAAAGGCTAACCTAACTACTTATTTATTCCATAAAATTTTCATCCTATTTGCAATTAGATCATATTATTGTTATCACTTTTAAACCTCAAAAATACTAGAAAATTCAAACATTTCTAAATATTTTAAAATGCATTCTTACATTCCTTACTATCTACTTTTATTTCATATATCAAATTAAATCCATGACTATAAATTAATAGAAATCTACTTATGCAATCTATTTTCTCTTTTCTCAACCATATAAATCCTAAAATATGTTGCTTTAGTGGTCGAATCTGGGGTTGCATTGATGATTCACCCTAAAGCTAGGGTTTACTATAGCATAAGTAGATAATTTTTGAAGAATATAGAGGTTGCAGCAACTATCATAGTGATTGTTACATTCAAATTTAGATTTGCAATAATAATTCCCCATAAAGCTAGGGTTTTCCTACATCAGCTATTAAACACTATAATTTGAGTGTTGTTGTGGGGTCGAATCTGGTGTTGCGATGACGATTCACCCTAAATCTAAGGTTTGCTATAGTGAAAGCATATTTTTTTTGAAAAATATAGAGGCTACGTTGGCTACCATAGTGATTCCTCCATCCAAATCTGTGATTGCAGTAATAATTCACCCTAAATCTAGGGTTTTATTGTAGCGATTATTAAACACTACAATTTCTAGTACATCCTTATCTCTCAATACATCCCATAACTTTCAACTCTATAGATCTGCTCGATGGTAAATATCAAGGCTTTCAAATATTGTTGGACTCAAGATTTACATTTTTTAAATACTATTTTTATATTTCTCTAGTTGAATACAACATTTATGTTCCTTAGGGCCTGATTAAACTCACAATGGAGGATGGGGTCTTCAATTTGGTGGGCACATTTCTTTGTGCCCAACCAAATTTAGATGATGTTATGAGGTGGGTTTTATCCAAATGATGACCTTAGGGTCACCTAGATATCATTGCTCTTGTCAAATATTTTTTCATGTTCAAGTACAATTGTGAATAAAATTTTAGGTGGATCCTCTATGGAGGTCCATGGTTATTTAGGAAGTAGGGCCTCTTCCTATGTTGGTGGAGTCCAGATTTCATCCTTGATACACAAAAAATCAAAAAAACCCCTCTTTGGGTTAGAATCCCTAGCTTACCATTTTAATATTGGCATGTTGATATCTTGCATGGTATAGCCAAGGCAGTGGGTGAACTGATTTCTAACGATATCATAACTAGAGAAAAATCAATAATAATTTATGCAAGAATGTGCATAAATGCAAATTTGAAAGCTAATTTGAAGATGGATGTTGTAAATTGCTAATCTTCCTAGCCCTTTTCTAGGGAAAAGAGATTCAATCCTAATTTCTATTAATTTATTTTATTTCCTAGAGCTCTAAATAGGAGATGAAGTTTTTTACAAGTTTGAGGTGCTAAATTTATGTACAAACCGAAGCCAAAATAGGGAAGCTCCCTATTATTTTCAAAATAATTGCTAGTTACAAATTTAATTTTGTGCTTGTTTCTTGACTTCCCTAGGTGGGTTCGCTCCTTGTTGGTTTCTCTTGGTTCTTCCTTGGAAGCTTCTACTTATTTATTGTAAAATATTCGGGGATCCTTTCAAAACCCCTTCTTCCACAAATTTTAAAAACAATCTATTAATCCATGATAACTCTTTCTTTTTGAGTCCTTATGCATATCCCTATATATTTCAAGATACCATATTCATCATCATCTTTTATTCTTGTTTGTGTAACTAGCTACATTTCATGTTAACATTTGTGATATATATTTTTTATTCCAATTCAAATTCCCTTTAAATATCTTTTTTTCTTGTTCATCCTTTGGGATTCTTTCTCTTATTTTTCATTTTCACCACTGATTTTATCCTCATGAAACCCTTACATTTTTATAGAATTCTCACAACTTCACTTAATACATATAGTTTTATATTGTCTAGATAACCTAAGGTGTAAAGGATAACATCAAAAGTACAATATTTGTATGCTAGTCAAGAAAACCTAATTTAGAAGTCATCCCGAATTCTAATTTCTTTTTTATGTAATCTAATTTTGTAATGGACAACCTTCATATTATTTTCTTTATTATACTACTTTCATTTTTATTACATAAATGTAATTTTCTATTTTTTGAGGAAAACTAAAATGATTTACTAGGATCAAAATCAACATCGTTTACCTTCTCCATTTTGAACTTGATCCTACATTGATGTTTCTAATTAAGGTACTTATACTATACATTAACATATATAATCTTACTTGCCATATCCTATATGGCAACTTCTATTTTGTTGTGCCCTTACTAGAGTCTAAATACTCCTTAAATATTGATTCAAAAATTATATTTTTTTAAATTATTTTGATGATGGAACCATGACCTCTATCTATGAAAAGAGGTATTCCTATTATGATCTATATTTCTATTCATACTACAATGGAATATTAATATATATATAGGGTTAATGTTCCAATAATTTTATATTTCACATTAAAAATAAAAGACCTTGTACCAGGTTTGAGGGATTTATTAAATGGTCAAAATGCTTCTATAGGAGCGTAGAGACCAAGGTTACAATACCTAGGGCCCCATAGTATTGGTGGTTGTATTGCATCAACATATTCAGTTATGTAAAAAGGTTCACCCGATGCAACTAGAGGTTATAGTAGTGACAAGGAGTGAGATTCAAACCCACGAAGAGGCATAGAAAATTGTAAGTTACCAATTCCTCTAGTATAATAAAAAAAATACCTTGTACCTATTTCATTCGTAGATGGTAGGGTCAATAAAGATATTGAAAATAAAACTACCCTTATTAAAAAAGGATATAAATAAAACAATATTAAAAATGTCATGAAAAATAAGGTACCTTGGATACATGGTGAAAATAGAGTGGTACACAATTGATCAAGTAAGGTATATATTTGATTATTTTAACATAATTCAACCATATCTTGTTAATCATGTGGTGAAAATTTTAAAAAAACAAAGAATTGCTTGAGTCTACATTATTATTGATGCTCAGCTTCAATAGCTTCTAATATAGAAATAAGTCTTTGCATTGTATCACAATGTTCATTTATAATTGGTTTATACAAACTTGATTGCAACTTCCTTTGAACAAAAATGATCTTATGATGATATTCAGCAATGTGGAAACATTCCTTTGAATCACAATTTTTAATTATATGGTATTTAAAGAATACCATTGTCTAATCATATCATAGTCTTATCATACAACACTTTGGAGAGCAACTTCCTTCCATTTATATGATTTATACATAATTGTTCAACTTTAGAGTGTCTAGTTTATACGATAGTACATTGAATGATAAGATTGTCTAGTGGTGGTCTCTTCCTCCAAAGTCATTAATTTAGTTGGTCACCCCTTTGTTTCATTGAAAAACACTTTAAAACATCTTCCAATTTTAGATGGTGAACAAAAAGTTCCTATTGTATGATATTTCATTTGTACAACATATCAAGAGTTTTGTGTGAGAAAATGATTCATAGAGATGTTATAAATTCATAATACAAGACAATGATGCTCTGAATGGTATTTCCTCAAGTGAATCCTAAATATTCAAGTCTATAAGAGACTATATTTTCTAGACAAATAAATTTTGGATTTAATGTGATGTAATTTACTCATTCCCTTTGAGAGTTTTCATCTCATTATTCTCTATCCTATCAAACTAGTTCTCCATAGCCTAGCTCAATCTTCACATTTTCAGGCTATGACTTATCTATTCCATGAATCTACAAACTTTCACACATAGACTTCCAATGCACTATTTTGACTATATACATTCATCAATCACACAATAAAGTGATTCTAAAAAAGAAAAGAAATAATTGTATTTATACAGAAAATTTATGGCTATTACAAGAAAAAATTTATTCATGGGACCTCTCTCTCCACTCTCTACTCTCTACATATATTTCTTCCACTCAAACAAATATTGTCTATTTGTTTCTCTATCCATTTTTTTATTTATTTTCTTGTGTTCATTTGTCCTTTGGTTTCCACTTCCATGTGTTTATTTATGCATTTGGGAGGATGGTTAAATGGTTCACCAACTATTATTTCCACCTGCCATATGCTCTCATATCAATAACATAACATGTTACTAAGTATGGTACATATTCATCCATCCCTTGGTCCTAAATACCAACCCAATATAAGTTGTTAACACTAGAAGTAACTCTTTTCTAGGTGTTCAATTCCTAGGTTAATTCCAACACTTAGAAAAGATATAAACATCAATATTTATATTAAAATATAGATCACAACATCACAATATGATCATATACATGTGTTAAATATGAACATATTTTCATTAAGTTATAGCACATATTACAATCCTAGTTTTATGCCTAGTGTCATAAGAATATACATAGGACATTATTGTGTGATTTAGGATTGTTATGTTCTAGTAACTATTGAGGGTTAACTATATCCTATTTAAAAAGAATCTTGTAACTAGAATGCACACTATATATAAGACAATACTTAAAGTAAATAGACACACTCTTCTCTTTTTTCATGCAATAATATTTCTATATTTTAGATAGGATTGGGTTAGGAATTATTTGTAATGATACAAACAGACCCTAAAAGGGGTAGTTTTTATTATTTAGCCACTAAAATATGAACTCCAACATTAATGACCAATAATGCATAGTCTTAATACTAACCATTATCTATTTTATTAAGAATATTTTAACCATCAATAATTGTACTGAAGAACTACCCAGGTGTTATAGGTGAGTTGGAGAGGAGAGGGAAATCCTCCAAGAGAGGTCCTAGGTTCAAATCTCCACCCTACCAAAAAGCTGAATTGGGTATCCAAAATCCAATTGATAATTTTGGTGCGAGCAGGGTCGGGTGCGACTCTCGGGTGACTTTGATGGTGTAGAACTCCCTGTTCGTGGTCTCTTAGACCAAGACGGTCCCGCAAGGGGTTTTTTTCTTAAAAAAAAAATTGTACTGAAGAACACAGGCTTATACCGAGAGGGGGGTGAATAGTATAAGACCAACTTTTACTTTTCTTTCCCAAACAATATTATCCAATATTATCAATGGCAATATCAATAGCAGTAATCAAAGCAATGCACAAATCATCACACATAAGAGAGACACCAATTTAACGTGGTTCACCCAATGTGGGCTACTCCATAGAGAAAATATTTCTACTAAATTTTCTCAACAAATATTCTTGGGAATCAATTCCCTATTACAATGTTTATGGACCTCTATCCAAAGGAGACACCAATCCCCTATGCTTTGATTTGTGGATCTCTCTCCATAGGAGAACTCTTTCCCCTTTTCTCTGGTTCATGGAACTTGATCCAGGAGAACTCTATCTCCTCAACTAGTTTGTGGATATCTCTCCATAGAAGAACTCTATCTCCCAAACTGGTTCATGGATCACTCTCCATAGGAGAACTCTTTCCCCTTGCTCTAGTTCATGGATCTCTATCCACAGGAGAACACTATCCCCTCTGCTCTAGCTAGTGATCTTCTAGAAGACTTATGCCCCCATTGCTCTAGCTTGTGGATCTCTCTCCATAGGAGACCTCTATCCCCACTACACTAGCTAATGGATCTCTATCCACTAGAGACTGTTATCCTCTTTGCTTTGTCACCTCTAAATATTGCTCTCAACTCTATCTAAAATCTACACCAAAATCTATCTCAAATCTTAGTACAAATATGCTCTAAATCTACTCATAAATCTGCACCAAACTCTATCTCAAATCTATCCCCAAGACTTAACACAAAGCTTGATTAAATCACCAATAAAATCTGCTTAGATCTACCCCAAGCCTTAACACAAATCTTGAACAAATCATCAATCAACTCTGCTTAGATCTACCCCAAGCCTTAACACAAATCTTGAACAAATCACCAATCAACTCTGCTCTCTATGTTGTTTCAAGTCTTCACAAGACTTGCTCAAATCTACCTTCAAGTCTTCACAAAGACTTGCTCAAATCTACCTTCAAGTCTTCACAAAGACTTGCTCAAATATGCCTTCAAGTCTTCACAAAGACTTGCTCAAATCTGCTCTCAAGCCTTCACAAATACTTTCTCAAGTTTGATCCTTCAAGCCTTCTCAAAAGACTTGCTCAAATCTACTCTAGCACATGCTCAAACCTGCTCTAACACATGCTCAAAATAGCTCACAAGATATGCTCAATCAATCTCAAATCTTGCACACAATGCTATCAAATGCTTTGTCTAATCTTCAAAGTAATTCCTTTAACTTGAAGCAGTTTAGACATATTCTATCCAGAATTCGTTTAACCTCTGGAACATATAGAGAATAATATGCACTTGCAAATAGCTCAATATGTTCTACTCAATCATTAATTCTATTGCTTCCACATGTCTTACTTTTATTGCTCTTTTAAAGATAGATCTAGTCTAGCACATGACACCTATATTTCTGATCTACACTCTTGTTTTCACAAATCTGATTTCTAATGTTTGCACATTCACTTTCAATATCACTCAAAACCAATGCTCAAGATGTTCTCACAATCATTCAACCAATGAAGCACAACTTGTTCACAAACCCTAAACAAGTGTTTTCACACTTCTTCCAACAAAGAGCCCAATGTAGGTCTCAAACCCTAACTCAAATAATTCATAATATCTATCTCAAATATTCTCAAAATATTCAACAATGAAGCACATAAAACTCACTCAAATATTTCCAACAATGCTTATCAAACAATCCTTTTCACTCCACCTTATGTTTCACAACATTCATTCCAACAAACACTTTAAAAAAAGGATGATGTGCCCATACCTCTTTGCTTTGATGGAGATATATCTTCAAAACCTGTCTCACCAACAACCAATTCCTTTTGTGCCACTTCAAGGTTAGATAGCAACAGTCTATCTCAAAACCTCCACATGAATATTCCCTCAACAAGATGCTCAATGAATTCTAAAAATAATATTCTAGGGCTCTTCTTTAGTTCTCAAGGACAATGCATTAAAGCTCACAAAAACTCTCTCAACAATTTTCCTTTTTATAAAGCAAGAATTACAATCAAATAAAATACCTTTTACACCTTTTATCTCCACTCTTTCAAAATAATTTTCACTCCAATTTAATGTCCAAGAACAAAGAAATACATTTATAAACAAACCACTTACAAACTTATCACTCCAAGCTTAGCATAAAAATAAATGATATCAAAAACTCTTCTAAATATAATGCCAAAAATTTATTTCACCTTCGACCTCAACCTTCCAAGTGTAGCACTCGATTGCTTGCGCTAGTCAAGTGGTTGAGACTAAACCTTTGGCCTCAACATTTTATCCCTTGCCACCTTTGATGAAAACAACAACAAAACACTTCAACCGGTGCTAGGGGGAATCGAACCTCGAACCTTTATTCTGCTAACAATTTACATAGGACCCACCTACCACTTGGGCTACCAGCCCTCGTTGAACCAAGATATCTGCCACCTTGTCCTTATCCCTTGTCGCTTGCTCGACAAATGGATTTTCAACACATTTTGCTATCTCCATGATCTATTTTCTCATGCGCATTAACTTGGGATTCAAATACATTGCAAAATAATTTTTTCTTCTTCCTTTTATATGCTTTCAAAGCATTTTCATGATGTCGACGGAAAACTTAATTGCCTCCATTTTAAATTTGAATTTTGGCACCCTTTGCCAATTTCAAATTTAATTTTATATTTAATATAATATTTAACTTTGGGTTAAATATTATATTTTTTTTTTTTATTTAATTTTATATTTAATATAATATTTAACTTTGGGTTAAATATTATATTATTTAATTTTAGTATTAAGTAATACTTTTGCATGGGGGCATTTTTCAATTCTAATTTTTCTCTTTTTAATAAGCCCTTTTGGCTTAATTATTATAATATTAAAATATTATAATATCTTCTCTTTTCTCTTTAAAACCATGGGCCTAAACCTTTTGCCTTCAACCTTTTAACCAACCTTTTGGCTTATAATATAAAATATTATAACCATTCCTTTTACCAATTTGCTTGTACCAAAATGAACTTTACATTGCACCAAACAATTGACATCAATGACAACATAATTACTCAAATTTTCCAACAATATCCCCTTTGTCATTGATGGCAACCCCTTTTTATTTAAACATCCCTTTTTCTTTTTCAATTCTGCTCCCCCTGAGAAACTACTCCCCCTGATTGAATGCTCTCCACCTTACTCAAATCTCTCCCCCTTTGACATCAATGGCAAAGGGACTCCTTTGGGGCTAAATATAAGACTCTTAGCTCAGCCCCCTCCCCACCTCCTCTCCTTGGGGTGGTTAATTTTGGGGTGGGAGTATTTCTACTCCTAGCATACAATGCTATTTTTCTTTGTCAACCTTCTTTCTCAACATACCCTTTTGATTCTTTTGAGTGTCCATGTTCTTGCTTGTCTCTGGAAGCTTTGGAAACTCTGTTTTGCACCACTTGGCCTTATGCCCAATATTATTGCACTTATAACACTTAATATTGTGGTTCCTAGAAGGTGCAAATATCTTGAAGTTCCTCCTAGTGAAGCCATACCTATTTCTATCATGAACCCTGTAGTGAATTGCTTTATGACCAAATCAATTACAAGAGTAGCAATACCCTTGAAAGAAATGTCCATATTTGAAGTTCCTCTTAGTAATACCATACTCCTTCTTTCCATGAGTCCTGCAATGCATAGCCTTGTGACCAAACCTGTTACATGAAAAACAATATCCTTTGAAGAAATATTTCCTTGAACCCACTGGTCTCTTAGTCCTTTCTTCTCTGTGATGATCCTTGTTCCTTGTTTGTGCATTGTTTTCTTCCTTGGTGAAGCTTCTACTCTCAATTTCTCCTTTACTCTCTTCCTCTGAAACATATTCCTCTTTTGAGATTGAACTTGACCCTTCTTCTTGTTGCCCTTGTCCTTCTTCAAAACCAAGTCTTGTTTTGATAGATGAAGGTCTATGTGCATTGATAATCTTATCCAAAGTCTTTGAATTTTTCCCAAACCTATATAGGTTGTCATTATGTTATTTTATTTATTTTCTTAGAGAAGCTACCTCATGTTCTAATCTCTCACATTCTAAGACTTTTTCCTCTAAATTTTCTTTAAATCTCCTTGTCTTAGCTATTGAGTTTGTCAGATCTTGTATAAGCTTTCCTTCTCTTCATCACATTCTTGAAATTGAGCCTTGAATCTTGAATTCTACTTTCTAACCTTTTTCAATTCTTTGAGAGTAGCAATAAGTTCTGCTTCTAGATATACTATGCCTTCCTCTTCATTCTCTGAATCTTTCTCTACTTCTTGGTCTTCAAGAGCATCCTCATACTTTTTAGATTTATCTTCAACAAGAGCACTTCCCTCCTCTTCTATTGCCAAAAAGAGAATTTCTTCTTCTTCACTATCTAAGGATATTTCATCACTATAACTTGAAACCTTGCCTGTCTTGTCCGCATAGAAACTCTTCTTATGCATTTGAAAAACTTCTTTTCATGCTTGCTTTGTCCATACCTATTTTTCTTTTCATACCTGGATTTTCCTGTTTCCTTTTTCTTATGATCCTGTTTCTCTTCATCGCTACTACTTCTAGCTTCTGGATAGTTAGATGCATAGTGACCATATTTACCACAATTAAAACACTTTACTATTTTTGTACCTTTTTGCTTTCTTGAATCCTTCTTGTTTCTTCTGCCATAGTTAGCTTCTTCATCACTGCTTGACACATCACTTGATTCTGGTTTCTTATCTTTTGTCTTCTTTGCTACTTTGAAGGCTACCTCTTTCTTGGGAATAGGATCCTTTACTATTCTCATCTCATAAGTTGTGAGAGTTCCATGTAACTCATCCATAGTCAAATTTTCAATATCTCTTATTTCTTCTATGGCTGAAACCTTTCCATCATACCTCATAGGAAGTGACCTTAAAACCTTTTGAGCAACATTGAAGTCTTCAATTTTAAATCCAAGTCCTCGCATGGTGTTAACAACCTCATCCTACATGAAGTAAGTATGCAGCAATATTTTCCTCATATTTCATCTTCAAGTCTTCAAATATCTTCTTGTGATTTTGTAATTTTGCCATCTTGACCTTTTTATCTCCCTCATATGTTTGCTTCAGTTTTTTCCAAATCTCTTTTGCTGATTCGCAATGCATAACTTTTACAAACTTTGCTTCATGTAAACCACTTAATATTACATTCATAGCCTTTGTATTATTCACATGTAAGAGCTTACCATCTTTATCTATGGGAGGATTAGCTGTAGGTGTGAATCCATCCTCAACTACTTGCCATGTCTCATATCCTTGTGCCATCAAGTAAGTCTTCATTCTTATGCTCCAGAAAGCATAATTGTTCCCATAGAAAAATGGTGCCTTATTTGCTGAAGATCCACTCTGAGATGCCATATGTGTTCCTGTACACTCTTCCTTCAAGTTGTTAGACTCTTTCGAAGGAACTCGCTCTGATACCAATTGAAGAACACAAGATTATACTGAGAGGGGGTGAAAAGTATAAGATCAAATTTTACTTTTCTTTTCCAAATAATATTATCTAATATTATCAATGGCAATATCAATAGTAGTAATCAAAGTAATGCACAAATTATCACACACAAGAGAGACACCAATTTAACGTGGTTCACCCAATGTGGGCTACTCCACGGAGAAAATATTTCTACTAAATTTTCTCAACAAATCTTCTTGGGAATCAATTCCCTATTACAATATTTATGGACCTCTGTCCAAAGGAGACACCAATACCCTATGCTCTGATTTGTGGATCTCTCTCCACAGGAGAACTCTTTCCCCTTTTCTCTGGTTCGTGGAACTTGATCCAGGAGAACTCTATCTCCTCAATTGGTTTGTGGATCTCTCTCCACAGAATAACTCTATCTCCCCAACTGGTTCATGGATCACTCTCCATAGGAGAACTCTTTCCCCTTGCTCTGGTTTGTGGATATCTATCCATAGGAGAACTCTATCCCCTCTGCTCTGGTTGGTGATCTTCTAGAAGACTTTTACCCCCACTACTCTGGCTTGTGGATCTCTCTCCACAGGAGACCTCTGTCCCCACTACACTGGCTAATGGATCTCTATACACTAGAGACTACTATCCTCTTTACTCTATCACCTCCAAATATTATTCTCAAATCTGCACCAAACTCTATCTCAAATATTAGTACAAATTTGCTCTAATTCTTCTCAAATATCTGCACCAAACTCTATCTCAAATATATCCCCAAGCCTTAACACAAAGCTTGATTAAATCACCAATAAAATCTACTTAGATCTACCCAAGACTTA
Source organism: Wollemia nobilis (assembly GCA_028583015.1). Taxonomy (NCBI): domain Eukaryota; kingdom Viridiplantae; phylum Streptophyta; class Pinopsida; order Araucariales; family Araucariaceae; genus Wollemia; species Wollemia nobilis. The sequence continues at coordinate 7,118,629 of JAQPPZ010016931.1, forward strand.
ACACAAAGCTTGAAAAAATTACCAATAAAATTTGCTTAGATCTGCCCCAAGCCTTAACACAAAGCTTGAACAAATCACCAATCAAATCTGCTCTCTATTCTATTTCAAGTCTTCACAAAGACTTGCTCAAATCTACCTTCAATTCTTCACAAAGACTTGCTCAAATATGCCTTCAAGCCTTCACAAAGACTTTCTCAAATCTTTCTTCAAGCCTTCACAAAGACTTGCTCAAATATGCTCTCAAGCCTTCTCAAAAGACTTGCTCAAATCTTCTCTAGCACATGCTCAAACCTGCTCTAACACATGCTCAAAACAACTCACAAGATATGCTCAATCAATCTCAAATATTGCACACAATGCTATCAAATGCTTTGTCTAATCTTCAAAGTAATTCCTTTAACTTGAAGCAGTTTAGACATATTCTATCCAAAATTTATTTAACCTTGGAACATATAGAGAATAATATGCACTTGCAAATAGCTCAATATGTTCTACTCAATCATTAAGTTTATCGCTTCCACATATCTTACTTTTATTACTCTTTTAAAGATAGATCTAGTCTAGCACATGACACCTATCTTTCTGATCTACACTCTTGCTTTCACAAATCTGATTTCTAATGTTTGCACATTCACTTTCAATATCACTCAAAACCAATGCTCAAGAGTTTCACACAATCATTCAACCAATGAAGCACAACTTGTTCACAAACCCTAAACAGGTATTTTCACACTTCTTCCAACAAAGAGCCCAATGTAGGTCTCAAACCCTAACTCAAATAATTCATAATATCTATCTCAAATATTCTAAAAATATTCAACAATGAAGCACATAAAACTCACTCAAATATTTCCAACAATGCTTATCAAACAATCATTTTTCACTCCACCTTATGTTTCACAACATTCATTCCAACAAATATTTCAAACAAAGGATGATGTGCCCATACCTCTTTGCTTTGATGGAGATATGTCTTCAAAACCTGTCTCACCAACAACCAATTCCTTTTGTGCCACTTCAAGGTTAGATAGCAATAGTCTATCTCAAAACCTCCACATGAATATTCCCTCAACAAGATGCTCAAATAATTCTGAAAATAATATTCTAGGACTCTTCTTTAGTTCTCATGGACAATGCATTAAAGCTCACAAAACTCTCTCAACAATTTTCCTTTTTATAAAGCAAGAATTACAATCAAATAAAATACCTTTTACACCTTTTATCTCCACTCTTTTAAAATAATTTTCACTCCAATTTAATGTCCAAGAACAAAGAAATACATTTATAAATAAACCACTTACAAACTTATCACTCCAAGCTTAGCATAAAAATAAATGATATCAAAACCCTTTTAAATATAATGCCAAAAATTCATTTCACCTTATACCTCCTATGTTCCAACTATAAGCCAAATATTATCCGCCAAATATCAACTATAGTCAACAATTAATCAACATGGCGCATACCTCATAAATTAATCAACATGGCGCATACCTTATAAAAAAAAATATCTTTGTTGTCGTGGATGGGAATTGACCCTCCGACCTCAACCTTCCAAGCGCAACGCTCGACCGCTTGTGCTAGTCAAGAAGTTGAGACTAAACCTTTGGCATCAACATTTTATCCCTTGTCTCCCTTGATGAAAACAATATCAAAGAAATTCAATCGATGCTATAGGAAATCAAACCGTGAACCTTTCTTTTGCCAATAACTTATGCAGGACTCATCTGCCACTTGGGCTATCAACCCTTGCTAAACCAAGACGTTCGTCTGTATCCCTATCGCTTGCTCGACGAATGGATTTTCAACACGTTTTGCTATCTCCATGATCTATTTTCTCATATGCATTAACTTGGGATTTGAATACCTTGCAATATAATTTTTGCTTCTTCCTTTTATATGCTTTCAAGGCATTTTCATGACGTCGGCGAAAAACTTAATTGCCTCCATTTTAAATTTGAATTTTGGTGCCCTTTGCCAATTTCAAATTTAATTTTATATTTAATATAATATTTAACTTTGGGTTAAATATTATATTATTTAATTTTAGTATTAAATAATACTTTTGCATGGGGGCCTTTGTCAATTCTATTTTTTCTCTTTTTAATAAGACCTTTTGGCTTAATTATTATAATATTAAAATATTATAATATCTTCCCTTTTCTCTTTAAAACCATGGGCGTAAACATTTTTCCTTCAACCTTTTAACCAACCTTTTGGCTTATAATATAAAATATTATAACCATTTATTTTACCAATTTTCTTGTACCAAAATGAACTTTACCTTGCACCAAACACTTGACATCAATGACAACATAATTACTCAAAATTTCCAACAATCTCCCCCTTTGTCATTGATGGCAACCCCTTTTTATTTAAACATCCCTTTTTATTTTCCAATTCTACTGCCCTTGAGAAAATTCTCCCCCTGACTGAATGCTCTTCCCCTTACTCAAATCTCTCCCCCTTTGACATCAATGGCAAAGGGACTCCTTTGGGGCTAAATATAAGACTCTTAGCTCAACCCCCTCCCCACCTCCTCTCCTTGGGGTGGTTAATTTTGGGGTGGGATTATCTCTGATCCTAGCATACAATGCTCTTTTTCTTTGTCCACCTTATTTCTCAACATACCCTTTTGATTCTTTTGAGTGTCCTTGTTCTTGCTTGTCTTTGAAAGCTCTAGAAACTATGTTTTGCACCACTTGGCCTTATGCCCAATATTATTGCACTTATAACACTTAATGTTGTGGTTCCTAGAAGGTGCAAATATCTTGAAGTTCCTCCTAGTGAAGCCATACCTATTTCTATCATGAACCCTGTAGTGAATTGCTTTATGACCAAATCGATTACAAGAGTAGAAATACCCTTGAAATAAATGTCCATATTTGAAGTTCCTCTTAGTAATACCATACTCCTTCTTTCCATGATTCCTGCAATGCATAGCCTTGTGACCAAATATATTACATGAAAAACAATTTCCTTTGAAGAAATCTTGCCTTGAACCCATTGGTCTCTTAGTCCTTTCTTCTCTGTGATGATCCTTGTTCCTTGTTTGTGCATTGTTTTCTTCCTTGGTGAATCTTCTACTCTCAATTTCTCCTTTACTATCTTCCTCTCAAACATCTTCCTATTTTGATCTTGAACTTGACCCTTCTTGTTGTTGCCCTTGTCCTTCTTCAAAACCAAGTCTTGTTTTGATAGATGAAGGTCTTTGTGCATTGATAATCTTATCCAAAGTCTTTGAAATTTTCCAAAACCTGTGTAGCTTGTCCTTAGACTCTTTCATTTCCTTTATTAGAGAAGCTACCTCATGTTCTAATCTCTCACATTCTAAGACTTTTGCCTCTAAATTTTCTTTAAATCTCCTTGTCTTAGCTATTGAGTTTGTCAGATCTTGTATAAGCTTTCCTTTCTCTTCATCACATTCTTGAAATTGAGCCTTGAATATTGAATTCTGCTTTCTAACCTTTTTTAATTCTTTGAGAGCAATAATAAGTTCTGCTTCTAGATCTACTATGCCTTCCTCTTCATTCTCTGAATCTTTCTCTACTTCTTGGTCTTCAAGAGCATCTTCATACTTTTCAGATTTATCTTCAACAGGAGCACTTCCCTCCTCTTCTATTGCCAAAAAAAGAATTTCTTCTTCTTCACTATCTGAGGATATTTCATCACTATCACTTGAAACCTTGTCTGTCTTGTCCGCATAGAAACTCTTCTTATACCTTTGAAAAAACTTATTTTCATGCTTGCTTTGTCCATACCTGTTTTTCTTTTCATACCTAGATTTTCCTATTTCCTTTTTCTTTTGATCCTATTTCTCTTCATTGCTACTACTTCTAGCTTCTGGACAGTTAGATGCATAGTGACCATATTTACCACAATTGAAATACTTTACTATTTTCGTACATTTTTGCTTTCTTGAATCCTTCTTGTTTCTTCTTCCATAGTTAGCTTCTTCATCATTGCTTGACATATCACTTGATTCTAGTTTCTTATATTTTGTCTTCTTTGCTACTTTGAAGGTTGCCTCTTTCTTGGGAATAGGATCCTTTACTATTCTCATCTCATAAGTTGTGAGAGTTCCATGTAACTCATCCATAGTCAAATTTTCAATATCTCTTTTTTCTTCTATGGCTGAAACCTTTCCATCATACCTCATTGGAAGTGACCTTAAAACCTTTTGAGCAACATCGAAGTCTTCAATTTTAAATCCAAGTCCTCGCATGGTGTTAACAACCTCATCCACATGAAGTAAGTATGCAACAATGTTTTTCTCATATTTCATCTTCAAGTCTTCAAATGTCTTCTTGTGATTTTGCAATTTTTCCATCTTGACCTTTTTATCTCCCTCATATGTTTGCTTTAGTTTTTCCCAAATCTCTTTTGCTGATTTGCAATGCATAACTTTTACAAACTCTGCTTCATGTAAACCACTTAATATTGAATTCATAGCCTTTGCATTATTCACATGTAGGAGCTTACCATATTTATCTATGGGAGGATTAGTTGTAGGTGTGAATCCATCCTCAACTACTTGCCATGTCTCATATCCTTGTGCCATCAAGTAAGTCTTCATTCTTATGCTCCAGAAATAATAATTATTCCCATCAAAAAATGGTGTCTTATTTTCTGAATATCCACTCTGATATGCCATCTGTATTCCTATACACTCTTCCTTCAAGTTGTTAGACTCTTTCGAAGGAACTCGCTTTGATACCAATTGAAGAACACAAGCTTATACTGAGAGGGATGGTGAACATTATAAGACCAACTTTTACTTTTCTTTCCCAAAAAGTATTATCCAATATTATCAATGGCAATATCAATAGAAATAATCAAAGCAATGCACAAATCATCACACACAAGACAGACACCAATTTAACATGGTTCCCCCAATGTGGGCTACTCCACGGAGAAAATATTTCTACTAAATTTTCTAAACAAATATTCTTGGGAATCAATTCCCTATTACAATGTTTATGGACCTCTGTCCAAAGGAGACACCAATCCCCTATGCTCTGATTTGTGGATCTCTCTCCACAGTAGAACTCTTTCCCCTTTTCTCTAGTTCGTGGAACTTGATCTAGGAGAACTCTATCTCCTCAACTCATTTGTGGATCTCTCTCCATAGAAGAACTCTATCTCCCCGTTGGTTCACGGATCACTCTCCATAGGAGAACTCTTTCCTCTTGCTATGGTTTGAGGATCTCTATCCATAGGATAACTCTATCTCCTTTTCTATGGTTGGTGATCTTCTAGAAGACTTCTACCCCTACTACTCTAGCTTGTGGATCTCTCTCCACAGGAGACCTCTATCCCCACTACACTGGCTAATGGATCTCTATCCACTAGAGACTGCTGTCCTCTTTACTCTATCACCTCCAAAGCTTACTCTCAACTTTATCTCAAATCTACACCAAAATCTATCTCAAATATTAGTACAAATCTGCTCTAATTCTACTCATAAATCTGCACCAAAATCTATCTCAAATCTATCCCCAAGCCTTAACACAAAGCTTGATTAAATCACCAATCAAATATACTTATATATACCCCAAGCCTTAACACAAATCTTGAACAAATCATAAATCAACTTTACTTATATCTTCCCCAAGCCTTAACACAAAGCTTGAATAAATCACCAATCAAATTTGCTCTCTATGCTAGTTCAAGTCTTCACAACACTTGCTCAAATTTACGTTCAAGTCTTCACAAAGAATTTATCAAATATACCTTCAAGTATTCACAAATACTTGCTCAAATATGCCTTCAATCCTTCACAAAGACTTGCTCAAATATACCTTCAAGCCTTCCCAAAGACTTGCTCAAATCTGCTCTCAAGCCTTCTCAAAAGACTTGCTCAAATATGCTCTAGCACATGCTCAAAACTGCTCTAACACATGCTCAAATCAACTCAAAATATATGCTCAATCAATCTCAAATCTTGCACACTATGCTATCAAATGCTTTGTCTAATCTTCAAAGTAATTCCTTTAACTTCAAGTAGTTTAGACATATTCTATCCAATATACATTTAACCTCTAGAACATATAGAGAATAATATGCACTTGCAAATAGCTCAATATGTTCTACTCAATCATTAATTCTACGCTTCCACATGTCTTAATTTTATTGCTCTTTTAAAGATAGATCTAGTCTAGGACATGACACTTATCTTTCTGATCTACACTCTTGCTTTCATAAATCTAATTTCTAATGTTTTCACATTCAATTTCAATATCACTCAAAATCAATGCTCAAGAGTTTCACACATAAATTCAACCAATGAAGCACAACTTGTTCAAAAACCCTAAATAGATGTTTTCACACTTCTTCAAACAAAGAGCCCAATGTAGGTCTCAAACCCTAACTCAAATAATTCATAATATCTATCTCAAATGTTCTAAAAATATTCAATAATGAAGCACATAAATCTCACTCAAATATTTCCAACAATGCTTATCAAATAATCCTTTTCACTCCACCTTATGTTTCACAACATTCATTCCAACAAAGACTTCAAACAAAGGATGATGTGCCCATACCTCTTTGCTTTGATGGAGATATATCTTCAAAACTTGTCTCACCAACAACCAATTTCTTTTGTGCCACTTCAAGGTTAGATAGCAAAAGTCTATCTCAAAACCTCCACATGAATATTCTCTCAACAAGATGCTCAATGAATTCTGAAAATAATATTCTAGGACTCTTCTTTAGTTCTCATGGAAAATGCATTAAAGCTCACAAAACTCTCTCAACAATTTCCATTTTTATAAAGCAAGAATTACAATCAAATAAAATATCTTTTACACCTTTTACCTCGACTCTTTCAAAACAATTTTCACTTCAATTTAATGTTTAATAACAGATAAATACATTTATAAACAAACCACTTACAAACTTATCACTCCAAGCTTAGCATAAAAATAAATGATATCAAAAACCCTCTTAAAAATAATGCCAAAAATTAATTTCACCTTATACCTCCTATGTTCCAACTATAAGCCAAATATCATCCACCAAATATCAACTATAGTCAACAATTAATCAACATGGCACATACCTCATAAATTAATCAATATTGCACATACCTTATAAAAAAATATTTTCATTTTTGCGAATGGGAATCGACCCTCCGACCTCAGCCTTCCAAGCATAGTGCTCGATCGCTTGTGCTAGCCAAGCGGTTGAGACTAACCTTTAGCCTCAATGTTTTATCCCTTGCCACCTCTGATGAAAACAATAGCAAAATACTCCAACTGACGTTAGGGTGAATCGAACCCCAAACCTTTATTCTACCAACAAGTTACATAGGACCTGCTTGCCACTTGGGCTACAAGCCCTCCCTGAACCAAGACGTCCTCCACCTTGTATTTATCCCTGTCGCTTGCTCGGTGATAAGATTTTCAACACGTTTTGCTATTTCATGATCTATTTTCTCATGCGCATTAACTTAGGATTTTAATACCTTACAAAATAATTTTTTCTTCTTCCTTTTATATGCTTTCAAATCATTTTCATGGTGTCAGTGTAAAACTTAATATACTCCATCTTAAATTTGAATTTTGACGCCCTTTTCCAATTTCAAATTTAGTTTTATATTTAATATAATATTTAACTTTGGGTTAAATATTATATTATTTAATTTTATTATTAAGTAATACTTTGTCATGGGGGCCTTCGTCAATTCTAATTTTTCTCTTTTTAATAAGCCCTTTTGGCTTAATTATTATAATATTAAAATATTATAATATCTTCTTTTTTCTCTTCAAAACCATGGGCATTAACCTTTTACCTTCAACCTTTTGAGCAACCTTTTGGTTTGTAATATAAAATATTGTAACCATTCCTTTTACCAATTTTCTTGTACCAAAATGAACTTTACCTTGCACCAAATACTTGACATCAATGAGAACATAATTACTCAAAATTTCCAACATGTACAATCACCTTTTTCAATTGATTCATTTATGCATTATCTCTTCACTCATGTAAATAGTAGTGGCACTAGTGGTTCAACACACTTTCTAAAATTATTGTAAACATATATCTAGAAACAAGTAACTATGCTTATAGACATCATAAAATCTTATTATTTTTTAATATAATTTTTTTTTTAGGGAAGTGTTTCACAAGAGCTATAGGTTATCTAAAACATCCACTAAATACTAAAGACTTTGTATTATGGAAGAGAATTAAGATCTTGTTATCATTTTCTTCCACTACAAAAAATATTTTCTAATAATGGCTTCTAATAATAGAGAACATGGGTGTTTAGGTCTATGAAAGTGATGAAATCTAGGTGGAGGGGGTCAACTAAAGAATATTCTTCCCTAGAAACAAGAATGATCTTATCTCCTTGAAACTAAGAATTCACCTTAATCACATCCAAGTTCCCCCTTTAGATGGTTTTCATTGGACAACTTCTTTTATTATGATAATGTTAGACAACTCCCTATGAAGATGGCTCTCTTTAGATGATTTCTTTTATGACAGTATGGTTATACAACTCCCTATGTATATAGATCCCTTCAAATAACTTCCTTTATAATGGTAGTGTTAGATGTCTCTCTATGCAAATGATACTTAAATGGATTTATGAATGATGGTACACACTTACCATTATATCACCTCTAGATAACACATGCTTGCCATGGTGGAGCTTCCAAGATAATATGTGCTTGCCATGATGACACTTCTAAAATGATATACTCCTTCCATGATGACACTTGCAATATGAAACATAGTTTCCACAATCATACTTCCCCTTGAAATGATCTTGTGATATTATAAAAATTATGCTTCTTCTCAAATAGTATATATACCTATAATCCTCACCATGTCCTCACCTACAATTCTACATGCATTAGGTCATACAATCACTTTTCTCTCTTACTTTTCTTATCTTCTCTTCTCTATGTATGTTGTCCTCTATTTTTTTCCCTATTGATTCCTCTTATTTTTATGTATAAGTGGTAGTTACAAATAAGTGATAACTACCTTTCATATAACCATCTTCTTGTGTAAATTCTTCCACATCATACTCATTGGGTAAGAGAAATGCTTCATGAGATCCAAATCATGAAAATAATTTTCTCTTGCAGGTTATTTCCACTTGAGCTTGGATTTCTTTATAGGGACACCTTATCTATCTTATCTTTGCCTTCCTTCGAGAATAAAACCTTCTATTGTAGAATGCAATCAACATTTTTAGACTTTATCATATTCTATTGCATCCATCCAACCATAATCAACAAGAATTTTGTTGGCTACTTTCTCTTGTTGCCAACACTTTCTTTTAGAATTATTATATCCTCCATAAATACCATAAGGATGTAGGTGTCAACACCTAATTGTCACATATTTATATCTTCCACATTGACTATAAAAACCCATCCTAACCTTCATCTCCTATATTGATTTCTCTTCTCACAATTTTAGTCTCACTACTTCCTACTTGACATATATCTAAGTCCTTCATTCTCTAGCATTATAACTAGTATTATAGGTATTTTCTTACCTTGACCATATCTTCCCAATTATTTACCATTAAATCTTATTCATTTCATTAATTTAGAGCCAATACCTTTGGTGTGCTTTTCAAAGTATCCAATCTCTTCACCACAACTATGTTCTTCAATAATATGGTCTTGTCCACAACCATCACAATAATAAATTATAACATGGTATTCATATTTATATACTATATTTTAATCATTCCTTTTCTCTTTCTCTTTCTCTTTATGTACAATACCACTCAGATGTGATTTAAAAATAGAAGTGGGAACCATTGCACTTTTGTCTTCATCATAATTACTACTTGTGACCTAGGTCAACTACCTCTTCCCCATGCTTATTATCTTGATTTTTTTTACCCTTACCTTCATGTGTTTAACAACTTCTAATCCTACCATTTATACCTTTAAATTTATCTTATAACCCTTTAAAATTTGGTTTTTTGTAATCAAGCATACTACAAGACTATGATCCACTTTTTCTCCTTTGTCCTATAATTAACTTAATATGGACCTCTTGCAATATTTCTCAATATTGTAGGTTTTCACCCTACCACTATAAACTACCTTTCTATCAAGATGCTATGGTCTTCTCAACAAGACATGATAAGTTTTCATAGGCATAACATGATATAGTATCTCATCATTGTAATAACTAATTTGAAATTCTATCATACATTATTCACTTACCAAAATTTGATGTCCCTTTTATACCATGAGACTTTGTATGAATTTGGGAGTTTGATTCTCTTCAAACCAAGTTTTTATACCATCTCTATAAACAATAAATTATATATACTCTCATTATCCATAATGATTTTACAGCACTTGTCTTTCAATTTGTATATGGTTCTAAAAGGACTTATTCTTTGCATGAGTTCATGCTCATCTTTGGTTGTTTTTAACAACACCTTACTCATCATGAGAGACTCTCCTTGTTTCATTACCTCTACGTATGTGATATTCATCTATAGATTGAGATAAATATATAAAACCTAATATCTAGGTGAAGGAAGCAAGTTACATAAGTAATAGTAAACTTATTATAGTATAGAATTTAAAAACATATAAAATTATAACTCAAATATTTATTCATTCTTCCATTATTCCATGCCCAAGTGCAAGAACATTATGAGTATTTATAATAAATAGCCAACAAGGAATAAGTGATAAAAATTTCAACACAATATGATAGATCACGACACATGTGTATAGGATACAAAAGTCAACACAATGTGAGAGATCATGCCACTTGGAATCTATAAGTAAATATATAAGTAAACTTATCATAAGTGCTAGGATAAATAATACATAAAATATTAAAATGCACTAACATCCCCCCATAAGAGCTTAGGTGGATATGGGTAGATGGGTCTTGATAAATGTGTAGCCATAGTAGATATCAATGTACAAAATAATCTTTCATAAATGGGAAAAAAGGAAAAACCTATAGGAACAACACTCCCTTTCAAAAGAGAAAAAAGACTAAGGGGCCACGCTTAATGGAAGTGTATCTTACACCCCTAATAATACTTTTAATGGATAAACTTACATTTTGTGAAAGTTTTGGTGAAACTATCTATGACTTGCTATGATGTAAGACAATATTACAAATTAAGAACCTATTCCTATATGAGCTCTTTGATATAGTGCATATGCATATCAATATGTTTGGTCCTCTAATGATAGACTAGATTCTTTGAGATTTGGATAGTACTCTAATCATCATAAAACATGATTATGGGTTTCTAAAAAGGTAGGCCAAGTTAAATAATAATATTTTCAACCCAAACAACCTCAATGGTAGCATCCATAGCTTCTTAATAGTCAACTTTTATGGAATATAATACAATGGCATTTTTTTTTTACTTTACCAATAAATAAGGTAAAAACCAAGGTGAAAACTATAGCTAGATGTAGACTTATGATCATCAAGATCACCTACCCAATAAACATCTATGTAGACAACCAAGGAAAAAGTAGTAGCTATAGAATAGTGAATCTTGATGTTGTAAGTACCCCAAACATAGTGAAGGATGTATTTGATTGCTTTCTAATGAGGCTCATAGTGTTCTTACATAAAGCATGAAACCATACCAACTACATAGGATATGTTAGGACATGTATAATTTAAATATATGAGGCTATCAACAAGTTGATTATACAAAGTGGAATTAACATGTGGAGTGGAACATTGTTTTCTTACTTTAAATTTCAAACATACAAGGAGTTGGACTAGACTTATAGTCATTCATACGAAATCTATCAATCAGATCAAGAGCATACTTGGATAATGAAAAATTAAATACAAAAGGATATTTTATGATCTCAATCCTAAGAAAGTAGTGAAGTAAGCCCAAGTTTGTCATAGCATATTTGTCTTGTAGAGCAAATTTGACTCTGCTAATACTAGGTGAAGAATCCATTGTAATGATCAAGTAATTAGCATGGAGAACTAGGAATATGTAATGCATCATCTTTCCTCAAAATATAAACATTATAATCTGAGTGGCATCTCACAAATACATGATACGATAAAGGATTTCGTCTTCCCATACCAAGTCCAAGGGGCCTATTTGAGGCCATATATAGACTTTCACAATCTACACACCAATGATGAATTCTAAATAAACTTCTATGGATGATCCATATGTATCTCCTCCTAATGATCACCTCAAAAAATGTATTCTTCACATCCATATGATGTATAACTCAACCATGGGTTTTATAAATAGCAAATTCAAGCAAATGGAGTTCATTTTTGTAATTGCAGCAAAGGTCTAAGTGTGGTCAATGCTAGGAATCTATGAAAAAAAAATTTCCACAAGTCATTATTTGAACTTATCAATAGTTCCATCCACAACATATTTTGTTCAATAGATCCACTTGCATCGAACTAGTTTCCTTCCCTTAGGAAGGGGGGTTAAGTCCCATGTATGATTCCTTATCAAGGAATTGTATTCTTCCTCCATTGTCTAATCCCACTCAGTAATACCATATGCTTCCTAAAATAATTATGGATCCTAAGAGAACATAGACATGAGAAAGGTGTTGATGTTGTGATCGAGTCCTCCTAGATTTGGTAGGATCTTCAATAGAAGTATCTACATCATGAAGAGTATTGTAGGTCCAAAATAGCATTGAAGTGAAAGAGGATGGAGCCTCTAAATTCTAAATTAGAGATGAAGGTGCTAAATATTAAGAAGCTTCCTTTGAATTACTATCACTGGAATATTGTGTGAGGAAATATGGAGAAGTGTGGGAGAGTTTTTTCTGGAATATTGAACTGTTGATGAGTTTCTATATGTAGAAATCAATACCCTTTGAAACCATCAAGATAGCCAATGAAGATAGAAGGTTTGCTTCGATGTTCCATTGCCTTGTAATTATTTTAATGAGCATGTTCTCATGTAAAGGATCCAAAAAATTTGAAATATTTCATTGTGGGATTTTGACTATGCCATGCTTCAAAATAGTTATCCCTTTCAACACTTTATGAGTGATATAGTTCTAAATATAAGAAACATAGTTTATGGCTTTAGCCCATTATTATCATACAAGATATCATGAGTGAATCATGCAACTTGCCATTTCTTTTAAGGACCGGTTCTTTTGATTAACAACTTCATTCTATTATGGCTTATTTAAAAATAAAAGTTGGAGATCTATCCCTTCAAGAGAATATAACTACTCAAATCTATATTTTATGTATTCTCTGCCATTGTCCATGTGGAGAATCTTGATGTATTTTCCTGACTATTTTCCAACAACAACCTTAAATTCCTAAAAGTGTTGAAAGACTTCACCTTTCTAACAAAAAAATAGATCCAATTATAGCAATAAAAATCATCAATTAAGGTGAATACATAATGATATTTGATGAAAAAAATGTTGTAAATAGACCAAGTCACTATGAATAAGTTCCAACACTTGCAAAGCTCAACAAGATTTCCCTTTGCCAAATTTTTCTATAGGATGTTTGTGTATGGTACATTTGGGGCATATCCCATTTGAAAAACTAATGTGAGAGAGTCTTGTAACCATATCCTATTGTGCAAGCTATTGTAAATAGTGGTAGTTGAGATGGCCAAACCACTCATGCCATAACTTACTCTTTGTATTAGAGTGAGTAAGCAATATGGAGGATGGGAAATCAATTACAAAATGAGAGAAGGCACATAAACACATTATATGATTAGGCTTTCCAACTACTATAGGTTTTTCATCCTCTATATCATATATTAGCACTACTTTTGGAGTGAACTCAACTTTCTTATCCTATTTTAGTTTACACAATATGAGATAAAGGCAACCATAAATTGTATTACTTTGAAGAGGTATCATTATAAAAGCAAAATCATCATGAACAAATTTGGGTTGGTTAATCTACTTAGCTATAGTTTAGCATATCATTATATTTATAGACTATAACATGTAAATGTGACTCATTTTTTGAGGCACTTAAGCATACAATTAAAGGAAAATCTAATATGCAATAATATTTTTGTAACCTAACAAAAATGGATCTAGTTATTATTTCATCTAGATATTCACCTCGATGTAGTGGTAAGTTGTTTATGTTGTGCACAAGAGCTTAGCTTGGGGAGATGGAAAAATGAGTTTAGCTTAGGATATGTGAAAAGAGTCAATAGATATTTCATTAACCTTTTAAAATGGATCTAGCTTTTTTTTTTTCTATACATACATAAGGGTAATACTGATATTGATATGATCTGTATGGTTAAAAAATCATAGTATTGAAATTGGAGATGATTGGGTTGATAAAAAATATTTTATTTTTATGAGATATAGAAGGGATTTCTAAAGGGTCCTCAAACCTTGTACAATAGGATAAGCATTGCAAAACATGGCCTAAGACCAACAATACAAGGATAATAAAAACTATAAATCACTAAAATTGGTCATCCATCACCAAGTGAATTACCTATAACTTGATACAATAAATAAAATTAGAACAAATTTGGTGAACCCCCCAGCCAACCAATATTCCCGCATGATTTCACCATAAGACCTTTGTTCATAAATAGTAAAATCTTAAAAAACATCAAGAAGCATGCATTACTAAGTCCAATTGAAGAAGACCTTCAATAAAATTATCTCTCCAAACAGATAGACCATTGAGACTAATACCTAGGTTTTCCATAAAGTTAGCATGGTAGTTTCCTTCTCTAAAGATATGCTTTATCTCCCTATCATCTCTAGCCTAAATAATCCATCTAGATTCCATAATCCTAGCCTCAATGTTCCAACTGGGGACTAAATAATCTTTTATCAAGTTTATAATACTAAGCGAGTCTCCTTCAATGTAAACTTTTTTATATCTCATCTTCTCCACAAGTAGGAGACTTGTTAAAGGGTTCTGACCTCCACAACATGGCAAGTCTAGATATTTAATAATATGACACACTAATATAAACCCACCTCTATCATCCCTAAGCACCCCACTCACACCAACATTACTGGGATTACTCTTTGAAGCTCCATAAAATTTTAGTTTAACCTAACCCGAAGAAGGATATTTCCACCTCACAAGGGCTCAAGTATTAGGACCAAGAATACAAACAACCCTCTTGCTCTATTGAAAGACAATTTTTATTTTGAACTCAACCTCCTCAAATTTTCCCTCCTTCAACGCTAGAGAGGACACATTATCTAGGGTGGAAGATAAGTATTTGGCACAAAAAAAGGTAGGATATCTTTTAATGTTTTTAAAAAATTTACTATTCCTCTCCTTCCACATCCACCAAAAAAATGTGGCAAACAAAAGTTCTAAAAATATTTCAGCCTTGGAGAGTTAAAAGGAGATGACCATTGAGTGCAAACATCAACAAGCAAACTTGGCACCATCCAACTCAATCCCAAAAATAAAAATAGAGTTAGGAACTTCCTTAGAGAATTAGCATTATAATAATAGATGGTTTGTCTATTCATCATTAGTATCACAAATTCAACATCTATTTGGAAATCGACCAACCTCTTCGATGATCATAATCTTATTCTCTATTTCCAACCAGAAAAAGATATTCACATTTGGTGTTATAACCTTAAGTAATACTTTGAAATGTGGGACCCATGGAGGAGTCCTAACAACCAATATATTGTAGGAAGACTTGAATGAAAAGGATCCATTATTTCCCTATCCAAAATATCCCATCCTCTTCATTTCTCTATTTAATGACCTGAAACTTCAACTTATTAGCAATTATAATCCAAGCTTCAAGTTCAGTATTATTGAGAATAGATGGGTCTAACTATTTCCAAACCTTCATCCCATTTACCACCTCAATAAATTCAACCACCATAGACCCAAATACTAATCTGGTCCTAGGCTCCAAACATCCTAGATTTGGAATCTACACAAGGGGCTATTCCATCAAACAAATATCTTTCTAGAAATCAATCTTGAGTTCATCATCCAAAATCCACCTGCAACCTTTGAATACTAGCACACTTGAATTTTGTAAACTCAACCAAAATTCTGAACTAGAAGTCAGTAAAGGATCGAAAAGCAAAAAATTATCCTATCTCAAGTATTTGGCTGACACAATGTTGACCCAACTAGTTTTATTTTAATTTACCAACTTCCATCTCTATTTTGCAACTAGAGCATTATTCATCTACCAAATTTTATGGATACCTAATCCACCATCCTTTTTAGTTCTACAAACAAACTCCCAACCTACTACGTGAAAATTTTTCTTCTCATTAGTCTTGGACCAAAGAAACAAATTTTGAATATGCTCAATCTTTGATAAAATGTTGTTAAGAATTCAAAACATAGATAAGAATAAGTTTTGAATACTATGAAGAGTAGAATTTACCAATGTAGTCTTGTTAGCTTGACTAAGAAGGAATCCTTTCCACCTGACAAACTTCTTCTACAATATCTCCACCACTGTTTCCCAAGGCAAATATTGGATCCTACCTTTAAACAGAGGTATTCCAAGATAAATAGATGGGAGGGCAGCCACCTCACAATCCAACATGTGAGAAATTGTCCTCTATCTCGCTAAGGGGGTATTCAAAAAGAATATTTTGCTTTTAATACAGTTTTTCTTTTTCCCAACTATAATTTTAAATACCTCCAAGATTCCTCTTAGCACCTTTACTGAGGAAACTGAAGTAATGAGGGGGAGTAGAACATCATCTAAAAATTTGTGATGAGAAGTAGGATCCATTAGCAAGGTAGGCTTGATAACTTCCACGAAGGGTTATAACTTGATAGCCCTATCTAGAGAATTTTCCACTAAGATATAGAGGTAAGGGGGTAAGGGGTCCCCTTGGAAAATACCTCTTAGAATTAAAAAATAACCTATTAGGGACCCATTTAATAAGACCAAAAAATTAGCATAAAAGATACAAGCATGGACAAGTTTTATCTAACTTTGTAAAAATCAAATTTTCCCAAAACCTTTAATAAAAACTCCCACAAAACTCTATCATAAGCCTTTTATGTCTAATTTGAGGAGGAGACCAACTCTACCACTTTTATTAGCCAAATGAAGGATTTCATGGATAGCTATGATAATTTTCAAGATCTATCTCCCTGACACAAATCCATTTTGGACTAAATCAATCAAGGCTAGAAGACAATATAGTAATCTTTTAACAAGGGCCTTTGTCAAAAGTTGTTAAATAGTGTTACATAAGTTTATGGGTATAAAGGCACCAATAGTCTTGGAGATCAGAGTTAAATAAGTAGAATTCATTCCAAACGGAATATGATTTATGGTTTGGACCTCCCAAAGTGAATCAACAA
Source organism: Wollemia nobilis (assembly GCA_028583015.1). Classification (NCBI taxonomy): domain Eukaryota; kingdom Viridiplantae; phylum Streptophyta; class Pinopsida; order Araucariales; family Araucariaceae; genus Wollemia; species Wollemia nobilis. The sequence goes on from JAQPPZ010016931.1 coordinate 7,135,924, forward strand.
TATCCTTCCCAAAAATGTACCTGTACTTCTAGAAAAAGAGGGGATGAAACCATCAAAACCTGGAGCCTTTATTTCTTCCATTGCAAAGATAGCAGCTTTGAATTCCTCATTGCTTAAGGGAGAGACAAGGTTTTGGTTCATATTAGTTGTGACAAGGCTTGGAATACTACCAAGCATATTATTTTGGTCTTTCTCATTACAAACCTCTTCCACCCCGATGAGATTTCTTAAAAATCCACAACCTCAGTTCTTATATCCTTAATGTGCATAGCACTAGATCCATTAGCTTTTTGAATTTCTCTAATCTGATTGGTGCTTATGTGCTTCAAGATTGTGCTATGAAAAAACTTAGAATTTTTATATCTCTCCTTTAGCAAAATCACCTTAGACTTTTGCTTCCACAAAATTTCCTCCTTGACAATAGTGTTATAAAATTCGGCCAACACCTCATTTTCTTTGTGTCTAATCTCTTGATATTTATTTTCAACTTTTATCTTAGATTCAATAGCTTTTAGTTGACTTTTTAGGTCTTTCTTCTTTTGTAAAATATAGCCAAAAACCCTTTTATTCCATTCTTTAAGATCACTTTTAACAACTCTAAGCTTCGTTGTAATTTTGAAAGGGTTGAAGCCTTGGACCCTCATCAACCACTATTTTTTTATTTCAACTTCCAACTAAGGATGAAGGCACCACATTAGATCAAACCTAAATGGCCTAGGTAATCTGGTTTCTTCCTAGTCCACTTTAAAACATAAGGGGTTATAGTTGGAGCCAATTATTGGTAGAGAACAAAGGTATAAATTCCCAAATCGTGGAAGGCACTCCACCATATATAACCTTATTTGGATGAGCTAGTTACCCACTTGCCTATTGCTCCAAGTATACCTTGAAATCTTAAACTCAACATCCAACAACTCATTGCCATTCACAATATTTGTAAACTCTTCCATGCTTTTTGATATTGGGGAGTTCTCTCCATTTTTATCCATAAAAATAGAGGGAAATTAAAATCCTCTACTAGGCATGAGGATTCTTGAGCAAAAATCCTTCTCATGGAACTTAGAGTTTTCCACAACAAGTTTCTACTAGGTCTAAATTTTGGTGTATACACATTAGTTATAATCCACATTTTATCACTTTCTTTGTTATAGAATAGAATATTAATAATCGTATCCAAGGAATAAATTATAGATCCCTCAAAAATTTTGGTATCCTAGAGACAAATGAGTCTCCTAGAAGAACCATTGGATGGGCTTATAGAAAAATGGGCTTATTTCAAAATCCTTCTTCTAACAACTTCTATATCCTAACCATCCAACATGGTCTCTTGTAGGAAAAATATTAGGTAAAATTTCTTTATGTAAGGAAGGGACCACCCATTGTTTAGAAATCTTATTTAGGCCCCTAACATTCCAAGAGAAGCACCTCATTTATAATATTTGGAATTACATTTATTTTTTCCAAACACCCCATGGTTACTTTGGTAAACAAAATCTAGATTTAGTTGTCTTACTCATACATCCTTCCCTTTTCCAAGTTTGAGAAGAGCTTGAGATCCATTTGTGATCTCATAATCCATTTCCCTCTTTCTCACAGATATGTTAGGGGGCTTTTCTAACTTTTGCTTAACACCCACATCCACATTTCCCTTCTTTTATCTCTAGGTTTTATGACCTGGAGAACCTTTCTCTAGATAGGTCTTTGGGGAGCTAATAGCAGAACCTACCTTATAGGTCATCAATTGAATCACAAACTCCTCAATAGCATAACCAATACAAATCTCATCAAAAGAATTATGAATAACAACCTTAGAATAAATGGTTTCAAAAATTATATCTGACTAACATACCTCAGTAAGACCAAGATTTGAGGCTAAATTATTATCCTTATATGTCTTCTCAATCACCACCAAGTTTGCTAGGATCAATTCTAAGGGTTGTGCAATCTCCTCCATCAAAGCCTTCAACTTATAAACCTTGTCCTTCTAGGTTTGAGCTTCTCCTTCCCTCATATTTGAGTAATTACCACCTAAATACTCCAATGGTACTTGGTCTAAGTTCTCCTTTTGGATTCATTTTATTCTTGCAAATATCTTTTTCTTCTACACCTATGCCTTCAGGGGACATTGGTTCACTTGGTAACCCAATTTTCCATAGCTAGAGAACCAAATCAACCTATATTATAAATAATATGTTGGTCCCAAGTACCTAAGAGTGAGATAAGCTCGATAGAAGAGGGAATATATACCTCTAGATCTGCCATAACACATATTCTTGCATACACCATTCTTGATTTGGCTTTGGTTATTAGATTGATAAGAAGGAGATCCTCCATAGCCTTGGCCACACCTCTCAACACATCTTCATGCCAAATATAGTAAGGTAGGGCAAGGGGATGAACTCACAAAGGCATAGAGCTCACACTTTGTGTATGAATATTGAAATAAGGTTCCATCTTACACAAAAGTATACCACTTTTACCATAGAACTAGGGGTCTCCCCCTAGGATATAATTTGCATCTTCCATGCAGTTTAATCTGATAGAGAAAATGCTTTAAAGGCTGCTACAATTTCCATAGAGCCTAAAATTTTCTACTTCACTTGTGCTCATCTTTGAATTGAATCTAGGTCTAGCCTCACCCCATGGAACTTTCCCAAAATATCACAACCACCATCACCCATAGTGAACTTAACCCATTCACTCAGGATGTTAATGGTATTTCCCATAGGGGATATGTTGTAAATAGGTTTTGAGAATGTCTCTCTCACACCTTTAGATATTACTGTAGCATACAAAATATTGATGATTAAGTTTTTAGGGTAAAACTATGGGCCATGAGAATGGAACTCAACCTTTAGCTTACTGTTTGATAGTCCATGGCTTCCCAAAGGACCTGTGAATCTAGTATACATATCTCCTATAGACACACCATCTAGTTAATCTATAACTACCACATTTGAATCAAAGCTAGTTTCCACATCCACATATTTTAATAGCTCCCATTGTCATTTCACAAATCCATGTAAATCAAAGTCAAAGTCTCCTACTCCCACCCTTTTCCACCTTGATTGCCACCATTAAAATTCTAGATCTCCCTTCTCCATTGAACCCTTGTATGATTTTTCTACTCTACTAGGATTTTTGAAGTTATTGCTCAGATCCTAGTCCTCCTATGGAACCTCCACTCCATGTACCTCTTATACCAATGCTCCTCTAGGGTTATCATTGTTGTTGCTTTGCTAGGATTACCATTGTCGATCTACTAGGGTTTTTGAAGCCACTACTTAGATCTTGCGACTCCTTTAGAATATTCACTCCATGCACCTTTGATACCACTATCCAGATATCACTCCTCCCTTGGAACCTCCACTCCGTGTGATCAAAAGTATTTTTGATTAAACAGTTAGTTTTCTTTTAAATTAGCAATCAACTTAATAGGACATTTGTATATGATTCTAACCCCTCTCACTACCATAATTATGGAACCTAAACATACATAGGGAGATTCCAAGTGCTTTGCATTTGCAATATGAAATACCAAAAGCAATAGTTCTCCAGGTCCACAATAACAAGAAGGATAGTGGTGAATCTTCCATAAATTAGTTTAATTTTTCTTATTTTTAATATTTAATAAAAAATTATAGTATTAAGTAATTATATTTACACATAATTATTGATAGATTTAATATGTTTAGATCTAATTTATACATTTTTTTATAATAATATGTGTATTTGTCATTGTTATGATATTGGGCTCACATTGCAGAGACCCATGATAGAATTACGGGAAGGGTGGTAACCCTTGTTGTATGCTTCAATTGCTAAAGTATCTTTGACAAAACAAAAAAAAGTTTGTCGTCAATTAAAATTATTTCTTTCTTTCCTAATAGTAATTATGATTTTAATAAGTATTTTAGAATTTGCATAATTTTTTGTTGAATTTTTATGTGACTCTAAATACATAAGGAAAATTTTATCCCCATTAATTTCAAATAAGTATCTCAAATAGATTTTCAAAAGTTTTGTATGCAAGCACTATCAAACTTTTTTTTTTTTTTTAACTTCTAAAAAAATTTACTTTATATTAGATTAAATTAAATTTATTTTATTAAAATTATTCTCATAAGTCACTCAGTGTATATTCAAATCCTATAATCAAGGGGCTATTATACCATTTTTCACATTCAATACTTTCCATTATGAGTGTCATAGTTATAAATATTATGCAAGAGAGGTAATAATATGAATTAGAACACAAAAAAAATTAATATTTAATTTTTAAAGTGCATTATTCCTTTTATGTCATTATATTCCATCAAAAAATGTTAAGAATAATTCTCCATATGCATACCCCCATATATTTTAATATATAAAGGGAGATTTTCATGTTTTAATGCGCAAGTTAAGAGTGCCTTAGTTACATCGAGTGATATATTATTATTATTTAAACTAGAGGATATTGAAGAAACCTTGTTGGACTAAGCCAAGAGCGGGTGAAAATATATATGAGATAATTTTCTAGACAAAAATAATGTATTCAAATTAGAAGGAATTAACACTAGACTATAAACATGTGAAGCTGAAGAAGAGTGAAGTTGGAAAGAAGTTGAGAGTACAATAGAAGATGTGACACCAAGAGCATAACAAGATGTAGAGGTTGAGATCATAGGCAAGGAAGTAAAGTTTTATGAGGATAAGCAAAGTTGATTTCTTATAAAAACCTTAGAAGAGAATAATAATTAATTAACTATAATGTTTTTGGTATATTTTTTAATGAAGAACATAATCTTAGACTAAGAGGGGGGGTGAACAGTATAAGATCAAAACTTTTACTTTTATTTCCAAAGAAATATTGCTTATAAATTTCTCAATAAATTTTATGGGCACCAAACCACAAGAGACACCAATTCCCTATTACAAAGTTCTTGGACACCACTCCACAGGAGACAAAAATATCCTCTCAGTTTTATGGACACCACTCCACAGGAGACGCCAATCCCCTCTACTCTAGTTTTATGGACACCACTCCACATGAGACACTAGTCCCCTTTGATTTTGGTTTTATGGACACCACTCCACAAGGGATACCAATCCCCTCTACTTTTTTTTTTTGTGGACACCACTCCATAGGAGACACCAATACCCTCTACTTCTAGTTTTGTGGACACCACTCCATAGGAGACACTAATCCCCTTTGCTTCTAGTTTTGTGGACACCACTACATAGGAGACACCAATCCCTCTACTTCAAGTTTTATGGACACAACTCCATAGGAGACATCAATCCCCTTTGCTCTATTTTGTGGACATCTATCCATAGGAGACACTAATCCCTTTTGCTCTGATTCGTGGATCTTTATCCACATGAGATACCAATCCCCTTTGCTCTAGTTCATGGACCTCTATCCACAGGAGACACCAATCCCCTTTGCTTTGGTTTGTATACATCTATCCATAGGAGACACCAATCTCCTTTTCTCTTGTTTGTGGACCTCTATCCATAGGAAATACCAATCCCCTTTACTCTGGTCTACTCTAAAGCCTACTCAAATCTGCTCCAAGCCTACTCATAAGGCTTGCTTAAATCTGCTCCAAGCCTACTGACAAGGCTTGCTCAAATCTGCTCCATACCTACTCTAAAGGCTTGTTCAAATCTACTCTAATCCTACTCACAAGGCTTTCTCAAATATGCTCCAAGCCTACTCACAAGGCTTTCTCAAATATGCTCAAATCTTCTCACAATCCTGCTCAAATCTACCTCAATTCTGCTCACAAAAACTGCTCAAACAATCCTAATTCTTGCATAGAAACAATTGCATATATCTTTCCCAAAAGTGCTTTCTTTGACTAAAGTAATTCAAACATATTCTACCTAGAATTATTTTTCTTCATGAACATATAGAGAATGATATGCATTACAAATACTCAATATGTTCTCACATTCATTAACTCTGTCACTTTCACATGTCTCACATTCATTGCATTTAAAAGGATACTCTAGTCTAGCACTTGATAGTTGACCTTCTTATGTAATTCCAAAATTAATCAAAACCAATGCACATACTTGCTTCACAAAACTGGTCTATAGCCCTTGCAAATTTATTCCCAATATCACTCAAAAATAATGCATAGATTTGCTTCACAAGATTGGTCTATAACCCTTGCTAGTATATTTTCAAATTTATTCAACAATAATGCATAACTTTATTCTCAAACCCTAGCATATATATTTCCAATTTCACTCAACAATAATTCACCAATACTCCCATCGTCAATCAATCACTAATGCACATCAAATTTACTTTTAAACCCTTACACTTTTATTTCCAATTTCTATCAAAGCAATGCACACTCAATCAATCCTTATACCTCGAACCATATTAAATCAAAGTACTTTCTTCAAATAGAAACCACCCTCTAGAAATATTTTAAACCATCATACCTCTAAAACTGCTTTGATGAAGATGTGTCCTCAAAACCTGTCTCAAAAATAATTTTCCTTTCTTGTGCCACTTCAAAAACTAGTTAGTAAATCCCTTTTTCTCTTCTTAATTAGATATCAAAATATTCTCATTAAAATCCTTTATCAAAATGTGCTAAAAAATAATACCTTATATTTCTCTCACAATACAAACCCTTTTTATTCCCTTTCTATGATATGCCCAAAATTACAAGTAACAATAATCATAAATACACCTTATTTCTCCTTTCTAAGATATTCAAAATACAAATAACAATAATCTTAAACACACCTTATTTCTCCTTTCTAAGATATTCAAAAATTACAAATAACAAAAACCTTTACTACACCTTATTTCTCCTTTACTTTCAAAAATTATAATCTGAAAACAATACACCAACACCTTATTTTTCTTCAACCTTAATCTAGAAAAGTTTAATAAAAATTTTAGAACCTTTGGCATTGCTATGAATCAAACCTCCAACCTCACGACAAGTAACTATCTCTCAAGCACCTTGACTAGATGTGCTACCACGATGGCTGAGACCAAATGAGGGGCACCTTTTATTTAAACCATGTTTTGTGCACTTTCCAACAAAATAGCACAAAATTGGTGATGATCAAAATTGACATAGTGACCTCCTACAAAAAAGCACTTTGTGCATAGCCCACAACCGGTTGGACTACCCTGATGAATGAGACATCAAATGTAAGCAATAGTATTTTTTTTCTCCTCTCTTCTCCAAAGCAAAACACAACCGACATCCACGGGGTTCGACCCCTTGACCTTCTACCCAGCAAACCTCCACGTAGATCCACACTACCAGTTGGACTATCCAGTGAATGAACTCACAGGTGTGCAAGATAAAATTTGTATGTCCCTGCCTCATTTTTCATTGTCTTATCATCTTATATTTTTTTCATTTGCATTCATAGAGAAAACAATGTATTCGATTTTATTTGCATGTCATTAGTCGTTAATGTGAAAGGTAAATAAATCACCATATTTATATGCTTCCAAATGGCTTACGAAATTGTCACATCGGCTTCAAAAATAAACTCAAATTTCTTCCATATGTTGGCACCAAAAACTTTGGGTTATAATATTTAAATTAAATATTATAACTTTAACTTTTAAGCCCTTGTAATAATTAAATCCTTTGATTTAATATTGCACATTTATGTCCCTGCCTTGGTCCTTGGCTTTTATAAAATTTTGTCCTCATGCCATTTAAACCTTTATTTAAATCCTTTATCCCAAGCCTTGAACATTTATAATATATTTAAATCTTTTGTCCAAGCATCCTTAAACCTTTATCTTTTCCTTTATAATATTTAAATTTGAATTTTAAATATTATAAACCTTTATTTAATAGATATTTTCCTTGCCTTGTTCCATCCAAAATATATGCTTACCTTGAATAATTTTCCAACCTTTTCAACTACACATCCTTGAAGAATATTTCTGCCTTGAATAATATTCACCCTTTGACATCAATGACAACTCAATATACTTAATATTTCTAATAGTTAACTCTTGATGTAGTAATTGCATTATAGATCTATTTTGGGAGTTGCTTGTGTTAGAGTATATTACATTATTTGATATATGAGAATATCAAGAGTCTCTTAGACATGTGTCAAGATAAGAAGATCAAAGGTCATTTTATGAAAGCTATATTATGGATGCTAAGTTCCATAACATTGTTGTACAAGTTCTTTACATAATAAGAGTTCTACAAGTTGTGTTCTCTCAATTGTAAATTTTATTTCTATCAATATCTTGCTCTTTCTATATTACAATTATCATATATTTGATAATATTGAATTTATTATATGATTTTACATTAATATTAAACTACAACAAGTACTTGCTTTCATAGGTTTATTTACTTAGCTACAAAATCAATTCTTGTCTAGTGTGAAAAAATTGGTTAAATTCTATATACTTTAAATGGAGTTAGACCTAGACTCTATTAGAAATTTAAATAAAGTAAAAGCTAGGGTCTTTCCACTAGGTTGAAGGATAACTAGTAAATACTAGGACTCATATATAGAGTCTTTCCACTAGGTTGAAGGATAACGAGTGAAGACTAGGACTCATATTGGAGGTAAATCAATTTAAATACAGTTCATTATTTAGGAAAGTAGCCAACCCTAACATTGATAAAGGAATTGGGATAATGTTCACCGTTCGATAATAAGCCCAAGTGATAGTTGTAGACTATTATAGATTTAGATCTTGAAGATAGATCTTGATATTGATATAGTAAATAGAGGTATTGAAGAAAAAGGCCTTGATAAAAGTTTCAATGATTTAAGTCATATTAACCTTGACATTGGTCTAAGATAGGATAATATTAGAGGATTGAGACCCTTCAAAGAAAGAGGTCTATAGTGAACTTTGCAGCCCTTTATTAGTGAAAATAAAAGAGGTCATATTTAATATATATAAGATCTTTATTATAGAAAATAAAGGCAGCTTGAGTAAAGGTTTATGAAAGTCTCAATGTAAGCGATGGATAAGAAAGAAGGTTAGAGAAGATCAATGGAAGAAGAGTTATAAAGGAAGGCTCAAAAATTTAAGAAAATGTAGTAGTTATTAAGTTTTTAGGTTAGTAAATAACCAAATAATTAATTCAAAAGTATTAGAAATATTATTGAAATGGTAGGTTTAAATAGGAAAAATAATAGGCTATGAATAGCCTAAGGATATTAGAAAATAATATCCTAAGTTAACGCTAAATAACACGTTATAGGTTTCCCAACCCTAAAGGTAGCTAACAACTAACCTACTAACCAAGATAAATATCCAGGTTAAAAGTAAATAGTAATAGTAATAGTAAAAAGTAACAAACTACTTTTTACCATGAGGTAAATAAAATCTACCTAGGTGAATCTTACAAATTACCAAATGAGGTAATAATTTATAAATACTATAGCATAGTAAATCTAACATGCCCCCTTATTACATTATTTGGGTAATGTATATAAATATCCCAATAAATTGAAAAAGATGTTGATCTGTTGTATCGGGCTTTGTCATAGTTCTCTGGCTGCTCTAAGAAAGCCAATGGGTCATTCCTCACTTTGTCTTCACATCAATTAATGTCCTCATTTTTAATCTTGTCATCCAAATGGATTGCATGGGTAACCAACCGCTACAATCGCTAGGTGTACTAGAGTAGATCACTATATACGAGGTTCATTCGATTACAATATTATTTTGCAAAAGTTTTGATAAGGTAGCTAAGGTGTCAATCGCTGCTGAAAATGCGCCCTTATAAGTTTCCCGTCTTGTTGCAAAACATGTTGTAATGGAATCTTTGCAAGAAGTGTGACTAAGGTGTTAGTCGCTACCGAAAATGCACCCTTATAAGTCTTCTTATATTTTTACAAAAATTTGTGTGAAGTAAGAAAAGAAATGTGTATCCCCCCTTAATTGCAAAATATGTGCAACTCATGAAGATTTTTTAAGCTTTTACAAATATTGCCTCCTAGGCATATTTTACAGCAGAAAACCCTCCCTTTTATTACAAGTACCTCAAACAAAGAGAGTTTGCTATTTTATGAAGAATAAAAAGAGAGTGTAGATGGTGCTTGCCTAAGGTGACAAATTTGTTTCCCTTTATAATACTGTCTTAACCATGAGCACTTTGCATGTTCTTTCTAAACCAGAATTAGAATTGGAATTAGACACTTTAATAGCAACATTGCCTTTGTTTTGATTCTATGATGTGCCTTTGTCATTTTTGTTTTACTTATTTTTAAACCAACACCGATTGGTGTCATGGTTGTCCTTTTTACAATTTGCAAAAAACTTCTCTTGAGGTTTCTTTCATTCATCTTTTGAATATGATCCTCCCTTCTAAAAGTTTCCTTTCTTCTTCTCACCCTGATTTTTCAAGTAAAGTGCATTGTTTGTCACTTCATCGCTTTAGAGTTGATTTGCTTCCTCTATTTTAAGAAAATTGACTAACTCCACAAAGGTGACTATTCTTTGAGATACATTATGAGATGTTATTAACATCTTTTAATATTTTGGAAGAGCCCTCAATATTACTGAAGTCAATATAGTATCTTCTAATTTTTCTCCTAAAGAATTCAACTTTGACTTCAGTTCTGCTACTCTGTAGAGGAATAGTTCTACTGATTCTCCTGACTTCATATGGAGTGTATGAAGTTGTGTTTTAAGGCTTAGAATAGTTGATTGATTATTACCTTTAAAAATAGTACAAAGTGCATCCCATGTAGCTTTACCATTTTTATCTTCACTTATGTGAGGTTGGATCTCATCAGTAGTAGCTAGGAGGATTAACATGAGAAGACAATTGTTCTTTTTATCCCATGCTTTTTGATCTTCTCCTAGTGATGTGGGTCTTGTTTCAGTGCCATCTACTAAATCCCATATTTCCTCTATAGTCAATATGGCTTTCATATTAGTTTTCCATGTTGAATAGTTAGGACCTTTAAGCAATTGTGTATCATTTAGGTATTTTTTGATAGTTTCCATGATGAAGGTTCTAGAATTTGCACTAATATGATCTTTCTTTCACTCTTAAGTGGTATTTAATGGCACCTACCTGAAAACTCTCTTTGAATAAAGATGATCAGTTTGAGGATATTTTAAACCAAACAAATAAGAAGTAAAAGAGAATTCACTCAAAAAGATATTTAATGGTACCTGCCTAAAAATCCTCTTGAAGAGGAATAATTAGAGAGGATATTAAGCCAAACAAATAAGAGTTAATTTTAGGGTTTGTAAGGAGAGAATATCAATTTTACAAATGGCTTATACTTGTGCAAATAAAATACACAATTTATTATGAAATTTTTGGGTTTTCAGTGCTCTTGATTTTGATGACTTATAATTGCAAAGAATAAGAAATTAAATGCAATGATCAATCAAAGAGTACCCACAAAATTATTATCACTGAGGTGTCAGATGCAACCAAAAATGCATCTAATTTTCCAATTTGTAATAAAGGTGCCAAGTAATATCGAAAATGCACCTTTATCACCAAATTTTGCAACAAAATTATGATTCGTGTTGTGCAAAAATTTGATATTTTATGCTCCTCTTGTTTTCCAATTTTGCAAAGAATGTTGCATAAAACAATTGACTTTCCTTTTGATTTTGCAAAATAAACAATGTTTTATTTTTAAGTGCTCCTCACTTTATGTTACAAGTTTGCAAAGAAATACAATTGCTTGTCTTCCCCCCTTTGATTTACAAAATGAAAAAAGTAGCACTCCTTTCAAGTCAATTCAACACACGACCCGCATTTGAAAGGCTTTCCAGAACCAGTCGACACATGACTTTGTTTTTATGGACCCAAGGTCTTAAATTTCTTCTCAATTTTGAAAAAAAATAGAATGTGCAATTTCATGTATTATATCCCCCCTTGGAGAAAAAAATGCACACTTCTCCTTTGAATTTTACAAAATTTTGTGTCCTTGTGTTATAATTTGGAAAAAAAAAATCAAGTTTGATCATTTATTGTTTGTAAAATTAACAAGGTTTGAGAATATTTTGAGGCTCCTAATTGCAAAAAAAAATGTGCTATTATTTGTCTTATATCCCCAGTTTTGGAGAAAACAAAAGCACTCTTTTGTATAGAAATTGCAAAAATGGACCTTTAGTTTTCTATTTTAATGCAAAATTCTAATAAATCTAATCATAATTTAATTAATAATAAAATTAATTTTGTAAAAAAACAATTTAATCTATTAAAAAAAAATGTTTTATACAAAAATATATAAAATTATTAAATAAAAAGATTAAAAATAATTAAAAATTTACAAAAAAATAAAAATAAAAAACATATTACCTTTGAGCATAATAAAGGGAGGATGGCCTTGATGGGAGTCAAACTCCCGACCTCCCATTGGACAGTGCTTTAGGGTTGGCCCCGTCTCTGATCCGGCTAGCTAGACTGACGGAGATAATAGGGAGTCACCTTCTCTTTTAAGGCTTGCCCTCCCTAAGAGCGCACTTGAGCATGTGCGCCTTCATGGTCTAAAGCCCTTGAAAGGCTTTGGAACTTAGTCCCGCATGCACCATTAAGGTACACTTAGAATGCTTTAAAACAATTATGGCTCCCCTTTCACATCGATTACCTTTGGGTAATCAAAAAACTTAAATCTTTTGTTGCCCGACCACCAATAAAGAATTGCCACATGTACACCCAAATAATGAATCATTACATGCTACCTCAGTAGGAGCTCAATAAATTAGATTTCACCACCTGTCCACACCATGTCATCTTTCTTACATCAGGTTTCATGCTTACCACATGTTCGCTAGATGGTGTCAACTCAATGCCATGTGGTTGCCTCGTGATTCATGTCATCAAGTAGCATCAGTCACCATGTGTTCATTAGGTTTCACACCCGTGATATCAGCAACTATCAGTTCTAGTAAAGCTCCATTTTCAAGCATCATTCGAGTTGCACATCAACTATCAGGTCCTTATTAGGCAGTTTTTAGTCTTTGTTATTAGTGCTCGATTTTCAGCACTCGGTGTCGTGTGTTCTGTGTACTGGGTTTTAGTGATGTTGATGATCGAATGGCCATATTCAAAATTCGATGGGAAGCTACCATTAGTAGGTGCTAGCAGGAGACACCAATATTTTTGGTGGTGAAATATCACCAGTGTGAGGTTCTAGCGACAAACAAAAATCATCGATTGGAATCCCTTCAGTCAGAGGCTTCGACAGTCTCAATGCATGCATCTAGGCTACTGGTGGGAGTATGTTGTAGGGTATAACTCTACTGTAGGGGCTATCAAGTGGCTCGTGTGGGTTATCAGGTGGCCCACTATACCACAATTGGATAGTCAAGTTATCAGTCTAATAGAATTTTGATAATGCTATCAGAGGAACAAATACCATGAAAAACCAAAAAATTCCATGAAAAATTCCATAAAGAATGTTAGATTCTAGCCATTGAAATTCCACACTATGTTGGGAAACATGTTGTGCTACTCAAGATCTGCCTCAAGATCTGTTTAGATCAACAGGTCTAGGGGGATCCCATATCAAGATTTTTGCCCCTTGGTCCAACTTTGCCCTTGTCCTAACTTTGCAGGTCTCACTTCACCAATGCTTTGATACCAATGTTAGGTTAGTAAATAACCAAATAATTAATTCATAAGCATTAGAAATATTATTGAAATGGTAGGTTTAAATAGGACAAATAATAGGCTATGAATAGCCTAAGGATATTAGAAAATAATATCCTAAGTTAATGCTAACTAATGTGTTATAGGTTGCCCCACCCTAAAGGTAGCTAACAACTAACCTACTAACCAAGATAAATATCCAGGTTAAAAGTAAATAGTAATAGTAATAGTAAAAAGTAACAAACTACTTTTTACCATGAGGTAAATAAAATCTACCTAGGTGAATCTTACAAATTACCAAATGAGGTAATAATTTATAGTTACTATAGCATAGTAACTCTAACATAAGTGACTTAAAGCTAAAAGAAAAATAAGAAGGATTTTAGATAGTTAGAGGATTTACAGTAAGATAGCAAGCAACTAAAGATAAGAGTTTTAGGGTATAGTCAAAGGTTAAAGTGCAGTCAAAGTTTTAAGGTGCATTTATAAATTTTAATAATTAAGGTGCAATAATGAGATTGTAGCTATTTTGTCTACGTTAAAGCATAATCATCATCAAGATATCAAATTCCTAAATGACACGGTGCACAGTAGAGGTTCAGTGTTCTGGAATGCAATTTTAACAACCAGAGAGGTCATTAAGAAAGGCCTAAGATGGGTTCTAGGTAACGGGTAGAAGATCAGGTTTTGGGATGACAGGTGGGCCCAAGATGAAGCTTTATCTCAGTCTCCTCACCTAGCGAGGATCAAAAGAATCATAGAGGATCTCATAGGAAGGAAAGTAGCTGATTTCATGAGACAGGACAGAGGTAGGCTTTTTTGGAAACAGATAAGGATTCAAGGATTTGAAGCTGAATCAAAAGAAATCCAGAGCATCCTGCATCAACAATTCATTTCTATGAGACCTGAGCAGGATCATGTAATATGTGTAGCTATCGAAAATGGGCAGTTCTCAGTAAAATCTTCATACATGCTACTATTAGATACTGAGGACCCCACACTCCAGACTCAATTGGTGTGGGTCAAAAATCTTATTCCTAAAGTTGCAATGTTCTCGTGGCTGGTGATCCAAGGCGGGATTCTTACTATTGACAACTTGATAAGGAAAGGTGTGATAGTTACTAACTGTTGTTTTTTGTGCAGGGCCAATTGGGAGTCCACCCTCCATATTTTCCTTGAATTCCCGGTCTCTTTGAGTATCATCAATGGGTTATTTCAAGCCTTTATCATTTGCTGGGTCAGACCAACCACCATCATTGACCTCTTCCACCAATGGCCAAATCCCTTTGTTAGCCTTAGGCTAAGGTTTTTTTGGAAGTTTTATCTCCATCATTTTCTTTGGCAGGTTTGGCTAGAAAGAAATCATAGAGCTTTCCATGAGTCGAGCCATGATGTCACCTCCATCACCAATAATATTCTTACCTTCACCCTTGAAAACGTCAGCCTTATTCCTCATGAAGCTTGAAATCCTTCCTCTTGGGATAGGATGATCGCTCAATCCTTAAATATTACTCTGGATGACAAAACTGTGTCTACCAAGGTCAATCCCATATTATATGTCAAGTGGAAACCGCCCCCGGTTGTTTGGTTCAAGCTCAACTTCGATGGGGCCTCTAAAGGTAACCCTGGCAAAGCAGGGGCTGGAGGAGCAATGAGAGACCATCAAGGCAAGCTGGTGATGGCCTTTTACGAGCAAGTGGGAACAAGGACTAACAATGAGGTAGAAGTAAGAGCGTTATGGAGGGGTCTTCAGTTGTCTTAGGAGATTTAAGGTAAACTAATTATCGAAGGAGATTCGATGCATGTCATAAACCTTCTCAGAAATGGGAAAAATCCTTCATGGCAGATTAAGACTATCATTAAATAGGCTAGGATCCTCTACCAAGCCAGGGATGATCGGAAGGCCCAACACGTGTTTAGATAAGTAAACAAAACAGCTGATATTTTGGCCAATATAGGGGTTGAAGCCGATGGGTTGGTCACTTGGGAACATGGGGTCCCAAGTGATGTGGACAAAATCATTCAAAATGATTGCCAATGATGATGAAACTGTGGGGTTCGAAAACAAGGAGAGGAGTTTCATTTTTGTTTTATCAGTATTGCTTCGATCTTTTTTGTGACGGCTTTAGTTTTCTTTACAACGAGGTAAGGCTGCAGGTGGCATGGTGGCCTTATGTTATGGGGTTAGGGGCAAATGCAGCTGCCAAGGACCGATGTCACAATTTTGCGACATATCGTAGTTTAAGGAAAAGCAAAATTCAGCAAGAAATAAAAAGTGTCGCGATATCCTGACATGTTGAGAAAGAAAGAAAAAGTGTCGTGATATTGCGACATGTTGAGCAAGAAGGAAAAAGGGTCACGATTTTGTGACATGTCGAGCAAGAAAAAAAAGGGTCATGATTTCGTGACATGTAGAGAAAGGAAGGAAAAGTGTCATGATTTTGCGACATGTTGAGCAAGAAAGAAAAAGTGTCACGATATCGTGACATGTTGAGCAAGAAGGAAAAAGTGTTGCGTTTTGGTGACATGTTGAGCAAGATGGAAAAAGTGTCACGATATCGCGACATGTCGCAGTTTCGCGACCAAAAGAGAAGAGAAAGAGCAAGAAGGAAAAAGTGTCACGATATCGCTACATGTCGCATTTTTGTGACCAAAAGAGAAGAGAAAGATTAAAAAGGAAAAATGTCGCGATATCACGACATGTTGAGCAAGAAGGAAAAAGGGTCGAGTTTCGGTGACATGTTGAGCAAGACGGAAAAAGTGTCACGATATCATGACATGTCGTAGTTTCATGACCAAAAGAGAAGAGAAATAGCAAGAGGGAAAAAGTGTCGCAATATCGCGACATGCTGTATTTTCGTGACCAAAAGAGAAGAGAAAGAGTAAGAAGGAAAAATTTCATGATATTACGACATGTTGCATTTTCGCGACCAAAAGAGAAGAGAAATAGTAGGAAGGAAAAAGTGTCGCGATATCGTGACATGTCACCTTTTTACGACCAAAAGAGAAGAGAAAGAGTGAGGAGGTGAAAGTGTCACGATAGCGCGACATGTTGGATTTTCACGGGCAAAAGCCAAGAAAAGGAGCAAGGAGGTGATTGTGTCACGATATCGCGACATGTTGCTTGTTCATGTCCAAAAGCAACAAAAGAGGACAAAGAGGTAGAAGTGTCAAGATAGCGACATGTCGCATTTTCGACATGTCGTAGTTTCGTGACGAACCAGAGCAAATGAATGAAAAGACTCAAGGATGACGCAATTTCATGACTTGTCGATTCTTCATGGTTGGAAGCAGCAAGAGAACAAAATGGGAGATGAATGTCACGATTTCGTGACATGTCTCAATCCCACGACAAGTTGTGGAAAAGAAGCAGAACAAAGGCAGATGGTCATGATTTCGCGATAGGTCTCTTTGTCGTGACATGCCGCATTTTTGTGACTATCCAGAGCAAATGAAGGAAAAGACTTAAGGACGTCGTGATTTCGTGACATGTCGCACTTTTGCAAACGAAAGTGGCAAGAGTGCAAAATGGGAGACAAATGTCACGATTTCGTGACATGTCTCATTGTCGCGACATGTCGCATTTTCATGACATGCTCATGACATGTCGCATTTTCATGACTATCTAGAGCAAATGAAGGAAAAGACTTAAGTGCATCGCAATTTCGTGATATGTCGCACTTTCACGGATGGAAGCGGCAAGAGTGCAAAATGGGAGACGAATGTCATGATTTCATGACATGTCTCATTGTTGCAACATGTAGCATTTTTGCGACTTGCAGCGGCAAAGGAGCAGAACGAAGGCATAATGTCATGATTTTGTGACATGTCTCATTTTCACGATAGGTCATTTTTTTGCGACTATCCAAAGTAAAATATGGAAATGACTTATGGATGTCATGATTTCACGGCATGTCGCATTTTCACGACTGGAAGTAGAAAGAGTGCAAAATGGGTGACGAATGTCGCGATTTCGTGACATGGCTCAGTTTTGTGACTTGTCACATTTTCGCGACTTATAGTGGAAAAGGAGCATAACGAAGGCAAAATGTCGCAATTTTGTGACATGTCTCATTTTTGTGACATGTCACCATTTTGTGACTCTCTAGAGAAAATGAAGGAGAATACTTATGGACGTCGTGATTTCATGATAGGTCGTATTTTTGTTGCTGGGGTAGCAAGAAAGCAATGTGGTGGGCCGTTGCCTATGTTCTAAGGGGTTCGTAAATATGTGTAAGGGGCCATGCTCTTTCTTGGTAGGGTGGCCTCAGAAGGGTACTAGTAGCGAAGGACATACTATCCCTATTGAGGTTTTGATCTGTAACAGCATAGTGCTGATCTTTGTAAAAGGTTTTGGGTCAACCTAGAAAACCCGGATGTATTGAATCTATACCTTAATTACCAAAAAAAAAAAAGTATAATCATCATCATTATTATGTGTACAAGCTAGCAGACTTGAAAGCATAGTATAAATAATAAGATTGAATATTTGAGGAAATAAACATAAATAGAAATAGAGAAGGTTTAGCCAAGTCATAGCCATAGTTGCAATAAAAGAACTACCACCCTAGATTTCATAGTTATAGTAGAAGTGCTATTTTGAGATCCATAATCATAGAAAGAGAAACATTATAGTTGCAAAATATGAAGCACCATTTAAAGCTTCATGGTTACATAAGGAGTTCCATTCTATGACCTAGAGAAGCTCAAGTACTAAGGAAGTGAGATACAAACTTGGTAAATTCAAAGAGACATAGCCAAAGGAAAGGGAAATAGAAATGCATAAGAGAATAATGACAAAAATTATTCAACATTGTTCAAACATCTTTAGTAATCCCAAGCATATGAGTAAATAAGTCATGACATGGAAAAAATATCTTTGGTAATCCATTTGATGGGGAATATCAATGAATGTTAAAATAATCAATGTTAATTACGCTTGAAACATAATCATCAAGAGCTTTGCAAATGAGCATTGGAAGAATATATATTTGGTCTACTCAATTTTGAAATATCCATAAGGAATGTTACATTCAAGAGGATAAATCAAACTTATCTGCACACCTAGGGTATCAAGGTAGAAGGAAGAATAGATGGCATCTACATAGTTGGAAGAAAGAGCAGGCATATTTTGAAGGTAAATTCATTTAGGGTTTATAATATTGATTATGTAGGAGAGATAAGGTTAGATATTTAATTAAGGTTGATGCTTTATTAATATTTTCATGTGATAATATTAAGAAGTATATTAATGCTTTATCATTTTTTTAATAAAGTGAAATTAATTGAGTGATAAGTAAGTTAGGTAAGCTTCATTGAATATTTAGAATTATTTTATTATTTCTTGAATTAATAGATTATTCGCTAAATTAATTAAGTTGAGAGACAAAAGGTATTCAAACTCAAACTTAGGAAGTTAATTTTGTAAAACTTTTATTTCTTCTTAGTTTCTAAATATTAGGGAGACATAAGAAATTATACTTTATAGTTTTCTTTAATTTAGAAACTTTTAATTTATTTAAATCCTAAGGAGACATATGGTAGTCTACTTCAAAGTTCATTAAGGATTATTAGTACATAGATTCTAGAGCTAGTAGGTATATGACTATAAACATACAACGGTTTAATAAGTTTCATAAAAAATATGAGAAACTAGTTGCTATAGCAGATAGTAATCAGGTATCATCAAGGAAATCTGGTCAAGGTCTTCGTTGAACCATTGGGAATCAAAACTAATAACGAAGCAGAATCTAGAGCCCTTTGGAGAGGGTTGCAAGTAGCCCAAGCAACTCAAGGTAACTTGATTATTGAAGGTGATTCTATGAACATCATCAACCTGTTAACCAATGGCAAAAAACCTCCATGGAGAATCGAGGGAGTCATCCATGGAGCGAGGATCCTTTTTGCGACAAGACAGAATAGGAGGTCTCGTCACATGTACCGTGAGGCCAACAGGTAAGCTAACAAATTAGGCAACATAGGTTTTGATGTTGGTATTTTGGTGACATGGACACAAGGGGTGCCACGTGAAGTGGAAAACATTATTAGTCATGAAAAGAAACCTACCCGTTAAGGAGAAATATGAATGGGTGTTCTTTCCCCATGGAGCTGGTAATAACTATGGGGTTTCCCTCTAAATCATACCAAATTGGAAATGCATATAACAAGGTGTAATCCTTGGAAGATTTCGACAGAGAATAGGAAATGGGCAAGCAACAGGTTTCACAAGTGCAAAGTTCCAAACTTCAATTCCTGTCAATGTAAGTAATGTTTACAGTTATGTTTAGGTATGGGTGTGCTTTGTTAGTAAGGTGTTATAGGATATTCAACACAATTTTTGGTAAGAAATTTTCAAGGATGACTAGGATCTACAATCTCAGCAAAAGGTTGGATATTGTAATAGGTTTTGGGTTAACTTGTAAAACCCGGTAATTAATGAAGACTTTTATTTACCAAAAAAAAAGACTTATGAAGTCAAAGGAGTAGGATATGTTCTAGTTGATCTAAAATATGGAAAAGTAATAATCAATAATGTTTTGTATGTCCCAATATTGACTACTAATTTTTCTTCATTTTCTTAGCTTATGGTTAAAAACATGGCAATAGAATTGAAAGTTATAAATGGAAGAAAACAATATCATATTACCAAACAAGAAAAGTTGATAGTCTTAGGATCTTACAAATATAGTTTTTTTACTCTAGATACAGTCATAAATTTATCTCTTTTAGTAGGAATATCTTAGAAAAGATAACTTTGGCATAAATGACTAGGACATACAAGTGCTTCATCATTAAATGAAATAGTAAATTATCAAATGGTAGAAGGGTTACCAAAAATTTATTGGAAATATATAGTATGTCTAGAATTTTTAGCAAGTAAACAACACAAAATACCTTTTTAACTTTGTCAATATAAAACTCAAAGACCACTAGAATTAGTATATACAAAATTATGTGGTCCAATGAGTGTTACTAGTATTGGAGGACTAAAATATTTCCAATTATTTTTTAATGACTATTCTTGAAAAATGTGGGTATACTTTATGAAATAAAAATCTAAAGCATTTGGTTGTTTTAAATAATTCAAAATTCTACTTGAAAAGAATTAAGAAAAACTATCAAAACTCCTCTTTTAGATAGAGGAGGTGAATTTTTGTCAAAATAATTTAACTTATTTCTATAAGAAAATATAATAAAGAGACAACTTACTACAACATATTCACCACAACAAAATGGTATTGTAGAAATAAAAAATAGGTCTATCATGGAAATGGTTAGATTTATGATAAAATAATCTCATATTGATCATCAATATCGGGCAAAGGTAGTTAAAATGGTTGTATACTTGAAAATATATTACCTACACTAGAAGAAGTATGGTCAAGATGAAAACTAATTGATGAAAATTTAAAGATAGCATTCAAGAACAGAAAGATAATTCAGAAGTTCTTCTAAAAATTTTTGAATAAAATTCATCAATTGAAGATACTAAATTAGAATCTCAGGATGAACAAAGTGAAAGTATAAAAAATTCTATAATTTCACAAAAAAAGGAACCTATATGGCTTAGAAATACACAGAGAATCAAAACTTGAGCGGATCTAGATATTACTACTACAATACCTCAAAATCATAGTCTAACTAGAATAAACAAAGGATTATTAAGTACCATGGAAGAACCAAGAACAACACTTCAATCTTTAAATAATCCAAAATTGAAGGAAATTATGGAATCAAAATATACATCATTACAAAAAAAACAAAATATGGGATCTAGTGGATATACCTCCAAGAAAGAAAATAGTAGGTTACAAATGGGTCTATGAGGTCAAATATAAAGTAGATGATTCACTTCACAAATACAAGGCTCGGTTAGTAGAAAAAGGATATAAAAAAATAAAAGGAATTGATTATGAAGAAATTTTTGCACCAACAACAAAGATGACTACTACCAAAACAATGTGTGCTTTGGCAGCACGCAATGTATGGAAACTTCATCAAATGGATTAAAAAGCATATTTATTAATGGTGATCTTGAAGAAGAATGACATATGCCACAACCATAAGGACTTGTAAGTAAGGAATAGGAACATAAAATTTACAAATTAACCAAGTTTTTATATGGAATAAACCAAGCTCCTAGAGCATGGTATATAAAAATTAATAAGCAGTTACTATAGCACAACTTTAAGAGAACGTTATCAGATCCACATCTATATACAAAAAATATTGGAAATGATATAATAATACTTATAGCATATATTGATGATATAGTGGTAATAGGAATCTCAAAGGGTTTAATAAATGAAGTTATAAGGGATCTTGAAAATGATTTTGAAATGAATGATTTAGGACTTATGAGTTATTATCTTGGTTTGGAAATTTATCATAATGAAGATAATATTACAATAATATAGACAAATATGCAAAAACATTTACTTGAGAAATACAAGACAAACAATTATAAGTCCAAAGATACACCTATGGAACAAGGACTACAATTATCTAGATATGATGAAATATCTTTTGTTTTAGAAACAACTTACAATTAATTGATTGGAAGTCTCCTATATTTAATAAATACTTGGCTATATATTGATTTTGTTGTAAACTATCTCTCACGATTTATGCAAAAACCTAGATAAAGTCATTGGAAAGCTACAAAAATAATATTATAATATATCCGCAAGACTACAAATTATGGACTAACATATAAAAAGGATGATATAATTTTTTTCTATAATAATATTCAGATTTAGATTATTCTAGTTCTATTGATGATAGACAATCCACTTCAGGATATATGTTTTTATCTAGGATCAAGACCTATATCATGGTATAGTAAAATGCAACATGCAATAGCACTCTCATCTACTACAGTAGAGTATTGTGTAGCAAAGGATGCAGTCTATGAAACATTATGGATATAATACATATTGGCAGACATGGAAATCAAAAGAAAATCAACCATAATAAATTGTGATAATCAATGAGTATTAGATTTGATCAAAACCCCAATTATACATAAACAAACCAAACATATTGAAGCTCAATGTTATTTTATCAAAGATCACTTTCAAAATCATCATATCAAGTTGACACATTCCTATGAAAGAACAGATTATAGATATTTTCAAAAAGGATCTAGGTTGAAATAAATTTTAGATATTTAGAGTTCATATATGCAAATCAAGATAAATTCACATAAAATAATGTAATACATGGGGATGTTAGAGTATATTACATTATTTCATATATGAGAAGATCAAGAGTCTCTTAGACAGGTATCAAGATAATAAAATCAAAAGTTATTTTATGAAATCTATATTATGGATGTGAAGTTCCATAACATTATTGTACAAGTTCTTTATATATTAATAGTTCTATAGGTTGTGTTCTCTCTTTTGTAAATTTCATTTCTATCAATATCTTGCTTTTTCTATGTTGCAGTTATCATATATTTTATCTTGTTGAATTTATTCTATGAGTTTACATTAATATTAGGGCTTCAAAAGCCATCAAATTAACTGAGTAGAATATTTTTTTCACAAGTTGCAAGGGTAACCACTAATTAAGTTGAGATTTTTTTGGACCATTTGTATTACTTTTTCAAGCACACATTTAATTATTTGCTAGAGTTATAAGGTGCATATTAATTATTAAAGTATTTTTAAAGATATAAGGAATAACTTAAGATTAAAGTGAATGAAGTAATTAATTAAAGAATATTTTTGGGAATTGGAGATTTGAAAATTTAATTTGGGATAAGAAGTAATTTAAAAATTGGAAGTTTGATTGAAGGAAGAAAAAATTGAAACTTAAAATTTGAATGAGATTTGAAATTGAAATTTGAGGAAGAATTTGAAACTAAAACATGGGAGTTATAACAAGTGGAAAATGAATTGATTAAAGTTGAATTGTTGATTTGAGAGCAATTGAGTGAAATTGTTTTAATAAAAATCATCACAAAAGAAAATATTCAAAAAGCTTTTATAGAGGACAGTGAAGAAATATTGGAAAAATTAAAATATTGTACACAAAGAATGATAGAGAATGTTGCATCATATAAACCATTTTTAGAGAAGCCAAAGATGAAAAATTTATAACACTTGAAGATTACCTAATCACAAAATTAAATAAAGTAAGTAAAGAGTCCAAAAATACCATTACAATACCTATTGATATAGTGAAAATATCATTTATGGCATTAATCTCTTTAGAAGTTCGAGTTCATAATAATAAAAATTAATTTTCAAATATAAAATACTATGTTTAAGAAATTGATGATAGGCTTGATAATTTAAGAAGAATATAACATGAATTCATTAAATGACAACAAGAATAATCATAAGTAATCCCTAGACAGTATATTTTATGAAAATTTAGATAGTAACTGTAGAGGAGTAAAACTACCCTACCTCGTATAATTCCCAAAAGCTAGATCCGCAAGAGAAAAATCCTATGGGGTGAATTGTGGGGGTATGTTGTTCTCTACACTCGATGCTAGGGAGAAGGGTTCACAAGAAATGGTTTAAGGACTTGCTCCAAGTCCTCGAGAATTTTAGGAATGTTTGATATGTTCAGTTAAAAGCAATCACTTGAATTTGGCCTTTCTAGATCTATGCTATGAAAGATAAAGGATAATGCAAAAATACAGAATGCAAGATTACAAGAGCTAACCCTAGAATGATTATTTCTTTGAATGATTTCTAACCTAGGGTTTTAAATAAACAATATTTAAGCAAGGGCTCAAGAAAGAATGAACAAACAGAAGTAGCCCTATATACACACTATATGCTATTATCTTTTAAATGTCTAGAAATTAATATAATATCAGATCTAGGATTTTAAACCAAAAATATAAGCACTCAAAAACCATCCTATATTTTAAAGGGAACTCTTATCTTAATCGATGGTTGATCCAAGCTTCCATCCTCTTATCCAATGATATCAACAATTCTTGTTCCTGTAAGATAACTCAAGAAACACTTGGAAATATAATTAGAGTTAGGGACCCTACTTAGGCCACTATACAATAATGCTTGGAAGTGTAGCAGTCAAGCCCCCTAGGTCCTTTTATATGACCTTTAAGAATAGAAGCAAAAATTAACCTTTGGATATTAATCATAAAATAGTAGTGTAGCAGAATAAAAATAGAATGCAGAGCATACAACTATGATCTAAATGTTGTATAAGATACTATCAATCAGTTAAAAATATCAGATTACCCCTAGATTGACTCTAGCTGAAATTGTGCTCCTCAAAGAGCTGGTACGATAATGCAAAAGATAATTTCATACCCCGTCTATACTAGGCATGATTTTACCTCTATAGAAAAGAAACCCTAAGTTCAGTCTTGTGAGGTCACACCTCATTAATACCTGGCATGACTTTGCCTAAGACACAAAGAAAATAAAAGTAGAGCATAAAATACAATTCAAATGTCTAAATGAAATGAAAACACTTGGTGAATGGCACAGAAACAGGTAGAAGTATCAAGACCTCTGACTATTTTATCTCTCCTTCGGGCTACAACACAGATCCATCAAAGTGAACAGTAAATTAAATCAATGCAAAAGAAGACAAAAGTCATACTTAGGAGTTAGCTTACTTGTAGGAGAAAAGGAAGCAGATAGAAAACAAATGTGATCATATTATAATAATTGCATGTAGAAATCACCAATCATGTATCTTAAAATGAGAGATCAAACCCTCCTTTTCTAGCGAGTTTGATGGTGAAAAGATCAGGAAAAATCTAGGAAGGCTAACGCCAAAACACACCAGTTAGAAGAATTAGGGGTTTTATGGAAGAAACCCTAAAAAGGTGAAATCGCACCCCATATCAACCGACTATGATTTCACCTATGTGAAGTCACACCCCATCTTAACCGAGCATGATTTTGCATAGAGGAGAAAAAAAGGTAAAACAAAGGGAAAGGGGCCTATCCCATGCCTTGGGCAAGTTTTGGAAACCTCTTAGAGGGTTCAAGGAAGATTGCCCACTAAAGTGGATCAATTTTTTGTGTCTACATTTTACCCCTTCTTTGATACATTTATGGCCTAATAAATGTGTCAAATAAGAGATGTAAACACACACTCAAACAATAATCGAGAAGTGGAAATGGGGTATCTGGTTTAGAAGAAAGGGATTGTATGAAAATGATGTTATTCTAGACACTTTCTTATTTTACATGCAAATTGAGGCATTAGGAAATGTAATGTCTCTATAGGCCGGGGTGCCCCCTCAAGTTTTGTGAGGGATAAAATACCTCATAAAAAATCAAAAATATAGACACAAAATAAGAGAGAAAATAAAAACAAACAAAAAAATGAAGAAAGAGAGGGTAATATAAACAAGGTTAAAAGTGAAAAAGGGTAAAACCCTAATTCATTTTCACCATGTGAAGGGGGAAAAAAGATATATTTGGTGGAAAATGATGATGGCGCTACCAATGCACCAATAAACGATTGCAAAATGTGAGGTCAGCACAGAGGTGGACCAAGTATAGGTAGACCCAAAAGCTATCACCTTTATGCAAATTTTCTTTTGTTCGATTTGCATATTTTCCATATTTAAGATTTTGGAAAAAAATCACAGTGAAGGGTGGCAATTTTTGTGCTTGACTAGGGCACGATTTCATAGTCCAGCTATGATTTTGCCTTGGTCGACGTGTTACGAAATCACATCCAAAAAAATTGGGTATAATTTTACAAAATCGCATGTCCTAAACAAGAGGAACGATATTTCTCCAGTGGAATCACGTAGCCAAAAAATTGGGTGTGATTTCACCGAAGAGAAGGAAGGGAAAGAAAGAAGGAAGAAAAAATAAATAAATAAATAAATAAAAAATAAGAAGAGGGAAATGCAAGCAAGCTAAGTGAAGTACAAAATACTTAATTTAGTTGACTGTCATTTTTATTAACATATTTTTGATGTATTTATGATTTTTATTAAATTTATGAAACTAATAATTTTTTTTCTTTTTGCGAATGCAACTCAGTGTACTCAAGAGCCAGGAGTTGCGAGTAGGCTCATTGGAAGCAAAGCTAGATGTACTGGGGCTAGTGGAGATAGCTCGACTATAGGCAATGGGGCTAGACCACCTAGTGAGGATGCCTCGCATTGACACAGACAGGGCTTTGCTAATAGCCCTAATAGAGAGATGGTACCTAGAATCATTTACCTTCCAGTTATTAATAGGGGAGCTAACTGTCAAACTAGAGGACGTGTGGTTGATTTTATGCATTCCCATCAGGGGAGCATCAGTTTATAGGTTATAAGGATGGCCAACCAGTCTTCAATTACTTTTATAAGGTTGGGTCCTCCAGGTGTAAGAGAGCACCATTGTAGTCGATGATTTTGTGGGAAGATATGGGATAGACCCACTTATGACCATGCTCTACAGGGTGATGGCAGGGCTAGTGATGTGCCATACTAGTAGTGGCAGACATGTGAGACAAGGGAGTGAGGTTCGTATGGGGACCATATGTATTGGTCTGTTTATACAGGATATTGTATAACATCATGTACAAGCAGTGTGCATGGTTAGTTTGTACAACTTTTCTCTAGGTTTGGTGTTGGGAGCACATAGCATTTTAGAGATTGCATGTAATACCAGGTCCACTACCCAGCTTGGATTGGCCAGCAACATACATGTCTTTGAGGTCCCTTGAGAGGTCCATGAGGGTCCATGCAAGGAATCTACCACTAGCTAGGTAGGTGATCGATGAGCTTCAGGATGTGAATATCATCTAGTGACCATGGCATCTTCACCTTGGATGGTCTTAGGATAGGGTGGAGCTAGCCAGGATAAGGACAATATGGCTCATGATAGAGAAGGGGGATTAGAGGTATTTCACTTGGAAAAATTCCTAAGGTAGCTCAAGATTTTGTAGGGAGTCCCAAACCTGGGGGACTACTGGTATCGAAGGGTATACCATGACCCAGTAGGGTTTAGATGAGAGCTAGACCTCATTAAGTGGGTCGAGGAGGACTTGGATGATCCTTCTTATGTTGACCCAAGGGTAGACAATCTAGGAGTGGATGTTGGGTACAATCAATGGTATAGAGGAGGTTTGCCCTAAATGATCTCTCTACCTATCTTGATATAGAGGTACTAGGTCATGAGCATGGTAATGCAGTGGGCTTTTCAAGAGGTTTCTCATTGGTCCATAGAGAGGGCACATCAGGGTCCCATACACCTAAGATATAGGTAGACACATGCCCAAATTATGTTGGTAGTGGAGGCCATCAACTTTGCAAGAGCAAGGGAGGTAGGGACAACAAGAGTTGACCCTATATAAGTAAGGAGGCTACAAGACGAAGATGTTAGAGAGGCCTTGACATCTACAATAACGGTTAACCAGGACCAAGGGTGTGGAGAGATAAAGGAGCTATGGGAACAGGTAATAACTCTACAAGGATAGATGGCCCAAATATAGGAGGATAGGACCAGGAGGCTAGAGGTACTATGAATCTCACTGAGTATCGCAAAGATAGAGAGGGATGTGGCTCGGGAGAAGGCTAAAAAACTTTGAGGGGAGGTGACCTATGGTCATCCTATCAAATTCATACCTTGTCAAAAATTCTTGTATGACTAGTATATAACATTTGATCAATTAACTAGAGTGTCTGAGTCTCATGAAAACCTTAAAGACATATTATAAAATCCTATTATTCGTTCCATTTTATCACATGTATGTCAGTTTACATTTTTACAAATTCATCACATAGTCACAAAATGAATTGATGAATTCTATACAGTATATGGTGCTAACATAATGTGTCAACTAGTATCCATATTTCATCATATAATATCAACAACTCATCCATTTCATAATGCATCTACAAATATCCATATCATCAAACACATCATATTACATTACATGCATCCATCAAAGCATCAGTAAAGCAACCATAAGCATTGCATACTTCCAATAAAGCAATAAGGCAACACATGATGATAATAATAACAACTCGTATATATATATATATATATATGTATGTATGTATGTATATGTATGGAGTAAAAGATACATCATCATTCAAAATTACCTGTAGGCTACAATAAAGTGGGTCCTCAGACCTCACCCCCCAAAAGCCAAAAAGAACCACAAAGTCCCAAAGCCCATGGTCACGTAGGACTGACACCATGACTCTCACCTCCACCCTCGGACATCATCCATCGACAACTCCTGGAACGACTACCTCCTCCCTATCTGTGTTGGACATTTTGAGTAATTGAGTTGTCATTGATGTCAAGATTCAGTTTCAGTGAGCAATGAAAGAAGAAGCGGTTTTGCAATCGGTGCAAAAGGAAAGTCCACCTCCAGTTGGTCAGATCTAGTTGTAGGTGGTCATATGAGGTTCAAAGAGCAATGAAGAGGCCCAAGAAAAATAATATTGTAATATTTTATTATAATATTAAAAGGGGAGATTTAAATTAATTATAAATTAATTTAAATAATTTCATTATAAATTAATTTATTAATTAATTTAATTAACTTCTAAAGTTATTAAGTTAATTATAGATTAATTATAATTTAATTATAAAATTAATTTATATTAATTAAATAACCCTAAGGTTGGGTTATAAAGGTTAATTATTAATTTGAATTCAAAATTCGAATGTGGTGTCGACGTTCCTAAGGCATTGGCCTTCGTGTATAAAAAGGGGGCAAGAACCTTAGTCTTAACTCCCAATGCATTATCGATTAATCAAGCCCAAAGTTTCATGTGCAAGAAAAGTTAAAAGGGTTTCACGTGTTGTGAAAACATTCAGTGGTAGAAGAGATAACAAATAGAAGCAGTGCTCCTTTCACTACGCACAATGCTATGTAGCAAAGTTGGCGATAGTGGATAGCGCTAAGACGTTCCATGGGCGAGGAGAGCAGGTTTTGAAACCTACCAAGTTGGTTTTACAAGAGAAGAGGGTGTTTTTTTTTGCATCGCACAAATTGGAAAGGGATAAAAGAAAGGCTTGAGACTTCCCCTTCATTTGGAGGCCCATAGAACACGTGGTGGGCTAGCGCCTTGATAAGGCACTCGACTGGGAGTGGCCTTGCGTTTGAAACCCGTCAAGGCCTTTTTGCTTGAGATAAAAGGTATGTGCTAATTTTTTCCAAGGTTGCATGAGGTATTTTGGATTTGATAAGGTTGGAGTAATTGAGTAATTATTTTTTATGTATGCTTTGATGATTGCTAATTTCAAAGGAGTAATAAGGTGTATTTGAGTTTGATTATTTTTGTAATTGAGAAATATTTTTGAGAGAGTGTTAGTGTGATATTTTGTCATCTAACCATTGAAATTAGCAAAGAATAAAATTGTGTTTAAGATAGGTTTTGAGGTCATTTTCTTCATCAAACAAAAGGTATGGGCACATCTTCCTTGAGAGTGATTGTTGGAGAGGGTTTGTGAAATAACATGAGTATCATTGTTAAGTGAGATTGTTTGATCAGCATTGATTGGAAATAATTGAGTGTTCATAAGCTTGGACTAGGGTTAGTGAGCAAGCATTGTTTCATTGAGTGATTGATTGAGTGAAGTTGATTGAGCCTAGTCAAGTGGAAGTGTTGAAGTGATAGTTCTCATTCTGTGAAACAAATTGTTCTATATTATGAATTAATTTGAGAAATAATTTGGGAGTGATTGAGTTTTTATGAGTAAGAAGCATATTGAGTCTCTAACAATTCTCTATATGTTTCTGTGATAAAAGGATAGATTGAAAGTGATTGAGCATTATTGTGAGTAAGAAGCATATTGAGTTTCTAACAATTCTCTATATGTTTCTATGAGATTGAACAATATTTTATGTGAAGCTTTTTAGTGTGATTGAAGAGGTTTTCTATGATATATTGATTTGAGTAAGCTTTTGTGGAAGATTACAATGCAAATTTGAGATAAGTTCTAGTGAGGACTTGTTGAGAATATTTGAGGTAAGTCTTGCTGAAGACTTAAGAGCAGTGAGAGGAAGTTCAAGAGAGGACTTGTGGACAAATTGGTATGAGATTTTATTGAATCTTACAAGGTAGTTTTGAGATAAGTCTTTGAGAAGACTTGTGAGCAGAGTTGATTGATTGATTTGTTCAAACCTTGAGTTAAGGTTTGGAGCAGATATAGAAGAGTTGATTTGTAATTGAGTCAATATTTGTGTTAATTCGTGAGGACATATTTGAGGATAGGTTTATGCAAAACTAGAGATAGAGATCGAGCAAATTTGTGCTAGAGTGAAGGACTGTGTTTATTACAGATTAGAGGATAGAGATTAAGTAGATTTGTGTTAGACTAAAGGATTAATATAGATCAAAGAATAGAGATTAAGAAATTTGTGCTAGATCGAAGGAATGTGCTTAGTGCAGATTTAATATAAAGCTGAAAGTAAGCTTTGTAGGTGATAGAGTATAGAGGATGACAGTCTCTAGTGGATAGAGATCCATTAGCCAGGGTAGTGAGGATAGGCCTTTTGAGTGAGGATAGGAGTCTTCAATGGATAGAGATCCATTAGCCAATGTATTGGAGGTAGCAGTTCTTCTAGAATATCACCAACCAGAGCATCAGAGAAAGGATTTCTACTATGGATAGAGATCCATGAACCAGCTAAGAATATTGGTGTCTCCTATGGATATATATCCATGAACATGATTAGGGGATTGGTGTCTCCTTTGGATAGAGGTCCATAAAAATTGTAATAGGGAAAGGTTTCCCAAGATATTTGTTGATAAAATTTTAGTGAAATATTTTCTCCGTGGA
Organism: Wollemia nobilis; assembly: GCA_028583015.1. Lineage (NCBI taxonomy): Eukaryota > Viridiplantae > Streptophyta > Pinopsida > Araucariales > Araucariaceae > Wollemia > Wollemia nobilis. The sequence continues at coordinate 7,167,257 of JAQPPZ010016931.1, forward strand.
GTAGCCCACATTGGATGAACCATGTTAAATTGGTGTCTCTATTGTGTGTGGTGATTTGTGCATTGCTTTTATTACTTTTGTTGATATTACTATTGATACATTGCATAATATTGATTGGTAAATAAAAGTAAAAAGTAGTCTTAACTGTTCACCCCCCCTCTCAGTATAAGCTTATGTTCTTCAATTGGTATCAGAGCGGGTTCCTCTGGAAGAGTTTAACAGCTTGAAGAAAAAGCTTACAAGAACATAATAGATTCTAAGAGTGGATCCTTAGATAATTCAGCACCATTATTTTATGGAAGCAATTATATATTTTGGAGTATGATAATGAATATTCACCTGATGGCACTAAGAAATGAAATATGGGAAGCAGTTGAAAATGGATACACACCACCAACTACTCCACCTATAGATAAATATGGTAAGCTTCTACATCATTACAATTCAAAATCAATGAATGCAATTTTGAAAGGTTTGCATAGAATAAAGTTCATAAATGTTATGCATTGAAAAATAGCAAAAGTAAATTGGGATAAGTTGCAAAGCATATATGAAGGTGCTAAAAATGTCAAAAGGGAAAAGATACGAAATATCAAGGCACAATTTGAAGAATTAATAATGAAGTATGATGAAAACATTAGTGCTTATCTACTTCATGTAGATGAGGTTGTTAACTCCATGGAAGGACTTGGACTTGAGGTTCAAGAATCTGATGTTTGTGATAAGATATTAAGATCTCTCCTAAAAAGGTTTAGTAAAAATATTTCTGCTATAGAGGAATAAAAATATGGTGATCTCTTGACAAGGGATGAAGTACTTGGTATTCTTACAACTTTTGAGATGAGAAAAAAAGAGGAACTTAATCTCTGGAAAGAAACAACCTTCAAGGATACTAAAAATATAAATTGTAAGAAGTTAGATTTAAGCAATGAGTCATCCAGTGATGAAACAAATTATGGCAGAAGGAATAAGGATCCAAGAATATTTAAAGATGTAAAATTTGTTGGATGTTTCAATTGTGGGAAGTATGATCACTATGAAACTGATTGTCAAGAAGCTAGAAATAGCAATGATGAAGAAAAACAAGATTATAGGAACAGGGAATCAAAAAAATATAGGTAGCAAAAGAAATGCAAGGATGGATAAGGCAAACAAGGAAAGAAGTTCTTTCAAATACAAAAGAGGAGTTACTATGCAGAAAAGGCAAGTAAGTACTCAAGTGATAGTGATAATAGTTCCTTAGATAATGATAAAGATAAAGTTCTATTTCTGACAAAAGAAAAGGAAGTAGTTAATAAAAGATCACCAATAATTCTTAATTGTTTTAGATGTGGTAACTTTGATCATCTTGAATATAGTTGTACAAAGAGTGGTTTTAGTTTCAGTGATGATGAATACGAAGATACACTTGAAGTACCAGAAGAGAATATTCTAATGGCACTAGAAGAAGAAGGAGGTGATCCTATAGAAGACAAGTCAGAAAAGAATGAAGATGTTTTCAAAGGTAAACAAATAGAGGAAGAATAAGAAATAGGATTATTTGATCTTGAAGGTGAACTTATTCATGCCCTTGATGCATTAAATAAGGTAAGAAAGAAAAACCCCCAACATAAGCTTCAGTTTCAAGAATGTGATGAAGAGAAAGGAAAGCTTATAGAGGATCTAAAAAAGTCAATTGCTAAGACAAAGAAGTTTAAATATAAGTTATAAGCAAAGGTATTAGAATGTGAAAGGTTATAACATGAGGTGGATCTACTAAGGGAAGAAATAAAAGAGTCTAAGGGCAATTTGCACAAGTTTTCAAGGAGCTCAAAGAATTTGGATAAGATTATCAAGACACAAAGACGGTCAAAAAACAAAATAGGTCTTGGTTTTGAACAGGTACAAAAGAAACAAGGAGAGGAGTCAACCTTAATTTATGGAGAAGAAGAAAGTGTAATAGAGAGTGATACTTATGAGGATGAGTTGGACAACAAAAATCTCTACAAGGAAAGGAACAATGCACAAAAGAGGAACATATGGAACAGGAATCAACACAAGGTAAAAGAGACTAAGAGACCAATGAGGTCAAGGCAAGGTAATTTTAATGAATGATGTTTTCATGTCACAGGTTTGGGTACAAAGCTTATCAGTGCAGGACAAATGAAATACATGAATATGGAAACTTCAGAAATAGATAACTATTTCAAGGGTATTGCTACTCTTGTAATCAGTTTGGTCACAAGGCAATTAATTACAGGGTTCATGATAAGAATAGATATGGCTTCACTAGGAGAAATCCCAAGACATTTGCACCTCTAAGGAGTAACAATATTAAGTGTTATAAGTGCAATAATAATGGACATACAACAAAGTGGTGTAGAGCAAAAAATCCAGAGATAGGCAGGAACAAGAACAATCAGATGAATCAGAAGCAATTTCAAAATCGGTGCAAAAGGAAAGTCCACCTCCAGTTGGTCAAATCTAGTTCCAGGTGGTCATATGAGGTTCAAAGAGCAATGAGGAGGCCTAAGAAAAATAATATTGTAATATTTTATTATAATACTAAAATGGGAGATTTAAATTAATAATAAAATTATTAAAATAATTTCATTATAAATTAATTTATCAATTACTGTAATTAACTTCTAATGTTATTAATTTAATTATAGATTAATTATAATTTAATTATAAAATTAATTTATATTAATTAAATAACCCTAAGGTTTGGTTATAAAGGTTAATTATTAATTCGAATTCAAAATTTTAATGTGGCATCAACGTTCGTAAGGCATTGGCCTTCGTGTATAAAAAGGGGGCAAGAACCTTAGTCTTAACTCCCAATGCATTATCGATTAATCAATCACAAAGTTTCATGCATAAGGAAGAGTAAAAGAGTTTCAGGTGTTGTGAAAACACTTGATGGTAGAAGAGATAACAAATAGGAGCAGGGCTCTTTTCAATATGCACAATATTGTGTAGCATAGTTGGAGACAGTGGATAGCGCTAATATGTTCGGTAGGCAAGGAGAGCAGGTTTCAAAACCTATCAAGTTGGTTTTGCAATAGAAGGGGGTATTTTGTTTTACACCGTGCCAATCAAAAAGGGATAAAAGGAATTCTTGAGTCTTCCCCTTCGTGTGGAGGCCTGTAGCCCATGTGGTGGGCTAGTGCATTGATAAGGCGCTCGGTTGGGAGTGGTCTTACGTTCGAAATTCACCGAGGCCTTTTTGCTTGAGATAAAAGGTATGCGCTAATGTTTTCCAAGGTTATATGAGGTATTTTGGATTTGATAAGGTTGGATGAAAAATATTTTGGAGGATTATAAAGTGATTGTTTAAAATTGGTTATTGTGTATTTGAGGGAAATAAAAATATAGGTAGTATTATTTTTGAGGGTTTGATTTCTGGAGGTTGTTAATTAAATATTGGAGATTATGAGTAATTGAGTAATTATTTTTTATGTATGCTTTGATGATTGCTAATTTCAAATAAGGATTAGTAAGGTGTATTTGAGTTTGATTATTTTTGTAATTGAGAAATATTTTTGAGAGAGTGTTAGTGTGATATTTTTTCATCTAACCATTGAAATTGGCAAAAAAGAAAATAGTGTTTAAGATAGGTTTTGAGGTCATTTTCTTCATCAAACAAAATGTATGGGCACATCTTCCTTTAGAGTGATTTTTGGATGTTGTGAATGCTAAGTTGGAGCGAAAATGTTGTTTGATAAGCATTGTTGAGTTTGGTTTTTCTGGAAAGAAATTTGATTCTAGAAACCTTGTTTGATAATCATTGTTGGAAATATTGAGTAAAGCTTTCATATGCTTGAACTAGGGTTTGTGAAAATAACATGAGTATCATTGTTATGTGAAGTTGTGAACTATCTTGAACTAGGGTTTGTACAAAGAACATGAGTATCATTGTTATGTGAATTTGTGAACTATATTGAACTAGGGTTTGTGAAATAACATGAGTATCATTGTTAAGTGAGATTGTTTTATAAGCATTGATTGGAAATAATTGAGTGAGTGTTCATATTCTTGGACTAGGGTTAGTGAGCAAGGATTTTTTCATTGAGTGATTGATTAAGTGATTTTGATTGAGCCTAGTCAATTGGAAGTGTTGAAGTGATAATTCTAATTCTGTGAAACAAATTATTCTATATTTTGAATTAATTTGAGAAAGAGTTTGGGAGTGATTGAGTGTTTATGAGTAAGAAGCATATTGAGTCTCTAACAATTCTCTATATGTTTATGTGATAAAAGGATATATTGAGAGTGATTGAGCATTGTTGTGAGTAAGAAGCATATTGAGTTTCTAAAAATTCTCTATATGTTTCTGTGATATTGAACAATATTCTATGTGAAGCTTTTTAGTGTGATTGAAGAGGTTTTCTATGATAGATTGAGTTGAGTAAGATTTTGTGGAAGCTTACAATGCAGATTTAAGACAAGTTCTAGTGAGGAATTACTAAGTAGATTTGAGGTAAGTCTTGGTGAAGATATAAGAGCAGTGAGAGCAAGTTCAAGAGAGGACTTGTGGATAGATTGGTATGATATTTTATGGAAGTTTACAAGGCATATTTAAGACAAGTATTTGAGAATACTTGTGAGTAGAGTTGATTGATTGATTTTTTCAAACCTTGAGTTAAGGTTTGGAGCAGATATAGCAGAGTTGATTTGTGATTGAGTCAAGATTTGTGTTAAGGCTTGAGGACATATTTGAGGATAGAGTTTGATGCATATTTGAGGACAGGTTTGTGCCAAACCAGAGATAGAGATCGAGCATATTTATGCTAGACTGAAGGACTATGTTTAGTACATATTAGAGGATAGATAATTAGCATATTTATGTTAGACCGAAGGAGTGTGTTTAATACAAATTAGAGAATAGATATTGAGAAATTTGTACTAAACTAAAGGACTATGTTTAGTGCATATTTAAGACAGAGCTAAGAGCAAGCTTTGGAGGTGACATAGTATAGAGGATTATAGTCTCTAGTGGATAGAGATACATTAGCTAGGGCAGAGAGGATAGGTCTTATTAGTGATTATGTGAGTCTTCAGTGGATACATATCTATTAGCTAGTGTAGTGGAGGCAACGGTTCTTCTAGAAGATCACTAGCCATAGCAGAAGAGAAAGGAGTTATCATGTGGATAGAGATCCATGAACCATCTGAGGATATTGATGTATCCTATGGATAGATATCCATGAACCTAATTAGGGAATTGATGTCTCCTTTGGACAAAGGTCCATAAAAATTATAATAGTGAAAGGTTTCCCAAGAGATTTATTAAGAAAATTTTAGTGAAATATTTTCTTCGTGGAGTAGCCCACATTGGGTGAACCACGTTAAATTGGTGTTTCTATTGTGTGGTGATTTGTGCATTGCTTTGATTACTGTTGTTGATATTGCTATGATAACATTGGATAATATTCATTAGGAAACAAAATTAAAAAGCGGTCTTATATTGTTCACCCCCCCTTTGAGTATAAGCTTTTGTTCTTTAGTCTGCCCTTTGTGTAGACTCGAGATCCCCCATCCTCGTAGATGACTACACTATACCACTCCTCTTGCTCTATTGGGATCCACTAGCAAAAGGACATCCTGGTAAGCACCCCATAAGATGCACTACCTCATCCTCAAAATATTGGGTGTATGCTCGCTCCTCTCGATAATGAGCCTATAATTCCCCTAATAAGGCATATATTTGTGTCACCTCCTCCCATAGCCTAGCTACCTCATCACCACTAGATGCCACCTAGCATGAGATCCCTAAATCAACCTACGACCGAAACCTGGCTATCTTTTTTTCCTGCTCTACAATCCTGGCCTCATGCCCCATAATCACTATCGCCTGCTCGACAAACTTGGTCTCATGCCCCTCAATAACTCATATTTATTTATCAATATATACCTATGTGATTTGTACCTATTCTTGTAGGAGAGCCCTCTCCTTTGCTTACTCCCTCTACTAATCCCTCCCCCTCATCAACTCATCATGAAGCTTCATAATGGTGGCATCTCATGTTGCAAATTGTATCTGCAATCCTTGCTCCTCCCAATCATCCTAATAATAATCTTCCTACTAGTCTTCTGCATCTATGTGGTCCATCCACTCATCATCTATATAGTGATGCACATGTTTCTCCTTTGAGTCTTCCTCCTTGTCAGGCCGCTCTCCTAAGCCTGGCTCCTCCTCAACTAGATCCTCATCTAGAGCCTCTTCATAAGTCTCCTCTGCTCCTATAGCCATGTCACCCCCTAGTGGTCCATCCTTATACCATTGGTGCATCACCCACTAGGCATCATACTCTGATGTGGTCTTGGTGTCATCCCCCTCAATAGTAGCCTCCATAGGATCTGCATCCTCTCCAATGGCCTCCACTATATGCCAAGCCAATGTCCTCTCATCACCATAGTATTGATGGATAATTGGTTCACTAGGCAATCCCTACTGTAGCCCAAACTACTATAGCACCAAATAATATGTGAAGTACTATCGCTTGGTCCCATGTTGACCAACTAGCCACATCCCTCACCATACTCATCAAAGCTATGCCTCAACCTTGAACCATACTGGGCATTCTCTGTGTGGTCTCTTGATAATGGCATCTACCCTGAGTCATGCAAATGAATCTACATAGTGCTCAACTAAACCTAATTCAAGATGACTTTTACCCCTCTCCTAATTCCACTACCATAGGATCCCATATCCTATCTCCCTATTCATGATTTATGTCTACGTTGTCTACAGTAGCCTTTATGGTTTATCCACGATAATATGCTACCATCCCCATACCTGTAGTAAAATTTGTATCCTAGACCCTTCCTCTTGTGATAGCGGATCTTGTACAACTCATCATAAATCTATGCTAATAAGGTAGTGCCCCATGCCATCACCAACAGTCTCTAGGTGGTGCACTCCACCAGTGAAAACACTAACTCCAATAGGTTCCATGGGAACCTAGCTTCTTATGAATTAAAAAGTAACATGTTATATATTAGTGTCATCAGTAAGGCATGTCTCACCTGCAATACCTCTGCATCATACCATAAGTCCACTAGGATACCTCTGCTAGGCAAATCTCACAATGCCTCAGGCCAGTCACTTTTGAAATATCTCTCCAAAATAGTATCTCTGAGATCTTTGATATTTGGTAGATGTCCTCTAGATTCACTATCATCTCCCTAGTAGGCAAGTGGAAGGTGTTAGTGTGTGGGTCCCATAGATCTTTCAGTGCAGTCAGATAGCCTCTATTGCCCATCACTAGCTCTAGTCATGTCATTTTCTTGATCCCAATGGTGTTAAGCCATTCCAAGTCCTCATCTATTACTAGGTCATGATTGGTCCTAAATAGGGTTGAAAATTTATATCGAATCTTCACCACCCAGTAGGGGCAAGCAAGTTTAAAATTAAAACCAAAACAAAGCAAAAAATAAACAAAAAGTCACCCAAAAACATCAAAAAGGGCCCCTTTTCAGGCCAAATCATGGTTGTCCCACCCAGGGAAAGCCCCCAAATTGGTAGCCATTATAGCCAAGGATGGCCCCCAAATAGCTTAGGTTGGTCGTCCCTCCCAAGGATGGCACCCAAATTGGTCCAAAAATGGCCTTCCCGACCATCAAAATCAGTCAAAAATTGCCCTAAACAAGTAAAATAAAGCAACAAAAATACACAAAATTAAAAAATAAAGCACAAATTATTGCAAAATACCACTACAGGGCCATTTACCAAAATTTAAGGTTTTTGTAAGAAAAATAAAAAATAATTAGTTCAGTAAGGTATAAGGGCAAATGCAGTCCTTATCCGTCTCACACCGACTTCGTCGCTCATCGATTCTGCAACCTGGATCATGGTGATTGTGGGATGATTTTAAAAATGCTTTGCTTTGAAAATTAACTCTCCTACTTCTCACCTCTCAAACTATAAAATAAACAAGGCACAAATGAGCCCAAATTCCAACTTTTGACCTTAAATAACCCTCCCAGGGGCATGGTCGTCCTTGGGTGGTAGGGTCGGATTATTGTACAACCATCCCAAACAAGAATATACATAAACCATGCAGCCATACCACCCTAGGATGGCCACCAAAAAACCACCTCAAAACAGCCCAAAAAGATAGCAAAAAGGGTCCAAAACACACCAAAAATAGGTCAAATTTGGTCAAAATTCACTCTGCACCAAGGTGACCTCAACTTGCTCATGGATGAATGGAAAGGTACCTATTTCAATCTCTAAGAAGGCATTTGCAGCTAGAACACCCCATGGGAACAAGGGATTCAATTCTTTTCTTCCATGAAAGATCAATAAAATAATCAAAATCCTTTTTAAAATGCTCCATTTTACAATGGATAAAACTAAAAGAAACCCCAACCAAGTCATATGGGTCAAGCAACTCATCACTTTTATCGCTGTTCATTCCCGCATAGACTCATCACTTTAGGGGGTAGTCATACTTAACAAATTCATAATCAAAATCGATAATCAAACACTTAATCATGCAAATTGTGTTCGTCCAATGAATCATCGACAAAGACAATCATGCCCCTTCTTGGGGTAGAAAACAAGAAAAAATTTCAATTAAAAAGGCTTGGCATTATAAAAGTAACATAGAACTTCTTCATGACAGAACAATATCTAAGATCAAGTAAGCCTTACTGGAAAGGTTGTACTTGAGTCTAGTTCCTTAGCTTGTTAGAATTAAGGATTCAAGGACATGTGCTCTTTCTATGATTGGGGCATCTAAAGTTGGTTACGTTACTGAATAAATTTAATCATTTGATATTTTAGTTATGTATTTTTTTCTTATCATTGTGTTGCACACAATGCATCTCAAAAAGGGGCATCTATAGACACTAAAATCATGTAAATCCGATTATACAACCAAGTCATTATCTAATTTAACACCATATAGCCCCCTTGTGCAACCCTCAGAGGTTACATAATGGTCCTAACCACTTTTGGAAGGTTATATATAGCTTTTGGGAAGTTTTGGACCATGTAGGCATGGTTGTCCCACCCTGGGACGACCATAGTTTATGGTCGTCCCACCTAGGGATGGCCACCAACAGTTGTCCCTAGGTGGGATGGCCATGGTATTTGACCCTCAATAAGTCAAAATTAGGCCAAATGGTACCCAAAAACTATCATTTAATACTCCTATTCAAGCATGCTAGTTGGAGGGTGCATAACTCTAATGACACATTGCATATTAGAGGCCAAAAAGGGAGATTCCTTCCCCCTCCAATGTATGGTGACCTTTGGGACAAATGGCAACCCTTGCCTCACATGGCCTCGCATACCCATTTTCTAAAATGCCCTCTTGGGATATTTTCCACCCAATTTAGAGAGAGGAGTCTTTGCATATTTCACCATGGAGTGCTACCGAGATTTTTCCCCACATTATTGTGGATTTTCCCTTGAGATCTCTACCTAGCGAAGGAGGTTTTCAAGTGACTAAAAAACACCTAATAAATTTACAAAACCTATCCATTTTAGTTAATCATATCCTCAAATTTGTTGATAATACCCCTAAGAGTATTTTGGACCAATTCCCAGAGGAATTGGTGGTAGAAAACTAGTAGATTTGTGTTGGAAATATGAGCAAGATTTTATTTCATTGATGTCAAGAGTCAGTTTCAATGAGCAGTGCAAGAGGAAGGATGTCAAGAGTCAGTTTTAGTAATCAGTGCAAGAGAATATAATATTCAATGCGGTCAGACAAAGTCTACAGGAGAAATAAGAAGGCCCAAGAAAAATAATATTATAATATTTTATTATAATATTAAAGGTCTAATGGTAAGACCTAAAGTAATTAAATTAATTATAAACTAATTATAATAATTTCATTATAAATTAATTTTTAATTTAATTTAACTAACCCTATGGTTATTAAATTAATTATAAATTAATTATAATAATTTTATTATTAATTAAATTATAATCTAATTTAATTAACCCTAAGGTTAGGGTTATGAGGGCAAAAATAATGCGTCGACATCATACATTATCTCCTCACCGACGTCAATGAATTTCAAGACATGGGTATAAATACCAAAAGCCTAAGTGGCTTCAAACCCATCCATGATCGAATTTAATTAAACTCCCAAGAAAATCATGTGCACAATATTCGATGAGCAAGAAGGAAGAAGTCCTTCATTTGACTTCTTTGGTAGGTAGTGAAGGGTGAAAAGGTATAAGGCTCTAGAGCCTTGTCACCACCTGGCCAGGTGGGCTAGCAGCAATTGGCAACACTTTAAGAATGCAAGGTGTCGTGTTCGATTCGTAGTGGGGAATATCGTGAGGTTGTTTTGCATCGAAGACGCCAAAGATTTTTTAGTCTTGGCACCTAGGAAGAAGACAAAGCGTCGTGGGAACTTTTGCCTTCTAAATGAGCACTTAGCTCACACATCTTGGCAACCATGGCTAAAGCACTAGAGGCACTTCGACTTGGGATCGAATCCCGTCGGGAGCAATTTGAGAGGTACTAAAGTTTTTTTTTATAAATTGGTATTTGCTCCTAAGATTGTAAGGTGTATTTTTTAGCTTAGCGAGATATAAGGTTGATGAAATTAAATAATTATTTTTATTTAATTATTTGGTAGATTGAGTTATATAGAGTGGAGTTATAAGGTGTAATAAGATATTTATTTTTATATGTTTTGGTGAATGCTAATTTCAAGGAGTAATAAGGTGTATTTGAGTTTAATTATTTTTGTAATTGTAAAATATTTTGAGGGAGTGTTAGAGTGATATTTTTTCATCTAACCTTTGAAATTGGCAAAGAAGGTAATTGTGATTGAGATAGATTTTGAGTTCAATTCTTCATAAAACAAAAGGTATGAGCACACATTCCTTATGAGTGATTGTTTGGATGTTGTGAATGATAAGTTGGAGTGAAAAGGGTTGTTTGATAAGCATTGTTGAGTTTGATTGTTAAAGGTTTTTCTGAGTGAGATTTGTTGATAAAAATCTTGTCTGATAAGAATTGTTGGAAATATTGAATGAACCTTCACATGCATAATTAAGTTTTGTGCAATATCATGAGTATCATTGTTATGTGAAGTTGATAACTATCTTGAACTAGGGTTTATGCAAAGTTCATGAGTATCATTGTTATGTGAGATTGTTTGATAAGAATTATTGAAAATAATTGAGTGAGTGTTCATATTCTTGGACTAGGGTTTGTAAGCAAGGAGTGTTTCATTGAGTAATTGGTTGAGTGAATTCGATTGAGCCTAGCTGGTTGGAAGTGTTAAAGTGATAGTTCAAGTTCTATAAAACAAATTGTTCTATATTCTGAATTGATTTGAGAGATATATTGAAATGGATTGATTATTGTGCAAGAGTGAAACATATTGAGTCTCTAACCATTTTCTATATGTTTTTGTGGTTAAGAAAGAGAGTTTGAAAGTGATTGAGTAACATATTGAGTCTCTAACAATTCTCTATATGTTTCTGTGAATCAAACAAGATTCTGTGTGAAGCTTGTTTGTGTGATTGAAGAAGTTTTCTGTGATAGATTGAGTTGAGTTGAATAATATTTTGTGAAATCTTGTGAGCTGATTTGAGTAAGTTCTAGAGTGGAATTAAGGATATATTTGTGTAAGATTTTGTGGAAGCTTACAATGCATATTTTAGATAAGTCTTGGTGAAGACTTGTTGAGTAGATTGGACAAGTTCTAGTGAGGACTTATTGAGCATATTTAAGGTAAGTCTTGGTGAAGACTTGTTGAGCATATTGGACAAGTTCTATTGAGGACTTATTGTGTAGATTTGAGGTAATTATTGGTGAAGACTTGTTGATAATATTAGACAAGTTCTAGTAAGAACTTGTAGAGCAGATTTGAGACAAGTCTTTGAGAAGACTTGTGAGCAGAGTTGATTTGATTGATTTGTTCAAACCTTGAGTTAATTTTGGGACAGATATAGCAAAGTTGATTTGTGATTGAGTCAAGATTTGAGTTAAGGCTTGGGGATAGATTTGGGGACAAAGTTTGGTAATAATTTGAGGATATATTTGTGCCAGACCAGAGATAGAGATTGAGCATATTTGTTCTAGAATGAAGGACTATATTTAGTATAGACCAGAGATAGATATTGAGAATATTTGTGCTAGATCGAAGGACTATGTTTAGTGCATATCAGAGATAGATATTGAGCATATTGTGCTATACCGAAGGACTGTGTTTAGTATAGATTTGAGATATATTTACGAGTAATATTCGGAGGTGATAGATTGTAGAGGACAATAGTCTCTAGTGGATATAGGTCCATTAGCTAGGGTAGTGAAGATAGGTCTTCTGAGTGAGGGTAGGAGTCTTCAGTGGATAGAGATATATAAGCCAGTGTAGTGGAGGTAGCAATTCTTCTAAAATATCACAAGCCAGAGCAGAGAAGATTGGTGTATCCTATGGATAGAGATACACAAACTTGATTAGGGGATTTATGTCTCCTTTGGACAGAGGTCCATAAACATTGTAATAGAGAAATGTTTACCAAGAGATTTGTTGATAAATTTTAGTGAAATATTTTCTCAATGGAGTAGCCCACATTGGGTGAACCACGTTAAATTGGTATCTCTATTGTGTGTGGTGATTTGTGCATTGCTTTGATTACTACTATTGATATTGCCATTTATTATATTGGATAATACTTTTTTGAAAGAAAAGTAAAAAGTGGTCTTATATTGTTCACCCCCCCTCTCAGTATAATCTTGTGTTCTTCAATTTGGTAGCCATCTTACCCCAGGATGGCACCCAAATTTTGTCGTTCTTAATCGTCACACCCTATTATGGCAAAAAATTTGGGATATTATTTTATGACTATTTTTGCATAGGTCTATTCTAGATTAGATTACATGATTTTTGTTCAAATTTGGCTCAATTTGGAGTTTTTTTTAATTAGTTATCATCATTTTGGTGTTTTACAATCCTAAATGCCCCACCCTATTATGGCCATAAATTGAAGTGCAATTTCTTTATTTTTTCTACACAGATAGTTTCTATAACACATTATATGCTCTCTGTTCAAATTTGGTCTAATCTGGAGTTGTATTGCTTATGTTAATCATGTTTTTATGAGTTGTAGGTCTAAATGCCACACCTCGAGATGACCACAAATATAGGTACAAATTCTCTACTATTTTTTATTAGATCAGTCACAGAGCACATAATATGTCTATATCTCACTTTTGGTATAATTTGGAGTAATTTTGAATAGTCTATTGCACTTTTTATCTTTCAAGCTTATTTATGCATGCACCTTCACGGTTTCATCTTAATATGCACATGATTTTAATAAATTGTAGTTTCTTGTATGTATATTTAGGTATCACAACACATGAGGAAGGACAAAAAATCTATAACAATGATAGAACATATTTCGACAGCATCGGGAGCCTGCTCACCTCAATTGTGAGTGCGAGGAAGATATTGGAAGCGTGTTTTAGATTCTTGGAAGGATTTGATCCTTTGATTTTTGTATTGAGTGTATCAATTGAGAGCCCTCAAAGGGACACTCTGTAACCACTTATTTAACATTTATATCAATATAATGGAGAACCACCCATTTATTTCATATATGTGTCATTTTATGCCTGTTTGAAGTGTCGCTTTTATAGTGCTTAGATCAAGTAAAACAATAGATGCATCTCATTTTCCCTTTCTAGGTGTGCCATTTTTCTACTCTAAGCTATAAAATAGTTAAAAATATCAAATTACCCCCAGATTAACTCTGGATGAAATTGCACTCCTCGAAGAGCTAGTGCAATAACACAGAAGATAAAGTTACGCCCTGTATGGATCAGGTGTGGTTTCATCTTTGCAAAAAAGAAACCCTTTGTTCAAGCCTGCAAGGTTACACCTTATTAATACCTAGCATGAATTCACCTGAGACATAGAGAAAATAAAAGCAAAATATGAAATGCAATGCAGACATCTAAACTAAATTAAAACACCTGGTGAATGGTGCAGAAGTAGGCAGAAGGGTTGAGACCTCTAAGTAGTTGATCTCTCCTTTGGGCAATAGCAAATCAGATACACCAAAATGAATAGTAAATTTAATCAATGTAGCATAAGATAAAATTCACTCTTAGGAGTTAGCTATCTTGCATGATAAAAGGAAGCAAATAGAAAACAATTGCAAGCATGTTAGAATAATCGCATGCAAAAATCATCAAATCGTGTCTCTTAAAATGAGAGATCAACTCCTTTTATAGTGATTTTGATGGTGAAAAGAGTGATAAAAATCTAGTAATGTCGATACCAAAACATGCCAACTGGAAGAATTAGAGTTTCTGTGGAAGAAAACCTAAAAATGTGAAATCACATCCCGTCTCAGTCGCGCCCCATCTTAACCAAGCACAATTTCGTATAGAGGAGGAAAAAAGGAAAGAGGCCTATCCCATGCCTTAGGCAATCATTGGAGGCCTATTACTTTTTCCATTCATACATGGTAGGGTCAATAAAGGTTTGAAAAAAAAACTATTCTTGTTATAAAAAGAATAGAAATAATTTTTTTTTTTTAAATCATGAAAATTAAATTACCTTGGTTACATGGAAAATATGGTGGTACACAATTGATCAATTAAAGTACATATTTTCTGAGTTAAACACAAATCAACCACCTCTTCTTAATTATGGGGTGAAAAATTCAACCAAAAAAGGGATTGCTTGAGTCAATATTATTATTGATGCTCAAATTCAATAGGTTATAATGTGGAAATAAGTGTTTGAGCTCAAGTATCACAATGCCCTTTTATACCATAACATGTTACTAAGTATGCTACATATTCATTTATCCCTTAGTCCTAAACACCAACCTAGTATTAAGTTGTTAACAATAGGAGGAACTCTCTTCTAGGTACCCAATTCCTAGGTGATAATGCCAACACTTAGAAAGGATATAAACATGAATATTTATATTCAAATTTATATCACAACATGATCATATCCATGTGTCCCACATCAACATATTTTCACCAATTTTTATCACATAATAAAATCCTAGTTTTCTGCCTAGTGTCATTTAGCATAGTTTTGTGTGATTTAGCATAGTTTTGTTCTAATAACTATTGAAGGTTAACTATATCCTCTTTAAAACTAATATTATAAATAGAATGTACACTATATATAAGACAATACTTAAAGTCTATAAACATATTCTTTTTTTCATTCAATATTATTTCTATATTTTAGTTAGGATTAGACTAGGAATTGTTCATAATGGTACAGGCCCTAAAAAGGGTAAATTTTATTATTTCTCCACTAAATTATGACTTCCAATATTAATGTAAACTAATACATAGCCTTAATATTAAGGATATTATATATTCTATTAAGAACCTTTTAACCATCAATAAATGTACAGTCAACTTTTTTAGTTGATTCATTTATACATGTTGCTTTTACTCATGTCAATGGAATTACCACTAGTGGTTCAACATACATTCTATATTTTTTAGAATTATTTTAAACATATATCTAGAAGCAAGCAACCACCTATATAGACATCATGAAATCTCACTATTTTTCAATATAGAAATCTTGTAAGGGAAATGTTTCACAATTATAGGTTATCTAAATTTTATTGTCCCTTCGCTCACACCGTTGTTATTTTTTCAAAAATATAAAAATACATCGGGTAGCTCCATAAAAATTCAAAGAGCTAATGAAATATTAGATTAGTTATTTCAAATCTAAACCAATATTTATTCTTTGGATAATTTATCCTATCATTATTCATTAGAATTTATGGATTAAGAAGAATTATAGAATTTTAAAAAAGAAATCTCAAAATCATAGCTATGTTTTTTTTTTTTTTTGATTGATAGTAGAAGAGGTTTTAAAAGTATCCATAAACCTACTACAAGTAGGATTTTTAAAGGCACTCCCAAACCTTATATCTAGCAATAATACATCAAGAAATATTGAGCTGGATTCTACGAATCAAACTCAAAAATCCAATGAAACAATCTCCTAGAAAATAAGCCATAGATTTTTATCAAGAAAATATAAAATATTATCCCATGGTCAACCCACCATGTGCTCTGAATCTAAAGCAACAGAGAAAAACAACAAAATAATAAAAATGCTACCGGTTTAAAATAAATTTACAAATAAAAATTGCCCAAGTGGAAGCATTTACCACCTAACATGAAAGGAGAACAGAGGAATCCTATCATCACAATCAACAAATCTATCCAAAAAAGCACATAATAGGAGAACCCCTCATGAGAATAGTTGGTTTAAGAAAACAACACTAGAAATACTAGCCAACAAAATCCACAACATAAAAACCATCCAGGAGATCTGCACAAGAAATTCCATGAAACCCGCAAATTTTTCTTGAGCCAAATAAAATATTTTCTAGAACAAACACTCTCAGGTACAAGAAAAAGGATATAGCAACATTCCGCACCACACCTGAGAGGGATAAAGGTAAGATTTCAAAAAAAATAAGCCTTAGAACCTTGGGATCAAACACACCACCACTACTGGAATTGGAGAAAGAGATCTCTGTAGACCGTCAAAACTAGGAAACCCACTAGAGACATGGGGTCAAAAGTTGAAAATCATCACAGCATAACAACCCACTTTCACCCCCACTTTTTTGGATTGGTATTTGACCCTGTCTCCCTGGAATAGCCAGATACAGCAAGAAATTACTGAACCCAAAAGAAAGCAGTACAAACTAGCCATGAACCCACTACTGGTAGAGAACCCTAGCAACAGAGCCATCCAAGAACCATCCAATATGATTATCCAAGCCATCATAGCCAAATCTAGCTAAGGGAGCACCGTAAAAATTTTATAGCTAAACATTATACCAAGATCACCCCAATGACTTTGGGTTAATATATGGTCCTTTCCTCTCTTTGGAAAGCCAGAAAAAATAACTACCAAACCCAAGAGAAATGTTGCACAATCAAACCAAGTCCCTGAAACTAACAAACAATCCAAGAAATGCAATCACCCAACACACCCACCAACTAGAGCAAGAGCCATCCAAGGGGTCAATAGCTAGAATTTTGCACTCCATTATAACGGCCTAGGATCACCTCTACAGGTTTGGATCAGCATTTGACCCTCTATCCCAGATAAGAGTGATAATGCTAAACCCATAAGAGAGCATAACATACCAGCAAGATCCCCAACAAGCAAAACACTCTAGTCATAAACCATAATAGAGAAACTAAGCATGACTAGCAGCCAGATCCAGAATGGGAAAAGGGGACCTCTCCTCAAAGGGTAACAATAGTGAAACCCTCACGGAGGAATACCTCACAGCTAAATCATAATTATGTTTGAACCCATATTATTTTCACTCTTTCTTTCATTTTTTTTGTAAATATGGTGTTCACTACAGGAAGGCTTAAGTGTGGAAAAAGAGGTTCTAGCCTATTAGATATAGGATTTGAATATATATGGAAGGATCATATATATATATATATATATATGGAGGGAATAAATAGGAATTTATTTGATCTAGGTAAAATGAAAACATCTAATGATTATTTTTATCAAAATTAATTCTAGTGCTAATTCCAAAGGAAATCTAAGAAAATCTAGTTGAGATGTTGTTTTTAAATAATAAAGGAAAACTTCTTCTCACTTACTTAGAATCATATGAATATTCAACTACCAATTATGAAAGGATAACACTTCTTAAAAGAATCAAAATTATAATTGAAAAAGTATTGAAATATATTTCAATTAAGAGGGATTCATATATTACCATTAACAATATTAATAAAATGAATGTGGGATTAAAAAAAGTATTATTTTTTATGTTCATCAACTATTGTTATTGTTGGAATAATTTCTTGTAAATATAAGCATATATATGGAGAAGGAGATAGGATAGTAGATAATTTAGCCAATTGTAGTGTTGATATTTATTTTGGTGAAATTCAAATTTTAGAAGGTAAATGGCCAAGCATGATTTTATCTTTAAATAAAATGATCTTAAGGACCTAATTTAAAAGGAACAACAATTTGAGCAATACGAACAATATATTTTATTGGAAAGTAAGTGAATAATATATTTGATAAAAGAGGAAATTGGATATGGTTTAATTGACCTAATAACAAATGTCGTATTTTGATATTTTTCTAGGACTAACCCCAATATAATCCATATATAACTTAGTAAATAAATAATATATTTGTAAATATATTTAAGTAAAGAAGAAAAGTAAAACAATACACATGCACATAATGGCTTGAATGAAATTTGAATCTCTAAAATATAATAAAAATAAATCTTAATTTTTTTTAATTTTAAAAATATCTTATAGATTTTCTTGGAAAAAACTTAATTTTTTTATTCATTTTGAAAAGAAAAAATATATAGATATTTTATAGTTTATTTCTAAATATTATAATCCAACATCCACCATAAAATCAATAATATCCAAATAGATTTAAATGCCCCATACCCACTATATATTTAGCAATTAAGTATAATTAGTGTTTCTCATGAAAATAATTTTTTTTTTTTTATGTATATTAGACTAAATGGACAACACAAAGTGCTATTTTTTCATCCTAAAAATATAGAATTTCTTATAACTACTTTAAGATAATATTTAAGAATTCAAAAGTGATGCCATGAAAGACACATGAACTTGTTGAGGCCATAACTGGAGCTCTAAGTGTCTATTTGAGCATTTATATTTTTCCATAGGTATTTATATTTTTTCCTGGTAGGTGTGGAAATTGCTTGACTTTGGGTGTAGGCATATATTTTAATATGGAAAGCTACTCATTTCCCTCTCATGTATTTCTAGAGTCTTGTAAGGGTTGATATTGTTATTAATGAAGAACTTCACAATTTTTTTGGATGGTTATTGAAGATCTATCTCTAGATTTACATCAAGTGGTATCAAAGCAAGGATTGATCTTGTAGAGACCGTGGAGGTAAGAATATCTGATTTATGTTTGTTTTTTATTACTTTATTTTTGAGGAATATGAGAAGAGGAAGGATTGGATAGGCTCAAATGAATAAGCAGATCCAAGAGTTGCATAGGAAAATACCTCAAATTATAATTTTGGTGAATTATCTAAGACTAGGAAACCCTAATGATGTGGATAATGAACTGGGTGAAATTCCACCCATGAAAGGGGAAGAGGAACCCCTATTGGAAAGGCCATTTGAGGAAAGCCTTATCAGGGTCTTCGAAGGTAAGAATTATGGGTTGAAGGTTGTTGTTCCCAAGTATGGAGGAGGGTTACAACCAGAGGAGCTATTAGACTCGCTAAATCGTATGGAGAAATTTTTTGAATGGAAGAATATAGCAGAAGATAAAAAGGTAAAATTTGCATGTACTAAGTTAAATGGTCACACATTGGTTTGGTGGGATCACCTTCGGAATGAAAAAAAATAGAAAATACAAGATCAAAGTTTGGAACAAAATGCAGGATAAATTGAGGGTAAAATTTCTATCAGTAGATTATGAGAAAAACCTCTTCATGAAATTGCAAAATCTAAGGTAGAGAGAACACAGTGTGGAAGATTATACTAGTGATTTTTATAAGCTCTCTATTAGAGTGACACATGAGGAATCTGAGCTCTAGAAGATAGCCAAGTATGTTAATGGTCTAAAATTTAGCACTCAAAATGACCTTACCATGCTTAGGTCTTGTATTGTAGATTATGCTTATTATTTAGCCATAAAATTAGAGGAAAATCATAATATGAACAATTTTAGGAATAATATAGGACTAAAGAGAGGAGCATCATCCTCCCCATTAAGAGGATATGGAGGGTTTAATCCTATCAAATGAGAATCCTCAATTACAAAAAAGAAGATTGAGAATCCCATACAAGGTTCCTATACCCCCCAAAGAGGAAGGGGATATCATAGAGGAAGAGGGAGGATTTGGAATGCTCCTCGTAGATCATATGTGTGTTATAAATATGGTGAAGAATGGCATAGACACTATGAGTGTCCTCAAAAATAATTCCAAGAATGGAGGTATACTGAATAACCTCGAATCAATTTAGCTAAAGTAGAGGATGTGTGACAGGATTTAGAAGTTGCTGCATATGTGGGTAAAACATTGATACTGAGAAAAATGATCATGCTAAGCCAGGACCAGATTCTATAGAGAGACAATAGTACCTTGTGGCTATGTATGAGCATTTTTGAGACCTAGTGCACATCTAGAGGAAAGGTATAAAAACTTATTATTTATGGTGGAAGTTGTGAGAATATGGTCTCAAATATTATGGTAGATAAACTATGTTTGAAATGTGAGAAGCATCCATGTCCATATAGCCTAGTTTAAAAAGGGTAATGAAGTGGTTGTAGACAAGAGGTGTTTTATTAAATTTTATATTAGTAATACTTATAAGGATGAGATTTGGTATGATGTTATAGCTATGGATGTTTGCCATCTATCGTTAGGGAGGCCATGACATTATGATAGGAAGGTAATACATGATGGAGAAAAGAAAACTTGTATCTTTCTAAAAGATGGTTTTAAGGTTGTTTTATTACCTCTTAAAGAGGAAGGATAGAGTGAGATTTTGTTTTCCACCAAAGAATTCAAGGTAAAAATGGAGGAAATAGGGTATTATTATGTCTTGATTGTAAAAAATGTAATAGATGAGGTTATAAACATGCTACCAATAGTAGAAGAGCTATTGGGAGGTTTTGAAGATGTTGTACCAGATGAACTACCAGATAAATTACGACCAGAAAGGGACATTCAACATCATATTGATTTGATCCCTTGTTTAGTACTTCCAAATCAAGAAGCCTATAGGATGAATCCAATATAAAATGAAGAGTTGAACCGACAAGTGGTTGAGTTGTTGAAGAAGGGGTTAGTAAGAGAGAGTATGAGTTCTTGTGCAACACCTGATATATTGACACTGAAGGCAGATGGCTCTTGGTGAATGTGTGTGGACAGTAGAGCCATAAAAAATATTATAATAAAGTATAGGTTCTCAACACCTAGACTTGATGATATGGTGGATGTATTGGTCGAAGCCAAGTATTTTAGTAATATTGATTTACAGAGTGGGTATTATCAAGCATGTATTTAAAAGGGATATGAATGGAAAACCACCTTCAAGATGCGAAATGGGTTGTATGAATGGTTGGTGATGCCATTCAGGTTGTCTAATGCACCAAGCACATTTATACGAATGATGAACAAAGTGTTATGAGAGTATATTGGTAAGTTTTTTGTTGTCTATTTTGATGATATTTTGATATACAGTAGAACTAAAAATGAGCACCTGTTACACCTAAATTTGATATTGGAAACATTGAGATATAGGAGGTTGTATGAATTTGAAGAAATGCATATTTATGAAAATATTTAGTGTTTTTGGGGTTTGTGATTTCTAAAGATGATGTGAATATGGATCAAGAAAAGGTAAGGGTAATCTTAGACTAGCCCATTCCCATAAGCATGACAAAGGTTAGGAGTTTCCATGGCCTTGCAAAATTTTACCATAAGTTTATTTATAATTTTAGTAGTATTGATGCACCAATTATAGAATGCAGCAAAGGGAAAGATTTTTTCTGGACCCGAGTAGTGACAAAAAGCTTTGAATTATTGAAGAAAAAACTAGTAGAGGCACTAGTATTGGTGTTTCCATATTTTAACAAATTATTCAATGTTTATTGTGATGCTTCACATGTGGTTATTTGAGATTAATTAAGCTAAGAAGGGTAACCAATAGTGTTCTTCAATGAGAAGTTAAATGAGGACCTTGTCATTTCACCTGTGTTCAATGTATCAGACCTGTACCTATTCTAGGAAGAGATAAATGATATTGAGGAGGACAACAAATTGGACTAGGAACAAAAAATCCTAAGGAAATAGAAACAAACAATCTCCTAGGTCCTGGATATGAAAGTGACTAACACTAGGTAAGGAAATTACCAGAGGTACTTAGTATAGTGGGAAGGACTACCATTGGAGGATAGCACATGGATTTTAGAGTGGGAGCTTCATCAACTAGATGGTCAACAGTTGCAAGAGTTTGAACAACCAAACTTGTAGGAGTTGTGTTCCTCTCAACCAAAGGAGAATGATGTCATAAAAGACACATGAGCTTGTCAAGGCCATAACTGGATATTTGGGTGTTTCTTTGAGTATTTATATTTTTCCCTAGGCATTTATGTTTTTTCATAGGCATTTATGTTTTTCTACAAGCATTTATTTTTTTACCAGTAGGTGTGGAAATTGCTTGACTTTGGGTGTACACATAGATTCTAATAGTGGAAGCTACTCATTTCCCTCTCATGTATTTCCAGAGTCGTGTAAGGGTTGATATTGTTTTTTTTTATTGGTAGAAAGGGTGTTGAAAGGTCCCTGAACATTGTACAAGAAGAATTACATGAAGACTAGAGCGACTGAGAAGGTCTAAAGATCAAAGAGCGAGAAAACCTTCCCACAAGGAAAAGAGTTATGAAAACGCGACCAGTTTGGTGATGTCACGAAATCACGACAAGAAGCACCGTTGCAGCCAATAGAAGAAGGGATGTCATGAAATCGTGGCAAGAAGTGCCATCGACCGAAGGAGGGAAGGTGTCACGAAATCGTGACAAATTGCAGGGTTGCTGCCAGAAGAAAGGAAGTGTCGCGATGTCGTGACAGGTTGAAGGGTTGGAGCCAGAAGAGAAGAAGAGTCACGAAATCACGACATGAAACAAAACCATGACCAGGCAGAAGAGATGTCACGAAATCGCGACAAGAAGAGACATCGCGCTCGAAGAGAAAAGGTGTCACGAAATCGCGACAAGAAGTAAGATCGCTGTCGAAGAGAAAAGGAGTCACAAAATCGTGACATTTATGGGAGCCCGCTGTCGAAGAGAAAAGGTGTCGTGAAATCATGACATGATTGAAGACCGCTGCCAAAGAGAAAAGGTGTCACGAAATCGTGACAAGATGGAAGACCGCAGCCGAAGAGAAAAGGTGTCGTGATATCGTGACAAGATGGAAGACCGGAGCCGAAGAGAAAAAGTGTCGTGTTATTGCGACAAGATGGAAGACCGCTGCCAAAGAGGAAAATTTTCACGATATCACGACAAGATGGAAGACCTTAGTCGAAGTCAAAAATTGTCACGATATCGTGACAAGATGGAAGACCGCTGCCAAAGAGAAAAGGTGTCGTGATATCGCGACAAGAAGGAAGACCGCAGCCGAAGAGAAAAAGTGTCACGATATCGCGGCAAGAAGGAAGACCGCAGCCGGAGAAAAAAAGTGTCGCGATATCGCGACATGATGCAAAAACATGCCCGAAGAGAAAAAGTGTCGCGATATCGCAACATGTTGTAAAAACGCTCTCGAAGAGAAAAAGTGTTGCGATATCGCGACAAGTTGCAAAAATTCTCCCAAAGAGAAAAAGTGTCGCGATATTGCGACATGTTGCAAAAATGCTCCCGAAGAGAAAAAGTGTCGCGATATCGTGACATGATGCAAAAACACTCCCAAAGAGAAAAAGTGTCGCGATATCGCGACATGTTGCAAAAACGCTCCCGAAGAGAAAAAGTGTCACGATATCACGACGAGTTGTCCACGGCCGGAGAGAAAAAGTGTCGCGATATCGTGACAAGTTGCAAGACTGCGTCCGAAGGAGAAAAAAGTGTCACGATATCGCGACAAGAAACAACCTCGCGGCCAGAGGGAAAAGGGATGTCGCGATATCGCGACATGCTGAAATTTCGTGACCAGCGGTGAAAAGTGTCACGATATCGCGACAAGTTGCCAAAACGCTATCGAAGGGGGAGAAGAAGGAAAAAAGGGCACGAAAACTTGACCAGTTCCAAGAGCAAACAAACCCGGTCCCCTGCCAACCACTCACATTGTGCAGACATTGGTACTTGTAGAAGCGTCCCTTAGGCCAATGGGAAAGGAGTCTCTCCAAACATGAATGTCAGATTCACCAACTCCCTTGTTAGCAAGCCAGTCTACAGCTTTGTTTCCTTCCTGGTACTGGTGTTTAATGACTAATTCTGGGTAAATGCCAATTAGTGCCTTGCATTCTTGGAAAATCAAAACAAGGGCCCAGGGAGACACAACAGTCTCATTGAGCCAGTTGATACATTGCAGTGAGTCTCCTTCTATGATAATTTTATTGATGGTCAAGCCTTCCAAGAGAATCAAGCTTTGAAGTAGAGCCCGAGCCTCTGCCATATTGTTATATTGAATTCCCAGGTTCTGGGCAAAGGCCAAAATTATTTCTCCTCTGTGATTTCTGAGAATTCCTCCTTCATCGGCCGCTCCTGGGTTGCCCTTGGCCGCACCGTTGAAATTAAGCTTGTGCCACCTAGTAGGAGGTAAGACCCACTTGATAACAGACCTGTCAACAGAATTACAGGGTGTAGCAGAGAAATTGGAAAGATTGAAAAATTTTGTTAGGTCCGATTCAAGGCCAGGAGGGGGGGTTTGGAAGACGAGACAAGAGAGGCATTCTCCGCAGACAAGGGCCAAGATTTTGGTGACAACAATCTTCTTATCAGTGGCTTGGTTTTTGAAAATTTTGGTTCCTCTCAAGCCAAATCTGCCACGGGAAGATGTGAAGGCAAGCTTGCCACATGAATTTAAGTTGATTGCTCTTGAAAGGTCGGGGCCATTGCTGAAAAAGGAGGGGAATGGAATGGGGGAGGGCTACGGAGATGTCGAAGGTGTTAATAACCTGATTGAGCACTGCAAGAGAGAAGGGACATTCCAAAAAAACATGCGAAGTTGACTCATAGGCATTTTTACACAGGATGCACCAATTGGGAATGAGTAACCCTCTGATTATCAAGTTGTCAGTGGTGAGGATTCTATTTTGGATGGCCAACCAGCAAAAGAATTTGACCTTGGGAATGATCTTGGGAACCCAGACCTGATTGAATAAGTTCGGACCATCATTGGGAGTTTCATGATCGTAGTAAGCTGATTTAACGAGTGAAATTCCCTGAATCTTCAAGGTTCCAGACCATGGAATCATCTTTGTGAGAGCTGGGGATGATGCAAGTCCTCAGCAAGTTTTGTAACCGCCTGAGCGCCTCGGTGATATGTTTAGGCCCATTAAGAGCCAGGTGTTTCCATTCAGGTCTTGAAATACCTGGGTTAATGAAATGACACACCTTATCCCCAAAGGTGGCTTCGGTAACCATCTTGAGCACTGCAAGATGTGGATCTTGGTTGAGAGGTTTTTCACGGGTCCACGGATTGTCCCAAAAATGAATGGTCGTTCCAGTTCCAAGGCACCACCTTAAGCCTTCCCTAATGATCTTCCTTGTTTTGGTGATGCCATTCCATAAATGAGATCCGCTAGGAAGGTTGTGCTCTCCTAGAAAGGGAACCTGATGGAGGTACTTAGCTTTGATGATGTCGATCCAAGTGACTTTTTCATTGATGGTAAGTCTCCAGGACTGCTTGGCAATAAGGGCCATGTTCATCCACTTGATGTCCCTGAATCCGAGTCCTCCATCAAGGGTTGATATTGTTGTTAATGAAGAATTTCATAATTTTTTTGAATGGTTATTGAAGGTATGTCTCTAGATTTACATCAAAAAGGTAAAATATATGCTTATTCTATTATTGTTCCTATGTTATCTAGTTCATTCAAGTCCAGAGAATATTTTAGAAACTACTACTATCTAAGACAAAAAAATATTATTTTACCCTAATAATATGAATGTTTTTTCTTATTACACACTAGAGAATGAAACAATCTCATAATCCAAATTTTAACAATTTTTGTTGTATGATGTTATCTCAATTAATATTGTTGTTTTGAGAAAAATAATTATGGATAGTACTTGTCATTGTCTCTATTTATATTATAATTAAGATCTTCATGGAGAAAATAAAAAATATTTGGGAATGTACAATTCTTCCATTATTCCTTTCCTTAAATAAGGGTTCTTTCCATTGATATTAATGTGAATCTTCTTTTTCTAGGAAATCAATTATCTTGTTTTCTTCCCTCTTGATGTGACAAAAATGGTGTTTAGAAAATTTGATTTTACATAGGATAATTCCTTAACTATAAAATCTAACTCCCATTCATTACTTGTAGTGTGTTCTAGACAATTTATCTTATAAATCAAATTATTTGAATTAAACTTCATAATAGCCTGATCTAAATTCCTTCTTTTGAATTCCTATGAGATGAATTTTATAGACATAACTTTTACATAATTGTTAGAGTGATATCAAAAAATTCCTTTGAATAAGACATTGATTCCTTTGATCATTCTTGTAAACACCACCTATACCAATTAGCCCAAATTTTCCCTTATATGTCTCATCAATACTTAATTTCATCCATCCTTAATCTAATTTTAACCATTTTACCATTCTTGCCTCTAGAACATCCATATAATTAGGTGGAATTAAATTAGAAGCGTCATGACCATCCCTAAAATAAATCTTTTAGTTGCTAATGTAAATGCTTTGCTTGTTATTTCATGCTTTAATATTTTGGGCCTGAATTGTTGATGAATTTTATGTTGCAGGTGCAGGTACTGGAGAGATAGATTTATTGCAATATTATTGAATGTCTTTCTTTTTCTTGTATTTTTAGTTATTAAAAAGACTCATCTATGAATAAATAAATTTATATTAAATAAATATAATAAACAAATAATTAAATAAATTCGAATTTAAATAAATAATTTTTATTTAAATATATATATATAATTAAATAGATTCTAATTTAAATAAATAATTAAAAAAAGTCTTCATAAATAATTAATTAAAGTAAAAATAAAATATGGTATGTATAGTTGAATAACGAAGTGGCTTTGCTAAGTAATTTAGTGAGCCACATGGCAAGGAGGGTGAAAGTTAAGCAGCCATTTGCTTAAGATAGCCTCCTTAAAATTTCTATAAAAGACATTTTGGAAACGATTTTGGGCGAGGAAAAAAAGAAGCAGGTAAATAGAAGCAGGAGATATTGGGAGTTTAGATTCATTATCTTCGGTCAACTAATCGAGATAGTAAAGATACCAGGTTAGTTTAACTTCTAAATTATGTTTAGAATAGAAGACAAAAATGTTTTAGATATTTGAAGTTATAAACAAACGTAGATTATCTTGAATGAGAAAGAGGTATATATTTTCCTGAATATTTTCAATCATTGTATATGCATGTTCTCTAAATCTATTTAAAAACTCTTGGTTGAATAAGTTAAATAGTTTGTTGTTGTTTTTGTACACTTGTGAATGTTATCTTCTTGGAGTAAATACATTGGGTTGTTTCTCATATTCTATCGTTAAATGATACCTAGAATAAACTATTGGTTTTCTAGTTTAGTTTGTTGTAAGCAAGGGTTGTTGGTTCACCCAACATCTAGGTCATGTTTCCTTAACAAATTTAATTACTAAAATAGGAAGCTAATATTTCAGGACAAGCATCCTTATATTTTGGTTAAACCATTTGTGGCAATCCTTAACTCACAGTTCAACCTTTTTATATTGATATACGCCCTCAGTTTTTAGAGTAATTCCCTTACAATGGTCCAAGCAATTCATATTATGATTATGTTGTTGGGCAATTGGTCAAGTATTCCTCACTTTTGATGTTTTTTTTAGGTAGATAATATACTATAGCATTAATACCGGGTTTTACAAGTTGACCCAAAACCTTTTACAAAAATCAGCCCAAGGGTGTTGATGAAAATGTCCTTACTAAGGATCCTATATATGTAAAATCTACATGTTGCCAAAGCCATTACATATGGTAAGGCACATAGCCTGTTATCAAAAAGAAACTTCCCATACAACATTTTGGGTATACCCCGAGAAAACACACCTGCATCATAATTATAAAAAAATAAACAGACACAGATCCCTTCCTTGAAATAGTGGAGAAACAAAAATTTGCAGACACACAGCAAAGTACTGAAAAAACTCCCACAAGGTCTGTATTGACAGTTACTCTTAATAATTTTTTGGTAATTGCTTTATTTCCTATATGACATTCTTTGGGACCACATCCCGTCTTGGCAAATTAGCCTTAGAGAACTGAACCTATTGGCTAGATTTGTGGCGGTGGCTATCTGGTGGTCCACGTGGCTCTGGTTTGAAGTCTTAAATTGTTGTTTCTTTCCTGCCCTGTGATTATCAACCAACCTCAAAATACTAATATGACTAGGAGCCATTTTATCTGACATGTGACTATCCCCATTAGTCTTTGTGGTATTTCCAAGCAGCATCCACCAAGACTGACAGCTCAGATAATTTTATTATGAGTGCATTTCAAAAAATAGACAGGAATACTCATAGCCTTCGAACTTATAGTGTCTTCCCTGTTGGTAAATTTGACTATCATTCTTGGAATTCTTGTTTAATAAGCTCCTCTACTTTGCTTGAGACACTATGTTCCAATTTTAGAAGTCCATCACCATCGACACCCAAATTTTCTAGCTTATCAGCAACTTTGTTAGCTTCTCGAAATACATGTTGGGCTTTTTTGTCCTGTCTTCCTTGGAAAAGGATCCTAGCCTCTTCAACATTTGTTTTAATTATTAAGGAGATTTATCACATGCATAGAGTCTCCTTCTATGATCAAATTACCTTCTAAGTCTTGAGTCATTTGAAGGCCTCTCCACATAGCTCTAGCTTTAGCTTCGTTGTTCATCCTTGTTCCCAAATATTCAAAAAATGCAAGCATCATATTCCCATTATGATCTTGCATAATGCTACCATTGCCTGCTCTGCCAGGATTTTCCTTAGCCGCTCCATCAAAATTAAGCTTAAACCAACCCATAGGAGGTGGGGACCACTTAACATTGGCTCTAGGGTTGACTACCCTAGGCACAGACTCATCTAACAAGGTTAAGCTTAAATATTGAGCAATGATGGTCTCCTGTAGATAAGGTTTACGACTATCAAAAGGGATAAGGTTCACATTCTTATTGGCAAAGGATAGGATACTAGCAATGATAGTTTGATGATTATGGATAGACTCATTTAAAGACTCTATGGTTCCTTTCTAACCACACCTGCCAAAGATAGTGATTGAGACAAATTTTACACATGTATCTAAGTCTTTGGCTTGAAAAGGGGCAAGGCCACTGGATGAACAAATCAAGTATGGTGGTTGGTTTAACCCAATAAATATTGAAGGCCTGAAAAACCCTACTTAGGGCAGTCAAGGAATAAGGGCACTCAAGAAAAATGTGATAAATGGTCTCCCAATTAGCCCTACATAGATAACAGCGATTAGTGATACAAATACCTTTACACATCATATTATCAATGGTTAGAATTCTTCCTTGGATAACCAGCCATGAAAAGACTGTAATTTTTGGAATTAATTTTTTTATCCAAACTAAGTCCTTTTGGAGGACAAAATCCTCGTCATCAAGTAGAAGCTTGTAAGCTGATTTAACAGTGAACTTCCCATTTTTCATAGGAGCCCAGGTCACTTGATCTTCCTTGGGTCTCATGGGGACAAATTGTTTCCTGAGAAGGTTACAAAGATCAATTGATTATGCTTGAAATCCCTTAATCCTTATTTGTTTCCACTTCATTCTGCCTTTGTCCTCAACCATATAATTAGAGACTTTTTTGCCAATGAGTTCTTCTATGATATCTCTGATTTGGGCTAAGTTAGGATATTGTGTCAGTGGTTCATCCTTAGCCCACCTGTCATTCCAGCAATTTATCCTCTTACCATTGTCTAAAACCCATCTTAAACCATTTTTTATGATTTCTTTACAATTAAGAATTGCTTTCCAAAAATCAGAACCTCTGATTGGAACTAAGTCACTTAGAAATTCCATATTTTGAAGATACTTTCATTTGATGATAGTTGTCCATTCATTTTATTCACCAAAAATGAGGCACCACGCCTGCTTAGCTAGTAAATCTAAATTCATATGAGCAATTCTCCTTAGACCTAAGCCCCATTTTCCCTGGGTCTGCACACTTTGGTCCACCCTACAATGTGTATCCTTTTTTTATCCTCTGATCCAGTCCATAAAAAATCTTTTTGGAGTTTCTCAATTTTCTATAAAACCTTCATAGGGGCTTTCAAAACGGAGAGGAAATAGACTAGAATGCTCTGAAGAGATGCCTTACTGAGGTTCAGCTTTCCTACTTGAGATATAAGATGACCTTTCCATCTAGCAATTTTTTTTTAATTCTTTCAATAACCCTGTTCCACATTGACTCTCTCGGAGAACCAATGAAAATATGGAGACCAAGATATGAAGTGGGAAGGTTTGCTATATCACACCCTAAAATTTATGTAATTCTTCCTTGCCTCTAAATGGGGGTGTTCAAGAAATATAACTTGATTTTACTAAAATTAACTTTTTGACCAGCAGCGTCCTTGTAGAGTTGTAGGATGTATTTAATTCTTTTGGCCTCATTAAAGTGGATAATTATTATCATTCCTTCTATATGATTACATGTTCACTAACGACTCTGAAAACCAATTGAGTTGGGTTGTTCGCATGCTTTTTTTCTTTTACAACTAGGAAAAGACATTTATTTTTAAAGGTATCCATAATTAATCAAAAGTCAGGTCGAATGTTGAATCTTCCTCTACCATTAGGAAAACTTCATGGAGAAAGGACCCTTTCAATGTTTAATTTATCTTTGAGAACCTACGTAGAATAATTAATATTTTTTTTTGATGAAAAAACATTATTTTAAAATGTCTTAATCATATAAAAAAATGGGTGGAATTAGCACACTTCGAGCACACAACCAACACACTAACTGTGTGCTAAACAGCTAGTAGAGCTACCAAAATAACTTACAGAAGTTCACAAGAAAACCAAACTGTAAAACTACATAGAAAAAACAACTAATAGACTATGCATCATTGTTGTGTAGGGGCTGGAGGAACATGATTCATTGCATAAGAAGCATTACCCCAATGATCAATAAGGTCCCATAAGTTATGAAGCTCTATATTCACTTTTTTTCTTGCACTAAAATTTGTAGCCAACAATCATAAAAAACCTGATACTTATCACTAAGAGAAAAAGTAGAAGAAGACTCCTGCTAGCTAAAAATCATTTTTTTGTGAGTTTTCCACAAATAAAAAAGAATCCCCACTCTAAATATATACCATACAGGAACAAGCTTATCAGAAAACTCAAGTCGATCCCCTAACAAAATATTCACCCAAGAACAGGGACCTATCATATATGGTCTGAAAAAGAGAAAATCCATTGCCAAGCCTCTTGAGCTCTCACACAAGACCAAAATAGATGATGCACATACTCCTTTTCTCCACAAGATCTGTACGAAATATCATTCACATCCAAATATCTAAGTCGTTGACCAATAGGAAGCCCTTGAAACATTAAACTACAAGCAAAAAAGGCTTTCTTAGGTTCAAGATACTTTGCCCAAAGTGTATTAAATCTGAGACTCCATCTGGACTGATGAGATACTACATCCCACCTAGAATTAAGCTTCTCATCCATAGGCACAACATGAGAAATCCAAGAGTATCCCAAATGAGGTTTATACTTGGTGAGAGAAACATCTTTGGGCCAAGACCAATCAGTCCACCAAGGTTTTTGATAATATCGAAAAACTTTACCCAAAATAGATAAAGGAGTGGAATCAATAACAACCTCATAAGTAGTCTTATCAGTAGAAGATAAACCAAAAAAATTCCTAAAAATTTCCCAAGGTATCCAAGACCTTGAATGAAAATCCATGAAATCAGATAATCGAGCAATACCTCATTTATAAAAATTTTGAGCATGTATCCATTGGACTTGAGCAAGGGGAGTCCCTTGCAAAGTTATGGTTGAATACCACCAGACATTAAACAAAGGTATTGAAGCCCCCAGCTTTCCCTTGTGGCCTTTCCAAGAAATTTAGGGTTTAATGGTCTCCCAAGCCTTCCAAATGCTTTGCATAACAAAGGACCCATAAATATTTACTGGAACAGGGGCTATAATAATGGTTTGCAAATCAATCCTTTTTCATACCTTCTTACCAAAAGGAAGCCCTATGGAGAGGCAGTGACAAATTAAAATTTTCCAAGCTGCCTCCCCCTGTAAAGCTCTCACAATCCATTTAGCACAGAGGAAAAAGCCTTGTCGTTGATAATCAAACAATCCCATTCCTCCAATTTTTTTAGGAAGACAACAAATATCCCAAGCCACCCTATGAAATCCCTTCTTACCAACAACATTGGACCATAGAAAATCTTGAAGAAACTTCTCCAATTTGGCATAACAAGTCTTGTAAGGGACCCAACAAGAAGAGTAATACACATGAGTAGAGGCCAATACCTTGGAACAAACCTGAAACTTGCCAGCTAAGGATAATTTTTTGGTACACTGGTATAGAAGCTTCTTCTCAACCTTGTGAGCAACATAATCCCACAAACGGATAGGAGAAACCAAAAAATCAAAAGGAATACCCAAAATTTAAATTTTTCTCTAGGTTGAATCCACTTCCAAGGCTTATCAGCTAACCAGGTAGGCATATATTTTCCAGACTATCTATAACAAGAAGTTTTTCTCCATTGAATATTATAGCCAGAAGCTAAGCATAATGTATGAAGATAATCAAAAGCATGAGTAATAGAGATATCATCTTCTGCAATAGTAAAGAAAGAATCATCTGCAAAATTACCATTAATCAATTGCTTGGGGAGGAAGGGAGAAAAATTCCCTTGATCAATCCTTGAGCATATCTATGAGCTAGAAGATAACCTCAGGCCTCAGCAGCAAGAGTAAATAAATAAGGCACCAATGGACAACCTTGTCTGACAGAAAGAGCTAATTGAATATTTTGAGATTGTCTCTTGTTCAGAGTTAACATAGTAGAGGCATATTTGAATAACATAAGTACAGTCCTGATAAAATAAGGGCCAAACCCCAGATCATTTAGCATAGAAGTAATAAAGAACCATTATATTCTATCATAAGCCTTCTAAAAATGAATCTTAAGGAAAAGAAAATTATGACCAGAGGATCTAGCCCATTCCATCCCTTCCCAAACAACAATAACATGATCCAAAATATATTTGTTCTGAATAAAACAATTTTGCTAAGGCCTGGTTATCTCAGGACTAATAGGTCTGAGTTTAAGAGCTAAAGCCTTGGCAATTATCTTATAACTGACATTAAGCAAGGTGATTGGCCGCCAATTAGAAATAATTTTAGGATCTCCCCCTTTTGAAATGAACTTAACATTACCTTTGTTGATGAGATTCCCCAATGACCCAATAAGCATAGCCTCTTTATACACTTGCAGCAAATCAGAACCCACCAAGTCCCAGCATTCTTTATAAAATTCACAAGGGAAACCATCTAATCCAAGTGCTTTGTCATTTGCAATCTAAGACAGAGCCTGTTTGAGATCCTCCAGGGTTAAAGGTGCATCACAAAAATCTCATTGATATTTAGTAAGCATAGTAAGTATGACTTGACAACAAGATTCTAGAGCTTGCACTATATCATGGGTAAGGCCCTGAGAAGCAAACACTCTTTGATAATGATTAACAAAATCTCCAAAAATATCATCAAGAGATGTGAACCTCTGAAAAAATCCCAATCTAGTTCATATTTGGTTGTAATATCAAAAATCCACCTAGAAATAAAATTAAATTTATTTATATGCAATCACATGTGTTTATTTTGCTTTAATTATTCATTTATTTAAGTTTAGTTATTTGGTGTTGTTCAATTTTGTATCTACAAATGGTGATCACGGTGGGACCCCCTAAGGGTTTCTTACTTTGATTTATCTTGTGATCTAACTTGTTTTTTTGTTTTATCTTGCAGGTTTTTAGAAGCACGGATCGCACAATTTTTGTAGAATCTAGATTTTTGGAACAACGTAGAAGTTGCAAAAGGTGCACAGAAACCCTATGACATTTGTGGGATATTTAGGAAATGCTCAGGTGCATTTCATAGACATCACAGGTACCCAGGTGCATTTCATGGAGAAGAGGAAAAATACGTAGGCTTCTTTTTAAGGTTACCTTGAAATCCTAATCTCTATTTTATGTATTTTTACATTTTACGTTTCTCTATTTTATTTTAAATATTGGATTCAAAATAATATGATAATATATATCTATTAGAAACAATCATTCTAGTGTGCATTTAGGCATCAAAGTAGTTGTTGCATATAGTTGCATTTACACATAACACATTTCCTTTCAAAAAGAATTCATGCTTTCTGGTGTGCTACATATTTTATCTGCATATGAAATATTAAAAGCATAAAGTAGTGTGCATCCTAGGGTTAGAAATTTCTATTTCTATTAATATAATTAGGAACAACATTTAAAATACCAAAAGTACCCCCACATTTTGTGATTCAAGGTGGAGAAGTAGACGAACCCTTCTCCGTTTAGAGAGCAGTCTTAAGCGGTGTACTCTACATCCTTTGGGAAAATTTGTATTTTGATGTTGGATTTTGATTTAGATTGATGAAATTAGTTATATTATGACATTGTATGAGTACAATAGAAAACCAAAAACTTTTTAAAAGGAACACACTGCACGTTAAACTTTTAATAGTAATGGTTGGATTTCATCACCAATCATTACACAAGATCTGGTGACGGTGGGTTTCATCTCCATCAACCAATATCTACCCCTAGAAACCATAGGTTACCCTCAAGAAAAATTGCTAGATTTTATCACCAGGAAGAATCCCGTTACCCATTCCTAGCCATAGTATTCACCCATTGTAATTTCATATTAGTACATTCAAACACACAAAATAAAAAATAATAATGAAAAAACATTAAAAGGATATAATTAATGATTGAGGTAAGACACAATTGTTAAACATAGCATTGATTATCTTCACTTTATTTTTGTGAATTTCCATTTTTGCATTTCCTTTACAACACATTTTACATTTGGTTTAGTAGCTTGGTCCTAACAAGAAATAAAAAAAAAAATTAAACCAAAACAATATATCTATGGATTATTCATCCTCATTTCCTGCCACTTTTGTGGTAAATCCCGTTAGTGTGGTTCAAATAAATTACACAGATTTATCTGTGGGTCCATCACATGTTGTGTAGGCTAATGATGTCTCACGCAGATACACATCCACATCTCTTTTGCAAACTGAATCATATTCACCCACAATTGACCACAATATTATCTACATAGACATGGCCCAAGTAGAAGCTTTCTACAAATCAGCTAATTATGTCTTACAGCACCTCCATAATATCTTGGATCAAGATACTTCTTCATAATAGGAAATTATTCCTTCCCATCCATCCAGCTTCACCCAGGTGTACACTAATGTTCTTTTTGAAGCATCAGTTGCACCTTCATCCCATTTTTCCATTCCCCAACCATCATGTGCTCCTAGAACTTCATATATATCCACCTATACCAACCCCTTGTATGAAGCACAAGTTAATGTTGCTTCACAAGTACCCATTTCATCCAATAAAGTTGCAATTCCCATTGCCACTTGTCCCCCATCCACATCATCTATTCCATATTAATCCATGCCTTCCAATGATGATATGGAAATTAATGAATCATGGTAACATTTGAATAAATTACTTATGAAGTGATAGATAGCTCAACAACAAGTTTAAGTGAATCGTAGGCCTCAGCCAATTTCCACTCAACCCACCTTCATCACACAAATTCAATCATGGGCGCCACAATATTTAATGGTTTCCATCCCTATACCTCCATCCACCCATACCCATTCCATTCTCATAGGCCAAACCAGTGACAGTCCTCATGCATTACCTCATTTCAATAGTTACCATCATTTCTCAATCAATCTCATCATCATCAATTTCAATCCACTCTACCTATTCATCATCATCTTGTCACTCCACAACATCTTTCCATCCCTTCATAGAATCATCAAGTTATTAAGGTCTTTCACATTCCTAGGGAATACCCTAGAATCAAGGCTATGCAACAATATATTGGTAATTTGATACAACATAATCCTAGTTATAATAATCAGAATCCAACCTTACGTCAACTAATCAATCAACCAATTCACCCTTCGGTACCACCATTGCCATATTCGAAAGACATCATGGTAACAAGGTTTAACAAGTTCAAAGGGACTGAGAACCCTAAAGATAATGTGAGCACATTCCTACACTCATGCTTCTGAATTCAAAGTGATAATGCTCTCATGCTCCACACATTTCCTCAGACATTGGGGGAGACACCATAGAGTGGTATAACCAATTGCCCAATCATAGTATTTATACTTTCAAACAATTGGTTGACAATTTTTTTGAATGATTTACCCTTAATGTAAGAAAGAAAGTCTCATTGTTCGATATCTATGGTTTCAGACAACATGATGATGATTCTAACAATGATTTTGGCAATGGTTGGAGGGCCATTATAAACAAAATGTCATTCACCCTACCAATGGAAGAACTTATTCAACTATTCACTAAGATTTGCCTCAAACCCATTTCTTGGATGCTTTAATTGTAAACATATCGCTCATTTGAGGAAGCTCGTGCCCAAGCTAGTGTCAATGAAGAGATAAAAATCCAAGAGGGCATAGTTAAGCCAAGAAAAAAGGAATGGAAAAACAAAGGCCAATACAAAAGCAATTATTCCAGCCAAACCAAATCAACGTAGGCCAATCTGGTCAATCAAGCCAATCACATCAATCAAGTGGTAATGACCCAATTGGTAATGGCTCAACAACAACCAATGCAACAACCACTGTAACAAATTACCTATCATGTGATACCCTCAATAATCAAATCCATACAAAACATAATGTAAAATTTGGAGAATCACCAACATTTATAATTTATTCGACAAAATCATAAATACACTCCTCTATATAAATCTTATGCTTCCATATTTCAAAGGTTGTATGACACCAATAGACTTGCTTTGCCTAAGGTCAAACTAGATGATCCCACAATATGTGGTAAAAACTACAAGGAACATTTATTTTGCCCTTATCATAGACAAAATGGGCATGATGTAAATATCTACCATGTATTTAAGGATATAGTACAAGACCTCATTGACTTGGGGGCCATCAAGATTGATAACCTCCTAGATCAACAAAACAAAAATCTTGGTATCTTCCAAACACCACTTCCTCATCAGGAGGAGGTGCAATCCACAATGGGAAGATCTAACATCAATAACCCTCTCAATAAATTTTACCATATTCAATAGTACCAGGGTTTTATAGGTGTCATTCATGTGGTAACCAAAGGTCAACAATGATAAAACAATCAACAAGATGCACAGAAATAACCTGTTCAAAAGCTCATAAACTCACAAGCAAGGGAGTCTCAACCTATTCCATAACAACCCATCCAAATTTCCCCAAATCCTACTCCACCAATCCACATTCCCAACAATTCTAATCCACCAATTCATCCCATAAACCACCCCCAAAGGCCAATCATTTCTATGAGTAACCAGTTAACCACGAGTTTAAAAATAGCTTCATAAAAATTGTCTATTTATGATCTAATTCAATAATCTTCCCAACATCGTGAGGCATTAATGGATATTCTAAAATCCATAAAACTCCAATCTCAAGATTCCAATGTCTTTAATAACTTTATAGGGAGTATTCAAACATGAATGGAGCATTCCATCACATTTTATGACTTTGAGATTAAACCAATATCATCAGAATCGATAGACCCTCCATTGCATATAATGGCTAAAATTGATAGGAATCCATTCAAAAGAGTTTTAATAGATACTAGCTCATCCATTAACATCATCACCACATCTGCCCTCCATCATCTCAATCTTCCTCCATCTCACATAACCAAATACACCTTCACATTGAAAGCATTTAATGATGCTCTCTGCTCTATAGTTGGCATTGTTTTTTTGCCCATCAAAGTAGGGGTAAAAATGTTGCATACCTTATTCCACATCTTGAAAGGATTCATGGTGTACAATGTACTCCTTGGAAGACCTTGGATGATGGAAATGAGATGTGTTCCTTCCATATTACATCAATGTTTGAAATACATACACAAAGGGAAAGTAAATTGCATACCAAAATATGTTGACCCATTTAAGTATTGCAAATTCATCTCAAATCCTTATGAATCCATGATTCCTTCTACCCACATTTTCCTCACATCATCCACCACATCATCAATCACTCCAATCCTTCATCAAAATATCCTGTTCTTGAGGAGATTCTCATCACCAATTCCAACCATGCATACACTTCTACTCATTTATTATTATCATAATCGACTACACGTACATGTGGTCGAACCCAATCTATGTCATCCACATCATCATCCCCTTCGTAGGTCACAACAATTCCTTCACAACCAAATATGCCTTCATCAGCCAATGTTTCACAAGTCAAATTGTCGAACTGTGAGATACCCACATCTTCCCCATTGTATGATCCATTAACAACCATGATCCTCCCACGTCCACTTCATACTCATCATATCAAGTTGAGTTCCACCTCACCAACCCTGGTATTGGTGAATATGTGGTCCAAGATATCACAATCACACTACTCAATACCTCAACTACCAAGAATTTTGGTCACCCACGTGACCCATATTTATCTATAAGAGTGGTATACAATATATATTTGGTGCCTAATAACATAAATTTTGTGTATGGGGGATAAAATATTTGTCTAATCCTACTCCAGAAGAACCCAAACAACCACCATATACCAATATCCAACAAATGACAAGTTTTTCATCCCACTATTTTCATAGACATAATTGGTAAAGACATGGCTTAGGTCGATATGAACAAGGAGTGTCTTAGCTTATTGATACCCCATATCAATAAGTGCATGACCATTTAGGTCTAGGTTATCACCCACTTCCCACCATATATTATTTTGAACAAGCCTTCCAAAAGCTTAATATAAATTTAGAAGAATAAGCCCTCCACCTTGATGACTCTGAATAGAAAATATACAAAGAATTCAACCTCATATCAATAGCTTATGATGAATCTGATGAGGTATCAGAGCCCATCATCCCCCACACTGAATAATATGATCTCAAAAAATTTCCCATCCATGAGCCCATATTTTGCTTCATCCTTCCACAAGAGTGAGTCGAACCTACTGGTGAACCACCACCTCCATCTTATTAATCCATCTCATCAGCTAAAATTGTAACATATATATAATGCAAAAGAATATAAAACAAATAAAAACATTTTCTTTTTTTGCATTTCATGTAGATAGAATTTAGTTGAGTGCATTTATTTGTGTTTCTTATTACTGTCTAGGTTTACCAAGGTCCTAGCATTGGTTCTTAGGCTCTATCTGCCCTATCCATTTTACCTCCTCCATTTTATCTTAAGTCAACATGAATCCTTATGACTTGTTCACCCCACTCTATAATCCATATGATTTGGAAAATCCAATTTTGATTGACATGAGCCTTATTGATATGGATAATATTTCCTCACCACCATATTTTCTAAATTTATCCTATCCAAGGAATTTTTAAGGGTTTCATCCAACTACATTCCTCCATCCCCTCCACCTTCACCTCCATATTCACCTTCACCTTCACCTTCGAATCCCAAGGTTTTCTATGTGGATGTAGATGAGGATAAGTCATAAGGGCTTCATCCAACTACATTCCTCCATCCCCTCCACCTTCACCTCCATATTCACCTTCACCTTCACCTTCGAATACCAAGGTTTTCTAGGTGGATGTAGATGAGGATATACCATCAATGTGAACCTTAGTTCATATGCCAACAATCCCCAAATTTTCAATCTTGGTAAAATCTTATCCAAATATGAACAAGAGCAATTGATTGCTCTCCTTAGGAGTAAGAAGGGAATTTTTACATGGTCCTCTAAAGACATGTCTGGTATTGACCCTAGGCTAGATTTTTATAATATCACTTTACATCCTAATGCTAAGCCAATCAAATGGAAACTTATAATAATGCATCCTACCATTCCCCTATTGGTCAAAGAAGGGCTCCAAAATCTATTAGATATGGGTTTCATTATACCCATTGATTATCCTGAGTGGCTCTCAAACATGGTACCTATTCACAAGCCTAATAGGGTGATATGCATTTGCACTAGTTTTTGAGTTCTTAAAAGAGCACGTCCTAAGGATGACTTTCCTCTCCCAAACATTGATACTCTTGTTGACACCTATGTTGGCCATGAAATGCTTTCTCTTATGGATGGTTTTTTAGGATACAACCAAATTTGAATAAATCTTGATGACCAACACAAAACAACATTCACTACACCTTGGGAAAATTTTTGTTACAAGGTGATGCCCTTTGGCCTTAAAAATATAGGTTTCACTTATCAACATGCCATGGCATACATTTTCCATGACTATATGCATAAGATCATTGAAGAGTATGTGGAATATCGCTTGGAAAAATCCAAGACTCAACAAGAGCACATTGGTGTATTAGAGAAATTTTTTGACCAACTTATAGAGCATAATGTAAAGTTGAACACCAAGAAATGTATCTTTGGTGTTACCTCTGGAAAAATATTAGGGTTCATTATCTCCAAAAGAGGCATTGAGGTGGATCCAAACAAGGTCAATGCTATCATGGAGATACCTTCCCCAATAAATTTAAAGGAATTGCATAGTTTATAAGGAAATATCCAATCAATTCATCATTTTATTGCACAAATTTTTGATAAATATAGGTCATTCAATCACCTGCTACAAAATGGGTGCTATTTTCTTGTACGGGCGAGTACCAAAAAGCCTTTGATGACATTAATAAATACTTGACTTCTCCACCAGTCTTAGCTCCTCCTCATATGGGGGTCCCCTTCTATATTTATGTTTTAACAATGGACTTTGCATTAGGGATAATTCTTGCACAAAAGAATGAAGAAAATAAAGAAAAATGAGAGCAAGTTGTGTATTAAATTATTTGAACATTGGTAAGCTATGAAAATCGATATGCTTATGTAGAAAAATTATGCTTAGCAGTGGTTTTTACCTCTAAGTAAATCAGATATTACATGCTTAGTTACACAACATATGTCATAGCTAGAGAAAATCCTCTATTTTATATGATATCTCACACTTACAATAACAACTATACCACTAAATAGATAATTTTTCTTACTGAATTTGATCTTGAGTTCATTAGCCAAAAATCCATTAAAGATCAGGTCATAGTCGATCAACTTATGGGAGCTCCACTACCTAGTGATCATACCTTGATAATTGAGCTCCCAGATGATTCGGTATTTGCTATCACCAAATAATAATAAGATGTAATTCTAGAGAAAGACATCGATATCACACTATTCTTTGATGGCTCTAAGTGTGAGAAAGGTCAAGGTGCTTGAGTCATGTTTCATACACCTCAAGGGGTACCTATTCCCTTATTATTCAAACTTGACTTCCAATGCACAAACAACACTATAGAGTACAAAGCCTTAATATTATGCCTTCAATTATCTATAGTTATGGGCATAAAGCGTATCAAGATATTTTTGATTCTCAACTTGTTTTCAAGAAAATCAATGAATAATACCAATGCAAAGAACCTACCATTATACTTTATCACAAATTAGCAATGAAATTGCTCTCTACATAAGAATGGTATGAAGTCGATAATTTCCCAAGTTCGACTAATAGATTTGTAGATGTGATGGCCTCTCTCGGATCATTGATTCCAAAATACTCCATAGGAGAGGTACAACCCTTCATAATTACTACAATATCTAAATATGCAATTGTCCATGTTGAATCTAAGGATGAAAATGATGTTTACTTTATCCATTTGAATCCATATGAGCCTTGTTCAAGCCAAATAGTAACCTTTCTCAAGTTTGGAACACTCCCATATAACATGTCTTGAACTAATATATGCACTTTCAAGCAAAAAATAGTTCATTTTGTTCTCTTGGAGGATGTGTTGTATAATCATGGTTATTATGGAATCCTCCATTGATATCTTGAGGTTGTTGAGGCACAAAGATCCATAGCTGAAGTTCATGATGGTACTTGTTGTGATAACTTTAGTGGGATGGCCATAACAAAGTGTATTCTATGCATGGGTTATTATTGGACCACCATGGAATGATATCGTTGCACTTATGTCAAATATTGTAAGAAATGTCAAGAGCATGCTAATTTAACTCATGTAACATCATAATAATTACAGCCTATTCAAATCCTTTGGCCCTTTTCATAATGGGGTCTTGATTTAATTGGTAAAATATTGCCTCCTTCCTTGGAAAAACATACATTCATCATCACAACCACTGAATACTTCACAAAGTGGGTTGAGGTAATTCCTTTAACTAGTATGATAGGACCTAGAATTGTGGAGTTTATCCTTCACCATATCATTTTTCATTTTGGTATTCCCTCAAAAATCATCTTCGAAAATGACAAGTATTTCAAGAACAAGGATGTTTGATAACTTTGCAAGAAATATAACATCCAACACAGCTTCTTGACTCCTTATTACTCACAAGAAAATGAATAAGTTGAGGCTACCAACAAGACCTTAATTGCTATTCTAAAGAAATTGGTTAATGAAAATCATAGAGATTGGTATAATAAAATTCCCTTGGTATTATGGGCTTATCGAACAAGCATATTCACACGTACTAGGGCAACACCATTTTCATTGGTCTATGGAGCCGAAGCAATCATACCTCTTTAACTTGATATATCCTCCTTGCAAATTTCTTTGTAGGAATTCATAGATGATGACATTGCTAGACAAGCACATCTTGACCAACTCACACTTCTTGATGAGAGGTGAGTCAATGCTTTAGAGCATTTACAAGTTTATCAAGACCGTCTAAAGCGTGCTCAAAGTTAATCTACATGAATTCCAAGTATAAGATCTTGTACTTAAATAGAATCAACAAAACACCAATTCATTATCGTATCTTCATGATAAATTCATGACTAATTGGTTAGGTCCATGCATTGTTACTCAAAAAATGGGTAAAGGTACTTATAGGCTTGTCAGTATAGAGGGAGAGGAAGAGCTCGAACCACTTAATATTATACACTTGATAATTTATATGCTTAAATATATTTATATATATGTATATATACATGTCTAGTACACAAAAAGATTACACTTTATTTGCTCGCATTTCATTTAACAACAATTGCATTCACACATTCCATTTCACAAATTAAATTTCATACATTCCATCCACATTTCACATTTCATATTAGGAATCATTTATTCAGTTCAAGGTTTTAATTGGTCCAATAAAGTCATGTTGCCTTAATCAAGGGCACCTTCAAACTAACACCCATTTCATTCCATAAAGCCAAATTATCATTTGCAAAGTCACTAGTCCCTAATTCCTAGGTGTTTTTAGTCACTCATCCACTCCTAGTATTTTAAGAAAACCATAAATACATGTCAAGTTTTTTTTAGGAACATTACACATCTTCACTAAGAAATATTGAGTTTTGGGAATTTAATCCAAAATATTCTTGAATCAAACACAATCTCACATCTTAAAAACATCTTGTGTCAAAGAGGGTTAACACCATACTTGGTTTGGACCTCTAAGTGAAAAGGTTAGTCCTTGTTTGTCCCCTCATGCCACATAGTCTACAAAAATAGTGGTTCTCACCACTATCACAGTTACTTCCAAATTCAAAAGATAAAGTAGTAAGGATAGGAATCAATTCTCATCACACTTAGGTTGAGAATCTGATTTCCCATAGCTCTAAATCTTTCATCACACACCAGAGGAATACCTACCATCTAAATAATAAATTTCACTCAAAAAATGGAGCACGAGTACAAAGCTATATTTTCTAAAATTGTAAAGAAGACTAGAAGTGGTGCAGTTTTTGCTCCTAGTACAAACTCTCTTTCTTAATTAGCAGTTGGACAGACTGGTTTTAGAGAGGTACCCTCTTCGGCTCATAAAATATAGCCAAGCCATATGGTGGAGTTGATGGATCTTGAAGCAAGAGTAGGAAGAGAAATATCTAGTAGTACAGTAACCTTCATCATTGACTCAAACAGTGTCGAAGCCCACGGGTATGTAGTTTCTTTCTTCTTCTCTTAATAATAAGCATCTGGTGATCA
Organism: Wollemia nobilis; assembly: GCA_028583015.1. Classification (NCBI taxonomy): domain Eukaryota; kingdom Viridiplantae; phylum Streptophyta; class Pinopsida; order Araucariales; family Araucariaceae; genus Wollemia; species Wollemia nobilis. The sequence continues at coordinate 7,211,215 of JAQPPZ010016931.1, forward strand.
TTGCCTCTCATATTGCAGTTTCTACTTCCACTTTGTTTCCATTTCTGTATCTACCTCTTCTACCCCCTTCTTCATTCCATAGTCACAGGTCACTAATGCTCCTCTCGTTTCTTATGTTCCTTCCATTCCTCTATCTTCTAGTTCATTTGCATCCACCCCTAATCCATTTTCCCTTCCATTATCCTCCATTTTATCTTCCACCCCTATTAACCTCTGTTAATAAGGAGACATAATGTCGAATGATTATTCATATCAGGTCATCATCAAGGACCTCACAAAAATTAATACGACTGAGAAAATGGGTAACATATAGGTGGAAATGAGTTCAATCTACTTGCACGGTGAACATTTCAAGGATCATTTATTCCAATTTGAAGTGAAGATAGCAAAATTAGAAGATTTTTTAGTTGATAAAAAGGTCCAACTAGATACTAAACAATTAGAATCTCAACAATGGTAGCAGAAAGTGATAAGCCTAGAGGGTGAGATTAAAGGATACAAACAAGAGGTTGAACAACATCAAGTAGCATGACAAGAAGTAGAGCAACAATTCCAAGCCTTGAAGGACTAAATATAGAGTCTGCAGGATCCATTGGCAGACAAGATGATGCAATCGATAACTCTAACAATGGAAAAAGTCAAGGAGACTGATAGTCATCTACTTACTGATTGTTCGATGATAGCATCAAAAGCAACATTGTTTCTCATGTTCCTTCAAGAGGTGTAGCAGGTTGTTTCGCACAGATTGCACATAGTGGAATATTCATAAGAGGAACTTGAACCAAAATTGAAAATGGTGATGAAGATACAAACAATGGAAAAAATGGATTTCAATTTCGATCCAATGAGCAACATGGCCTAAGCTTGGGCAAATGCCAAGATAAAACTATGCATTTATTTTTCCAGGTTGGATCTAATCAAAGAAGCTCGAAAGCTGCTAGATATGTTTGAACAAGAAAGGCACATTTCGTTGGTCTATTTTGAGACTATAGCAAGCAATGGTTTCCTCAGTTTCATTGATGATCAAGAGAATATTCTAGTGAAGAAAGACCTAGATGTGGTATGGGCTAATTTCAAAAATAATACTTCAGATATTTAATGTTGGAAAGAGCCCATCACTAAAGAGAATGTGTTGTCATTGATAAATAAGCTTACTCACATCGAGTTTGGTTTGCTGGAGCTCAGCCAAAGGGTCAACTACATTGACCTAGAGTAGGTTCAAACCTTTTGATACATTGTTGATACGCTTTAGACTCATCAAGTGATTAGTATTGATACTTGGGTTGAATTCATCGTAGTATATGAAACTACATGTTCGCATCTCAAAGGGCAGGAAGAGACTGGTACAAGTAGTAGAAAATTTGATGCAACTGGTATTGGTAATTTTGAGCCCAATGGATAGAGACCCTGGGGTCAATAGCATTCAAGCGAGATGAACACCTCGTGAGATACCAAAAGTGTTGGCATTTTTATCACACTAAAATTAAATTTAAAATTTTGCCTAACTGTGCAATGAGTTTTGCCCAACAAAATTCATTTTCAAGCGAAAATGTTGGTAAATTTTATTTTTAGGCAAAAATGTTGGCAAAAGCTCATTTCGGGCGAAAATGGGAAAAATTTCAAGCAAAAGTACCTTTTCAGGCAAAATTCCCAACAAAATCCCTTTTTAGGTAAAATTGTGGCGAAAATACCTTTTCGGGCGAAATTCATGGTGAAAGTATATTCTAGGTGAAAATCATGGCAAAAATTCATTTTCGGGTAAAAGTGCATTCTAGACAAAAATCATGGCAAAAATACCTTTTCGGGTAAAATTCAAGGTGAAAGCACATTCTGGGTGAAATTCAAGGCGAAAACACATTTCGGGCCTTGTCTTGGAAAAATTAATTTTCGTCATTTCCTCCAAGCGAAAGTCATTTTTGATCGCACTTTGAGTGAGGATCATTTTAGTAAAAATTCCAATGCTGACAAATTCAATTTTGGGGGCAAAGGAGTTAATGTTTCCTGAGTTATTGCTAATGAAGATCATATTCGATGGATGAACAGAAGATTACAAAAATTAAATGTTGTCTACTTTGCCCTTGACTCTGGTGTGATCATGTTGATTTCGAGGTACCGTCCACTATGGTGAATGCTCATTTTCGAGACACCGTTGTGAAGATGAAAATTTTACTGTTGATTTTGGCTAAGTCTTGATGTGCCATATGTGGAAATTACTCATTGCTTCCCGATGTACCACTGGATTGGTTCATTGCCACTGTTGAGGAGAAAATTATTGTCGACTAATATTTGACTTACCACCATTTTGTTTAATGATCATTCAATTTTGGAGGTGAAATCCTTTATGAATACTAGGAAACTTGATGTAAAAAAAAGGAGATGGACATTTGCTTGTAAAAGTCTCATAGCTTTAACATTTTTTTTTATTCAATGACTATTTGGCTTTGAGTTCCGGATCATTTTATGTATGTTTATGTTTTCTACTTTGCATTTTTATTAGATTCATATCATCATTGGTGGATTAAATTTTGAGCCTAGATTTTATTTTTTACTGGGAATGAATGTTGGAATGTTATTGGAAGTCATGCTTATAATATTATCTAAGTTTTGTTTATGTTCTATCCTTCTATTGAATGTTGTTAATTTAAATTGGGTTTTTAATCTTGTTTTTAGTTCATCCCCGCATTATCTCTTCGGCTTATAGCCATATTTTCCTTCCTTTCTATTAATTTCTTTCCCTAATCTTTCTACCAATTTTAGAGTAGTAAGGGAACCAGCCCCCTCTGGATATTGGCCTGAAAGACATTTTTCCTTCAGCCTTTCAATGTTGACCGAGTCTAGGGCGCATACATACATTTTATCCAAGGGCAGACTCTTAACCAACAGTTAGATATTGTTGTTCCTATTGCATGTTGTTGGATTCCTAATTTCTCTCATCATCTATAATGTTTTTTTTTATATATAGAAGCAATGGTTACAATTACGATTTTTAGTAACTACCAGCACAGCTGGTAGGGTTCAAACTATCTGCGAAGGCTCCCAGGACTTCCACCATCTCGATACATGGTAACCCGACTTGAGATGGGGATCGTCGGACGCACAGGGGTTGCACCGTCATCATCAATCTAGCGCACCACTCAGAGGAATTGGATCTAGGCTACTGTCTGTGCATGGGCAAACCCGTGGGATTGGAACCTAGGTCTCCTCTCGTTAAGCGCCCCAACTTACCAATCCACCTAGACCCACGGACAAAAGTTGGGTACTTTAGAAGCCCCAAGAACCTAGCTCTATGGCCAATCATAATTGTCCCATCCGGGTATACCACATGGCATCAGTCACAAGGGGGTTGAATTATTAATACATCCACAGGTTGGGCATAGGGAAAATGGAGCCTTGTCGGCCTCTACCAGCACATAGGACATTTACCATCTATGCCTACATATCCAACAGGGTGGAGGCAGTGGAAATGGAACCTGGGTCGGCCACAATCAGCACCCAGGACATTTACCAACTGCTCTACGCACACGGATACATCATCCGCAATGTTGATTTCATTTGACTTTGCATGTAAAGGGTATTTTTGAAGGAGATGATGATAACAATGACACACTTAACAATGAAAAAGGAACTCCTTCATAATTGAGTGTATATAGCAAAAGATAGTATTCTATTCTGATCTTAAATAATTTTGGTGAAATATAAATAGATAAATTTCTACGCAAATTTTGACATATGTAATAAATTTACCTTCTCAAGTAATCTATGGACTCCCTAGGTAAGTTTTGAATGTATTTTCTATCATCTCTAAGATTTCTTCCTTCTTGAAAGTTAATGGGAAAACAAAATATCTAATCTATAATAGAATAAGTGATTATAGCTTATGTAATAGAATAAAGTCTAAAAGGCATAACTTATTGATAGAAGTATGGATCACTCTTAAAGATTGTATTGAAGTCAATATTGTTTGGAAAATAAAAAGTGCTTATTATTGTGAGTGTAATTTCCACATTCTGCCTATGGATGTTAAGCTCTTGTTGTCTATTCTTCTATATGGTGGAGGGTTATAAAAACCCCATAAATTTGTATATTAAAAAAATGCTATAAAATTACAAAATAACATTTATTATTGCTTGAGGGTTAATAAATATTTTTAATTTATTTAAGATATATATATATATATATAGTAAAATGCACATTAATTATTTTAGTAGAAGAAGTTAATTTGTATCCTCTTTTGTTGCTTGTTATGGCTATCCTTTGTAGGAATTTGTTTTGTATAAACGTAAGTCCTCCTTTTTTAAAAAGGTAAAATTTTATTATTTTAAGATAGATTTCACACTTTTATTATTATAAAAGTTGTATCTCATCGGAACAAACACTCCAATCATTTACCCTATAAATGCGCACAAATTACAAACTGTCATTGGAAACGGGTGACTTTCAGAAAGCAGGAGGACATGCACAGCGTATGCGCACAAACTACTTTCATTGACATGCAGAAAGCAAGAGGACATGCACAGCGTGTGACGAGGGAATAGAGATATTGAGAACCTATTTCCAAAATATTTGAGAATAGATATAGAAGGAACTATCTGACATTTTCCTTAGAAAGTCGAGCGAGTCAAAGAAACGTGATTAGAAGCCATAAAATGCCGATGGTTTTAGGTTTATACCCATGAGTATGCCAGCTTCGACTTAAATGTCTTCCACTCTTAAGTGGAGTTTTTTTTAATTTGAACGTGTAAATTCAAGCTATTTTATTTTTGCTATATGATTTGAGACAAAAATTATATGGTTAAATAAATGGGGACAGAGATGTAGAAAGATATAGATGGTATTGGAAACTTTAAAGTTTATAGTGTGGATTAGGGATGTATACAAAGCTATAGATGGTATTGGAAATGTTAAAGTTTATAATGTTCAAGATGTTATATTTTCTTGAGTTGTGTTGTTTGGAAGTTTTTTATTTTATTTTATTTTTGTGTTTTAATATGGTGTTAATATTTAGTCATATATTTTTAGTTCTTTAGATTATGATTTTGTATATGTAAACAATATTTTATTTTATGGTTTATGGTTATTGTAGTATATTTTTTATTTATTTATTTGTGTTTATGTACAATAACAATGAATAACTTTTCTTTTAAAACATATAAATATTAAGATTTAATGGTAAGACTTTAAAACTTTTCATAAGAGATTTTAGTTTCTTATCCAATAGAATAGAGCTGTACACCATAGTTTTAAAATCTCAGTTTTGTTACATAAACATATATTAGATAAATAACATCTTTTGTGTGACCTAGATCTCCTACATATTAAAAATTATTACACCTTTTACTTTTTATTTTCTGTTTTGTGGCTATAACATGTTTTAACTAGCTAATTTAAGATAAATTTATAATCATCTTGTAAGTAAAACAAGTGGTTGGAAAAATATTAGTAAAGAAAATACCTATCATATAAAAAAACAAATATGTTGAGGATGAGAAATTTATTGCATAATTCCACATAGAAAAGTCTAAGAAATAAAGTTAATATTATAAATATATGATATTTTATTGCTTTGCATAAGGTCTAAATAAAAATATTTATTTGAATATGATTAATAGTTTAACTTATACAAGCTTTTATAGTTTTCATCTATAGAATGAACATGTAAAATACCTTTGTAGAGTTAATATAGTAGCAATACTAAAGTGACTTGTATCCAAGTTTGAATTTCTTTTCTTTTCTATTCCATAAAGTCTAATTGGTCTCTCAAAAAAAGAATTAAAATTATTTTGTTTCTTGTTTACTTTTTATGTCTAAAAATAATTACTAGACACTATGTTATGTTAAAGTAAAAAGTTAAATGATGAAATTATACATACTTTTTCAATTGATTGGGTTGAATCAACCTCCACCTATATATTATCATGGTCATATTATATAATGAATGGTAATACAACAAACTTTGTAATATGAAGATTTGTTTTAATGTAAATATTGAAACTCCTTTTGACTAGGTCCCACTTATGATTACTCCATATAATATTTAATTAAAGGTTATCTTTATCTAACCCTAGATTTGTGTAGAGCTTGTCTATAATGCCCATTTTTTTTTACTTCTTGATAAAATTAGACTTATAGATGATTTTTAGAATAATAAAGGTGGTAGAGAGGTGTATTATAGATCATCAAGTGATGAATGGAATAAAAAATATTAAATGTGATATACCATACTTTATGATATCATGTTGGATTGGATGTGGTATTTCCTTGATTATTAATTCATGCAATATTTTGATAATGATGATTTAAGAGAATTATAATCACCATGTGGAGATAATATAGTATTATTATGCTTTGAAGGTGTAAAAGACCATAATTGATGTAAGATAAAGCAATTCAAAATCTTATGACTTATGTATTACTATTGTCTTGTATTTCCTTTACTTGTAATCTAGATACTAAGATGTGTATTCAAATTCAAATTAAGGGTACATATACATACCATATCATGAGAATTAGAGGATATTAGTAAGATAATTGAATTGATAATTAAAGAATCACTTTAATCCTAAATTATTTAATAGTATTAGAGGCTTAGAGAAATCAACAAAGATATTAAAGATAAATATCCTAGAACCAATAACAACCAATATACTATCCACAAAATTCTCAATATAAAAGGTAATTAATATCCCCTTTAATTGTATCTTTCTAAAATGAATTTAAATCTACATAGGTATGGGGAGGATGATGTGATTGCCCCATAAAATAAAATATAAAGAGGGGAGGGTGACATGTATTTTCTTTCAATAGACATGCAAATAAGGGACAAGTGGTAGTTATTTCAAAAAGAGAGATAGGGGAGTTAATGAGGTGCGAGAGATATAGATAAAAGTGAAAGTGTGAAAAAATAAGAGAGATAGGGTAGGAAGAGTTATTCTAAAAGGTAAAATAAAATTGAAGATTACAATATAAGGAAAGAGGTAAGTACTCCTATACCAAATTTAAAAAAAAAAATCATAGTAATAATAATACTAAATTTTAGAACAATAATCCCCTTCTTTTCCATATCTTTGTATTAGGTCTTATGGTGTATTTGTGTCAATAAAATACACTATATAATATGCTTTGGTTGGGCTAAATGGTATGTGTATATTGACAAAACCAAAGTAATATCCTAGTTTAAAAAAATGTTAGATTGTGTGCTATCATAAAGTTTTCCAAATCATGACCATTGGATAACATATGTATTTGAGTTTTAGATAAGGGTTCATATTATAATGTTAATAGATGTTAACATAGAGAAAAGTGTTATATTCTCCATATTAGACATCATAGGAGAGGCGTGAGGGAGATTCCTATAAATGAGGTATTTATACCAATGAAAGTTCTTCAAATATTTGTGTGATCAATATACATTAAATCTAAATTTATGTGGATATTAAGAGCTCAAATAAAATTACAAGAATATTTATATGTCATGATTTCTAATCAATTTTATTCCTTTGATTATGTCAAAGAAATATGGCTTCTTCAAAGATTGATGCAATTCATATATGCTAATCTTAATGTGAGGCAACAAAAACTAAATACAAGTTCATTTGGACTTCCTATATTTATGTGTTGCTCATGTGACACTCCAATATGCTTGTTTATCATGTGTTTATGTTGCTACATTGTGGTGTTTATATCCCTATAGTTTTGGTTTAGTAAGATGGTAAATAGAAGTCTTTACCATATTTTTAGAATATTCATGGGATGTGGAGGGAGGTAGGGTGGTAAATCCTTGTCTCAATTACGGTCACATCTAGTATGGATGGAGCCATTAGAGGTGTCATTCAATCTCATAAAATTATAATAAGAATTCCTTTGTATGATAAAACAAAAAGGGTATGGGTTGTCTAGTGCATAGAAGAAGATTAAAATTTATAATACTATGTACTAATTTATTTGAGTTATGTTGGGATCTGAATTGACATCAAGGGAATCTTGAAACTATGACTATTATCTTTAGCATTCTGATTATATGTGCACCCACTAATCACAGTCCAAACCCAAACATTGGATGGACTAAATATTGCTTTAATCCAACCTCTAGAGTAGGCTAGTATACCTTGTCAACTGACTTAGGTGTTGACTCATTTAAGCTTAGTTAAATGTTTAGAAGATAGGGATAAAAATGGGTTTAGGGTTACAAAGGTAATGATTAAACAGTGGTCAAATAAATATAATAGCATAGGCATCTACAATAAAACCCTTGTCAATCAATTTCTAGTATCCCACACTTGCAATTAACAACACTCAAAAATAAATAGTCTTCATCAATTAAAGAATCAGATATATGCTTTAAGAAATAATTTTAAACATATGAAATACTAATAATCCAAATAGCAAAATTAGATCAGTATTAATATTAATAGAAAATAACTCCTTCCAAGCATATATTTAACCATAAAATATTTCAAGGTACCCTAAGTTAGCAATCTAGTGTCTGCAGAATAGACTAACCATAGCAGCAGTAGCAAAAATGCAATCATAGTTCAAATCTTCAAAAAGATACAGAAGACACCAGCCTAAGGCAGACATCCAAGTAATGTTCCTTCTATTGATTTGCAAAAATTATATACATAGTAGGAAAAGCAAACACTCTAGAACCAACCCTTAAAATGGAGGTTCAACCTTTATTTATAGCTTTACGTATTGAAATATTAAAGAAAAATAAAACATTACAAGGAATGGAAATGCCAGATCAACCAAGCTTTGAGGTGGTAGCCTCTTATTTTTTTGGAGGAAGAAGTAATCATAGGATCCTACACTCCTCTGCAACTCATCCTCTACAAGTCGCTTGACTTTAATGGTGTTTAACTATAGACTATGTCAAAGCATCATCCAAATCATTTGTCATTCTTGTCGAAGATATCTCATCATAGATATACAACTATCTTATTTCTTGGTTCTCAATCCATTTACCACTTCATATTCTAGTTCACCATCGGCTTTCGATCAACCATATTTTGTTAATCAAACTTCTTGATTTTATATGTCTTGAGAGCATCAGAACAAATGGATCATTGATCTCTCTATGAACAACTGAGATTAGTCCAATCTTGATATGTTTACTTTACTAACACCCGATAGCATAGAACCATATCATATACCATGCTTCTTGGCTTTCTCAATAGCGTAGAACCATATCATAGTCCACTCTTCAAAAATGTTGTTTAAACAAGTTGACCTTTTTGACCACAAGCTAGAGCAAAGGATGCTTCATTGTATAAATGTACTCTGAGTCACATGGGGTAGAACCATGTGCTAGCCCACTCCTCTTAGTATTTGGTTCAACTTCCTTTTATTTTGATTTGTGGTGTAGAACCATATCCTAGTTGTGTCATAGCCCGCAACTTGAAATTTCCATGCGCAATTTTGACTGAAGTTGGTCATTAACTAGAACACTACGTTGAGCTGCATGGTGTAGAACCTTGCGTTGGCCCACATGGGGTAGAACCTTACGCTGGCCCATGCCTCATAATGTGCATATGTAAACTTTGACCTCTTTGACAATGAGCTAGAACATTATGCTCAGCTGCATAGTATAGAACATGTTGTGACCTACGTGGGGTAGAGCAGCGTTATGAACTATGATTCAAATAGTGGATCCCTCAAGTTTGACTATGTTGGCCATGGACTATAACATTGTTTTATGCCATGTAGAGTAGAACCTGCTATGAACCACTGCATCTTGGTTGTGTTCTAGCCCATAATTTTTAAAAATGCTAAGTACAACATTGACCACTTTGACCACAGGGTAGAGTATTGTGTGTTGCACCGCTGCTACAAGATAGAACAACCATCCTCATGGCTTATAAAAATTTACAAAAAATTTCTAAGTATGTGGTCATTTTGGTTCTACATTCTAGCGCATCCTTGGGGTTTTTTTCATAAATCTTGAGAACTCATAATCTTATCCATTGGGTATCAAGAGTCAAAAATTGATGAAGAGAAATAATAGTAGAGTAAGATAGATGAATGGAGGGATAATTTTAAAAGATAAATGTGCATGAAGTGAGGAAAATAATATATGTAGTGGGAGGTGAGAAGATATGGAAGTTAAGGGATAGACTCCAATCTTTGGTGGGCCATGTTTCATAGAATAACTTCAATATGGCCATCACTCTCTAAGACATTTATGAAAATAATTAGAGAGTAACAGTTCATATGGAAATCATGCAAGAAGAAACACAACTTTGCAACTCCTTTCATGAGCCCAGTCTTACTCTTTTTATATAAAACTATGTTTCTTTTATAACCTTAACTAGGTCAAACTTTCCCTTGCAAAATATCTTCATGGCCTTTTCATGCTCCTTGTTGCAGCTTCATGCCTTATGATTGTTCTTTGACAATGTTAGAGTCAAAACAACTTACAAATAATATAAACATATAGCCTCATTTGTTTGACTTTGAGAGGTAAGGTTTGAGTTCTAAGGAACTTATCAAAATAGATGGGTGGAGAGAAAATATAGATGAGACGTTTTTCGCAGGACTGCCCAAACTTCCGAACTCGTTTTGGCCATATCTCACTCATCCGGACTCGGATTGAGCTGAAATTTTGAGGGTAGATGCCTAAAAAACCCTAGAACGTCTCCACCAATTTTCATATCATTTGGAGCAACACAGATCCTAGCGCATCCCTATGTGTGAACGACATATTTGGCAAGCGGCTATGCGAGGGTTTCATCTGGGTTGAGTGCAAGCAGCTCCAGAGGTTGGTTTTTAGGGCCTTCGGGCCCTAGCGACCAATATTTTTGTGGTTTATGCTCAATATTTTAGCAGGAAATGTTGCAGGGGATACAAGATGGGTTAGAAATTTGTCTTTCAACAGATCATACTCGTGAACTTGAGTGACAACGGCTTCCAATTTGCTGCACAAAAGAAAAGTGAAAACCATACCTTTCCACGACGTCTAGGGCAAGGATTAAAGAGATCACGAAACAAGTTTCAAGCAGTTGATCAAAAAATGGCTCATATCTCAAGTGAATCTGGTGCTAAGGTGCACCCACAAAATAATTCTACTGTGAAAACCCCTATCAAGGGTAAGAATTTCGAAGACTCAGTCCCAAAAATGAATTTTAGGGATGCCCTTCATGGTGGACAACCTCAGCCCAATGCTAATATCAATATTAGGGCTTCCCATAAACCTCTAAGAATGCCTAAGATTGATCCTAGGAAAACGGAGTCAGGATGTCTTAAAGCAGCTGATGGAACTCCTATTGTTAAGCTTGATATGGGTAACATTCAGACTGGCATTGAAGATTTGGAAAAAAGAGGACTAATTTGTCGGTTCGTGGGTTTTCGTCCGAGTCTATCTCGCTTTCAAAGTCTGGGCTGCAAAAGGCTGGAAAACTAAAGGTGAGTTACAAATCTCTATTTATCCAAATGGTTATTTTCTTGTTTTATTTGCTAATAATGAAGATAGAGAGAAAACTTTTCAAGGGGGTCCTTGGTTTTTTGGAAGGGCAGGGCTTTTCATGAAGCCCTGGCATACTAAATTTAAAGTCGAAGAAGAGATGCCTTCTATAGCTCCCGTGTGGGTTAGACTCTTTGGCCTCCCTATTGAATTTTGGAATCCTACTATTTTTTCTTCAATTGGAAACTCTTTAGGAACTTTTATGATGATTGTTGATTGTACTCAAAATTTTGAACATATTATTTATGCTCGGATTTGTGTTTTAATGGATTTTGACAAACCCCTACCTAAAAAGATCACATTACAATTTGGGGAAGACACTTGGGAGCAAGTAGTGGACTATGAGAACATTCCTTTTCGTTGTAGAATTTGCCATGAATATGGTCATTTGGCCAGTGCTTGCCCAAATAAAATTCCTGATCAAAAGAAAGAAGATATAAACTCAGCAGGTTTCCAAATACCTAAGAAGAAGAACACTCAAAAAAAACCAGTTATGAAGGATCAATCAAAGTCATCTGCTAATATGTTTGAAATCCTTTCCACAAATGATGTCCCAAGTGAGGAAGAGGAAATAATGGAAACTAAAATCTTAGAAACACAATTTAAATATGAAGGGAAGAACTCGAGAGACAAACCAACAAATCAAAGGTCTTCAAGAGAAAAAAAAGGAGAAAATTTACACAAGAAAAACAATATTTCAAATGTCAAAACTTCAAATAATGCAGGTCCCAATATAGACTCCGTTGAACCATCTAGTAAAATTTTGGTTGTGTACGAGCATTCTTCAAGGTTAGAAGCCATCTCAGATTCAATTGGAATAAGTCAAGAAACAGGGGAAAAAAAATTGAAGATGGATTCTAATCAAAAAGTAGGTCGCAAGACCAATCAATATCATATGGTAAAAGAAGGTGAAAAGCTTGTAGAGGAAGGTAATATTAATGCCCTTCCCAACTTTTTTAGCCCTGGTATTAATGAAGATCATCACTTGGAATATTAGAGGACTCAAAGGGAGTCTTTCAAAACAAAATGAAATTAGAAGAATGATTCAAGTAAATCATCCACATCTTGTTTTCCTTCAAGAAACAAAGATGTCAATGGAGGATATGGACTTAATTGCCAGTAAAATTTGGCCAGCTGGAAAAGTGGTTTCCCTCAGTTCCCAAGGGACTTCGGGTGGCATTGCTTGTCTTTGGGATCCAAAAGAGGTAGTTATTCACCATATGGTTGGCAGTTGGGGTTTGTTGGCTATAGCTATTCAAAGTAGACATTCCAACCAGATTATGCTCTGCATTACTGTTTATGCTCCGACTTCTTTGGAGGAAAAAAGAAGACAATGGAAGGATATTACTCATATTATATCTCATTTTCCTAAAGCTTGGATCTTGATCGGAGGAGATTTCAATACCATCCTCTCTCTGGATGAGAAAAGGGGGGGAATAGAAATTTGGACAAAAGCACTGACCTCATGAGCGAATATATTGCAAACCTCCATCTTGTGGATATCCAACCAGATAATGGCCTTATGACTTGGTCTAACAGAAGGCAAGGCTTAGCTTGTATAATGGAGAGATTGGATAGGTTTTTGCTCTCCGAAAATTTCTTAATCCATGGTCACATTCCTAAAGTGAAGACTCTTAATAATGCTGGTTCGGATCATTGGCCAATCATGGTGGAAATGTGGAAAACCAATGTGAGTTTCTCTCCTTTTCATTTTCAATTAATGTGGCTTAGAGACATTTCCTTCAGACCTCATGTGCAACAATGGTGGAAGGAAGGTAAACCTAGGCATGGGACTAAGATGTTCTGTTTTGCCAAAATACTGCAATACATTAAATCCAAAATCAAGACTTGGAACTGGAAAGAGTTTGGGGATGTTCATAAAAAAAAACATGAAGTTATTGCTCATCTTGAAAATTTGAATAAGAAAATCCATTTAGATGGCCTCACGAGAGAAGAGAAGTGCAGATGAAATTAAACTCACAACTCAGCTAGAGGAATGGGAAAAAAGAGAAGAAATATTATGGAAGCAAAAATCTAGAATTCAATGGCTCAAAGAAGGAGATCGAAACACAAATTTCTTCCACAAATCTCTTCTAGCTCGAAGATCTCACAACTTTATTTCTTCCTTAAAATCAGATTCTGGAGATGTTGTTTATACTTGGGATGGCATGAACTCTATTGTTGTTGATTACTTTTCCAATCTTTTTGCTGCTACTCCCCTTGACTCAACTTCACAATATAATGTTCTTCAAGCAATCCCTTCTCTTATCACTTCTGAGGAGAACTCTATTTTGACTGCTCTTGTTACTATCAATGAGCTTCAACAAGTAGTTTTTAAAATGCAAAAAGGGAAAACCCTGAGTCCTGATGGTTTTCCTATTGAGTTCTACCAAGAGTTCTGGGATATCCTTCATGTTGATTTATTAGAGGTGGTGGAAGAAGCCAGGAAAGCCAAAGAAATTTTGAAGGTTATCAATAAAACTTATATTACTCTTGTTCCAAAAGCTCAAGAGGTTGATCATATCTCAGCTTTTAGACCTATTGCTTTATGTAATGTTCTTCTCAAAATCATTACTAAAATCATGGCAGAAAGGTTGAAGCCTCTTTTGCATAAGATTATTTCCCCGAAGCAAGGGGGTTATGTGGAAGGACGTCAAATAGTAGATGAGATAGTTCTTGCTCAGGAAGCCATCCATTCCATGGATATGCAAAATTCTCCTTCCATGTTCATTCGGTTAGACTTATCCAAAGCTTATGACAGAGTGGATTGGCACTTCCTTATCAAAGTTTTGAGGCAATTTGGTTTCTCTAAGGATTGGATGGATTGGATTATGGGATGTATCTCTTCAGTTTCCTACTTAGTTCTTATCAATGGTAGGCCTTCTCAGTCTTTCCCAGCTTCCAGAGGTATTAGGCAAGGTGACCCGCTATCCCCTTATTTATTCATCATTCTTGTTGAATGCTTGGGTAGGACTATAACCAAAAAGAGGGAAAACAAAACCCTTGAGGGAGTTACCATTGCTCATGGAGCTAGACCTATCTCTCATCTTCAATTTGTGGATGACTCTACTCTTTTAGGTAAAGCTACAGTTAAGGAAGCTTCTAATATTAAGCAAATCATTAGCTATTTTTCTAAGGCTATTGGGCAGTTGATCAATGAAGACAAATCTAAAGTTATTTTCTTTCACTGCTTTGCTAGACAAGAATCCATGGTCTTGGATAAACTAAGATATAAGAAGACCTCTCTTCCAATCACTTATTTAGGTATTCCCATAAATATTCAAAGGCAAAAAAATAAATATTGGAATTGGTTGTTGGACAAAGTCAAGAAGAAAATTGGAAAGTGGACCAACAAGTGGCTTTCTTCTGGGGGGTAGAATCACCTTGGTAAAATCAGTCCTTCAAGCTATTCCTATTTATGTTTCTTCCATTTTGAATATCCCAAAGGTTGTTCTTCGAGAATTGGATCAAATCAGTCATCGTTTCCTTTGGAGTGGTACTAAGGAGAAAAGAAAATGGGCCTTGGTGAAATGGGATACTTTATGTCTTCCTAAGAGTGAAGGGGGGTTAGGATTATGGTCTTCAATTAATAACAACAAAGCTTTAGCTGCTAAATTATATTGGAGGATGTTGCATAACCCCAATGCTCTTTGGGCCAATAATCTTCGTGCTAAATATGCTGAGAACAAAAGTCCTGAAGACCTTGTTCGCTATCAACTTCCTACCAAAGGTTCTCCCATTTTAGCAGTTCTTAAGACTCGGTGAGGATTTGATAAAGAAAAAATTATTTTGGATCATTCATAATGGTCAACATGCAAATTTTTGGACAGATTCTTGGGATGGTCACAAGCCTTTGATAACTCGGTTTCCCGATTGGAGGCCTTGGATGGAGGAGCTTCACCGAGCTAATTGGATAAAGGTGGCTAATTACTGTCGGTACCATACTGGTAATTCAAAGGTTGGTAGATATTGGATCCCTATTGAGGACTGGCCTATTCAAATCCTAGAAAGGCAAAGACAAGATATCCAAGGCATCCTTCATATGAGATCCCTCTCTTGGTCCCATGAAAAAGATTGTTTTGGATGGAACAACACTACTAAGGGTGAGTATTCAGTTGCTCAAGGTTATTTGACCTTATGCCATAATAATCCCAACCATTCTTCTGACATATTTTCTCGATTGTGGGCTCAAAAGCTCTGGCCTAAGGTGAGGTTCTTTAATTGGCTTTTATTGCATCGTAGGGTGCTTACCGGTGAGCAACTTATGAAGCGTGGTTTTCATGGCCCTTTTAGATGTGAAATGTGTGAAGAGAATGTAGAAAATATCAACCATATTTTTATTGAGTGTACTTTAGCCTCCGAGCTATGGAGGAGAATGGCCACTTTACTTGGCTTACAGTGGTCCAATTTTTTTACTTTTGAACAACTTTGGAGGGATTGGCCTAATCAAGAGGGTGTTGATCATTTTATTAGGCAGTTAGTTTGGATGGGTTCTACCATTCTTCTTTGGAATATTTGGAATGAAAGGAACAACCAAATTTTTAATCAAGATAGGAAGGATATTCACTATATTTGGCAAAATACCATAGCCAACTTAGTTGAATCAGTCCATCATCTCCTTAATCACCCCCAAAACTCCCACCAAATATGGGATCAAGTGATGCAAATATTGAAGATTAAACCTTCTAAGGGCAACCAACTTAAAGGGAATGTGAGTATTAGTAAGATGGATAGGAATAGAAATTGGCAACCTCCTCCTAAGGATTTTGGAAAAGTCAATACCGATGGAGCCTCTAGAGGGAACCCTGGAAAAGCCAGTGTGGGAGGAATTGGTAGACTTTCGGATGGCTCCCTGGTTTTTACTTTTGCTGAGAATTTGGGTATTCTTTCCAATAACCTTGTTGAGGGGTATGGTATCCTCAGAGGCCTTCAGGAGGCTACTAAGGTTGGATGGGAAAAGGTGTTAGTTGAGTCTGACTCTCAACTTATGATTAATCTCTTGAAGAATCCTTCTAAGAATCATAAGGTGGATTGGAGAATAAAAAGAATTATTGAGAAGATTCAGTTAATCCAGATGGGATTTTTGAAAGTTGATTACAATCATGTGGTCAGAGATCAAAACAAGAGTGCTGATGCTTTAGCTAATTGGGCTTTGGACAAAGGTGATCTTACTTGTTATGGCCACCCTCCTATATGGTGGGCTTCTCAAATTAGGGAAGCTCTTCTTTCTATCATTTCTTTGGATGGCTCCAGTTCTGAAGGTACCTAGTTTCTTCTTGTTTTTTTTTTTTTGCTTCTCTTTGGTTCATTCAGTTTTTTTTAGTTCCCTAGCTCATTCTATTCTTTATTTTGTTTCCTCTGTTGATTCTTGCCTTAATAGTCTTCTGGTCTAGATAGGTCATTGTTTTGTTCATTTTTTATTTTATTTTTCTTTTTTTTTTTTTGTTTAGTTTTTTAAGGTGGGTGGGTTTTTTATTTTGTTTTGTTTTTGTGTTCTTTGTGTTGTTTTTTGTTGTTCTTGTGTTTTTGTTGTTTTGTTTTTTTTTTATGTTTTTTGTTATTGTTCTTGTGTTTTTTTTCGTTCTTGTTCTTGGGTTTCTCTTTGTTTGTGTTATTTCGTGTTTTTATGTGTGAGTGTTTTCTATGTTTTTTTTTTTTGTTTATTGTCTGTTGTTGGTTGTTTTTTTTTTTATTTTTATTTTTTAATTTTTTAGGTTTTGGTTGTGTTTATTTTTCATGTTTTTTTTGGGTTATGTCTTTGTAGTGTTCTGTTGTTTTTGTCTTGTTTGTGTTTTGTTATGTGGTTCTTGTGTTTTTCTATGTGGTTTGTGTTGTGGTTTCTTTTATCTTATTGTGCGTGTTTGGTTGTGCTTTTGTTTTTGACACACTCAAGGAGCATGTTTTTTATTTTATTTTATTATTTTTGTTGTTATTTACTTATTTTTAAATTGGTTTTGTGTGTTTGTTTGCTCCTTGAGTATGTCAAAGGTGGTAGGCCAGGTCCGAGTCCTGGGCATTTTTGGTGGAATGGATACCCCTGCCTCCTTGGGTCTTACCCGAAAGTGGCATCCCTTTTGGGATGTTTTCCACAAATAAAAATATATATATAGCCTCATTTGTTGCCCTATGATACAGAAATTCTTTATATCACTCCATCGCAAAACTGCTTGCTTTAGTACATTCCCTTGCTGATCTTGTAGTTCAAGTTGTTCATCCTATACTTCTTCAGTATCTTCAATAACATTCTCTAATTGATCCTCCTCCAATTTGTGAGTTTCCTCTTCATTTATTTTTTGTTCTTCTTCTCCATTATCATCTTCTTAATCCTCTTCGGCCTTTTCTTCTTCTTTATCCTTAGATTCTAGCTCTGCTCCAAACAACTGGATCATCTACTTTAGGGTCTATAATGCTTAGCTCTAAGCTAACTCAGTAGGGTTAGTTTTCTCTTTGAGCTACTTATGAACATATTCCAATTTATATATCTCTTCATAAGACATATAATTACCTTTGTTTACCAAGTCTTCCATTAAATATTTGAGCCTAGTTAAGTCTTTGATAATTTGAGAGACATGCTCTTGATTAATCGGCTCTTCCCAAGCGTCTATTTCAGACTCATCTTGGATTATTGAGGCTACAATATTTTTGATGTCTTCTTCTATTAATATAGTCTTATTTTCAACCCAAAGTCCTCCAAAACCATACTGCATCATCTCTTGGTAGATATCTACAATTTCTTGCAGTTTTGCCTCAATTCTATCTGATAGTAACCAACCCTTTTAGAGCAACTTATTCTTGTCAAACACTATTTTAGTAGCCAATATAGAAGTATTTTATACCTTATTCAAAATAGTTTTGGCAACTTCACTAAATCTATTCTCGAATAGTTTATATATCTGCTCTGCTAGTATCACCATAGGTTGTAGCTCCTTAGTGAAGTTATCCAGATCTTCCTTGGTCGCTTGCAAAAAATAGTTGGATCATCCATGTAATCAATTATAAGCTATATTTCTAAGTATTCTCAAGGATTTCAGACCATATCTGCTTCCTAACTAGTTTGACTCCTTATTTAGAAAATACTACAACTCTAGCCTTTTCAATCTAGATTTTATGCTTTAAATATTATATTTCCTTGTCTTGAGTTTCATTCTTTTTCTTCAGCTCCTCAACTTGGTCCTTGAATTTTATGGTCTCTTGATATTTATTCTGCTATCTCTTGACTTGATTTCTTATAGCCTTCTCCACCTTCTTCTTATTGCTAATAGTTTTCTCCAACTTCTCAATCTTTTCCTCCAGTTTTCCACATTTCTCCTTGTAGATGTCAATATTGACATAAATTTTTTCAAGGTGAGCCTTGGCTATAACTAATTCATCCTCCATTTGCAATTGATTGATATCCTTTGTATGATCCTCCAATTTATAATATTCTATAGTCATATCCTCTTCTAGTTTGCTGATGAGAGGAGTGATGGACCTAGTTTTCCTTTTCCTAGTCACTGGATCAACGATCATGGTTTTTCTTCGTCTAGCCATCTATTTTGAAGTCTTCAATAATTTCTTAGCCCTTAAATATTGGAATTTCTATGAAAAAAAAATTCCTTTTTCAAAGAGGCTACTATAGGATAATTTACAGGAGTGGAGTCAATCATAAGTGAAGAAAAAATACTCGAGTGTTGATGAAAGGGGAGTGGTTGTGAGGATAGTGGAGTTTGTGCTTATTGCAAAAGTTATAGCTAGAAAGGGCATGACGATGGATGTTACAACCATGAAATGATATAGGAGAGATGAAGGAGGCTACCCTTTTAACATTACCAATGGTGATGACTTTGAGGGTTGAGGTGAGTGAGTAGATGTTGATGTTACTGGAACTTTTGGTGAATCTAGAGGTGATAGATTGGTTTGAGACTCTGTAATGACTGGTGAAGTAAGTGGTGAACTATGAGGCGAAGGAAATGTATTATGTTATATTTTTTCTTGAGAATAAAAGGGGGATCCTTTTAGGGAATGAGAAGGAGAAGTATGGATAGAAATCATACCTTTATCTACCGAAGTAGTCTGTTGTAAAATATCATCCATACTTTGATATTGTATTTGTTGAACCTATTGCTCTGCAATTGATACAAGGGTTTTTTCAGCAGTTGATCCATTTTCTACTTATTTCTAACACCTTTCTTAGCCTCCTCTACTAAATATTTTGCCTTTCTCTTGAAAATTATAGGATTTGTAGGCTTATATTCAGTACTCCCTTCATGTTGTGCTTCTTGTGATGCAACTTTAGAAATAGGGGATGGCTTTACTGTGGCTAAAATAGTGAATTTTATAGGAGTAAACACAAATCTATCATCATTTTTCTTTACCTTTGTCTCCTATAAAGGAGGTTATCCACCCAAGGCTAGACACTCTAGTATTTTAATTACCTAAATATTTTCTATATTTCCTATTTCAACCTTACCCAAATTGCTGCTAGAATAATGTATTTTGCTCATAATCTGAGCACCCATATAGTATTTATGTAATTACTCTTGTGAAGGCCCAACTGTAGTTTGGGTTCCCTCAGTTGTTGATAGAGCATTTGTAACAGCTTCTTGTACTTCTTCTTGTGAATGTGGGGAAGAGGAATCTGATGATACTTGATTTTTTCTATTTCTCTTTACTCCTGCTTTCTTGTAACTTGGCACCAAATTCCTGCCATTTTTTTCCTTTCATGTCTTGATATACTTTGTATATAGTTTAGGAAAATCATTGTCCAATTTACGGTCAAATCTAGCATTTTCTATACTTGTTTCAACTCTCATTTTTCACTATTCCATAATTTTACCATTGTCCCAACCATGCTTACCCTCCAATTCTTTAATATTGGATTCTTTCCATTTGATTTTATTGTTTTCAGGATCATAATCAATTAATTGCTCATAAAAATCTCTCCAAAGGGGAATCTGTTCCATTTTGATGACATTCCATTCCAATGGAGCATTCTCCTTGTTGTTTCTGCTCTTTTTAAAATGAGGCCTTGAAGTTTTCTCAAATTTGAGGGCCCTTTCTCCATTTAGGGCAATATTTCTTTCCAGGAACTTATCATCGGGGTCATATCTCCATATTTATGAGATGTATAAAAGGTCGAGTCTCTCTAAATATTGAGTAATTTGTTCATGTTGCTCCTTTTTTGTTATGGTTATATCATCTACATTGTGATAATAAATCATAGTTCCCTTTATTTCCTTACCAGTACCAAATTTGACATTGATGAAGTCAGCTTGCCTCAAATATTCCAAAACTAACAACCTATTGGTAACAAAATAAGGTAGCAAAAAGTGTTTACCAGTGAAACTGTAAATCCAAATGATAGTTCCTTTTGTAAGAATATACCAATCTCCCTCTTCGACATTCTCTACACACAATAATTCTTTAGCAATAGGTGGAATCCTAGGACATTATCCATACATAACCTTCAAGGCTGGATTTAAGATATGTTGAATCTATAATACGACTTTGTGTTCCTCAAATGGTTGGTCCATTGGTAAACTGGTATTGGGTCTCCATTATCATTCTTATCCACAATAGGAATCCAAGGCATCATTTGCATTACAATACTGAAGAACATCCATATTAAATTTTAAGAATGATAGAAAGAGGGGTTCTTTCAATATCTTTTAATGTTGACCAGTTGTTCATGCATCCTCTTAGAAAGATAGGCTAGCCAATAAAAATAAATCAACTTGATACCCTCTTCTTCTATTGAAGCTTTATAGATATTCTCGTTGGATATGCAATAAATAGTGGCTATTTGCCAATTCCTTACATATCGGTTAGAATCTAAACCCTCCAAGCAGGCTAACATGGTGAAGAGCTCTAGATAAGCAAACTATTCAGAAGCAATTGAGATTTTTGGCAAATTGTTCATAGACTTGATTGTTTAAAATTGACTATAAACCCACTTTCTAAAAGGTTCACCATCATGAGCATGTCCCTACAATGAGTAATATTTTCTTGTGTTGATGGTTCGAAGGGTTTAGGGCTTACAGGAGGGTCTATGCCTATGGCAAAAATATCTCGGTAGACTTTAGTGGTTATACTAAACAGGATTTTATCCTTAGCCATATTTACTTATTTTAGCCTATGCTTGTAGAATTTTACAATGGAAACCATCAACTCAAGGCAGGGATGCACAGAATCATAGATATAAAATGAAAAAAGGAGTGAATAGCACAACTACCTTGGACTATCATCGGTTTGCCCCTTTGAAAATTGTAATAGATGCCTCATCTGATCCTATTTTTTGTTCTCCATGTCATTTTAGTGTCTACCACTACCTCCACTTTATCTACATAGCATTCTAGTTTAACACTCGTCTGTTGGGTAGTTTCCTGAACTACTTTTGGTGTTATTTATAAGGAAAATTACTAGGAATTTGCTCTTATTCGTTGTTTGGTAGTTGTGTCTCATAGCTTCTTTATCTCTTCCTGGTGATTTAGTAATGCTTGTGAAATGAATAGCAATTGAGTTTCAAGTGTAAATATCTTGCATGCACACATTCCACCATTAATATGGCTGATAGGCAATTACCCATTGCACGCTTTACAATTTAAAATATGAGTGGCTTTATGGCCAAAAACATTGCATGATTCATTGATTGGTCGTAGCGTAGCACATGTTATAGCATGTGACCATCCTTGTCTTATTATCCTTGAGCACAGTGTGGAACACAACGTGGGAGAGGGCATGTTCTTAAGTTTGACCATATTGACTCTTGGTTAACGACGCGTTGTGAGCCACTATATTGCTTTTTATTTTTTCTATATAGAAAAACTTAAAATGAAACAAAGGTATAATATATATATACATATGTTACATGAAAAAAAATCTTACTCAAAGTAGAGCTTTAGATGGAATCCATTAAATGAAATTGGTTGAATGTTTCCTTCTAGATCTTGGAGTTGAAAAGAATTATTTTCTTTAACCTCAACCACTTTGAAAGGACCATCCCAAAAAGAGTTAAATTTTTGGTGGTTGCCTGGTTTGGCTATCTCTACATTCCATCTTATAATAGATTCACCCACTTTGAACCTTTTGAATTTGGCTTTCTTGTCAAACCATCCTTTAGTGGCCACTAAATGTTCCTAAAAATCCTCATATGCTTGAGTCCTTTTTTCTTCCAATTGTAGGAGATGCATCAACTTGTTTTCAATTGGATTCTCGTTAGACTCTTCCTCTTGGTTTGCCAACCTTAAAGCTGGTATCTCCAAATGAATAGGCAAGATTGATTCTTTACCATACACCAATGCATAAGGGGTAGTCTTGATAGACTTTTTGATAGTAATCCTATATGCCCATAGAGATTACTCTAAAATAAGATGCCAATTTATTTTTTAGCCTCTAGTGATCTCTTCAAAATTCTAAGAATATTTTCATTAGTTGATTCAGCTAATCCATTCCCCTGAGGGTAGTATTTAGAGGATTTTTTTAAACTTATACCATATTTTCTTGTAAACTCAATATATTTAGCTCCTATAAAATTTGGACCATTGTCACTTACTATAGCTTTAGGGATACCAAACCTTGTGATAAAGCTTTCCATGAATTCAATTACCACTTCTTGATCTAATTTTTTTGTGGAAATGGCTTCAACCCATCTGGTAAGATAATTTGTAGCAATCAGGATATACTTATGTCCCACTAAGGAGTTGGGTTTTATCACTCCAATGAAGTCCAATCCCCACTGTTGAAAATTATCTTCTACTTGAATGGGTTTGAGGGGGAATGATGCATTTCTATTCCTTGCCATATACCTTTGGAATTCATCACATGTCCTTGTTATCTTGAAGGTGTTAGAAAAAATAGTTGGCCAATAATAACCTACCCTAATAATTTTCATATTTGTGACCCTCCCTAAAAAATGTCCTCTAGATAATCCTCCATGGAATTCCTTAATGACCTTTTGCTTTTGATCGTCTTTCAAGCATATTGGGAGGACTCCATCAAGATTTTTTCTATATAATACCTCTGGTAATTGGATATAATTTAAGGCTTGAAGTCTTTATCTCCTCCTCTGTGATGGGTTAATATCTTGAGGGATGGGTTCTCATTTGAATATAGCTTGTCATATGATCAACCTAGTCTAAAAATTCTGATGAAAACTCTTCACTCTGATCTGCTGTTGACGGCTCATAAGCTAACATATATTCTACAACTACCTTTTTTTTCAACCCTTGGCATAGTGATCTACCTCTGAGTAGTTTGGTAGGATGGATCTCTACATCATACTCCTGGATTTTAGTAATCCAGCCATTTCTTTTATCTCCTAGTTCTCCTTTTAAAATAAAGCTCCTTACATCTAGGTGAACCACATAAATAAGGGTTTTATTTTGAGCCAAGTATTGTCTAAACTTCTTCAATGACTTCATTATTGCAAACACTTGTCTTTAAATAAATTTTTATTTGATCTGATACTCATGAAGGGTTTGGCTCTAGAAAAAATATGGGATATTCTTTTCCATCATCATTCTTCTGAGTAAGCACAACTACATAGTTATCTTTAGCTCCATAAGCATATAAATTGAAATTCTTAATAAAATTAGGATTCAACAGGACTGGGACAATGGCAATATCTTGTTTAATGGATTTATTAGATTTTTTTCTTATTTTTATCCACTTGAAATTTGAATTCTTCTTTAGTAATTCTAAGATAGGCTTTACTATTTGGGTAAAGTATGATATGAACTTCTTTACAAATTTGATCTGCACAAAGAAAGATTGCAAGACATTTTTATTCATAGACAAGGGGAGAGCTAGAATTTACTTTACCCTATTAGGATCTATAGACATTCCTTCCTTAAAAACCACATGTCCTAATAGCTTCCCTTCATGGACTACAAAAAATAACTTCTTTGGGTTCAGAGAGATACCAAATTCTTTGCATTTCTCAAATACTTGCTCTAGGTGCTCCATATGAGCTTGTTTCTTATGGTAAAATATAGTCATATCATCTAAGTAGATGAGAATGACCTTATTGATTAGCTATCAAAAAGTATAATCCATAGCTCTCTATAAGGTGGCCCTGCATTAGATAGACCGAAAGGCATCCTTTGGTAAGTAAAAGTTCCCCATTTGGTGGTAAATGTTGTCTTAAATTGACCTTCATATTTTACCCAGATCTTGTTATATCTAGAGAAACCATCTAATAATGAGAACCTCTCTACCTAGTTGAGGTTCCTAAAATCTACACACAGATAGATGTCTCCATTCTTATTTTTGATAGGAACCAAATTAGCCACCCATGTGGAGTGCTTAATTGGGTATATAATCTTAGTCTTCAATAATTTGAGCAACTCCTCTCTCATTATGGATTTAATCCTAGGTTTTACAAGTCTTTGCTTCTATCTAAAAGGTTTTGCATCAAGCTATAGCTCAATAGTATGTTAGATCACGCTTTTATCATACACCTTTAGATCTTCATATGACTAGGCCATGATGTCTTGGTACTTAAAGCACAGGGCTTTGATCTCTTCTACCTCTTCTAGAGAACAACGAATACCAAATTTGAGCTTCTTTTCCTTCTCGATCTCAATATCTTTATAGATTTTTTCATTGATCTTCATGGCTTTAGCTTTTCTCCCATATTCATTATCAAAGAGGCTTTCTAGGGTGACCAAACCCCTAGGGATATGATATTTCTTTAATTGGATAACATCTTATTGATCTACCTCATGATGAAGTTCCTCCTGTATACCAGATAAGCAAGCCTCTCTAACTAAAAAATCAATAATTTGGTCATCACATTCAAAAACCTGCAAAAAAAATTATTTGTTTGGTACTGCAGGCCTAAAAATCATTTTGAATCTTTTATCTCTAGATGATCCCATATCTAAATAAAGACTAAATTTGGAACCTTTAACAGCCAAGGAGTCAGTCAACACATTCTATTTTCTAGGGATCAAGTGAATATTAAGGGCATAAAATTATTCCATCAAATACCATACCCTATTTATGTATGATCTCAAGTAATGGTGCTTACTCCTACATCTCTCTAACCTAATTGACTATCAACTTAGAGTCATCATATATGTTAATTATTTTGATCCCCATGCTCTCTGGCTGCATTAGTCCCAAGCATAAAGCTTCATATTCTGCAATATTATTAGTGCAAGATCATGTCAGTCTGTATGCAAAAATTTCTACACCCTTTGGGGGAGACTATAAAACTACACCAGTACCAGCTCCATTTCTGCATCTTGTACCATCAAAATGCATAGTCTAGATCTCTATCTCTCTCAAGTATTTTTTGGATAAAGCATGGATCTTTTTCTCTACTTTTGAATAAATGCTATATGTGCCCATTCCTATCCCAAACTAGCTATAATATTCTCTAAATGGTAATTTATCCTCTACCTCTAACTCTTCAAAGCTTTATACTAGCTCAAACTCATAGAGGGGTATGAGATTGCACATATCTTATTCAATCTTCTCAATGTGATAGGACACAAGCTTTTCATATGTTATCCTTATCCTCTTTCCTTTGAAAGGGATTATCATGCCAAAGTAATCCAAGTACATATAACCTCTTAGCTTAGTAGTGAACTCTCTAGAAAGGCACACACCAAAATAAGGTTTTAGGTCTACCAACACAATTTCTTGTACAATGGTCACTTCTAGGGTTCTATGCAGTCTCATTAGCATATCTTTTATTACCCCAAATATCTTAACTAATGTCCCATATAACTACAAAACTCTCATACAAGATCAGGTATATTCCATATCCATCTCTTCATTAACTGCTTTGGGCATGACTATGGTAAATATCCCTAAATCAATCATACAGTTGTGGACTATCCAACTCTCTATTCTCAATAATATATAAAAAGGAGGGGGTTGGTTATTCATAGTAGCAGGAGGTTTTTTTTCTTTACCAGAAGGTATGCTAAGTATTGTAGTAGTCTACTTTTCCTATGAATTCCTACTCAGAGAAACCTTGAGTAGATCTATATGACCAGGGATGAAGAGAGTATCATAAATACTTACCTTGGAGGAGATTCTTTTCATTTCTTCCACAATGTTATACTCTAATTTTTCTAAAGGAGCTTTCTCATACTTCTTTTCTAGTTCACCATATTTCCTTTTATACTTTTGTGTAGCTTCAATCCTTTGTATTTTAGTGATGGAAGGGAATATTATTTTTTATTGTGCTTTATTTTTTTACCTCATTCTTTCTTTGTCATTATCTTTCTCATAACTCCTAGAAAAATTGATTTCTCTTTCTTAGCTCTTAGGGACTGAGTCCCTCTTTTCAGTTGCTATGGGAATAGTAAATTGATCATTACTTTGTGGGGGGGATATTTTTTATTTTGAGAAGGGACCTAAAATTGACCCATCTTTTGTGGATCAACTTGCAACGTATTTTTACCTAATATTGTCATGATAGAAATAGGTTCTTCTGCATAAAGAACTTGCCCAACCATGATCTTCTCTAGTTGCCATAGCATGTTAACTCTACCCTTTTTATTTATTTCTAAATTTTTCATGGCCAGTTGCACATGGTATTGGTACATAACGCATGATTCAGAATCATGAGGATTATTACACACAAGGCACCATACATTATTGATATTCTTGATTTGCATTAATTTTGATCCTTGCACTATTGTTGGTACCAAGATCTTGATCATTGTTGATGTAGGGGTATCTCCTTTTTTGAGACATTTCTCTCTCTTTTCTACATCGCATTCATCTTATTATTAAGTGTTTTCAAAGTACTCTGAATATAAAGCAGCACGGTAGATTCTTGAGGTGTTTGAGATGGAAGTGGTCGAAAGGAAACTAAAGTGGATGATATTTTAGAGAATGGAATTGGAGCCATATGAGAAAGTGGTGATGATAAAGGAGGGTCCATGTAAGAAGATGTATCTACCTGACTTTGGGTATGAGGGATATCAAAATAGTAGGGTATAATAGTTTTTGGAGGTAGCCTATTTACATTAATGAGGATGTTCTCAACCAGCACAACTGCATTGTAAACCTGGGGGAAGGTGTATACTCCTTACTTTTGAGTTTGTAACCTAATTTATGATCCAAGGGCTTTGATATAGTACATAAAAGTAAGGGGGGTTGTAGCACCCTAAAATTGGCGCAGTTAAACCATCAGTAAAAAGATAAAAATTTGAATTTTAACCCCGAAACCGCCCGTTAACCGCTCACCTCATTTTTTGCACCATTTTTAGAATTTGTTTTGACCGTTGGACGATATCGTCGCCGATCTGACGATATCGTCCCAAATCGGACGAATTCGTCTGGAACAGAACGTCCAGACGATTTCGTCCCAAAACCAAATTTTCATAATTAGCTTCTGTTTCAACAACCTCTCCAACTCGGGCAGAAGCGTGTCTACGTGGTTGGAGATTCCTACGTTGGAGATCTCCCAGATTGGGATGATCCCCAACCTCCTAACCTCCCCCTAATCCTATATAAACTTGGGATTTTCCTAGTTTATCCCCCTGGCTGATCATTTCCCTTGCAACTCTAGTTTTTGGTTGTATTAGAACATCCTCGCCCCCATCATTTGCATTTGTATTTTCAGGTTTTATTGCAGGATTTTACTATGTTTCAGCCGGAGGAAGCTCGGATCGTCATAGGTGATCCAACACGATTTCAGATGATCCTGTCGAGATCGATGATGATCTCGTACGATTGTAGATGATTTTGATTGTAGTTCATATTGGGGGCAACTAGAGCCCCGAGTTTGCATTTTCTACCTTTCTTTCTTATTTAATTATGCATTAGATCGATTTATTTCTGTTCTACATCCTGGAGTTCACCTCATTTAGCATATTTGCATGATAAAATTTAAAATAAGTTATTAAAATAGTGCATCCCATTTGATTTGCTAATCTAGATTTATTATTTAAGCATCTATACTATTATTTCTATCATTTTGCATCATTCTTGCAATTGCATTTTTAGTTTTTGGTGTCTATTTCCATGATTGTAGGTTTCTGACGAATTCATCAGGTTTTCGATGATCTTGTCTGATCTCAGATGATCGCCTATGATTTGGGATGATTCTGTGCAATTACAGATGATCCTATCATATCCGAGATGATCTGGACTCCTACAAGCTTCAGAATCTTCATCAAACATCAAGAATCAGGTGTATTCCTCTCCATTTCACATAGTCTCTATATTTAGGATTCATTCATGTTTTTGTCTTCATATAAACCCAAAATTTCATATAGAATAGCTTAGATTCATTTTGGCCAACCTAGGAATATGAATGATTGAATATAAAATGAACACATCAAACCCATTCTCAACCTAGGCATGGAAACTGCCACTTAAAGTTTCCTGGTGAACCCCACCATCCATCAAAAATTCACCCTTATACCCCTCCCCCGAGAGGCGCGACCTTCAAAGGGCCTCTCCGTCCGAGGTATTGTCCCATCCTTCTCGCATCCCCCTTTCGGGCACGGATCCTTTAGCCTGAAGGTAAGGGTGCAAAAAATTTGGGCGATACATTTTTGGTGAACCCGACGTGAAACTAAAACACCTTTTGAAAACAATCCAAAAAAAAAAACACATTATTAAGAACATCTAGAATCATTAGAAAACTGTTAAATTTGCATATCATATTTAGATGGTAGATTATAATAGAAGACGAGTTGTCACCATAAATGTTGAAAATCAATTAACGGCCATAGAGATTACTTTTGTGCTTAGAATACCTCAAACAAATAGAGTCCAACCTTTGTGGGATGAACTTGATAGGAGATTGGGTATTATTGAATCTAGATCTGCAGAACTTAGGCAAATTAAGAGGTTTGTCCTAGATAGAATCCTGGATCCCGATCAGGTGACTTTGTACCATGAACTTCAGAGAGCTTGCCATAGGTGGTTAGCAGATAAAAGAGCACTTGTGTCTTCAGAATTGTACACCTTTGAGGAATACCTTGAGAACGCAGTTGTAGTACATAAGTTTCTATCTCGTATAGAGGATCAAGAAGTCGTTCTTACGGATAGAAAAATATGGAATAGAGTTCCTAGAGTTGTGTTGTATCGAGAGTATTGCCATGAACTTTATTTTTATAAGTCAGAGTCTGAAGTAGATCATATTACCATAGCACACTTTGTCAAGTTCTTGAAAAACCACTTCCAATTTGAAGAGGAGCATTTCATGACTCCTGATGAACTTGATCCTATCAACGATATCCATAAACTATTTATAGAAAACTAAGTCATTCTTTTTACTATTTCTTGCAACTAGCATACTATTTGTTATTTTTATACTTATGAAATAATAATACAAAAAAAAAAAAAATGAAAAAAAAAAAAAAACATTTCCTTTTTAAGTATTATAGTAGGTATATAGTTAAAATATATACCTCTCAACCCTACCACATATATATAAGTATATATATTTGCTAAAACCTAAGTGTAGCACAATGCCTAGACTTAGGAATGGAAAACAAACCGAAGAAGATGAAGATTGGTTAGGAAGACCATTAATTGACCAAAATGTCCCTCCTGAGGACCAAGTTCAGGAAGAAGAAATCCTAGACCAAGCAAGAAGAAGAGCTTGTTGTAGCAAATGAACAAGAAGAAACTAATAGAGAGGAAGGATCCTCATCCCCTAAAATGTCTCCGGGAGGAGCTATCACTTTTGAAAACATGGAACAATTTTGGAAGTTCATTAACACAAATATCGATGTTTTTAATAGAGCAGTCCATATGGACAAGGATCGAATTAGTGACACTCAAGAAACTCTAGAAGACGTATTTCACACATGCACTAATCCCTTGTCCTTTATTGAACAAGAGAGTGATCAAGCTGGACCATCCAATTTGGATATAGTAGCTGCGATCCGGAACATGCAACAACAATAGGTTACCCAACCACCTAAAGTGCCTGTTAACAAGCCTAGGGTCATTCCCGCACAAAAGAAACCATCATTTACTGCTCTATTTCGCCAAACTATTGAGCAACATACCTCAAATCAACAAAAGCCCAAAACAAAACCAAACACCAATTACCAACAATCTGGGATACAACATAATACTATTACAAATCCCCTTCATAATACTCTTCCTACCAACACTTTGCATAATAGCAATATAGCATCTAATCCTTATGTCACACCATCATACACTCATAAATCCCATACCTATGTCCCACCGAACCAATATGGTGGACAAACTAGTAATCTTGAAACCATGGTGAAACAGTTAGTTTCCCGCATGGACCAGATAGATCCCTACCGTCCCTCGTACAATTATCGAGAGATGTGTAGTCAACCTTTAGATCCTATAGTTGTAGCACAACTGTATCCTAAACATTTTCCTATGCCTCGTTCCTGCCCATATATAAAGGAACGAAAGATCCCATAGAGCATCTTCGTATGTTTAGGATAGCATGTCATGATATATCACATGATGACTTGTTATTACTAAAAATGTTCCCGAAGAGCTTGGGAGGAATGGCATTAGAGTGGTATTATCAATTACCCACTAATTCTTTGAGGAATTTCGAAGAAACTGCCGAGTCTTTTGTTCATCAATTTAGTGCCTATATCGAAAGACATGTGACCATTAAAGATTTGTATAACTTAAAACAAGACAAAGATGAATGCTTTGCTGATTTCCTAGCTAGGTGGAGACAATTGATAGGAAAATTGCACTTTGTGTTACCTTATAGGGAGATGTTGGACATCTTTATTAATAATTTGCAAGAGCAACTATCTTATGAATTATCAATTGCTACCTTGACCACCTTCGATCAGGCTATAGACTTAGCCCGAAGAGTGGAAGATGCTCTCATTAGGAGAGGTCAGCTTAAAAAGAAAGACGATGAGAAAACATCCAGAAATCAATATAAGAATAAACAAGTTGTGGGTGATGGAGTCACTGATAGCAAAAATATTGCTAATGTTAATGCTGCAAAGACAACAGAGAAGTTTGTACTGAAACCTCCTGATAGACCTCCTCGAGAATTTACTAGGTTAAATCAACCTTTATCAACTATTCTACCGCAATTATTAGAACGAGGCTTGATTCAATTACCAAATATCCGGGAACCTGATCCAACTATACCCGGATACAGAGCAGATTTACATTGTGACTTCCATAGAGGACCTGGACACACTACCAACTCTTGTAAAATATTAAAACATAAAATACAGGACTTGATTGATAACAATGAGATGGAGGTACAAGCCTTTCAACCTAAGCAAAATCCTCCTAATAACGCTCAACAGAACACCACACAAAACCAGAATCAGAACGCCAATCAGTCATTAGACATCTTTCAACATCCCTTACCAAAACATGGTAAGGAGGTGGCTAATCAAATTGAACATCATAATGTTCCTCCTCCTGCCCGATATGTAGGAACTATTAGTGGGCATTTACCTGTTCATGATCCAAAAATATTTGACACAACTTTATCCATGGTTACAACCAGGCCTCTATATAATATTCAGATACCTGATCTTAGTGATACAGAATATGAGACTGAGAGTGATATGGAAATCACATCAAATCAATCGAATAGTTCTGAAGATGAATCAGATACTATTCACCCTATCACAAGTCATATGGTTCCAGAAGAACCATTTCCAAGAAGAATCACTACTAGACCATCGTCTCACCAATTACTTTCTAATGAGTTAGCTATAAACGCTAGACCAAGACCCATTCATCATCCGCAGAATAATATTGTGGGTACCATCGGAGTTGTTACTAGACAACAGGCTCAAAATTCTCAACAAGATCAAATGCAGAATGGTGGATCAACTCCATTTGTTTTGAAGGTTCCTAATAAAGGGAATCATGCACCTAATGTTCAACCTAAACCTCCTTATAATATTAATGAACAATTATCAAATATTACAGCTAGAATTTCCCTTTTGGACCTCTTAAGATCTTCTCCTACACATAGAGATGAATTAATGCTCACATTAAGCCAGATGATGGTACCACAAGACATTCAACCCGAAGCCATGGCCAATACTATAATAACTCGTGAAGTTGATTGTATTGACTTTCGGGATAGAGACATACCTCAACATAGTTTACATAAAGATAACCCCTTGTATATTACTGCTTTAATTGGAGATGTAGCAGTCAAACGAGTTTTGATTGATAATGGTTCATCTTTAAATATTTGCACTTTTGACTTCTACCAAATATTTGGGTTTAGAAGTGAGGAAATGAAAAGAACTGATATGATCATAAAATATTTCAATGACGAAACACAAGAAACGTGTGGAGTTATTACCATTCCATTGCAGGTTGGTCCAAGAACCTTGGATACGACCGTGTTTATTGTACATTGCCCTGCATCGTACAATATACTCTTGGGTCACCCTTGGATCAACGCAATGCGAGCTGTTCCCTCAACCTTACATCAATGTGTTAAATTCGAATTTAAGAATCAGTTGGTTACCATTCATGGTGATCCAAGACCCTTTGATATGTGTGCATTGGCAGAACCTATTGGAGTTCAATTTTGCCCTGCTTTGTCATCCACACATCCTAATTCTCATTACCCATCTAAACGTGTGAAACTCGCACCCACAATGTCATCTACTTCTTCTCCATCAGATGCACCTTCACATATAGCTCAACCATCTTCTGAACAAACCGCATTAGGACCTAAGAAAGATCCCAATCCCACAACCAATGTCTCTTGTTCTACTCCTATAACTTCTATACCTATAAAAGACCCATCTATTGACACCTCTACACCGTCTATATCTACCAAATGCATATTCTCCGCATCAAAAGACGTAGGAAATATTCCTTCTACCTCTTATGCTCTTACTGACGAGCTCTTACCCGATCTATCTAAAATTCTTATATCAGAAGAAACGAATGTTTCTATGCAAGATTCCCTTATTTTAAATAATTTGCCACCATCTCCTCGTACCTTGGGCCTCCCACAGCCTATGGGAAGTATTTACCAAGTCGGGAGTTGTGCCTTTATTTATAAGGGATATGACTGGGGTAGAATACCTAGAAACATCAGAACTCATTATGATGGATATGCTCGATGTTATTTTACTAATGAGTATACTAAAGCCAAACCTATAATGCTTAAATTGGGATATAAAGGGAAAGGTTTGGGACCTTTCCAGAATGGTATGAAAGAACCTTTTGAGGTAGAGCCGTGGCCCGCCCGATGTGGTGTGGGCCTATTTTCTAGTAAGGGTCAACCATTTGAGGATGATGACCATCTTATATGTTACCAAGATTATTTAGATGAACGCGATGCTTTGCGTTTAACGAATAAGCCATTCACATGTAATATGCTATCTATAGCTTATCCTGAGATGATCGCTGAATCCGACGATGAGTTGGAGGGAGATATCTTCCATGATGTCTCCATTGAGGAATTATTACATAACGGATTTTATTTTGATGGCTCTATACCTAGTATAGCCCAGCTTGAGGCCACGACTCCTCAAGATGAATTATCCAAGTTAACCTTGGAAGAATTATAGGAATTGGGCGTTTCACCCGCCCCACCTAATTTTGAGAGAGATCTACACATGGAAGTAGAAAATGTCATAAAAATTAACATTGGAACCGAGGATAACCCTCACATAATCAACATCGGATCAGAATTGAGTCAAGAAAAATAGGATAAATACATTGCATTTCTTAAAGAATATGAAGATGTCTTTGCTTGGACATATGAAGATATGCCAGGTTTAGACCCTTCTGTAGTTATGCATCACCTAGTAGTGCACCCGGATGCTAAACCTGTTAAACAGAAACTTAGAAAAATGCATCCTAAAGTGGCCTTACTAGTCAAAGGAGAGTTAGAAAAACTCCTGAATGTTATTTTTATACAAGCCATTGATTATGCTGAATGGATCTCGAATGTAGTTCCAAGTAACTAAGAAAGAAGCTACTAAGGTTAGGGTTTGTACAGACTTTAGAGATATTAATGTTGCATGCCCTAAAGACGATTTTCCCCTTCCCAATATGGATCAGATCATTGATTTTACTGTTGGGAGTGGAATGATATCCTTAATGGATGGATTTTTTGGTTATAATCAGATCAAGATAGCTCCTGAAGATCAGGCTAAAACAACCTTTATTACCCCTTGGGGGACCTTTTGTTGGAAAGTGATGCCATTCGGTTTAAAGAATGTAGGTGCAACCTATCAACGAGCCATGACTTATATCTTTCATGATATGATGCATGATATACTACACGATTATGTAGATGACATTATAGCTCGTTCTACTGAAGAAGATGACCATTTAGATGACTTGAGAAAAGTATTTGATCGGTTAAGGGAATATCTTATCCGATTGAATCCAGCCAAATGTATATTCGGAGTTAAGTCAGGTAAATTATTGGGGGTTATAGTTTCTTTACGTGGCATCAAAATTGACCCTCTCAAGATTGTGGCTATCACTGATATGCCCGCACCTACGAATATATCAGAATTACGGAGTCTACAAGGTAAGCTTCAAGCCATCCGTCGCTTCATCGATAAGCTGGCGGATAAAATCGGACCCTTTCTTAAGCTTCTTAAGAAGGATGTCTCTTTCCATTGGGACAACGAATGTCAGGAAGCATTTGAACTCCTCAAACAATATCTTCTTAACCCACCTGTACTTTCACCACCTAAACCTGATCGCCCATTTATCTTGTATATTTCTGCTTCAGATTTTGCTTTAGGAGCTATGTTAGCTCAACTTGATGATGAGAAGAGAGAGCGTGCTAATTATTACATTAGCAGAACATTAATTAGTTATGAAACCCGCTACACAACATTAGAGAAGTTATGTTTAGCAGTCATATTTTCTACATAGAAACTATGCCATTATATGCTCAGTCAAAAAATATACGTTATTGCTAAATCCGATCCCTTGCGGTATCTCATGAGTCGACCTTATTTATCTAGTCGCACAACAAAGTGGGTTCTTGCCCTAAGCGAGTTTGAACTCACGTTTATAGGACAGAAGTCTGTTAAGGGTCAAATCATAGCAGATCAATTAGTTGTTGCACCCTTAGAGTCCACCCATCCCCTCGTCATTGAGTTTCCTGACGAATGCCTTAAACTAGAGGCAGATCATTCAGAGCAATGGTCCTTATACTTTGATGGAGCCCGATGCATGAGTGGGGCTGGTGCAGGTATTATTTTGATATCTCCACAGAAACATCTCATACCTCTATCCTTTAAATTAACGTTTGCCTGTACTAATAACACTGTTGAATATGAGGCTCTCATCCTTGGATTACGAGCAGCCATGGCACTAAAAATTAAAAATCTATTAGTTTTCGATGATTCTCAACTTGTTATAAATCAAATTAATGATGTTTATCAGACCAGAGATGATAAATTGCGCCCATATAAAGCATTTGTATTACAATTAATATCTTTATTTGATCAAGTTACCTTGGAAGCTATTCCTAGAACTAGCAATCGTGCGGCTGACGCTATGGCCGTAGTTGCATCTCTTTTACCCTTGGAGTTAGATGATGAATATGCTACCATCATTATTCGTCGACTCCAAGAACCCGCTTCAATTAAAACATGCTTGGAACCTTTGGACGTGTTTCTAATCAACGAAACTACTCCCAAACTTTGGTACACTGATATCCTCAATTTTCTTCACAATGGAACCTTCCCTGAAGGTTTTAATAGAAACCAACATCGGTTATTACGTAGACGAGCAAGTCGCTTCATCATAATTGGCAATACCTTATATAGGAGATCTTTTGAAGGTATCCTACTGAGATGTTTGAATCTAGAAGAGTCTAGATCAGCTTTGAGTGAAGCCCACGATGGATCTTGTGGGGGACACTTTAGTGGTAGCGCCATTGCTAAGAAGCTCCTTAGGATAGGATATTTTTGGCCTACCATGGAGAATGATGCACATGATTACGTGCGCCATTGCGACAAGTGCCAGAAACATGTTGACCTTGTCCATGCGCCTACATAAGAACTGTAGGCTATTTCATCTCCTTGGCCCTTTTCAAAATGGGGCTTAGACATTATTGGAAAAATCAATCCTGTGTCATCCGATGGACACAAATTCATCATAACCGCCACCGAGTATTTTACGAAGTGGGTTGAAGCTATGCCCTTAGCTTCTTGCACTGGAACCCAAGTTTCCAAATTTATTTTTAATCAAATTATTTGTAGGTTCGAAATTCCTGCAAATCTCATCTCGGATAATGGAACTTGTTTCAAAAATAAATATGTAAAGAAACTATGTCAAAAATATAAAATTCAACATCGTTGGTCCACTCCCTATTATCCTCGGGGTAATGGCCAAGCAGAAGCATCTAATAAAACATTAATTAAAATCCTCAAAATACTGGTCAATAAATCGGGCCGAGATTGGCACATTCAATTATATCCTGCTTTGTGGGCTTATCGAACTAGCGTTCGTACTCCCACGGGCACTTCACCTTTTGTTTTGGTTTATGGCGCTGAAGTTGTTTTTCCCTTTGAATTAGAAGTTCCTTCTTTGGCTCTGCTACTTCAAGATACTGAAGTAGGAGATGAATATCATGTTGGAAGATTTAGTCAACTGGAACTCCTAGATGAGAAGCGCATCAATGCTTTGGAGCATCTTCGAGCCTACCATAACAAGCTCAAACGAGCATATCTTAAGAAAGTTCATCACCGATCCTTTGAGATCGACGACCTCGTCTTAAAAGAAAATAAAAAAAATACTAATGCAACTAAAGACCTTAAAGGTAAATTTGAACCTAACTGGCTTGGGCCATATATCATCACTGCTAAATTTGGATCGGGAGCATACATATTAGCTACCTTAGATGGTAAAGATCTTAAAGAACCTATGAACATTATGCATCTTAAGCGCTATTATGCATAATTCTGGTAATTTCGTCACTGTATATATTGTACATCTTGTCTCATTTTAGTAAATTCATATAAAAATTTCAAAAATAGTAATATTATGTATTCTCTCAATTCATAAATCAAAATCAAAATATAAAAACATCAAAATCATCAAAATCTTCAAAAACATCTTTTATTTTTGCACTTGTCAATTCTTGAAGTATTGCAGTTATATTTTCAGTTGTTTTGGATAAATTAGCATTTATTTGGAATCCCTCACTTTCACACTCACATGAATAAATATCTTGATCTTATTTGGTATGATTATTAATCTCTCTTATATCAAAGTCCACAGTTGAATTAAATAAAGTTTTGAGCATAGAGAACCGATCTTGTTATTTACTTGAACCAAGTATACCTTTTCACATTAAAATGATTTCATTGCAAATTCAAAATGATGCTACACAGGAGAAGTGGTCTCTTGAGCAAAAAGTTTCCCCTCCTATCCTATCATGCACATGGTCTAGAATCTTTGAGAATTGACAAAAGGACAAGCTCACCCCTGCCTAGAATAAAAATCCCTTGCTCTACAGCCAATCCGAGCAAGTATCCCTAGTATAGCAAGAAAAAGAAAAAGGAAAACAAGAAAAATCATGAGAAAAAGAGAAAATTATTCAGAAGCATTATCATTTTGTACCATCTCAGCAATATTTCCAGCATTATCTCAGTGTCAAGCAAAAATACAAAAATAAAAAAAAAAAAAGAGCAAAAGAAAAGAAAAAGCAAAAAGCAATAAATCCTTTCCCCTACCCCTTTGAAAAGAAAAGAAGGGTGAATGAGCTTGAATCCCTGGAATTCTCAATTATTCAAAAACCGTGAGGTAAGCCCCATAACAGGTGGTTTGTGCCCAACCCGCTTGGCCTTGGGTAACTCCTAGCGTGGTGATATGTCCGTTACATTAGCGACCTTCTTTTGTACAGACCTATGTCTGCTTATGGATCAGCTAGCTCTTGATGACCTGACTTACATAGTAGTTTGGTACGGTCATATGCATATAAATCATGGTTAACGAACACTCATTTGGTTAATTCAAATTACTTGTATCAAATTATCTTGCTCAAAATCGGTAAGTGAACAATACAATTGCACACACATTTGTATTTGAGAGATTTTGTATCATTATGATAGATCAAGATCGGCAATGAACTCACATATGCACACGGGGTTCCTTATAAATCTAAAATTTGTCTTTGAGATAATTTAAAATATTTATGCAAATATTCTGGAATAATTTGATTTTCTTACTTGAGAATAACTGCTTAGCGTAAAAACAATTACATACATTTTTTTTCAAAATCCAAAATTTCTTTCAAAACATGTTCAAAAATCTAGCAATAAAGTCACATTTATATATTTTCGACTTTCGCAACGATGGTATAGTTCCTAAACCTAAATTGGAATTTTATGCTTAGTGCAAGTCCTCATCTTATATTTTTTGTTTATCTCAAACTCAAAACTCAACTATGCAATAAAACTATTATATCAATTTCTTCTTTGGATTTCGCGATGATGGTATAAGTCTATACCTAAATATTCTATGCCTAGCGCAAACCATCGTTTTAATTTTATTTCCCATTTTTATCCATAAAAGCATATGGCTTAAATCATTATGTTACACAATTGTGCTTTAAAAAGAACGAAAACTTTCCTATTTCATTTCATTATGTCAACATTCAATTTTTTTTTTGCGACGATGGTATAATTCCTAGGCAATTGTTCAAATTTCTATCACACTTAGGAATTTTATGCCTAGCAAAAATCATTTTTTTTCATATCTCATGCATAATATTTTCATGGAAATCTGAAAACAAATCATCACCATCATCAATTTTCATCATCACAACACAAAAGTCTTAAGAAAGTCTCTTAAGCACCCTTTTACTTTTAGCGATATTTCTCTACCGGGATTAGCTTAATGACCTAGCGAGCGGTGACTCCATGAAATGGTCATGTAACAACGACAATGTCCTTTGAAATTATTGTTAGAAGTCCCTTTATTTTTTCATCAAATCACACCACAACAACCAATTTGTTTACATCAGATTATTTCATTTAAATTTTATGGCATGACATAAAATTATAATATTTTCAATGACATAATTACATGAATAATCAATCAACAATTAAAATATTAAAGCATCATAAAACATATGCACAAGTCATATCACAAAAAGAATATATATATATATATATATATATCAAAAAAGTATGTACATCATATATCAAAACGGATTGGTATGCCACAATCTATACCCTGGCATACTCAATCCTCTCAAACATATATGGTCTATGTACAAAAAGCAGCTAGTCTCGAGAAGCCCTCGAGCTCTCAGCCTCATCTCCTCTCCCACCCTGAGGTGGAGGAGGTGGTCCCATCGAGGTCCGTGTTGTATCGTGGGTCCTCGATGTCGATCGTGAGGATGTCCTCGATGACCCCATCCTGATCGGCTCTGCAATGTCGACTGGTAGTTGTATCCTCTGGCCCTCTAGAACCAACTGGAAGTATACTCCTTGATAGAACGTGGTCTGAGCCATAGCCCACGCTAGCTCCTGCATGCTCGCCCCTCCGCTCTGAGCCCTGAGTCATGTAGCCTCATCCTGCAACGTCTGCACCTGAGCTCGTAGGTGGGCATTCTTTGCTCGAAGAGCCACCATCTCGCTGCTCTCCCCCACCTCGATACCCTTGCCCTTATCGAGTGATGGTGGCCTATCCCTCTACTGAGAAGGGAGTCCCTCCTCCCTCCTCTCTGGTTGCTGCGGTCTCTTCAAAGCCTGTGGCACTCTCCAATATCTCTCTTGAGGAGGCCATCACTGATCCCTCCCTCTATGACTCCTCGCTGCATCGATGGTAGCCTGGCATCACCTCCCCATCCATTGCACAATAACGTGCATCGGACCCTATGCCCTCGTCATCCGAGGAGGGTGGATGCCTGCATACCAAGCATCATATCCGTCTGCTACCCCAGTGTCGTCCCCATCCACTGGCTGAATGGGGGCATCGTCAGCGTCCTGACTCTAGAATCGTTGCATGTCTGGAGCCCCGCTCAGTGTGGTACTATCCCAGATAGTCTGGGAGTACTCGTAATCCCTAAGAGAAGGGATCCCCTATTGTAGACCGAACTGCCTCAAAACTTGGTCATAGCGATGGAGCTCTACCTCTCCCCACTCCATCCTCAACCAGAAGACTCGCTTGATGCGAGCCAACTCCTGTCCATCCTCTCCCCACCCTGGATGCTCTCTCCATGGCCTCCAGGTGATCTGATCTGGGATGAGGTCGTCTAGCAACCTCCGGGACATCGACAGATCTATCCGCCATTGTGACCCTCTCTGGAGCCACCAATAGAAAACCTGGGGTCTCTCCCGATCAACTCCTATCAGTGGAAGCCCTATCGGCCTCCGCACCGCAATGTGCTCCCAGCACCAAACTTGTAGCAATGATGTCAGCACCAGACATTGACCTCCCTTGTATACGACCCCGTAAAGGATCCTATACAAGCAGCATAGTACAAAACTATCCCAAGCAAACCTGTAACCGTGGTCTCTCATGTCGTAGACCACATCTGAAAGGAGCCACGATAACTTGCAACCACTCTGGTGGCATAGAAGTAGGCCACCTACCACCCCTACCAAAACTCGAGTCAACCGAGATGCCCCAGGCATCTACCGCAAAGACTCGATGTTCACTCTGCCCTTCTCCAGGGCGAAGCTTGGGTCCGCACACAGTCTCATCATAGCATGGCCCTGATTGGCCGTAGGAGTCATGAATCGCCCATGTATGGGGATCCTCAAGATCCTCCATACATCCTCTAGAGTGGGAGCCATCTCCCCTATCGGTAGTCGGAAGCAGGATGACCCCGGATACCATCTCTCTGCTAGGGCTGTCAGTAGCCCCATGTCCGTAGGAATCTGTGGCATTTTTGCCACATGCTGCAGTCCAACCTCTGCTAGTCTGTCCCGCTCAGCCTGATCGAGCATGGCTACATCATCTCTGAGCCCCCTGTATTTCCATTCTTGACTCTTTAGTAATCCCCTCTGCAAAATAAACAATAAAACAACAAAAACAAAATCATTAGTACATAATTATTAAAATCGATTAAAATTAATTTCATCTCATAAAAATATGATATCGCCCATTATTGGATGATATCGTACCAAATTTAGCAAAATCGTCCTTAATAGGACGAAATCGTCTCCCTTTTATTCAATTTAGGGATCGTCCTTTATTGGACGGAATCGCCCCTATTTCCCCAATTTTGTCCTTAGACGAAATTGGCGATATAGGGACGATTTCATCCCGACATCGTCGATGGCCTAAAAACGGCCGCGATGACCAAAAACAATTAAAATTTAAAGTAAAAAATTAAACAAATCAAGTTAAAAACATAATGTATCAGGTTTAGATCCTTACCCGCAACCCGCGTCGGACCTCTGTCGATCTGTGTGTCGTTTCCACCATTTCGCCTGCAGAGCTCTGAAACAGCGAAAGTGAACAGTAAAAATGAATTAGGGTTTTACCCTATTTTTCTTAATTTTATTTAAAAAAAAACAACATTTTAAATTTTTGCTTTTTCGTGCTTTTACCTCAAACGTTCGATTTGGGTAAAAACTCGGAGGGGGCACCATAGCAAGCAGTTGTACGATTCGACCTAGAATCATCGTCTAAAAAATGGAATAAATTTTTGCTTTCTCGTAAAGCGTGAAGAACTCGTCTTTAACGCATTTTCTTCAGAAAATTTGCTAAAGAGGGGGCAAAATGTAGCACCCTAAAATTGGCGTAGTTAAACCATCAGTAAAAAGATAAAATTTGAATTTTAACCCCGAAACTGCTCGTTAACCGCTCACCTCATTTTTTGCACCATTTTTAGAATTTGTTTTGACCGTTGGACGATATCGTCGCCGATCTGACGATATCGTCCCAAATCGGATGAATTCGTCTAGAACAGAACGTCCAGACGATTTCGTCCCAAAACCAAATTTTCATAATTAGCTTCTATTTCAACAACCTCTCCAACTCAGGCAAAAGCGTGTCTGCATGGTTGGAGATTCCTACGTTGGAGATCTCCTAGATTGGGATGATCCCCAACCTCCTAACCTCCCCCTAATCCTATATAAACTTGGGATTTTCCCAGTTTATCCCCCTGGATGATCATTTCCCGCAACTCTAGTTTTTGTTGTATTAGAACATCCTCGCCCCCATCATTTGCATTTGTATTTTCAAGTTTTATTGCAGGATTTTACTGTGTTTCAGTCGGAGGAAGCTCGGATCGTCGCAGGTGATCCAACACGAT
This sequence comes from Wollemia nobilis, assembly GCA_028583015.1. NCBI lineage: Eukaryota > Viridiplantae > Streptophyta > Pinopsida > Araucariales > Araucariaceae > Wollemia > Wollemia nobilis. Next base: position 7,253,826 of record JAQPPZ010016931.1, read on the forward strand.
TTTGGATGATCCTGTCGAGATCGACGATGATCTCGTACGATTGTAGATGATTTTGATTACAGTTCAGATTGGGGGCAACCAGAGCCTCGAGTTTGCATTTTCTACCTTTCTTTCTTATTTAATTGTGCATTAGATCGATTTATTTTTGTTCTGCATCCTGGAGTTCACCTCATTTAGCATATTTGCATGATAAAATTTAAAATAAGTTATTAAAACAGTGCATCCCATTTGATTTGCTAATCTGGATTTATTATTTAAGCATCTATACTATTATTTCTATCATTTTGCATCATTCTCGCAATTGCATTTTTGGTTTTTGGTGTCTGTTTCTATGATTGCAGGTTTCTGATGAATTCATCAGGTTTTCGATGATCGTGTCTGATCTCAGATGATCGCCTATGATTTGGGATGATTCTGTGCAATTAAAGATGATCCTGTCATATCCGGGATGATCTGGACTCCTACAAGCTTCAGAATCTTCATCAAACATCAGGAATCAGGTGTATTCCTCTCCATTTCACATAGTCTCTGTATTTAGGATTCATTCATGTTTTTTGTCTTCATATAAACCCAAAATTTCATATAGAATAGCTTAGATTCATTTTGGCCAACCTAGGAATATGAATGATTGAATATAAAATGAACACATCAAACCCATTCTCAACCTAGGCATGGAAACTGCCACTTAAAGTTTCCTGGTGAACCCCACCATCCGTCAAAAATTCACCCTTATACCCCTCCCCCGAGAGGCGCGACCTTCAAAGGGCCTCTCCGTCCGAGGTATTGTCCCATCCTTCTCGCATCCCCCTTTCGGGCATGGATCCTTTAGCCTGAAGGTAAGGGTGCAAAAAATTTGGGCGATACAAGGGTATCTAGCCTAGATTCAGATGGAATTCTTTTCCAGGTTCTACTAAATCTTAGATTAAAATATGAAACCGACTCTTGTTGATGCTTTTGCATGGATGTAAACTAGTTTAGTAGAGAAAAGGTATCAGTAGACGCATTGCATTCTTCTACAAAAGGCTCAACTAATACAGCCCATGAAGTAATGTTGTTGTCCTCTAAGGTCCTGAACCAGTGTAGTATTTTTCCTCTAAAAGATAGTACTAAACTTCTGATGATCACATCTTCATTTTTGATGTTATGTATGGCTGCTAGATTTAGGATATTTTTGCAATGATCATAAGCAGTTTTTCTTGATCCATTATAATTAGGTATAGCTTTGGATGTAGCTTGAGGAATATGATACATTTGGGCAAGTCTCTAAGGATCAACTATATCCCAATTAGGGTATTTCTACAAAGGCTTATTTGGATTCACATTCTACTGTCCAGCCATATTTACTAGCACTATTCTCAATGGAGGTGGTCTTGGAGGTATTTCAGGGGCTAACCTAGCTGGAACTTCTCTTGACTAAAAATCTAAGGATAATTTTTTTATGATATTGGATCCTCTTAAAGGGAGCTCATAAAAGAAAATAGGATCTTGACTATTTTTTACATATGACCTAGTATTCATGAAAATATATGAGCTATTGGAATGAATTTTCTAGTTTCTTACATTCAGGGAGTCACCAAGTGAATTTAATATCATCACTTAATAAGGTCAAGACAATCCACTAAATCTTAATTCCTTTGAGAAAAGTGAAAAAAATAAAAATGCATGGATTCGCTAGTGTTCTTGTAAACAGGGGCCCACTAGGTGTGACAAAATTGTTGGGATCTAAATTGACATCAAGGAAATATTGAAACTACGACAATTATCTTTAGCATTCTTATTAGGCATGCACCAGCTAATCACAGTCTAAACCCCAATATTAGATGGATTAAAGATTACTTTAATCCAACCTCAAAAGTAGGTTGGTATATCTTATCAACAGACTTGGGTGTTGACTCATTTAATCTCAGTTAAATATTTAGAATATAGGGATAGAAATGGTTTTAGGGTTAGAAAGGTAATGATTAAAAATTGGTCAGGTAAAGCTAATAGCATAGGCATCTACAATAAAACCCTTGCCAATCAAATTCTAGTGTCCCACACTTACGATTAACACAACTCAAAAAGAGATAACTTCATCAATTAAAGAACCAAAGACATGCTTCAAGAAATCATTTCAAAAATCTAAAATACTAATAATCTAAATAGAATAATTAGATCAGTATCCATATTTATAGAAAAGTACTCCTTCCAAGCATATATTTAATCATGAAATATTTCAAGGTGTCCTAAGTTAGCAATTCAATGTCAACAGAATAAACCAACCATAGTAGTAGTAGCAGAAATGTATTCACGATTCAAATCTTCAAAAAATACAAGACACCAGCCTGAGGCAAACATCCAAGTAATGTTCCTTCTAGTAATTTACAGAAAGTATTTACACAATAGAGCAAGTAAACACTCTAGATTCAACCCTCAAAAATGGGGGTTCAACCTTTATTTATAGTTTTGCGTGTTGAAAGATTAAATAAAAATATAACATTACAAGGAATAGAAATGCCAGATCGACTAGGTGCTAAGGTGGTAGCCTCTTTTTTTTTTTTGGGAGGAAGAAGTAATCACAATATTCTATGCTCCTCTGCAACTCATCCTCTAAAAGTTGCTTCACTTTCATGGCATTCAACTCTAAATTATACCAAAGAATCATTCAAACCATTTATCACTCTTGTTGAAGATATCTCACCATAGATTTGCAATTGTCTTATTTCTTGGTTCTTGATCCATTTGGTGCTTCATCTTCCAATTCACCATCGACCTTCGATCAACCACATCTTGTTAACCAATCTTCTTGCTTTTGTATGTTTTGAGAGCATTAGAATAAACTGATCATTGATCTCCCTATGAATAGTTGAGATTATTCCAAGCTTGATATATTTACTTTACTAACACCCCACAACATAGAACCATGTCGTAGCCCACTCTTCTTGTCTTTCTTAGTGGCGTAGAACCATGTCATAGATCGCTCTTCAAAAATACTATTTTAACAAGTTGATTTTATTGACCACGGACTGAAGCAAAGGATACTTCATTGTATAAATGTTCTTTGAGCTACACGGGGTAGAACCATGTGTTGGCCTGCTCCTTTTAGTCTTTGAGTCAACATCCTTTTGTTTTGAGTCATGGTTTAGAACTAGATCATAGTCGTGTCGTAGCCTGCAACTTAAAATTTACATGCTCAAGTTTGACTGAAGCTAACGGTAGGCTAGAACACAAGGCTGAGTCATGTAGTATAGAACCTTGCACTAGCCTGTGTGGGGTAGAACCTTACACTAGCCCATACCTCAGAGTGCTCATATGTAAACTTTGACCTCTTTGACTACAGGTTGGAACATTGTGTTGAGTCATGCAATATAGAACACATTGTGACCCATGTGGGGTAGAGCATCATTGTGAACCATGATTCGGAGATCAGATCCCTCAAGTTTGACTATGTTAATCGCGGGCTAGAACATTGTTCTATGTTGTACGAAGTAGAACTTATTGCAAACTACTGCATATCAGTTGTGTTCTGGCTCACTATTTTTAAAAATGCTAAGTACAACGTTGACCACTTTGACCATGGGGTAGAGCATTATGCGTTACGTTGCTGCTACGGGTTAGAACAACCTTCCTCATGACTTAGAAAAAACTGCAAAAATTTTCTAAGTATGTGGCCATTTTGGACCTACAAGTTCAAGTGGCTATATGTCTTGTTTTATTTGGAATCATTTGTATGTATATTCATGTTAGAAATTTGTATCATATATTTCCTTGAAGGCTTTGATGATTAGCTAATATTCTATTATAGACTTGTAATTCTTAGTCTGGGAATCAAAAACCACTACTAAATTGATTTACTTAATAGAGAAGATACATTAGGTAAGACTAGTCTTTCATGTATTAATACATGGTTATTAATAGTAGAAGATACATTAGTTAAGACTAGTCTTCATGCATTAATACATGGTTATTAATAGTAGTCAACACTATAGAAGTTCTTTTTATATTATACTACTTTATCAAATATTAAGGTCCACTTCATGGTTTCAATCATTATGTGATATATTATCTAGCATAGATAATTGATAAAGTCAAATATCTATAAATTTAGGGTTTACACATGCAAGGTCGATGTCTACTTAATGTAAGATTTGTTTAGTATCTTCCCTAGTTCTTCACTTAAGAAATATAAAATTTTAATGCATACACATGCATAGGGATCAAACCAAAATTCACTATCTCAAATTTGATGCCATGTTAGCAAAGCCATCTCATAAAATATTGTTTGTCAAGGTCAAACAAGTTTAGAGTACTCATTTGATCAAATTCTAACCTCCTATGTAATTCCTATCAATAATTGTACTTTCATTAGACTTCCATCAACTAATCAATGTTGATCATAAAAAGGTACACCTTCTAGTTTGACTCATAGTCTTGTTAGGTTTAAAATTTAGGTGACATTACATTTAATTAAAAGTGGCTACACCTATACTATTAGTTTTGTGTTACCATGTATGAGATAGAGGTGTGTCAAGTACATCACTACCCAAGCCCCCAATTTATGCACCTGAACAATGATAAGACAAACACATAAAAATCATGGTATTGTCTAAATTGCTAACTTGGGAGTTTCACCTAACTTAACTGGGATTTATATTTTAATTATTTTTAAGTATCAATAAACTAAGACTCAAATTCTAAGGGTCAAAATACAAAGGTTGAATTCCATATTCTAGGAATGTATGTAGTTGATTTGTTCAGATGATACCCAAGTTCTAAATTTGGATATGATTGTTAACAAAATAATAAATCACCAAATATAGATATTTTTAATGTTCTAATATTAGATTTTTTCGAAGAATGGAGATTGCTCTACTCTCTTGGTATCACTACACTAGAGTGAAACCATATATTTCCATCACTAAATAAGACATTATAGCCAAAGGATTGGCACTCTAACTAATTATGTCATGCCAACTCAATATGCTATGGTAATAAGACATTGATAATTTATCATGCTAAATCAAATTTAGGTGATGACACTTGATCAATCCTCCCTTGATTGCAACATTGCTATTATTTTGGTGCTAACCTAGACTATCCTATTTAATGCCTATTTGCACATAGTCACAATTTTATATGATAATATGATACCCCAAAGCTTGATGCTAATGTCAACAATCTTAGTACCAACATTTCTCCTAACTAAGTGGTGTCTTTATATATGGAACAACCACTATATTTGATGTCAATGGTATGAGTGTTGAGGGAATGAGAAAAGAACAAAAAAGATATTCCTCTACATTAAAATAAAACACTCTAAAGGAAAAAATATAATGAAGTCATATAACTAGATCCATAAGGGTTTGGACTCAATAAGGATTTGACTACACTTTGACTAGAGTCCACTCAACATAAATGGAGATATAAGCATTCCCTCTAATCCGTCTAAGTTCAAAATACAAGACTAGACTCCTCCTAAGATACAAAGATTCTAGAAATTTCTAAGTTGTTTGGTGCCTCCCTATGTGATGATACCTTATGTCAATGCACCCCCATAGGGTGGAATCATGGAAATAGTTTATACTAGAGGTATTAGGCTTAGTGCTACTAGTTAATATTTATATCATAATAAATAGCTAGGTCTAAATACTTCTTTATGAGAATAATTAAATCTAATTTACCAAGTTCACCAACATATTTGAAGCATAGCATATTATTTCAATTTCATTCCTTTAAAAGTTAAATTATAGAGTATAAAGGGATTCAGTCAACTTCCTATTTACCACTAGTGATTTCTCTTACATCTAGTATAACATCATGATATTTTTTCTAGTTAATCATATAGGAGACTACTACCAACAAGGTATTCATGTTCATCCCAATTAACGTAGCCAACCACTAAGGCATACATATCCTCTTCACACACATTATATTAGCATAAAGATAGCCATAATTCACAATCTATGTAGTAGAATATATAGTATGCTTACACAATCATAGTAGGATAAATAGACAATAATTCATTACAGTAGGTCTTATAGTTATACAATCCAAACAACAACAAATAAAGTCTCCATTATTTCAATATTACATGACCAATCCATTTGATTTAATAATATTATTTGGAACTCATGCCTACACCCATATGGGATAAACCATAATTGAAAAAAGGCTTTACCAATCTACCTATCTCCAAGCCCCATAAGCATTCCCAAAGTAGGATAGTATAGACCTTTAAATTACCATCTTGCCCAAGCCTACTCACCTAGTTGTACCACAAAATCAAGCCAAGCAAATATCAAGGTAATTTTTTTCCTATTGTTTTCAACCTATAAAGTGCTTTCATGTTCATAGCAATTATGTTACACCCAATGAATTTTTAACATAATGTTTTTAATTAGCATATCAAACCACTTTTGGGTTACAGACTGTTTCATATAACCACCCAAGTGTATGAGATTGGTCAAATCCTATAAAGGTGTTATTTTGTGGATTCGACTTATCTCATTTATCATCCTCTTGTTTTGGCATGAGGATTGCACCACGGCTGGGGTTATCCTCTATGGCCCATAACACCTAGAGGGTGGGTGTATACTTCCCCATCCATTATCAAAGTAAACCTTCGACTAACTGGTTGACTTTTTCCAATAGTTGTATGTAAGGGGGTTAGTGTACATATGCCTAGTGTCTAGTTGTTTATCCATTATCTTTGGAACCAGCTAGAGCCATGTCAATACCCTAACCTTGGTCTTGATCTCATTGTCCATTATGACTCACAATGATTGTCCCATACAAAACATCATGGTAGAACGAGCTTATTTATCATACTCATTTCCTATAGCCAAATGGTACAAGGACTTATCACTTGTACTTTCGAGAAGCAACCTTAAGGTGGTGCCCATACCACCCCTCATTACTATTTCTAACTAGGTCACTTTTTCTAACCTTTACCATCATAAAAATGATTGCTCTCGAGACTCCTTGTGTGTATACCCGCACCTCAACGATATTGGGTGTTCACAAATAACTATCCTTCATGAGGAATTTATTTAATCTTCCTCACCATAAACTCAATTTTAAAATAAAGGTTTAAGGTTATCTAACAAGCTCACTACCCTTCTCATAATTCATGTTTGCTAGTTCCATAACATTCATCTATGAGAATAAAATAAAATACATCTATTTAAGTTTAGAAGTTAATGAGGGCATAATCTTTTAGTTTTGTTCCACCGGTAAAGTGCCTACATCAATTAACTCTATTACATTAACAAAAGTGGACTACTTTACTAGAAATAAAATAATAATCATCCCTCTTTAATATGCATTGTGGGCCTATATTATTCTCCCAGTTACTAAAAGTTGTTACCAACCTGAAGTGGATACTTTCATTTTGTTTTTCTATATGAAAAGTAAAGTTTTTTCATAAAAGTTACTTAAGTCGAAACTAAGTTAAATCATTTTTTAAAACTTGGAGCATAATACGAAGCTTAGTTAATAATCCAATAGTGCAAACAAATTTCACCATAGCTTTTCACTCGAGCTTAGTTAATAATCCAATAGTACAAACAAATTTTACCATAGCTTTTCACTCGATCAAATACAATTACTCAATTCCCTAATTGAAACTACTCTTTAATCAACACATGCAGATAACTATAAAGAATATTTAATTCTCCTAACATAATAGTAGAAAAAGTAACAATATAGCAATCTCTGAAAATTACAAACAAATTTCACCATAGCTTTTCACTCGATCAACTACAATTACTCAATTCCCTAATTGAAACTACTCTTTAATCAACACATGCAGATAACTATAAAGAATATTTAATTCTCCTAACATAATAACATTTCAGTAGAAAAAGTAACAATATAGCAATCTCTGAAAATTATCAAAGAATCTCATGCATACTGCATATAAAGTGCTCAAAGTACCAACATAGGGTAATTGCATTACTACGACTTCATTAAATCATATTGCTTACCAAGAGAGAAACTCTCTTGGTTCGTATTTCTATCATACACTACGACCCCAAAAAGAGTTTTAACAGTGGTAAATAGTCAACGCCAAGGTTTCACTGGTTCTCTTATAAACTCTTACATCTACAGGTTTGGTTTTAATGTCCTTTTCTCAAGCTAATCACCACTAATTGTTAAACCAGATGTCATTAGCATTTGTGATCCAATCTGCCCTTCGTTGGTTGACTTATTACGTATCCTCCTATATTAAGGAGTTGGAGTGCGCATGAAGCACTTCAATTATAATAATATGAAATCCAAGTTAATCTTCTGAGTATGAAACAGTTGATGTTTCCAAGAATGATGGTAATTTTAAAAATTTCTAGTCTGGATAGTTAAAATATCAAATTGGGTTATGCAAAAGGAATACATATAATCCTAACTCACTTTAGTAGTCTGGATGGTTAAAATATCAAACCATCGTGCTTGAATATACCAGCTTGACTCAACTATCATGATCTCTACAAGTTCAATAATTTACAAGCAGTTTAATTGGAGAGTCTTAAGACATAACTTCAGGCCAACGCCTTTAGCAATACATGCTATGTTTTTCACACCAATAGAGGTATATAAATTCAGAAATAAATTCTGGGCTATTTGTAAAAACAAAGCTTATTCTACCAAAGGAAACCACAGTATATTTTTAAATAAAAATTATAATATTATATAATGTTTTATAAACAATCTTTTATTTTAGTGAGTGAGTACGTACACTTATCAATGATGTAATCTGAATTCAATCTTCACAATAAATATGTATAAAAGTATTACTCAAAAAAAACACATAGGTTTCACTCAAGTTTGAAAAAACGTTTATACAAAACAAAAAAATAAATAAATAAAAAATAAAATAAAATAACTACACTGAGTTAAATAGAAAAGAATTTATCAAAAATGGTTTCTCGTCTATCCAGGTCCCTACTAGCTACTGGCTACATCCATCTACCATACATGTAGTGTTGTTCTCATTCGACAACAACCAGCTTTACCGACTTCGATTTCGGTTTCAACAGAGATCAAAATCGGCTCCATATCTATGATGCATTTCTAAAAATGCAACTATGCTAACATGTAGCCCATTTATGACAAAACTCATAGTAGCGATACATTACTTCATTCTACTAAGTTCAATACAAGCATTTTCACTGTCATACGTTTTCTTGTTCCAAACAAAACAAAAGGTAATAATAATAGTAAATTGTGCAACTCAACTTCTTTTCCAATTAATTCACAAGCATTCACATTTGCACAATTAACTCATACATTTTTCACGCAGTGAAACATATTTCGTTTCAATTCAATCATTTCCAAAATGGAAAACAACCATTTTTGGTCAAGCAATATCAGAAATAAATCGAAGCAAATATTCCAACCTGGAAATTATTGTGAAGCTCTGTTTTTCAATGCACTCTTGCTCAGTTCTTCTATCCTGACCCCACTAATGTAAAATGATACCAAAAGCCTTCTCCTTTCTCTCTAGCTTACCCCAAATTAATAATAATCCTAACTCCATCCAAAAATAAAACAAAGCAAATATTATTTTACCTTCGCTCCCTTTTTCTCATTCCCCGAAGAGCCTTCTCCTTTCTCTCTAGCTTACTCCCAAGCTAATAATTATCCAAACTCCCCCAAAAAAATAAAAGAAAGCAAATATTATTTTACCTTCTTCCCCCAACACCTAGTACCCTCTTACTCAAAAAAAAAAACGCATGCAACAACTGTCAAATAGGAGGAGAGTTAAAAGAGACATGAAGCGCACTATAACAACCATCATGACAAAGCATTCTCATTTCTTGCTATATTTTAGTTAAAACAAATATCCAACAAATAATTGTCTGAGCACTTTTGGAAAACATATTTCAAGATATAAAAATGATTTGTAATTAAAATTCGGTTTTATATTATATCAGTGTTATTGTTTTATTATTATAAATGGTTTTATATATTTTTTTTTAATATAATTTAATTCATTTAATAAAGTAGTAAATACATTAATATAACTTAATTCAGTTTTAATAAAGTAGTAAACACATTAATATAAATTAATTTATTTAATAAAGTAGTAAACACATAGACCTTTTAGGCTATTGTTTAGTTTTTTTTTTTTTTTTTAATATGGCTCCCATGTCTTCAACATATTCATTGCCACCAAAACCATATGTAAATCTCAGCATATTCATTACCACCAAAACCATATGTAAATTTCATTTCACATCAATAAGCAACAAATATTCAAAACATGGCTCATGCAATAATGCAAGTCTTTTGTAATGCACTTATATGATATGCAAAGCACGAGCTTCCGTGACATATACTTGTGAGTCGAATTTCCTCTTCCCTTTTCCATAAACCAATTTTGTTCGTTAAATGTGTATGACCTGGTCTTACATACACAATGTTTATCAGCAGTACCACAATCTATAGGAAACTAAAACACAATCACAAGTTGGTCATGATACCACCATGTGAGTACATGATAACCATTATATGACAACATATGAACTAATAAGTAATAATATTCATATTCAACTATCCTTACATAAGCAATCATAAGCATAAATACCCATATGTGGATTGCTTCCTCACAAGGCTAGCACACATCCATATGAAGAGCATAATACTATCCTTACATAAGCAATCATAAGCATAAATTTTCACATGTGGATTGCTTCCTCACAAGGCTACACACATCCACATGAAGAGCATAATACATTAGCGTAAATGAAAAATAGAAACTATGGTGCAACATATTAAGTAAATTATTACGATAATGTAGTTGTAATATGAGCATATACAAAAAGAATCTCATATTTAAATTAGTCATCCTCATAGTTTGATTTATGTACATGAATTATATCCATCTCTAAAGAAGTCACGTTTGCTTTAACTATTTCTCTTCAAAGAATCTAAACTTACTCTTTCTATTTCTATATGTAAGGATCACATCCATTTTTGAAGAACTCACTTGCTATAACACAAAAATAGAGGATGGAATTTAACTAAAAAAATACACATACAACCCAATTATACTAGAATTTAAGCTCCTATCAACCTTACTAGGTTAGGTCCTCCAATATAGATTACATCCATATTCATAAAAGCCATACTTACTCCATAAATATATAAAATCCTTCTTATTTAACCTCAAATATGTCACACGTGGTTCGAAATTCATTCATAGAATGCATTTTATCACTTCTCTCTTGCAAAATCTAATATGGAGAAGCCATCACTATTTGTTCTATATCGACATCTTGTAGGACTACTACCCTTTGACCTAACCCCTTTTTTTAATCCAAATATCTTACATTCCATATTTTTATATTGCATAAAATTTCTATGGGATGGCAAGCAATAAGACTCAAAAGGGCTAGATTGTGCATTCAACAACCTACTAAAAGTAACATGTAAAATATTTACACACTATCATGACCCTCCCTTTGACACACTTCTTGTTAGTTAGATTCATGATTTACTATGTTGTCTTTTGTGGAAATGAATGATTTTGTCATGCTTAGTTTCCTACACAACTTGCTATATGAAAAATGATTAAGTTTTGGATGAAAACTCAGTTTTTATAGATAATATTTTCCTTGAGATACTACCATTTGATATAACTATTTTAGATAAATATTTCTTGGTTAATATCTGTGTGATGTGGTCTATCGGCAAGGACACCACTTGCATTATCGGTGATGTGACCCGGGTTCAATCCCTTGGCAAATATGTATACATATAAGAAGTATTTACTCAATAAAAAATATTTCTTGGTTTAAAAAGGATTTCCATCAAAGAAGAAATGGATATTTATATGTAAATATGTTTAAATATATAAATGATGTTGTTTTGTTTCTATTAGAGGTAATTAAAAAAAATCCTTATACATGGATGAAAATATTAATAATTTAGTTAAATAGTATAAAAATATTTTATCATACTTTTGAATTATAAATATTATATTTTAGTAAGTAAATAGATTTAAATTGTTAGTATCACTTGTTCAATGTAAGTAGGGTGTAAAATTGAGTGCACAAGCTTTACTTTTTGAAAATTTGTTTTAAATATAAATAATAATAATAATAAATGAAGGCTTATCATGAGGAGAAGCTAGGTAGAAATCAACAACGATCATCTATGAAAGCTCTAAATGGAAGTAAGGATGGCTTAGTTGAAAGTAAAGATGCCCTAGTTGGGGATAAAAAGGAAAATAAATTTATAATTATTAGGAGATATTTACATTGTTATCAACTTTCAATGTTATTGGTATGTTAAATGTGAACGAAGTGGCATTATAACCTCCTGTTTGAGTTCCTGAAGAACATGGACTTCATAATCAGAATGACTGTTTAGCTCCAGCAAGCAATCCAAATACAAATGCAAGCCATGAAAGCATAATAAATTTAACTTTCTTTATTGGCACAAATGACAAACATGTCATAGAACTGCAGATATACAAGAGAGATAAATGCATACACATCCATGTTACCTGCAAACTCTCCATTAACATACACATGAAGTGTGTGTCCTCGTGTTTTGACTTGCAAAGAAGGTTGTTCTAATAAAAAATAAAATAAAATAAAATAAAATAACTTATCTTTAGCTTTATGGTGTTAGCTTGAATAGAATAAGAATGATACCTTGGATGTTTGAAAAACCAATAAAGTGAAGGTTTTCCATTATGGGTGTTATGTTTCGGCTACCTTAAAATGTGTTAATACATGTTTATATATGTATGTTTATATATATATGTTTATATATATATATATATATATATATATATATATATATATATATATATATATACATCTCGTTAACTCTCGATGGTGGTCGTTGTATTTATTGATCAAAATGACCTTGTAGTTGAGTATAGAAGAACTTTAACTTGGGCAAAGTTTGTTGCTGAATCATAATTGGTATAGACAAAAATATGGTTACACTCACACTTGACATTGAAAATCATGGGATACTTTGATTGGTTGATTGTTTTCATCAATGTACTCCAAATGGAAGGGAATGTGTGAATCCAAGTGATAATTACTCTTGTCCCTTAACGGATGCTCTGAGGAGTAGAACAATAGGGGAATGAGGGAAGGATCTCAAAAAGGAGATAGAGAGTAAGAAGGATGAAGAATGAAGGGAGAAAGGAAATCAGAAGAGAGGTTTGCAAGTTTTAGTCACTTTGTGGAGCTCGCGTTGATTACAAGGTATTGTATACTGAGGTTCTTTTGTTTACCTTGTAAGTTATGACTCTACAAAAAAAACAAAGCTTAGTTTAATCCTTGAAAAATAAAACAAATGAAACTATGTTGGATGTTGAAAGAATGAATTCTTCTTTATGTGATTGTGATCTCTATGCTTAATACAGAGATAATAAAAATATGTTGGATGTTGTAAGAATGAATCCTTTTATGTGATTGTGATGTTGTTCTTCTCTGTGCTTAATGCTTAATACGGAGATAATGAAACTCTATTGGATGTTGGAATAATGAATCCTTTTATATTTAATTTTGATGTTGTTCTTTTTTGTGCTTAATACGTAGATAATGAAACTATGTTGGTTGATGGAAGAATGAATTCTTTTATATTTAGGTGTGATGATATTCTTCCCTATGTTTAATATGGAAATACTTTGCTCCTAAGGTAGAATGTTAGTGGGATCAAAATGGTGTATAGTTCTCAAGTAGATAGAATACTTCGATGTTTGATTATAGCTAGAAGGTGGTCGAGGTAGTTAAATTATACAATCAAGGTTAGAGGTGGTAAAGTTACTTTACATTCTCTTTATTAGTTCGTTTCTATGTGATGTGTATTAGCGAAACGAATTAAAAACTTATTTTAATGTTATCAATGCCAGTAGTTATTATAGAACTTGTGTTCTAATCGAGTGGGATGTATATTGATTTGAGAGCCCAAGTTAATTAGTTTCCAACTACCAAAAAGAGTGTAGAAGGAGAAAGGATTAGAAGAAGCTTTGGAGAATGAGAGCTTCTCTTATTCTTTCTACATTTATAAAAAGAAAAGAAACTAGAAATCGTCAAGGAGGACGTTAACGAAACTCTCTCTAGCTTAATACCGTAGACTACTAGAGTGTGTGGTAGATGGAGGTGGGTAGCTCAGAGTTTATGAATAAAAATAAAAATCATGAGTAGCTAGTATTTAACATCATGTCATCTTGGGTGCTAAAGTGTTTGTTAAGCTTACAAATAATTGTATCTATATGGTGAAATTTATGTGAATGGTGAGAAGTTTTTGCAGAGAATTTATGTGTTACATTTAAAATAATTATATTAAGTTCATTGTGAGTATGATATGACACCAACATGAATGAATGTGTAGTTTCTTTGATGTGCATTGCTACCTAGGTAAAGAGCAACCCAATAAAAAGAAATAAAGAGAAGTTTCTTTGTTTCACTAAGTAATGTTGCTTTTATATATATATATTATGCTCTGTGTTTTAAGTCATTTACTTGTGAAGGTTTTGTTATGATAATTTATAGTGTTGTGCTAAAGGTCTCCAAAGAAAATGATCCATATCTAGTTGCACTTAAAAAATACAATGAATGATTTTTAAAAATCATGAATTTTGAGTTGTAGGAAGAGCCATGTTCTGATTAAGGTTATAAAAGGGGGTCCATTTGGTGTAACTTAACCAAGAATTCATTTTTCACCCCTCTTGATGCAGGAGCATCCGGTGGCAGCAGAGCAATCTTGCATTTTTTTTCTAAGTGTGCCTTGATGTCGCGATATCGCGACAGGGAAAAGTGTCGCGATATCGCGACAGGGAAAAGTGTCGCGATATCGCGACATGTCGCATTTTCGTGACTCAGAAAGGAGAGAGAAGGCACGGAGTAAAAATGTCGCGATATCGCGACATGTCGCATTTTCGTGACTCAAAAAGGAGAGAGAAGGCACGGAGTAAAAATGTCGCGATATCGCGACATGTCGCATTTTCGCGACTCAGAAAGGAGAGAGAAGGCACGGAGTAAAAATGTCATGATATCGTGACATGTCGCATTTTCATGACTCAGAAAGGAGAGAGAAGGCACGGAGTAAAAATGTCATGATATCGTGACATGTCGCATTTTCGTGACTCAGAAAGGAGAGAGAAGGCACGGAGTAAAAATGTCACGATATCGTGACATGTCGCATTTTTGTGACTCAGAAAGGAGAGAGAAGGCACGGAGCAAAAATGTCACGATTTCGCGACATGTCGCGAAATCGCGATCGAAGAAAGACAGGAAGGGCTAGAGGAGAAAATGTCACGATTTCGTGACATGTCACGAAATCGTGACCGAAGGAGCAGAAAGAAAGCAAGGAAAGAAATTGTCGTGATATCGTGACATGTCACGATTTCGTGACCCGAGAGGCATGGAGGAGGCAGAAAGGAAAGATGTCATGATATCGCGACATGTCGCATTTTCATGACCAACAGGTAAGGGAAGGCGCAGGCAAGAAAAAGTGTCGCGATATCGCGACATGTCGCTTTTCGTGACTCGCAAAGGGTAGAAAGGCAGAAAGCAAAAAGTGTCGTGATATCGCGACATGTCGCATTTTCATGACTCGCAAAGGGAAAAAAGGTAGAAAGCAAAAGTGTCGCGATATCGCGACATGTCGCATTTTTATGACCAACAGGAAAGGGAAGGCGCAGGCAAGCAAAAGTGTCGCGATATCGCGACATGTCGCGTTTTCGTGACTCGCAAAGGGCAGAAAGGCAGAAAGCAAAAAGTGTCGCGATATCGTGACATGTCGCATTTTCGTGACTCGCAAAGGGGCTGGAAGACCAAGCGTCGGAAGGAAGCCGTTTCGAAAGCCAAGACACCGAAGAGGCGCGGGAATGGAAACGAAGGGTCAGAAAGGGGAAACGGAGAGTCACGCCAACGATTTTAAAAGGGCGAAGCAAAGACATGGAAGGGGTCAAAAAACTATGGAGACAGAGTTGCAGACGTAAAGGCAAGAAGCCATTCTGGACCTGTTAGGCCATTTTTCTTCCAGGCGGAAGATGTTGTAACAGAAGCTATCTTTCGAGAATAAAAAGTTTATTCGGTAGACTGTTGCCATGACTGTAATTTTGTTCTAATTTGTTGAAAGTGATTATAGATTCGTCGTGAGCGAGTTGGCTCTCGATCAAATGGTATCAGAGTAGGAGTTCCTGAGTGTGTGAGCAGATCATCGAAAGTGAGGCAGTTTGCACCAGGATCTGTGGAGAAGAGTGTGAGGAAGAATGCCTCCACGAAGAAACCATGGTGGTGGGAGGAATGTGGTACCTGAGGAAGATTTCAAAGCTTTGCAGAGGCAAGTGCAAGCCCTGCAAGAGGAGTTGCGAAGAGGGGTTGAACCAAGGGGAGAAGACCATAGTGAAGATGAAGCTTGGGAGGTTGATAATCCATCAGAGGAAGAGGAAGCAATGAATCCTGCAGAAGTCAGATTAGTTAAGGCCATAACTCAGATCGGGAAGAAGCCAAAGTTTGATGTCTCCACGTACTCTGGGAAACTCAATCCAGAAGAGTTGATTGATTGGATCAATGATATGGAGGAGTATTTTGAGTATGAGGAGGTTGTAGATCCAGATCGGATCAAACTGGAAAAAACAAAGTTGAAAGGCCATGCTAGCATATGGTGGAAAGAAGTACAACTAGAAAGAAATAGGAGAGGAAAGGAAAGGATAACCAGATGGGACCGAATGGTTGAGAAGTTGAAGAGGCAGTTTATTCCTACAGATTACGAATTAGAGCTGTTGAGAAAAATGCAGAGCTTGAGACAGTCAAGCAAATCTATCAAGGAATATACCGAGGAGTTTTACCAGATTTTAATAAGAGCTGGACATTCAGGGGATAGTAAGGAGAAAGTAGCTCATTACATAAATGGGTTAAGAATGAATATCCAAGAAGAACTCAGTTTGGTCAGAATTACCACCATTGAGGATACATATCAGTTTGCCTTGAAGGTTGAAGAGAAGCTGAACAGAAGATTTGAAGGCAAACAAAGAGGAAGAGGTCGAGGTGGAAGAACTGGGGGAAGGACCAGTGGAGGAAAATTTGATGATCGAAATAAGACTGGTGAAACGAGTACCAACCAAGATCAGAAAGAGGAGAATACTTACCGCCCCCGTAATCAGAACAACGGTTACCAAAGGGGAAGAGGTAGAGCTGGACGTGGGTATGGAAGAGGTGGATTTCGTGGAACCTATTTCCATTGTGGAGAAGAGGGACATCGGGCATATGAGTGTCCCCAATACCAAGAGAGGATGAATAAGCGACCTGAGGATCATGCCAGAGCTACTGTAGCAGATGAAGGTGCTGAGTCTGAACATTCTGAAGAAGCAGAAGAAGGAGAAGTGTTGATGACAAGAAGAGCATTGATGAATGGAGGGAAAGATGTGGATCAAAGGAAGAGCTTATTTCGCACGAGATGCAAATGTGCAGGTAAGACCTGTAATGTTATCATAGATAATGGTAGCATAGACAATTTGGTTTCAGGAGAAATGGTGACTAAGCTGAAACTGGAGAAGAGGGCGCACCCGCATCCATATCGGATTGCATGGTTGCAGAAAGATCATAGGGCATTAGTCAATGAGCAGTGTTTGGTTAAATTTCATATTGGAACTTATCAAGATGAGGTTCTATGTGATGTTTTGCCTATGGATGCTTGTCATTTGTTGTTGGGGAGACCATGGCAATTTGATAGACGTGCGGTGCATGATGGACATGCGAATACGTACTCTCTGACCAAAGGTGGAAGGCGTCACAAGTTGAAGCCATCAAGGGAAGTGGATGAAAAGGTATGCAGTAGTGCAAGAATCTGTCTGGTAGATGGTAGAAAATTTTTGGATGGCCTGAAGAGGGAGTCTATGTGTTACGCATTAATTCCTACCGTTAAGAAGGAACAATGTATGGATATTCCAGTAGAGGTTGAAAGTCTATTAGAAGAATTTCCTGATATTGTGTCCGATAATGTGCCTGAGGGCTTGCCACCAGTGAGAAATATTAGCCATCAAATTGACTTGATTCCAGGGGCCAGTTTACCCAATAAAGCAGCCCATAGAATGTCTCCTGTGGAGAACGAGGAGTTGAACAGACAAGTTCAAGAGTTGTTGAGGAAAGGATTGATCAGAGAAAGTTTGAGTCCCTGTGCAGTACCTGCAGTACTAGCACCGAAGAAGGATGGAGAATGGAGAATGTGTACTGATTCCAGAACCATAAATAAGATTACCATTAAGTATAGATTTCCATTGCCTAGAATGGACGATATAATGGACTGTTTGAGTGGAGCTAAATACTTCACAAAGATTGATTTAAAGAGTGGGTATCATCAGATTCGCATCAGAGAAGGTGATGAGTGGAAGACTACTTTCAAAACCAAAGAGGGTTTGTACGAGTGGTTGGTCATGCCGTTTGGTTTAACCAATGCACCTAGTACATTCATGAGGTTAATGAATGAGGTGTTGAAAGACTTCCTAGAGAAGTTTGTTATTGTTTATTTGGATGATATTCTGATTTTTAGCAAGACATTAGAAGAACATTTGATGCAAGTTCGGATAGTTTTTGAAAAGCTGAGGGAGGAACAGTTGCTGATTAACTTGAAGAAGTGCAGTTTTGTGAAGAAGGAGTTGGTGTATCTGGGATTTGTCATTTCAGATGAGGGTCTAAAAATGGATCCAAAAAAGGTGAAGGCTATCATTGAGTGGCCTACTCCAAGGAACATAACGGAGGTAAGATCATTCCATGGTCTTGCAAGTTTCTATAGAAAGTTCATTAGAAACTTTAGCAGTATTTGCGCACCCCTGACAAAAACCATGAGAGGGGATAAGAAGGAGTTTAAGTGGACTACAAGGGCAGGTGCAAGTTTTGAGATGTTAAAAAGGAAGGTGATGGAACAACCCATTTTGATACTTCCAAATTTCAATAAAGTATTCCAGGTTGATTGTGATGCTAGCGGCAGTGCCATTGGAGCTGTGTTGAGTCAGGAAGGTAAACCTGTGGCATATTTTAGTGAGAAGTTAAATGATGCTAGGAAGAAATACTCTATTTATGATCAGGAATTTTATGCTATAGTTCAGGCTCTTAAGAAATGGAGACACTATTTGTTAGCAAAAGAGTTTGTTTTATATACTGACCATCAAGCTTTGCAGTATATTAATAGTCAAGGAAAACTGAATCAGAGACATCTGAAGTGGGTTGAATTTCTACAGAGTTATACCTTTGTTTTGAAGCATAGGAGTGGGAAGTCTAATAGAGTTGCAGACGCCTTGAGTAGGCGGCAAAATTTGTTGTTGGAGATGAAGGTGGAGGTCGTTGGGTTTGAAGAACTCAGGAGTTTGTATCCAGAGGACCCGGACTTTGCAGAAGCTTGGAAGGCATGTTTGTCTCCTATTACCTTGGATAGAACTAAATGGCTGGATTTCACAATCCAAGATGGGATGCTATTCCGAAAGAACCAATTGTGCATTCCTAGAAGTTCAATGAGGGAGAATATGATAAAGGAGAAGCATAGTGGAGGACTAGCCGGGCATTTTGGTCGAGATAAGACCATTGCCCTTGTCAGTGAGAACTACCATTGGCCACAGTTGCAGCAGAATGTGACGAAATTTGTGCAGGGTTGCAGAGTGTGTCAGATGGCTAAGGGAGTGAGACAGAATATAGGATTGTATCAGCCATTACCTGTACCAGAAAGACCATGGGAGGACATCAGTATGGATTTTGTTCTTGGCCTACCAAGGACCCAACGAGGAAATGACTCCATTTTTGTTGTGGTTGACAGGTTTTCGAAGATGGCTCATTTTATTTCCTGTCAAAAAATGAGTGATGCAGTTCATATTGTCGACTTGTTTTTCAAGGAGGTGGTACGCCTTCATGGTCTACCCAAGAGTATCGTATCTGACAGAGATACCAAATTTGTGGGATATTTCTGGAGGACTTTGTGGAAGCAGTTAAAGACGGATTTGAAGTTCAGTTCTGCATACCACCCGCAGACTGACGGACAAACAGAAGTGGTGAACAGAAGTTTGGGTAATCTCCTAAGATGTCTGGTAGGAGATAAGCCCAAGGGATGGGATTTGATTTTGCCACAAGCAGAGTTTGCTTACAACAATTCTATCAACAGAAGTACTGGTAAATCACCATTCCAGATTGTGTATGGGAACAACCCAAGGAATGCTTCGGAGTTGAGAACGATGGGTAAAGGAGAAAAGAGTAGTGCTGAGGCTGAAGATTTTGCTAAACACCTAAAGAGTTTGCATGAGGAGGTAAAACAACATATTAGTAAGATGAATACTCAGTACAAGGCCAAGGTAGATCAGAAGAGACGTTTCAAGGAGTTCCAAGTGGGAGATGAGGTCATGGTTCACTTGAGAAAGGAAAGGTTTCCTAACAAAACCTACAACAAACTGAAGATGAAGAGGTTTGGACCGTGCAGGATCATAGGTAAAAGAGATTCAGGTAATGCCTATGAAGTGGAGCTGCCAAGCGAGCTGAATATATCACCTATTTTTAATATTTCAGACTTGGTAGAATACCATGAAGGAGTTAGTAGTGAGGCACCAAGAACGGAATTGTGGAGTATTCCAACGACTGCGCCAGTCATAGATGAGATAGAGGAAATACTGGATACTCGAGAAGGCAGAAGTACCAGGAACCGATAGTATTCAGAATATTTGGTCAAGTGGAAAGGCAGGCCTATCGAAGATGCAACTTGGTTGTCAAAAATAGAGGTCGACCGCCTGGGTCTTCCTCCAACAGTCCAGAAGTAGAGGACACTTCTCAATCCACCCCGGGTGTCTGATGCAGGAGCATCCGGTGGCAGCAGAGCAATCTTGCATTTTTTTCTAAGTGTGCCTTGATGTCGCGATATCACGACAGGGAAAAGTGTCACGATATCACGACAGGGAAAAGTGTCATGATATCGCGACATGTCGCATTTTCGTGACTCAAAAAGGAGAGAGAAGGCACGGAGTAAAAATGTCACGATATCACGACATGTCGCATTTTCATGACTCAAAAAGGAGAGAGAAGGCACGGAGTAAAAACCGATACGAATCAAAAGAGAGAGAAGGACGAAAAAATGTCGCGATATCATGACATGTCGCATTTTCACGACTCAGAAAGGAGAGAGAAGGCACGGAGTAAAAATGTCGTGATATCGCGACATGTCGCATTTTCGCGACTCAGAAAGGAGAGAGAAGGCACGGAGCAAAAATGTCATGATTTCATGACATGTCACGAAATCGTGACCGAAGAAAGACAGGAAGGGCCAGAGGAGAAAATGTCACGATTTCACGACATGTCACGAAATCGTGACCGAAGGAGCAGAAAGAAAGCAAGGAAAGAAATTGTCGTGATATCATGACATGTCACGATTTCGTGACCCGAGAGGCGTGGAGGAGGCAGAAAGGAAAGATGTCGCGATATCGTGACATGTCGCATTTTCACGACCAACAGGTAAGGGAAGGCGTAGGCAAGAAAAAGTGTCGCGATATCGCGACATGTCGCGTTTTCGTGACTCGCAAAGGGTAGAAAGGCAGAAAGCAAAAAGTGTCGCGATATCGCGACATGTCGCATTTTCATGACTCGCAAAGGGCAGAAAGGCAGAAAGCAAAAAGTGTCGCGATATCGCGACATGTCGCATTTTCGCGACCAACAGGAAAGGGAAGGCGCAGGCAAGCAAAGGTGTCGCGATATCGCGACATGTCGCGTTTTCGTGACTCGCAAGGGCAGAAAGGCAGAAAGCAAAAAGTGTCACGATATCGCGACATGTCGCATTTTCGTGACTCGCAAAGGGGCTGGAAGACCAAGCGTCGAAAGGAAGCCGTTTCGAAAGCCAAGACACCGAAGAGGCGCGGGAATGGAAACGAAGGGTCAGAAAGGGGAAACGGAGAGTCACGCCAATGATTTTAAAAGGGCGAAGCAAAGACATGGAAGGGGTCAAAAAACTGTGGAGACAGAGTTGCAGACGTAAAGGCAAGAAGCCATTCTGGACCTGTTAGGCCGTTTTTCTTCCAGGTGAAAGATGTTGTAACAGAAGCTATCTTTCGGGAATAAAAAGTTTATTCGGCAGACTGTTGCCATGACTGTAATTTTGTTCTAATTTGTTGAAAGTGATTATAGATTCATCGTGAGCGAGTTGGCTCTCGATCACCTCTTTTGAATCCTTGCTATGCAGTTGATCTGATGAAAGAAGGAGTAGCCCCTAGCAGGAATGGTCTACACTCTACTACTTGCAGGATTTCTATATGAGCCATTATGCTCTAAGCATCTTCATAAATTTTTGAGAGTATAACTGTCACATGGAAGTTATTCTATGAAGTGTAATTTGCGGATTGTTGGAATCTATCTTGTCCTTCATTAGCCTACATCCATTCTTTATTTTCACCGCATAATTTTCTCCCTCCATTTTATTCATTCACATTTTTTTGAAAATCCCACTCCATTCATTCATTTCACCTCACTACCATTAATCCATATTCTTTTAACCCCTGATGTCCAATATATAAGACTTTGAGTTCTCAAGCTTTGCGATCAAACCTCCCTAGGAGGCACCAGAATGTAGGTCCAAAAGACCACATACTTAGCAAAATATTTGAAAATTTGATTATTAAAAATATGATTTGTTCCTTAATGCAGTGTTAAATTCCACTCAACCTAGAGCAGGGTAAAACCCACGGAGTTCAATTCCATGTTATTTTTTATGAAGGCATAGCATAGTGCTATTTTTCAAGGTCAGAATAGTCAAAATTGTCTTGTGAGCAATTTGGATAGTAGAATTTTGAAGGAGTGGCTCAACAAGTGTTATTTTATGCGAAGGTACAACAAGTGTAATTTTCCATGGTCATAATAGTCAAAGTTGGCCTACAAGCGATTTAAGTCACAGAATTTTGAAGGAGTAGGCTAAATGTTATGTTATATTCCGTGATCCAAAATATTTTTTTAAATTTTGTGGTGGGTTAACCAAATTCAATGTTGCAGAAATACAAAGCGTAACAATAACCATGTAGCATAAAGGTAATTCTATGTTAAATTTCATGTGAAGTGGATGCAATGTTACTTTTTGCATCATGAATGGTCAAAGTTGTCTTGTACCACATTCAAAATACGAAATTCCACAAGCAATGACAAATGATTTCTATTTTTTGCAGTTGGATGCAGTGTTATTCTTCGCGTACCCGGAGCCATATTATTTTTTGTGGGATATGGTGCAAGTCTAACATTTCATATTTTAAAGAGGCAACGCGAGACTGCATTCTATTTTCTAAATGATGCTACACACATGTTATTTCCTACGATCAAATTGATCAAAATTGATCCTATGGAGTTTTAAGGAGTGGATTTCGATGTTGCAAAATGCTCAGCAGATTTTTATGAAATAATTACCCCTTGGATTAAAGTAAGTTGAAAGCCATGGAAAAGTAGATGGTCTCAAGTTGCGATCACTTTGAGCATCAAAGTTATTTTTCGAAGATCTAATCTGGATCGTCTGAATGTAGATCAATGGTCCATAATTGGTGCAACTCAAATGATATACAAAAGCAAACATTAAAAGTGGTACAATACTATGGATTTCTATATGAACCATCATGGAGCTAAAGCAAAAGGGGCAAGAAGAAGCGACACAAAATCAATATCTTTGGCTAAATTCAATTACAGATCGATGATAGGACAACCACTACAAGAATTATGAGCGTCTATGATCATGTTTTGACCTGGTCTTCAGTCAAAAACCAAAAGAAGTCAAGTAAGCTGCAAAAGCCAAGTTGTAGAAGATCCATGGAGCTCATCTCCCCTTCTTTTTTCAAATGAATGAGAGGCTACCACCTAAGCATCCTGCTGATCTGGCACTCCAATTTCCTTGTAATATTTCTAGATACTTTTAATTTTTTCAATTTCAATATGCAAACTATAAATAGAGGTCGAACCCTCATTTTGAAGGGTCGGCTCTAAAGTGTTTGCCTACCCTGCTACTATATATTTTTTGCAAATAGAAGCATTACTTGGATGTTTGCCTCAAACCTATATCTTTTGTACTTATGGAGTTTTAATATGTGAATTCAATTCTGCTACTACTGCTACGGTTAGTCTATTCTACTATTATTGGTTGCTGATTTAGAGTACTTTGGAATGCTTCATGTTTAAAATATATGCTTGACAAGGGCTTCTTTTTTTGTTAGTCGGAGTATTAACCTAATTCTTCTATTTGGATTTTTAATACCCTAGACGTTTGAAATAGTCCTTGAAGTAAATTTTATGTTCTTTAATGGTGAAGATCACTAGTTTTGAATGTTGTTAATCTCAAGTGTGGATTATTGGAAATTTATTTGTAGAAGGTTGTCATGTAGATGCCTATGTTGTTAGCTTTATCCGAGCATCATTCAATCCTTACTTTTCTAATCCTTACCCCATTTCTATCCCTATATTTATACATTTAACTAAGGTTAAATAAGTCAACACTCAAATTAGTTGACAAGTTATACCAGCCTACTTTGGAGGTTGAAAAAATCAATATTTAACTCATCCAATGTCAAGGTTTGAGCTATTATTAGTGGGTTCTCGCCTTCCAGATAATTGCAGATGATAGTCACAGTTTCAATATTTTCTTGATGGCATTTCAAACCCCAACTACTACGTCTAGTTGGTGCCAGACTCATGTACAACCTTTATTCAATCTTAGGCAACAACGCATCTTCATGTTTCTCTTCTAAGACAAGGCACTCTTGTCAAATATTTCACCTTTGCCTCAATGGAAATACTCTCATTTTCAAAACATTCATTGTATTCTCTAACCAACAAATATTTTCTCCTAGGTTATATCTACAAACAAATTCTTAAAAAAATAAAATGTAAATCTATAATGATACAAATAATATTTTTTTACAATCTCTAGGAACAACGTTAGCTCCAATACCACATTTTGGACTAGTAGGATAGTAGACAAGATTGTATTGATCAAAATTGTGTATATATACAATGAAGGTGTAGGTGGTTGGTTTGAATAATGAACTATCAACCACCTATTCAGGTACAACTCCCAAATACCTAACTCTAACTATATTACATGATGTAATAAATTCCTTATATTGATCACATTTTGAATGCTTAGTTCATTTTGACTAATTTTAATATTAGATATTGCATAGAAAATAATAGACCACATAATAATTTCCTTTATAGATAATAAGGAATTTTGTTTTCACCAAAAATACTACTTATTTTGTCAAACTTAAGATTATATATTCCTTAAAATTGAATAAATCATGGTAAGTTTATCGATGACAAAGAACCTCTATCTAATTTATCTAATCACATCTAAAATTATGTTATTTATAACACTCATAACCTCTATATCACCTTATTTTTTATTTGTCACATTTTTAGACAATCATAATGAAGGATTCAATTTATTTAATATCATTAATGACACGTTAAGAATAAAAGAACGTATTAAATATTTAAAAATCCTAGCATTACTAAAATTAATTTTTAAATAAAATTATTTAAATATATATCAAATGATATTATTTCAATCGATTAAAAATGTAAACTTTATGAATGAGACCTAGTTTCAAATCTCACCAAAGGATAATATAATATGTTTCAATCTTATATAACCAATTATATCCAAAAGAAAAAATATAATATTAATACTATCTACTATAATAATTAATATATATTAGACCCATGAGGGATACCGTAGCGATAAGTCCTTGGGTTTTCATCAAGGAGACCCAAGTTCAAATCCCAATATGAGGGGACTGGATTCCTCATAAAAACCTCTGTAAACTTAAATTTAAAACCTATTAAAATTAATAATAAAAAAATTATTATTAATGGTGAAAAAGCGAGGTTTTGAAAGGTCCCATAAACTTTCACATTAGAGTAGGTAGAGAAAGGCCAAATAAGCATAGGCTAGCCTCTAAGGCCAAAAGAACAAAATTTAAACCAAAACAACCACCCAAGAGCATAGACCAACCCACCACCCAATAGGGCATAAAGGAGAATTTTTTATTCAACTTTCTTTTAGAGGCACCAACAATCCTACTCTATTTTTGCATAAGACTGGAAGGGCAACAAATACATCAAGATGTAGATAACAAAACCCCAATCCCATAGATAAAGGGTGAGGGCAATACACCAAACATATTCCTTGAGAATGGAAATCATAAAGGAGCAAAAGGACTAGCCCCCTAAAAAAGATCCCATAGAGAGAGGATAACTACAATACAAAGGAGACCTCATCCAAGAAGAAAAACAATAAAAAGATCTAATAGATAGGTAGCAACAATTATCATTAATCCCAGAGAGAAATTGTCTTCCCAAATTTCCCCCAAATTGGCCATAACAATAATAACCTGGTTACCTTCCATATAAATACGCTCAATTTTAACTTCTAATATACCTTCTAGAATATTTGAGGTGTCCTTAATAATATTCAGGATGAAAACAATTACCAGTCTTTACAACTTGTAAATCTTGAATGATGTTCAAGAAGTCACCTTGTACGAAAAGTCTTTTGAATCCCCTCTTAAAAACCTAATGAACACCCTAGAAAAGTGCCTTAGCTTTAGCTAGGTGGTTGGTTTGAATATCATAATCTTTGGTGCAAGCTCAAATGACCTCATCATTATCATTTTTGACAATACCCCCCTCCACCAGCCCTCCCAAGGTTACCTTTGGTAGTGCCATTAAAGTTCAGAATGACTCACTCTTTAGCTGGTTTATGCCATCTAGTAATCAATATTTTTTTAACAATGGATACAAAATTAGAATACCCTAGATTCAATTTCCAACTAATAGCAGTCCCTTTCTCCATAGCTTTCTCCCTACCATCAAAAGAGATAGCCAAGTTATTCTCAATAACAACTTTAATCCTTCTAAAGATAAAGAATTCATCCTTAGAAATATTCTTGAAAGTTCATTTGGTCCTCTCCCACTAGATATCCCATAAAAAATGAGGAAGAACCAGATCCCACACCCTAGTGAGGCTATGACTGTTGAAGGGGGATTTACATTGAGTGAAAATTTTCTTGAAATTTTGAGGTAATGTCCACTTGACAGAAAAAGAATCAAAGCATTGATCACCTTATTTAATAAATCACAATGGATGAAAAGATGATCCATAAATTTAGCATCCTTGGAACACAAGAGAAAAATATTGGGAATATGGAAGCCTTTCTTACATAAATTATCAACAATCAAAATTTTGTTTTACAAACACAACCACAAAAAAATGCAATATTGGGGATCAAATGAGGATACCAAACCCTTTCCACCAAAAAAGATCCTCCCCTCGATAATGTCTGGGCCTCATATATAATATTGATATAAAAAGACCTTTAGGAGAATGAGTCCATAAAAGGAATATCCTATCATTCTGCTAAGGAAGAAAGTATTATTGCAGCAACATTTTCAAATTTACCAAACTTTGAAGGATACGAAGATCAACTGTATATAACATCAGATGCTTCCAAATCCTCTTGCCATTACTGATGATTATATAATTATTATTTTTTCTCCATATTTTAGTGACAAAGGATCCTTCAACTCATAAAACTCGGGACTAAGAAAGAGGGGTTCAAGAAGAATCCAAGTATCCTCCTAGAAGAACACATCCTTACCATTCCCAATTTGCCATCGCATCCCCTCTGTAACCAAACTTTTGACCCCTAGCAAACCATTCCAAATCATAGAGCCCCTAGGAGGAGCAACACTTCTAAAAAATATATATGTTTTTCTAGATACTTACACCTCATAATATCTTTCCATAGTTGATCCTCCTCAACACATTATCTCCATGTTATTTTTGCAATAAATGCCTTATTGACCAATAGCAAATTTCTAATCCCAAGACCACCTTCTTTCTTAGAAGAGCAGACCCTATCCCAAGAGACAAGGGACACCCTTTGTTTATCCTCTACCCCAGCCCACAAAAATATCCTAAAGATATTATCAATCCTTCTAACTTTTAAGGGCATTCTAAAAAGAGTCATAATAGATGAAAAAAACTTTAGAGGGTAGCTTGAAGCAATTGCAACTTACTTGCTTGGCTCAGGATATTACCTTTCCACCTAGTTAACTTACATTGAATCTTATCCAACATAGGATACCACAACTTCTTCATCCTACCAGTAAGCAATGGCATACTTAGATATGAATAAGGAAGGTTAGCAATGTCACAACCAAAAATCCTTGCAATTCTATTTTAAAGCTGCCCCCCAGTATTCACAAAAAAAATTGACTTTTATGGAAATTAATTTGTTGGTTGGAATATTTCTCATACAACTGCAAAATATTCATGAATTCCTTAACCTCTCCCATAGTAGCCTCACCAAGAAGTATAGTGTCATCTACAAATTTTTGATAAGAAACTACCTTCGCAATACCAACAAGCCTAACACCCTTAATCTTAGAGGACAAGATAGTTATAAGAATTGATCTTCCTAAAGCTTCAACCATCAAAATGAAAAGATATGGAGACAAGAGATCACCTTATCTAATACCTCTTTGACTCTCAAAAAAATACTTTGAGTCCCATTGATGATTATAGAAAATTTAGTAGAAGAGATGCAAACTCTAATCCACTTCCTCCATGGAATCCCCAAAGCCAAATTTTTGCAACACCTTATCAAGGAACTCCTAGAAGACCCTATCATAAGCCTTATGCATATCAATTTTAAGAAGCATTCCAACCAACCTACTTTTGAACATAGAATATAAAATCTCATGAACCGGAATGATCTCATCCACAATCTACTTACCATGAACAAAACCGCCTTGAAGAGGAAAATAAATATGGGGAGAAGCCTTTTCAACCTATTAGCAAGTGTCTTAGTAAGTAACTTATATAGGGTATTGCATAAGTTGATAGGTCTGAAATCCCTTAGGGAAGAGGCACCATGTTTCTTCGAAACCAAAACAATAAAGGTAGTATTCCATACCTGCGGCAAAGAGGACGAAGATTAGAATTATCTTAAGGATTCTGAAATATTCGAACCAAGAAGGTGCCAAAACCTTTGAAAAAAACTAGTAGGGAACCCATCCAACCCAGGCACTTTGTCCTTATTCATACTAAATAGGCTAATCCTGATCTCATCATTAGAAAATGAGGCATTCAAAGCATTATTCATATCAGTTATCACCACCTAGGGAATGTTCCTGAGAACTTCCTCTGAAGCATCCACAACTTCCTTCTTGTATCTAGAAATCAAATCCTGAAAGAAGGATACCATGGTGGTAGAAATTTCTTCCTTATCTTTAAGGTATTCACCAGAGTTCAATGTAATTTCTCTTATTTTATTAGCATTCCTATGTTTCAAGGTTGAGATATGGAAAAACTTGGTATTCCTATCCCCCTCCTTAAGCCACATAGCTCAAGATTTTTACCTCCAAAAAGACTCCTCACTAGCAATAATATTATGAAATTCTACAAGAGTAATTTTATCTTTGTCGGCCAACTCCTCTGACCAAACTTCACTTTGGCCTTTTTCCTCAATTTTTTGCAATTCTTGAAAGATTTTTTGCTTCCTATGGAAAAGGTTCCCAAAAACCTCTTGGTTCCACCTCTTCAAGTTAGCTTTGATAATTTTTATCTTCTTGGCCACTTGAAACATCTTAGTGCCATAGACATCCGTATTCCACCAAGCCTTAATCAAGCCTTCAATATTCAGAAGAGAAAACCGCATTATCTCAAACCTGAAAGGATAACCTTTCGAATGTTTCTCCTCCATGAGTTCTAATAGTAACAGGTTGTGTTCAGAAGCAATTTTTGAGAAAGTCTTCAAAGAGAAATCCTAAACCATGGTAAGCCAACTCATCGAAGCAAGGGCCCTATTAATCCCAGATTGAATTAGAACCCTCCCCTTCTTCTGTTGGACCAAGTAAATTTAGAACCTTGTAAATCAATATCTACTAGTCCTATGGAGGTTAAGAACTCGCCAAAATCCTTCATATTGTTTGAAAAATAGTCGAGCCTCCAAGTTTCTCACAAGGGAGTAGAATGGAATTAAAATCACCAGTAAGAAGCCATGGAAGGTCAAACGAAGAACCAAGGTCTTTAAAGTCAATCTATAATTTCCTTTTATCCACAACAACATTGGGAGCATACACATTAGTAGAAATCCAAAAAAAATTAGTTTATTTACAACAAAATAAAAAAGAAGAGAACCTATCAACTTGATGAATGAGCTTGCCCTCCATAGAATCGAGGTTTCAAAGCGTCCACAACCCTCCAAAAGAACCACGAGTAGCCCTGCTCACACCTTCACACCTCTTTCAAATAAACTTTTGTAATCTATCAAAATCCTCATCGTCCATCTTAGTTTCTTGTAAGAAAATAATATCATGATTGAAACTTTTTCTAAAATATTTTAGCACTCTTTGTTTAGTCAGAGCATGCAGACCTCGAATATTCCACAAGATAATCTTCATTACTTCAAGGATTGTGGAGCCTTCCATCCGCTCAAAGGTAATGTAGGCTAAGAGCCATTAGCCACTTCTTGAACTGTTTTTTTTAAGAGCACTTTAGATATTTTTGGTCTTCCTTACCCCTTTCCATTACTTAGATTCATGTTGCATAAAACCAATTGTTCATTTTTTTATTTGATTTTACCGATTAAAAAAAATTGTTGAGCTATCTTCTTTAATTTCATCTTTTACCTATTTAAAATTTCTTAAAAACTATCTTTCTTCGAAAAAATCCAAACCTCTTTTTAATACATATACATGTTAATATAACAATATTTAATATGTGTTTGACAACATAATTTAGTGTTAGATATATGTATTGATTGCTTAATTTAATTTGATGAAAATTTTGTTTAAAAGTTATATGCCAATTAAAATCACATGCTTTCCTTTTCCTCTACTTTAGACATTCTCTTAAAGATGGATTATGTGTATATTGTTGTTATTAGTATGTGCCTTCAAGCAAAGTAGTTAACATACTTTTCCTCTACTTTAGACACTCTCTTAAAGATGGATTATGTGTATTTTGTTGTTATTAGTACGTGCCTTCAAGCAAAGTTGTAAACATAATTATATAGAATAATACGGTTAGGAGTGAGAAAGGATGAGATGAGTACTTTATTGTTTTCTTCGTCGTGAGTCTTGTTAAGTTTGTAGTAATATTATTTTTTGTTTGGACAACTCAATGGTATGGGTTTTGATTTTTCGGGAGGTTCAAAGTTCAAATTGTTGTGGACGAGTGTGTGAGAGGTGGTTGTGTATTAAATTTCCTATTGATAAAGATAGCTCTCAACTTTACGAGGGTTATGATTGAGAGGAGACTGCCTAGCCCTGTGTATTGGTGATAGAAGTTTCTCACACTAACCTAACCAAATCAAATCAAATCAAATAATATATATATATATATATATATCCGCTAGGGTTAGGTGGATTGGTAAGAAGTTGGGCACTTACCAAGAGGAGACTTAGGTTTAAATCTCGTGGGTATGTCCACTCTAGGGTAAAGGTAGTAGTCTGACTAGAATCCGTTGAGTGTGTGTTAGCTTGATGATGGTGGTACCAACCTCGAGCCACCGGGGTCTCCCTCACTTTGAATCGTGTTTACCAAGGCGAGATAAGGGTTATAGTGGTAGCTCCATGATCTGATGTTCCAACCGAAGGCAATATGATTTGACTCTGTGACCAGTTGTTCGAAAAGAAAAGGTAGTTGCCAATTCCCTTATGTATCAAAAAAAATAAATAAAATATATATATATATATATATATATATATATATATATATATATATATATATATTAATTTTTATCTTCATTTATAAGAGAATACTCAATCTTATTTTTATGTCTATTTTTATTACATTCACATTATTTTTAAAAATTTAGGTTAGAAAGAAAATTCTCAAGCCGCTTTTAAGTAGCTTTCGGAGGAAAGTGCAATGGTTTGGGCTTTGGCTCTTCTTCGAGAGGTTCAAAGTTCAAACTGTGGCGTGGATGAGTGTGAGAGGAGGGGGGTGTGTTCATTATAAAAAAAAATTGAAGTTACAAATATAAAATGTTTTTATTTCAAGTTTTGTTTATAAAAATTTAAAAGTACAAGTGTATTTTCTTTATATTATAGAATAAAGGTAAAATGTAAATATAGGCAAAATGTAAAGTAAATTTTAATGTTATTACATTAAATAATCATACAATCCAATTTCTATACATAATGTTGTTTATTTAATATATGATTATTCAAACATACTTAAGTTCATTATCCTTAGACCTTTAATTCCAAAATATACACTTTTAAACCCTATATAAAATTTTCCTTAGACCTTTAATTCCAAAGTATACACCTTTAAACCCTATATAAAATTATCCTTAGACCTTTAATTCCAAAGTATACACCTTTAAACCCTATATATAATTTGTTGTTATGTTTATCTTAATGTTTGTTTTTTGTGTTTAAATAAAACAAAACCTTAGAGGAGACTACCCAGCCGTGTGTGTTGGTCGTAGGTCTAGGAGTTTCTCACACTAACCAAATAAAATAATATATAATACTCAATATTATTTTTATGTTTTTTATTACACTCACATTATTTTTAAAATTTTAAGTTAGAAATAAAGTTCTAGAGCCACTTTTAGGTAATTGGCAATGTTTTCTCATCCCCGTATACCACTATCTAAAAGAAAACTAAGAAATATTTTTTTGTCCCTTTCTCATCGTAAAACTCGAATCATAGACCTTCCAAGTTCGACTTCTCCAATTGCATTAGACAGTCGCACTCTTATTTTTATGTACGCTTACTTTTGTGTTATTGATCATTGTGTGTAAGTGCTTTTAGATGCAAGTAAAAGTGATAGGGTTAAAAAGCTTATATAAATAATCAAATTGTTTAGGAGGACAATGCAACGTTTGGGTTTTGGTTCTTTTTCTAAAGGTCCAAGGTTCAAACTGTGGCATGGGTGAGTATGCGAGGAAGTGGATGTGTTCATTAAAAAAAAAGTTTGAAGTTACAGATATAAAATATTTTTATCTCGAATTTTATTTATAAAAAATTAAAAGTACAATTGTATTTTCTTTATACTATAGAATAAAAGTAAAAAGTAAAGTATATTTTAATGTTATCACATCAAATGATCATGCAATTCAATTTTTATAGAGAATGGTGTTTATCTAATATATGGTTATTCAAACATACTTAAGTCCATTGCCTTTAATTCCAAAGTATACACTTTTAAACCCTATATATATAATGATCATGCAATCCAATTTTTACATCAAATAATTATGCAATCCAATTTTTATATCAAATGTTGTTTATCTAATATATATGGTTATTCAAACATACTCAAGTCTATTATCCTTATACCTTTAATTCCAAAGTATACACCTTTAAACCTTATATATATAACTTATATATATAATTTGTTGTTATGTTTATCTTAATGTTTGTTTTTTGCATTTAAATAAAACTAACCTAAACTAAAGTTAGTATTTCTTCTATATAATTTCTACATGAAATTAAATTAAACTAAGTATTTTTTTTCTAATGTGTTGTATAATTATTTAGAATATCAAGTGTGATGTCATCTAACATTTTTTATATAAACATTTGGTTATATCATATCATCTCATGACATAAAATTATTTTTTTTCCAGAAAAAGTTAATATTATATTAATTTATTAATTGGAACATTACAATATTTTTGTGCTAGTATTGTCCACCAGTTAAAAAATAAAATGACAATTAAAAACATCTGGTTATATCAAATGTGATGTCATCTAACATTTTTTATATAAACATTTGGTTATATCATATCATTTCATGACATAAAATTATTTTTTTTCCTGAAAAAGTTAAGATTATATTAATTTATTAACTGGAACATTACAATATTTTTGTGCTAGCATTGTCCACCAGTTAAAAATAAAATGATAGTTAAAAACATTTGGTTATATCAAGTGTGATGTCATTTAACATTTTTTATATAAACATTTGGTTATATCATATCATCTCATGACATAAAATTATTTTTTTTCTAGAAAAAGTTAAGATTATATTAATTTATTAATTGGAACATTATAATATTTTTGTGCTAGCATTGTCCACCAGTTAAAAAATAAAATGACAATTAAAAAATAAAATGAGGTGGATCAGGAGTAAAGCATCCATAATTGAATATACATAAGAATAGAAGCTAATATCAACAAAAAGACTATAGCTATATTTTGTTGCAATACACCAGATATCAAGATATCAACATTCATCTGTGGGAGAGTCTATTATATAAAGAAATTTTGGGTATGTCTTCCGTGATATCTTCTGAAGTCTTCAAAGAAGAAAATAAGTAATCAAAACTTAAACCTACTCATCATTGTTAATTGTCTTCTTCTTAGTTTTTTGTTGGACCTTTTGAAGATCCTGAATCATATGAGAAAGTTGATGAATTCTATCAATAACATCTCGAGGTGTTTTGGAAGTTCCATAGACTTGGGAATGAATGTGTCCCATATGTAACAAAAGATCAAAGATCAAGTCTGCTAAAACTATATCCCGGATTAGATCCAGTAAACACCTTTTTGCATCTACACTTCTAAATGTACTTGAGAAGGATAAGTCTACAAACATTCCAGAGTTTGGAATTTTGGGGCACTGATCCAGCTGAGAAAAACCAAACAGAAAAAGCTTCCAAGATCTAGTGAAAGAGGGAAAAAGAAAATAGTAGAAGACATCCCAAAACTGTTTAGCCATGCCACAAAACCAAAACAAGTGAATAAGAGTTTCTAAAGCATTATAAAAATTTCATTGAGGGTGAATGTGTGAAATCGTAGCCAAATGGGTTGCTAGAGCCATTATTGTTGATGAAAATTAGAAACATCTATTTTGTTACAGAATCTCTCTAGCTACTCGCAAAGGTAAATGGAAAGAAACCCCTTGGGATGATTAGTTATTCCCAAAACTGGAAAGCTTGGCAATCAGTTTCTCATTTATTAGCTTAGAAGTTTGACTCCTTGAGACATGGTCTAAAAAAAAAATTGAAGAAAGGAATTAGAGATATCTAGGATCTGGATAGCTGCTCAATTCTTACCTAGAATTATATCTGCAATTATTGCTCTCTTCCCTCTAGGTTCAAAGAGTCTTAGTTGCGGCTTCCATCCCTTGTGAGGTCCTTATGAAGTTGGGAACAATTGTTCATAATATTTGTAATGACTGGAGATAGATTAATGGTCAGAGAATATTCTAGTTGGTTAATATTTTGTGTCCTCTTCTTTAGACTCTAAGCTCAATGTCAAGTGGCAAGTAAATTTTATCAATGTCCAATGGCAGTTTCTTGATACTCAATTTGGAAAGCTTCTGTTGAATCCAAAACTCAACTTATTGGATGGCCGACATAAAATTAAATTGATTTTATTGTTTTCACTCAAGATAAAAGAACCTATCTATATTGATAAAAAAATATTATATGTATTTTTATTTTTTTCTCAAAGAATTTTCTTTCTCACCTCTATTGTATTTTGTAGGCATGACAAATTATAATCAAATGTAGAATTTTGATTATGTTCAAATTTTATATCCCTTTTAAAATAGCCTAGCTTTATTGTGCACCAATTATTTTTTCTCAATTGGTTATATGGGATTGAAATGGGTCATCACCAGTATTACATCATCACCACATTTGGCAAGATTTGAACCTGGTTCTCCTCCTTTTTAAGGTTGAGGAATTTAATCGGTTGAGCTAATGTCATTTTATCATTTTAATTTTACACATTTTTTATGAGGGGTCATGGTCCCCTCATACTGAGTGAGGATGTGCACCAAATTTTTTACATAAGTATATAATTAATTTTATTTTAAATATAAATGAAACCAATCTCCATATAATTCAAACATCTATTTAATTTATTTATTTTTCTAGTATTGATAAAAAAAAAGGTTGAAGGGTCCCGATCCTTTACACATATCTCAAAAATATGTACAAGAAAAAACAAGAGAAGATCATACAAATGCAAGATAGTCCTATCTTAGTAAAACAAACATGTGCTAAACCTTTGATGGATAATCTAAAATAATATTCCTCCTGTTATCCTTCTGTTTAACATGGTTGATGCAGTGCTCAATGCTTTACATAATTGATAAAGAAATTGCTAACAATATTGTAAATTAGTGTGTTTAAATCCTTCATCGCACGATCCCAATAAGTATTCTGCTTTGCTCTCTTCATTATCAATTCTTATAATCTCTTCCAACTCCATGATGGCATATGACTAGACCTTGAAATTCTCATATTTAACTGCCATATTCACAATTTTATCGGTAACTTTGTTTTCCTCTCTATAAATAAGTTTAACTTGACTTTCTTCTAGGTTTCCTAAGATAGTACTCACATTTGTAATTATTTGGAAATAAATGTTACAATTATTTAACTTCCCTTTTTGAAAGGAAGTTATAATATTCTTGGAATCCCCCTCAAGAATAATTCTCCTAAAACCCAAATTCACTGTAATTCGGAGGCCTGTAAGCATTGCCCTTGCTTCAGCTTGGTGATTTGTAGTAATTCCTAGATCCTCAGCATATGCAACCACTACCTAACCTATGTCATTCCTAATGAGGCCCCCACCACTAGCATGACCCGGGTTACCTTTTGTAACTCCACCCAGTATTTATGGGGATTTTCCCATCTAGTATCTAGTCTCACCTTATTGATTTTTTTCATATTTAAGATATTTTTTTCTCTATAGAGGATCATTGCAAGATTTTCCTAGCCAACAATGTTTTTAATACAATCCTCCAATAGGGTTGTTTTTATCCTGACATAAACCCCAATTATTCCTTTTGTTTTATTTTTGAACACTCATATGTTTCTTTCCAACCAAATCCCCTAGAAAATATGTGGAATGCATTTTTGCCAAAAAATACTGCTTCCTAAGTGCCACTGTTCCCAAATATTGATTAGAGAATCTTGAATGACCCAAGCAACATTAACTTCTCTCAATAACATATTTGGAATATCATGAAAATAATCACAAGTTCCAAACAAGTGGTCCACACACTCATCCTCTTTGTTACATAAGATACAAACAGTTGGAACCACAATCCCTCTTTTGACCATATTATCTTTTGTAAGGATCTTACTGAGAATGGCATAGTAATCTTAGGGATGATGTTTAGCTTCCAAATTATTTTAAGCATGTGTTTCTCTGAGGTTACTTTTCTTAAGACTCTATATCCATCCTTCACCAAGTATTGGCCTTGTTGGTCTTCCCCAAATTATCAAATCCTCCTCTAAACCTCTACCTAATTAATAACTCCTTAGAAGGTTTTGCAGATCTTCACCCCCCAAGCCTTGCATATCTTCTTGCATGATTTTCCACTCTTGAAAATCACCCACCCTATGAATGTAACCATTAATTTTATTTTTTTTATCATAAATAAAAGTAAATATTTCTATTTAATTTTGTAATATTTATCTTTATTTTCTAAAAATTAATATTTAAAATAAAATTTAATTAAACATTATATATTTTTAAATGAATTATATGGGATTAAAATGCCCCATCTATGTTAGGAATTCACCATGTACAAACAATACACAGCCTATGCGGAAAAAAAAAATAGCGGCAATGGAAAAATAGTTGAAACCCTAGTTAAGCAATGCAATAAACAATAATAAATCACACAAATGTAAGAGACATAAGATATACATGGTTCAAGCAGTCTACTCTACGTCCACGGAGAAACAAACAATCCTTGTATTATTAACAATACAACAATCTTCTCATCTTGTACAATGTCTCCTCCTCTCTCTTCCTCCAAATCAGAAAAGAGCATTCTGCCATAGAGGCAGTATTTACAATACAAAATATATAGAGATTCATGGCTTTTCCTCTATCCAAAACCATGGGTTGAAACCACCCATATGGTTATCACGTTCTTATGACAAGTGTTTTTCACAAAGAAAAATACAGTTAAATTATCAGACATAAATTTTCATTAAAAATTTCTCCATCAACAATATTTAATAGTAATTAAATATTTAATGGTAATTAAATATTTAATGTTGCCCCTTGGAACCCCATCAAGGGCCTATTGTTGATCATTGCCCATAAACAATACTCCTTGGCAATTAATTCATTTCTTATCAATTTGGCTCCATTACCTAACCATCTCCCACTTGGAGACAAGATTGATGCAACATCCTTGCATCCTAGGACTGAAATTTTCTTATAACATGACCTTACTCCTTAAGGTCAACCGAAGTAGAGAAAAAGCTCAACTTCTCCCTGGTTACAATTTTAGTAATCATATCAGCAAAATTTAGGAAAGTGTGAATCTTACCCAACTTTACCAAACTATCCTCCATTACTGATCGAATGAAGTGATACCTCAACTAAATGTGATTTGTTCTTGAGTGAAAAGCAGAGTTCTTAGCTAAATGAATGGCACTTTGGCTATCACTCCAAAGTGTCCCATCTCCTTGCTCCTGATACAACTCCTCAATCAACCTCTAAATCCATATGAACTCTTTGGCACCTTCCATGATGGCTACATACTTAGCCTCCGTAGTAGAAAGAGGTACAACACGTTGTATCTTGGATATCCAACTCACTACTATACCTCCAACTGTAAATACATACCCAGTAGTGCTCATCCCACCATCCAAATCACCTGCCATATTTGAATCCACATAGCCCTACAACTCAACTTTGGAACCTCTAAAATTCAAACAAAATTTTGAAGTCCCTTTCAAATACCTGAGTATCCATTTTACTGCTTGCCAATGAGATTTACTTGGATTACTCATATATCGACTCACAACTCCCACTGCTTGGGCAATTTCTAGTCTTGTACACACCATAGCATACATCAAACTCCCAACTATTGAAGCATAGGGTACCTTCCTCATGTACTCTTCCTCCTCATTTTTCTTGGGACATAGCTTCTTTGAGAGCTTAAAGTGCTTTGCAAGAGGTTGGGCTACCGGTTTTGCATCATGCATACTGAACCTCTTAAGCACCTTTTCCACATAATCCTCTTGAGACAACTTCAGTATTTTATCCTTCCTATCTCTAGTGATTCTCATGCCAAGGATTTGTTTGGCTTCCCCCAAAATTCTTCATGGCAAATCTACTTTCTAACTCCCTTTTCAATTTCTTAATATCTTGCATATTGGATCTTGCCATAAGCATATCATCAACATACAATAAGAGAATAAGGAAGATACCATTTCCTGTAGCTCAGAAATAAACACAATGGTCACTCTGGCTCCTAGTAAAATCATGCTCACTCATGAAACTATAAAACTTGAGGTACCATTGCCTTGGAGCTTACTTCAAACCGTACAAGCTCTTTTTTAGTTTACACACAAGACTCTTCTTGCCTTTGACCTCAAACCCCTCCGGTTGGTGCATGTAGATCTCCTCCTCCAAATACCCATGAAAGAATGTTGTCTTCACATCTAACTTCTCAAGATGAAGATCTTCTACTGCAACTATACTCAAAATAGTCCGAATTAAAGTCATTTTTACTATAGGTGAGAAAATGCCATCATAGTCAATACCTTTTCTCTATGCAAATCCTTTCACAACAAGTCTTGATTTGTACCTCTTATTCCCATCAGCTTCATCCTTCACTCTATACACCCATTTGCAATGCAATGCCCTTTTGCCCTTGGGAAGCTCAACCAATTCCCAAGTTTTATTTTGAGTCAATGAGTCCATCTCATCTTCATAGAATGCTCCCACTTGATCCTAGCATCCACTTTTAAAGCCTCATGAAGACATTCGTGCTCACCTGCATCAGTGTATAGAATGTAATGCAAAGAAGGAGAATACTTATTTGGTGCTCTTCTTACCCGAGTAGATCTCCAACCTTCTAGTATTAGTGGTGGTGGGGGTGTTTGAGGTGTTTCATTCTCAACTTGCTCATTCGTTTGATCACCATGCTCTTCAACATGAGCACCATGTCATCAATCTGAATAAGAGGTTGTCCTTTTACACCATGCTCTGGGATTGCATCCAAGTCACCAAACTCAAGTGCATCCTCTTCAACTTGTATGTTCCCATCCTTGTACAACCTATCCTCATTGAAAATCACATCTCTACTCCCGATAACTTTTCAGCCAACATTATCCCATAGCCTATATCCCATCTCATCCACACCATAACCAAGAAAATAGCACTTTCTAGACTTTGCATCAAGCTTACTCCTATTTTATTTATCTATATGGGAAAAAGCCTCACAACCAAATACTCTAAGGAAATAGTAGTTTATAGTCTTACCTTTCCAAGTCTCCTCTGGAATACCTCCATCCAATGCAGTACAAGATCATCTGTTTATAAAATAAATTGTTGTATCAATTGCACTAGCCCAACAGAACAATGACAACCCTACATGCAATATCATGGCTCTAGCACGCTCCATTATAGTTCTATTCATCCTCTCCGAGACTCCATTCTCCTGTGGTGTCCTAGGAGTAGTCTTGATTCTCCTAATTCCTTCCTTTGTGCAATAGTCCTCAAACTCCTTGCTACAATATTCACCACCATTATCAGATTTAAGGCACTTTACTTTCTTACCTACCTCAATATCCACTAATGCTCTTCACTTTCGAAAAGTGTCAAAAATATAAGATTTATGTCTGATTGTGTAGATCTATGTCTTCCTGCTTAAATCATCAATGAAGGTAACATAATAAGAGTAGCCCTTAAGATAAATTATTGGTGAGAGACCCCACACATCCGAGTGTACTAACTCTAATTTCTCTTTCTTCCTTTCTAGACCAACTTTCAAAAATCTTACCCTTTTTTGTTTTCTGTATACACAACCTTCACAGAAATCCAAATCAACATCCTTGATTTTTGGCAATAGTTTTCTGGAGTGAAGGGTTTTCATCCCTTTCTCACTCATATGACCCAACCGCAAATGCCATGCTTTAAGATCATCCTGAGCAGCATAGTTCAATGTACAATAAGATGAGACTTGCAGTAAATATAAAGTTCCAGTCAACTCACCTTTTACAATCACCATTGAACCCTTTGTCACTCTCCATTGCCAATTTTTGAAAGTAGGGTTACATCCCTCCAAATCAAGTGCATTGGCTAAAATCAGGTTCCTTTTCATATCAGGATTGTGCCTAACATTTTTAAGCACCCAAATATTTCTATTTGGCAACTTTACATTCACCGTGCCAATACCCACAATCTCACATGGACAGTTATTTCCCAACAAAACCTCTCCATAATGACTTGGAGTATAATCAACAAAGTACTCCCTATGAGAAGTGACATGATAAGAAGCTCCAGAGTCCATAACCCAATACTCACTCGTGCAATTTGCTGCAAGAATCGGGGCATCCTGATAAATTGCACCTGCAATGTTTACCTCTTGAGCATCATTTCCACTATTGTCCTCATTCTTCTTTCTGTCTTTGCACTTCCTCTTGAAATGTCCACTCTTCCCACAATGCCAGGAATCAATCTTGCTTTTCTTTTGGCTTTTATATCTACCCTTCAATTTTTTTTTTGTTCTAGCTTTTCCATCTAGCTTGGCCTTTTCCTCTTTCTCCATTTTTACCTCTGCTTTTTGTAGATAGTGCTACTCCAGATGATGAAGCCTCCCCTGAGGTTTTTATCCTCATATCCTCACTAAGTATTGTGCTAACCACATCATCAAACACCATCTTTCCATATCCAGGCACAGAATTACTCACTGCCATTACAACGCTACCGCACGAGTCTGATAGTGAACAAAAAAATCCTAAATCCGTAACCTCATCATCAAAATCAAGCCCTATAAATTTTAAAGAACCCATAACAGCATAAAACTCATTAAGGTGTTCTTGGAT
Source organism: Wollemia nobilis (assembly GCA_028583015.1). Taxonomy (NCBI): domain Eukaryota; kingdom Viridiplantae; phylum Streptophyta; class Pinopsida; order Araucariales; family Araucariaceae; genus Wollemia; species Wollemia nobilis. The sequence continues at coordinate 7,295,603 of JAQPPZ010016931.1, forward strand.
AGATCCACCCTCTTGCAACTTCATAGTAAACAACTTTCTAATCAAGAAAAAACTATTTGAAGCTGAGGGTTTTTCATACAACTTAGCTAGTGTATCCATAGCTCCTTTGGTGGTCTTTTCTTTTCCAATGTTGTATGCAACATAATCATCCAGGCTCAACCGGATCATCCTTAGTGCCCTCCTGTCTATCAAATCCCATTCATCATCATCCATCATCCTAGGTTTACCATTAGTCTTCTCTTTCAGAGCTAATTATAGATCATCCTTCTGATACAAATAATCCTCCACTTTGGTTTTCCACATACCAAAATTTTGTCTAGTAAACTTCTCTAGTTTAAACTTTGAACTTTCTCTCATTTTTCCCACTTGAATAGAAAACTCTCCTATGAGTGCCCTTTCCCAACAAGATCACTCTGATACCAGTTGTTAAGAATTCAGCATGTACGAACAATGCACAGCCTATGCAAAAAAATAAATAATAATAGCGACAATGGAAAAACAATTCAAACCCTAGCTAAGCAATGCAATAAACAATAAGTAATCACACAAATGTAAGAGACACAAGATATACGTGGTTCTACGGAGAAACAATCAGTCCTTGTATTATTAACAATACAACAATATTCTCCTCTTGTATAATGTCTCCTCCCCTCTCTTCCTCCAAACCAGAAAAGAGCATTCCACCATAGAGGCAGTCTTTACAATACAAAATATATAGAGATTCATGGCTTTTCCTCTACCTAAGACCACATAGTGGTGTCGGAATACAACGAACAAAAACCATGGGTTGAAACTACCCATATGGTTATCACGTTCTTATGATAAATGTTTTTCACCAAGAAAATACAGTTAAATTTTTAGCCATAAATTTTCATTAAAAATTTCTCCATCAACAATATTTAATGGTAATTAAATATTAAATGTTAATTAAATATTTAATGTTGCCCCTTGGAACGCCGTTCAAGGACCTATTGTTGATCATTTCCCATCAATAATAATCCTTGGCAATTAATTCATTTCATATCAATTTGGCTCCATTACCTAATAATCTATATTACATCGTGATCACTTAAAAATATTAAAATAACTTGGTAACCATGCACATAACATTTGGCAAGATTGAAACCTTGGTTTCCCTTAGAAGTTGATGAATATTTTTTTGGTTACATAGGAGATTTGGTTACAGTCACACTATTTTTAGTAACTAACAAGCGTAGGGTTCAAACCATAGGGGCTACTCCCAACAAGCCTATTTGTCTGATTATTGTTGACCTGACGTGAGATGGAGAGCACCAATTTCTCAAGGTTCATGATATCGTCATCGATCTGATACGCATTCAAAGGATTCAGATCAAACTACTTACCTTTGCAAATTGGTACCTTTGCAAATTGGTACCCCCAAGGTTTGAACCCAGGTCTCTTCTTGGTAAGTTTCTGGTCAGACAAGCACTTACCAATCCACCTAGCCCTTGGGGGCTAAAAAATATTTGTTAAAGAAAATCATTCCCCATATCCCCTAGGGGCCAGAACTTTTTGTTCCACAGGGACTGTTCCATCCAGGTGAACTCCTCAGGCTAGCTGGAGGGTTTTTTTGTATCCGATGTAGGCCGCCAGGCTTGAACCTTGGACCTCTTGTAAAGGATTGGAAAAACTTGCCAGTAAGGTACCTAGTGTGGATAGAAGTTTAGGAATATTACTTGTTGAACTAATGTCATTAGGTATTAGACATTGCTATATTGTTGTAGACACCTAAAAGTTGCACATTGTCCCTCTCCCCATTTCCACGATCAATTAATTTGCAAAGCCTTCAAAAATTGCATAAATTGGCTAAAATCACTATTCATCACCATTAGCCCCTTTGGGCTAGCCAAGCCCCTTCCTACGCTTAACCATAGGTTCTCATGCGACCTCATGCCAACTCAACTAAGGTTGAAACCTTTACCATGGTCAAAAAGCACTTTATGATCAAAAAGTCAACATTTTGGTCTAATTATGCTTTATGGCTAATTACATATTTAATTAGATCTAATCTTGATTTAATTAAAATCCTCCACCTCACCTAGTCTACTTTGACTAGCCTAGCCTTCCACCTCACCTAGCCTAGACTAATCTAGCCCTGCCACCTTTACACCCAGATATTTCTCCACCTCACATCCCCCTAGGTCATTAATGCAAGATGGAGACTTTTGCACACAAAAAACATTGTTTAATCCTAAGATATTTCAATAAAGCTGAGTATTAATGAAAATTTGATATTTATACTAAATCATCATTAATTTTGGATGGGTGAGGGAGTATCTCACCCAACCTCAATTATGATATGGGACACCTCTTTGGTGGACACCTCACCACTGCCACCTCACAGGGGACATCTCATCTCCTTTCTCTCACCTTGACCCACTCTATAAATAGAAGGTCATTTTCACTTTTTAACAACAACACACTTTTGCATACCGAAACTCTGCCAAAATCACTACTACCATTACATCCATCACACATCCATCACACAACCATCATATGAGTATCACAATCAACTTGTTTCCTTCACAATATTGTTTGGTGAATGAGATAGTTTGAGAATCTTGCCAAGAGTACACTTTTAGAAGATCGAACCGGACAAATTTCAAGAAAACAACTAATCCTGAGCATCTAAAGAAGCTACCTGAACAATACAGTCAAAAAAGGACCGGTTTGTACCTCACACGTGTGAACCACTCAATTCGCACTCTAGGAGTGTGAACCCCTACAACAGGCACCAGAATCACCCAAACAGGTAAGAATAGCATAGTTTACTATTTTATGTTGTTTTTAGCAATTTATTTCATGTTTTGAACAATTTTATGAGTCTTTTGTATTTATAAATACGGGATTTGACTAAGGCATACCCCCAATACACTAATAGGATTTTGCAGGTTTCACAGGTCTAGCAAAGCACAAGGAAATATCTCCAACAAGCGATGGCTCACGAGCAAGAAGCCCACCTACATAGAGGAACCCAAGAAGATGAATCTTGTTGTCTTTGTACCACATATGAGAGGGCTTCCTAAGGGAAGACCCCATTGTAGCCTTCAGGGCAAAATTGTAAAAGGATATCAGTTCTTGTACCCCCTTTTATGATTATCAATACAAATACAGTAGATTCTTTGATATTGAATGAATGTCTTAACGTCTCTTTTTGGTAGTTTCATTCTAGTACGCCCAGTGGGACCCCCATAAAGCATTAGCTTAATTGTCTTCTAACAAAAATTCTGGTCTGTTTTGTATGGTAGGTAGTTGTCATCTCTGAAGAACACCATAAACCAAAAATACCATGAAAGACACCTCAGGCCAAACCATAAAAAGTTCACTGTTGCACCGATGAGCTTACAAAGAGAGCAGTGAGTACACACTTCGGCGTGTGAATTCCCCAATCTACCTCAAACTCGATACTTGATACCCAGGTATTGGTTCAGACACCCACAACCAATAGTAAGGTAAGTCAGGGGAGGTTAAGAGTCTCATGTTCCCAGGGATTGTGTGTCTTCATACCTAGACCACAAATTGTCTCTTGCCACGGCGTATGCAAGGTTAAAGCATCCTTGTATATTTCGATACCAAATCAGTAGTTAATTTACCTTCTATCATTTTTTTACCTCAAGTATATGCAAAATATTTATAAATTTTGGTCATCTTGCTACACTTAAATTGAGTTTTTGGAATTTTTTGTGCAGGTACTTGTGCTAAAAACACTCTAGGGACATCAAAATCATCACCAAGACCCCAAAACCAGTCAGCTCAATCTTCATATATTGGTTCACACCTTAGGAGTGTGAACTCCTAAGCAGAAGATAGGTTTGCACCCGAGGAGTGCGAACCTCCAAAATCTACACAGTCTTGGACCAGAGGCCACATTGGAGACATTTGCACTCACCTGGACGCAGGTTTTGTGTGAAATTCTTTAATTATTCTCTGTTTTGAAGCTAATATTTCACATTGAGCTACAAATTCCACAAACATCGTACATTCTTGTTTGCTTTAGCTAGAATTTTTAGTTGTTTTCTAGTGTAGCTTCTAATTTCAGAAATTTCCTTCCAAGTCATTTCCCTTTAAAAGCAATTAATTAGATTTCCTTTTTGAAAATCAATAGTGTAACTTTATTTTTTTGCAAAAACCACCTAGTTAGATTTCCATTTTGAAAATCAATAGATTAAATTTATTTTCACACACAACCAAGTAGATAGATTTTCTTCGAAAATACATCATAGCATAATTTATTTCAAAAAGGCATCTAAACTAGATTTGCTTCTAAAACTGTATCGCACGAACAAAGACCACACACTCACGTCCTATTTAAATGGTGTAAGGTGTTGGGTTTCATCTCCAACCCAAATTAGATTTCATCACCAATTCACCACCAGAGTTCAGTGAGTTTGGAGTCTTACCCTCCACTGGCTCACCTCCAGATTAGTCACCATAGTAGCCCACCAGGTGGATCGTTCTGGCATTAATACACGGTCGGTCCTTCCCACTTTGAGTGTTGGTTATCCAAAATTCATCACTGGAAGGTACCTTTAGAGTGGGTAGTTTTAGAAAGCCCCTTTACCACAGGGCTTTTCAAATAATTAGTGGGTGCAACTAATCGTTACTGTGGATGCCTTAAACGTGAGGGTTAAGAGAAAGCATGGGTATGTCGGTAGCACCACATTGATAGCGTGACCTCTTTTGTGAGAGTTTATTTGACTCATTAGAGAATTTTGAGTCTTCCCTCTTTGGATATCATTTTATTGTACCTTATACATCTAGGTTGCCATTCGCCCATTGGAAACGTAGTTCTATTTTGTGCACTTTTGGGTGTTGCAAAAGGTTCTATGCTACGACATTCCTGATTCAAAATAGAAGTTCACCCACTACCTTGATTTGTTCCTAGGGCGGATACATACTTTCATCAAAATACACAAAAATAAAAAATAAAGAACATTTACTTATTGTTGAGTCTCAAAAAAGTGGTTACAACAGCATAATAAATGTGCTATAACACACTTACCAGTTGTTCCACAATTACACCCTTGCGCTTTACAATGCACAATCTATTTTTAGGAGATTTGCACCCCATAGTGCGATTCCCCTACACTTAGACTTATTTTGCATGATTATGTATAAAAATCTAGCTATTAGGCTACAAAATTGCATTTCACAGGTCTCCACAACACACAGAGGGTATACACAGCACAAAATACACTCTCTATCACATTTTTGGGTGGTCTGCACCCCTGGAGTGTGAACCAGTTGGTCCACACCTCTAGAGTGCAAACCTATTTTTCAGGTTCCAGATTGCACACACAGGACACATACACACTCCACAGCACATATCTGACATTTGTTTCTTATTCTAAGTGGTTCGCACCCCACCTGTACGAACCTATGGTTTTCAAAATAAATAGTGTCCCAGTCAGTCACAAACATTTCCTGTGTTCAGATTTTATATTTGGTGACTATTAGCATACATTTTCCACATATTACCTTGTCAGTTAAGCATAGTCAAACGTGTTAAGCCCTTTGTCATGCCACTGAAGCTACTCAGTGGATAGTCATGATGGTAGGTGCTTCTAGTTCTCAAACCATTGACCCATATTTCGAGTCTGGTTGAGTTACTGCTATAGGTCCTCCTGACCTATTGACTGGGCCTTCCACTCCTACTACTAGTCCCACATCCCACAAGGCATCTTCCACCCCATTTTACCTCTTGGATGAGACTTTCGAAGAGACCCCTCCTTTGGAAGATCTTTCCTTGCCCAATCCCCCATCCACATACTGCTAGTATGTCATCTACACCCCTCCTGCCCACCCCATATCAATTATGGTTGTAGACAAGTTCACTCTCCTTGCTTCACCATCTGCTACCCATCCATTCCTTGAGCATTTTTCCCATCCACTTTTGGGAGATGATTCTAGGCTAGTTGTTTCTCAAATTATTCCTGATGTTGTTACCATTGTCCATACAGTTGGTATGATATCCACACCCTCTTCATCCATGGACCCTCCTACCGTATCTTCATCCTAAACTCCACCATCTTAGCAAGCTTCATCGAGTCATCAGCCTTCATCCCAGCCACCTACCTCACTTCCATCGTAGCACTATTCACACCCGTCTCAATACTACCAACTGACATTGCCTTGATCTATCCCATCCGTCCATGCAACTTCGTCCATAGCAGGCCTCTTCATCCTTGCAGTTGCCTTCTTCCACACCACAATTCACTTCTTATTCACCCACTAGCTACCCACCCTTCTCATATTATGGACCTCCATCGACTCCATCATCGTTTCGCTTATGACCCTCACATTCCTTTCACCCACCATCGTTGAATTCCATTTATCAAGGTCATCCACCTCGATATTCAGTTCAGCCTGAGTCCCTTCTAGCCATCCCCACCATACCCCCTTTCTCCTCCTTTATTCCACCTCCATCTACACATCAGTCCACTTTCACTACACCAGCATCCCTTCCACCTCCAGCTTCTACACCACCCACTCTCTTCATCTCACCACCCACATGGTCCTCTACCACTACTGCTCAGGTGCAATCGACCTATCCATATGCACAACAGTAACCGATGCCTATGCCTACCCATAATGTCCCTAGATATTATGATCTATAACAACAGCCACTCACCTACCATTCTTCATACATCTCACCCCATCCATCTCAGGTTCTTGTCCCACAATATCAGACCATGTCGACGTCTGACCCACATTAGGCTGCTTACTATCATACATGGGAGGAACAACAATTGTAGTATTCACCACATTTGTATTATTTGCAACCCCATCACAGCCATTACCCGCACCCACATCATCACATCCATTTCTGACTCCAAATACTACCACGATGCTTTAGTGAATTTCAAGTCATGCAAGAGCAGCTTCATACATTGGATTTGCACACAAATGGTTATGGGCCTCAAAAACCCACATATGATGAGTTGTGCAACGAACCAATTCACCCATTTGTTCCTATCCATCCATATCCTTACATATTTGATATCCCTAAATTTGATAAATTTAAAAGTAAGGAAGATCCTAGAGAGCACCTTAATAATTATCGCTTTGCTTGTTACCAATTGCACGATAGTGACCCCCTTATGCTTCGCACGTTTCCACTTTTGCTTGGGGTACAAGCATTAGATTGGTATAATCATTTGCCTTGCCATAGTTTATTCACTTTTGAACAATTGGCCAATCTATTTCTAGAACATTTCTCGATTAATATCAAGACTAATCTTACCTTGTTCGATGTATATGCTTTGCATCACTGGGACGATAATCCTATTACCAAATTTGTCACTCATTAGAGAGTGGTCATTCATGATCTAACCTTACCTCTACCTCCTTCAGAGCTCTTCAAACTCTTCACCAAGAGTTGTCATAAATAAATCTCTCAAACATTGTAGATACATCAGAGTCGAACATTTGAGGAAGCTATTTCCCAAGCCAAAGTCATCGAGGACATCAAGGTCCACACCCTACATCATGTTGCATCAAAAACCACCCTACCCCACCAATTATCGTTACAACCATCATCCATATGTACCGCCTACCACACGACCACCTCAAACCAATCAGGGTCTTCTCAATTCTCCATATCTGTCGATGCAAGTGGCATCTACGTAAGCTCCACAACCCACTCCTCCATGATCTCCTCAAAATAAATATCAAGTCAATCCTCCACTTCTTTCCACTCCTCAACCAGGTAATCCTCCACCTCAATCTAATCCATACCAAGGTCGCAATCCACATCCATCCCGCCCTCCATGAAATTAGATGCCCTTATCTTAGCTCATACTCACTCTATTTTGTAGGTTAACTCACGGATGTCTCATCACTTTGACAAATGTCCAACCTCTCAACCTAAATCATCCTCTTTCGTGGGACTACAATCTGCAAGCCTTCTGTTATTTTCATCTACAACATGGCTACATTGTTGATTCCTATAGCATCTTTCACCATACCGTGCAAGACCTTATCGATCAAGGCACTATTCAGGTCTAAAATCCCCTCGCACTACAAAATCAAAACTTGGGGATATATCAAAATCCATTACCCGAGCATGGAGGTAATCCACCTCAAAATGATCCATGTCAGGTTAATCATGTCAATTGAGGTCCTTCCTAATAGGTATTTTTGGGCGTGATCAATATCGCCACTCGTAATCAATGCTATCCACCCCCTGCCTCCGACCAACAACCTTCCACTTCTCAACCACCCCCTCCCACAACCTCAATCGATACACCACCAATTCCCCCACCCCTTCTATGAAATGTCATCACCATCCATGGTAGTCTTTCTCACTAGCTCTGTACCACCCCTGCAAGGTTATCCATTTATGACCTTCTGCAACAATCCTAACTTCATTATGAAGCCCTCGATTCTATCCTTCGCCTCCTCGATCTTGAGACCCATGATGCAGATGCCTTTTCCAACTTTGTTGGCAATGTCTTTTAGAGTAATATTCCATTATTTGGTATATTTATCTATTTCCTACATTAGGTAGAATTTTTTTACCGCATGGTAAAAAGTAGTTTGTTACATTTTACCACTCGCATTTACTTTTACCCTAGGATATTTACATTGTTAGTAAATATCTAGGTAGGTTAGTGATTGTAGTCACTTTGACTACGTTGTTAGTGTCGGCATATTTGCCATCATATTAGTTTGTTAGCTACATTAGTGGCAGATATTATTATCTCCTAATGTTTAGCCTAATGTATTATTTAAAGTCTTCTATGATTAATTCTAAGGTTACGACTTATGCTCCTATCATTGGTATCAGAGCGTGGTTGAGCGATACCTACGAAGCAAGAGGAGGGCAAGGGCGTAGTATTGGTGTGGATAACGGGCTCAAATACCTAATAGGGACCTTGATTCTCCTGTGATTGCATATGTTTACCCTCAGGCCCGTAGATCTCGATAGCATCTTGCTACCAAAACTAATAGGTATATGTTGGACAGAAGGCCCAAGGCATGATGTTTGGAGAGCAGGCAGTCGACCAACCACTGGCAAGCAGGAGCGCCCTCTAGTGGTCGATCAAGGCCTGACATGAACTGCACAACCTCCAACGTGGAGGTACTATGATGGTGGACCCCTAAGACCTAATACCTAGGCGAACGGGGGACCCCTAATGATCGATCCCTAAGACCTGGGTGGGACTCAAATGCAGTTGGTAGGGTGCTTCCTGACGGGACCACTAATAATCATCGATCGATAGCCAGGCCCTACATAGCTCCCTAGACACCGATCGACAGTTTGGGCCTCGCACAGCAGCCTACACATTGCTACCTAACAAAAACCTGATAGGGAGGAGCCCTGTCAGGCCCTGCCTAACCAGACACGACAACTCAATCGCTAGTGGAAAACTAGCGACAAACGAGGGGCCTACACTAAACACCTACACAAACTGATTGACGACCAAAGTCTAAACTCCAGCAATCAAACCTGTAAGACCTACAGGCACAAATCCCAAGGAAGTGACATGATAAGGTGAGTTGGGCACTAAGTAGCAGCAAGGCACGGGGTTGACGTGGCAGTGGGTGTTGACTTGGCGGTCGAACTGGAGTTGATGTGGCGAGTTCGATGAATTGTTGACGTATCTTCGATGTGGAAGGTGTGAGTGTGTGTGGCTCCTCCACGTGGTGAAATCTCATTGGTTTCTGTGGGTGGCAAAAGAAGTGTTTTTTGTTGTTGATTTCCTGAAGGCAATCACGTTAATAAGGAGGGTCAAATCTTTTTATACAACAAAACATTGTCGTCCTCATCAATGTGGGACTAATCGTCCCACATTTTTATTTTCCCATCGATTGATGAGAAATGAGCCAAAAGGGATGAGCTTTCTCTTAGCTCCCATCAAGATCTCTAGTTGGGTTGGTCAGGTGCCCATTGGAAGGGCCCTAACGCCCACTAGATCGTGGGTCAAATCCCGTAAGCCATAAAAAGCAAACCTTTTGCTTAAAGAAAATGCGGGCTAAGGTAAAGTTCTTAAAAACCTTTTAATTGTTTTTATTAATTTGTTTTATTTTACATAAAATGTTATTTATATATATATATATATATATTTCTTTTAATAATTTAAATATTAGTTATGTTTTAAAAATATTTTTTATAAATTGATTTTTTCAACAAAATATAACTTTATTTTTATTATTAAAATTAATATTTATAGATTAAACTTTTTTGTTTAAATTTTGCATATTAAAAAATAATAATTAAAAGAGGAGTCCTATTTTTGCAACACAACAAAATTATTGCTTTTGTTTTCTCCTCAAAAGGGGATATAAGACATTTACTAGCACACATTTTATTGCAAAATTAGGACCTAAAATTCTTCTCAAACCTTGATTCTTTATTGAAAATTTGGGAAACAAGGAGATTGAAAATTTTGTAATATTTAAAGGCAAACTGTGCATTTTTTTTCTCCAAGGGGGATATAAGACATAAAATTGCACATTCTTTTTGCAAAATTGAGAAGAATTTGAAGCCTTGGGTCCATAAAAACCAAGTCATTTATCGACTGGTCTGGAAGCCTTTCAAACGCGTGTCGTGTCCCGACTTGTCTTGAAAGGAGTGCTATTTGTTAAATTTGCAAATCAAAGGGGGGAAGACAAGCAATTTGGATTTCTTTGCAAATTTGTAACACAAAGTGAGGAGCACTTAAAACAAATCAAACTTGTTTATTTTGCAAAATCAAAAAGGATAGGCAATTGTTTTATGCCACATTATTTGCAAAATTGTAAGACAAGGAGGAGACATAAAATATCAAATTTTTTGCACAACACAAATTCAAATTTTGTTGCAAAAATTAAAAGGTGCATTTTCGATTTTACTCGACACCTTTATTGGCAAAATAGGTGCATTTTCAGCAGTGCCTGACACCTATGTGATAAAGATTTTTGTGGGCATTCTTGTTTGATTATTGCATTATCTTTTGCAATTATAAGTCATAAAATCAAGAACACTCAACCCCAAAATTTCACAATAAATTTGTGTTAATCATTGCACAGATTTAAAGCCAATTTCACTTGATATTCTCTCCTAAAATAAAAACCCCTAATTCACTCTTATTTGTTTGGCTTAATTTCCTCAAATTGATTATTTCTCTTCAAGAGGATTTTCTAGTAGGTGCCATTAAATATATTTTTGAGTGAATTATCTTTCAACTCTTATTTTTTGGCTTAATTTCCTCAAACTGATTATTTCTCTTCAAGAGGATTTTTAGGCAGGTACCATTAAATACCACTTAAGAGTGAAAGAAAGATCATCTTAGTATAAATTCTAGGACCTTCATCATGGCAACTATCAAATACTTAACTGATACACAATTGCTTAAAGGTCCTAACTATTCAGCATGGAAAACTAAGATGAAAGGCAAAGGCACATCATAGAAGCAAAACAAAGGCAATATTGCTAGTGAAGTGTCTAATTATGATTATGATTCTGGTTCAGAAAAAGCACATAGAGTGCTCATTGCTAAGACAATATTGTAGAGGGAACACAAATTTGTCACCTTAAGCAAAGCACCATTTACTCTCTCTTTTTTAGGCTTCATAAATAGCATAAGTTTTTTTTGAAGTACTTGTAATAAAGGGGTGATTGTACCTCTTTTAGGCTTCATAAATAGCAAACTCTCATTGTTTGAAGTACTTGTAACAAAAGGAGGGAATTTTTCTGGTGTAAAATTTCCTAGGAGGTAATCTTTGTACAAAACCTTCACAAAAGCTTCTTGAGTTGCACATCTTTTGCAATTAAGGGGGGATAAACATTTCTTTTCTTACTTCACACAATTTTTTGTAAAAAGGGAAGAAGACTTATAAGGGTGCATTTTCTGCAGCGATCGACACCTTAGTCACACTTCTTTTAGAAATTATTACAACATGTTTTGTAATAAGGGGGGAAACTTATAAGGGTGCATTTTTGGCATCGACCGACACCTTATCTACCTTATCAAAAAAATTGCAAAAGCATATTGTAACCGAATGAACCTCGTATGAAGTGATCTACTCTACTACACCTAGCGGTTGAAGCGGCTGGTTACCCATGCAATTCGATTGGATGACAATGTTACAATAAGGACATTCGTTGATGTGAAGATAAAGTGAGGAATGATCCATTTTTTGCTTAGGAGTAGCCAGAGCACTGTGATAGAGCAAGAACCAGCAGATCGACATCTTTTTCACTGTATTGGGACAATTATATACTTTTCCCAAATGTTGTTGTATAGGAGGATGTATATGTATTACCCAGATAATGTAATAAGGGGGGATGTTAGAGTAATATTCCATCATTTGGGATATTTACCTATTTCCTACATTAGGTAGAATTTATTTACCGCATGGTAAAAAGTAGTTTGTTACTTTTTACCACTCGCATTTACTTTTACCCTAGGATATTTACATTGTTAGTAAATATCTAGGTAGGTTAGTGATTGTAGTCAATTTGACTACGTTATTAGTGTCAGCATCTTTACCGTTATATTAGTTTGTTAGCTACATTAGTGGCACATATTATTATCTCCTAATGTTTAGCCTAATGTATTATTTAAAGTCTTCTATGATTAATTATAAGGTTAAGGCGGGTGCCAAAACAATTTTCACTCTCTTCTATGTTATCCAAGGCGAGATGCAGTATAACATACTATTGGGAAGCCCTTGGATTCGGGACATGCAATGCGTCCCTTTCACGCTCCATCATTGTATTAAATATGTCCATAATGGATTAGTCCACTACATCCCCATCGACGGTGATCCATTCAAATTATGCAATATCATCACTCTTCCACTTGGTCCACCCTTCTGATCCACTCAATTTGCCCCTAATCCACGCCAGTCCCTTGATAACACGTATCCATCCACTTCACAATCCCCTCCTCCACCACCCGATTCAAGCAACATTACCTCCACTTCTTCCAATCCACCTCAACCTCCCTCCACGCAACCCATGCCCATATTTTCTCATCGACCCTCCTCACCTTTCACGCCACTCCCTCCATTTACATTTTTTGTTATAACTTCCACTCCATATTCCTCTAGAAATCCACCAACTCTTCCCACACCTCCTACATCCACCCACCGCTTTGTACCTCACTCAGCATGAATGCAGGTAATTTCTAGCTCACCCACCACTGCTTCCATCCCCACTTCCCAATTCACCCATGCCAATCCAATCATTGGAACACCTACTGAATGCTATGAGTGGACACAATGTACCTCTCAACTTGACAACCAGTTAGCTCAATCCGATACTTTTGCTTCCACCCCTTTCCTCGCCAATCCACCTATATTAGTTCCATAATATCCTATGCTACCCAAGGGGTCCTCCCCTCTGCCTGAGCATATGGCCCCTCATCATGTCTCCATACTCATGACCACACCAGGTCCTGGTGAGTATAACATAAGCAATGCTCGGGTCCTTCCATCCAACATCCAATCCACCCGTGACTTTGGTCATCCTCATGGTATGCCCTTGACTATTGGGGCAGTGGTCCCCTTAAGTCCTCTCGATAATTGCATGAACTTTTTATATGGGGTACTTGACTCATCTATAGAACCTCCTGTACCTCCACTACCACAAACCCGATTCTGCGGTAACCATGACCACATGTACAATTCTGATTTTGCCTAGAATTTTTTATGTATGTATAATTGGCATGGTTATGGCCTTGGGAAATATGAACAGGGGTGTCGCACCTACATTCATCCTCCCCCGTGCAAACCTACTGATCGATCAGGCATTGGTTATCATTCCCTAGAAATCAGTATACTCGAGCATGAATTTCAAAATTTGAATCTCGATCATATAAACCTCTTGCCTGATGAGGAATTTGAACTTAATCCTTTGACATGCAGTTCTTCCCCACATTCCACAATTGATCTTCCATCCACATTCTTTCCACCATCTCCATCGCATGAGCCTCTTTCTCCCCATGAAGTCAAAACTCTTGCTCACCACTTCAAATCTCTATCCCTCGATCCACTGCTTATAGTTGATCCACATTTTCCCGAAGATCCTCCTTCTTCACCACCATCGGCTACTCCATTGGAGACTTACTGCCACCTGCTAGCCTATGTTCTCGTTCCCCATTACCACTCATGGTGTTAAACCCCGATTGAAATCAACCTTTTCTAAATTTATTGCTATCCTCCTTTGATTCATCCCAGCCCTCATCACCTACATCTCCTATATCTAACGCATCGTTCAATATGATATTTGTTGACTTGTACACTCTGCTACAATATCCAAACCATCCCACATACACCCCACCCCTTATCTTTGATTTCATTGTTCTCGATGATATCTCCGAAACTCCCATCGTCGCTGAATTTCTCCCAACCCCACACATGTTGCACTCTGCCAATGCACCATTACCTACCATCCCACCTTACCTACCATGGATCAATCATACAGTTATTTATCTAGATGATGAATTCCAACTTCCAGATTCCATTGACGACCTCCACCTCATTCCTACACCCACCCAACTTTATGACGGTTCTCACATGCTTGTTGAGGATACCATTAAAATTGGCATTGGCAATGATCTAGAAAACCCTCACATCATCTACGTCACCACCATTTCATCCGAATAAGAATGTGTCCTTTATACCAATTTTCTTAGGCACTGTATTAAGGTGTTCGCATGGTCCTATACAGATATGTCTGGCCTTGACCCATCATTATCCATGCACAACCTTGTTTTGGATGACACCATCAAACCCGTTTGACAAAATTTGCGTTGCATGCATCCCACCATTGCGCTTATGGTTAAAAAGGAGTTACAAAAACTCCTCAATGTCAATTTCATAGTACCTATAGATTACCTTGAGAGGGTTTCAACATGGTTCCCATTGAAAAACCCAAAGGGGGTATCCGCATTTGCATTGATTTTAGGGATCTTAACAAAGCTTGTCCCAAGGACAATTTTCCACTCCCTAATATCGACACGTTGGTTGATTCTATAGCCGAAACAAAATACTATTACTCATGGATGGTTTTTTAGGTTATAACAAAATTCATGTCAATCCAATAGACCAGCACAAGGCTTCTTTCATGACCTCCTAGGGGACATTTTGTTATCAGGTTATGCCATTTGGCCTCAAAAACATTGGTGCAACCTATCAATGTGCCATGACCTACATATTTTATGATATGATGCATAAAACTATTGAATACTATGTTGACGACCTCATCGCCAAGTCCAAAACCCGTGGTTAGCACCTTGAAGACCTACGTCAAATATTTGATCACCTCTTGGAACATAATGTTCAATTAAACCCAAAGAAATGCATCTTTGGTGTCACCACTGGTAAAATATTGGGTTTCATCATTTCACAAAAAGGCATTGAGGTAGATCCTGCCAAAGTATAAGCCATTATCAACATACATCCCCCTACAAACCTCAAGTAGTTACGCGGCTTGCAAGGAAGAATTCAATCCATACAGTGACATATCGCCCAAATTTTTGATAAGTGTCAGTTGTTTAACCATATTTTACAGAAGGAGGTCCCATTTAAATGGGATAGTAAATTCCAAGCCACATTTGATGCCATCAAATCATATCTCACATCTCCACCCATCCTTATTCCACCCCATCCTGAGCATCCCTTCCACCTGTACATTTTTGCCATCGATGTAGCATTGGGCACACTTCTTGCTCAAAAGAATTAATGTGACCAAGAGCAAGTTGTATACTATATTAGTCGTACGTTTATTGGTTACGAGATGCAATATGCTTACATGGATAAAATTTATCTAGTTGTTGTCTTTGCTACCCAAAAGTTGTGATACTACATGATCAACCATACTACCTATGTAGTTGCCCGCGATAACCCACTTCGCTACATGATGGGTAAGAGCTACCACAATAGTCGAACGACAAATGGATCATGCTCCTCATAGAATTTGATCTCAAATTCATTAGTCAAAAATCCATCAAAGGCCAAGTCATTGCTGACCATCTAGTTGAGGCTCCATTGCCCAATGATGCGCCATTGCTTATCCAACTTTTAAAAATTATGTTTTTCATATAAGCAAAGCTGAAGAGCCAGTCGAGCCCTAATCCACTGCTGAATTGAACTTGTTTTTTAGTGGCTCCCGTTGCACACACGTTGGGGGTGCAAGAATAGTATTTTTTACACCACATGGGGAGCCTCTCCCCTTTTCCTTCAAATTAGGCTTTCCTTGCACCATTAACAATGTTGAGTATGAAGCCCTTATCCTTGGCCTAAATCAAGCCCTTTCCATGCACATTCGTTGCCTTGACATCTTTGGTGACTCCCTCCTCATTGTCGATCAAATCAAGAGAGAATGGCAGTGTCGTTGCCCGGTATTACAACAATACAAACAAGTAGTTGACGATTTATTGGCCCAATTTGAATGGTATGACATCACTACTACTCCATGATCTACAAATAGTTTTATCGATACCATGGACTCACTAGGCTCTCTCATTCCACAAAACCCACTTTCTAACACAACACATGTGTCCACCTACACCCTTTTTCATTCTACCATTTCTACCAATCTGCCTTCTCATGATGATGGCATCAATATCATCGAAGCTCGCCTACACGACCCATGGTTTTCCCAAGTTAAGGACTACATCAAGCTCGGTATCCTCCCACCTGACTTAAATCATACTCACAAATGAGCTTTTAAATTGTGTGCCATTTGCTATACATTTCTAGGATATATCCTATACAAGCGAAGTTATGATGGCATTTTATTATGCTGTCTTGAGCCTTTTGAAGCCCAATGCATTACTCAAGAGGCCCATGATGGTACTTGTGGTGGTCATTTTAGTGGCATAGTTATCACCAAGTGCAGTCTATAGATGGGCTATTACTGGCCCACAATGGAGCATGATTGTTGTGCCTATGTCAAAAAGTGTGTTAAATGCCAACATCACGCCAATCTCACACACTTACCTTCTTAGGCTTTACAACCTATCCAATAAATGTGGCCCTTTTCACAATGGGGCTTGGATCTCATTGACAAAATCACACCTGGATCATATACCAATCATAAGTTTATCATTACGACAACCGAATACTTTACAAAATGGGTCGAGGTCATTCCTTTAGTTCAAAAGATCGGTCCCAAAATTATTTATTTCATCACTCACATTATTTGTCGTTTTGGCATCCCATCAAAAATCATCATAGACAATGGAACTCCATTCAAAAACAAGAATGCTCGCGCACTATGTGATGAATTCAACATCAAACATAGTTTCTCTACTCCATACTACCCACAAGGTAATGGCCAAGCAGAAGCTACAAACAAAACCATTTACGCCATTCTTCACAAAAATGTTACAGAGTTACACCATGATTGGTACAATCAAATTCCACTAGCACTATGGACCTACCATACCAGTATTCGTACCCCAATCGGACAACCCCATTTTCCCTTGTAAATGGCACTGAGGTCATCATGCCCTCGAAGCTTGAAATACCATTTTTATGGGTTTCTATGCAATAATTCATCGATGATGAAACAACCCATCAGGCTAGACTTGACCAATTAACCTTATTGGATGAACGTCGCATTTATGCTATTAAACACACGCAAGTTTATCAGGACCGTCTTCGACGTGCCTACAATTCCAAGGTGCACCAACATGAATTTCAAGTTGGTGACTTAGTCCTCAAATAAAACCAACAAATTACTAGCCAAACACTCCATCTACGTGACAAATTTGCACCAAATTGGCTAGGCCTTATATGGTTACTCGCACCGAATTGGATAGGCCCTTATATGGTTACTCATAAATTTGGATCTGGGGCATATCATTTGGCCACATTGGAAGGTATTGCCAAACTTGAGCCCATTAATATTATTCATCTGCGGGCATTTTAATCTTAATTGTAGGCATTACAGCTCATCATCACTTGTATATATATGTATATAATTCAAAAAATAAAAAATAAATAAAAAACAAAAACATGCAACAAAACAAAACAAAAAGCACAAAAACAATATCATCATTTTTGACATTCTGCGGCACTAAGTTTACTTGCATTTACCTTTAAATCTGCTTGCTCCATTTCTCTCCTCCCTTCCCTACTTCTTTTATAAGTCAATGTTGTATGGTCACGCTTCGAGCGGCTACATACCTTTCATTTCGCCCCTCTCTCTCTTATTTTGTTTTTTTTCTTATCTTATTTTCTTCTAGTTATTCATTAATGTTGTATGGTCACGCTTCGAGTGGCTACATACCTTTAATGGGTTTCTTTTCTTATCTTTTCTTTCTTATCTTCTTTTCTTCTGGTTACTTGTCAATGTTGTATGGTCACGCTTCGAGCAACTACATACCATTGATAAGTTTCATTTCTTCTCCTCTCCTCCTTTCTCCTCTTCTTCTTTATTATATTCTTCATTTTCATACTACTCCACCTCACACCCCATTACATTTTCCATAAAACTGGGTAACCTTATACATAAGTTCATGCTATTTGCATCCATGTCAGCATTTGCATATATTCAGTGTAAATACCATTCGAAGGGAATTAAAAATGCACATGCTAGCATACACAGTGTGATGCCCAAACCCCTTTTCAGGAAATCGGATAAGAGTTACATAATCAACCACCATCCAAAGTTGGTGTATTTCATAAATACTTCTAGGCTTCCCTTGGTCACAATTCTCTCTTTCCTGGACTTACCTGCACATCCTACACACTAATAACATTCTGGTAAAGGGGTTGACTACGTTGCATCACAGTTGATGCTTAGCGAAAATCACTTTGCTCATTAAAGCATTCACATGATTTCTCTCAAACCGGAGGGATGACAAAAGGACAAGCCTCCCCTAACCGAATAAAATACCTTGCTCTACATTTAATCTGAGCAAGTATCCTAGAAAAGCAAAAGAAAGAAAAATCCCTTGCTCTACATCTAATTTGAGCAAGTATCCAAAAAAAAAAAAAAGAGAAAAAAGTACTACTCACAAAGAGATAGTCATATCACAAAAGGCAAAAAATAAAAGCAAAGGCCTCAAGAGTACTACCTTCTTGAATCCCTCCAGTCCTCCGATCTTTACCAATGAGCTAGCATACAGGTTAAGTTGGCATGCAACTATAACCCACCCTATTCCAGAATGGTTAAATAAACATCACTTTCCACACACAAGTCTAGGATAGAGATCTTGTTTACCAAGATAACCTCCAATTGAGTCAAGAAGTTTTGCTCAGTTAGTCAATGGGACTGATTTTACATATTTTAATGTTCGAATCTCTTCACTAGATTTTTTTTATCCAACATCCTTGGAATAACGGAATGGATCACATCGCCTGAATACTATAACGATGCAAATGTTGTCCCTAAGCAATGTGTTTATACCTTTTAAATCTAATGCATGACATTTTACTTTTTATTTTCACACCTCATGGTAATTCATAGTCATTTAAGCCTATCATCATTCCATTCACATCTAACTATCTCTTACTCCATCTACGCTACTTATACACTACCATAAGCAAAAAGAAATAAACACAATAATGCAAATCAACACAAGTGTCGTCGAATATCATATGTATATATATATATATCTCTCAAAAACTGATGCCATAAGGCTACAATAACATGTGTGGGCCCTTACGGGTATATCATCACATATCCATGTACATACATCACCATCAAAAATGCCATACGACTACAATAAGGAATGTACCCTCATAGGCACATCTCCCCAAAAATAATCCACTCATCATGAGCATCTACAAAAATACAAAAACATCACATATCAGCCGCTCTCCCCCCCACAACCCCATAATTATTGCTATCCTCCAAGAGTCTCGCCCTCACCCTCATCCACCAGTGCTCATCCTACCGCTGCCTGTGATGACTCAGCCTCTCCAGCCTCCACCCTCTCCTTTACCCCCATCGGTATTGATGGTGCCATTCTCACTGGTGCATATGACATCGTTGGTGTTGCCACCTACTATATCATCCTACCAATCGAGGGAGTACTCCGCTCCACCTACAGATGTGACAAGAAAAGAGACCCATAATAGGTAGAAACCTGAAGGACCTTCACTATCAACTCATTTTCTACTCTCATCCTCCTGGTTGCCTCCTTCATATTAGTCACCATCAACCTCTCTTGCGCCACTCGTAGCTCTGCTACCTTCCTCTCTGTTGCCTCTAGACGTGGCACTACATCCCCTAGCCAAGCAATCTCCTGCTCCATCCTCTCTCTCACTTGTTTTACATCTTGCATAGTCTGCTCCAGCTTCTCCACCTGCACTATATGATAGGCCTTTACGAAATTTTTCTCCCTTCGTACCTCCTCCAATAAATTGTGAATCCGCTCCATGGTCTCAATCATCTCATCCTGCTCTCCTTGAATGGTATCACACTCATGCCTAAACTCATCCCGTTCAATCCTAAGCACCTCCATCTTCTTCTCCATCTAATCTACGCACACCTTGGCCTCATCTCACTCCTCTAAGGTGGCCCTCAGGTCTACCTCTATCTCTTGCCTCTCCTCCTCCAAGACTGAGCGGTAAATCACCTAAATTGTCTCCCTATCAAATAGCATATCCCTTAGCCCCTTCACCTCCCTCCTCAAATACACCACCTCACCCTCAACCTTGATCACCGCTATCAAATCCCCACCAAAATCATCCTCCTCTGCATCCGCCACAGGCATCTCCAGCCTCACCAACCAATCATCTACATCCACATCCATCAAGGTAATGTCTTCCCTCTATACACCCACACCCACCTCCTCACCACCCTTAGTTGATGGCACTGCACCACTATCACTCACCAGCCTATCTTGGTCATCACGTCATAGCCTCACCATCCTAACCAACCTATCTAGCTCCTCCTCCTCCTCCTCACCTAGCTCTGGTGATCCCACCTCCTCCTACGCCTCCACACCTCGCACTGGCGACCCTGCTCTCGCCCCTCCAGGTAGACCTACATAGGGTAGAGCTCTCATTGCCTCCATCCACTCATCCACTACACCTCACCCCAGCTTCCAACTCTATCTAGACCACCACACATCATACTTCGACATGGTCCCTACATTATCCACATCCATAACAACAATTGGCTCATCGAGAATCATGTATAGAGGTGGAACTATAGGTTGTGACCCTATGTCACCCTCTACCATATAAATATCTACAGGCAGGTCCACTCGCCCCTACACCAACCCAAACTACCGTTGTACTCTAGAAAATGAAAAGTACTCAACCTACGATATGTACTTCCCCACCAACCATCGACTACGTCAAATGCATGCCAAGTGCACTGCATCCTCACCCAACTCAGGCCCTCCATGCCATAGCCTCCACCTAACATACTCCATAGTCAGTCATCCCAGCTTCTCTTGGTGATACATCAGCTCACTTGCGCAGGCCCTCTTCTTCTCCTTATTTGCCTTCCATATCATTGCATAAGGAACCTCATCCCCCTCATGCACATGTGCCTCATTAGGTAACTGCATCGGTCTCAAGATGATCACCTGCTCCCATGCCCATATTTATAGCAGAGGACTCACACTCAGCCCTATCCTATCAGTCCTCACCACCCCATGCAGCTCCTGATATACCTGTGCCACCAATACAGGTGCCCATTCATATCTAATCCCTCGCTCTACCATATCACAAACCACCCCCATCATATTCCAGGGGAACTTAACCCCTGAAGCATCCGGTAATGCATGGCTAGCTATAAGCAGCATAGCCATCGCATGATGGATGGAGAGCCACTCCTTCCTCCAATAGGCCATGTAATCCACACCCTTCCTCGCCTCCACCTATTGCTAGTTCTCCCCAAATGTCCTCTCCAGAATAACCTTGCGCGCCTCCTTCTCCATCGTCATAATTGTAATCCCATCTATCGAAAACTGATATATACGGTAGATATCCTCCAGGGTCACCATCATCTCCCCTGTAGGTAAATGAAAGATGTTCTTGTCTAGATCCCACCTCTGACACAATGCTGCTATAAATGCATGGTTCACATGAACCTCACACATCACCCATACCCCATACAATCCCACTGTCTTCAACCACCCCACATCATCCACCTTCCACTCATCCTCCAAGGACTTCCTACACCTTCGCACACGATGGCATATAAAAATCTTCTTCACCTGCCATCACACACACATCACATGTCAAAAATCCATCAGGATATTATACATAATCATTATACATAGCAATGTAAAATAAACGCATGCATTTTAATTATTTTTTTGCCATCACTCGAAAATATGTATTTTTTGTATATACATGCTTAATAATTCATTGTATCTATTCCACATGCACACACACACACACACATACAAAAAAAAACAAAAACATTGGTTCGCACTCCACACGTGTGAACCAGTGGTTCGCACTCTAGGCATGCGAACCAGTGGTTCGTACCCCAACCGTGCAAACCACCCGAACCGGCCAAATTTTTGCATGACCCGATTCGAAATAATGCAATCATTACAACCATGCACTCCATGCAATCAAAAAAATGCCAACACGTGCCAAAAAAGCACAAAAAACAATGTAAAACCCTCCCCAGACATGCAACACAAAGCGATCAAAACAAATTCAAAACATGCATGCAAACATAAATCCGGATACCCACTTGGCCAATTAACACACCCCATGCGTCAGTTTTCACATGCATATAGGTTTCACATCAGGTCACTCACACACATTCCCACATGCCAAAAAGGTACATGCAAAAACAAACAGCATATTAGGATACCCATTTGGCCCATTTTACACAAAGTACACGAATTACAACCAATTCATACCCCCACCATCGTTTCACGGTGTTTAAAGCCAAAAGTTCATTTTAAAAAACCCTCTTTAAAACACACAGTTATCGAGAGAGAAAAATACACCTACCTCGGGTATTCCTACCCCCGAACTCGTGCTCACCAATGCGCTCGCCATCTCGTCCCATCCGTTTCACCCTCCAGCAGCACTCTGTTCCATTTACTTTATCTCCTCCACCTCTCCATCGTTGTCGGCGTGCATAAAATGACGTCAAAAATCCAAATTTTCCCTTAAAAATCCATGTTCATGCCGGTTCCCACGCCAACCGTGCGAACCGTCCGGTTCGCACACCAACCGTGTGAACCTACCGCTCGACCCCCAAAATCTGTCATTTACCCACAATTACATCCAAACTTTTACCTAATCATCATTTTCATTAATTTTCAGGCCCAATTTTACACATTTTGCATTCTCTTCATCAACCGTCTCATCGCTGATCGTCATTTTCTCCGTCATCAATTTATCGCTTGAGGGGGTAATCATCCAAAACATCCACATATACCTTGCATATGGTCAAATAACCAAACATCCAATCATGGATATAACAAATGCCCAAGAAAATTTTTGCTGAAGATTATCTCAAGTCCTTATGCTAGGACAGATACAAAACAAGGAAATTTCTCTTCTCGATCAAAATCCAATCCAAAAGTAAATCAATGTTTGATAGGCTCTAAAACGCCTCTGACTATAGAAACCTCATGGATTCCAATCTTTATAGTGGCAGTCATAAGACCACTTGTGAATGAAGCTCCTGAAAGTTCTACCCCATGGCTCCAAAAATCTATCAAATGTTGTCAAAAGAGCTCATCAATCAATCAAAAGAAAACATTAGCAAAGGTATTTGTTCGTTCAAAATTGAAGTATTTATAATTGATCATAATGTAAGGTAATGATACGCTTTCCTCCAAAAGCAATCATTCATAAACCACTTTTTATCAATGTAAAATGCGAACTAGAAAATATTATTCAGCAACAGGTTTAAATAATACAGCAACAGCCGGGAATAGCACACCGGCGTAAACTGAACTATTACAGGAGTTGTAACAGTATCTAAATAATGTAATACAAACAAATTAGTAAACATACGCTAACATCCCCCTTTATTACATTATTTGGGTAATGTAATAACTAATAGCTATACTAGACTACTAACATCCCCTTACATCATTTTGCAATACAAAGTGAGCTGCGAAACAATTCAAATTTGACACGTCCAAGTGCCTTAGTGAAAATGTCCGCAACTTGAGCATCGGTGGGAATGTCTGAAGCTGAATTCGGTGCTTTGGAACTTCATCTCGAATGAAATGACATTGTGTGTCAATGTGCTTTGTTCTTTCATGATGGGTTGGATTCTTGACGAGGTTCAGAACACCCTGATTGTCGCAAAACAAGTGTATTGGAGATTTTGATGGATGGCCCATACTTGTCAGAATGCGACGTAACCATATCACTTCGCACACAGCTTCACGTGCGGCGCGATACTCTGCCTCTGTTGATGAAATAGCAACCACCTGTTGCTTCTTGCTGTGCCAAGAGACAGGACCGGATCCCAGATGAAAAATGTATCCAGAAGTTGACTTGCGATCATCAAATGATCCGGCATAGTCGGAGTCCGTGTATCCTTGCAAGAAGAATTTGTTGTTCCTCTTGTATTCTAGGCCATATTCCATAGTACCACGGACATAGTGAAGAACACGTTTTCTTGCTTTCCAATGAGTGGTCTTAGGCTCCTGCATGAACCTCGAAAGATAGTTGACGGCAAATACGAGATGCGGCCTAGTATTGGTCGGATATATGAGACTCCCAATCAGCTGTCGATAGAGAGTACCATCTACGAGGTGAATCATCATATCGCGATAAGCTGAAGTCCATTCTCCATCGGAGTTGCCATTGGCTTGCAATCGGTCATGCGATATTTTTCCGGCAATGTCTTGGCATATTTTTTACGAGACACTTTGATGGAGTGCTCCTTACGGCTGAATTCCAGGACCAAGACGGTAATGGAGAAGTCCGAGATCTGTCATCTCAAAAGATTTGCACAAGTTTCTTTTGACGAGTAGAGATCATAGTTTACGAACTCCCTGTAATGAGCGAGATCATCCACATAGAGTACAAGCAACACTATCTCGGAACCCTGTTTCTTGAAATAGAGGTTTGCATCCGACGGACATCTCTTAAATCCATGCTTGCATAAGGTGATTGTCCATTTTTATATACCAAGCTCGAGGAGCTTGTTTCGGACCATATAAGGATTTGACCAATTTGCAAACCTTACGCTCTTGGCCTTCCACTTCAAATCCTTACGGTTGAGTCATGTAGACTTCTTCTTGGAGATCACCATTTAGAAAGGCACTTTTGACATCCATCTGGTGAACTTTCCACCCATATTGTGCTGCCATAGCACACATAACTCGAATTGTGGTCATCCGAGCAGTAGGTGCAAAAGTTTCCTCGTAGTCAATGCCTTCCTTTTGAGCATAGCCCTTTGCAACAAGACGGGCCTTATGCTTATCAATTGTTCCATCTGCCTTGTACTTGACTTTATATACCCATTTGCGGCCAATGGGTTTCTTTCCATGCGGCAGATCAACAAGCTTCCAAGTTTTATTTTTCATCAAAGACTCATACTCTGTATCCATAGCGGCCTTCCATGAGGCTCATTGAGAGCATCTTGCAGCGATGCGAGGTTCAAGATCATCTATGGTAGACATGAATGCCACTGTCATCATCAATATCCATATCCTCTACTTCTGTACTTGGAGTTACAGAAAGTTCCTCAAAAGATTGACAAAGATCATCAACCTCACCAGTTTCTTTGGCTTCTTTTTCCTTTTGAGCCATATTGCGTGTACGAGGTCTATCCAAGTTCAAATTGGGAGGAGTGGATAAATTTGCGTCTATGATTGTATTTGTACACCATTTTGGATTCTTCTTCGGTGGTGTTGAAGAAGATGTAGAAGGACCTCCTGTCTGTGTTGACGAAGGAATCTTCTCTTCCTTAGATTCCACAAGATCTAGGTGTACTTTAGATGTGCTCTGTGATGTGAAAGCTTCATCAAAGACAACATCTCTGCTGACATGAATTTTCTTGGTCAAAGGATCTATCAAACGATATCCTTTAGAGTGCTCATCATAACCAAGAAAAATACATCTCAGTGTTTTCTCATCTAGCTTCTTCCTTTTCTCTTTCGGTATGTGCATGAAAGCGTGACATCCAAAAATACGTAGATGAGATATGGAGGGTTTTCGACCACTCCATGCTTCCTGTGGAGTCATTCCTTTTAGGGCCTTTGTGGGTGCCCTATTCAACGAGATATCTTGCGGTGGTGACGGCTTCTGCCCAATATTGTTGCCCAAGAGTAGCTCCTGTGAGCATACAACGAACCATTTCCATGATAGAACGGTTCCTTCTCTCGGCAACTCCATTTCTTTGAGGAGTATAGGCGATTGTTAACTGTCTCTTGATTCCATGCTTATCTAAGAATGCAAAAAATTCATTAGAGGTAAACTCTCCCCCTCGATATGAGCGGAGGGTTTTAATAGAAGCTCCTGACTCCTTCTCAACGGATTTCTTGAACTGCTGGAAGAATGCGAAAGCTTCATTTCGAGTTGGAGAAAGAAAACCCACATCTTTCGTGAGTAGTCATCTACGAATAGCTGAAAGTACCTCTTCCCTCCACAAGTGTTGGGTGTGAAAGGACCGCACGGATCGGTGTGAATTAACTCCGAAGGTTTTCGTGCTCTTGTTGAGCTCTTCTCAAATGGTACTCTATCTTTGCTTTCACGCTAGCGGTCGAGCACACTGGCAATGTGGCGAAAAGGGAAGGAAGACCCTTTACCATCTCATACTTATTGAGCTCAAGTAAGTAGCCAGAACTAAGATGCCCATATCTATTGTGCCATAGGGAAGTTGCCTCCTTGGTAGAGACAGTCATGGCAACATGTGGAGTAGAGATAGCATCTAGTGCAAATAAGTCGTGCTTATATGAAGCTGTTGCAATCTGCTTACCCTTCCTGGTAATAGTACAACACTTCTTTCCATTCTCAACACGAAAGTTGACAACCATATTTCTATCCAGGATTTGTGTCACTGACAACAAATTGTTAGCCAATCCCGGAACATAGAGGACTTTGTCAATCGACACTTGCCATCGGGAAGAGTGGCTGAAGCTGTACCCTCTCCACTGAACCACTGTAGGTTTTATCATCGGCAATGGTGACGGGTTTGCCCTCTTTGGCCACAAATGATTCAAACCACGATCGCATCGCCGATCATATGTTTGCTAGCTCCGGAATCGACATACCAAACGGGATCCCTCTGTGTGGAATCTGTGGTAGTCATGAGCACCTTGTGTGCCCATTCAGAATACGAGTCAGATTCTTCAACAGCAACATTCACCTGGGGTTGCTTGTTTTTATTTTGTGGTTTGTTTTGGCCTTTCTGCTTGTTCTTATGCCAACACCTGTTGGTGTCATGGTTGTCTTTCTCACAGATCTTGCACCACCTCTTCTTATGTTGAGGTTGTTTGCCTTTTCCTTTCGTATCTTGTTGAGAATTTCCTCCTTTACGAAAGTTGCCTCCTTTTTGCCCATTACCTTTCTTCCTAGAACCACTGCTGTTGGTGTATAGGGCTGTATTGGAAGAATCATCCTTGTGAAGTTGGCGTGCCTCCTGTTGTTGAAGCCAGATTGACCAACTCGATGTAGGTAATTTGTCGTTGAGACACCTGGATGGAGGTTATCAACATATCAAATGAAGAAGGTAAAGCTCTCATCACAAGTGAAATGAGAAGCTTTTCGTCCACAGTATCTCCCAAAGAATTCAATTTCTCTTTCAATTCAGACACTCTGCACAGAAAGAGTTCAACTGTTTCACCCTGTCTCAAACTCAGGTTATGAAGTTGTTGTTGAAGATGAAGAATGGTGGAATCATTCTTTCCCTCATAGATTGTTCTAAGGGCATCCCATGCCTCTTTACCACTTGCTTTG
This sequence comes from Wollemia nobilis, assembly GCA_028583015.1. Taxonomy (NCBI): domain Eukaryota; kingdom Viridiplantae; phylum Streptophyta; class Pinopsida; order Araucariales; family Araucariaceae; genus Wollemia; species Wollemia nobilis. The sequence continues at coordinate 7,323,416 of JAQPPZ010016931.1, forward strand.
TCGGCTATATGAGGTTGCACTTCATCTGAAACAGACAAACAAAATGAGCACCTTTGCTCGATTGTCTTTCTTGTCAAAAGCTATTTGATCTGCGGAAGGACACTGTGGATCCTGCTGTTGGTGAAGGCCTAGTTGTTACTCCAGTAACAATATCCCACAAATCTTCCATTTGGAGAATTGCCTTCATCTTATGTTTCCATGGTGTATAATTTGGACCTTTCAATAAGCGATGAGGATCAGTCATCAACTTTGCAACAGCGGCCATAGTGAAGGTTCCTTATATCACCAATTGGTCCCCCTTTCGATATACCTTTTGCTAGGCCGTTATACCGTACAAAATACCCGCCCTTACGTGAGGGAAACTATAGGTATTTAGAAAGATCAACAAAAATCACCCGCCCTTACGTGAGGGAGACTATAGGTGAGTTTTAGAGATCATACGATACGTGGAACATAAGCGGTGCTGAAAGGGAATCGCCTTGTTGATGGCACCTACCATAGAAGATTCTTCTCATGCGTGGGGCGTAACTTCCCCTAAACACTATGAAGAATACTTCGTCAGGATTTACGCCTAAACACAAGTGCGATAAAGGGTAGTGGATGGAGTAAAAAAATGCAAAAATGGCTAACTTATCTCTCCCAGACGATTTATAGAGAACAAGCTCAGACGTCGTTGTAGCAGCTATATTAGGCGGCGGATACAGTAGCCAAATCACGACGGCTTTACCTGTAAGTGCTGGCCGGAGGTATCACAAATACCGAACAGTTGCGAGTGCAATAAATTGCACGGATGGGTTTTAATTATTCTGGGGACTTAGGGAGTGTATTTGATTTTTTTAATTTTTAATGTAGTAGTGCAAAAAATGAAATATGCAACATACAACATAAAAAGTGCCCACAAGAATTAACCCACAAGGTGTCGGTCACAGCCGAAAATGCACCTTTTACAATTCGCCAAATTGCTTTTTCAGAAAATTACTCACATTCCCCCTTTGATTTTTTGAAAAAAATATCCCCCCTTAAAAAAAATCTCTTTAACAAAGCATTTTAATAATTATTATATATTTAAAGTTAAAATAAATAATTTTAATTTATATAGTTTTAAAACTTATGAAAAAATAAATTAAAATTAAATTTTAATTTATAAAGTTTAAAAAACTATAAAAAAATAAATTAAAATTAAAAATTTTAACTAAAAAATAATAATTAAAAAAAACTTTGAAAAAAAAATTATACCTTTGAAGGGGGAGTCGGCGGGATTTGAACCCCCGACCTGCAGGCTCCCAGAGCCTTACCGCACGGCTCACGACCACGTGAGCCAGCGGGCTGATCCGAAAGGATCAGTGGAGCCCCTCGTATTTGAGCTGCTGCCCGAGCGCAGGTTCCTCCTCTGCAAATCGCGGCCTCGCCGCTGCAGCTTCCTCCGCACGTTTTTTTTTTTCAGCGTCGCGGTCCTTCCAGCGACACCCGCGTTTCCAGCTGCACGTTCAACGGGGGGGGTTGCGTGCTGGACGCACTGTTTCCAGCGCGGGGGAGGGTCTTCCTTTTTTTTTTTTTTACACCCCCGCGATGCAGCGCGTTCGACGGGGGGGAGGAGGAGCGGACCTCCTGTACCTCCCCTCAACGGGGGGGTCCCTCGCGACGCTCCTACGCGCGTCGCGCGCGTCCCTCCTGGACGTGTCTGCATGCGGGTGCAGACAGATGTCTGCGCGTGTCCTTCCTGGACGCGTCTACGCACGGACGCGGACAGACGTCTGCACACATCCCTCTTGGACGCTGCGCGCGTCCTTCCTGGACGCGTCTGCGCACGGACGCGGACAGACATCTGCGCGCGTCCCTCCTGGACGCGTCTGTGCACGGACGTCTAGGGGAGCGGACCTCCTGCGTCCCTCCTCTGCATCTGCACGTATCGCGAAGCTCTGCGCGCGGGGACGTCTGCTCAGCGGGGGGGCGGAATATTTTTTTTAATTTCGCTGCAGGCCTCCTCAGCTGCAATCACGCGACGAAAAAAAAAATTTAAAAAATTTTTTGCACTGCATTGTTGAATAACGTCGTCCGCCTCCAGCCTCTCCCTTCACGCCACTGGCTCTGATGCCATGTAAAATGCGAACTAGAAAATATTATTCAGCAACAGGTTTAAATAATACAGCAACAGCCGGGAATAGCACACCGGCGTAAACTGAACTGTTACAGGAGTTGTAACAGTATCTAAATAATGTAATACAAACAAAGTAGTAAACAGTACGCTAACAATCAATGCGTCTCTCTCGCAATCATCCACAATTCATCAATCGCAAATTCTTTGCCTTCCAAATCACCTCATTAATCCATATCATTAGTTTTTGTACTAAATTGTGTTTCACATAATCCAGTACAAAACGGGTAAAATGTAAACACCTAAAAGTCACACATTGTCCCTATTCCCATTTCTACGGTCAATCAATTTGCAAAGCCTTCGAAAATTGCATAAAATGGCTAAAATCACTATTCATCACCATTAACCCCTTTGGGCTAGCCAAGCCCCTTCCTACGCTTAACCATAGGTTCTCATGCGACCTCATGCCAACTCAACTAAGGTTGAAACCTTTACCATGGTCAAAAAGTCAACATTTTGGTCTAATTATGCTTTATGGCTAATTACATATTTCATTAGATCTAATCTTGATTTAATTAAAAGCCTCCATCTCACCTAGTCTACTTTGACTAGCCTAGCCTTCCACCTCACCTAGCCTAGCCTAATCTAGCCCTGCCACCTTTCCACCTAAATATTTCTCCACCTCACATCCCCCTGGGTCATTAATGCAAGATGGAGACTTTTGCACACAAAAATCATTGTTTAATCCTAAGATATTTCAATAAAGTTGAGTATTAATGATAAATTGATATATATGCTAAATCATCATTACTTTTGGAGGGGTGAGGGATTCTCTCACCCAACCTCAATTATGACCCGGGACATCTTAGAGGACACCTCTTTGGTGGACACCTCACCACTGCTACCTCACAGGGGACACCTCATCTCCTTTCTCTCACCTTGGCCCACTCTATAAATAGAAGGTCATTCTCACCTTTTAACAACAACACACTTTTGCATACCGAAACTCTACCGAAATCACTACTGCCATTACATCCATCACACAACCATCATATGAGTATCACAATCAACTTGTTTTCTTCTCAATACTGTTTGGTGAATGATATAGGTTGAGAATCCTGCCAAGAGTGCACTTTTAGAAGATCAAACCAGACAAATTTCAAGAAAATAACCAATCCTGAGCATCCAAAGAAGCTACCTGAAAAATACAGTCGAAAAAGAATCATTTTGCACCTCACACGTGTGAACCACTCGGTTCGCACCCTAGGAGTGCGAACCTCTACAATAGGCACCATAATCACTCGGACAGGTAAGAACATCATAGTTTATTGTTTTATGTTGTTCTTAGCAATCTATTTCATGTTTTGAACACTTTTATGAGTCTTTTGTCTTCATAACTACGGGGTTTGACTGAGGTAAACCTCCCAACGTACTAATAGGATTTTGCAGGTTTTCCAGGTCTAGCAAAGCACAAGGAAATATCTCCAACAAGTGGTGGCTCACGAGCAAGAAGCCCACCTACATCAAGGAACCCAAGAAGATGAATCTTGTTGTCTTTGTACCATATATGAGAGGGCTTCCTAAGGGAAGACCTCATTGTAGCCTTCAAGGCAAAATTGTAAAAGGATATAAGTTCTTGTACCCCCTTTTATGATTATCAATACAAATACAGTATATTATTTGATATTGAATGAATGTCTTAGCGACTCTTTTTGGTAGTTTCAATTGTTTTATATCTAAATATCCATTTTAATTAATTTATTTATATTTAAATTATAGGTGTTTGTGCTTCTTAACTTTTACATGTTATATTATTAACCAATCACAAGAACTAAACCAATTTAATAATACTTTTAAAAATAATTATTTTAAAAATGCATTACTAATAAATTAAATATTGTCGAGCATCTAAAGGAAACCTTGGATTGGATGGAGCAAGGGGAGTTATCAGAGATGAGGATGGTAGCATTGTGGTGGCTTATGTCGAGCATCTTTCCATGCAAAATTCCTTCTTTTTTGAGGTCAGAACGACTTATCAAGGTATATTGATTCTACAAAATTTAGGGATAAGGAAGGTGTCGAAAGGCGACTCCTTCATCCTAATTAGTTTGCTTAATTCGAACAAACCTCCAAATTGGCACTTAAGAAATATGGTGGTCAAAATGATAAGAATCCTCTAGGGTATGGAGGAAGTTTAGATTACCCATATTTGGAGAGAAGGGAAAAAATTGGTTGACTTCTTGGTCAATTGGGAGGTTGCTCACTTTGGCAAGTTTGAGTGGAGGTCTAATTTTCCTAAAGAGTTGAATGGCCTTTTCATCGCAAAAATTATTGATCTGTTCTTGGAGATCGTATGGGGTATCCTAGGGGGTTGGGGTGACCTTTCCTTGTGCCACGCTTCCCAGGGATTGCCCGTTGGCAATGCTTCTCCTTTCCCCGTTGGTGGGCCCTGGTGGTTTTTTCAAGTGTACTCTATGGTTGGTTGCACTAACATCTTCTGTGCTGGTTTCCCTACAATTTTCTAAAGGTCCTTATTTTCCCTCGTGGTTCGATTGACTTCAAACCTAGTTGTTGTTTTTCGTGTGACTTGTAGACCTATTTTTTCCTTTAAATGCTAAGTTATCGAAGAAGAGAAAGATCAAGGAGGCTTCACTAGTTAAGATTGTCAATCCTAATTCGGATGACCTGACGGTTGTGAAAAATATTTTTTGTCTGAAGGGCTGGTTCCTCTTGGCACTCCTTGTGTGGGATCCTAATGCAATTGTCTCCAGGCTATCAATATCATTGAAGACAAACAGAGGTCTATCCTAGGCACTCTAAAAGTTGTAGTTGAATTCATGGAGGATGTGAATCGACTCCTGGGCCATTTGCTGTAGAATGTTTCCTCAGGAAAAAATATTGTTTATTAATCTCAGGTGATGCCTTGGAGCTGTCTAGGTATCTTCCTATTTGTAGGTTGTTGATCCCACAACTTTGGGAGTGGATGACCTGGTTTTATGTCTGTGCCCTGTAGGATGATCGGGTTTTGTTTGTCCTGTTTGGTGGTCCTCTAGTTGGTTTTTTTGGTGGGTTCTTTGTATTGGCCTCCTACAGAGTGAATGTTTCAGGTTTCGGGACCCTCTCAAAACCCTCACCTTTCAATTAATAAAAAAAATACATTAAATATTACAAATCTAAAGATTATTAATATTATCATTTAGTTAAAATAAAGTTTTAGATTTTAATATATCTAAAAACAAATATTATTTGAGCCATATTCATGTATTTAGGCACATATTAATTTATAAAACATATACTTAGTAATATGAATTTTATTTTTAATCATAAATTAAAGTGATTAATAAAAATAATTTTTAAATTAAATAACATGAGCTTCAAACCCAAGTTCAAATCTTGTCAAACATAATATGTACATAGTAAAAAATTATAGATTTTTTTTTTAAATTTAAATATCAACCTAAATATTGGAATTGAATTGGGAGAACTAGGGTTTGAGGCAAAGCGATGGCAAAATGCAAGGCTTAGGTTGGGACTTTTCTGCATCAAACTATGTTCAAAATAATTGCAAGTACTTTTTATTTTTTTTTATTTTTCTCTTGGTGTGAATTGTTAGGGTTTTTCAATTTTATGTGGTTTTCAGTGGCTCCCAACCTTGGTGGGTCATCAAATAGTGCTGGAAATATTGAGGAGAAGTTAAGCAAAAATGAAACCCACATAACATCCCCAAAAAAATTTACTACTGATGATTCACAAGTCAATTAAGGAGATGTGTCCTTCAACAACAATCTTTTGCAAAAATAGTTAAAGGTAATAGTAGAAGAGAGGTTATCCCTTTCCTGGTGCTTTCAGTGATGTAAAAGGTTTTAAATGATTGTGGCATGGTGGTTATAGGGGTAGACTACACGAAGATCTATGTGGTGGCTTTCGAGGTAGACAACATAGAATATTGTGGTGGCCATAAAAAGTTGGACAATCTGCCTAGATTCGTGGTGGTTATCGATTCCACCATGTAAAATAAAATAAAATAAAACAAGAGAGAGGTCCACACAGAGGCATAAGTTGGAAAATAAATGCAAGAATCTAACAAACAAAAAGACATAGAACCAAAGCAAACACGAAGAAATGGATGTTTTTCTCAAGCAGACTCAGTTCTTATCCTTGAGATTTCAGAAGAATTAATTGTAGAAGACATCATGTACAAATACACCCATGCTTTGATTTGTAAATTTGTGGGGTTGAGGCCATCCCATCATTTCTTATACAACTAGGCAAGGAAACATTGGGATCCCCAAGGAGAAGTTGATATTTTGCTTCTTTCAAATGGGTACTTTGTAGCAGATTTTATATTGGTATCAGATAGAAACAAGGATTTTGAAATGGGACCATACAACATTGGATAGGCAGGTTTATTCATGCAACCCTGGTGACCTGCATTCGATCCTCATGTGGAGCCATCAACCACCCCAATATGGCCAAAGATCTTTACTCTCCTCCTTAAATTTTGGAGAGGATATCATTGGGATGATTGGTAATCTCTTGGGCACATATATAGGAATATCACAAGAATTAGTAGAGGGGGATCAACAACATATGCAATGATATGTGTGGAGATGGACCTGGAAAGGCCACTCTCGACAAAATTTAATTGTGAGTGGGAAGAAATACATGGATACAATAAGTGGATTATGAATCAATTCCTTTTAGGTGTAGAGCTTGCCATGAGTATGGGCATCTGGTAAGAAAATGCCCTAAAATAGGGAGAGAGGAGATGCATAAACCTAAAACTAATCCTAAAAACCCTCCCCCATAGAAAGAAAATGATGAAGGATTTCAAACAGTAAAAAGAGGAGTCCAAATAAATAATTATCAAGCAAGAGGATGAAATCTAACTAAAGCAAGAAAAATGAACCAACACCCATATTGGAGGGCATCTTCTAATAAATATAAAATCCTTAAATTAGATGATCCAATGGAAGGGCAAGAGGATTCAAAGGTGGAACCAATCAATGACAAGGGCCAAAAAAAAGAAAGAGAACAATAGATCCATCGAGAGTACACCCCCATCCCACAAGAGACAAACCCCTCCCAAATTATAATTGATCAAAATTTTAAAATTGGGGAGAGTCAAAAAAATCAGAAGATTATGACACAACAACAAGAATCAGAGACATCTAGGTCCCAAAAAAATGACTTGTTAGGGGCTTAGGAAGAGCAACAACAAACACTAGAGATATCTATGTTTTAATAAAATGATATGATAGGGGCAATGATAGTACATGTACAAGATCAAAATCCATCAAAATATATCATTATGGGAGTGGCAAAGAAAAACAGAGAGAAGCCAACACTAGGAATCGTCCAGATAGAGAAGCAACCAAAGAATGCAAGTTTAGAAAGGGTGGGAAGAAAAACAAATAAGGATAAAATATAGCAACAAGGAGAACAAATGAGAGAATTTGGATTGGTGAAGTCCATTTCCAACTTCTACAATACAAACCCTCAATGATTATAAACACATGGAATGTAAGGGGTTTAAACAACCACCCTAGACAATTGGTTGTTAAGAAAATGATTTTAGAACACAACCCAGATGTGGTTTTGCTACAAGAAACTAGAACTTCCTTAGAAGCTATGGAAAATATTTCCAAGAAATGTTGGGGGTAGGCAAATTTTATGGCCCAAGCCTCTCAAGGATTTTCAGGAGGAATAACCACTTTATGGAATAAAAATTGCTTTCAATTGATGGACTTAGCTTCAGCCAAAGGTATCCTCATGACCAAACTTAGGGAGAGGGACTTTGGGTTGGTTTGTATGATAATTAATTTGTATGTCATGATAGAGGTACGAGCTCAAAAAATCCTATGGAAGTTAGTACAACAGTTGAGGGAAACCCATCAAGAAGACTTTTGGATAGTGGGAGGGGATTTAAATGCTAAAATGTCAGTGCAGTATCAAGAAGGAGGTTTGACCCAGCTCAATGAGAAGAATAGGTTGTCGTTGGCTCAATCAGAGTACCTAGATTGGATTGACATACCCCCACCAAGATGCAGTAACACATGGACTAATAAGAGAAAAGGAGCATTCACAATCAAATCTAGATTAGATAGGTTTCTTGTGGGGGAGAAAGTCTCCACCCTTTGGCATTGTAAATCACAAATTTTTGAACCGGTTAGCATCTGACCATTTTACAATATCTATCTACATATGAAAAAGGCCTCAGGTAAAGAATCGTCCTTTTAGATTTGAAACTTTTTGGCTCCAAAATAATGACTTGCCAAAGCTAATGAAACAGTAGTGGGAACAAGGAAAACTAGAACATGGAACAACATAATTTTAGCTTCAATCCATATTAAACTTTATCAAAGGCAAATTAAAAAAATGGAGTAAATTTCATCAAACAAATTTCCATAAACAGAGAGAAAATATTTCAGTTTGAGTTCAATAAATAGCAAAAAGGATTCGCTCAAAACCTATCTCTGAAGAGCTTCTCCACAAAGAAAGTTTTTTGATGCAAGAGGAAGAAGAGTTAGACAAGAAAGAGGAAGCCTACTGGAGACAACGAGCAAGAATAATCTGGTTGCAAGAGGGAGACAGGAATAAAAAGTTTTTCCATCACTCAACCATAACACGTAATCACTATAATCGGATTGATGCCTTATCCACAAGGGATGGAAACAGGGAAACTACTACCCTAGGTGTGCAAGAAATTGCAAATAACTTTTTAACTTTATTTACTACAAATCCACACCTTTCCACTTAGCACAAAGAGGAAATTTTAGAAAGCATACCAATTTTAATTACACAGAAACAAAATTAGGAGCTCTTAAGAGAGATTAGAGAGGAATAAGTTAAAGAAATAGTTTTTGATATGCAGACATGGAAGGCCCCAGGTCCATATGGATTTCCAGTAGAGTTCTATAAAGCCTATTGGAATATAATTGCAAAGGATGTAACCCAAGTAGTTGAAGTCAGGACTAGTGGAAGAATCCTTAAAGCCTTGAATCACACCTTTTTGGCTCTCATCCCGAAATATGGAGATATGTAAAATATCACTAACTATAGACCAATTGCTCTATACAATGTGGTTTAGAAGATCATAAGAAAATTGATGGAAAATAGGTTGAAACAAATCTTACTTGGTTTAATCTCTCTAGGACAAGGGGGATTTGTGTAGGGTAGACAAATTCTGGACGGAGTTCTAATAGCACAAGAAACCATTTTCGAGCTTTGCCAAAAGGAAATAAAGGTTTGTTTCTTAAGCTAGATTTATCCAAGGCATATGACAAAGTAAGTTGGGAATTTTTAGCCCAAATACTGCAAAAATTTGGTTTTAGCAAAGAATGGATAAAATGGATTATGGAATGCATCTCTATAGTTTCTTTCTTAGTGCTCATCAATGGTAATTCATCCCAACTATTCAAAGATTCTAGAGGAATCCAGTAAGGGGATAAACTTTCACCATTTTTGTTCATTTTTATGGAGGGCTTGGGAAGACTCATACAAAAGAGGAACGTAGAGAATACCATTTTAGGGGTAACAATAAGCAGGAACATAAAGATTACTCACCTTCAATTTGTGGTTGACATAGGAATATGGGGGGAAGCAATAATAAGAGAAGCAACCAATATCAAAAAAATGTTGGAGTGCTACATAGCGGCTACTAGACAACTACTAAATGAAGAAAAATCAATAGTGGTTTTTTAATGTGATAAAAAAAATTAAGAGAACGGATAACCCACATCCTTAGATTCTCAAAGGCATCACTGCCCTTAGAATATTTGGATATCCCCTTAACAGAGAAGGGCCTCAAAAATAAATATTGGAAATCAATAAGAGATAGAATCCACTCGAATCTTTTGCATTGGACCTATATGTGGTTAAGTTTTGGAGGAACAGTAACATTGCTTAAATCAGTTTTACAAGCAATTCCAGTGTTTAAATTCTCCATTTTAGCTACCCCAAAGAGCATCTTAAAATATTTGGACAAGATGATGAGACACTTTATTTGGTCTAGAGTGCAGGGTAACCATACAAGGGCACTAATCAGTTGGGACAAGGTTTGCAACTTGCAAGCTTAAGGAAGTTGGAGGTTTGGGAATTAGAAAAACAATGACAAACAACCAAGCTCTAACAACCAAGTTGTATTGGAGATAGCTAACTCATCCTGACCAACTCTGGAGCAAAGTATTGAAAGTTAAATACTATCCCTCACAAAATACAAAAGATCTTCCTAGTCTTCCAGTATCAAGAGAGGGATCAGAGACCTGGAAATCTCTAAATAAAGGAGCATCACTTATCAAAGAAGGGTTATACTAGAAAGTGGAAGATGGTAAAACTGCTAGGCTGTGGGAAGATTCTTGAGAATATTTTCCCTCATTATTGATCAATACCCCCACTTAATAGTACTCAAGGAAAACTTTCAGAGCAAAGGGTGGAATCTCATAAGCCACTAATTACAAATGCTAGATCAACTGCAAAACAATCTTAGTTAGTGGCAAGTCCCAAAGGAGTTGAGGGAAGAATGGGCTGAGGAGAAAAGAGAACTGAAAGAAATATTAGATAGACAAAATTGGCCAAGGAGTAATGGACTTGATCAACTTGATTGAGGACATACCCAATTAGGAATTTATACTATCAATGAAGGTATCCAAAGCACTCAAATTGGTCCAAAGCCCCCTTGGTTGCATTTATGGCAACCCATAGGATGACTAAAGATAAATTGCTTTATGTGGTTGGTTGCACATAATAGTAATATGACTCATGATAATATGAGAAGATTATTGGACCCAATTGGTGTGTAATGTGTCACCAAGAGGAGGAAACAATGGGCCACCTCCTTTTTTTGTGTCCCTATGCCCAAACAGTCTCGAGTTTGTGGTACAATATTTTTTGTCAATAAGAAAGATTCATTCTCATTGAGAATAAATTTTGGGACTATTGGAAGACCAATAGATTCAAATCAAAGACCTTGAAGATAGCTTGGAATTTGGATTTGGGTTTCATCTGCTGGAAACTTTGGTTGGAACGTAATAACAAGATTTTCAATGAGGATTTTAGACCAGAGGAAAGAATCTAGGGCACTCTAATTAGGAAATTTTTAGATATAGTGCAGGCTAAAACCCAAGAGGACTCTCAAATGGCAGAGGATGAAGCAGATATAGGACACAACTCCAAAAACAATTGCAATATGGGAACTAAGAAAGGAAGGATAAGAATAGAAAGAGGGCTTTATAGGCTCAGGATGAAGTCTATGGATTTAAAAGGAAAGGGCAAATGGAACACCTTTAAGGGTCATCCAATAGGGACTAAAACTTCTAAGAGTTGGATAGTCAAAGGAACAGAGTTGTGCCGCATTTTGAGCCTTGCCAAGAAAGGCAGGTTATCAATAATAAATGTATAATTTGAGTTTTTTCAATAAAAATTTTACCTGTTTCTAAAAAAAAAAAGTATTAACCTAAATATTATTTTTTTAAATTTAAATTACTACCAAAACATATTATAAAAATATTATTCTCTATAATTTATTTGTAAATATTTAATAATTTATTTCAAAATTTACATAGGGGATTAGGTTAGTGTGAGAAAACCTTACGACATATGATCGATGTTCACAGTTGGGCATCCCATCCCAACCATGACCTCTCATAAGGGTGAAATCTAAGCTTATCAACAGGGGCCAAACACACAGTCACACACACACACACACACTTTCCCATATTGTGGTTTGAACCTTGAACCTCCCAAAAAAAAGCTAAATCTCGAATCGTTGCATTTTCCCCCAAGAAAACCTTTTTATTACATAGGGGAATCGATAACACCATTCGGTGTTGTCACTATAACCCCTGTGTCACAACCCGCCTGTTGGACTTCCTAAAAGATATTAATTGATCCAAAGGATCAATTAATACTTGAATTTTAAACATTGACCAAACCTTACTAATGCTACCAAGCATTAATAAGAGGATCTAATTGATAAAATCTAGGGGATGGTAAAACCTAAAGATCCTATAAAATCCCTAATTAAAGACTAATTACACTCTACCAAGTTAATTGGAAGGGTTTTGAATGCAATTGGGATTTTGGTAAGGTTTTGGAAAAATAAAATAAGACTTTTGCAAAAAGATTAATTTGGGAAATTATAATTTATAGAAGTGATTTATTAGGATACACCTAATTTATTTCAATTAAAGAGCCTACAAATATTTATCCAATTTTAAATTGGGCCCCAAAAAGGACAAGGTTATAAATTAATAATAAAATGTACATATTTGTCTAGTGGGTGAACTATTCTACATTTCACATGATTCCTTCCCAATAGTATTAATGCAGGCTTTGCAGTTGCACTTGGGAAAAGAGGTGGTCAAAAAATGAGCAAAGTACTCCCACCTTACCCTCTCTTGTCTTGTCCCTAATTTTTAAATGATAAAATAGAATCCTACTATTTGGGTGAACTCCAAAAAGGTTTTCTTTTAATATTTTATTAATAAATCCACCCTTTTTGCTCATGAGAGAAAGAAGAGCTGGAAAAAATTATATAAGGGAGGCAAGCAAGGGATTGGGGGGAGGAAAATATTGGGATTAGGGAGTATGCTCTCTACCTTGGGTAGATCAGAAACCAAAAGGCTTGGGAGAGTACTAAGTGGTTATTATAGGCATTTGGCCAATATAAGAAGTTCTAGGAGACCAACTTGGAGGTAAGCAGGAAAAGAGCATGAAGGAGGAGGAAGGCTTCCAAGAATCAGTCATACTCATATTGAACCTTGATTGTACTCCTCTACTTGAATGAATGTGAAATGCTTTATATTAAATAGAGTCGTTTAAATACCCATAGTCTTTTTGGATATCTCTCATTTAATTGAAATCAACCACCATAAATAGCCAATATCAGGTGGTATTTTGTTTAAAGGCTAATGTAGTATTTTAGTTTAAATAAAAAATACTCATTAGCCCTTAATAAATACTATTTAGCCCCTCTTTGCGAGGGTTATAATTATTTGGATGTGGAAATTACTAACATTCTTCAACGAGGATGAAATTGTGTGATTTCCAAGCCCTCCACCCGTCCCCTTTATAATAAAGGCTTATTGATTGGCTTTGCAAAGCATGGTTTAGTAGTCGCTCCCACTAGTGAAATGGTGGTTACCCTCAATTCCTTACGATGACGATTTAAAAGGCCTATAGCTCTTTAGGGTATGTGGGAGACATACCCTACGGGCGTAGTGCTAACTGTCTAACCATAGAAAATAGACTCTTTGGTTACTGTAGATTCAAAACCTTTCCCTGGTGGATAAACTTTGATTATATTCAAAAAAACTAGATGTTTGTTACTCATTTATAGATAGGGAATAATGAGTTTATGAGGGTAGATCTCAAGGTGTGGAATTTATCTAACATCATATTTATCAGTGAGGGTTTAGTATGTGATCCCTCAATCTCTTACTGCGCTCACCAAAATCTGTAGATTTACAACATTGTATTCTAATGTCATTTGTCAACGAATTCCTTGGCCTCATTCGCACGACCAACGATCTAGTAGGGTGGCCACACAGGGATAATGATCTGGCCCATGTGTTGATTCAGAGCGATGACTAGTTGGGCAATGCCCTTTCTTATGTTTACTTTTTGATTCATAATGGGAGAAAATCTTTATACTTAATTCTGCAATTTTAACAATTGACCTACTATGCTGGGACTTTAGATTTCCATAGGTGAATTGGTGTTATCTCCTCTATTTTAGATTTGTTTGAATGGGAGAATTATCTTTGCACCCTCTATCTATCATCCTGCGTAGACAACTCTACGAACTTCCAGTTTGAACACATGGATACTTGCTTTCATGCCCCTTTGCAATAGAGAAAGGGTGGATTGAATCTCTTCCAACAAAATTGTATACCCTCTAGTTCATTGAAGTCCACCCCCTTCAAAGAACTCGATTTCACCACTGGTTTATAAAAATAACCAAAGAGGGAGGTCAACGAATGCAACTGTGAGCTCGATATCTCTCTAATGTTCCTATCGATAAGATTTGGTGATGTATCCTCTGACACAAAGCCATCTCGTTATAGTGGCACTTTGTTTCATGCAAAGAGTCCATCCACCATTTTTCCAATAGCCCCTAGCTCGAATACGAAATCCTACATTGACACGTGGTCTGGGGTGTGTTCACTCTATTTCAGAACAAGGTGTCTGCATTCTTGACAAACCAATATGAGTGAATATCCCAAATTCATAGTGTTTAAGAGCATTAAGGTCTTTAAATCGACCAAGACTTTAGAAACATGGTAGACTAGCACTTGGTGGTTGGCTACACCAAAATTCTTGATGCGATTGGTTGTTAATCGCCCTTTGCAGCTCGACTATGCTAAGATCATCGGATAATTATCGAACCCAATTGCCCATATTTATTTTATTGTAACCAACCAAAAGGGTCAATAATAGGGACCATTATGGTAATTTGTTGTAACTGAAAGATCGATATAGTGACCATTATGATAATAGTGAACATTATGGTTAAGATCAATTTTGAACATCGGACCTCTATCCGAGAATAGATAGGAAACATTTTTAATTAATAAAATAGATTTTATTGTACAAAAAGACAAAGGTTCGATTAAAAGAGCCAATAAAAAAAATTGATAAAGGATATTGTGACTTAAAAAGGTTATCAAAGTGGATTTGATAAACCTTTCTATTTAAATGGGGTAGTCTTAAAAGATTAGACATACACCATTTTCTTTGAAACCAAAAGAAGGTTTCAATAGAATAAAAGCTATTCTTGGCCAAAAATTTGTGAAAGCTATTCTGCCAAATTTATGAAACCATGGAATGAAGGTTATTCTTTGATGCCAAATTTGTGCAATCATGAAATAAGGTCCAAGATCAAATTTAAGGGAATAAATTTGATATGTAAATAGAAACATGTGTATCAAGCTGCAAGGGTAAAACCCAATGGCTACTAGATGCAACTGATAATGGATAACTTTAGATCAAGTTTTGGAAAGAAAATTTGATGCTTGACCAAATATTTGGAAGAAGAAATTTGATAAGTATTTGGTGAAGGAAGGGATGTAACCCAAGATCAAATGTGGGGAAATTATGATCTTTGGGAGTTAATAAATAGATGGACTTAAATGCAAAATAATTTCCCCTTGAAGACATAATTTTTATAATCCACTCTTAATCGCAATCCCAAACTCTAAAGACAAATTTACATATAGCTAGTATGTAATCTTGTGTGATAGATTACAAGGTTGAGTTGAGTTTGAAGGTGTAATCTCGTATGATAGATTACAAGGTTGATTTCTGTTTTTAGGTGTAATCTTGTGTGATAGATTACAAGGTGGATTTGTAATCTTGTGCGATAGATTACAAGGTTGATTTGAGTTTAAAGGTGTAATATTGGGTGATAGATTACAAGGTTAATTTGTGTTTAAAGATGTAATCTTGTTTGATAGAAAATGTAATCTTATTTGGTAGAAAAAGGCAAAAATTTGTAGGGATTCTAGTACAACCATATGAATGATCCTGTTAATGGATTATGAGAACTATAATATGATTTTGATAATATGGTAGAAATTGTCTACATTATGGAATATGAAAGAATGTGGAAGATTAGAGATGGGATCTAATATTGGAGAGAGTATGGTATCTCTCCATGTGTGGTGAAACCTTGGATAGTGTCCAGATCCATATTGGAGTATATGGTCTAATGATATTTACGGTTGAAGAATAAATGCAAATTCTATTCTTAAGAAAACTTTAATGTTTTCTCTCATGCTTTAATATGGATACTTAGCATATAATTTGTAATGGACTTATCAATCTTAGGAATGGGGTGGAAATTCATTCCTGAGGGAATTATGGGGTTCCCTCTCCGATAAAGATTAACCTCTCTCCTTAATATGCACTCGATGATCTTTCATAAACATAGATATAAGGATTTGTGAAATTCTTATGTATGGTATTGATGGCTTAGAGAAAGGAAATGTGGAATTTTCTTACTTGCATCATGTTTGTAAAAGGAACACATTAATTCCTTTAGTTGTATAATTGATTTAGAAAAAGGATCCAAGGGATGCCTTTCTATACTTGTAATTATGATAACTTATGTTTATGAAATGAGAGGAGAAACATATTTTGGAGGTTGGGTTTATTCCCTGTGAGGGTTCCTAGGGTATATGTTGTGTAAACTCTATTTTGTGGTTTGCAATTATTGTTATGCATGGATGTCATACTTGCTTTCTATTATGATTAGTTAGATCATAGATATTGAATATGATGGAAACTAAATGTTATTTGCTTTCCAATGGAATGATGTATTTACATTATTATAAAGTGATTAAGGGAGTGTTATATGATGTAATATTTTGTTAACAAGCAATGTTCCATGGATGTGAATGGATTATGATTGATCTAGAAGGTTATATTAATTGATGTCTTTGTATTTTCCAATGAATGGCTCTTTAATATGATGTAATGGGTTATACTTTAAATCATGTAAAAGTCTTGATGTGAACAAAGTAACCTTTATGTATTGTTTTAATACATGCATGATATTCCATTGCAAATAATGGAATTAGGAAGTAAGATTGAAATAACATTCAATTGATTAAGTAACTAAACTTCCTAATAAAAATAAGAGGTAGAAACAGTTAAACCAAGGGATCATATATATAATGATGGGATGTAAGGTTGGATAGGAGTTGGTCACTCCTATCACGAGAGTTGACACTAACCATGTCATAATTATATCGGTTACTTACTACCTTGCATGATGTTGATTTAAGCATACTTGGTTATAGCTGACATGTTAGATATGTATAAAAAAAATTCTATGTCAGGTTTGGTTGGTAATTTGGGTTGTTACACCCTGACTTGCTAGGTTAGACGAAGTCAATGGAACCCCTGATCCTCAGGGATATTGAATCAAGGCAACCAACTAGAAAACACTCGATCACTACCATCTGACCTAACTCCGTTTGAGTACCTTATGGTTTGAACCTTAGGCCTTCATAATGAGAGGCCAAAGCCCTAATTGTCGTGTTTTCCTTGTCAAACAATTTATTTCAAACCTTTTATAATTAATTTTTTTTATAATAAATATACTTTTTAAAAGTTATATGTGGCTTCTATTGGGGACCACTCCCATAAAAATACCAAAATATTACATTTGCTACAACATACTTTTTTCACTTATTTTTCTATTAGATATATTCTTCAACTTCTTCTAAGTGCTATTTTCCACAATCAACTCCTTAGCATCATTTTGATCTAGAGATAAATTCTGACTTGTCCAATTGCCTTCTAACATTTGAATTTCACTAGGATAAAGATCAACACCACAATTGGGTGAATTCTTTGCTACCCAATTTCCTTCCCTATAAACATACTCACACTTCCAATAGATTGCCTCTAATAATATATGATGAACATCAATAATAATATTATTTTTATATTGTCTCCACATATGTTTTTGTTAATAGCATTTATGATAATTTATGAATCCCCCTCAATTGAAATATATTTCCATCTTTTTTCTATTGCAATTTTAATCCTTGCAAGAAGTACCTTAGCCTCTACATAGTTGTTAGTTGGAGTTTCATATGATTATGAGTAAGTGAGGAGAAATTTGCCTCTACTATTTCTAAAAACACCACCTCTACCAACTTTTTTCAAAATTTCTTTAGAAGCACCATTAAAATAAATTTTAATAAACCTCGTTTCTAGACATTTTTATTTTATCATAGATCGAAGCAGATCCTTTGTTTCGATTCCATTATCACAAATGACTCTTCCATGTATATTTATATCCTTTAGCCAAGTTATTAACGTATCTTTTATGTAATTGAGACTTTTCATGATCAACACCATATATGTAGATATTTTGCAAGAGGCAATAATATGGTTTCAAACTTGGGCATGATTTTAAGATTTATTTATTTTTAATTATGTTATTCTTTTAAAGCCATAAATTCTAACAAATAATGGTAGAGTCAGTCCTCCAAACAATACATAATGCTTCAACTTTGAAATAATTAATCCAACATTTGATCAACTCTTTCAATGTTGATGGAGCTACCCAATATAATTTCATATTTATTAAAAAGTAACCCCAAATTGTGTGAGCAAATGGACAATGAAGAAGTAAATGGTTTGGTGTTTTTAAATCCCTCCCACACAAGCCACATCTAAAAGGTTCATAACATCCTCTTCTTTGTATACTCTCTCTTGTAAGAATATTATTTTGAACTATTAACCAAAGGAATGTTGAGGCCTTAGGGAGAGCCTCTAATGACCAAACATTCTTCCAAGGGAAATCATTGGGAGAAGAAAATTTTGATTGTTCTAAATCCTTATATCCCAACTTGATCAAGTATCCACCATCCTTTGATAAATTCCAAACCAACTCAACCTTTCGTGTACTAATCGATAAATAAAACTCTTGAAGCATCTTTTGAAGTTCATTTCCAATTCATTTGAGTTCCTTTCCTTTGATCGAGTTACTAAAAGAAATCCATGATCTGGAGTTGTTGCTCTTAATAATATAGTCTTTGACCTTTGGATATTTGTATGCTCGGTATACTTGAGCCAATGATTACCATTTTGAGTCAAATATAAGAGGATAAGGCTTCAACCAAGCATCAAACCAAAAATTTGTATAACTCCCCTTATTGACTAACCATCTAATATGTTTCTTTATCAATTGCAAACTATTTGATATGAAGTTCCATGTTGATGATCCTTTGGGTAGAGTTCTTTTCCTAAATAATCTCATTGCATTAAGAGAACCCATATATTTTTGCAGTAATATTTTTATCTAATTCTTTCCTTGACCTCTAAATAATCTTCACCCAAGCTTTACTCCTAATGCCAAATTTATAAGTTTGCAATTCCGCAAGCCTACTCCTCCAATATTATTTCCTTTACAAATTCTATCCCACTTACAAAGAGGAAACCTATTTTTTCTCACAACCTTTCCATAGAAATTCTCTTTAAATATCATTAAATTTTGGTGTTATGCCTATTGGTAATCTTGAAAATGACATAATATAAAAAGGGATGGATTACAATGTAGTCTTAATGAGTTGTAGCCTTCTTGCCATAGTTAAGAACTTACCTTTCCAACCTACCAAGCAAGCTTTCATTCTATCCAAAAAGAGATCTGAAGCTCCTTTTTATTTCCTTTATTAGACCAAGGGATATTTTTTTATATTTTAAATCCTAATATATTCATAATAATTTATTGTAAATGTAGGGCAATATTAATGAAAAATATTTGATTTTGTAGTATTAACCAATTGTCTAGTAGCCTTGTCATAGCATGATAAGATTTATTTAAACTCCATGCCTTGCTGAATGAAGGATGGCCCAAAAGAAAAGTATCATCAACAAATTGGAGATGAGATTCAAAGGGACCATTTTTTACAACTTGAATAACTTTGATTTTTCATTCCATATTTACTTTTGAAAAAGCTCTCCCTAATGCTTCCACAAGAATAATGAATAGATAAAGAGAAAGTGGATCACCTTGACAAAGTCCACAAGATGACTTGAAGTAACCAATAGGAGAAACATTGATCTAAATAGAATTTTTTTTTAGTGCTATAACAACATTTAATAAACTCACACCAACTATGATCAAAGTCGAACTGTTAGAGAATAACATGTAGAAAATTCCATGAAGCCCTATGATATGCTTTGTTCATATCTAATTTCATAAGCATACTTGGTTTTTTCATGGAATGAAGAGAATGTATGGTCTCTTGTGCAATAATTATATCATCAAGAATTTGTTTACCACAAACAAAGCCACCTTGTTCCTATGAGATAACACAACCTAGAATATCCTTCAATCTATTTGTCATAATTTTTGAAATGATCTTATAAATCATATTACAAAGGCTTATTGGATAAAAATTATCAAAATATTTTATCTTGCCTTCCTTGGGAACCAACATATTAAAAGTAGGATTGGTATCACTTATTATTGTTGGACATTTTGAGTCAAAGTTGTCATTGATGTCAAGAAACGAAGTTGTCATTAATGTCAAGGAACAAGCTACCGTTGATATAAAAAGGTCAAGAGGAACAATACAAAGGTTAAAGGCAAAAGAGCTTCATAATATTTTTAATATTATGTGGAAGCATAAGTTAGAAGGGTTTTTATTAAAACCATGGGTGAGCAAAAATAAAAGGTTTTTCGTAAAAGCCCAAATCATGCTCACAATGATCATGTGACGACATCCCTTGACCGACTCATCGCTACCTCAACGTATGGTGTCCGCGTATATATTAACCCAATCCAACATGTCATTGAGGTGTCCTCCATTCATCACTGTCCCAGGTTTGTGTTTTCCTTCGTCGTGCCCATCGTCGGTCGCTCTTCGTGACGTAGGTCGCTGGTTTCGCTGTGTCCGACATCGGCCTATGTCGCCTACCTGTAATAAAAAACCTGTTAGACTTTACCACAAACCATTAAAATAAATCCTACAAATAACACTAAACATTAACACCACCTCTTACTAATGTACAAGCTTCAATTAACTAACATATCATCATAGCGAAACCTAAACTAAACAAAACTAACAAAAACATGAATGAAACTTTTAACCACATGTGTAAATAAAATTAAGCCTAAAAAACTTTTAAAACTAACATGTTAATAACATGAACCCTAAACTAAACAACTTATTTACTTTGATTTTTAATTTTTTATTTATATATTATATATATAAATAAATAAATATATTTTTAGATTAAAAGGAAAATCAAATTAAAAAGATTGGGAACTCCACAAAAAAGAAACATTGATAATAATATTTAAAATCCAAAACCAAAGACCAAACCTCTTAACTTAACCAAAACACCTTTAGCAAAATCACAAGAACACACCAACATCACATAAACTTGTCAATTTATTAACATTAAACTTTGAAATCTAACAAAATCATTACTCCAAGAATATTCAAACTCAAAAACTCAAAACAAAAGATTTGTCCCCAAGAATTGGAGATGATTGTGGAAAGACCATAACAACACCCACCCCTTCACACACTTACCCACGTCACGGTTTGAACCTTAAACTTATGAAGAATAGCCAAAGCCCAAACCATTGTTCTGTCCCCTTGGAACCCATAAATATG
This sequence comes from Wollemia nobilis, assembly GCA_028583015.1. Classification (NCBI taxonomy): domain Eukaryota; kingdom Viridiplantae; phylum Streptophyta; class Pinopsida; order Araucariales; family Araucariaceae; genus Wollemia; species Wollemia nobilis. Next base: position 7,344,653 of record JAQPPZ010016931.1, read on the forward strand.
CATGTTATCAAATATTTTAATTATAAAAAGATTTAATTATATTTTTTAAACATTTGTCTGGACAGTGTAACAATTTAGGCTTTGGCTCTTCTTTGGAAGATCCAAGATTCAAACCGCTAACCATAATTTCGATTGATTGTAGGAATTTTACGCTAACCAATACCTATGATTATTTATATATAAATTTTATTTAAAATTAGACTGTGTTTCACTTTCAATTTGTCATTATATTTTTTTTTTAAGGTAGTTGGTCTCCTGATATTTTTATATAAAATATTGTTTCTCATAGCTTATTTATTATAAAATTTTATTCCACTTTTAATACGAATTTCTCGTAAAAACAAGCTCCAACCAGATTGTACTTCCCAACTTTCATGAAAAGGAGTTTTTGGCATTTATTATTATTAATAATTTAATAGAAAAAGCACGCGAGTCACCAACTACGGATCGAAGCTCACTTCCATGCATCACTACTTAGAAAAAAACCCAAGAGAGGGAAAAATAAAATAAAATATAAAAAACTCCGCCAAATCGATCCAAAAGCCTGCCGAAAACTTTGCCGCATACAAAATAAAACCATTCAATCCTTCGCCAGGCTTAAAAGTATCAGATAGGACGAAAAGCAGCCCCTGTCCCATCATTGAACCTCAGAAATTATAAGTTCAACGAGCAATTATTGACATACTAGACTTCAAATCCTTGGAAGCTCTGCATAGGCAGGGCCAGGGTTCGAAACCCCCCGCAAACGCCGTCCCTCCGATCCGCCAGATCTCCCCAGCTAACGGGGCCGCTTAAGTCCCCAATGAGCAGCGAAGGGGCTTTAAGGCCTTGATGCGCCGCACAAATTCAAACGCCCTACGGTCGCTTGCAGCAGTCGAGACCGAGAGCAAAATGGACTTCCCGAAGCTTCAACCACGCGCGGGCTTTCTGCCGCCGCACAAGACGCAGCTCCCGCCGAGATTATTTTCCAGTGGCAATTCGAGCGCCAAGCAGGGCCGGGGGAACTGGTGGGCGATCGTCGGAATTCTGATCGCCCTCTGCGCTCTTTTCTATTTATTGTCCGTGGTCCGAGGGTACAAATTTTCAGCCCGGTTCCAGAAATTCGGTGGGTATGGCGTCGTCATCGACGCTGGCAGCACGGGGTCTAGGATCCACGTGTTTGAGTACGTGAACGAAGGAGGCATTCCTCTGGTGAAGGGGGGCGCGCCTTCGCTGAAAACGAAGCCCGGGCTCTCGGCGTTTGCGTCGACGCCCGAGCAGGCCGGGGAGTCGCTGGTGGAGCTTCTAGAATTTTCTAGAAAGAAGGTTCCGGAGAGCCGGAGGCACGGGACCAAGGTTTTTCTAATGGCCACCGCGGGATTGCGGCGCTTGGATTCCGATACACAAGAGAAGATTTTGGAGTCTTGCAGGAGGGTTCTTAGGTTTTCGGGGTTTAATTTTAAGGACGATTGGGCTTCCGTCATAACAGGTGAGTTTTATCTTTAATTTAGCCTCATTTTTAGGGATAATTTTAAGAAATCATGCATTTTGAAAATTTGGCGTATCTTTGGCAAAGTTGATCACTATAGCTGTATTTGAGAGAAATTTCAAAGTAAAACTCCGAAAATTTGGCTCATCTTTGGCATTATTGAGCTCTCTTTCTGAATTTAAAAGAAATTTGAAAGTAGAATAATGAAAATTAGCTGCATCTTTTTCAAAATTGAAGTCTATTTCTGTATTTTAACGAAATTTGAAGGTAAAATTCTGAAAATTTGGTTCATTTTTGGCAAAAGTGATCTCCGTTTCTGTAGTGTGAAGAAACTTGAAAGTAAAATCTTGAAGATTCTATGTATAAATTTTGAGATTCTAAAAAAAAAAAATTGTTTTGTCAAAATTGAGGGGAATATCCATTTCTGCTGTCAAATGTTTTTGGCATATATCAGTTAGTGATTTAAAAATTTAAACGATAAAATGAAGTGGTTGAAGAAGACAAGGGGCATGGATTCGTGCAGTGCAACATAATAATGTGGTTGAAGAGAACAGAGAACACATGAATTGCTGTTATTTAAAAAATTCTGAAATTTTTGCTCATCGTTGGCAAAATTGAACTCTGTTTCCATTGTTTAAAGAAATTTGAAAGCAATATTTTAAATGTTTTACTGTCAAAATTTGAAAGTTTGAATATCTAACAAAACTAAAATCCTTCTGTGAAACTTGGCGATGAATGTCCTTTTGTTGCTGGCAAGCATTTTTAGCATATGCAAACCAGAATTTAAGATTTTAAATTATAGAATGAGGCGATTGAAGAAGACAAAGGACAGGGATTCCGGCAATGCAATGCAGCTTATAGAATAAAGTGGTTGAATAGGACAGAGAAAACATAAGATCCTCCAATGCAATGTTCTATTAATAACCTCACATTGTCATTGTTGCAGTTTTAAATCATTCAGATTTTTATTATCAGGATATTTTAATGGCTTGCAGTTGTTGGATGGAGAAAACAAAAAGCATGAATTCGTGCTACGTTCTGTTCATAGCCTTTGACAATAGTAATTAAGATGATTTTTAGATTTTTATCCAAATGTGATTTTTAACAAGTTGAATAAAACATGTTGAAGAAAACAAAGAACATTGAATTCCTCCATATGCAGCATTCGTTGAGGCATAGAAGATTTAGATTTTTAAGTTTCATGAAATTTTAACGGCTTGTAGTCGTTGGTTGGAGAAAACAAAGCACATGAATTCCTGCAATGAAAAGTTCTATTAATAGCTTCACAACCAAGCAATTAGATTATTTGAATTTTTTTTTAATTGTATGGCATTTTTAACAGCTTGTGTTATTTTAATAATACTTTAATAATAATTTTCCACTGTTAGTTGTTTATTTTATGACCTTTCCAAAGAGCTTTCAACAAATCTAAATAACTTTTCACTGTAGAAAAAATCAAGTTACTTAATGGTTATAATGGATTTCGACATTTAATTATGTTTGAAGATAAATATTGCCAATCATTTTGTTTAGCACGTGTGTGGATTTCTATTGATTGCACATTTGCAACATCCAAGTGGTTGACTGTGAGCTGCCAGTGTTAATCAGGCAGCCTACTATCTAATCGTAACACATGTCGAGGAGAATGCCCATGATATTTACCTGTGCCCATTTTATATTAATTTAATTTAGTGTAGAGATTTATGCCTACCAATGGCCAACATGACCAGTGCAAATGCAGAAAGATACAAATCTATGATGTTCAATGATATTTTTTGGTTTTGTTTGTATTTCTTGATTCACTTTAGTTTTGCTTCTGGGTTATGAATCTATCTAAATATTAGAAGTCCATTGACTTGGCTGTGTTGATTCCTTGAGTGTGAGTCAGGAGTGAGCCTCATGTTTTTCTTATTATATAAAATAGGCCCTCATGTTTTTCTTGTTATATAAAATAAGCAAGTATTACGAGTGCAAGCAGGAAGCAAAGTGTGAGCTCCACTTCTTCTTGGTTTGGATCTTAGGAGAAACTCAAAAACTAAAGGATTCATGTGAAGGAAATCTAGGTAACATGGCAACAAAGTCATTTTTGAAAGTCTTTATTGGAAGTAAGGATGCCCTAGTTAACGATAAGAGGAAGAGCAGATCTATGGGCAAACTCTATCTAAGCAGGAGAAAATACACCAGAGGTGATTATCAAGGATGAGATGACCGAGCATGATTTAATGGTTCTTAAAACTAAAGGGTTAAATATATAAGTTCCATGGATATTGGCCACTTTTTTCGAAGGTTCAAAATTGGATCAAGCGGAAGTGGGGATTGTATTCAAATTAATCTAGGACTTTTCTTCCGAAAGGATTTTTTCATTATCTTGTCATGTTCAGAAATAAGGGACAAATAATGGATGATGGTCCTTGGTTTAGGGACAAAGATGCATTATATTTAAGACCATGGAGAGAATTTTTCTGTGGAGACAGAGACTATTAAAAGGATTTCGGTGTGGATTAGGCTTATTGGACTTCCTTATCAGCTCATTAATAAGGAGGTTTTGAAAAAAATATCGCCAATACTTTAGGGGACGTCATTGAGGAGGGACCGATTACTAAGGAGGTACACACTTGAATATGTGTTGCCATGGATATTTCAAAACCTTTATTGCAATCCATTAGGATTAAATCTGAATCAAGAGAATGAGATCAACAAGTGGATTATGAAAACATTGCATTCCAATGTCGCAAATGTTATGAGAGCGGACACATGGCAAGAGATTATAAAGTGAAAATGATGGAGAAAGAAATGAAAATTTTTGGGTATGAGACATATAATATGAAACAAAGAGATCATATCATAGTAGAAGTTGGGTCAAATCAAGGATTTTCGACTCCTAAGAAAGTGTCAAATGACAAAAACTTTGCATCATCAAATGGCAAAGGCCATTACAGTTCACTTGAATCAACCATTGGAAGAAAAAAATGACACAGGGAATTGTTAGGAAATTAAAAACAAGCAAGCATAAACAACAATAAATGGTACATGAGATTTTACGTGGAAACCCTGCAGTGTGCAGGTAAAACCACAGGGCAATGGCAACTTTTCTTCTTTTATTATTCTCAACAAGCTTTCATACATTCGCACTCTGTCATAATGCAAGGGGCATTCCCCTTTTTATAGAAATACAAAGGAATATTCCAAAAAAGCTGTGGCAGATTCCAGATAAAAGCACTTTATTAAAAAAAACTGCTTTCTATAACAAAAGTTTTTTTTAAAGCAAAAAGCAGCTTTAAAGCAAAAGCATTTCTAAAGCTCCACCAAGCACCACTTTGTTGAAGAACATCGGAGATCTGGATATTGACTTTACCTCCTAACATTCTCCCACTTGAAGTCGATATACAGGAATTCTTTGCCTTTTTTTTCCATCCAAGTGCCAATTGCCCAATGCTGCCCTTATCACGTTTTCAGCAAGCCCAAAGAAGTTTTGCACCACTCAAACTTCTCTCTCTTGACCGGCTTTGTAAGCATATTTGCCGATCCAAAGTAAATGGCAACATCTGAAGTGCCTCTTAAATATCTAAATATCCACTTCACTGCATTCCAATGCTCCTTACTAGGATTCGCCATGTACCGGTTGACTACTCCCATTGCTTGGGCAATATCCGGTCTAGTGCTCACCATGGCGTACATGAGGCTTCCTACTGCTGATGAATACGGTACACGAGACATGCTTGTCTTCTCGGCTTTTGTTCTAGGACACTGTTCAGAAGACAATTATGAAGTGTGGAGGAAGTGGGGTACTAACTGGTTTTGCATTCTGCATATTGAAGCGCTGCATAATATTTTCTATATATGTCTTTTGACATAACCAGATATTCCTTCCTGTTCTGTCTCTATGTATTTTAGTCCCTAAAATTTGGTTTGCTGCTCCTAAATCCTTCATATCAAATGTCCTAGCCATCTGAGCCTTAAGATCACATATTTTCTTCATGCTAGGGCTTGCAACTAGCATATCATCAACATACAACAGCAAGATAATAAAACTGCCATCATTAAACCTCTTATAGTATGCACAATGGTCAGCTTCACTTCTACTGAAACCTTGGCTCTTCATGAAGGTGTCAAATTTTCTGTACCACATCCTTGGCACCTGTTTCAATCCATACAAAGATTTCTTAAGTTTGCAAACCAAATGCTCTTTGCCTCTTTCTTCATAGCCCTCAGGTTGATCCATATAAATCTCCTCCTTGAGATCACCATGCAAGAAAACAGTTTTTACATCAAGTTGCTCCAGCTCTAAATCTTGTGCTGCCACAAGTGCAAGTAAAACTCTAACAGTAGTCAGCTTCACAATTGGAGAGAAGATTTCATTGAAGTCTATACCTGACTTCTGCACATAACCTTTTGCCACCAAGTGAGCTTTATATCGTTCCAACAGCCCATCACTGTTCTTCTTTACTTTGTACACCCACTTGTTACCAACAACCTTTCTTCCAGGTGGAAGATCCACTAATTCCCATGTTTCATTCTTCCATAGTGATTCCATCTCCTCTTCCATGAATTTCCTCCACTTATTTGCATTCTCAGATTCTCCAGCTTCCTGAAACGAGCTAGGCTCACCATCATCAGTTAACAAAGCAAAAGAGGACTGAAAATTAAGACAATACCTGTCCGGACGCTTTTGAGGACATGTAGATCTTTTAACCCAATGTTCAGTTGGTTGTGGCTCTTGGTTTTGTGATTGTTCAGGTGGCTGAACTTGCTGATCAAAAACTTCAACATCATTTTCTTCAATTTCAGCTTTGTTCATATCTACTTCAACAGGTACAACTTCAGGTGTTTGTTGTACCTCCTTCTTTTGCATGGTTTTTTCATTAAAAATAACATATCGGCTATTATTTACCTTGTGGGCAGTAGGATCCCACAGTCTATACCCCTTCACTGTATCTCCATAGCCGAGAAAAACACATTTCCTTGACTTTGGGTCAAGTTTGGACCTATTTTCTTTTGGCACATGGGCAAAAGCATCACAACCAAAGGTACACAAATGAGAGTAATTAACAGGCTTACCACACCAAACCTCCTCCAAAATTTGTCCATCCAACGCAGCTATAGGTGACCTGTTAATAAGGTAAGCAACTGTATTAACAGCCTCTGCCCAAAACTTTTTCTCCAACCCAGATGTGCTGAGCATGCTTCTTGCACGTTCCATGATTGTGCGATTCATCCGCTCAACCACACCATTTTGTTGTGGAGTATATGGCACAATCTTTTGGTGCTTAATCCCTTCCTGCGTACAAAATTGATCAAACTCCTTGGAGCAATATTCTCTCCCATTATCTGACTTGAGGCATAAAATAGGCTTGCCCAAACTTTTCTCTACTTTTGCCTTGAACTCTTTGAATTTTTCCAAGGCTTCCGGGTTCTTTGCTAGAAAATAAACCCACACTCTTCTAAAATAATCATCTATGAATGTTAAGAAATATCTAGTACCTTTTAAGGACTGAGTGGGGACTGGTCCAAATATATCATAATGTATAAGCTGCAAGAAGCTTTCATACATTTGCACTCTTTTCTTCTTTTATAATTCTCAACAAGCTTTCATACATTCGCACTCTGTCATAATGCAAGGGGCATTCCCCTTTTTATAGAAATACAAAGGAAGATTCCAAAAAAGTTGTGGCACATTCCAGATAAAAGCGCTTTATTAAAAAAAAACTGCTTTTATCAACTGCTTTCTATAACAAAAGTTGTTTTTAAAGCAAAAAACAGCTTTAAAAGCAAAAGCAGCTTTTAAAGCAAAAAACAGCTTTTAAAGCAAAAGCAGCTTTTAAAGCAAAAAACAGCTTTAAAGCAAAAAACAGCTTTAAAGCAAAAGCATTTTTAAAGCTCCACCAAGCACCACTTTGCTGAAGAACATCGGAGATCTAGATATTGACTTCACCTCCTAACAAGGATGAGAATTACAATGCACAAGTTCAAACATAGGAGTTGAAGGTGCAAAGGAAGATGAAATGAGGTCAAGGTTAATCCAGGTAAATCATCTTCATTTTCCTCAAGTAGCATAGAATCCTCTCCTTGCAAGAAAATGGAAGTAGTATAGTGCGTATTCGTTGCACTTAAGTATTTTAAGAGCAACATAATGAAGAAATGCATATAGAGGATATTCGTGGAAATTTGGAGTTTCTAAGACACAATAAAAAAGTAATTACTATGGAGGATCGTCCTTATACTTTAGGGTTTCTAGGGCAACATAAAGAAGAAAGTGTTTATGAGGCTACTCCTTGCAATTTATATTCTTCAAGGCAACATGAATCTTTGGAAGATAAGTCTCATTACGAACAATATCGAAAATAAAAGAGATTGATAAAGATGAAAGTGTTGGTGGGAATGGAAAAAGGAGAGGAAGGCCGTCAAAGCATGAACAAAGAGAAAAATAAACTTAAAAGGGATATTGATTTGGGAAGCCAAATAAAAATATCACAAATGTTAACAATAAGTGGGGCTAAGCCCATTGATAAAATTAAAAAGTGATGATAAAAATGATATCATGGAATATTAGGGTTATGAATAAGATCTTTAAGAAAAGAGTTATTAAAGAATTAATAGGCTGTTATAGTCCAAAGTTTATTTTAATACAAGAAAAAAAGTTAAGTAGTGAGGAATGTAAAGATGCTTTTAAAAACATTTGGAAGATGGGGGATTGTCTAGAAGTTTCTTTTGTAAGAGCTTTAGGCGTATTGCAACAATATAAGACAAACACAAATGGGGTGGACAACTATTAGAAGCAAAAAGTAATTGGGTAGTGAGGAATGTAAAGATGCTTTTAAAATCTTTTGGAAGATGGGGGATTGTCTAGAAGGTTCTTTTATAAGAGCTTCAGGCGTGTTGCAACAATATAAGACAAACAAAAATGGGATGGACAATTGTTAGAAGCAAAAAGTAATTGGGTTGCTAGCCTATTTTGGAGAAACAGGAAAACATCAAAGGTGGGGTTATAAATGGATATGCTCCAACTATAGTTACTCCTTGTGAAAGATGCTGGAAGAACCTTAGCATACTTTTTCCGAACACAATGATGATTTATAATTATGATCTATGAATTCTTGGGGGTGACTTGAACACAGTTCTATCTCCTTTGGAAAAGAAGGGTGGTACTTTGGGATGGTCTAAATTAATGATTTTGCTTCATTTGTTAGTTCAAATGGCCTTTAGGATGTTATTCCTTTAGGTTTTTAATATGCATGGAATAATAGACGCATTGGGCAAACTCATATAGCAAAAATATTAAATAGATTCTTGTTATTCAACACATGGTTGAAAATAAAGTGTACAATCTCTACAAATATTTTATTGCAAGTAGGATCAGATCACAAACCATTCTTTTGACTTGTGATTTACTCAATAATGGTCATCCCAAGCCATTTCATTTCTAGTCTATGTGGCTCTAAGTCATATTTCTATGTTATGGTGGAATGAAGAAAATTTTGAAGGATCATGTATGTACAATTTTGTTCAAATGATGAAATATCTAAAGAAGCAAATGAAGATTTGGAATGACAAATCTTTAAGTAGCATCTTTAGAGAAAAAAAGGAAATTGAATTCAAGCTCACAAATTTAGAAGAGATAGTAGAAATGAATGCAATGAGCCAAGATTCTTATGTGAAAGAAAATCAATTGCTTTTTGATTATCATAATGCATTGAAAAAGGATGATTCATATTGGTTCCTAAAATCTAGGAAGAAATGGCGCAAGGAAGGAGACAAAAATACCAATTTTTTTCATGCTATAGCTTAAACAAATTTTTCTTTTTATCCCATAAAAAATATTTTAACTTTAAATAGAAGAAATAACGAAGAAGAATATTAGGAAGGAAGCAATTAATTATGCGAAAAGTATTTTGTCAGACACTGGGCAAGATAAGGAGGCACAAGGTAAAGCTTTTGCAAAATATTCCATCAAATATCACACAGAGACAAAATAAAAGCTTGATGAAGAAAATATCTATGGAGGAGCTACATGAAGCAATTTTTTTCTTTTCATTATAACAAGGCACTTGGCTTCGATGGATTTCTTGCAATTTTCTTTCAATTTTTTTGGGATTTATTAAAGAGTGATATGTTGGTTGCGGTTGAAGAGACCCACAAAAAACAAAGGCTACAATAAGTAAGATCAATGCCCCACTATTATTGCATTGGTTCCCAAGAAAGGCGAGACAAAATATTTTGGTAATTTTTGCCTAATAAGCCTTTGTAATATGATTTATAATATCTTTTTAAAAATTATGGCAAATAGGTTGAAAGGTTTTCTAGATTGTGTAATCTCAGAGGAACAAGGTGGTTTTGTTCATGGTAAACAAATTTTTGATGGTGTAATCATTGGATAGGAGTCTATACATTCTCTTCATTCCATGAAAAAACAAGTTATGTTTATGAAATTAGCTATGAACAAAGCATATGATAGGGTTTCTTGGAGTTTTCTATATGATATTTTCAAAAAGTTTGGTTTTGATCACGATTGGTATGAATGGATTAAATGTTGTTATAGCACTTCGTATTCTACTTTGATCAATGGTTCTCTTGTTGGTTACTTTAGGTCATCTTGTGGACTCTACCAAGGTGATCCAATATCTCTTTATTTGTTTATTATCCTTGCTGAGGCATTAGGGAGGTTTCTCAAAGGCAAAAATGGAAGGAAAAATCATAGGTATAAAGTTGCAAAAAATGGTCCTTTTGAATCTCATCTCCAATTAGATGATGATACTTTTTTTTGGCCCATCTCTTAGTCAGTTTGGTTATGAAGTTTAAATCAATGTTATCATGGTATGAGAAGGCTACAAGCCAGTTGGTTAACACCACAAAATCTAGGATTTTTTTCATTAACATTCCCCTAGATTAACAACGAATTATTATGGATATTTTACGGTTTAAAATTGAAATATTTCCATCGACCTATTTGGGTATTCCTTCGTCTCATAAAGGAAATAAAAAGGAGCTATGGGTTTCTTGTTTGAATTGAATGAAAGCTTGCTTGGCAAGTTGGAAAGGTAAGTTCTTAACCATGGTGAGAAGGCTATAACTCATAAAGACTACATTGCAATCCATCCCTATTTATATGATGTCACTTTCAAGATTGCTAGTAGGTATAGCATCATAAATTGATAAAATTGAAAGAGACTTATTTTGGAAAGGATGCGTGAAAAATGTTTCTTCTTTGTAAGTGGGAGAGGGTTTGCAAAGGAAAGAATATTGGAGAAGCAGGCTGCAGTATTGGAGATTTGTGAGTTTGGCCTTAGGGACAAAACTTGGGTGGAGATTATTCAAAGATCAAGGAAAGAGTTGGGCAAAAATGTTACTTCAAAAATATGTGTTCTCTTGATGCAATGAAATTATTTAGGAAAAGAACCCTACCCAAAGGATTAACAACATAGAACTTCATATAAAATAGTTTGCAATTGATCAAGAAACATATTACAGTTTTTGTTAATAAGGGGAATTATACAAATTTTTGGTTTGATGCTTGGTTGAAGATTTATCCTCCTATCTTGGTGTCCAAAGGTCAAAGATTATATTAATGTGATTAACAACATTAGATCATGGATTTCTATTAGTAACCTAGTTGAAGGAGAGGAACTCAAACAAATTGCAGATGAGCTTCAAAAGATGCTTCAAGAGTTTTATTTGCCTATTTTTAGATGAAAGTATGAGTTGGTTTGGAATCTATCAAAAGGGAAATAAGGATTTAAGGCAATCAAAATTTCTTACTCCTAATGATTTCTCTTTGGAAGTGTAGAGGGGGGAAAACTGCCCTACCGCATACGATTCTCGGCTGGATCCGTTGGGAGTCGAGGTGACAACGGGGGTATGTTATATCCTCTACACTCGGGGGATCAAAGGGTTCACCAAGAACGCTTTAAGGACTCGCTCTAAGTCCGGGGTGGAAATGTTTGATGTATTTGTTGAACAAGCACCTATGTTTGGCCTTACTAAGATCTAAATTAGGAAAAATAAAAGAACGATGCAAAACAAACAATGATGCAATCAAACAAGGAGCTATCCTAGAATGATTCTTATTTTCAATGAGATCTAACCCTAGTTTGCAAAGAAAGGAAATCTTTTGTTTTCTTTTCAACAAGGGTTCAAGAAAATGCACAAATAGAATTACCCTAAATGCAAACTATATGCTTTTCTTTCAAATGCCTAAAAATAAAGTCAAAATATTTTTTATCTTTTTGTTTATGATCTAAATTTGGAACATAAATGAGAAGAAAACAAACAACAAAGAACCTAAGAAGTCTATTTAGAGCATTTACCTGATATGGTGGTTGATCCTAGCTTTCAAATTTTGTCTCGATATATCCAACAACTTCAAAACCCTTGGAAAAATTGATCAGTGTGGGCGCTTGCTTAGGCGGCTATGTGATAGATCTTGGAGGTGCAACAGTCAAGCCCCCTTGGTCCTTTTAGCTAACCATTTGAAAATAAAAAGAGATTGTTGACCTTTGGAGCAAGCAAACAGGATATAGCAAACGTGAAACATTGGAAACAGAGCAGAGACAAAAGGAATATGACATAAATGAAGCATGTAAGAAGATGGTTAGGGTTTTAGGGAGCAAAAACTCGCCCTTAAGCCCTAATTACCAAATTCGCACCCTATATGGTTCGCAAATTTGGTCCAAAGCCTATCCTAGTCTACAAAAGTAATAAAATAGAAAATTAATGCTTAAAATAGACTAATAATGCAAGGAGCAATGAGAAAGTGAAGGTAGCGACCAAAATGGTAGACCTCTCCTGTCCTCAAGACTCCACTTGTTCACCAAGGGCAGCTAGTCACAAGAAGCACAACAATCCAAAAATAAAGATTCGTCAAGAGCACTTTTCGCAAAAGAACTTAGAATCACTACTTGTAGAACTAGTATGAAAAAGGAAGTCCAACCCCTTTATTTATAAGAGGTTTGGAGCAGGAAAAAGGCGAGGAAACAAAAGTTAACCCCGGGCAAGGGTAGACATCGATGTTGGAAAGGGTTTTTGGGAGGAAATACCCGAAATTGCCAAATTCAAACCCAATCCTTACAGGGTGTGAATTTGGCAAGGCTAAGGAAAAACAAGTAAAACAAGGGGAAAAAGGGGGTCAAACTTGCACTTAGCAAATTTGAGGGGAAAACTAAGGATCTAAGGAAAATGACTCATCTTGATGGGTCAATTTTCCATGTCTACAGGAAGAATGTTTGGTCACTAGAGGCTCTTCCGAAGGCCTTAACATTCCTTTGGTTAGCAATTTAAGGTAAGATTCTTACATGAGAGAGTCTACAAAGAAATGTATACCATGGACCTTTTAGATGTGCCTTGTGTGAGAAGGATTTAGAAACATTAGACCACTTACTTCTTTATTGTTCCTTTGCTTACACCATTTGGGGTCACTTTGTAGAAGTATGAGAATGTATTGGGTAGCTCCATCAACATAGAAAGAGTTGATGAAATGTTGGATTAATTATTTCAAAGCTAAAGCAATATGTATTTTGTGGAGGATTGCTCGTGCCATTATTTTGGAATTTATGGCTTGAAAGGAATCATCGAATTTTTAAAAATAAATGAAAATGTTGGATTAATTATTTCAAAGCTAAAGCATTATGTATTATGTGGAGGGTTGCTTCTTGCATTATTTTGGAATTTATGGCTTGAAAGGAATAATAGAATTTTAAAAAATAAATCTCAAAATGTTGTACAAGTTTGGAATTGTATTATTTCCTCTTTTTCAGAATGTTTACAAATATGGTGCTCATCATGGGAAGTCTCATATGCGAACCAAGTGGTGCTAACAACTTGGTTACAGGATTTGAACTTAAATGGAAGAGTCATCTGCAACAATAGCAATAAAACAAAGGATTTGCATCGATTAATGGTAAAATGGAAATATCTAGAAATTGGGTTTATCAAAATCAAATTTGTTGGTGGTTCCAAAGGAAATCCAAGAAAAGCCAATGGAGGTGGTGTTTTTCAAAATAACGAAGGCAAAATTCTTCTCACTCAGAATCATATGGAACTTCAACTAACAACTATGCAAAGGTTAGGGCACTTCTTAGAGGGATTAAAATTGCAATTGAAAAATGATGGAAATATATTTCAATTGAGGGGGATTCACAAGTTATCATTAATGCTATCAACAAAAATGGATTGGGGATTCTATTAAAAATAATATTATTGTTAATGTTCATCATCTATTATTAGAGACAATCTATTGGAAATGTGAGCATATCTATAGAGAAGGAAATCAGATCGCAAATAATTTAGCCAATCGTGGTGTTGATCTTTGTCTTGGTGAAAATTTTAAAAGGCAAATAGCTGAGTGGGTTTTTATCTCTTAATAAAAATGATGTCTAAGAGCTGATTGTGGAAACATTGCACTTTGAGGAAGATGATGAATATATTTGATAGAAAATGAAATGAAAATATCTTTGATAAAAAGGCAAGTTGGATGTGGTTTAACTAACGTAATAGCAAATGTAGTATTTTGGTATTTTGATGGGAGTGGCCCCTAATAGAAGTCATATATAAATTTAAAATAATGTTGATTCTATTGCATGGTTACCAAATATGGTTGTATTTAGCAAATTTACCCTTTTTTTACTGCATGTGAGGGTATCATTCCAATATGGCCAAAAAACAATGGATGATTTGGTCAATGCCACAGTTAGATTAAAAAATTGTGAAATGCTATTCCAAAGTCACAAATGAACATGAATAAAACATTCTCTAGGTGCTAATCAACTGAACATGAATGAAACTTTCTCTAGGTGCTAATCAACTCTTCTCTGTTATATGAGAGGTCCCGGTCCCCTAGATTAAAAAATTGTGAAATGCTATTCCAAAGTCACAACTGAACATGAATAAAACTTTCTCTAGGTGCTAATCAACTGAACATGAATAAAACTTTCTCTAGGTGCTAATCAACTGAACATGAATAAAACTCTTCTCTGATATATGAGTGGTCCTGGTCCCCTCTTACCGGGGTTTAATCTTGGGTCTTTTGGATGAAAACCCAAAGACTTACCACTGCAGTATCCCTCACGGGTCCTACTATGCTGATATTGACATACACAAAACAATTTTATATTATTTTTATAAATTATTAAGTTTTAAATATATAATTTGTTGTATTATTCTGTATTTTTAAAATTTTTTCAGTGGACAGTTTCTTCCTGTATTTATGGTCAACCGTATGGAATGGTCCATACGAGAGTTGTGATCTTGTTCCGATGTAGCTTGGTATTAAAAAACCAAAGGAGGGAATTAGTATCAGGTTTATTTTTTTAATTGGTTATATGGCATTGAAACGGACCCCACCCCCTTTTACATCATGACCACGCTGTGATATTATAAAAGCTTGAAAAATTATGCTTGCATCATTTGGCAAGATTCAGACCTTGGTCTCCCCCTTGAAAGTTGAGGAATATAACTTGTTGAGCTAATGCCATTTGATTGGTATTTGGTTTATTAATAATTTAATTCATATTTATTTATTTTTTAATTTGTTATATGAAATTGAAATGGGCCCCGCCTGTATTACATCATGACTACAGTATTGTGGTATTAAAAAAAACCACATTGTGGTATTCTTACTGGCAATTATGTATCTATTACTTGACAAGATTTGAACCCTGGGTCTCCACAGTGAGAGCACACGTTTTTAACCACTTGAGCTCATGCCATTTGATTATTTCATAAAAGGGGTGTTCTGTGAATAACGGTCTCACTCGTTTACTTTTCATTTATGTATAGACTACTTGTTTACTTTTTAATACCTTTGACGTTCCGGAAATTTGACAAATTTGCCTAGATCAAGAGTTTAGTCATTATATGTAGAGTTTGCTTCTATGTATCACAGTAGGGAAAACAGATGTCTTCATGTTCAGTCAGCTGTCTGATATACTTGTGATTAGCCCCAGTATGCTTTGTTCGAGTATGGTAGAATGGGTTCTTCACCAATTTCAACATACTTTTATTATTACAAATTAGTGGAGATGGCTAAAACTGTTCTATCTGGAGGTCAATCAGTTTTCAACAAAACAACCTCACAAGTCAAAGCAACTGCTACTATATATTCTGGAGATGGAGGCAATTGTAGGCTGCTTTTAACTCTGTCAAGACACAGTTCTTGACCCTAGAGCAAATGCATAGCTTAAGGCAGATGTTTAATCATCAGATGATCTGGCTCAATCTGAGTTTTTGTATCTGGTAATTTTAAATTGGTAGATCTGCTAAAGTCAGATGTTTTCAGACGTATGGGTGGACGTTTTGTTGCCTGTCAATGATCTATCTTTGGTCTGTACATAAAAGAGAAAGATAAGTGATTATAAAGCATAAGTTTTGACTGGTCAATGTGATAGATCAAGCTGCCCACCATTCATTTGTACATTGATTTCCTGACTGGTGAAGAATCAATTTTGGCTGGCTGATGAGATTTTAGAATCCTGTGTTTTGCTATAAAATAACAAATTGCAGTTTTTAATCAAATGACATTAGCTCAAATGGTTAAATTTCTCGACTTTCAAGAAGGAGACCCAGTTTCGAATCTTGCCAAGTGATACATACGTAATAGCCAAACTGTCGAGACACCACTATGTGATCATAATGTAATACGGGTGGAGCCCGTTTCAATCGCATATAACCAATGTAGAAAAAAAAAATCAGTTTTTTAGACTTCAATGTCTTGCTGATAAAAGACTCAACATCAACTCTTTTCTTATGCAAACAAGACTATTTTATTTCATGAACAGCACAGAAACAGGCTCCCTTTTCTCCCTTGCAATCATGTCCTCAGAGCTTTGATCTATAATGGTCATGTAGACGGTATCTTGCCTCAACTCGTCGTTTTGTGCACAATGGAAAGGCATTGCAATTTTTATATGGCTTTGAGCAAACACTACAATTCCCATGGCTGGTCTCAAGGATAAACAGTAAAAGTGTTGGTGACTTTTTCTCATTATTCTCTGTTTAAATGTATGGTCTGATGCAGTTGGAGAGACTTCTACATCATCTGCTTCTTATGTTCTTGGTCTTACTTGTGTGTCTTGCATTTTGTTTGTATCTTCTTGTGTCTTTGTCTCTCTGAAGACAGCTTAGTTGGGGGTGAATTGTCTGTGATGATCCCTTTCTTGGGCTTTGGAAAGGTATGACTGGCTTGTCGTACATGTGAATATATAATACATAATTGGATGGTTCAACTCTCACGCACATGTCCCCAAGTCATTTGGATTAAATACTATAAAACACGAAAGAAAAGAATTGGGATTTGGTTTATTATCTCATATTTGCTTTTATACAAGAAGAGGGAAGTGCAGTGAATAACGTTTCCAGTTATTTACTTTTCATTTACATATAAACCTCATCTTCATTTTATACTTTTTATTATGTATATGTATGAACTTTAAAAAATATGACTTGCACAGACCGTAAACTGATTTTAGAAAAGTAAGGTGTGCATGAAACGAAAACCTTTGTTGCATGGGTTTGAAGTAAATGTTAAAGCCATATCAAAGTTGCTACAAACATGTTTTAAGTAAAGCACATGCCTTGAATAGAGATAATCAAATGATAAAAATCACTACCTTTTTGAACCCAAACAATTTGATTTTAAACATAGAAGTAAAATATAATCACTTTCGATTTCTTTTAACCTTCTTTTGCTATATATTGGCCTCCTTCTGATGAAAAACCGCTGCACTGCTCCTATGATTATGCACTGCACAAGGAAAATGGGAGCCTAAACATTCTTAAGAGGCTTGCAGGTTGTCAAGGTTTGATGAGACAAACGTATTACATTGTTAGAGGGCATCCTTGAGTCCTTCACCTGATGGCAGATGGGATGTACTTGTCCTTCTTTGTTGTTATTGTCTGTCTGTGTTAGCTTTTGATGCTAAATGCTTAAAGCAAAATAACCTCAAGATCTAAAATAAAGATACTATATCAAATATAAGATAATGGCAATATTCTAAACATATAAAACTCATAAATAACTTCTGCAACAACTCATAAAATTGCCATTAACAAATGCTCACGAAAATAGTAATTTGATATAGAATAAAGATCTCAAGTACATCATACTTTCACACACTCTTTCTCTACATGTGTTACATAACTCAAGGCTATAGCATAAATATATAGCCTTCTACAATGACTCTTGGATGGATATGACTCTTCTATTCCTAGTGACTCTTGGCTCTCTTTTGCACACATATGGAGCCCTATTTGATGTACACTTGTAATATGACTCTTCACTATCTTTTCCTAATCTATGGACACATGTACACATGGACTAATGTGCACATTTACATTATTGAATATAATGCACACTTTAATAATACTTGTGCATTTATTACATTGCATAAAGTAAATACTCAAATACTAACTTAAGACACATAACCTAATCTAATTATGTACCCATGGTGGTACATTGTCATGTACCAAATAATGTAATATTCTCCAACACCCCTTGTATTACATTATTTGGTTATTGAAGACTTTAGTCTTCAATATGGTCTTCATCCTGATTCTGGAGCTCGTGTTATCTTCTCTTGCTTTCTCCAATCTACTACCTTTCTGTATACTGATCAAATGAATGGTTAGTATATTCCAGTCTTTGTGGCTTCAAGATTACAAGTTTCTTGAACTCTTTCATAGTCATCAAATTCTTGTATAAGAATTTTTCTTTTTCCTTTGTTCTTAGAATCATATTATCCTTTCTTTTTATGTATAGAAACTTTTGCTTCATCACCTCCATTCTTTGAATCTTCATTATTTGATTTACAAACTGCTTGAGCTTCTTTGAATTCTGATGCATGAACATGGTAGATAAATTTGGATCACAATTGATCCATTTTTCTTTTTCTTGTTTGATAATATGACATTGTTTCTTTCCATTGATAACTTTGAATTCTACTATCATATTTTGATCCATAAGTTGAGAAACTGAAAGAATGTTGATAGTCAATCCAGGAACATATAACACATTGTTAATTATTCCTTTTCCATTTATTAGATTGACTAGAACATTTTCTATCCCTTTTACTTCATAAGTATTACTATCTGCTATAGTAACTGGTTTCTCATTTTTTCCTCGTAGAGAATCAAACCATTGTTTGTTTCCAGTCATATGTTTACTTGCTCCTAAATTTTTGTACCAATAATCCATAATTCCTTTAGTTTTGAATAATATATCCTTTAATTCTCTAAACCTTTGAAGTTGACTACCTTATGTCTCCCTAGTTTGATTTATCAATCAACAATCTTGACACAATTTCAATTTTCAAATTTTCCAATTTTATGTCTCTTTAATTTTGAATGAGAGACTAGATATCAATGTAATTTCCAACTTTCCAAATTCTAAGTTGAATCCCTTTTATCTCCCAAATTTTAAGTATATAAATGAATAGGTTCTAAATTTCATAAACCTAATTTGATGTTGAAGTCCTTATGGCTCCCAAATTAGAAATTTAGAATTTTTGTAAAGTATATTTGCAAATTTTGTAACCCTAATTTGATGTAGGAATCCTTATCTCTCCAAATTTCAAAATATTTGCAAATATAAAAAATGCTTTACAAAACTTTATAATTCAATTTCAAAACTTTACAAAATCTTCTCAAAACTTGAAATTGATTTCCAAAATTTCCCAAAATAATTTTAAGGCTTCTCAAAACTTTCCAAAAATAATAATTCAGCTTTCTAAGGTTTCTAATTTCTCTTCTACACCTTATTTCTCCATAAATTAAATTAATCTATAATTAATTAGATTAATTTCTTAACAACCTTAGAAAAATAATTATATTTCTCCTTATAGCTCCTAACTTAGGCAAAAGTTCAAAATTCAATTAAATTAACTTTTACCTCTGCAATAGGCGCGCACAAATCATGGTCAATGGTAGTTGACCTCCTCCTCAATATTCGTTCCTCCTTGAAAGCCTCACTTGATGTAGCGCTCATTCAAAAACTCTATCGCTTCTTGGATGTACTAAGTTTAGTCTTATTCCATGCATTTAATACATGTAAGAAGATGTTTCACCTTACTCATATGATGGTTGGTGCTCCTCCTTCCATGAGGACATGTGGCATTCAATATCTTCACATGCTTCTAAGTGATGGTTGGTGCTCCTCCTTCCATGAGGACATGTGGCATTCAATCTCTTCACATGCTTCTAAGTGGTGCTTCTTCCTCCTGGACGTTATGTACAAGATTCTCTTTTACTAAAAATGACTTCTTGCAAATATTTCAATGATGGCACTTCTTCCAAGGCTTTTCAAACAAGCCAAACCTTAGACAAATAATTTCCAAACAATTTTTTGCTTGCTCTTGCACTGCACGGTTACGTCTCTTCGGTTTTCGCCTTCCTAAGAGTGACTCTTCAACAAAGTGAATGCAAATGGTCGTTTGTGTCCTTAGAATGACACTTGAGCCTCTACACTCTCCAAACGTTCACTTGTAGCGATGCTTTGGTGGTTCCTCCTTGCACGTTGGTGGCTCTTCCTCGAGCTATGGTAATCCATTGCACTTCGGTGGTGCTTCTTTCCTCCTTAGATGGTGCTTCTTTCCTCCTTCGTATGGTGGCTCCACATTTCAATGGTGGCTCAACTTTGGTGGTGCTCCTTTCCTTCTACGTATGGTGGCTTCTTTGGCTGCCACTTCTATTACCCCTTTTTAGTAGATTCTACCTCAGCTCTGGTGTGGTTTGTCTTCTCCACAACTCGGCTTGGATGGGTGAATCTCTTGCTATTCTCCAAACTGCTTATACTCCCTTTCCTTTACTCACTTTGTTGACTTATTTCTCTAAAATTTTGCAGGTTTTGAGGATGCTCTTGTGCCTTCAAAGACTTACTTTGCTTCCTTTCAAAACCATATATTGAGCACAATATTTTGAGTGCTCCTTAATGCATTCGTAGCTCCTTAGCTTGTTGTTTCTGATTTGGAGTAATATTTGCTTATAGCATACAAATCTTCTTTTGCTGATTTCAAACTTAAAAATGAACCAACTTCTTTATGCTATATCAACACACTAATTTGCAAGCTTCTTAAACTCCTTCTTTAACTGGGAGATAATAAACTTAGAGTTCTTCTTTTTCCTGATTTGAACTCTCTAATATATGGTGCCAAATAAACTTAGATTAAATCCACTTTTCATAAAACTGAAATACTCTTTTAAGCACCTAATTTCAAACCTCTTTGGTTGTCTTTTGTAGCTCATCTCCTCTCCTTTCTTGCTACTCGAACTTGTTGTTCTATACCTTCAAATTTGCAGCTTTACTTGCACTTTGCTTGCTGCCAAAAATCAGCTTCTATGCTGTCCAAATGGTTATTATAAAATGCTGAAAATTTTCAGCCTTTCTACCCTTTCAAATGCTGCTCGGAACTTGCCTTCTTTGTCTTCAACTTCTCTGAATTTTGTAGCTCCAAATACTGCCTTCTTGCTGTCCAAAATTTCTGCAATTTGCAGCTTCAATTGCTGCCAAATATTTCTTCGCTTTGCTATCCAAAGCTCTCTCAAATCTGTCCCGAACTTCTCCAAAATACAGCTCTCTAATCTCTTCTTAATGCTGCCCAAATTTACAGCCAAAAACTCTTCAATTCACTACTCCAAAAACTAATTTCTTCTCCTTTATCTCACTGTCCAAAAACAGCATTCAATTCCTCCAAATTGCTGCCTTATTTTTTGTCAAATCCTCCTTCAATACGCTATCCAAGGGCACTTCAAAAAACTGCCCAAATATTCTCCAATTCACAGCTCTTCTATCTCCTTCCAATGCTGCCCAAATTCGCAGTCCAAAACTCTTCAAATGCTGCTCCAAAATTCTAACTTCTTCTCCTCTATATTGTTGTCCTGAACTGTCTCTAAATCCTCCAATCTGATGCCTTAATTTGTTGTCAAGCCTTCCTTCAATTGGTTGTTCAAGGGCGCTTCAAAATCTGCCCAAATATTTTTCAATTTGTAGCTCTATGTCACCTTCAATTTTCTATCCTATGACCCTTCAACTTCTATCACAAAAATCAGCAATCTTCTCCTCCACAAATCAGCCTTCAAAACTTTAATGGTTGTCTCCAAAAATATCAATTTGGTGGCCTCTTATTTCCTTTTTCTCCTCCTTAGATTCCACTGAATACTATCTTCAAATTTGGCCTCTTTGTTGGCCTCTTCCTCAAGAATCTGAATGTCTTGAGATCTTCAAAAATACTTTCCAAAATTTGGCAAACTTCTTGCCAAATCCTTCTTCCTTTTGGGCTTGTTGTCGGATGGTGACAATTGTCCCAAATTCCTCTTTCCAAGAGCTTCTCCTACTTGCAATATTCTTCCTCAAACTTTCTTCAAATCTTCTCCAATGGCCACTTCTTCAACTTCTTCAATATGGCTTCTCTAGCCTTCTTCTTTCTCCTTCCAAATTTGCTTGAAACCTCTTCTCTTGGGTTTCCAAATTCTTCAATATTCTATCTCCTTTCTCAAATCTGCAATGGGGACCTCTTCTCTTGGGTCTCCTCCTTCTCCAATCTTCAATAGGGCTTCTCTTGGCCTCTTTCTCTCTTCTCAATCTTCAATCTGCTATGGAGACCTCTTTCTTGAGTCTCCTCAATCTTCAATCTTCAATGGGGACCTCTTCTCTCGGGTCTCCTCATTCTTCAATCTTCAATCTCCAATGGGACCTCTTTCTTGGACCTCCTTAATATTCAATGTCTACTCTTTTGCTGCAACTCAAAACTAATCCCTGCACGAGGAAAGCACATAGACTTTCAGGCAATCAAAGATGAAATTCTTCTCTATCTTTTGTAGGAAGCTTCTCAACTTCTGAGAACTAATTTTCTGCAACAAAACTTAGACAACAACAATCAACCAAATCTCCAGAATTCTAAAATCAATAAACTTCACTAGTTATTCTTCAATCTAGTGAAAAGAAATCTATGTTGAGTCCTAGTCTTCACGAGTTTTTCAACTTGTGGAAAGACTCTAGCCAAAAAGCAATCTGAAATATTCTTCTTCAAATCTATCAAACTTCTCAATAGGACCTCCTTCTTGGGTCTCTTAATCTTATCAATGTCAAGGTCTATCTTCAAGACCTGTAAATTTCCTTCTATTCTGAATTTGCTCTTGGAATAGGTAAATTAAATCTCCAATATTCACTGGTTCTCCTTCAACACAGTGGAAAATACTATCTTCTCTGGTTTTCCTTTTCCAGAGGTAATTTCTCCAACTTCATTGGTTTCTCCTTAACCAGTGGAAATATCCTTTGCAACTTTTAAAAACCTGTGCAAGATAAAACCTTGTTGTAGCTCTGATACCACTGTTAGCTTTTGATGCTAAATACTTAAAGCAAAATAACCTCAAGATCTAAAATAAAGATACTATATCAAATATAAGATAATGGCAATATTCTAAACATATAAAACTCATAAATAACTTCTGCAACAACTCATAAAATTGCCATTAACAAATGCTCATGAAAATAGTAATTTGATATAGAATAAAGATCTCAAGTACATCATACTTTCACACTCTTACTCTACATTGTGTTACATAACTCAAGGCTATAGCATATATATATAGCCTTCTACAATGACTCTTGGATGGATATGACTCTTCTATTCCTAGTGACTCTTGGCTCTCTTTTGCACACATATGGAGCCCTATTTGATGTACACTTGTAATATGACTCTTCACTATCTTTTCCTAATCTATGGACACATGTACACATGGACTAATGTGCACATTTACATTATTGAATATAATGCACACTTTAATAATACTTGTGCATTTATTACATTGCATAAAGTAAATACTCAAATACTAACTTAAGACACATAACCTAATCTAATTATGTACCCATGGTGGTACATTGTCATGTACCAAATAATGTAATATTCCATGTACTAAATAATGTAATATTCTCCAACAGTCTGGTAGTGGGAAGCACAGAGGTTAATGACTGGGTGGTGGCCCACATGGAAGACATTAAACTCAGGTAGTTGAGGAGTCAAATTCTCCAGTTGATCTAGTAGTTGCAAGCAAGGAGCCTTTCATCTTATAATAAAAAACAAGATAGGTTATTGTTCTAACAGGGGTTTTTTTGTGGTGGTTTTGATTGTGTTGTCGATAATGCTGAAGATTTGATCCTTCTGAGGCAAAAGAATTTGCCTAATAGCTTGTGGCTTTACTATCATATACTTCTGTGAGCTTGAGGTGACTCTCTATGTTGAGCTTGTTGATGACTGCATGAAGAGCAGTTCCTAAGCAGTCTGTTGTGCTTTATCAGCTTATTATTGGAAATGAAGAGCTGGCTTGAACAAAATGTAAGGAAACGTTGATTACATTTATCGATGTGAAGGGAGAACCCCCTTTTAGTGGGTTCTGCTGATCATATTTCAATTTGGAAACTATGCTATATGGAGAAATGACAGAGTAAACTAATTTATCCTAACTATTATGCAAAATAGTGAAACATTTACTGATGAATTTTCTGGATCTCTTTAATTAGAACATAAAGCTGGATGGTCTTCCTGGCACATCTGGCAGGTTCTGGATCTGTTTGTATGATTGACATTGATTGATTATGTTGACTGTAGAATGCCTAATAATGGTTTGGAATGAATGTGACAGGTCCAGATGAAGGATTATTTGCATGGGTTGCTGCAAATTATGCGCTTGGCACTCTAGGAGGAAATCCACATAAGACGACCGGAATAATTGAGCTTGGTGGGGCTTCTGCCCAGGTTTTATTCTTCTCTTTTCTTTGTTCTAATATTAATTTTATGTAGCCTTGCTTTGGTTTATTTGATTGTTCATATTGATTGAGTTGCCTTCTCAATTATTTTGATTCCTTGGGAAGCATGAGTGACCATTCTTTGATGACTTTCAATGCCAAATAGTAAGGTATAATCTTTAACTTATGCTAGAATGTGTTATTTTAAAAATAATTTTGTAGTTCAACTGTATGCCATCTGTCTATCACAAGTCATTAAGTGCACTATTACCCAAATCTCTCATGTTATTCAATTTATTAAAGAAAACATAATTCTTCTGAGAAATAATTGTTGACAATTTCTCCTTTGCAATTTTTCCTTTCTGTTTTAACGAGTAACCATTTTACAATCCTTGTGACTGAATTGCTGTTCAAAATCTTGGTTACATTAGTTCAGATTGTTGACATTATTTACTGTAATTTCAATTAATCGTTAACTATTATAATAAATTTTATCTTATCTATAGTTACTATTTAATTTATATTTATTATCAAGTAATCATTAAATACTATCTTATTTAATGAACAGAAGAGACAAGGACATGTCATGGTTTTCGTGACCCTTCTCTGTATAGTAAAGCTGAAAATTGTCTTAGATGCACATCATGCTATGTTTTTCTTGTCTAAATTAGCAGTCTTAAATTAGTTTTGAATTCAAATGAGGAATGTGGATATTGGTAAAATTTAAAGGACCCAAAAGAAATAAAAATAAATAAATATTGCAATATACATGTGTGTATGGACTATGAACATGTAGGTTCAGATGTGCATATACATTTTAACCATTCAACATCAAAGCAAAATTAAAAAATGTAGTTTTGAATGATGAAAATAACAGTACAGTGAATCTAGACACTAAACCAATCTACTGGTTATGCAAATTCCAAGTTTTGAGTTTAAACCAATCTAATGGTTAGATCAAGTACACAAAACTCATTACTCACATTTCAAGAAACAGAGACATTTAAAGCTTCAGGCAAACTTTTTCAGTTTTAGAATGATGTCCAGGTGCAAATAAGAAGCATTGGATGAGTCTTTCTCAACGTTGAAAGTAGTTTTTCATTCATCAACTTATATAAAATAAAATCTATCAATTTCTTTGCAATAATTTG
Organism: Wollemia nobilis; assembly: GCA_028583015.1. Classification (NCBI taxonomy): domain Eukaryota; kingdom Viridiplantae; phylum Streptophyta; class Pinopsida; order Araucariales; family Araucariaceae; genus Wollemia; species Wollemia nobilis. Next base: position 7,369,995 of record JAQPPZ010016931.1, read on the forward strand.
TTCTTGTTCTTTGAATGCATAAATCCAATTGTTTGTACATGCTGTTGCATAGAATCTCTGATTTAGAACTTGGAGTTCCTATTACTGCAACTTAGGTGCTTTTCATAAAATATAAGTGCTAAGCCACTCGTGAAGTGACATTTAACATATTCTTCTTATTTGCAGTTGTTCTCAAATATGCCTTGTGAAGTGACATTAGGCGTATTCTTCTTATTAGCAGCTGTTCTTTTACTTGTCTCTATAACATCTGGCTGCAGCCTTGCAATTGTTGCATAAAGTTGAGCCATGATCTCCTTGTTGCCATGTCTAGAGAAATTGAGGAAATTCAGGTCCAAATAGCATGCTATTGCATGAAAAGGAGAATGCCCTGTTTTCAACCCTTACTTGTCCAACATCGATACTTCATCATGGACATCAAAAGCATTGTTAAATGTTTGTTCAATTACCTCGAAATATTATAGATGAGATGGAGATGGAAGCTGAAGTGAGGGTTTGATGCGGGAAATTTTGATTAGTGTGTAGGACAAAAGAAAAGAAAATCTATCGAGGCAGAGTCTCCCTAATTAGATTATCACCACAAATTATGGCTTTTGTAAAAGGCATTGGATTTATCTGGACTTCAAATGCAGGAAACATAGAAGTTATAGCAAAAAATGTGAGTTTTTTACACACCATTGTTTCTTAGCAGGCTCTGAGTTTGGAATCTTTGATTGCCCCTTAACTAGCTATGAATTGAAGCCTCAAAATTCAGGACAAAAGCCAGCCGCCTTGGTACACACAAGTGATCTTCCAGATTGGAATGCTTATAAAAAATTGTCCTTCCTGTAAGCCAAAAAATGATTTTTTTTTTTCTACCTTGTGTTTTAGATGCTGGATCACTTGTCGACAGTAAATCACTTGTCCACCAGCCAAAACCACTAGCTAAAATTGGAATAACTTGTGGACTAGGCAAATTTCAGTTAAACCTTGTGCATGAAAAGAAAGGAGAGGCAAAACTCTCCTGTAAGGTCAAAGTCAATTGCCCTGATATTCTTCCATGCACTTGTTAAACAATGAAAAAAAATTGGCTGTTTGAAGTTGGTTTGTTCAACTTTTTTTTTTTTTTTTCAATGGGTTATATGGGATTGAAATGGGCCCCACCTGTATTACATCATCACCACATAGTGGTATTACAACAAAGCTTGGATATTATCTATGTATCGTTTGGCAAGATTTGAACCTGGGCCACTTCCTTGAACGTTGAGGAAGTTAACCGGTTGAGCTAATGCCACTTGATTGTTCAACTACTTATTTTTTTTTTTTTTTATAGCGAAAAACCCCTTGTGGGGCCGCCTTGGTCTGAGAGACCACGAACAGGGGGGTCTACACCGTCAAAGTCACCCGGGAGTCGCACCCGACCCCTGCCCGCACCAACATTATCAATTGGATTTTGGATACCCAATTCAGCTTTTTGGTAGGGTGGATATTTGAACCTGGGACCTCCCTTGGAGGATTACCCTCTCCTTTCCAACTCACCTACAACACCTGGGTTTCAACTTCTTCTTTTGGTTGTTTGAAACTGCTTCATTTTTTTGACCGTTTTCCACGAGGTTTCCAATACGTGGACGACAAAGGAAGTTTAGACATGTTTCTGGTACTTTGGGACACATCTCAGACATGGCCTCCAAAGCCTGAGGTGCTTCTCCATGGAAGGTGGTTTTTTGACCTATTCATTTAAAATATTAATTGTTTTAGATTTACCCAACTTCTGCTTTTGGTTATTTGAAGTTAGTTCATTCATTGAACCACCTTTTAAAAGTATTGTCCAACTCAAATGAGTAATTTTGTGCACTTCAGATTTCTTTATTTTTCTTTAAAGTCATGAATTCTTTTTATAGAGATCTGGAGTAAAAGTCTGTTACTTTCTGGATTAACCAGGGAAAGATAACTTTCTTGCTTTTCACCATTTTTCTGTTGTTGCAATAGTGTGTTGTGACTTGAGTTTCACATTAAACATTTCAGGCATAAGGTTTGTATAGCCCTATGATTTTGGTTTCGTAGGGGGGAGATCTGTGTTTTTGATTAGAAACTTAGAATTTCGAGTTCAGGAAGATCAACAAAGAGTGCAATTCAGAAATAACAGTGTAACAAACCAGAACACAAATATATATAAGCAAAATAGCATAATGATTTTATTGCTTAGAAAATAGAGTACAATGCAAGCAATCTCTGAGAAGAGATGTGAGGCTATGACATTGCATCCATTACTCAATTTTTTTTACAGTCAGATGTGCATCTCTCTATATGCAAAATTTTTGGTGTGTTGGAAATTCACCGTATTGCATATGGAAGGTCACTCACATTGAAGTGTGGTGGTTCACCTCCCATGAGTTAGGTCACCTATATGAAAGTGTGGTGATTCACCTTTAATGAGTTACAAAGTGCATATTAATTGAAAATTACATACATATGACTTGTCCTTTTGTGTTTTGTCTTCTACTTATGTGTCAACATAGCTAGAGATGCATTCTGGATAGGAAATTCTAAAAATAGAAAATTACTATTTTCAGTAAATATTTTTTTTGCAATTTTTAGGGCCTTCAGAGTGTTTTTTTTTTCCATACAGTTGCTGGCAACTGTGTGGAAATTGTTGCCTGTTGAAGTTGTTGTTGTCTCTCTAATCTTTCCAACGCTTCCTGAATGGATCAAGACGGAGTCTGGAGCACAAAGTTATGCCCCTAACAGTGTGGTTAGGATAAAAAATATAGATTTTTGGGCATAAAGCCATGCCTCAAAAAGGTCACATGCCTGGATCAATTTTAGTATTTACTATCATTGACCATCTTGGAGAATCTGTCATATTATGTTCTTGAATATACTGGTCAATATCCATGTGTAGGACGTTTTAGCATTATGGTTAGCTAATCTAGTGATTTTTTGGTTTTTCCAAAGGGACTCTTGGGCAATGAAGAACTACAAAATTTTACAGGTGTATTGAAGATGTTAAAGGTTGTTCTGACAGAAATTATGATAAATGTTTGCCAACATCAAAAGCATTGGAGGCAAAATAATCTATAATAACTCTTCAACAAAATATTGAACTTTTATTTTACCGTTACATTAAGAAAATGGGTAATTTAGGTACATATTGTCCATAGGTGTAAGTCTTAGATTTCTTATCCCTGAAACATTTTTGCATGATTGTAGACAATTAACAATTTAAGTTGAATGTTCCGTAAAGTATTTTTTATGACGAAAGTAAATAATTATTCTTGCGTATGTATCACAAAACCCTAAAATGTTTGTTATCCTGAAACCCTACAAGCTCCATTTCTCTATTCAAATCCATTTCTGTTTTTTTCACGCTTACTCATTTGTGCTATTATAGAGTACAAACACTGCCACATGGTTCAGTTTCTAAATTCTATATTTAATTAAAGAAAATTCTGTTCTTCTTCATGTTGCATCATAGATCATGTGTATCATCATGAAATGGAGATGATGGCGATCAAGGTGATGACTTTAATTGCTTGTGTGATGCATCTGATTTCAGCCAATTTGTTTGATGCATTTGGATGCTTAGTCATTGGATTCGTTTTGGCCCATTCTTTCAGAACCAGAAAGAAAGAAAGAAATTATATAAATGTCTGCAAGTGATCAAAGTAGGCCAATGACACTCAGAGTATATTTGGTTGCAAAACATTTATATAAAATGTGGTATTGCTGGATAGGTATGTTATGAATATAGTACATATATGAAAGACATGTGGTGCCATTGAAGCTCAGTGAAAGGCAGCTAAGTGGAGACCATTGTTAGAAGTGATTGTAGTTGTCATTGGTCCACATCAATAGGTAAAGGATGAATATTGTTGGTAAATACTGTGAATGCATCAATGCAGAAGCTGATGATGTCCAAAAGAGGATTGTGAAGAACACAAGCTTATACTGAGAGGGGGAGGTGAACAGTATAAGATAAAACTTTTCAATTTTCAATCCAAATGATAACAACAATAATATCAATGCAATAAATGAAACAATGCACAAATCATCACACATATGAGAGACATAGATTTAACGTGGTTCACCCAATGTGGGCTACATCCATGGAGAAATATTGCTTATAAATTTCTCAACAAATTTCATGGGCTCCAACCCACAGGAGAAACCAATCCCATATTACAATGTTCGTGGACATCAATCCACAGGAGATACCAATCCCCTCTCAAGTTCTATGGACACCACTCCACTCTGTTCTGGTTTTGTGGACACCACTCCACAGGAGACACCAATCCCCTTTGCTCTGGTTCTGTGGACACTACTCCAATCTGTTATGGGTTTGTGGACCCCAATCGACAGGAGACACCAATCCCCTTTGCTCTGGTCTGTTCCAAAGCCTGCTCCAAACCTTCTCACAACTCTGCTCAAATCTGCTCACAAAAACCTGCTCAAATATGCTCACAAAACCTGCTCAAATCTGCTCACAACTGCTCAAATCTGCTCACAAAGCCTGCTCAAAAGGCCTACTCAAATCTGCTGCTCAAATCTGCTCACACAACCTGCTCACAACTGGCTCAACCCTGCTCACAAAGTTTGCTCAATCTTGCTCAAATCGAGGCACTTCGCAAGAATAAAACATGGGAACTTGTGGATCTTCCACCTGGAAGAAATACTGTTGGAAATAAGTGGGTGTACAAAGTGAAGAACAACGATGGGCTGTTGGAACGCTATAAAGCTCGCTTGGTGGCAAAAGGCTATGTGCAGAAGTTAGACATTGACTTTAATGAAATTTTCTCTCCAATTGTGAAGATGACTAAGAGTTCTACTTGCACTTGTAGCTGCACAAGATTTGGAACTGGAGCAGCTTGATGTAAAGACTGCTTTCTTGCATGGTGATCTCGAGGAAGAGATATATATGGATCAGCTTGAGGGCTATGAAGAAAGAGGCAAAGAGCATTTGGTTTGCAGACTGAAGAAATCACTGTACGGGTTGAAACAGGCGCCAAGGATGTGGTACAGGAAATTTGACACCTTCATGAAGAGCCAAGGTTTTAGCAGGAGTGAAGCTGACCATTGTGCATACTATAAGAGGTTTGATGATGGCAGTTTTATTATTTTATTGTTGTATGTTGATGATATGTTGGTTGTAGGCCCCAACATGAAGAAAATCATTGATCTTAAGGCTCAGTTGGCAAGGACATTTGAAATGAAGGATTTAGGAGCAACAAACCAAATTTTAGAGATGAAGATACACAGGGACATAAAAAGAAAGATCTGGTTAAGTTAAAAGTCATATGTGGAAAAGATTCTGCAACTCTTCAATATGCAGAATGCAAAACCGGTTAGTACCCCACTTCTTCCACACTTAATGTCTTCCAACCAGTGTCCTAGAACAGAAGCAGAGAAGACAAGCATGTCTCGTGTACCGTATTCATCAGCAGTAGGAAGCCTCATGTATGCCATGGTGAGCACCAGATCGGATATTGCCCAAGCAGTGGGAGTAGTCAGGTGGTACATGGCAAATATTGGTAAGGAGCATTGGAATGCGGTGAAGTGGATATTCAGATATTTAAGAGCCACTTCAGATGTTGCCATTTACTTTGGATCGGTAGATTTGCAAGTTACAGGTTTTGTGGATTATGATTATGGTGGAGATAGAGATGGGAGAAAATCCACTACAAGATATACCTTCACTCTTGCTGGAGGAGCGGTGAGTTGGGCTTCTAAGTTGTAGTTTGTTGTGGCTTTATCAACCACTGAAGCATAATACATTGCAACAACTCATGCCAACAAAGAGGCAATTTGGCTAGAGCGATTGTTGGGTGACTTCAAGGTAATGCAGGAAAAAATTATGCTGCATTGTGATAGCCAGAGTGCTATTCAGCTAGTGAATAATCCAACATTCCATGATCGCACGAAACACATTGATGTCAAGTACCACTTTATTAGAAATGTGGTGGAAGAAGGTAGGATCCTGTTGCAGAAAATCAACATTGAAGTGAATCCTGCATATATGCTTACAAAGCCGATCAAGATAGAGAAGTTTGAGTGGTGCAGAACTTCTCTAGGCTTGCTGAAAAAGTAACAAGGGCAGCATTGGGCAATTGGCACTGGCTGAAATTTTTTTGGCAAAAGAATTCCCGAATACTGACTTCAAGTGGGAGAATGTTAGGTGTGAAGACAGTATACAGGAAGCAGGTCACTAGACGTCTGACCTGCTAGACGTCTGGGTCAGACGTTTAGGCAACAAGCCAAACGTCTAGGCAACAGGCCAGACGTATGACCTGCTAGACGTTTAGGCCAGACGTATGACCTGCTAAACGTTTAGGCCAGACGTCTAGGCAACAGGGCTACCAGACGTCTAGGCAACAGGGCTACCAGACGTCTAGGCAGCAGGGCTGCTAGATGTCTAGGCCAGACGTTTAGGCAACAGCCCAGACGTCTGGGCTGCTAGACGTCTTGGCCAAACGTCTAGGCATCAAACCAGATGTCTGGGCTGCCAGACGTCTTGGTCAGACGTCTAACCAAGTAGACGTCTAGATAGACGTCTAACGCGGAAGACGAACAGGTTCAGGCGCCTTCCTTGGGAGCGGAAACGAACAGTTTTTGGAGGCTTCCGTCGGGAGAGGAAACGAACAGTTGGAGTCTTCCTTCCGCTCTATAAAAGGGACTTGATCCCCCTTGCATATGTTAAGAAGGAGAAATGCTGAAAACGTTGTAGACGTGAATGTAAAGTTTGCTGAAAATAATAAAAGAGAAGTTGCCATTGCCTCGTGGTTTTTCTGCACATTGCAGGTTTCCACATAAATCTCTGTGTCACTTGTGTTGCTGTTTCCGTGTTTCTATTTTTTGTTATTGTGCTTCCTCTTGTAGGTGTAAAATCTGAAGTTTTTTCCTAACAAAATCTGCTCACAAAACCTGCTCAAATCTGCTCACAAAGCCTGTTCAAAAGGCCTACTCAAATCTGCTCCAAAACCTGCTCAACCCTGCTCACAAAGCTTGCTCAATCTTGCTCAAATATCGCATACAAACAATTCTCATTCTTTCCAAATATCGCATACAAACAATGCTCATAACTTTTCAAATATGTTTTCCTCTACTATAGCAATTCGGACATATTCTACCCATAATTATTTTTCTTCGTGAACATATAGAAAATGATATGCATTACAAATACCCAATATGTTCTTTCACATTCATCAAGTCTGTCGCTTTCTCATGTCTCACATTCATTATATTGAAGGATAGCTTTTAAACTTAGCACTTGATAACTGACCTTGTAATGTCCTTTTCTTCAATGAATCCTTTCATACTATCTTTGCACTAGATGACACTTTGACTTGCTTTAAAACAACCCTTCTATTTGTGTGAGACTATACTTATTTTGCTTATTTCCACATTCACTTCAAAATTAATCACAATGCACAAATTTGTCCTTCTCATCTATTCCCAAAATCAATCATGAATAATGCACAAATTTGCTCTCAAATCTGAATCAAAACCAATGCACATCAAATCAATTCTTATACCTCAAACTAGATGACATTAAAAATATTTTCCTCAAACAAAACCATCCTTGAGAAAGGAATTAAATCACCATACCTCTAAATCTGCCTCAATTTGTCTTCTTTTGCATGTGCCTGTCTTGCCAGCAAAATAATTTTCTTTTTGATCCTTCAAAAATCTGGTTAGTAATTTTCTATTTCTTGCACAAATAGTAAATCGTCCACAAAAACCTTCCGAAAAATGTGCACAGTAAAGCTTGAAAATAATACCTTATATCTCCTTTTTAATCTCACAAAATAAAGCTTTTAAGAATAATTAATTTCTTTTTGTATCATGCAAAAAATACAATTACAAATAAACCACAATACACCTTGTCTCCTTTTGTAACATGCAATAATTACAATTTCAAAATAATCCACAATACACCTTATATCTCCTTTTCTAACATGCAACATTTACAATATCAAAATAATCCACAATACACTTTATATCTCCTTTTCTAACATGCAACAATTACAATTTCAAAATAACACCCAATACACCTTTTATCTATATTCTCATGCAAAAATTACAATTTCAAATAGTCCTCAATACATCTTATATCTCCTTTTCTAAATTAAATTTAAATAAATATTTTTGCCCTTATTTTAACCAACAAGCCCAGCGAACTATCTCCTTTTCACATGAAATTTAAACAAAAAATTTTGCTCATACCTCAACCATCAAGCCCCAGTAGACGCGAAGAGAATCGAATCCTAACCTTTGCCAACACAGGCTGGGCTACCAGCTAGGCTACCCCAGCGGGTAGTAACAACCACGGAACACGAAATAATTAAATCCTTCCTTGTTCTAACTTCTCCAATAAAAAAACGTTCCATCTCACTGCCAAACAAAACAGGACCTGCCCAGATTCGATCCTGCGACCTCCTACTTCACGGCGCCTTAGCGCTAGCTTAGTGACTAGCTGGGCTAGCCACTTAGTTGAAATCAAAATTGCAGCACTTTATACTTGTTCTCACTTCGCTTCCAGCCTCAAATCACGTTCTCTTCCTCTTTTTATTCTCAACTTCAATGCACGAAGAGGTATACAAATTGCGCTCATTGAAAAACCACTTTTCAACTGATTTGGTGCTTCATATATATATGTCTCCCTTTCTTTCCCAATGATGTCGACGCTTGTAATTTTGACTTATATTTTCTCCCAATGACTTTGGCGCTTTTTCTTTTAAACCCTCTTTGCATTATAATATCTTAAATCTAAAGATTTAAATATTATAATTTTAACCTTTAAACCTTTGTCCTCCTTTTTAAACTTTTGTCCCAAGCACTTTTAAACCTTCTCATTATAATATTTAAATATGATATTTAAATATTATAATCCTTTACTTAAAAATATTTTCCTTGCTTTGCTTCATATATGCTTGCCTTGGATAATTGTCCATTTTTGCTATTCACTAAGCCCATCTTTGACCTTAATGATATATTGTCCATCCTTATAAACTTTTCATCCTTGAAGAATATTTTTGCCTTGAATACCATGCACCCTTTGACATCAATGATAACTCAATATTTCCAACAGATTGTTTGGACCTAGAGGGCCAGATTGAATCTCAAAGAAGTCTTTAGAATATCCTGCAAATGTTAAAGCTAAAGACACTTTAGGTGCAATGGGGAATCCAAAAATGTATGCTTATCATGATCCTCCAAACTATGGTCCTGGCCAACTAAGGTATGGGTCTGCTTATCCAATATATGGAGGAGGTACTGTCGCATTTTCTTAATAAGGTAGGCACTCTCTTGCAAATGTTTCCATACCACTACAAATTTATGGAAAGGAAGACTTAAAGAGTCTAGGGATTCATTGAGTCTGGCAGGATTCTTCTGGGATTTGGTGTGTAAGCGTGACTGCTTATTGAAGATAAAAAAGCTAAACATCCTTGGTTAGGGTAATAAGAGTATGAAATGTATACTTGTCTTGACCCTCCAAACTACTGCTAGACGTCTAGGCAGCAGTACCTGACGTCTAGGTAGCAGACGTCTAGGCTGCTAGATGTCTAGGCAGCAGTACTTGACGTCTAGGCAACACTGCAGACGTCTAGGCAGCACTGCAGACGTCAAGGCAGCACTTCTTGACGTCAAGGCAGCCGACGTCAAGGCAAGTAGACGTCAAGGAGTGGACGTCTAGGTAGACGACAAGAATGCGGAAGACGAACAGTCTTGGGAGCGGAAATGAACAAACTTTGGGAGCTGAAATGAACAAGTTTTGGAGGCTTTCGTTGGAAGAGGAAACGAACATTTTGGACTCTTCCTTCTGCTCTATAAAAGGGATGTGATCCCTTGCATTTAGGTGGTTGTTGAAAAAAACGTCAAAGGACGTGAATGTAAATTTGCTGAAATTAATAAAGAAGAGAAGTTGCCATTGCCCCGTGGTTTTTCCTGCACATTGCAGGTTTCCACGTAAACCTTTGTGTGACTTGTGTTACTGTTTCCGTGTTCTATTTTTTTGTTACTGTGCTTCCTCTTGCAGGTGATAAATCTTGGAGTTTTTTCCTAACATCTGGTATCAGAGCTAAGGTTTTGTGCGTGTGGGAGCTACAACAATGACAAAAGGTGTAACCAAGTTAGAGATTGACAAATTTGATGGCAGGAACTTCGCTCTATGGAAGATGAAGGTGGAGGATTTGTTGGTTCAGAATGACCAAGCTGAAGCCTTGAAAGGGTTCGCGAATAAACCGAGCAACATGAAAGATGAGGAGTGGACAACGCTTGACAGGAAGGCGGTTTCTACAATCCGTCTCTGCCTAGCGGACTTCGTCTTGTTCAATGTAGCTGAAGATAAGACCGCGGAAGCCCTTTGGGAAAATCTGGAAAAGTTGTATGAAACAAAATCAGCAACTAATAAGGTTTTTATGAAAAAGCAGCTTTATAGCTTAAGGATGAAGGAAAGTTCATCCATTGTAGATCATTTGAATGAGTTCAATACTCTCATCAATAAACTGGTTTCAGTTAATGTGAAGATGGAGAATGAAGATAGAGCTATCACCCTACTTTGTTCCTTCTCGGACACTTGGGATCATATGGTGATGACCATCAGTAATTCATCATCAGGAACTCTCAATTTTGATGATGTGGTAGCCGCTTTGTTGGCAAAAGAATTGAGGCGAAAAACGTCTCTGGAACCCTCAACCAATCAAGCCTTATCCATGAGAGGTCGATCTTTCGAGGGGAGTAAACAAGGTAGAAAGCAGTCCAAATCTAAGTCTAAAGGACGTAAGCAGAAAGGGAAGTGCTGGCATTGTGGGAAGCTAGGACACTCCAAGAAGGATTGTTGGCAATTGAAGAATGGTGAAAAGCAAAATCAGCCATCAGCTGAAGCCAGTGCAACAGATTTAGGAGAGACGACAACATGTGAAGCCTCCTATATCAGTAACAACAGATCAGTTTTATATACCTGGGTTTTGGACTCAGGTGAATCTTTCCACATGTCTGCCCACAGAGACTGGTTTGACAAATATCAACCATACTGTGGTGAAAAGGTCTATTTGGGTGATGAACACCCTTTAGAAATTGTGGGAAGAGGGGATATAAGGATCAGGGTGGACGATGGTAGAGAAAGGATGCTATGTGATGTGCGACATGTGCCCGATTTGAAGAAGAATTTGCTATCAATCAAAATGATGGATAGGCTAGGGTATTCTGTCACTTTCAGCAACAACTATTGCAAGATTACCAGAGGAGCTCTTGTAGTAGCAAAGGGAGAATCTTACGGGGACCTTATACCGTTTATGCGATGATACGGTGACAAACCATGCAGCAGCAACAACTTCTGTTTAGGATGCAGTAATGCTATGGCACCAACTCCTAGGCCATATGAGTGAAAAAGGCCTGAAAATTCTGCATTGACAGAGGTATGCTTTCTGGGATTATGTCTTGTAATTTAGACTTATGCGAGCACTGTATTTTTGGTAAACAGAAGAGGGTTCGGTTTATTGCAAGTCCTAGTAAGAGTTCTAATTTTCTGCAACTTATACATTCGGATATATTTGGACTAGTCCCCACTCGGTCCTTGAATGGCGCCATCTATTTTCTGACTTTTATAGATGATTATTCTAGGAGAATGTGGGTTTATTTTCCGAAGAAGAAGTCGGAAGCTTTGCAAAAATTTAAAGAGTTCAAAGCACGAGTAGAGAAGAGTTTGGGAAAGTCAATTTTGTCTCAGGTCAGATAATGGGGGTGAATATTGCTTCAAGGAATTTGATAAATTTTGTATGCAGGAAGGTATTAAGCACCAGAAGACTGTACCATACACTCCATAGCAAAATGGTGTGGCTGAGCGGATGAATCGCACAATCATGGAACGTGCAAGAAGCATGCTTAGCGCAACCATGTTGGAGAAAAAGTTTTGGGCGGAGGCTGTTAATACAGCTGTTTATCTTATTAACATGTCACCTACAACTGCGTTGGATGGTCAGATTCCGGAGGAGGTTTGGTGTTGTAAGCCAGTTGATTACTCTCATTTGCGCACCTTTGGCTGTGACGCGTTTGCCCATGTACTCAAAGAAAAAAGGTCCAAGATTGACCCGAAGTCAAGCAAATGTGTTTTTCTCGGCTATGGAGATATAGTGAAGGGGTATAGACTGTGGGATCCTACTGCCCACAAGGTAATCATTAGCCGAGATGTAAGTGTTGATGAAAAATCCATGCAAAGGAACGAGGTACAACAAAATCCTAATGTTGTACTTGTTGAAATAGAATTGAGTGAAGATGACTATGAAGATGAACATGCTGAAGTTTTTGATCAGCATGCAGAACAACAAGTAGAACAGGAAGTAGAGCAGCCACAACGGTCACATGACCAAGAGCTAGAATCGACAGATCATTGGGTTAGAAGATCTACACGTCCACAAAAGTGTCTGGAAAGGTATTCTCGTGTGTATCAATACTCTTTTGCTTTGTTAACTGATGATGGTGAACCTAGTTCATTTCAGGAAGCTAGAGAGTCTGAAAATGCAGAAAAGTGGAGGAAATCCATGGAGGAGGAAATCGAGGCACTTCGCAAGAATAAAACTTGGGAACTTGTGGATCTTCCAAAGTGAAGAAGAACAATGATGGGTTGTTGGAACGCTATAAAGCTCGCTTGGTGGCAAAGGGCTATGTGCAAAAGTCAAGTGTTGAATTTAATGAAATTTTCTCTCCAGTTGTGAAGATGACTACTATTAGAGTTCTACTTGCACTTGTAGCTGCACAGGATTTGGAATTGGAGCAGCTTGATGTAAAGACCGCTTTCTTGCATGGTGATCTCGAGGAAGAGATATATATGGATCAGCCTGAGGGCTATGAAGAAAGAGGCAAAGAGCATTTGGTTTGCAGACTAAAGAAATCACTGTACGGGTTGAAACAGGCGCCAAGGATGTGGTACGGGAAATTTGACACCTTCATGAAGAGCCAAGGTTTCAGCAGGAGTGAAGCTGACCATTGTGCATACTATAAGATGTTTGATGATGGTAGTTTTATTATGTTGCTGTTGTATGTTGATGATATGCTGGTTGCTGGCCCCATAATGAAGAAAATCATTGATCTTAAGGCTCAGTTGGCTAGGACATTTGAAATGAAGGATTTAGGAGCAACAAACCAAATTTTAGGGATGAAGATACACAGGGACAGAAAAGGAAGAAAGATTTGGTTAAGTCAAAAGTCATATGTGGAAAATATTCTGCAGCGCTTCAATATGCAGAATGCTAAACCAGTTAGTACCCTACTTCTTCCACACTTAAAGTTATCTTCCAACCATTGTCCTAGAACGAAAGCAGAGAAGACAAGCATGTATTGTGTACCGTATTCATCAGCAGTAGGAAGCCTCATGTATGCCATGGTTAGCACCAGACTGGATATTGCCCAAGCAGTGGGAGTAGTCAGTCGGTACATGGCAAATCCTGGTAAGGAGTATTGGAATGCGGTGAAGTGGATATTCAGATATTTAAGAGCCACTTCAGATGTTGCCATTTACTTTGGATCGGCAGATTTGCAAGTTAAAGGTTTTGTGGATTCTGATTATGGTGGAGATAGAGATGGGAGAAAATCTACTACAAGATATAACTTCACTCTTGCAGGAGGAGCAGTGAGTTGGGCTTCTAAGTTATAGTCTGTTGTGGCTTTATCAACCACTGAAGCAGAATATATTGCAGCGACTCATGCCAGCAAAGAGGCAATTTGGCTAGAACGATTGTTGGGTGACTTCAAGGTAATGCAGGAGAAAATTACGCTGCATTGTGATAGCCAGAGTGCTATTCAATTAGTGAAGAATCCAACATTCCATGATCGCACAAAGCACATTGATGTCAAGTACCACTTTATTAGAAATGTGGTGGAAGAAGGTAGGATCCTATTGCAAAAAATCGACACTGAAGTGAATCTTGCAGATATGCTTACAAAGCCGGTCAACGTAGAGAAGTTTGAATGGTGTAGAACTTCTATGGGCTTGCTGAAAAAGTAACAAGGGCAACATTGGGCAATTGGCACTGGCTGAAATTTTTTTCGCAGAAGAGTTCCTAAATACTGACTTCAAGTGGGAGAATGTTAGAAGGTGAAGTCATTATGCAGTTTCTTGCCAGTAGAAATTGCTGCTAGATGTCTAGGCAGCAGTACCAGACGTCTAGGCTGCAAGACGTCTAGGCTGCATTGCCTGATGTCTAGGCAGCAGTACTAGACATCTGGGCAGCGTTGCTTGACGTCAAGGCAGCATTGCTTGACGTTAAGGCAGCCGACGTCAAGCCAAGTAGACGTCAAGGACTGGATGTCTAGGTAGAGGACAAGAATGCGGAAAACGAACAGTCTTGGGAGCGGGAACGAACAGGTTTTGGAGGCTTCCATTGGAAGAGGAAACAAACAATTTGGATTCTTCCTTCTGCTCTATAAAAGGGATGTGATCCCTTGCATTTAGGTGGTTGTTGAAAAAAACGTCAAAGGACGTGAATGTAAATTTGCTGAAATTAATAAAGAAGAGAATTTGCCATTGCCCCGTGGTTTTTCCCGGACATTGCAGGTTTCCACGTAAATCTCTGTGTCACTTGTGTTACTGTTTCCGTGTTCTATTTTTTTGTTATTGTGCTTCCTCTTGCAGGTGTAAAATCTTGGAGTTTTTCCTAACAACAATTGCTTCATGAGATAGGCATTCTCTCACAAATCTCAAACCATCTTTGAAGGTATAGCTTTATCAGGTGTTTTATGCCTCCTGACACAAGTAGGGTATGGAAGGGAAATTTTAATCGGTCTATTGGTTTGTTGAGTCTTGCGGTGTTCTTTTAGGGCCTAATGTCTGAGGGTGATTTCCTCTCAAAGATAAAGAGCTAAACATTTTTGGTTAGGGTAACAAAAGAACGTAGAAAAGGATCTTCATGAATATATATACTAATCTCTATCTAATCTCTTAACATATAGGGCACCTGAAAATAAAATTTTCCTGTCTTCACTTGTTGTAGTGAGCAGAGATGCAAAATCCTAATGTACATGGAAATATGATGGTTAGTTGATTTGGTAGGAGTGTACACACATTTGCCTAAGGAAACCTTAAGACAATGAGATTGGTGATGTTTCATGTAATCAGGATGAGAGATGGTGGCACTGCTTATCTACATAAAGTGCTTAGCACAAAAGGCCATCTTAGGGCCAGGGGACTCTAGATGAGAGATCGATGTTGTACCTCTTTGTTTCTTAGTCACCCCTTTTTCAAATATAAGATGAAGGTAGCATCGGCAATTCATAGAAATCCCAATAAAATGGATAAGCAAACTAAAGTACTGACCATACTTTCGAGTGAGGGAATTAATAGAAGCAACTTTATGCAAAAAAAGGGACTAAGCATGGATATTTCTTTTGGCTTGATGCACAATGTCCGATTCATTGGAGGGGATGGAAATGAAAATTGAGTTTGAAGATGCTTTCAAGAGAAAGTGAGTTGGATGCAAGCAAATTCAGCCCGAAGATTGCCTTGAAGAAGTGTTTGCTTATAACAGAACATATAGTGAAGTAAGGGAATCTGAATTATCTAAATGCGCCTAATAAATAGCCTTAGATTCGACCCCCATATCTCAAACCCATACAAAACTATGTGTCTAATGATTCAATTGAAGAGTCTTATCTACGAAGAGCTATTAAAAAAACACATTTGGAAATATTGGTGTTTTAAGAAAGTAAGGGTGCTTTGCTTGGTACAATGAAAGAAGAAAATATTGGCTACTTACTTCTTGATTGAGGATCCACACATAAAATGACCATATCCTTTAAAAAGCCATGGTTGAGAGAGCTGTAGAATGTTTTGATATCAATAAGCCCTCCCTTGTACGGAAATCAAAGCTTGGATGTATCAAAGATCATGATCTTAGTTTTACTAAGCTTAACATTAAGCTACCAGAGATTAGAAAAGTGGGCAAGTGCATCCAACCTTGGAGGTGTGAGCAAAGACCTTATCATCGAGTAATTTACTAGTTAGGATATGGTATGAGAGACACCTGTCCTTTGTAGGAGTGTGTAACTGAATGAAGTCCTCAAGCTTATCAATTTATATACCAAATGAGTTAGGGAGAGAGGGCTGTTTGGAAGTGTTTATGGGCTATTTGGAAGAACCCAATCACTATCTTATAACTCCTTATACTAGTCGTGAAAGAGCTTGGAAATGGTCAAACAAATGTTTAGGTATCGTGTCAAACGTCTTTTTGAAGTTTACCATGCAGTAGAAGACCTTACATGATGTCACCCAAGAACCTCAAAGTATGGCACAAAGAGTAAAAATGCAATCAGTATTTTGTAATCGTCTTATAAATATTCCTCGCCCTCTTGCTTTAGAGTCAACATACTTTAGCTTTTTTTAGAGTTTCATGTTCACTGTTATTGCATTGAGCTTGTCAATTACAAGGGTTTTTGTACTTAGTTTAATCTAAGATTGTCTCCTGTTTTCTTAATGGGATGAAGTGTGTTGAACTTGAGACAAGAAGGGTGGAAATGCACAACTTATAAGATCACTGAAATATAATGTAATGGGATAAACTAGAAACTCAAGACTCAATTCCATATGTAAAGGAATTTTGGTGAAAGCCCTTTACAATTTGCTGCTTTGTTGGTGCATAACTTTCAGATTGTGTTCTTTATATCTTTTGATTTAAAAAAAGTAACAATAGAGATAGGAGGAGAGGTAACTTGGATGGTAGGTTAGGTCGGGATGTCAAAGGGAATTGGCATGCGAAACGTGACTCTTGATTTCAATGTCAAGAGAGGGCATCTCCTTGGAAGCAGGGTGTGTGAAAAAGGCCTTATGTGAGTTGTGCAAAGCAAATATCACATTTCCTTGAAGCAAGAAGCTCACATTCTTGCATCCAAGAAGATAGCGATACTCTATGGGTGGACAGGATGATGGCAATATTGTGTGCTCGGGTAAAGTGAGGTATCCATTGCATGATTTTGCTCCAAGTGTCATACTATCAGTTTGTCGGGAAGGATTTATACTTGTATGTTGGTTTTGCAATGTGGACAACATATTGTATGAGGGAAGGAATCAAGGGCAGGTTCTTATACAACATGGGAGGGGATGTCATATATGGTCGCAATTGAGGATGTACAAAGGGAACAATACCTTAACATCAATTGGGAGAGAGATGAAACATAGTTATCTGCAAGCTTAACATTGAAACAGACTATGGTATGAAGGGAAGTTGTAAGCCTCAAGAGGTGGAGAAGATGAGAGGTTGAGAAAATAGTGAGAGCGAATGGCAACAGTGAGTGGTTGGCTAGTAGGAGCTGGTTCCATTCTTGCTAGCCAAGACAGTCAAACCACACTCTTCTCCTCACCATGTGGGAAGCAAGCAAATCCACTAGAGTTTGGAAAATGAGGAAGCCTATTTCGAATCAAAAGGTTGTGTGACTCACACAATTGGAGGAGTTATCTCCCTTTATTAGTGGAATCCTTGAATACCTAGGACCTTTGCTTCCAATTCAGAGAGACAAAGATCTTCCTTATTTTGATGATTTGATCACTTAAAGGTGCTTGGGATCAAAGTGCAAGATGAAGCCACATAAGAAAATAACATTGCCCAAGGAAGAGTATATGGAAATATCTATGTAAAGTTTGAGAAAGGGATAATTGTTTGTGAAAGGCAAAGGATGATGATATTGGAGGAATGGAACATATGATAATGAAATGTCTCCTATAGGGGTGGGGGGAGGACCCTTTTGGAATTCGCAAGAATAAGGGGACCCCTTTGGAATCCAAAAAAGCGTGTAATATAACTGCTTATACAAAGCTAGTTGTGAAGGACCCTTTTGGAATTCGCAAGAATAAGGGGATCCCTTTGGAATCCGAAATAACATGTAATATAACTGCTTATCCAAAGCTAGTCATGAGACATTGGATCACTGGCAATCATGAAGGTAACATGCTACCTTGCTCTAGTCGTGAACCACATGCAATTGACATGTATCCTGTCTAAAGTTTGAGATTCAATGGTATGTAGTGATTGGTGGGAGGGCTGTTTGGAGTTCTCATTAGTATAGGTGAAAAAAACGAGAACTAGAGAGGTGATAACATTATGGAAGGAACTTGAAGATGACCACATTCCACTTTTGCAATTTGAACAAGTGAAGGAGAAACAATCTTTACTAATTGGCACCCAAGAACACTGCCAGCTAGACAATCAAGGTTGATTCACAGACACTACATGATGGAAAGGGAAGAACATGAAAGAAATAACAATTTAATAGTGAGAAATTGAATTGCGGAGTTTTCCAATAGGAAATAGTTATCCTTATATATTCTAATATATAAATAATTACTATCTATGCGTAGAATGTTTCTGTTATTTTTAATCTCACTCATCATCCTTGGGCCAAAAAATTGCCCACAACAGCCCAAAGCAGCTGGCTGTTGGGCTATCCTGAAAGCTTGAGATGCCCTTGGAACACATTTCTGGCATGTGTTGAAAGTTATTTTCCATAAAGTTCTGGGATGGGGAAGGTGGGATGGTTTTTTGGCATGGTTGGAAGCATTTCCACAAAGGTTGCCATGGAACATAGGTTGAAAGATGACCCTAAAGTCCCAGGACGAGTTGCCATGGAACATAGGGGGTTAAAAGATGCAGAACCACTTTGTTTGGCCTGAAACATGTTTCTGTTTGTTGGAAATGGAAATGTGAAATTCAGATTGAGTCTTTGGAAACATAGTTCACCAAGAATTGGTGCTATAATCTTTCTTTTACATCTTGCATCTTATGCTGTCTTCCCAATAGAGAAAAATTGGAAAAATGTGTTAGTCTTGAGGGGCTCGTGCAGTTTAATTAAAAAAACACTCTGCAACTACTTGTAATTTATCATGGCAGGTGTTTCACAGTTATATTTGTGATCAATCACTATGTTGGCTTACTGGCAGGTTGGGAGTGTGGTTATAAATGTTATGCATAAGCTAGAATATATGGTGATTAAACAGGGGATAATATAAAACAAGTGTCAGAAATGGCTTGCTTATGTAGTCTTTGCAAATAAGAGTAGCATGTTCTAAATTCTTTCTCAAAGTAATTTTATTTGGTACGGACCATCTTTATTTTGCTAATGATATTTATGATGATAATTTGGCTTTTTGGGTAAACCGGAGCTCTGAATGTGTTTATGTGGAAAATAATGAACAGTTATTTGAATTTCAATTATCAAGCTTGATATTATATAACTCTGTTATCTTTTGGTTGGCTTTTTTAATTTCTATGGCTTTTGCTTTTGCATAGAAGTTGGCAAACATATTTTCAGCAGTTGTAAGATGTCTTTTCAAGACTTTTGTAACTGCAAGATAACTAGGCTAAATTCGTACTGTTTTCTATATTGTATTAATAATCAATGGTGTATCTGGAAATTGATTTGCCTAAATCTTTCAAGTCACTGAGCTTACACATGCTGGGTTGTGTTTCATTTTTGGACTTCCAAATATTGCACCCACTTTGTTATCCATATAGAAATATAGGGAAAGGTAGGTGTATATGCTTCATTGGTTTGTGTGATTTTGAAAATTTTATGCTAAGCATCCAGATTTGCAACATCATGTATAATATTTTTTTATGCCTGTTATTTAATTTCATCTGGCCTATGGATTGGTCAGTTGATGTTTAGTGTAAAATCTGCCCTTATTTTTTCATGCAAGTTTTTCCTATCACTAATTAGGTTCATATTTATTTTGTGTGTGTCCAAAAATGCAGGTTACATTTGTGCCAGAAGAACCACCTCCACCCGAGTTTCTACAAACATTAACATTGGGAGGAATTACGTACAAACTTTATAGCCATAGCTTGCTTCATTTTGGTCAAGTAAGTTATTTTCATTGCTTGGCCACCACCAAGGCTTTTTGTAATATATATATATATATATATAATGATAACCCTTTATTTCCAAGGTTGTTTTGCTTTTTGCTTATTAAACATGAAACATACTGTGTTAGTTGAGTAAATACATTATGGATCAAATGGATTTCTGAGTGATGTTTGGCTATTTATCATCTGTGCAATGGGAAGTCCTATTTCCTGGTTACTTTTTTTACATGCTCATATTCCCACATAGGTGGATTTGCACATACTGTAATGTAACTATAGGATTCTAGAACTCTTTAGGTATGAAATTGCTTTGCGTTGTTTAATGGTACAGTCAATTTATTTTACTACATGTTTTGAGGATATGAATGGTATGGATGTGGAGGAGATTAGGGGATGACATAAAAGGTGATGCAGGCCATGACAAAGCGGACCCTCCTTAACATACAGGAACAATGTTAATATTTAAAACCATAGTAGCACAAGTTCAATAAAAAATGACATTTTTTGTTTCTTGGGTCACACTAGAACCTTTTTCATTAATTAATGTCAATATATTTTTACTAATAATTTATAAATTTTTGGCTGGACACAAAAGCATGCATGACCTTGTTAGTGCTGGGAACTCCCTGCTGGATGTTACCAGCCCCTGCATTTGGCCTATTAAATGGGAACAAGTATTCTGTTCTTGCTGTAAGTACTAACGAGTGATAAGGCTACCTGCTTGTGGCTTTATTTTCTATGTTTTAACATCTATGGGCTTATTTCATCTGGTTTTGTCCCTATCTTTTATAGATTGTATTTTTTGTTTTTAGTCTTTTTTTTCATAAGGTGTTCCTAGGGTTCTCCTAATTCTAGTACGTCCTATTGTATCATGCTGTTTCTTTCAAGTCCCATTGACCTATTCTAGTCATTCGTGGATGCTAGTATAATAGTTTTATCAGTTTACATTGACCTATTCTAGTCATTCGTGGATGCTAGTATAATAGTTTTATCAGTTTACATATCATTTTTTAATTTAATTTTGTTTGTTGATTATTTTTTTCAAACATATTTTTCATAGAATCATTTTTTAATTTAATTTTGTTTGTTGATTATTTTTTTCAAACATATTTTTCAAACATATCCTTTAACAAATATGGCTACTATGTTTATCACCATAGAATTATTTTGTAATGGATATGATTAATCACAAGTGAGTACATTATACATCAAATTACACGTTCCAATGAATGAATTGCACAAATGAATAGGCATTGATACATCCATGATCCATGATGGATAAAACCTTACTGTCCTCTTCCCTTGATCTTCTCCTTTGGCTTAAAGAATGTGCTCATAATAAGCAGATAAGATTTTGCTTTATTAGGGTGAACTCTGATACTTCTTTGTAATTACAATTTCTTTTTTGTAAGGTAAATGCCCAAGTGGATATAAGTGCATTTGAGACAGTTCCTTGAAAGATGGGGGAGATGTCCTTGCAATGTTGATGTTTAGCAGGAAGGACTAGAAAATACCACACTTGTGTCCTGCATTTTCAGTGCATTGTGCATTTTATCAATATTTCTCTGGGCCTTGTAGTAGCGGGAACATGCATTCTTCAAAATTGGGGATGCATGCTTGAGTTACATTGCTATCGCTGTTTATTTCATGTCCCATAGCGATATGCATTTGTGTCCTCATAAAGCAACTGAATGTCAAGCACCTTGGGCATTAGATCTTTTGGTGAGTATATGTTAGAGACTATGCTTCCTTCAAAGGAGGGATGGAAGAAAGAAGGAAATTTATGTCATTAAATGGCTAAGATAGTTTAATGAGACTCAAAGTATATGCGTACGTTACGTGGGAGAGCTGCCCTTTCATAGAGAATCTTATTAAAACTAAGGGAACCTGGAAAACCCTAGTGAAGAAGGAAGTAGTCAGATTGTGTTTTCAGCTACATAGATTGTTACACTTAATGGGGTACTACCTCAACCACAATTAGTTTTATAACAAGCAATTCGTAGCTGAATAAGAACTCCTTACAGAGGCCCTCACCAGTGCATTGAGAAGATGGTTTCTGATTAAGAGATTTGGAAGAGAGTTATCAATGACGATTATCCTTATTGCAGACTGTATCTCTTCTCCTCACTGCAGTGCAGGAGAGGGTC
The DNA here is from genome assembly GCA_028583015.1 of Wollemia nobilis. Lineage (NCBI taxonomy): Eukaryota > Viridiplantae > Streptophyta > Pinopsida > Araucariales > Araucariaceae > Wollemia > Wollemia nobilis. The sequence continues at coordinate 7,391,962 of JAQPPZ010016931.1, forward strand.
AGTTATTTTTTTTTTAACCTAAAAAATGAATCTTTTACAATTTATTGACTTGTAAAAATTGAATTTTTCTTTTACTTAAAAATAATTTTAATTCTAAATTTCCACTTTATGGATCAGTGGTGGGTAAACTAGGCTGAAAGAATTCCTAATCAGCGAGATGATATATAATGTTTTATCACGTTTCTAACATATTTTTTGTAATCGGTTTTGGATTTCAATACAGACTGCAGTGCAGTTTTGAAATTTGTTTATTTTGCGTGCAATTGTTTTTTCCTAGGTTTACATGAGCACATTTGCATGGTGTCTATCTTTAATTAGATATGATGTTCAAAAGAGTAGATTTTTTTTTTTCGTTTTGAGAATACCTATATTTTACACATTATTTATCGGTTGAGTTCTTGCTAAGTTGGGAATCTTAGTCAAAAATGGCTTGAATGAGTTTTGGCTGAGGCTTTGTGTCACTAATATGCTTGTCAGCTTGAACCGCCGTGTAGCCTTTCCTGTCAAACTCGAGGGGAACATTTGCAATGACACACCAGCATGTGGCTGCACTCATACACACACACACAGAGGTTGCTCAGTCATCGCTTCAACACTGCTAATTTCTAAGCAGTTAGTAACTGTGTGCTCTAATATTATTTTGATAGATAAAACCAAAGGTTAATGTCTGGGTCCAACTGTTAATAACTATACGCTATCAGGGGAGAGGGGGAGGGTCTTGCTCCCTCTCCCTGCTCCCCTCCCCTTGGTTCTTGCCCAGTCCCTGGCTCATCTCGGGTCATCCCACTCTAGGAATGCTTTGTAGCAGATGATCTCCTTGGGGGAGATCCTTCTTCACTTTCTGCTCCTTTCCCAGTAGTTTCAAGGTTTCCCTGCTTGAGTCCTTGGCTTGGTGCATCCCAGGGTTCTTCTAGGGTTTCCTGTATGTTTTCGGGATCCCTTCCCCGATCTCCCTCAGGCTTTCCCGTGGGGTTTTTTTGCAGGTTTTTTGCTTGGATTCGGTTCGCAGGGCCTCCTCGATCGGCGGTGGTTGCAGGTTGGGTTTTATATTGCTTCCTGGTGCATTTTGTGAGGTCCTCACGGCTTCGGGGTTGGTGGGGGGGCCAGTTTCCTCTTTTGCCTGTGACTCCTCTCTGGGATGCCTTTGGTTGTTGCTGGTCCCGTCCCTTTGGGTAGGACCCAGTGTTCCATGGGGACGCGTCCCCCCGTTTCTTGGGTACCCCAGCACGGGGGGACGGCTGAGGCCTGTGGCCTCCCGTCCCCGGGACGTCCCCCTTTTGGGCGTCCTCGGGGACGCCTAGCCGTCCCTAGGGACGGTCGCAGCGTCCCCGGGGACGGTCCGAGCGTCCCCCATGGGGCCCAGCCGTCCCCCACAGCTGGGCAGCCTCACCAAAGGGGAAAAAAAAAAAAAATTTAACTTAAAAAATGGTAAGGGTCTCTAGGGACTGTCTGGCGTCCCCGGGGACGGTCTGAGCGTCCCCCATGGGGCCCAGCCGTCCCCCACGGCTGGGCATCCTCACCCAAGGGGGAAAAAAAAAAAAAAAATTTAACTTAAAAAATGGTAAGGGTCTTTGGAATTATGCTATAATGCCATCATTACAAGACTAAAAGGAGGTTTATTTAAACAATACCAATTCTTTTGGTATAGTGACTGAAAATTTGAACAGTTAGTGACAGTTAGTGACTGAAATTTTTTAAAAATGACAGTCTTTGTTTGAACATTGGTGGCTGAAAAAATGATGACTGTTATTACTTAAAATGATGACTGTTTGAACATTGTTTGCACTTGATATCCTTGGCTGAACCTTCAAGTTATAGTTGTTGAACTTGAAACAATTAAATGGCTGCATATTAGTAACTAATATGAATATGAAAATGTTAAATGACTCAATTATGGCTGCACTTATGTGTTAGTAACTAATCTGAATATGAATGGCTGCACTTATGTGTTAGTAACTAATCTGAATATGAATGGCTGCACTTACATAATTGATTAGTAATATGAAATATCATTTTTGTTGGGTGTAGAATTCTGAATGTGTAGATTATTCTAAATTTCTAAAAAAAATCAATTTTTATAGTATTATACTAGCCGTCCCCCCCAGCCGTCCCCGAGCCATCCCCTAAAATCTGCCTGCCGTCCCCTACTGTCCCCGTCCCCCAGGCTCGTGGAACCTTGGTAGGACCCTTTTCGGTTTCCTGTTTGGAGCCTTCTTCTTGCTGGATCTGCTGCTTGGTGGACGCCCAGGGCATTTGTTGGCCTGGGGGGTGGGCTCTTCCTATGCTTGGGTTGTTCCCAGTCCCAGTCCCCTGTAGCTGTTCGTGAGCAAGGATGGGGGGTTCCTGGTCCTTTCTGCTGGGGTTCTTAGGGTTTCTGTTGCATATCTCGATCTTGGGGAGGGGACCCGTGATCAATGCATGTAGTCCCTGGCTCTCCCAGGTCAGGTGTCCGGGGATCCCATCTTTGTGCCTGCTGTCGCTTTCGCTTGGGATCCACAGGTTTTTCGTTTGGTTCCTGTTCGGGGGCTTCTGCCTTCTGGTCCTGCTTCTCGGTGGACTCTTAGAGCATGTTCTTGGCCTTGGGGGTGGGCCTCCTCCTGTTCTTGAGTTGTTCCCAGTCCCAGTTCCGGTTCCCTGGATCTATTTGTGAGCGAGGATGGTGGGTTCCTGGGCCTTTCTGCTGGAGTGGTGGGGGCTTTCTTTTGTATTTTCTGGTTTGGGGTTGGAGATCAGTGCGTTTGCAGTTGTGGTCTCTCCTTCCTCCTTCAGTTTTGGCTTTCAGGGATCCTTTCTTTGCGCTTGTTGTTGCTGTCCCTGGATCCTTTCGGCGTCCTCGTAATTCTCCTTGCCGTGCACGGGGATACCTTGTCCTGTAGATATCCCCAGCAGTGCTGTTCCACTTTACAGGATCAAGCGGAGGCTTCCCGTTGTTTTTATCTGAGGATCTTGATGCCATTTCCCAGGCTGTCCCGCTGTTGCACCCTGGACTGTATCTCGTTGCTGCTTGTTGCTTTGCTCGCGCGGTTGCTTGCTGCTTTGCTCGCACGGCTGCTTGCTGCTTTGCCGCACCCTGGGGTGCATCCCGGGTCGTCCCTGGGTGAGGATCCTCTCCAAATTTCTAAAATTTTCTGCTTTTGGTTTTCGGGCAGTATATCTGGTTTCAGGCTATTCTTGGCCTTCCCGCTCTCCCTACTCAGGTCTGGGAAGTTGCGCTGCATCCTCCCTCGAGAGGATCCCAGACTGACAGCAACGGGAGGATGGTGTTTTGGCGAAGTGGGTCTCTAGTTGGTACTAGAATCTGGTCATTCTGCTGGATCAAGGGGTTTTTCTGGTTCCTTCCCTTTCGGTTTATGTTCATTTCCATGTACTAAGGCATTGCCTAAAATCTCGGTGCTACGGCCCTTTTTGTTATAAGGTTTTGAGATCCTCTTAAAAAACCCAATTTGTATATAAACTTAACTTAGCAAAAATACTATACGCTATCAGTAAAAACTGAATAAATTCATAGGGTTGGCCTTTTCACAAAAGGAAATGTTTCACATAAAAAAGCCACCCATTTAGACAAGCTAGTGGGCTCAGTATTTGTGTTATGTACCAATTCATTTGTTAACATAACAATTGCTATGCTTAAGGGATGTGCCTCTTCACGCTGAATATCTTGGGGTTTATAGTATGATATACCCTAATATAAAATTTGTTCTCTCTTTCTTGACATTTTCTTGTATATTAATATAATACATTGTGCTGTATTAACAAATTTCTTTGTAATGCCTCCATGCTGAATCTCTTGGAATCTATAATGATACATATCTTGGAATCTATAATGAAACATACCCCATTATGAAAAACATTGTCTCTTTCATGCCATTTTCTTGTATATTAATCAAATATATTATGTTGTATTAACAAAATTCTCTATATTGCTTGTTGTGGTATCAAAGCATTGGTTTTTAATTACAATAATACAAGTTTAATTTGCGAAAAGGGATTGCCTTGCATCACTGGGTGCTGTTGGCCTGTAAAAGAAAGGGTTTAATAAGACTAGGTTGACATACATTTTTTTTTTTGGGACATATTTGTTTGAAGCTAGTCAACCAATTTTTATTGATATGCTTTTATAGCCCTTAGTGAGTAAAAGATAATTATTTTGAGCCTTGCTGGGTGTTTGTGTGAATAGGGGATCTTTGCTTGGCACTTTGCATGATAGAGAAGAAACTTTGTTGAAGGGAGTCGGCCTTGGCATGAAAACGTTATGCTTGAAGGGTCTTTCTCTTGAGTAGCATCTTGATTGAAGTTGTGAAAGGATCCAATTGCTATATGTCTGTGTAGTCTCAAAGGTGTAGTTGAGTGCTTTCACGTCTGTTGTGGGTCTATTGTGTCTACATTAGCAAAGGCCACACCCACCAATATGTAGAGTTTAAGAACCTTGCATATGACTTATTTTTATTAATGTCTAGACTTGGATTTTACGAAACTTCATTTTAAAAATAATGGGTATGTCCATATTTCCTAAAAAGGCATTTGCAATTTATTGAAAAAGCAGGGGAACTATGTAAAAGTAATATTAAGCAATATACTATGAAAATAGAGAGAATAGGAGTGCTAGTATGGAGTGAGCCCCACATCTTCTTGTTCCAAATATTTGCAAAAAACTGAAGGATTCTTATGAGGAAAACCTATGTAGCGAGGAAAGAAAATCATTTATGTAAGCCCTAACTTGAAGGATGCCCTAGTTGGAAGCAAAGACTCCCTAGTTGGGGACAAGGGGAAGAATGAATCTATCATAATCCCTAGCCAAGTATCAGATATTTCACAAAAGTTATTATCATGGATGAGATAATTGAGCATGTTCTAATGGTTCTTAAAAGCAAAGGGTTAATATGCTAGTTCCACGAATATTGGCCAGATTTGTCAAAGATTCAAAAATTGGTGAAATAGAAGTGGGGATTGAACAAGGTTATTCCATACTTTCCTTGCAAAAGGATTTTTCCTCCTCATCTTCTGTATTTCGAAATTCAAGAATAAAATAATGGGTGGTGGGCCAAGGTTTAGGGGGAGTGATGGTCTATATTTAAAACCATGGAGTGAGAATTTTTTTTCAGGACATAAACTATTAAAGGCTTCTAGGATGAGTTAGGCTTTTTGCACATCCATATCAACTTATCAATACTGAGGTTTTGAAGAATATTGGTAATTCTTTAGGAGAGTTCATCCAGGAGAGACAAAATGCTAAGGAACAAAAGCATACTATGTACACCCAAATATGTGTTGCCATGGATATTTCAAAACGTTTGTCAAAGTTCCTTAAGATGAAATTTGAGTCAAGAGAATGGGATCAACAAGTGGATTATGGAAACATTGCCTTTTGATGATGCAAATGTTACGAGACTAGACTCATTGCTAGACAATGCTAAGTGAAAACGATAAAGAAAGAGATGGAAATTTTGGTCATGAGACAAATTTCAAGATGAAACAAGGAGATCATATTGTAGTAAAAGTTGGGTTAGATCAGGGATTTTACACTTCCAAAAAGGTGGTTAAGAAATTTCCTCTGTCTAATTAGATGGCAAAGGCTTTCATGGTTCGCTCAGAGCAACCATTAGAAGAAACTAAGAAGGATGCAAGGGTTGAGGAATTATAATGTGCAAGTTCAAATTTAGAAGGAATTAAAGGTGCGAAGGATGATATGGAGGCAAATTTTAAAACAAAGAACATGGAAAAGGTCAAGTTCAGTCCATGTAAATTGTCTTAATTTACCTCCAGTGCTAGAAAATCATCTCCTTGCAATAAAAATGAAAGTTGTTTTAGTGTATCCCTTGCACTTTAGGATTTCAAGAGCAACCTTATAAAGAAAGGAGTATGAAGGATATCCATTGCAATTTATTTTAGGGAAGCATAAGAAAGTAAATGCAATGGAGGATGGTCCTTGCACTTTAGGGTTTCAATGGCAGCATAGAAAAGAAAGTGTATAGAGACTATTTTTTGCACTTTAGGTTAGCATAAACCTATAGATGATAACTGACATTTTGAATAGTTTGGAATAATGGAAGATATTGATGAGGATGGAAGTGTTGGTGGGAATGGAAATAGGAGAGGAGGACCCTCAAAGCAAGAATGAAGAGGAAAGAAAACTTAAAAGCAAGAATGAAGAGAAAAGAAAACTTAAGAGGGATATCGGTTTGGAAAATTAGAAGCAAATATTATAATTGTTAACAAAAGGTGGGGCTAAGCACATAAATATGAATAGAAAGTGATGATTAAGATGTTATCTTGGACTATTAGAGGTTTGAATAAGGTCAATTAAAATAAAAAGACCAATCAAGGAATTAATAGGTTGAAATAGTCCTAATTCTATTTTAATAAAACAAACAAAAATAAGTAGTGGGGAATGTAAGGATGAATTCAAAAATATTTTGAAGATGGGGGATTCTCTATGTGGGAGCTTGAGGAGCTATTGCAACAATATGAGACAATTGTAAATAAGATGGACAATTGCTAGAAGCAAGAATTAATTGGGTTGATAGTCTTTTTAGCAGAAAAGAGAGAAATATCAAAGTTGGAGTCATAAATGTATATGCTTCAGCTACAATTACTCTTTGTGATAGATGTTGGGAGAAACTTAGTTTGTTTATGTCAATTCAATGATGATTCATAATTATTATCTACGGATTCTTGTGGGGGGGGTTGTGGGGAACTAAAACATAGCTATATCTTTTTCGGTAAAGAAGGGTGGTACTTTGGGATGGTCTATATCATTGGAGGATTTTGCTTCCTTTGTCAATTCAAATGGCCTTTGGCATGTTATTCCTTCAAGCTTCCAATATACATGGGATAATAGACGTATTGTGCAAACTCATATGACAGAAAGATTTGATAGGTTTTTGTTATCTTATAGATAGTTGCAAACAAAGTATACAATCTCTTTAGACATTTTATTGCAAGTTGGGTTAGAGTATAAATCCATTCTGTTGAGATGTGAATTACTCAATAATGGTCATCCAAGGCCATTTTGATTTCTGCCTATGTGGCTCCAAGACCTTGATTTCTTCCAAATGGTTATGCTACGGTGTGATGAAGCAAGGCTTGAAGAATCATATATTATAGGTTTGTTCAAAACATGAAATATCTGAAGGGGTAGATGAAGATTAGGAATGTCGAATCTCTTAGTAACATATTTAAAATAAAAGAGGAGATTATATCCAAGCTCAAGAATTTACAAGAGATCGTAGAAATCAACGGAATGGACCACAATATTTATGTGCAAGGAAAACAATTACTTTCAGATTATCATAATGTATTACAAAAAGAAGAGTCATATTCAACCCAAAAATCTAGGAAGAGATGGCTTAAGGAAGGGGATAGAAATACCAAAGTTTTCATACTACAGACAAAACAAATTGGTCGTTTCATTGAATCAAAATTATTTCAACTCTAGATGGAAGAAATATTGAGGAAGAAAAAGATATTATTAAGGAAGCAATTAACTATTTCAAAAGTATTTTATCAGAAGGTGGGCAAGACAAGGAGGCTCGGGTTAAGCTTTTGCAAAATATTCTATCAATTATCACACAAAGATAGAATTAAAGCTTGATGAGGAAGACCTATATGGAGGAGCTACATGAAATTGTTATCTTTTTTTGCCATAATAAGGCACTTGGCTACAATGGTCATTTTACAATTTTCTTTCAAAAATTTCAGGATTTGTTGAAGAGCGATATGTTGCTTGCTGTTGCAAAGGCTAGGAAAAAGAAGGCCTTGGTATGTGAGATCAATGCCAACTTTATGTCATTAGTTCCCTAGAAAGGTGACAATAAAGATTAATGATATTTTTCATCCAATAAGCCTTTGTAATATGATTTCTAAGATAATTTCATAAAATTATGGCAAATAGATTGAAAAGCATTCTCTACCTTTTTTCTTAAATTGGTCATATGGGATTGAAATGGACCCTACCCGCATTACATCATGAGCACATAGTAGTATTACAACGGCTTGGCAATAATGCATATATCACTTGGCATGATTCGACCTTGGGTCTCCTCCTTGAAAGTCAAGGATTTTAACCATTTGAGATCATGCCATTTGATTCAAATGTTAAGGTTCACCTTTGAGATTTGAGGTTCATATAAACAAAGCATATGATAGGGTTTGTTGGAGTGTTGTATGTGATATTCTTAGAAAATTTGGTTCTGATGAAGGGTGGTGTGAACGGATTAAATGTTGTTATAGCACTCCAAAACACTATTTTCATTAATGGATCCCTTGCTTGACACTTCGAATCATGGTAAGAAAACTCATACATAGTTAGAAAACTCACAACTTGACAAAAACTCTTGGATTAATTGTTCCAATCTAAAGCATTATGCATTCTATGGAGGAGTGGTCTTTTTATTATTCATTGAAATTTATGGCTGAAAAGGAATAATAGAATTTTAAAAAACAATTGCAAATTCAATTTTTTGTTTCAATTGGTTATATGGGATTGAATCGGGCCCCACTCCTATTACATCATCATCACATAGTGGTATTATAACAAAGCTTGGATATTATCCATGTATCGCTTGGCAAGATTCGAACCTCGGTCTCCTTGAATGTTGAGGAATCTAACCGGTTGAGCTAATGCCACTTGATAACAATCACAAATTCATTGCCGAAGTATGGATTTGTATTATTACCTCTCTTGCCAAATGCATACAGGGATGGTTCTCATTATGGGAAGTCTCAAGTGTGGAAAGAGGTGCTTTCCTCTTGGTTATAGGATTTGAATATACATGGTAGAGAAAATTGGACTCGGCAAGGCCATTTTTTGACTTGGACTCGGCAAGAAAACTCGGAAAAACTCAGCCAAAAAGAAAAAAGAAAATGCAAATTTTCATTGGAAAAAAGTTTTTTTCATGCATATCGCAATTAATTAATATTATACTAATCCAAAATTAATACCGTAAGTGATACAACCTTAAACTACACATGAAAGTGACAAAACACATACAATGTAATTGCTGGGTGGCTGTTAGATTCAGTCTTTGAGCATGTGCAAGTCCTTTTGTTGTCATTTAACGTGCTTGTTAGTTAAAACTTCAGATTTTACCTGCAAGCAGAAAAACACAATAACAGAGAACAAAACAGCAACACAAGTAACACAGAGATTTTACGTGGAAACCTGCAATGTGCAGGAAAAACCACGGGGCAATGGCAACTTCTTTCTTTTATTGATTTCAGCAAACTTTACATTCACGCAACATCATGTACATGCAAGGGGTCATTCCCCTTTTATAGATAAGAAAGGGAAGACACCGAAAACTGTTCGTTTCCTCTCCCAAAGGAAGCCTCCGAAAAACTGTTCGTTTCCACTCCCAAGGGAAAGCATCCGAAAACTGTTCGTCTTCCGCAGCTACACGTCTGGCACATTCTGCTGCCTAGACGTCTAGCAGCAGCCTAGACGTCTAGCAACCTTTGCCTAGACGTCTAGCAGCAGCCTAGACGTCTAGCAGCAACCTTTGCTGCCTAGCATTTGCTGACTAAAACTCTGGATAGTGACTTCACCTCCTAACATTCTCCCACTTGAAGTCAGTATACAAGAATTCTTTTACCAATGTTTTTCATCCAGTGCCAATTGCCCAATGCTGCCCTTGTTACATTTTCAGCAAGCCCAGAGAAGTTTTGCACCACTCAAACTTCTCTGTCTTGACCGGCTTTGTAAGCATATCTGCAGGATTCACTTCAATATCGATTTTCTGCAACAGGATCCTACCTTCTTCCACCACATTTCTTATAAAGTGGTACTTGACATCAATGTGTTTCGTGCGATCATGGAATGTTGGGTTCTTCACTAGCTGAATAGCACTTTGGCTATCACAATGCAACGTAATTTTCTCCTGCATTACCTTGAAGTCACCCAACAATCGCTCTAGCCAAATTGCCTCTTTGCTGGCATGAGTCGCTGCAATATATTCTGCTTCAGTGGTTGATAAAGCCACCACAAACTGCAACTTAGAAGCCCAACTCACAGCTCCACCAGCAAGAGTGAAAGTATATCCTGTAGTGGACTTTCTCCCATCTCTATCTCCACCATAATCAGAATCCACAAAACCTTTAACTTGCAAACTTTCCGATCCATAGTAAATAGCAGCATCTGAAGTGCCTCTTAAATATCTAAATATCCACTTCACCGCATTCCAATGCTCCTTACCAGGATTTGCCATGTACCGGCTGACTACTCCCACTGCTTGGGCAATATCCGATCTAGTGCTCACCATGGCATACATGAGGCTTCCTACTGCTGATGAATACAGTACACGAGACATGCTTGTCTTCTCTGCTTCTGTTCTAGGACATTGGTTGGAAGACAATTTTAAGTGTGAAAGAAGTGGGGTACTAACTGGTTTTGCATTTTGCATATTGAAGCGTTGCAGAATCTTTTCTATATATGACTTTTGACTTAACCAGATCTTTCTTCCTTTTCTGTCCCTGTGTATCTTCATCCCTAAAATTTGGTTTGCTGCTCCTAAATCCTTCATTTCAAATGTCCTAGCCAATTGAGCCTTAAGATCAATGATTTTCTTCATGTTGGGGCCTGCAACCAGCATATCATCAACATACAACAACAAAATAATAAAACTGCCATCATCAAACCTCTTATAGTATCCACAATGGTCAGCTTCACTCCTGCTGAAACCTTGGCTCTTCATGAAGGTGTCAAATTTTCTGTACCACATCCTTGGCGCCTGTTTCAACCCATACAGAGATTTCTTCAGTCTGCAAACCAAATGCTCTTTGCCTCTTTCTTCATAGCCCTCGGGCTGATCCATATAAATCTCCTCCTCGAGATCACCATGCAGTAAAGCAGTCTTTACATCAAGCTGCTCCAGTTCTAAATCCTGTGCTGCTACAAGTGCAAGTAAAACTCTAACAGTAGTCATCTTCACAACTGGAGAGAAAATTTCATTAAAGTCTATACCTGACTTTTGCACATAGCCTTTTGCCACCAAGCGAGCTTTATAGCGTTCCAACAACCCATCGTTGTTCTTCTTTACTTTGTACACCCACTTGTTTCCAACAACCTTTCTTCCAGGTGGGAGATCCACAAGTTCCCACGTTTTATTCTTGCGAAGTGCCTCGATTTCCTCCTCCATGGCTTTCCTCCACTTTTCTGCATTCTCAGACTCTCTAGCTTCCTGAAATGAACTAGGCTCACCATCATCAATTAACAAAGCAAAAGAGGACTGATAAACATGAGAATACCTTTCCGGACACTTTTGTGGACGTGTAGATCTTCTAACCCAATGATCTGTTGATTGTGGCTCTTGGTCTTGTGACCGTTGTGGCTGCTCTACTTGTTGTTCTTCTTGCTGTTCTACTTGTTGTTCTGCATGCTGATCAAAAACTTCAGCATGCTGATTTTCATATTCATCTTCATTCATATCTACTTCAACTGGTACAACATTAGGAGTTTGTTGTACCTCCTTCCTTTGCATGGATTTTTCATCAACAATAACATCCCGGCTAATAATTACCTTGTGGGCAGTAGGATCCCACAGTCTATACCCCTTCATTGTATCTCCATAGCCGAGAAAAACACATTTGCTTGACTTTGGGTCAAGTTTGGACCTTTTTTCTTTAGGCACATGGGCAAACGCATCACAACCAAAGGTACGCAAATGAGAGTAATCAACTAGCTTACAACACCAAACCTCCTCGGAATCTGTCCATCCAACGCAGTTGTAGGTGACCTGTTAATAAGATAAACAGTTGTATTAACAGCCTTTGCCCAGAACTTTTTATCCAACATGGTTGCGCTGAGCATGCTTCTTGCACGTTCCATGATTGTGCGATTCATCCGCTCAACCACACCATTTTGTTGTGGAGTATATGGTACAATCTTCTGGTGCTTAATTCCTTCCTGCGTACAAAATTTATCAAATTCCTTGGAGCAATATTCACCCCCATTATCTGACCTGAGACATAAAATCGACTTGCCCAAACTCTTCTCTACTCGTGCTTTGAACTCTTTAAATTTCTGCAAAGCTTCCGACTTCTTCAGAAAATAAACCCACACTCTCCTAGAATAATCATCTATAAAAGTCAGAAAATAGATAGCACCATTTAAGGACTGAGTGGGGACTGGTCCAAATATATCCGAATGTATAAGTTGCAGAAAATCAGAACTCTTACCAGGGCTTGCAATAAACTGAACCCTCTTTTGTTTACCAAAAATACAGTGCTCACACAAGTCTAAATTACAAGACTTAATCCCAGAAAGCATACCTCTGTCATGCAGAATTTTCAGACCTTTTTCACTCATATGGCCTAGGCGTTGATGCCATAGCATTACTGCATCCTGAACAGAAGTTGTTGCTGTTGCATGGTTTGTCACCGTATCACCGCATAAACGATATAGGGTCCCATAAGATTCTCCCTTTGCTACTACAAGAGCTCCTCTGGTAATTTTGCAGTAGTTGTTACCGAAAGTGACAGAATACCCTAGCTTATCCATCATCTTGATTGAGAGCAAATTCTTCCGCAAATCGGGCACATGTCGCACATCACATAACATCCTTTCTCTACCATCGTCCAGCCTGATCCTTATGTCCCCTCTTCCCACAATTTCTAAAGGATGATCATCACCCAAGTAGACCATTCCACCACAGTATGGCTGATATTTGTCAAACCAGTCTCTGTGGGGAGACATGTGGAAAGATGCACCTGAGTCCAAAACCCAGGTATATAAAACAGATCTGTTGTTACTGATACAAAAAGCTTCACATGTTGTCGTCTCTCCTGAATCTGTTGTACTGGCCTCAGCTGATGGCTGAATTTGCTTTTCACCATTCTTTTCATTTTTTAATTGCCAACAGTCCTTCTTTGAGTGCCCTGGCTTCCCACAATGCCAACACTTCCCTTTTTGCTTACGTCCTTTAGACTTAGATCTGGACTGTGATCTACCTTGTTTACTCCTCTCGAAAGATCGACCTCTCACAGATAGGGCTTCATTGGTTGAGGGTTCCAGAGACGTTTTTCGCCTCAACTCTTCTGCCAACAAAGCGGCTACCACATCATCAAATTTTAGAGTTCCTGATGATGCATTACTGATGGTCATCACCATATGATCCCAGGTGTCCGGGAGGGAACAAAGTAGGGTGATAGCTCTGTCCTCATCCTCCATCTTCACATTAACTGAAACCAGTTTACTGATAAGAGTATTAAACTCATTCAAATGATCTGCCACGGATGAACTTTCCTTCATCCTCAAGCTATAAAGTTGTTTTTTCAGAAAAACCTTGTTTGTTGCTGATTTTGTCTCATACAACTTTTCAAGCTTTTGCCAAAGGGCTTCCGCGGTCTTCTCTTCAGCTACATTGAACAAGACAGAGTCTGCTAGGCAGAGACGGATTGTAGAGACCGCCTTCCTGTCCAGCGTTGCCCACTCCTCATCTTTCATGTTGCTTGGTTTACTCGCGACCCCTTTCAAGGCTAGAGCTTGGTCATTCTGAACCAACAAATCCTCCACCTTCATCTTCCATAGAGCGAAGTTCCTGCCATCAAATTTCTCAATCTCGAACTTGGTTACACCTCCTGTCATTGTTTCAGCTCCCACTCGCACAAAACCTTAGGCTCTGATACCAGATGTTAGTTAAAACTTCAGATTTTACCTGCAAGCAGAAAACACAATAACAGAGAACAAAACAGCAACACAAGTAACACAGAGATTTTACGTGGAAACCTGCAATGTGCAGGAAAAACCACGGGGCAATGGCAACTTCTTTCTTTTATTGATTTCAGCAAACTTTACATTCACGCAACATCATGTACATGCAAGGGGTCATTCCCCTTTTATAGATAAGAAAGGGAAGACACCGAAAACTGTTCGTTTCCTCTCCCAAAGGAAGCCTTCGAAAAACTGTTCGTTTCCACTCCCAAGGGAAAGCATCCGAAAACTGTTCGTCTTCCGCAGCTACACGTCTGGCACATTCTGCTGCCTAGACGTCTAGCGGCAGCCTAGACGTCTGCTGCCTAGCAGCCTAGACGTCTAGCAGCCTGCAGCCTAGACGTCTAGCAGCCTAGACGTCTAGCTGCCTAGACATCTGCTGCCTAGACGTCTAGCAGCCTAGACTTCTAGCAGCCTAGCCTTTGCTGACTAAAACTCTGGATAGTGACTTCACCTCCTAACAGTGCTGTTTATTTGTAATTACTTCCTCCTGATGAATATGTAGTTTTTGTGAATATTTCATATTGAATCGGAGTCTAGAGAGAGTACATAATGCTGGTACATATCCCTTCTAATTTCCATGGTTCTCAATTTGTGGCTGTACTAGGGGATGCCTCCCATAGATAAATGGTCATATATGGGCTAGTGGCTTCTGTTAGATAATCCTTCAAGTCATGTTAACTCCCATTCTGGTTTTGTGGCCATACATAGGTGCAATGCTCAAACCAACACTTAATATGGTTGATGCTATTCTCTGGCAGAGTATGGATAGTATATTATCCTTCGAAGGGTATATTATCAAAATTATTAGTCAACTTGTTTTCCTTAGAAAAAACCTCAAGGATATTTTGTGTTTCTTCAAATGGCCTCTTGCTATTTTATGTGTGTCTTACAAATCCGATTGGGATTGTGAGAGGGCCCCAACACTGTACTGTTCCAATCTTTCGTGTCTAATTCTTGATGCGTTTGAGTTGCTTCAAATATGGTGAATGTTTCCTGTCTTGGTTAGGATTTCAGAAGCATTTGTTTGTTCCTAGGTCCAGTGGTTAGATGAATGTTCTAGAGATTGTATATTAGATGGAAGTGCAAAGAAATTTTGCTCTTGATTATTGAAGGTGTTACATTTTCCATGGGCTGGGACATATTGGCATAGAAATCCATACAAGGTTGGTTTAGATTCCTCTTATGTTGTCTATCCTTTTGGTCTCAACTTCCATTGTTGATTTTCTTTGACCTTATCCCTGTACTCTGTTGATTAAATTTTCCTTTTCTTTTGTCTTTGGTCCTTTGTAATCAGGTGGGCCTTGTAGCATTAGCCTTCCTTTAGGTTCTTGTTTTTTTACCTCAAATGTATCTACTGGGTGGCTGTTAGAGTCTTGAAAAGTAGGAAAAATCTGGGTTTAGAATGCAAATGGGTGTTTTTTTTGGGTCTTATTTCACCTTCTCTTTGCTCTTACTGGAAGTGGAAACAACAAAAATGAGGCCAATTTAGAAAAAAAAATTGATGCCGTTTTCTTGTGCTTTTGCCGCCACAGTCGAGTTTTTTTCTCGTTTCCAAAAAAGCTTGCGAGTAAAAAAGAAACCTCAGCGAGTCTAGAAGAACTCTCTGAGCTGAGTCAAAAAAAACCAGGGAGGGCAGACTCAGGTGCGAACTCAATGAGTTGTTACGAAACTCGCCGAATTTCGTAACTATGACACATACAAAGGGTTATTTGTGACAATGATATCAACACAGGATTTGCATTGATCTATGGTAAAATGGAAATGTCCAGAAGTTGGACTCGTTAAGATTTTTTTTTGATGGTGCTTCCAGAGGAAATTTATGGAATGCTAACAGAGATGGTGTTTTCTGGAATAGTGAAGGCAAAATTCTCCTAACTCACGAGTCAAAATTCAACTAACAATTATGTTATGCAGAGGCTAGGTCACTTCTTACAGGGAACAAGATTGCCATTGAAAAAGGATGGAGATATTCAAATGAGGGGGATTGCAAATTATTATTAATGCTGTCAAGAAAAATGGATATGGAGATTGTGTCAACAGTAACATTATTTTTTATGTCCATCAACTCTTATTGGCAGCAGTATCATGGAAATTTTAGCATATTTGTAGAGAAGGAAATAGGGTATCAGATAATTTAGCCAATCACGATGTTGATCTTTGTCTGGTGAAGTTCAAATTTTAGAACGTGATTGGCCGAGTGAGATTTTATCTGTTAATGAAAATAATATCAAGGAGCTGATAGAGGAAATGTAGCAGTTTGAGGACAAAATATTTTTGATAGAAATGGTCTAATTGAGCTAATAGTGAATGTAGGGTTTTGATATTTTGATGGGAGTGGCCCCAATAGAAGCCACACATAGCTTTTTAAAAAAAATAAAAAATAAAACTAAAAATAAAGAAGATAAAGGAGAATAGACTGAGATTCAAAGCCTGAGTGAAGATGTGAATTGAAGCCAAATCAAGAGGTCAGAATGTGAACCTTAGACTAAAAGCTAAAAGGTAAGCATTCAGGACTTGATGATTTTATTCGAAGCAGAGAGATTGCCACCACCCAGAACAGGAGAATAAGTGATGTTTGTCAAAAGATGGAAGCAACATTAACTAACTCATTCAAGAATGTATTTAATGCACATTCTGAAAGGATGGATGCAATCTTCACCAGAAAATGAAATGAGGTATGCTATAAGTGAGCTATTCTTAGACAAACAAGTCAATCTTGAGAGGATTTTGCTGAGAATCTCAAGTTTAATGATATAACAATAACATTTGACATAATATGGCAAAAATGGATGACAATGTTAATTGAAAATTAGAGTTCATATGTGCATAAGACTGCTGTGAAAATAAACTTACCAGGGTACGATGGCGTTGATCATTATGAAGCATTAGATTGGGTCAGCAAAATGAAGCATTGATTCTTTCAAAATCTTACCGAATCTAACAAATAGGCCATTACTATTATCAGATTATGACTTGAAAGTAAGTGTTGAGATTAACCAGTGAATATTCTTTAAAATGGTGATCTTTAACTGCCATGGTGACCCATGCTCCAAAGTGTTTGTTGTTGGAAAGGTATATTGCAGGTCTTTGGTTTGAGACAAGGAGCAAATTACATACACAAGACTTAAAGTTAACTCAAGATGTTGTGCATAAGGCTTGCTTAGTCACAATTTTTTTCTATATCAATAGAGGTTTCCTACAACGTCATTGCTAGACAAATCCAGACCATTGACAAAGTATGAACAACCTAAGTCATCTTAGCCACACCAAAATAATTAGAACAAGTTTGATTCCAAGAAGGATAAGAAAGACCTTTTTCAATCTTAATAATTGTAGAAAGTTTGTATTTTTGAGAAGGATTGTGTCCAGGTGCAACTAATTCTTGTTTGGAAAGAAGTGGTGGCTTAGATAGAGTTTATTTAGATCATGAAGAGCCAGATGAAGCAAAGGGTGTCTGTTGGAAATTATGATTCTCATACTAAAAAAATTCAATTTTATTGAGAAATGGAAGGTGGTAATCCTAATCAATACATGAACTCACAATTTTACTATCATGCTTGTAGGCAGTACTGTAAACTCTTTCTTCTTTTTCCCCACAAAAAAAATAATGCTAAGATTGTGGATGGTGCTAGCAGATTGTGACAAGGTAAAGTTTCATAAAGTTAAAGGAGCCATGCAAAGCATTTACGTTGAAAACTTTACAATAAACAGGTTATGAGATCTTATTGTGGACATCAGAAGCATGTGCTCAGAGGATTCAAGACAATCACATAGAATAGAGAATGATGATTTTGAAGGGAGTATTTGCATTTGTTGCTAGGATTTATGCCATTGAAGCGATAGCGAACTCAGAGGGAAGGAGCACTTGGGAAATGAATAAATTATTGCAAAACATAAAGATTTTCTACGTGGATACTTCTAGACATGACAGAACATATTATCAAATTAGGTTCAACTATAACCAATGTTAAATGACACAAGTATCCTCATCATTACAAAGCATAAATTGAAAAGTCCGTACCTTAGTTACTAGACTTGGTATTAGTTTTCTAAGCAGAATGTCCATATTCAACACCAGTAATATTAGTCGTCAAGAAAGATGGTTCCTATTGCCTTCGCATTGATTTTATAGGATTGAATGACTAACAACTAATTTTCTACTGTTTATTGATGAAATGTTGGACAAGTTGCATGGTGCAAAATACTTAATAAAGCTTCTTTCTGAATATTACCAAATTCATATCTGGCTAGAGGATATTTTGAAGTCTGCATTTCGGTGTAGGTAATGCACCTCTAACGTTTTAAGCTGCATCAAATAGAGTCTTTTACCACCAACTTGGAAGGTTCGTGTTGGTTTTCTTTGATGATATCATGATTTATAGTAAGGCTTTAAAATACTACTTCTCTTGTGTTGATAAAGTACTTTCAATATTGGAAAATATTAAATACTAAGAAAAGGAACCTTAATACAGTTCTGGGAAAGAAGACCTTGAGTCTTTGGGATGTAGTGTTTCTGCATAGGGAGTTAAGGTGAATCTGTTAAAGATCAAGATGATGGTTGAATGGTTGACTCCTTAAAGGATGTTATTGTCATCCTATCAATCAGTATGCTAAGATTGCAACTCCATTGACAAGTTTATTTGAAAATAGTTTTTTGTATTGAAAGAAGAGGCAGGTTGAAGTTTAGTTGAACTTAAGGATGCTTTATCATCAACTCCAACGTTGACTACCACTAATGTTTTGATACCATTTGTTATATAGTGTGATGCATTGGGATTGTGGATTCAAGCTGAATTGATCACAATGGTCTCTCTGATGACATTTGAAACAGGTCAACACAGCTGCATGCTTTGGCAAAATGGACAGTATTTTTCTTTGGAAGTAAATCTTTTGTGACGATTGATCATGATAGTCATAAATACTAACTTTCAAACACATTGTCAGTAGTATAGTAGGAGAAAATGTTGTGTATGCAATCTTAGTTGTTAACTCTGAATGGGTAAAGGAAGTTTAGTGTGAGTACATAAAGGATGATAATTGAGAGAACATTATTGAACAAATTGGAAAGTATGACAAGTTCAATTTAAAAAATGATATATTGTGGTTCAAACACTATATCTACTTGACATCTACATCAAAGCTCAAGGTAAAAGTCTTTAAGGAAAGTCATCAGTCTCTGGCTGCAGGTCATGGTTTTTTCAAGGCTTACTACAATGCAAGTTTTCCACTCTAATGGAAAGGCATGAGAAAGGATGTACAGAAGTATTTTGCTAATCTTAAGGCATAGAAGTGAAATGTTTATTATCCAAGATTATTGCAATCAGTGCATGTTCTGAAGTAAAAATGGAAGAAGGTATGTGAAAATCATAGATCAAGCTGATCCCAAAGATCAAGGTTGCATATCTGCAGGGGTTGAAAATTTAATTAAGTACACTCATTTTATGGAATAGGCTACTTCAGTTGTACACATGGTCAATGCTTTACATTGATAATGTTCATTAAGTGCACAGATTTTCAAAACTGATTGTAAGTGACTTTGACTGTCATTTCATGAGAAACATTGGAAAGAGTTGCGTAAACAAGTTAGGATACATGAGTTATATCAACCACAAACTGGTGGTTAGATTGAGATGGTGAACAAATATTTAGAGGGTTATCTTGTATGTTTGCTTGTGATAAGTAGAATCAATGGCATAAATAGTTAAATATAGCAGAATGGTTGCAAAGTACCTTACAATATGTCAGCAAAAATGATTGCCCTTTATGGCTATCAATCCCTACAACTTAAAGGATGACATTGACAGACTGTTATGAAAGCACCAGTGGTTTGAAATTTTTTGAAGAATGCTCAATGAAAATGTAGATAAGATAGCCAACAGGTACTTGGTTCAACTGTTGGGACAAATAGTTAATGTAGACCACACCAAGGTTCAAATCTTGGAGGCACCAAATAGCTTAATGTGACTAAATTGATTTAAAAGGGAAAGGACAACCTTTTCAAAACCTTACATTAAAAAAAAAAGAAAAGAAAATGTAGATAAAGATAATTTTATTAATGCCCACAGATGACCAAAGTAGGCCAATGAGACTCATCAAAAAGAGCTATTACAATGCATGGTAGTAACCAAAAAGTACCATGAAAATAAGCTAAACTAGACTAAAGAAACTAGCATAAACTATGCTAAAGTAGAACAGTTGTATGTCATTAAATTGCAGCCTTGGGGTTTGGACTCGAAATGTGCAAACCCTAACGTGCTGAAAGTAATGATGAAGAGAGAGGCAACACTCAAGGCAAAAGAGGGATAGAAAAGAACTCCGGTGAATCCAAGGGCCAACACCAATATACAGTGGGATGTAAAGTAGAAGCATAGTCGTTGTCGTTAGAAACTATTCCAAAAAGGCTAACCTAGGATCTAATGGTGCTCCCAAGAGAATGGCCAGGACTAAGGGGGCCTGGTTGGATAGTCCGGGGAGGACATGGAGTTCGATCCCTTGAGACTCTTCTAGCATCTGTTGCTATAGAACCAAAAGAAGAACATAGGAAACTGGTAAGCTGTGTTTGTCTGCAACTCCTGGTTATGTGAGGGGTGGCTGAAACCTGATGCTGGGTAACTGTAATCCTGTCCTGCTTTATGCAAGAAGAAGATCTAGTAGCCACCCTTTTATGCATACAAGGGCACACAAATCTAGCATAATTGTATGAAATAACAAGCTGATAAACTTAGAATAAGCATGAGTTTTAAGAAGGAAATTTAGACTTGTTTGGCTTTATCCTTGTGATCTATTTCATTCAGAATAAATTTACTTGCGTGACCTATGCATTGGACCTCCCAAGGACGTAATATGTTCATCATGTTTTCTGTTTATCTTGTTTGAAAAAAAGGTTGGGTCCACATACACTTTTATAGATAGACTTTAGAGTTTTTGATGAACTTGCATTAGAACCGAAAGGAATTCGAAAACCTTGTATAAAGGGCCCATGTTCTAGACAAATCATGGAATACTTAATTAAGTGAAATAACATGGACGATCCTAAGTAAGTCGGTCTTTCATTAATAAATATGTTGTAATCCTTATGGTTAGAGAGAAAAAACATTTTTAAGATGGGGGGAGACGATGTGTACTTAGTCATTTGTTAATACGCTAATTCTTCTCCTGAAGGGCCCTTCACACCGTATGTCTTGATATAGTATTTGTATTTCTTGTGTACTTTGTAATTTTGTATTCTTTAGAGCATTGTTTTCATTTTGCCCTCGACTATTGTAACCAAGTGTATTTTGAGCCTCATTGACCTACTTTGGTCTCACATGGACATTAATAAATAAAATTAATTTCTTTATTTATTTCTTTAAACAACATATACCCCATTTTTGTAATCATTAGTTCTTCTGCACTATTTTATTTATTTCTTTAAACAACATATACCCCATTTTTGTAATCATTAGTTCTTCTGCACTATTTTATTGTATGTTGATAAAATATATTGTGTTGCAGTAATAATTGTATACAAGTTGTCAGGGTACCTTTGGTTTCTTCAAAGGCACCATTGCAATTAGAAAATTAGAATTTTGATTCCTGGTTTCGTTCAGTTTGGGAATGAACTGTGGGGATCATTTCCTTCTCGGCAGGACTTTTATGAACTTGTGTATGCGAAATCCAGTTTCGAGTGTTAGAGTTCTTTAAGTCTGGCCACAAAAGCCGAGTGCCTCTTGAATTTAGAAGTATACCATAACTCTAAGAGAAATCCATTCTGAATGTAAGGAAACATGAACTGGATGCACATTAGATATTAAATGTCTTTCACATCTTAGGACAAAGCCAAAGGTCAGACAGAAAACATATATCAAAATGGCTTAATTCTTATTATATTGAACTGTGATGTACAAGTTCTCCAGAATGCGTCTCAGTTCAAGCTTTCCAGAACTGGCAACATGGTACAAGCAGAGTATGGAAAGAGCTTCCTCAATGAGTGTTGAAATATGAAATTAGTGTTGAAATGTGACGTATAGACATGGACACAATGGGAGTGTCAGTTGCTACAAACCTTGGGATGTCCTATAGTCAACAACCCAACATAACATTTACTTAAAGGCAGTCACATGCACCCAGCAATTAGCTAAGGACTAGAACACAATGCCATTTGTCTTTATGATTAATCTCTATTATTGCCGTGACAAAATACTTCGTTTTGTCTACATCTATCCCCTTTCTATGACTGGTCAGCAACTTTCCTGATGATTCATGGGAACTGTATGGAAAATTAGAGTGAAGGCGATGGCTGCCTGCTGCTGAAAGTTTCTGCAGATCTAGAAGATTTTGATTTAGAACTATTTGAAAATCCTTTATTGTTAAACATATTCCGTACAAAAAGAATGAAATATGTTGTATGTTTTCCTTCCATCTTCCCATACAGGTGGGACGTCTAGGATGCATATCCAATGCTGGGAGATGCGTCTCATGGGAACATTGGTTTATCCTAATCTCAGCAACTAGTGTACTAATTTGGTGAGAATTCATTAGATATAGTAATAGACATGTTGGGCGTTTGTGCATATAGCATGACTTACATCTTTGAAAGTTTAGCCCACAAAACTTTTTAGATTGCGGCATTTGCTTGCTTGGACTGGATGTTACTCTTGGATTTTTGTTGCTATTTCCACATCCATTTGACTATGAATCCATCATTCATTTTCGTCTTGCAGATATTTTGGGTCATCTGAGGCACAGCATTGTTTCTTTTACCATAGTCTTGCAGATACTCGAGTTTCATTTTGATATTGCTTGGTTCACATGATTTCCTTTTTTCCTGCCTTACTTTCAAAAAAAGAAATGGCTTAAAGATGAATGCTAGTCTTTAAGTGCAGAAGAATAGAAATAGTTATTACATGTCAATGAACTTCAGCTAAATTTAAATTATAATTTTTCCAAAAAAATACGGTCATAATAACATATTCAGTATTCACAATGGCTTATGCTGTTGTGTGCAAAACAAAATCTATAACTGTTTTGGTAGGACTTGTGACCTGTTGACCACCTTTGATCTTTTTAATTTGATGCTAATTGTCATATGTTCCACAAGCCCTCACATACAATGGGTATATTTTCAATTCCATACACTTTTTGACAAAAGCAAAATTGTTTGCTGATATGTGCGTTTGTTGTTATCTAATGCATATGGCATCTTTTGTCCTCTCAAACCTGCTTTATGATTATCAATTTGTATATTTTGTCCGTTTGACAATACTTGTTTGTGTGCTCTAAGTTATTTGTAATGCCGTTTTTCATGGATGATTATTTCTTATTGGCACTAACAAGTGTGTTTCACTTCATGAATTTTAAATGTATTTACGGTATTATCTGAATTTACGCTTTTGATTTGGTGCAGGAAGCAGCATGGGAATCCTTGTCTCATATGATTCTTTCTGGGGCTTTCAAGTCGTGTAAGAAACTATGCTATAACATTAATTATAAAAGAGTTTTTGGATATCATGTTATTAAAGTATGTTGACGATTGTGTTAAGTTATGGAAAACATTTGTTTTTTGTAGCTAACATGAGGAGAATTACTTAAGAAAACCATATCGATAATTTGTTTGATTAATTTCAGGTTGGGTCGTTGTGTGGAAGGTGGGGTGGTTGAATCAATTGGATGGATCATGATTGGCATGGCATGACTAAAGCACCTTGGCATGCAGACTGGCAAGTCTACCTTGCTTGGACAATCTCCTTAAATATAGGAGGTGTATGGTTTAACCACCCCACCCTTCACACAACAACTCAACCTGGAATTTATCAAATATATTAGTAATGAGGTCTTCTAAAGTAATTTGCCGGGTGGGGGATACAAATATAGATTAAATGTTTCCTAAAACCCACAAGAATGGAATTTTATGTTGAATATTTGTTTCTTTCTGATTTATTTTTGGAGTCAATTTCCTTTGCAAGCTGCAGCTATTTATTCTTTGTCTACTGCTTCTTTCTGTTCACGTTTTGGCTATGCGTTATTCCAGTGTTTTTTTTGGTTTGTCTTGATTGTACCATACAGCTTTCTGTTGGTACGGTGTTCCACCAATGCACATTTTTTTTTAATTTTTTATGTTCTTTAATTGGTTATATGGGAGTGAAACAAGTCCCACCTGTATCACACCCTGCCATGCAGTAACATGGTATTTCATGAAACCAAATGATCGTGGTATTAAGACAGACCATATTATCACAGGCTGTCTTATGACTGGAGAGTCCATTACAATGCAGGGATTTGAACTTGGGTTGTGGTCATTTGATTGTATCCCATTAAAGTTGCTCCATAATGCCTTGGACAATTCAAATCTCATCTTTAATAAACCAGAAAAACAGTTCTTTGACTATCATGGCTTGTGCTGGCTGGAGGTATGCTTTCTATTATCTGAGCGTGTCACTCATGGATAGCATATTCTGGGAGTTAGTCAGATTTTTGTGCAAAGTACTAATTATTGAAAACCATTTATAGTGGGGTTGATGTGTATTCTTAAAGTGTAGTGCATATTGTTATTTCCTTGAGCAAATAGGAAGAGATAATCATGGTGGCTTTTGCTCAAATAATATTTATTCAGTATAGTGAATAGATGAATGATTAAATTGGTCTATATTGAGTAACATGATATTACTTTTATGATTTTTCTTACATCAGGAATGTGGCTATCTGTGTTTATATTCTGCCATCCGGCCACACCTAATATACTTCCTCAGACTTCACCTTTAATTGGAGATGAATTTAAACCCTTCAATAGTTCTGTGACAACGAACATGTGAAATGTAAATTATCATTTTAAATGAAGCCTTTCTCTCTGGAGAATTCAACTTATATCAACTTCAATAAATCCAAAGCTTCTGTATTTGAGAAACTTGCCAAGTTTGCCAGGGCTTGATAAGTTTGACAGTAAATTGTGGAGTTTGGCCAAGTTTCTAATTTGCCTTTGCTGGGCAATCTAATTTGACTTGACACATTGAGGTGATTCTTATTATACAATCTCAGGATACCAGTGGCTGAGTTTGTTTATTAAACCCTTTTTCATGTTATTAATATTTAAAAATAGGAGTCCATATTTTGATTATATACGATCCAGTATTAGAAAACACATTTTCTGTTTTGTCTATCATCGATGTGGGCATAAAAGTGCAATAACTATGATCGTCTCCATAGACATGGCTAGTGCTTTAAGTCAAGTTTATTGAGATGAGAAAAAAATGACTTCTCCTTTTCTGTAAACCTCTGGAGGAATTGTTTCTTCACAGATAATAAAATCCAGATTTAGTGAAATTCTCTCTCTTTTTATTTTCTTTTGTGCTATATAATCTTTCAAAACAAGTAAAACTTGCCTAGTCAACGTCTCTCCAAAGACTACTTCTGCATCTCAGAAACTTGCCTAGTTTGCCAAGAATGGCCAATTTTTACTGTAAACTGTTTAGTCTTGGCTGCATTTTCTTGCTCACCAGGTTTCTCATGCAATCCAAGTTGCCTTGCTGCTTGAAAGTAATTCTTATTGAATTGTTCTTGTGTGAAGCGTGAGCAGTAGTAGTAATATTAAAACTTGTATCAGTGTGTTTAGAATGAGATCTGCAAAATCTAAGCCATAATGGAGTGGATTGCTAGCCGTAGTGAATGTATATGAACTGGTTGCAAGGGTAGCCCGTTAAGGAATGAAACACAGCATCTAGATCATGATTATGATGGCTCAAAAGAAGGTAGGAGTCGTTGCATCATAGGTAGTTCAACACCTCAATCCCCAAGCAATACTTTATATTCCACCTCATCCCATCATCATGTTAGTTTTGTGCTATTCAAATAAGCTATTGAGATAATGCTTTGTTAAGCAAATGGTTCTTACATAAAAATGTCTTCATTATTCCTACATGTGATGTTCTGGTAACTGAAATTTGAAATTTAGACACACTTCTTCCAGGCTAACTGCGTATCTATATGTTTACAATTGTTTCATTAAGAAAGAATTTTGAGCAAATATCTAGGAATAGAAGATATTATCTGTTTGTGATATTGTGTGTTTGGAGTCTGGACTATATACATATGTTGTGCTTGGTTTGAAGGCTATCTAGTTTATAGAATTAATAAATTCTTGTTGGTTGGCTGTCTTGATGCATGCAGCTCTTTTGTCAGCTGAGAAAGGAGTTGTGCTAGATCCTTGCACACCAAAAGGTTATACCATGGATTCAGAAGAACTTTTGCAGCTTCCTGGTGGTTCAGCAAATGAAGATAATGGAAAACTCTTTGCTGTCCATTCAAATGGAAACTTCTCCAAATGTAGAAATGCTGCCTTGGCATTGCTTCAGGAAGGACAAGGTATTCTGATATGCATGTTACTGAATTGCAATTAGGCTTCTATTTGGATTGAAAAATTAGACACACTTGCAGTTTAATTAAGACAACTGTCTTCGATTGCAAAGAATCTATGCAAGCGTAGTTGCCATTAGTTGGTCCTAGTCTTGGGTCTTTTCATATTGTACGATTTTGTTTGCTTTATTATTTCTCTTATAGGCTATTACAACCTTTTTAAAATGCTGGAAGGCTTACATTCTGAGTAATTATGCCTTAATGCCTGGTGTACATGATTGCATTTTAGTTCTTAACTATTCCTGGAAGAAGCACATCTTTCTCTATTGGTTCTGTGGCATTGGGTTTGGGCCATCCCTCATGTACTGAGGAGTTGTAGACAGACACAACTTACCAGTTTTCTATCCTGTTCTATTGTTTCGATGACCATAGATGCTAGAAGAGTTTTGAGAGGTCAAATTCTATGCCCTCCACAGATCACCCAACCAGGCCCTCTAAGTCCTGGCCATTCTCTTGGGAGCATCATTAGATCCTATGTTGGCCCTTTTAAGATAGTTGGTGATGACATCGACTGTGGTTCTACTATATATCCCAGTACAGATTTATGTTGGCGCTTAGATCCACTGGAGCTCCTTTCTATCTTTGTTTTACCTTGACTTCTGGCTCTCTCTTCATTATTACTTTTAGCATGTTAGGGTTTATCCATTTTGGGTAACCCTTGAGGCTGTAATTTTATGCCATACAGTTGTTCCACTTAAGTGTAGTTTACACTAGACCCTTGTAACAACTCTTTTCAATGAGTCCCATTGGCCGACTTTGGCCACCTGTGGACATTAACAGAATTATCTTATCTCGAACATTCACTGCAATGCTCTTAACTTAATGCCTTTTTACACTTTTTAAATTTAAGTTTTCATAAGATGCAACATGGTCACCATAGTTGACTGCTTAACCCAAAGTCTCCACAAATGACTTTAGCTTTCAGATTCTAAAAATAGGTGAGAAGTCTACAAGGTTACTTGTGCAAATTACCACCCCTTGTGAAATATGTAGTGTCATACTTCTTATTCTTATACTGCGCCAGGCATTAGACCTTGTGGTTTAAAGGTATAAGACCATCCTTTAAAAATCACCTAAGTCATTAAATTTTAGACATCAATATTTTGTTCTTGGAACTGCCTGCCTTGTCAACCTATCCTTTATGGTCATGGTATATCCTTTGTCCAGGTAGATTTCAAGATTTAATGATGCTTTTTTCTTCATAGATTCAATTCTTGTGCTGAGGTAGCACATCTTAGCAGGTTTGCAAGTCTCGAATGGTGTTTTTTATGTTGTTATTGCCTTTCCATTTAACTTTTAGGGGGTACTTTGTGATTGTATCATGACATATATGCATGTTAAATGCCTTGCAGGTTTGGTTGGACTATAACTACATATTGCTAGTGTGTGCTTTCAGGGTCTGGAGTCAGCTTCAGCTTTGACTAGAATTCTGGTTAAAGAATATAGAGACAACTTAAAAAAAAATGCATCCTTTATTAAGCTGCTTCATAGAATTTAGAGTGTGTTTGACATAGTCCTCGAGTAATGGAAGAACTGGGGGCATCCTCATAATTGGGACTGGACCACAGGGTTTGAGCATGAATGAAAGAGGAAGAATGGTTAGGAAAAATCAACTTTAACATTGGCTTGGGACAAGGGTGGGAACTATTCCAACCTACCAGAATGGAAGACCGCATGGAAAATTTTAGAAAGACCTTCTGAGGACAACAGACAGTAAAGCTGCAAAGAAGCCATTTTTCTGTTGTCTCTTGGAAGCAGAGATGAATGCCAGTCTTTATCAAATTTCTATGGTGAGCAAGCCATCAATTTTAAAGGCAAACTTTCAATTTTGGATTTCTTTTTTCTTTGTTTTCATTTGTGGACTTGGAAAGCCTACAAGTTAGGGCGTGATGGACTGCCTTTTTTATTTTCTCAGTGTGTAGTTGGACTTCCTTTGCTTCCGTCATAAATGGAGCACTGCTAAGTTTTAAATTCAGTGCTTATATCCATGTGCCGTGAAACAGGAGACTCAAGATCTGTTGACTCATCCTGGTTTATTTCCTGGGAACCATAAGATGATATCTAGACTTTTTATAGGAATGACCATATTATTTGGCATCCCTCAAGTATGGAGCCCGAATGTATGGCATGTAATAGAATGAAAATAGAAGGGAATCAAATAATGTGACGTAGAGAATTGCACTTTAAATTATGCAGTGGATGGAGTTGATTAAACCTCAACATGAGAATGAAAATTTTGTAAGTAGATCACTCTCCGTGCATTAGTCAAATTTGCATTACTCAGGCCTGTGGATGTCATGGCTTTCCTTTTATTGTATTTAATTTGAGTCAGCCTGGTAATTTGCTTCCTTAAATGAAATAGGTCATCCACTTCTAGTGGTGTCCTATTGCGAGTGGTAGGGAGGGTATGGATGTACTGTTTCCCTGTATGGAAGACACAGGTATCGCAAAAAAAATGTGAAGTGATAACGTCCATTGGATACCATAATTGAAATTCTTGCTGTAGGACAAAGTGTGAACTTTGCAAAAGACCTGTTCAAGAAGAATAATAATTATACAGTGGGAAGTTTAATTTGTTGTACATTTCTCAAGCATACTATCGAGGATGGTGTTTTCTCAATCTAGACCATATGACCAACAAATGAAATTATAGCAAAATGGATCTCACCTATGGCAAGTTAAACAAGCTACAGTTGCTGAAATAAAATGAGGTTACTTCTCACCCTTAGATGTAGTCGAGGAATATGGAAAAGGCAACGTGATGCAATTTTTTTTGTCAAGTTGTTGAAATGAAGACCCTAGATTTGTTGCCTTCTTTTCTAACCTAGAAAGAATCACGGGGGAGGGAGATGATTACTAATTTCTCTTGCTGACCAGTGATTTTAAGGGGCTGATAACTGACAAATGTTCGATGGCACCATCACTGTAATGAATTTTGAGAAGTTGCAAATATTTTCATATTTATCTATTCTCTAAATAATATAACCAATAGACAACAAGAGAAGAAGTTGTGGTAGGCATTTACTATTTAGTGAAATTCAAGAACAAGCTATCAAAGATTTGTTTCAATTAAAAAGAAAGAAGGAATAATAACAGTAAGGAATTATCAGCACAAGTAAATAGGAATCAAATGGCAAAGTTATGTTGTAACTGTAAAAGTAGTGCAAACACAACTCCTTCCTAAAATATATAATAAAACAATAAGGTGCAACCTTGAAAAGGCCCTGACAAGAAAGGGAAAGGTAGACAAATAGAATTATATGTAAAATATAGAATGAAGGAAACCCTTCTATAGTACCTTCACGCATCAAGAGTACCATATTAAACAAGAAGCAGTATTTTGTTTCCGAGAATAATAAAGCTCTCTTTGTCCTTACAATGTTTGACCGTTGACCGTTTGTATTCCATGTATGTTCGTTAATCTTGATCCATGTAAGTGGGCTTTTCTTAAAATACCTTGCGAGGTCTCAAAGCTAGATCTAGTCTTCTGCAGTTCTCTGAGAGAAGAGTAGTGTCTGATGCATCTATTTACTTAACATGAATGTGGACTCTCTCTTTTGATCCTATTAGTGAGGATGGATTAAAAAAAACAAATCACCGTGATACTTTACCCTGAGCTACTGTATAATTTGGACACAAAGTAACAACCATCCTACAGAATGGTGTGACTTGTCCCAAATGGCGATAAAGAATCTAGATATGTTTTTCTTTGCATCTTTGCATAGAGAGTGAAACCTTAATATATATATCATAATAAAAACATGCAAGTGAAGATGAATTTTTTTTCATTTACCAAGGGATATGGTGGTCAGTCTTAATGCAAAGCTGATAGGAGCAGATCCTAAGCTGGATTGCAGAGAGCCTGAGACTATTTGAGTAGTTTTGATAATCAGGATGAATGATTACTACTTTGAAATTTTAAAAAAATATGCTTTTAACAGAAGGCCGATGTGGGATTAAGAGGCTTGGAATGAGTGAGATGCTAATTTTTATAAAGGCCTCAAGCTTTGGCAAATGAAGACTTGACAGATCTCCGTTAGTGGTTACTTTACATCTTTTATTATAAATAAAAGAGATGCCATCATCTATGACAATGTACTATAAACCCTTTATATTGTTAAATAATCAATTTTCTTTCCACAAGTGGTCCAAGAAAGAGGCTATATTATTCTGGCACCACCCTGTCCTTTTCAAAAAAACTTTTCTACCCTCCACCACCAAATTACATACATCGCGTCTTCTTTATTTTACAAATTTTACAGCTTCATTTGTCAACCTAGATTTTTGAACCCTGCTTTGGCAGCTTTACCTTGATGGTTCATGAGCCAGCAGAGAGCACTAAATTTGAACATGACCTGCATTTTCCAGAGGTATTGACATCATTTGACCTTCTGCTCTTCAATTTATAACCTCAGTTTTTGATTCAGTCTTCAAACAATAGGAGAGGTGAGTTGGCATGTTTTTTGTCACTAGAAAAAACTTGCCTTATATGTTGAAATTTGCATCTATTTCCAGAAACAAACAGAAGCAATCCATCCACTCAAATCTTATATAGAAAGCATAAGAAAGGACAAAAGAGAGAAATATATAGTGGGCACCCATAGGCACCATAAATAAATACTATGTTATCCATAGATAAGAATCACAACACTCCGATACAATGGATGGAGTGGTGGAGGGTATTTGTACCAATATTGAAACCCCAATTACATAAATAAGTTTAACCTAAGCCAACATAACATGAAGGCTTAAGGTTAATTACAAGTTAAAAGGTGGGTTTAACCATAACAAGGTTAATTGTGGCCCATAGGGCTTACATAATAAAATAATACAATAAATTAAATACATTTATACAATGATTGCCCATAGGCCTATACAAGATTGTATTATACAATGCATAGTTGAGAAAATCGGAAACGGATCGGAATCGTTTTGGAAAAATATCGGATGGAATCGGGAATTGAAAAAAAACCGGCAAAAAAAGAAAACCGAAGAAAAGACAATTTTTTTTTGAATTTTCTTTTTTTCATGCATTTCACAATCAATTAACACTATGCAAATCAAATATTAATACTTTAAGTGATACAAGCTCAAACTACACATGAAAATGGCAAGTGCTACAAGTTTAAAGCCAAAGTATTAAAGTTTAAACTACTACACACGAAAGTGACAAAACACATCTTGTATCCCCTCCTCTTGTTCCATACATCTTTGGCAACAACCTGCACTTCAAATTGCTGCTCACACCATCTTGTTTTCCGATTGTGCACTCCACTGGCTGCAAGCAGTTGTAACATCAGCATGATCAACATTCTCTAAATAGGCACTTCACTTTGAGCAATTAGCCATATTATCAGCGTACGCCCTTTCATCAACATCATGAACATGACGGGCAACACCTGTCGCCACCGGTGTCGGGGGTCAAGGGGGTGGGAGCCCCCTTGCAGGGTCGAGGGACAACGTCCCTTGCAGGGTCGAGGGGCAACGTCCCTCGCGTGTTCCTTCGGAGCCCTCGCGAGGTTCGGGGCGGAGCCCTGAAACCTCAATAGCAAAACCATTGAAACCATCACTGTCTGAACTAAATTTTTCTCCTCATCAACATTCTGGAAAGCTTCACTTGACCCATGAAAACAACTTCCTCTTAGCTCCAATTCACTGCTTCCTTGATCCAACTGACTTCTTATCAACCTCTGATAGACATACTTGTTTCAACTAAACCCTCGTTTAAAAAAAACTAAACCCTAGACTTCGAAAAATCCGGTGTATTGATGCGTTTTAGGGTTTTCCTTGGTGTGGTAGCAGGTAGGCAGACCTTTATCTCAAGCTTTGAGGAAATGAGAAAAAATAAAAAAACAATATTTATCCCGTTTCCTCTACGCATGCCGCTGCGGGTGATTTTTCCGACGATTCCAAATTTTTACCTTTTTTTCCAAAAAAATCGCCGATTTTTTCAAAACTGCCGATTTCAATGCGATTTTGATCGGATCTTCTCGGAATCGCAATTTTCCGTTTCGAATCGTAATTTTTTGCCGATTTTCGCTACAAAGATACAATGTTGGCCTTGGCCATAAGTCAAATTACACTTTCAACACCCTAACATAATCTGAATTGAGGGGCTAAGGAGGGAGGACAATGGATGCTCTAGTGGGCCTCCACACTTGAGGAAGACTCATTTGACTCATCTGGATAATACCCCTCATCACCTAGAAATATGCTGATGCGAAAGTGCCTTTGCACAAGAATCTCCTTAGGATGGATTGTAGTCATCACTGCCACTATAAGATATTGCTGCACATATCCAAAGAACACTTCTGCTAAGACTCCATACAAGAAAGAGTAGTCAAGAGTACTCCCTCTAAACAAGACTTGGAAGCATACCTTTCCCTTTTACAACAAACATTACCTTGTTTGGAAACTTCGACTTGGCCTTAGGCCACTTGGTTTTCATCATCAAAAGAGGATTTGCATGGACCTGTTTATGAGAAGAACCATTACAAAATTCCAAGAGCACAAGGACGAAAAATAGAAGAAAAAAAAGACCATGAAAGATTAAATCTTCATGAATAAGATGAACCGATAGTGGAAGGAAGAAGAGGAACTGACTAGAGCATATTCTGAATCCTTTTCCTGTATGCATCCAAAATACTTAAAAACTATTGCAATTGTATCGCTCATAAATCCAACTGTATCTCTCATAAATGTAGACCAAAACTTTTGATTGCATAACATATTGTAATTTTACGCTTTTGAAATAGGGCAATAGGCTTTGAAGACAATCACACAATGAGACATCCCTCCACTTGGAGTAAGTCCTTGAACAAATTCCACCAACACAAAGAGCTACAAAGATTTGGGATTTGGAAAAAACAGGGCTCAAAATGCTTTTGTATGCAAAAGTTATGGCCTCTAGAAGTTTGCCCTCCAAATTAACCCTAGAGTGACTTTTTAAAAAACATCAATTTTTTAAAAATTCATTTTGATATTTTTGGAAGGAAAATTATAAGAAATAAATTTCTTCTTTTGCTCCTTTCATCAAAAGGTAGAGTGCTTTTATGCCATGCTTGTTTAGCTTGACAACCGCCATCACTCATTGCTTGGGTCCAAAGGTGCGCCCTCTTTGTGGAGAAGGGCATCATGACCCATAACTGTTCAGCTTAATAGTCGACATCACTGCTTGGGTCCAAAGGTGTGCCCTCTCTGTGAAGAAAAGGTAGAATGCTCTTATGCCATCACTGGTCGGGTCCAAAGGTGTGCCCTCTCCGTGAAGAAGGGCATCATGATCCATAATTGTTTAGCTTAATATTCGCCATCACTGCTTGGGTCCAAAGGTGTGCCCTCTTCGTGAAGAAGGGCATTATGATCCATAACTCCAACTATTTAAATGGACATGGTGCACAATATTTGAATCGAGGCAAATAAATATGCTTCCTTTTCCTTATTCCAATCAAGGCGTCAAAGCTTCCAAATGGGACGAAAACCTCACAATTTTCCTTCCTTTGCAACGACACCAAGTCCTTTTAGTGAGGAAACAATGTTTGACTCTTTGTGAAGAAATCAAGACACCCTTCTGAAGTCAAAGTGACAATACTCCTTCTGCTATAAGTGGTTTGGATATGTGCAAAATAGGTACAAAATATTCCAATAATAATGGAACATAACTTGGAGTAAGAGTAAATTCTCCAAAAAGAAATTAGAGTAGTTGGACGAAATTTTTTGGATATTCCCTTTGCCTCTTTTGCTAAAGGTGTTAATGAAGCTCTAAGAAGTAATTTGTGCTAATGAGACTCTGAATAAACTTTTTGCATGAGCAAACAATGAAGCTCCATACCTGCTCTAATACCATGTTGGAATTCACATCTATTTTCAGAAACAAATAGAAGCAATCCATCCACTCAAATCTTATACATAAAGTATAAAGAAGGACGAAAGAGAGATATATAGTGGGTAGCCATAGGCACCATAAATAATCACTATATTATCGGTAGACAAGAATCATAACACTTCGATACAATGGATGGAGTGGTGGGGGTATTTATACGAAAGCGAAATCCCAATTACATAAATAAGTTTAACCTAAGCCGACATAACAAGAGGGTTTAGGGTTAATTACAAGTTATAAGATGTGTTTAACCATAACGAGGTTACCCATAGGGATTACATGATAAAGTAATATAATAAATTAAATACATTTGTACAATGATTGCTTGTGGGCCTACACAAGATTGTGCCATAGATTGTTGGCCTTGGCCATAAGTTAGATTACAGTTTCAACATTATATTTAACTTCAGTCCTTCAAAATTTTTCCCTAAGCCTAAATTGCAGCTTATAATTTACTTCTTAGAGGATACATGACAAAGGCTTGAGGAAGGTAGCCTTATTGGGATCAGCTAAATGATGAGTATGTTTCAACAATCTTCAAGATGACTGTTTTGCCCCCTTTGTCACAAAGCATCTGCTGTAGGGAATTATGTGTGACAAGAATCTGTCAAGCATCCTCTCCACATTCAGCTTTGACTATATTTTTCCATATTAGTACCAGACTTTGGAGCATTGTTAGGAGGTGAAGTCAATATCTAGATCTCCAATGTTCTTTAGTAGCAAGGTGTATGGTGGTGCAGTTACAATCTTATTCTTAAGTGCCGTTCGTATGCACCGGGCGCGTCGAGGGGGGTTGCAGCCGGTTCCCCCTTGCCCAGGGGTTTGGGGGCGGACCCCCGACCGAAATTTTTTGGCGTCTGTACAACCATATTTTTGGGCATCTGTACATCCATAATGCTTTTGGGCATCCGTACGTTGTGAGAGGCAGTGAACAGTTTTTTGGAAGCGAACAGTTTTCGGAAGAGGAAGCGAACAGTTTTCGGAAGAGGAAGCGAACAGTTTTTTGGAAGAGGAAGCGAACAGTTTTTTGGAGTTTTTCTTTTTCGGAAAGGAAACGAACAATATTTTGTTTTTCTATAAAAGGGAATGACCCCTTGCATGTAAAAGTTGATTAAATGTAATTTTGCTGAAATCAATAAAAGATCAAGCTGCCATTGCCCCGTGGTTTTTCCTGCACATTGCAGGTTTTCCATGTAAAATCTGTGTTACTGTTTTTCTGCGTTATTGTGTTTTCTGCTTGCACATAATTTTGATATTTTCTAACAAGCATAGTCACACGGTTTGAATTCGCAAAAGATAATATTCAGTAAAAGTTTGTTGTGTTAAATTTTTTGAACAAAATTCACATTTTTTTTGAGTAAAAGGTAAAAATTTTATTCAAAAAAACTGATCAGCTTATACAAATCCATTTTGATATCCTGCCTTTCTTGGCAAGGCTCAAAATGCAGTTTTTCTGTTTTCTTTTATCTGCCCAGGATCTCTGAATCCCCTGTTCTTTAAACTTTACCTCCTTCTTAACTGTATATGTCCTCTTCCAACAAAGATTACTGAAGCCCTCTTTGTTCTTTTTTCTATTCCTGATAGCTTTCATGTTGCATTTGATTCCATAGTTGTGCCCAAATGTCTTGTTCTACCTCTGTCATCGGAGATTCTTCCTGTACTTTGGTCTGCACTGTTTCTAATAACTTCCTTAACATAATCCCCCAGGTCCTCTCTTCTGAGCCGAATTCCTCTTTAAAAATTCTGTTGTTCCGTTCCAACCATATTTGCCAGCAGATGAAGCCAATCCCTAAATTCCAAGTTGTGCTTAGTGTTTTGGATTTGAAGGTGTTATGTGACCAATAGTCCCAAAAATTACTACCATTAGGAGGATACCATTCTGTTTGGCTAAATATGGAGTACCACCAATTCCAGATTGTGTAAGCATAGGAGCAATAAAAAAGGAGGTGGTTTATAGTTTCTACCTCTTGGAAGCACATTACACATCTACTGGGTCCAATGAACCCCTTTCTCCTCATATTGTCCTGAGTCATAATGCTTTTGTGAGCAACCTGCCATATAAAACAATTAACCTTCGGCCAACCTTTTGGTTGCCATATTTCTTTCCAGGGATGTTGTTGTTGGGGTTGGTTCTTGCTACTTTGGTGAGCCTTTCGGTAGCCTGCTTTCACTGTGTAAGTGCCTTGTTTCCCATATCCCCATGCTAGTTGGTCAGGTCCATCTTTCCATAGCCATGTTCTTTTTTCTAGGATTTCTTTCAGTTCACATTTTTCAGCTTCCCATTCTTCACCTAGCCACTGGTCCAAATTTTGCCATCTTCCTGAAGCTGCTAGTTGTTGGCTTGGGGGGATGAGATACTGAGATATAAGAGTTTGGCCATGATTATGAAGAGTCTCTCTGATGCCACTAAGATGAGGGTATTGTTTGATAATGGGGGGGAAATTCCCAAGAATCATCCCACAAACTGACTTTTCTCCCATCACCTACTTTCCAATGTAAGTCTTCCTTAATCAGTGAGGCCCCTCTTTTGAGTGTTTTCCATATCTCTGATCCCACACCTATAACTGGAAACCGTGGGACATCCTCCATTTCATGTGCAGGGTAATATTTAGCTTTTAGAACTTGACTCCATAACTGATCTGGGTTTGTGATCCACCGCCAGTATAACTTCCCTATTAGTGCTAGGTTATTTGTTGATGCAACTCTGATTCCAAGACCTCCCTCTTCCTTTGGTTGACAGACTTTCTCCCAGCTTACCAAAGCATTTTTCTGATTTTCTTGTGCTCCTGACCATAAGAATTTTCTCATCAATTTATCCAAATCTTTGAGTATGCTCTTTGGGGCTGCTAAAATAGAAAATTTGTAAACTGGCATTGCTTGTAACACTGACTTCAAAAGTGTGACTCTGCCTCCAAAGCTTAACCATCTATGAGACCAGTGTGACAACTTTGAGAAAATTTTATCTTTTATGGATTTCCAATCTTTCTTTTTTAGGATTTTTTCTGTTAAGGGAATTCCCAAGTAATCTAATGGACACGAGGCCATTGAGAACCTAAGAATGTTTGCTATCCGATCTCTGATTCTCTTATGTACATTAAAGAAGACAACTTTAGATTTTTCTTCATTTAGAAGTTGGCCAGTGGCTGCAGTGTAGCAGTCTAATATTTCTCTGATATTGGTTGCTTCTTTTATTGTTGCTTCCCCCCATAATCCTGTATCATCTACGAATTGTAGATGAGTGATAGCTATATCTCTATTTATTTGAATTCCTGTAATGTTGTTCTCTACTTTTTTCTTCTGTATGAGTCTTCCCAGTCCTTCTGCAAAAATAATGAACAAATATGGAGAGAGAGGATCTCCTTGTCTAATTCCTCTGCTAGCCTTGAATAGTGGGGAGGGGGTTCCATTGATGAGCACTGAAAAGGAGACTGTGGAGATGCATTCAAGTATCCAGTTGATCCAATCTTTCTGGAATCCAAATCTTTGCAAAATTTGATCCAAAAATTCCCAACTCACTCTGTCATAGGCCTTGGATAGATCTAACTTCAGGAACATTCCTTTGTTCTTTCTTTGGCCCATATGATGTATAGTTTCTTGTGCTATTACAATCCCATCTAATATTTGTCTGCCCTGCACAAATCCCCCTTGTTCAGGAGATATGATATTTGGTAATATAGCTTTTAGTCTGTTGGCTATTACCTTGGTGATGATCTTGTAGATCACATTGCAGAGGGCTATTGGTCTGTAATTGGTTAGATTCTCCATCTCTCCTCCCTTTGGAATCAAAGCTAGAAAAGTATGGTTGAGGGATTTGAGAATCCTACCACTGGATCTAGCTTCTTCTACTGCTCTAGTTATATCTTCTCCTATAATATCCCAAAAAGCTTTATAGAATTCTATTGGTAATCCATCAAGACCTAGGGCCTTTCCTGATTGCATGGAGAAGATTATTTCTTTCACCTCTTCTTCTTTGATCTCTTTCATAAGCTCCTCATTCTGCTCTTGAGAGACTAATATGGGGATACTTCCCAAGATTTCCTCCTAGGATTGTTTTGACAGATGTGAATCTGCAGTAAACAAAGTGGAGAAATACTCATTAGCTGCTTTTTGCATACCTGAAGTGGTGGTTTCTAGGAGTCCTTCTGCATTTGTTAAAGCATCAATCCGGTTATAGTGTTTCCTAGTTGTGGTTGACTGGTGAAAGAACTTTGTATTCCTATCTCCTTCTTGAAGCCAAGTAATTCTAGATCTCTGCTTCCAATAGGTTTCTTCTTTCTTATCTAGCTCCTCTTCCTCCTACATTAAGATCTTTTCATGGGAGAGTAATTCCTCTGAAAGGGGTTCCGAACGAATTCTTTCTGCAACTCCTTGCATTCTCTCAACTAGCTCTACTCTTTGTTGCTGAAAATATGATCTTTGGAATTTGCTCCAGTTTTTCAATTTATATTTGATATATTTCAATCTGGAGTGTAGCTGAAATTGTGCCTTTCCAAATGTTGGTTTCCCTTGTTGCCACCATTGTTGAACTAACTCTGGTAATTCCTGGTTTAGAAGCCAAAAGTTCTCAAATCTGAAGGGGCGGTTTTTGGACTGGGGTATTCTATTTGTGATATTTAGACGTACCAAGAAATGGTCGAAAGATAACAGGTTTATGATTTCTGAATGATAACTCCATAACTGGTGAATTTCTTCCTCTATCAATATCCTATCTAATCTTGATTTTATTGCTTGGTCTCCTTTCCTTTTATTGGTCCAAGTAGTACCACATCCTGGAGGTGGAATGTCAATCAGATTTAAATTATTAGCTTGGACAATCAGGAGTTTGTCCTTCTCACTGAGATGATTTAGGCCTCCCTCTTGGTCATTCAATGACATCTTGGCATTGAAGTCTCCACCCACCAGGAACCTATCTTCTGGGTAAGCTTCTCTAATAGCCTGGATTGACTTCCATTGGGTTTTTTGTTCCTGCACTTCCTTCATCCCATAAAAGTTAATAATCAGCCAGACTGAGTCTGATTCTCTATCTCTCAATCTGGTCATCAAGATCCCTCTAGCTGATGCTGCTCCTACCTACTGAAAAGTGTCTCTATTCCACAAAGTGGCCATTCCCCCGGAGAAACCATGGGAAGCTTGGGCCTCATAGTCTCCATTCCTCCAACATCTCTTGGATATTGTTTGCATTGCTTCCAGTGATGCTCTAGTTTCCTGTAATAAAACCACATCTGGGTGGTTATCTTCTATCATACGTTTAACAACCAATTGTCTAGGGTGACCATTTAATCCCCTTACATTCCATGTGTGTATAATCATTGGGAACCCGTGTTGTAGAAGTTGGCTATGGGTTTAACCATGCCTGCCTCTCTCAACTGTTCTCCTTGTATTTTTTCTTTGTTTGTCTTTCTACCTACTCCTTGAGAGTTTGCATTTTTTAGCCTTTTCTCCATTTGGCTTATCCCAAGGGTTGGCTTTTCTCTATTTTTCTCTGCTATTCCCATAATTACCTCCTTAGATGTATGTGGCTCTTTATTATACAGTACTAGAGCTCCTTCTGTATCTGGTTGTGGCTGCTCTTTATATTCTATCTATTGTTCTTTGGTTGATGCAAATTGTACCTGTATGGATTGTCCTTCTTCTACCCCTCTCATTACTTTTAGGTATTGTTGTTTTTCTGTATCTGTATGTTGTGGATGATGAACCTCTTCTGCTACCGGTTTCTCTAGATTTTCTGTTTGATTTGAGTGTGGTAGTTCCTCTCCTTCCATTGGATCATCTAGCCTGAGGATCTCATATTTGTTGGATGGAGCCCTTCCTTCTTGGCGTTGATTTGTATTTCCTCCCTTCTGTTGATTTCTTCCTCTTTCTTGGTTATTATTTTTTGTTCCTTTTCTCATAACCGTCTGAAATCCTTGTTCATTTTCTTTTTGCTGAGGTTGGTTTCCTGGGTTTGGATTCATTGGATTTATCTCTCCTTTGGCTAGTTTGGGGCAGCCTCTCACCAAATGTCCGTATTCATGACATGCTCTACATCTGAAAGGCACAGATTCATAGTCTATTTGTTGTCTCCATATATTCCTTCCGACTTTGAGGTCAATTTCCGCTGGCAATGGTTTTCCCAAGTCCATCTCCACACAAATTCTGGCATACGCTGTTGATCCTCCTTCCGTTGATTCTCTTGATCTGCCTATGTATTTGCCCAAGAGATTACCTATCAACTCCAAAATTTCCTCTTTCCAGTATTCTAAAGGAAGTGCAAATAATTTTAGCCAAATTGGAGCTACCGAGGGTTCAGTTCTAGGATCAAAAGCGGGTCGCCATGGTTGCATGAATAGACCTGCAGGGCCTATGTTATACGGACCTCCCTCAAAAGCTCTGTCCTTGTCAGATATCATTGTGAATTCAACTACGAAGTATCCATTCGATAATGTGAAGATATCCAATTCCCCTTGTGGTGCCCAATGCTTTCTGGCCCAGGAGTACAAGAACCTTGCAGAAGGTCGGAGTCCCACAAACTTGCATATTAAGGCATGCTTGGATTTATACACAATCTCATCTGCTATGAGTTCTTCTGCAATTTCTAGCACTGGGATTGTTTCTGTCTGAGGTAAACATCTGTTTCTTTTGGCTTGTTCAGCTTCAGTCTCCTTTCTTTTACCCGTGGCTTGTAGGATTTTTTGGGCCTGTTCTCCTGTATCATCTCTCTTTCCATTACTGCCTCTGACCGCTTCCGCAAAGGATTGCGTATTAGGTCCCTTGGGACTCTGAGTCCTTCCCTCAGAAGTCCCCTGTGTGAACCCTCCTACCGAGGATTCTCCCATTGAATTCTCCCCCTTGTAAACCCTAATTTTTCACCTTTTGTCCGATATATCAAAGAAAACTGACCTTAACTTAAATAAATAAAATATTCAAGTATGGCTAAAATTGCTAAGCAGAACTTGCCTGTTCACACACAAAAATCAATAGCCTTCCTTTAACCCTGCGTGTATTGGATTTTGGTATTTGGCTCGAAGTTCGTCGCTCTTCTCTCTTCGATCGCCAAAGCTCGCCGTGGCTGAAACCCTTCAAAACCCTCTTGCCAGCTCCACTCCGTTGCTCTCCAGGGATGCAGAGCGTTCTGGAGGTTATGCAACATGCAAGGGCCTCAAGGGCGAGTGCGCAGGGGCAACTCTACTCTTATTCGTTTGTCGGTTTTGAGAACATGCAAATGTTTTTATTAAAAAATGTTTTGTTATTCCCTTAGAAGAATGTTTGGTCACTTGTGGCCTTTCTTAAGGCCTCAACATTCTCTTAATTAGCAGACTAATGTAAAATTCTCACAAATGACAGTTTGCAAAGAAAAGGATATCATGGGTCCTTTTAAATGTGCCTTGTGTTAGGAGGACCTAGAAACATCAGATTATCAACTTCTTCATTGTCTTTTTGCTTCCATCATTTGGGGTCACTTTTTGGAAAAATGAGCATCTGTTGGGTTGCTTTATTGACATCAAAATAGTTGATGAAATGTTAGATTAATTGTTTCAAAGCTAAAGCATTAAGCATTCCTTGGAGGATTGGTTTTTCTATTATTTGTTTGAATCTATGGCTTTAAAGGAACAATAGAATAATAATAGAATTTTGAAAAACAAATCTTAAAATTATATCCAAGTTAGGATTTGAATTGTTTCTTCTATTGCAGAATGTTTGCA
Source organism: Wollemia nobilis (assembly GCA_028583015.1). NCBI lineage: Eukaryota > Viridiplantae > Streptophyta > Pinopsida > Araucariales > Araucariaceae > Wollemia > Wollemia nobilis. The sequence goes on from JAQPPZ010016931.1 coordinate 7,433,618, forward strand.
GGCATGATGCTCATCATGGAAAGTCTTGGTTGTGAAAAAGATGTGCTAGCCTCATAGTTATAGGATTTGGAACATTCAGGGGTGACCTGTAGCAATGGAGTTAATGGAAAGGATCTATGTAAATCCATGGTAAAATTGAAATGTCCAAAAGTTTGGTTCATCAAATTTATTTATGATGGTGCTTCCAAAGAAAACCCTGGGGGAGTTGGTGGATGTGTTTTATTTTGGGAAGAAGAATGTTTGGTCACTTGAGGCCCTTCTTAAGGCCTCAACTTTCCTTTGGTTAGTAGTTTAATGCAAAATTTTAACGCATGACAGTTTGCAAAGATGAGGATATCATGGATGTTTTAGGTGTGCCTTGTGTATGGAGGATTTAGAAACATCATATCATCAACTTCTTCATTGTTCCTTTACTTCCATTATTTGGAGTTCTAAAAAAAAAAGGAGAAATTGTTGGGTTGCTTTATTGAAATTTGAAGGATTGATGGAATGATGGATTAATTGTTTTAAAAGCATTAGGCATTTTTTTTTTTTTTTTAATTTGTGGAAAACATCCCAAAAGGGATGCCACTTTCGGGTAAGACCCAAGGAGGCAGGGGTATCCATTCCGCCAAAAACGCCCAGGACTCGGACCTGGCCTACCACCTTTGACACACTCAAGGAGCAAACAAACACACAAACCCAATTAAAAATAAGCGAATAACAACAAAAATAATAAAATAAAATAAAAAACATGCTCCTTGAGTGTGTCAAAAACAAAAGCACAACCAAACACACACAATAAGATAAAAGAAACCACAACACAAACCACATAGAAAAACACAAGAAACACATAACAAAACACAAACAAGACAAAAACAACAGAACACTACAGAGACAAACCCAAAAAAAAACAAGAAAAATAAACACAACCAAAACCTAAAAAATTAAAAAATAAAACAAAAATAAAAATAAAAAACAACCAACAACAGACAATAAAAAAAAAACAAAAAATATAGAAAACACTCACCCATAAAAACACGAAATAACACAAACAAAGAGAAACCCAAGAACAAGAACGAAAAAAAAAACAAAACAACAAAAACACAAGAACAACAAAAAAGAACACAAAAACAAAACAAAATAAAAAAACCCACCCACCTTAAAAAACTAAACAAAAAAAACAAAAAGGAAAAAAGAAATAAAAAATGAACAAAACAAAGACCTATCTAGACCAGAAGACTATTAAGGCAAGAATCAACAGAGGAAACAAAATAAAGAATAGAATGAGCTAGGGAACTAAAAAAAAAACTGAATGAACCAAAGAGAAGCAAAAAAAAAAAAAAAAAAAAACAAGAAGAAACTAGGTACCTTCAGAACTGGAGCCATCCAAAGAAATGATAGAAAGAAGAGCTTCCCTAATTTGAGAAGCCCACCATATAGGAGGGTGGCCATAACAAGTAAGATCACCTTTGTCCAAAGCCCAATTAGCTAAAAGCATCAGCACTCTTGTTTTGATCTTTGACCACATGATTGTAATCAACTTTCAAAAATCCCATCTGGATTAACTGAATCTTCTCAATAATTCTTTTTATTCTCCAATCCACCTTATGATTCTTAGAAGGATTCTTCAAGAGATTAATCATAAGTTGAGAGTCAGACTCAACTATCACCTTTTCCCATCCAACCTTAGTAGCCTCCTGAAGACCTCTGAGGATACCATACCCCTCAACAAGGTTATTGGAAAGAATACCCAAATTCTCAGCAAAAGTAAAAACCAGGGAGCCATCCGAAAGTCTACCAATTCCTCCCACATCGGCTTTTCCAGGGTTCCCTCTAGAGGCTCCATCGGTATTGACTTTTCCAAAATCCTTAGGAGGAGGTTGCCAATTTCTATTCCTATCCAATTTACTAATACTCACATTCCCTTTAAGATGGTTGCCCTTAGAAGGTTTAATATTCAATCTTTGCATCACTTGATCCCATATTTGGTGGGAGTTTTGGGGGTGATTAAGGAGATGATGGACTGATTCAACTAAGTTGGCTATGGTCTTTTGCCAAATATAGTGAATATCCTTACTATCTTGATTAAAAATTCGGTTGTTCCTTTCATTCCAAATATTCCAAAGAAGAATGGTAGAACCCATCCAAACTAACTGCCTAATAAAATGATCAACACCCTCTTGATTAGGCCAATCCCTCCAAAGCTGTTCAAAAGTAAAAAAATTGGACCACTGTAAGCCAAGTAAAGTGGCCATTCTCCTCCACAGATCAGAGGCTAAAGTACACTCAATAAAAAGATGGTTGATATTTTCTACATTCTCTTCACACATTTCACATCTAAAAGGGCCATGAAAACCACGCTTCATAAGTTGCTCACCAGTAAGCACCCTACGATGCAATAAAAGCCAATTAAAGAACCTCTCCTTAGGCCGAGCTTTTGAGCCCACAATTGAGAAAATATGTCAGAAGAATGGTTGGGATTATTATGGCATAAGGTCAAATAACATTGAGCAACTGAATACTCACCCTTAGTAGTGTTGTTCCATCCAAAACAATCTTTTTCATGGGACCAAGAGAGGGATCTCATATGAAGGATGCCTTGGATATCTTGTCTTTGCCTTTCTGGGATTTGAATAGGCCAGTCCTCAATAGGGATCCAATATCTACCAACCTTTGAATTACCATTATGGTACCGACAATAATTAGCCACCTTTATCCAATTAGCTCGGTGAAGCTCCTCCATCCAAGGCCTCCAATCGGGAAATTGAGTTATCAAAGGCTTGTGACCATCCCAAGAATCTGTCCAAAAATTTGCATGTTGACCATTATGAATGATCCAAAATAATTTTTTCTTTATCAAATCCTCACCGGTCTTAAGAATTGCTAAAATGGGAGAACCTTTGGTAGGAAGTTGATAGCGATCAAGGTCTTCAGGACTTTTGTTCTCAGCATATTTAGCACGGAGATTATTGGCCCAAAGAGCATTGGGGTTATGCAACATCCTCCAATATAATTTAGCAGCTAAAGCTTTGTTGTTATTAATTGAAGACCGTAAACCTAACCCCCCTTCACTCTTAGGAAGACATAAAGTATCCCATTTCACCAAGGCCCATTTTCTTTTCTCCTTAGTACCACTCCAAAGGAAACGATGACTGATTTGATCCAATTCTCGAAGAACAACCTTTGGAATATTCAAAACGGAAGAAACATAAATAGGAATAGCTTGAAGGACTGATTTTACCAAGGTGATTCTACCCCCATAAGAAAGCCACTTGTTGGTCCACTTTTCAATTTTCTTCTTGACTTTATCCAACAACCAATTCCAATCTTTATTTTTCTGCCTTTGAATATTTATAGGAATACCTAAATAAGTGATTGGAAGAGAGGTCTTCTTATATCTTAGCTTATCCAAGACCATGGATTCCTGTCTAGCAGAGCAGTGAAAGAAAATAACTTTAGATTTGTCTTCATTGATCAAGCCGCCAGTAGCCTTAGAAAAACAACTAATGATTTGCTTAATATTAGAAGCTTCCTTAACTGCAGCTTTACCTAAAATAGTAGAGTCATCCACAAATTGAAGATGAGAGATAGGTCTAGCTCCATGAGCAATGGTAACTCCCTCAAGGGTTTTGTTTTCCCTCTTTTTGGTTATAGTCCTACCCAAGCATTCAGCAAGAATGATGAATAAATAAGGGGATAGCGGGTCACCTTGCCTAATACCTCTAGAAGTCTGGGAAAGACTGAGAAGGTCTGCCATTGATAAGAAAAGAGTAGGAAACCGAAGAGATACATCCCATAATCCAATCCATCCAATCCTTAGAGAAACCAAATTGCCTCAAAACTTTGATAAGGAAGTGCCAATCCACTTTGTCATAAGCTTTGGATAAGTCTAACCGAATGAACATGGAAGGAGAATTTTGCATATCCATGGAATGGATGGCTTCCGAGCAAGAACTATCTCATCTACTATTTGACGTCCTTCCACATAACCCCCTTGCTCTGGGTAAATAATCTTATGCAAAAGAGGCTTCAACCTTTCTGCCATGATTTTAGTAATGATTTTGAGAAAAACATTACATAAAGCAATAGGTCTAAAAGCTGAGATATGATCAACCTCTTTGGCTTTCCTGGCTTCTTCCACCACCTCTAATAAATCAACATGAAGGATATCCCAGAACTCTTGGTAGAACTCAATAGGAAAACCATCGGGACCCGGGGTTTTCCCTTTTTGCATTTTAAAAACTACTTGTTGAAGCTCATTGATAGTAACAGGAGCAGTTAAAATAGAGTTCTCCTCAGAAGTGATAAGAGAAGGGATTGCTTGAAGAACATTATATTGTGAAGCTGAGTCAAGGGGAGTAGCAGAAAAAAGATTGGAAAAGTAATCAACAACAATAGAGTTCATGCCATCCCAAGTATAAACAACATCTCCAGAATCTGATTTTAAGGAAGAAATAAAGTTGTGAGATCTTCGAGCTAGAAGAGATTTGTGGAAAAAATTTGTGTTTCGATCTCCTTCTTTGAGCCATTGAATTCTAGATTTTTGCTTCCATAAGATTTCTTCTCTTTTTTCCCATTCCTCTAACTGAGTTGTGAGTTTAATTTCATCCGCACTTCTCTTCTCTTGTGAGGCCATCTAAACGGATTTTCTTATTCAAATTTTCAAGATGAGCAATAACTTCATGTTTTTTTTTATGAACATCCCCAAACTCTTTCCAGTTCCAAGTCTTGATTTTGGATTTAATGTATTGCAGTCTTTTGACAAAACAAAACATCTTAGTCCCACGCCTAGGTTTACCTATCTTCCACCATTGTTGCACATGAGGTCTGAAGGAAATGTCTCTAAGCCACATTAATTGAAAACGAAAAGGAGAGAACCTCACATTGGTTTTCCACATTTCCACCATGACTGGCCAATGATCCGAACCAGCATTATTATGAGTTTTCACTTTAGGAATGTGACCATGGATTAAGAAATTTTCAGAGAGCAAAAACCTATCCAATCTCTCCATTATACAAGCTAAGCCTTGCCTTCCGTTAGACCTAGTCATAAGGCCATTATCTGGTTGGATATCCACAAGATGGAGGTTTGCAATATATTCGCTCATGAGGTCAGTGCTTTTGTCCAAATTTCTATTTCCCCCCTTTTTCTCATCCAGAGAGAGGATGGTATTGAAATCTCCTCCGATCAAGATCCAAGCTTTAGGAAAATGAGAGATAATATGAGTAATATCCTTCCAATGTCTTCTTTTTTCCTCCAAAGAAGTCGGAGCATAAACAGTAATGCAGAGCATAATCTGGTTGGAATGTCTACTTTGAATAGCTATAGCCAACAAACCCCAACTGCCAACCATATGGTGAATAACTACCTCTTTTTGATCCCAAAGACAAGCAATGCCACCCGAAGTCCCTTGGGAACTGAGGGAAACCACTTTTCCGGCTGGCCAAATTTTACTGGCAATTAAGTCCGTATCCTCCATTGACATCTTAGTTTCTTGAAGGAAAACAAGATGTGGATGATTTACCTGAATCATTCTTCTAATTTCATTTTGTTTTGAAAGACTCCCTTTGAGTCCTCTAATATTCCAAGTGATGATCTTCATTAATACCAGGGCTAAAAAAGTTGGGAAGGGCATTAATCTTACCTTCCTCTACAACCTTTTCACCTTCTTTTACCATATGATATTTATTGGTCTTGCGACCTACTTTTTGATTAGAATCCATCTTCAATTTTTTTTTCCCTGTTTCTTGACTTATTCCAATTGAAAAAAAAGCATTAGGCATTGTTTGGAGGATCAGTCCCACCATTATTTTTTGGAATCTGTAGCTTTAAAGGAATATAGAATTATGAAAAACCAATCTCAGAATCATATCCATGTTTGGATTCGTATTGTTGCCTCATTTGCAAAATTTGACAGGCATGGTGCTACTGCTCATCATGGTAAGTCTTGGCTGTGGAAAATGATGTGTTAGCCTCTTGGTTACAGATTTTGAATATACATGTAAAGGATAATCTGTGGCAATGGAGTTATTGCAAAGGATCTACAGACAGTAAAATTAAAATGTATAGAAGTTGGGTTCATCAAATTTAAATTTTGACAGTGCTTCCATTTGGGAAGTTGGTGGAGGTGGTGTTTTTCAAAATAACGAAGGCAAAATTCTCATCGCCCACTTAGATTCATATGGAATCGCAATAAACAACTATGCAAAGGCTAGGACACTTCTTACAGGGATCAAGATCACCATCGAAAAAGGATGGAGATATATTTTGATTGAGGGGGATTTACAAATTGTTATCAATGTTGTGGAGAAAATTGGAGGTAGAGATTACATCAACAATAGCATTATTTTTTGTCCATCAATAAGTGATTGAAGTAAAATCTTGAACATGATAGCATATCCAGGGTAAAGGAAAGTAGGTGGTAGATAATTTATCTAATCATGTTGTTAATCTCTGTCTTAGCAAATTTCAAATTTTAGAAGGTAACTAGTTGAGGGAGATTAATTGATATCAAGAACTAAATAGAAGAAAAGTAGTGGTTTGAGGGAGATGAAAAACATCTCTAATAATAAGGCCATCTGGATATAATCTAATTGACTTAATAGCAGATATAATGTTTGATATTTTGATAGGAGTGGCCCTCAATGAAAAGCCACATGTAGCTTATTTAAAAAAATGTTTTATTATCATGGAAAAATGATTTGTTATAATTTTTCTAAAACTTTAATCACTTTCAACTTTATCCGTAATAGATGAGCACCTAAGAGCCCTCATATCCAAGCATTCTCTTGAGTGAACGATTCTTTAAGAAACAAGGCTAAATAGCTCCCAAAATCCCAACAAGCTAATGGAAAAATTCAGGACACCGTCATAGCTTTCTTTAAGGCCACTGTATTGGATTCTTAAAACAACAGTCATACTATAAACTTTTGATGATATTCAAATAATTTCAGCATGTTCCTTAGTAATGTCTATGGGTTGACAAATAGTATTGGAGTAGAATTGTAGAATCGCCTCAAAACAATAGACGGATTGTTGTAGGAAATCTTAATGCTATCTATTCTTAAGACATTAGAGAAATAGGGTGGAATGTGCTCTTATTCCTATTCTATGATTGATTTTAGTGATTTTATGTTTTATGTTGGACTATGGGATATAGAACTGATTACATTTACTTGATCCAAGAGAAAAAAGGAAATGTTTTTGGGGTCAAAGATAGGACAGATTTTTAGCATGTATGTTGTAGTTGAATGATAGTTTGACTCTTAAGTCATCTACTCTTCCCCCATATAAGATCTGACCAAAATCCAATTTGTCTAAAATGATGTCTTGTAACCAGACCCAAAATATGCCCTTTCAAATTCAAAATTGTGTATTTTTAACCTGTCTCTATTGTATCTGATCAAGAATGGTGGGGTGAAGACACTTCAAGCACTCATATGTATGCTTCCTCCCAAAGTTTGAAGAGAATCAAAAGGAATGCTTGCCAATGTAGAAGGAAAATTTTGGTAATATTTTCAAGGAGGAGCAAAGTTAATTTAAGATAATATTGATCCAAGAAAAGATTGTCAATGAGGGACACTTGACAGGTCTTGACTAAAAAGAGAGAATACTCCTTGTAGAATATCAGAATAATCCTCAGAGTGGAAGAACCTTTTTGGAAGCAAAAATTCAAAGCTACATAGCTAAAGGAGGGAGACTGAAACATAATTTTTCTTTTTTTCCCCACTTAGCAACATGGCACATAGAAAAATACAATAGAAATAGCAGCATTAATTGCTTGGATGGCAAAATGTTAGAAGGTTCAAAATATGTTAGAAATAAAGCAATTCATCGTTTCCAAAATAGCTAGTTGGAGATAACAAAGACACAACATGACAGGAGGAATAACTCAGTTTCATCCCCTTTCTGGTGAATGCTGAAGATAATAACTCTTGATGAAGCTTACATTGGAGGAGCAAGTGGAAGAGTTTTTATTCTTCTTTTTGACACTTGGCAGATCTTGACCAAGCGGAGATTATGAAAATCAGAATATTCTTAGAATGGAAGGATATTTTTGTAAGCAAAAATTCAAAGCTACATGGATAAAGGAGGGAGACTGAGTCACAAATTTTTTTTCTTTTCCACATAACCACATGGCACATATACAGTTTACTAGAATTAGCAGTATTTATTGTTTGGATGGCAAAGTGCTAGAAGATTCAAATATGTTCGAAACAAAGCATTGATCATTTCCAAATAGTTAAATGGAGATAACACAGACATAAGACAAGAAATTACTCAGTTCACCTCCTTTCTGGTAAATGTGGAAGATCATAACCTCTTGATGTAGCATATATTGAATGAGGAAGTGGAGAAGTTTATTTTTTATTGAATTTTATAATCATACCAAAACTAGCATCAGAAAAACAAGGGTTTGTGTGGGTGCTATCGTGATTGCTTATGAAAGCTACACTCTTTGCACCTTAACAAGGAAAAAAATGTAATCAATTGATATGAACAAGGCATGTGATAAGGGCTGTGTTGGGGATTCCCAGATAAAGTTATATCCAAATTGAGTTTTTATTTTGTTTGGAGAAATGGGTCAACGGGTGCTTTTCCACCCAAAATTTTTAGCTCTAGTAAATGGAAGCACAACCAACTTCTTCAATAACTTTAGAAGACAGGCAACAAGACTCATTTTTCCTCTACTACTTGTATATCATCTTTTCAAATGCCCTTTGGAAATGTATTAAAGGGGCTGTCCAGTGTTTGCTAAAAGGCATTAATGTCACTAGCAAACTTGATAACAGAACTCACCGTCAATTTGTAGATGACACTCTCTTAGAAGGGGATCTATCTGAAAGGGAGTTTAGGGAACTACCAAAATTCTGTCTCTTTCTATGGATCTCTGACGAATCAAGTAGCTGGGTAAGAGAAACAACAAATATTCTTTTTGATTAAAATGAGTTCAACTCAAAACAGGATTAAGATATTAAGGTTTTCAACGTTTTCAAGTAGGTAATCTTCCAAGCACTTTGCCTGGGAGTATCTTCCTTTGCAGGAAGAAAAAATGCTGACATCTGGAAAAATTTTACAGATAGATTTCAAACTAAGCAAGGTGGGTGGAAAAGAAAGTGTCTGGTATAGCTAGTGAAATCCAACTCCCAAAATTAATCCTTCTATCACTTTGAGTCTTTTACGTTCTCTACATTGAAAGTGCCATCCAAAATTCTAAATATGATAAATGCATTACAAAGAAATTTTATGTAGATTTGCATTGATTCTAAATGTAGGTATCCTTCAGTGAGTTGGAAGAAAATTCGTAGGCCTAAAGAATTGGGAGAGACAGGTCTAACACTCGATTCAATTACAAATAAAGCACTGGGGACGAAGTTGGTTTGGCATATGTACAATAAAAGTGACAAATGCTGGAGCAAAGTTGTCAACCATAAATACTTGTATAGGAGATCAGTAGACAGAATTCTAACTACCATGCATCCAATAAGAGGCTTAGCAATTTGGAATATCATATGAGATAATTTGGAAATCATAACATTGTGCATAAGGTGATAAGTTTCTAGCGGAACTAGAGTTTGATTTTGGGAGAATGCATGGATTCATCTTATCCACTTGAGACCATTTACTGATTTGCTTGCTCCAACGGAACCTTTAATATCAAAATATGGCAATTTGGTTTATGAGTCCCTATGTTTCACGGGACTTGTGTTAAGATTTGGGGGTTCTCTCAGAGATGCGTCCTGCCGTCCCAAAAACCTGTCCCTGTGTCTCAGAAAAATGTACCGCCACGCCGCCATCCCCATCCAGGAGCTTCATGGAACTTAGATTGTGACTGCATGGAAGTCCAAGACGGGGACAAAGAGATTAGAGGATGAGAAAACCTATGTCTATTGCATATGCCACAATTGGAGGGGGTTGAACAACTTATCTGCGTTGAGGAGATCACACTTATCATCCAAGGAGAGATTAAGCTTTGCTGGAATGATTTTAAAGAGATATTCATTAGAAGTGGTTACAAATGTGCAGCTTCAGATCAGGGTGAACCTGAAAGATGGGGATGGGTCCTCAAGATATTTTTGCTCTGTAGGGTTTTAGCAGTTCTGGCCTTTTGGATCACATTATGGAATATGAATTTTTCTTCACCAAAACTAGACCCATCTGGAATATTTGCCAGGAAATAACTTGTTAGTCAATATGACTTGAGAGAAACTACAAAATTTATAAAGAGCAATCAAAGCACTCAGAGGGGCCATAAACCATATCATAGCAACTATCATTAACCTTTTGAAAGCTGACCTCAGTGCTTCTGCAGTAAAAAGAAAGAAGAGAATGAGATTATCGAAAGATAGAGTAAGTGCTAATAAAAGGGATAGAGGTAACATCAAATGGGAACCCGCCTAAACAAGAAGGGATAAAATTAAATTTTGAAGGATTATGGGGAGTCTAGAAAGAGACTTGGGGTAGTGTATCCAAGGACTACAAAGGAGATTTAGCATCTGTATATGCAGAAGATTAAGGAGTTTAATCAAAAACATTATTGAAAAGCAACCATGGATAGAGATTCCAATAATTGCCAAGTGGATACTGTCATACAGATATATATTTTTCTTTCCTCTCAAGTCAAACAATACTGAAATCAGCATGATTTTAGATAGTGATTGTAGTGTTGATTTTTTAGTGAATATGTCTACATTTTTCTTTGTCACCATAGGGTCATATGAACATCTTTGGAATAATAAGTTTCCTAGCGCTCTATTGAACGCCAATAAAGAGGAAACAAGCCATATTTTTAAAATCATAGCAACTCACTTGGCCATACTTAAATAACCCTCCAACATCTATCATGATTTAAGGAGCAAGTTTTTTCCTACCCTGAGCAAATGATGAACATTCACAGATAATCTGTCTAACTTTACATCCTGTCCGCGTAAAGCCTTGTTAAAAATTATGTGTTGCATAGCTTTTAGAAGTTGGTTGCTTGGCCCATGTTTTCTTGGATACAGTTACATATTATTCCTTTAATTAAAACAAATGCTACAATAACACAATTGCACTAATTCCAGCACATCTTCATCAGATTGAGATAATTCTAGTTTGTTCAGCAATATGAAGAATGGAAGAGTTTTTTCAAATTTATATGCTCGTGGAGGAATTAAATGACATGCTCAACAGATTTTATGTACAAAGAGTGATCCATCATTATTATTAAAGGAATAAGATGAGATTCATTGCTGTAGCATTGCTTATATGCACAAGGAGATATGATCTCTTGAATTGTCAAACTTGGTTAATACAGTCAGGGAAGGCGTCATGCTCAATAACTTTTGTTTTCTTCTTTATAATCACTGTTTTGGAAACTTCAATAGAAAATAAAAAAATATTCAAGATGCTAGATAGTTTCTTCTTTTAAAAGTTTCAACAAAAAAATTCAAGATATTAGATAGTTCCTTCTTTTGATTTGTAAGGAAGATTAGTGATTAAACTGGATCAATTGAACATTAAGAAGCTCATCGCCTGGTCAACTTAGTACCTGTAAGCTGTTCTTCCACACAGGTTGCTTTTAGTAGATAACCAGTGGCATTAACCAGATTGATATAGGTATATGAAGCCTAGTTTGTATTCCTGTCTGATGGAATTTTGTCACCATATTGGCCCTAAAAGAGTGTCAATGAACCCCATGTCAAACCAAAAGTTCCAGTTAATCTTATCCTTGGCTTTTCAAAGGTCAAACTTAACGAAAAAGGCTTTGTGGCCAATCTCTCGTGCCCCTTCAATGCATTAAATAGCATTTAGTGGTGCTAGTACAGTATAAAAGGTTATATATATATATATATATATATATATATATATATATATATATATATATATATAGGGAGTATGCTTTCAATAATAGGTCGATTATTATCCAATTTGGACAAACCACATTTGCTGAGTATGGTGCAATTAATCATCCACCTTTTTCTTTTGCTGAATTTCATACTTCAATGAATGTATTCAACATATTTTTGTACTATTGCAGTCTATGGATGAAATGTTTTTGCTAACTTTTCTGAGATGATGCCCTGTATAGAAGAAACTGGAAAATGGCTTATATTTCTTAGCATGGTCTGTGCTTTGTTTCGTATTTGTCGGCTAGGATGTCTTCTTGGAGGCTATGCGTATAGTATCTATGTTGTGCATGTCTCATGTTCAATAGCTGAGTTAAATGCAATTGATGGTTGTCTATAGCCTGCTAACAATGCCATTACTTAAAAGAAATAAGTTGTGTCTGCCCTTTGAGCTATCTATAAACAGGTGCCTTCGATGAAGTTTATCTGGGGTTTCATCTTAAAATTTCTAATTTATTTTAGATTTCAATTTTGTTCTACCAAAGAATTGATTTGTCTTAATATTTGTACCATTTATTGATTGGCTGGCTCCTATGGGTGTGCCTTGTTTTTCCTTCTTCCAAATGGTTATGTAGATCTTGGATGTACTTGGCAAGGATTGATATTGAATGAGCATTTCTAGCAATCACTTTGTTCATTCTGTAAATGTCCTAACGCAGTTTGCCCATTAGTAATAAACTTGAATTATGAACAGTTCTTACTTTGTTAATGGCATGCAGATGAGTGTGTTTATCAGCATTGTAAGATTGGATCAACTTTCATTCCAGAGTTCCGTGGAAAGTTTTTTGCAACTGAAAATTTCTTCTATACTTCTCAGGTTCATATAATTCTGTCTGCTAAATTGGATTTTCATTCAGAATATTTTAGTTTGTCTGATATCTGATGATCTTTCTTCTTGTTATTTGATGCCTCTCTTGTAACAGTTTTTTGGGCTAGTCCCAAAGGCTTCACTTTCGGACATAGAGAAAGCAGGGCAGCATTTTTGTGGTGAAGATTGGGCAGTGTTGCAAGAGAAGCACCATAATGTTGAAAAAGAAGAATTGCTCAAGTATTGTTTTTCATCGGCATACATTGTAGCATTACTGAATGACAGTCTTGGAATTGCTATGAATGATGAAAGGTAAGGATTTGAATATTCTGGTTTGTTTAATCTGATCCAAAATCTGTTGCATTAGCCAAAGCCATCTCTTATGTAATTATAACATTTAAATGAATTATAAATTATAGGCAATGTTGGTAAAGTAGCTCTTCTTTTCTAATGTTCATATGATATTCTTTATTTCTCTAGTCGTCACATGTACACAACACTATCTTTAAATGGGTTCCACTCTAGTAGTAATCTATGGACATAGCAATATGAGTAATAATTTATAATGTAATTATTCTAAAATTTTGGAAATTAATAGCAATATTTTATAATTTTTGGGTTAATAATTCCTATTTTTTTATTTAAGACTTTACTTCAATCATTCTTTACAATGTGTATCCTTATTGTAATTATAAATTACAAAAGAATATCTTGTCCATGTATTGTTTATGTTGGACTTTAATACTTGGCAAGTCCTTGTTACATTTTTTAAAAAATGTTTGTAAAATATACTTTACAAACACTAAACTATAGCTACTACATGTATCATTTTTAATGCATTAAATGATTTTAATAAAGATCTTTATGTAATTTTTTTTTTATTTGGTTAGTGTGAGAAACCCCTACCACCAACACACAGGGCTGAGCAGTCTCCTCCCAAGGCCCTTTGTAAAGCCGAGAGCATCCATGTCACACACACAACCACCACACACCTACCCCTCACACACTCGCCCACACTGCGGTTTGAACCTTGGACCTCCCGAAGAAGAGCCAAAACCCGTACTGTTGTGCTCCCCTGGAACATCTTTACGTGAAATTTCATTTCTATATTAAAAAATAAATTTCCATTTTTAATATATTAAATAACCCACAATTACCATTTAATACCTTTGGTTCACTATTTATAAATATCCTCTTTTAAACAATGTAAATTATCTTAATACCATAAAATTTTACATTAATTTTTTTAATTAATATAGTCTAAATTGATACCATCAAAATTTTATTTTTAATATTTATTTTTAATTAAAATATTAATTTATATTAGCTACGATTAATTTATATCTCATCTTATCTTCCACTAAAAAAAATCTCACTAGCATCTTTTCACGGGTTTCTTTCCAAAGCACCTGATGAATACTATAACTGATAACCGTTAATTAATATAACTTAATTCGATACCATCAAAATTTTATTTTTAATTAAAATATTTATTTTTATTAGCTACGATTAATTTATATCTCATCTTATCTTCGACTAAAAAATCTCACTGGCATATTTTCACGGGTTTCTTTCCAAAGCACCCTTAAAAAAAATATGTTCGATGAACACTATAACCATTCCAGCAAAATGAAAACTCATTATTAAAAATTTCTGTCCCAGAAAACTTATAACCATTCCAGCAAAATGAAAACTCATTATTAAAATTCCTGTCCCAGAAAACGTGGGTTTCCTGGGACACGAATTATTAGTAATGAGTTTGTCTTTTGAGTCGTGCCCCAGGAAAATTTGCCTGTTAATCAACCTCCTCAGCAAAATCTTTTTTCAGTAGAATTGGATGTCATAAATTCCGTGTCGAAAAGTCCTTCAGTTGAATTCAAAGTGATGTAAAGTTGTATGCTTCATGTACGCGTGGCACGGTTACAAAACACTGCCTGTGTCTTCCATGAGCAGACATCGGCTACTTAGAAAAATCAGATTCGATGGGTCGGGAGTCTGGGACTCGGCCCCGGACTCGGCTGGACTCGGCCGAATCTAGGGAAAAAACGAGTCCGAGTGGGCTCGGCGCGGCTGAGCCCACTCAGACTCGGCCGAGTACTCGGGAGTCCGGCCGAGTCTGCCTACTATGGTTTCAACTGAGAACTTTACAGCAATAACCTGTGAAAAAATTTGCCTCGTTTTGATTGCATGAGATAGAAATAGATTGTAAGAAAATTCAAAGCAGGATAACTTAATGTCTTGTAAATGAATAATAAGCAGCCAGTAATGAATTCAATTCAAATTGATAAATCCCCTTGTTTCTAAAAGTCAAGCATATTATCAATTTCTGTCGGAATCTATTAACCATGTTATTTTTGATCTAACCCGGGTCTTTTTTTCTAATTTCTAAATTAACTTCAATATTACAGGGGAGCTAATTTAGGTTACATGCATCTTTTTGACAACTAAGTTCTGATTCTGCAAGAGTTTGTTTCAACAAAATGTTCTTCCTGTCCTGGCCAGCCTTTATCATTACATATTTGTGTTGAAGTTTCTAACTTTATTGCAGTGTTAAAGGCTTCTGTCAAGACTTCAACTAGTGGGCTGTTTGGAATTTCTACCAGTGTTGTAACTGGTATTTGTTGACCAATATTTAGACTATTGGGAATTTTCTACCCACATATACTAGTCAAAGAACTCCAATATTTGAAGTTGTCATACCTTTCATGGTAGTAGGTAGTATTCGTGCTGAAGTAATGCATTTTCATGTCAAGCATTTTCTTTGGAAAAACTGAAAATGGACTTTGACCATTTTCAGGTGCTAATAAGGATAAAGCAGATACAGATGAGTGTACACTATTTTAATTCACCATAAATCTGAGGCACTAATTATTGCTTGTTTAAGGCAGATGTTTGATAAGCCTGGTGTGGTGCATGACATCTG
Organism: Wollemia nobilis; assembly: GCA_028583015.1. Classification (NCBI taxonomy): domain Eukaryota; kingdom Viridiplantae; phylum Streptophyta; class Pinopsida; order Araucariales; family Araucariaceae; genus Wollemia; species Wollemia nobilis. The sequence continues at coordinate 7,449,220 of JAQPPZ010016931.1, forward strand.
CCAGACATCAGAAGGCCTAATGTGATTCTCCCTATGCCCACAGGGCAGGCAAACTGTATAGGCACACATTATTCTCTTATTTGATAAGGTCACTGGCCATGGATGGTAGGATAGTTTACAGGAGTCAATCTCTATGCTCTCCCAGGATTATCAAGCCTGGCCTGCTTTGTCCAGGTCACTTCCCTGTAAGCATCATTAGATCTTGCATTGCTGCTTTCAAGGTGGTGGATGATGATATGATCCTCCTATCACTCAGCAGTCTGTTAGAGCCTAAAGTGTTTACATCTGGCCATTGATTGTTATCTTGTACAAGCACTTGCACTATTTGTACTGCTGGTGCTACAAGATCTTATTATCTTATGTTCAGGGTGTACGCATCATCGTTGTTATTGTGCCTTAGTTTAGTTTAGCTATGTTTTTTCTCTTCTTTTTCTTTTGATTATGGAGTCTTCTTTTGGTTTTTCCAGGGCATTTTAACTGGTTGGAGTCTTCTTCATTTATTAATGTCCATAGATTAGTTAAGTAGTATAATGGGATTCAAAAGACAAAATATTAGACACATCCAGAGAAGATCCTAGGCTTATTTATGGCATATAATAAAAAAAACAAGATTTTCTTTTTCATTAAGAAAATCTTGTACAAAACAGGATTTAAAATTTTTTATGGGAAATAAGTCTCTTATTTCATTGAGATAGAAAATGTTCTATCTTTGCCCATATATAGCGTCTCGCATAGTTTAGAAACATTATCACATAGTATAGTACGGGAAGACCAATTACTAAAAGAATATAGTATATGAGAAAAAAAAATGGAAAATAGAATATATACTTATATATTGGACGAAAATATACAAAGATTTTCCTGAAATTTTTCACCGCGTAAATTTGATATCTTTTATCAAATTCCCTTTTGATTAGAAGTTTTGTTTCGTTCAGGATGTCCAGTAGGTCCTTCACTACTTTCAGTAGTTTCATTAATTGAAATTTCATTATTTTAATTACCTCCTTAAATGAGTTTCAATTTGTTAAGAGATCTTTTCCCTCTCTTAAATATAATTAAGTTTGCCCTCTTCAAAATATCATAAATATTTTTATGGAACTTAGCCCCTTTTTTTTTTTTTAAGGAAATCTAGAAGAGGAAGGAATATTTCAATAAAATTCCTTTTTTTTTCGATCATAAAAACCCACTACCCAAAGAGTTATTCTTTCTCTTTGAAACTCAAAGATCATTACAACAATTTTATAGGTAGCTCATTGGGCTAGATAGACAATAAAAATACCCCCTCGGGTAATGTATACGAGGTTTTACCCTCGTACGGCTCGAGCAAGAATTTTTTGGATAAGATCTACATACCCATAAGTTATCTAAATATAGATAACTTATATACAAAAGTTAGTATCAGATGTACAACCTTCATATAATGTGCCATCTGTCTCTATAGTCATCCATACTTCAAGTCACTAGGAAGAGCAAATCTGAATTGCAAATTAGAGGTCCTTTGAAGGACTTAGCTAAGCAGGTCTTAACATTATGAGAACCATAGTTGTCTTGCTTGCGTTCATCCTTAATTAACCATGTGTTCATATTTGTAATTGACACTGGATTTGAGAGGCAAGTTTTCACGGTCAAGTATCGAGTCCAAATTTCCACCAATTTGTTTTGTTTTTCTTTTTGATTGGCAAATTTGCATGAAGGTTGTATGCTGCCTTATTGTAGTGTGGGGTTGAACTTGGGTCACCCTTTTATGAATGTATCTAATATGATTACACTAAAAACTCAATGACATTTCCTCTATATTATGAATTATTGCAGTGGAGGGATTTGAGCCTGTGTTACACTTATGTGAAAATATATGCCACTATCATTACATCATGACAGTTTGGGCTCTGACAATTTTCCATGCAAAATTTGGGTTTGCCGTTTCTCATAAACTTGCACACGTAGTTGAAACATATTTGAGCAACAATTTCGAGGACCCTAGGTCCTGAATTTTACGAGCTAAAATAAATTATGATTGGTATTATTGTTGCTTTAGAAAGCATCTTGAACTCAGGGAAGTAAGGGCAGGTATGCAAACCATACCCAAAAAGCTTTCGAATTTCAAAACCTTGAAAGTAAAAGATGGCTGGCTCTGTTTCAAAAGGACCATCTTAAAAGTAGTGTTTTATCATCTAGAAACATAACTAGAGCACATATCTGGTGAGATTGAACCCACTAGGAAGCCAGAAGAAGACTTCAAAATCTCTGCACGACATTCAGCATTGGGAAAAATTCTGATGACCTTACAAATGGAATCCAATCCTGGAAGACAGGAGATATTTTTTTTCAATAGGGCCCAAGTTCTCAATAAGGACAAAAATCTGTGCTCTTTTCCACATTCATGAAGGCCGCTTGCTGAGAGGGAACAACTTTTACAGCAGCAACATTACCAAGCAGTGTAAACAATAAACTTGCAAGACAAATCCAATACCCTCACTTCTAATAGTTTTTGAAGGATATGTGCCGAAAGAGAGTGGCCCTGCTTCCTGGTTGTAGAAATGCTTAGATTGTTGAGAAGCATGATCTAAAAAACCTTTAAATAGAAGGGGTCATCCTCTAGTATTCTATCTGGTATCTATTAAAGTCTCCTCACCATGGTTAGGACCATAGTAGTCAAACTCGGCCGGACTCCCGAGTACTCAGCCGAGTCCGAGTCTGAGTGGGCTCGGCCGCGCCGAGCCCACTCGGACTCCTTTTTCTCCTGGACTCGGCCCAACAAAAATTAAACTTTAAATTAAAAAAAAAAATCTGGCCTTCACAAGTTTTACGCGAGATGACTCCGTTCACCGCACTCTGCTGAGGCACATGCATTTGCAATATTTAAAATTTGTAGGAGAAAAAGTCCAGAAAATAAATCAACCACATAACAACACACCATTCTCTTGGTTATGCCTTAATATCTGGAGAAGACCGACATTAACTAAAATCTCATACGCTTCCATTTGGACAATCCCTAACCTTATCTTTGCTGTAAACAATCTCCGTTGATTTATAGGCTGTGGCTGTCTTTGCTGATGCCTCAATGCACTCACTGTTCATATGCAATAAAATCTCATACGCTTCCATTTGGACAATCGCTAACCTTGTCTCTGCTGTAAAAAATCTCCATTGATTTATAGGCTGTGGCTGTCTTTGCTGATGCCTCCATGCACTCACTGTTCATATGCACTAAAATCTCATACGCTTCCATTTGGCCAATCCCTAACCTTGTCTCTGCTGTAAACAATCTCCGTTGATTTATAGGCTGTGGCTGTCTTTGCTGATGCCTCAATGCACTCACTGTTCATATGCCACGTAGGCCCACAGTCGGTCACTTACGAATTTAATGGAATAAAATTGTATACCAATATTTCGATAACAAGATAAAAATATATTATATAGATGTTATTTTTTATAGAATCATTTTACAAACACTTTAAATGATTTTAATAACTACTTTACCTTTTAAAATATCCGGAATAAGATAACCTTCCATAAAATTTTCTTGGAGCCGTCGGTAGAACACAAATCATGTAAGGTCGGTAATCTTTTTAATTTTTTTTCTTTGAATAAATTAATTTTTGTTTGGTTTTTTTATATAATGAACTGCAGGAAGAATTTCGTAACTATAAAATAAGACATCCATCAGATGTTGGTAACTATAAAATAAGACATCCATGAGATTTATAACAAAATGGTTATTATTTTAAAATTTTAATTAAAGAACTATGATAAAAATCTTTAAATTATTATTAAAAAGTAATTAAATATTAAAAACTACTTTAAATTATAATTAAAAAAATTAAATATGTAAAATTATTTTAATATATTTTTTAAATAGGTTGAAAAATTGGGGTACATCGGGGCCACCTTCCCCATAAATTGAACTTGGGTCATTAACTAAAATCTCATACTCTTCCATTTTTTTTTTAATATTTTTTTTTGTGGTGTATAGGTTCAACCTCCTCCGTAAATAAATTCTTTTAAATTAAATTTTACCTTACTGCACACGACCTATGTTCATGACCATTAGGAATCTTTAATAAATTTTATTATTATATCATTCTTTTAATAAAAACCTATAATTTTGATTAAAATTCAATCAAATATATAAAGTTTTTTAGAAACCATGACATGTCTTTGGTTATTGTGTTTATATTTTTAAAAAATAGTACTCAACACAATGGTAATATCTTATACTCTTTTAACTACAAAGACAGTTTATTGACATACTTTTTTTTAGCTCTTAGCTCTTCAAATTTTCACTTAATTAGCTATGCTTGTTATGCTATGCTACTTTGTTTATATAAGAGTGAGGGCTCTTCAGTTGACATCCAATCACCTTTACCTATTTTTTTGGTTTTTAATTTTTCTTCCAGATAAACATTACATATCATCCATATTTGTATAATGTTGAATGTTGAATAAGTGTGTTAAAATATACTAATAAGTAATATGCATGAAAAAACTAATTTTTTCAATAAAAAAATATATGTTTTTTTCATTTTTTCTTTTTGCCGAGTTTTTTTGCCGAGTCCCGTGTCCGACTCCCGAGTCGACCTTTCCAAGTCTGAGCCGAGTCCAAGTTTTGCTATTATGGTTAGGACAGCCTTCAGACATTCCGCATTTAGATTAGAAAGTGACAAAACCACCTTGCTTCTCAGTCTGTGGTAGCAATTTATTGCAAAGCTAAATGTGTGGCACTTCAGAGGGGCAAAATGGCCTAGAATACTTGGAAGGTTTATTGTTGAGCGGTAGTATGGTAGTTGTAGATCACCTACACAACCCATGCCATTCTTACAAAAATAGGCCAATATATCAAAAGGAGATGCATTGCTGATGAGTATAAAGAAGTCTATTTAATTTGTAATTTAGAGTTGTTTTGTGGCATGATATTCACATTAGATAATTAGTATGTACCATGTTCGACTCACTTCCAAATGTTGAGTGGGAAGTGTTGATCTTATTCTAAGAAATTTGTCTTATCGATCTTATTCTAAGAAATTATCTTGTCACAGGATTCGTTTTACAAATCAAGTAGGAACTGTTCCAGATGACTGGGCTTTGGGAGCTTTTATTTTGGGCATGATGGAAGACTTGCCATCGGATCAACCTTCATGGATCCTTGGGGAAGATTCTCTTACAGGTTTTTCGTTGATTGCAATTTTAGTATTACTAGGACTTGCAGCATGGTCCCTATCCAGATGGAGAAAACCCCATGTGAAGACAATTTATGATTTGGAAAAGGGACGCTACATAACAACAGCTGCTCGTGTTTACAAATGATTTCAACAATGATCTTTTGTTTGGTATCCAGATCTAAAGGGTCATTCATTGTTTTTCCATTCTAGTTCTTAGTTTTATGCTTTTGCAATATTGCACACATGCAAATGCCAATCCTCTGTTTCCTAGCTGAGTTTTGCATGTGCCTGTTCAATGCCATTGTTGTAGCATATGTTCATTATTTATCAACATCTGTACACTTTAAATCTCAAGTTATCTTTTAAAGGTGCAATACCTTTCACAAGAACTATTTCTTTGGATCTATTGTAATCCACAGGCCTCAGATTTTATTTAATGTCTTATCCAGACCTATGCCTAGGCAACACAATAACAACCTTATATGAAGTTAATTATACAACATCTTGATGAAGGTATATCGTCTGGTTTACTGGTCCACTGGGGCATCTCAAATGGGGCAGGATCTTGGGCCAGAATTTGGTCCTATTGACACAGACAGGTTCCAAAAGGTAAGCAAGGCTATTGGTGCTGAAATACCTTGATGTCTAGGCTTTTGGATCTATGTTTTATGCGTTGATTGTTCATTTCCAGGGTTCATGCAGTGGTGGGAATGATGAACAATAGACGCATAGTGCACTGAATGGTTTTCTTCTTGGGGTATGTACAGAGATCTGTGTATAAAATGGTATGGTAGAAACTTCATAAAGTTTCAGTCTATGTATCTTTTGGGATGTGTACGAACAGAGATCTATTTATAAAATGGTATGGTACATAAAGATGCAATCTTATGTATCTTTTGGGACATTTTCAAATGTTTGATGATAAAATGGGATATCAAATTTTTAAAACAGTTTTGCAAGTCATGTAGATTGGAAAAACAGAATGGCTGAGGGCCATCAACTATATTTGCATTTTATGTACCTTAACTAGTTAGTATATGAAAATTTTTCCATTGTCACTGCTACTGATTATCGTTATTATTTTGATTTTTTTTTGAGGCTATGATAAACATAGCTGTCACTGCTACTGATTATCGTTGTTATTTTGATTTTTTTTTGAGGCTATGATAAACATAGCTGCCGACGAACGTGCAATGATTGACTTAATCCTATTGTTATCACTTTAATAATATTGATCTGGATGAAGATTGATATATTTTTCAAGGGAATTATTAAAAATAATTCATGATGTAAAATGATATGTAATCTCTATTTATGAATATTTATATGAAACCTGTACTTTGCTATATTTTATTTAATAAATTATAATAAAGTAAGCTGAAAACAATGAATTGGGGACACTTCTAGTTGTTTATTTTGTTAGGAAAAACTTCAGATTTTACACCTGCAAGTAGAATCACAATGACAGAGAACAAAAACAACACAAGTAACACAAAAAATTTACGTGGAAACCTGCAATGTGTAGGAAAACCACAGGGCAATGGCAACTTTTCCTTTTTGTTATTTTCAGCAAAACTTTACATTCACATTTCAACATTACATGCAAGGGATCAATTCCCTTTTATAGAGTACAAAGGAAGACCATGAACTGTTCGTTTCCACTCCCAAAGGAAGCCTCCAAAAATTGTTCGTTTACACTCCCAAGGAAGGAGTCTGAAACTGTTCGTCTTCCGCATTTAGACGTTTGTCCCAGAAATCTGGCAGCACTGCCTAGACGTCTGGCACTGCTGCCTAGACATCTAGTACTGCTGCCTAGATGTCTAACAACAGTCTCTGCTGGCTAAAACACTACATAGTGACTTCACCTCCTAACATTCTCCCACTTGAAGTCAGTATTTAGGAATTCTTCTGCCAAAGATTTTCAACCAGTGTCAATTGCCCAATGCTGCCCTTGTTACTTTATCAGCAAGCCCAGAGAAGTTCTGCACCACTCAAACTTCTCTACCTTGATCGACTTCGTAAGCATATTTGCAGGATTCACTTCAGTGTCGATTTTATGCAATAGGATCCTACCTTCTTTCACCACATTTCTTATAAAGTGGTACTTGACATCAATGTGTTTTGTGCGATCATGGAATGTTGGATTCTTCACTAGCTGAGTAACACTTCGGCTATCATAATGCAACGTAATTTTCTCTTGTATTACCTTGAAGTCATCCAACAATCACTCTAGCCAAATTGCCTTTTTGTTGGCATGAGTCGCTGCAATATGTTCTGCTTCGGTGGTTAATAAAGCCACAACAGACTAAAACTTAGAAGCCCAACTCAGCGCTCCACCAGCAAGAGTGAAGGTATATCCTGTAGTGGACTTTCTCCCATCTCTATCTTCACCATAATCAGAATTCACAAAACCTTTAACTTGCAAATCTGTCGATCCAAAGTAAATGGCAACATCTGAAGTGGCTCTTAAATATCTAAATATCCACTTCACCACATTCCAATGCTCATTACCAAGATTTGCCATGTACCGATTGACTACTCCCACTGCTTGGGCAATATCTAGTCTGGTGCTCACCATGGCATACATGAGGCTTCATACTGTTGATGAATACAGTACACGAGACATGTTTGTCTTCTTTGCTTTTGTTCTAGGACACTGGTTGGAAGACAATTTTAAGTGTGAAAGAAGTGGGGTACTAACTGGTTTAGCATTCTGCATATTGAAGCGCTACAAAATCTTTTCCACATATGACTTTTGACTTAACCAAATATTTCTTCCTTTTCTGTCCGTGTATCTTCATCCCTAAAATTTGGTTTGTTGCTCCAAAATCCTTCATTTCAAATGTCCTATCCAACTAAGCCTTAAGTTCAATGATTTTCTTCATGTCGGGGCCTGCAACCAACATATCATCAACATACAACAACAAAATAATAAAACTGCCATCATCAAACCTCTTATAGTATCCACAATGGTTAGCTTAACTCCTGCTGAAATCTTGGCTCTTCATGAAGGTGTCAAATTTCCTGTACAACATCCTTGGCGTCTGTTTCAACCCGTACAATGATTTCTTCAGTTTGCGAACCAAATGCTATTTGCCTTTCTTTATAGCCCTCAGGTTGATCCATATAAATTTCTTCCTCGAAATTACCATGCAAGAAAGCAGTCTTTACATCAAGCTGATCTAGTTCTAAATCATGTGCAACTACAAGTGCAAGTAGAACTCTAATAGTAGTCATTTTCACAAATGGAGAGAAAATTTCATTAAAGTCAATACTTGACTTTTGCACATAGCCTTTTGCCACCAAGCGAGCTTTATAGCGTTCCAACACCCCATCACTGTTCTTTTTCACTTTGTACACCCACTTGTTTCCAACAGTTTTTCTTCCAGGTGGGAGATCCACAAGTTCCCACGTTTTATTCTTGCGAAGTGCCTCGATTTTCTTCTCAATGGATTTCCTCAATGAATTTCCTCCACTTTTCTGCATTATCAGACTCTTGCCTTTCTGAAATGAACTAGGTTCACCATCATCAGTTAACAAAGCAAAAGAGGACTGATAAACATGAGAATACCTTTTCGGACACTTTTGTGGACGTATAGATCTTCTAACCCAATGATCTGTTGATGGTGGCTCTTGGTCTTGTGACCGTTGTGGCTGCTCGTTTTGATTGTTGATCAAAAACTTCAGCATGCTGATTTTCACATTCATCTTCATTCATTTCTACTTCAACTGGTACAACATTAGGAGTTTGTTGTACGTCCTTCCTTTGCATTGATTTTTCATCTACAATAACATCCCGACTAATAATTACCTTGTGGGCAATAGGATCCCATAGTTTATACCCCTTCACTATATCTCCATAGGCGAGAAAAACACATTTGCTTGACTTTGGGTCAAGCATGGATCATTTTTATTTGGGTACATGGGCAAACACATCACAACCAAAGGTACGCAAATGAGAGTAATCAATTGGCTTACAACACTAAACCTCATTCGAAATCTGTTCATCCAACGCAGTTGTAGGTGACCTATTGATAAGGTAAACAAATGTATTAACCACCTCTGACCAGAACTTTTTCTCCAACATGACTGCGTTGAGCATGCTTCTTGCACGTTCCATGATTGTGTGATTCATCCGCTCAGCCACACCATTTTGCTGTGGAGTGTATGGTATAGTCTTCTGGTGCTTAATACCTTTCTATGTACAAAATTTATCAAATTCCTTGGAGCAACATTCACCCCCATTATCTGACCTGAGACAAATTCGACTTGCCCAAACTCTTTCTCTACCCGTGCTTTGAACTCTTTAAATTTTTGCAAAGCTTCCAACTTCTTCAGAAAATAAGCCTACACTCTCCTAGAATAATCATCTATAAAAGTCAGAAAATAGATGGCGCCATTTAAGGATTGAGTGGGGACTGGTCCAAATACATCCGAATGTATAAGTTGCAAAAAATCATAACTTTTACCAGGACTTGCAGTAAATCGAACCCTCTTTTATTTACAAAAAATACAGTGCTCACACAAGTCTAAATTACAAGACTTAATCCCAGAAAGGATACCTCTATCATGCAAAATTTTCAGAATTTTTTCACTCATATGGCTTAGGCATTGATGCCATAACATTACTGCATCCTGAGCAGAAGTTGTTGTTGCATGGTTTGTCATCGTATCACCGCACAAACGATATAGGGTCCCATACGATTCTCCCTTTGTTACTACAAGAGCTCCTCTGGTAATTTTGTAGTAGTTGTTACCGAAAGTGACACAATACCCTAGTTTATCCATCATCTTGATTGAGAGCAAATTCTTTTGCAAATCAGACACGTCATACATCACATAACATCCTTTCTCTACCATCGTCCAACCTGATCCTCATATCCCCTCTTCCCACAATTTCTAAAGGGTGATCATCGCCCAAATAGACCTTTCCACCACAGTATGGCTGATATTTGTCAAACCGGTCTCGTGGGAAGACATGTGGAAAGATGCACCCGAGTCCAAAACCTGTATATAAAACAGATATGTCAGAATCGATACGTAAGGCTTCACATGTTGACATCTCTCCTGAATCTGCTGCATTGGCCTCAACTGATGGCTGATTTTGCTTTTCACCATTCTTTAATTGCCAACAGTCCTTTGAGTGTCCTGGTTTCCCACAATGCCAACACTTCTCTTTCTGCTTATGTCCTTTAGACTTAGATATGGACTATTTTTTACCTTGTTTACTCCTCTCGAAAGATCGACCTCTCCCAGATAGGGCTTCATTGGTTGAGGGTTCCAAAGACGTTTTTCGCCTCAACTCTTCTGCCAACAAAATATCTACCACATCATCAAGTTTTAGAGTTCTTGATGATGAATTATTGATGGTCATCACCATATGATCACGTGTCCGAGAGGGAACAAAGTAGGGTGATAGCTCTATCTTCATCCTCCATCTTCACATTAACTGAAATTAGTTTACCGATAAGAGTATTAAACTTGTTCAAATAATCTACCACAGATGAACTTTCCTTCATCCTCAAGCTATAAAGCTGTTTTTTCAGAAAAACCCTTATTTGTTGTTGATTTTCTTTCATACAACTTTTCAAGCTTTTGCCAAAGGGCTTTCGTGGTCTTCTCTTCAGCTACATTGAACAAGACAGAGTCTACTAGGTAGAGAAGGATTGTAGAAACCACATTCTTGTCCAGCGTTGCCCACTCCTCATCTTTCATGCTGCTCGGTTTACTCGCGACCCCTTTCAAGGCTTGAGCTTGGTCATTCTGAATCAACAAATACTCCATCTTAATCTTCCATAGAGTGAAGTTTCTGCCATCAAATTTCTCAATCTCAAACTTGGTTACACCTCCTGTCATTGTTGCAGCTCCCACTCGCACAAAACCTTGAGCTCTGATTCCAGATGTTAGGAAAAACTTCATATTTTACACGTGCAAGTAGAAACAAAATGACAGAGAACAAAAGCAACATAAGTAACACATAATTTACGTGGAAAACCTACAATGTGCAGGAAAACCACGGAGCAATGACAACTTCTTTTTATTATTTTTAGCAAAACTTTACATTCACATTTCAACATTACATGCAACGAATCAATTCCCTTATATAGAGCAGAAAGGAAGACCCTGAACTATTCGTTTACTCTTCCAAAGGAAGCCTTCGAAAACTGTTTGTTTCCACTCCCAAGGAAGGCATCTGAAACAGTTTGTCTTTTGCATTTAGATGTTTGTCCCAGACGTCTGCTGCCTAGACGTTTGAAACTGCTACCTAGACGTCTAGCAGCCTAGACGTTTGCTGTCTATACGTCTTGTTAGGAAATGAAGTCATTATACAACTTTTACCAGCAGAGACTGCTGCTAGATGTCTAGGCAACAATACTAGACGTCTAGGCAACGTACGTCAAGGCAATAGTACTAGACGTCTAGGCTGCTAGACGTCTAAGCAATAGACATCTAGGTAGCTGTACTAGACGTCTAGGTAGCGTTGCTATACGTCTAGGCAACAGACGTCTTAACGCGAAAGACGAACAGGTTCAGGCGCCTTCCTTGGGAGCTGAAATGAACATTTTTTTGGAGGCTTCTGTCAGGAGAGGAAACGAACAATTTGGAGTCTTCCTTCTGCTATATAAAAGGGATGTGATCCCTTGCATATGTAATGTTCGTGAAAAACACATTGAAAGACGTGAATGTAAAATTTGCTGAAAATAATAAAAAAGAAGAAGTTGCACATTGCAAGTTCCACATAAATCTCTGTGTCACTTGTGTTGCTGTTTTCTATTCTCTGTTATTGGATTTTCTACATTGCAAGTATAAAATCAAAAGTTTTTCCTAACACGTCTCGTACTGTAGCCTAGACGTCTAACAACCTAGACATTTGTTGCTTAGACATCTAGTAGTGCTGCCTAGACGTCTGCTGCCTAGACATCTAGTCAGCAGTCTCTGTTGGCTAAAACACTGCATAGTGACTTCACCTCCTAACATATTTACCATTTTCAAATGAGATATACTCAACTAGTGGATATTTATGTGAAATATGCACTTTTAATCCTTTTAATAGATAAATATTTTGAGGATTCAAAAGATGTTTTGTTCTGGTCACTTTGCACTAGGGTAAGTACCAAAGAGCTTTTGAAAAATTCTAAACATGCGTTTGGTGCTATTTTATTTAAAGATCATAAGGGTTATTGAATGCCTAGAAGATATGAAATTTAAAGAAATTGTTGAAAACCCAAATGCAACAATTGCGCTTTTGATTTTGGAGTACTGGAGTAAGTCGAAAGTTTTTGTAATGGCCTCTTAATTAATAACACTCGAGTATAGTCAAAGGTTCATTGATTTTTTTTTTGAATTTAGCGAAAATCCCCTTTGGGGCCGCCTTGTCTGAGAAACCACGACCAAGGGGTTCTACATCGTCAAAATCACTCGGGAGTCGCACTCGACCCTGACCGCACCAGCATTATCAACTGGACTTTGGGCACCCGATGTACGTTTGGTAGGGTGGAGATTCGAACCAGGGACCTCCCTTGGAGGATTGTCTTACCCTCTCCAACTCACCTACAACACGTGGGTTCCTAGGGAAGGTTCATTGATTAATCTATAAACAACTTTGTCAATTTAAAAGTAAATATTCAATTATAAATTTAACAACTTTGAAATTTCTTGAAACATGAAAGTTATATTTATGGTGGTAGTTGATACCTGGCACCTATACTAAAATGTATTGACTGTGAATCAACTTGTCTAAAATTAGACAAGATGAAGGTAGTTGGTTGCTTATAATGAATGCAACTGTAACATATTAATCTTTATGGCATATCAGACACCATATGCATTTTTACATTATATATTTCTTAGTTATGTAGGAGGACAATAAGATGTCTTGAAAAATAGTAGACAAACTAATATGAAGTGGATGAAATTAATTCTATATATAAATGAAAATATTAGATATCTTAAAATTAGTGAAATTGTGATTTTAATGAAGTGATGATGCAACGTAAATGTGCATTTGTTTGTGGTTAGGAAAAATTTAAATTAATGGATGGGTATTATAAGTTTTTATTTTATTTTTTATTAAATAAGCTATGCTGAAGCTTCTATTGGGGTTGCACCTATCAAAATAACAAAACAACATATTTGTTATAAGGTCAACTAGGTTATATTTTGCTTGCCTCTTTATAAAATATAATCATCTTCCTCAAACTATCATGCTTCTATAATCAACACCTTGATATCATTTTTATTAAAAATATTTTTTAAAAATTGAATTTTGCTAAGACACATCAATTGTCTAAATTATTTTCTACCCTATTTCCTAGATATGTTGACATGTTGACATTACCGAGATATTACCTTCTTCAATAATTAGACATAAAAAATAAGGCTATTTTTGAATGCCTTTTAATTGAAATATATTTTCATCCTTTTTTAATGACAATTTTGAACAGTGTAAGAAGTGTCCTAGCTAGTGTAGAGTTGCTAGTTCAAGTTCCATATGATTATGAGTAACTAGAGAATTTTTACTTCATTATTCTAAAAAATACCATCCTTGTAAGCTTTTCATAAATTTCCTTTGGAAGCATGATCAAATTACTTCTGATAAACCTAAAATGTGGACATCTTTGTTTTACCAAAAAATGATGCATATCTTGTGTGTTAACTCCATTGTCACAAATGACCTTTACATGTATATTCAATTCTTATAACCAAGAGGTTAAAACCTCTTTTTTTCACTTGAGCCTTTCTATGATGAACACCATGTCTGTAAACATTCTCCATGAGAGGTAATAGTGCAATATCAAACTAAGGTATGATTTTGAGATTTATTTTTGGAAGTGTTATTATTCTTTTCAAGCCATACATTTCTACAAAGAGTGGTAGGACTAGTGGTAGGAATTATATGAGCTGTAATATCTACGTATAACTCTGTGAGAAGGAAATGCTCTTGTTGTACCCTCCTAGGATGCATAATGCTTTAGATTTAAAACAATCTATCCAACATTTCATGAACTCTTGCAATGTTGATGTAGCTATCCACTATATTCTCATATTGATAGAAAATCAACTCTAAATGGTGTAAGCAAAAGGACTTACATGTGATCTAAGGTTTGGGGGTTCCTTTCAAAATCCTACTTGTAATAGGTTTGGGGACCCTTTTAAAACCCCTTCTATTATCAATAAAAAAAAGGGACTTACATGTTTCTAGATCCTTTTGACATAGGGCACTCATAAAAGGTCCATAATATCCTCTTCTTTGTAGACTCTCTCTTTTAAGAATCTTGCTTTGGATTACTAGCCAAAGGAATGTTGAGGCCTTAGGGAGGGCCTTGAGTGACCAAACATTCTTCCAAGGGAAGTCATTGGTAGTAGGAAATTTTAATTGCTTTAAATCCTTAATATAACAATAATGATAGAGTATCCACCATATTTTGATGGATTCCAAATCAACTTATCTTTCAACATAAAATAGGAGAATACAACTCCTGAAGCATCTTTTGAACCTCAACTATTTGTTTGAGGTCCTATCCTTCAACCAAGTTGCTGATAAAAATCCATTTTCTGGAGTTGTTGCTCACATTAATATAATTTTCTACCTACAAACATCTACAAGCTAAACATGAACAAGGCAGTGTTTATCATTTTGGATAAAAATAAGTTATCAATCAGGCATCAAACAAAAAAATTGTAGAACCCCCTTCATTGATTAACCATCTAACATGTTCCTTGATTAATTGTAAACTCTTTGATTTGAAGTTCTACGTTGTTGAATCTATACATAGGATTCATTTCTTAAACAATTTAATTGCATCAAGCAAAACCTATATATTTTAAAGTAACTTTTTTGTCCAACTCTTTGATCTTTGAATAATCTCCCTTCCCCTAGTGCCAATCTCAGAAGTATGCAATTTTACAAGCCTTGCCCTCCAATATTATTTCGTTTGCAAATCTTGTCTCTCTTACAAAGAGGAGACCTAAATTTTTCCTCATATCCTTTCCGAAATAAATCTCTTTGAATTGAAGAGCAAAAGACCTCGATAAACTGAATCTAGAAAAACAGTAAATACAAAATCAAAGAAAAAAATAAGAAAACATATACACACATAACACAGTATTTCACCAGGGAAATCCTTACAAGAAAAACCCTAGCATAGTAATATCTCCTTATTGTATTAACTTAACCATCTCCAATACAATAATGTTCATCTCTCTTTTCACTTCAAACGTTGATGAAAGTGTAATTAAATAACAACACAAAAACGAATTTTACAATACCATAGGCGAAAAACCATGGGTTCAAATGTTTAACCCTAAACAAACCACATGGGCTTAAAAATAGCTTAAGAAACCCTAAAAATTTCATCGAGGGTTTTCACCCCCAAACCCTCGCTTTTCGAGGGCTATTGCCCTCGAACCCTTGCTCGGGACCCGACTCAACCTTGAACCCCAACGAGGATACATGGAGTGTCCTGTGCCTTTTAGAGTTAACCCCGCCATAATGACATGGAAAATATTCAACATATTTTCAACATTCTCCCACTTGTTGAATACTTTCTATAGGGACCAAAAACTACCATTGTCAACTGTTAAGGACAACCATACCCATATATCTTCTACACCAATAAATGTTTTGAGCAAGTAGAATGTTTGTTAATGAATCAACAACATTATGACCAGTATCAAATTTCTCCAACATCACCCGATTCTCTTCAACCATCTCTCTCACAAAATGGTACTTGATATCAATATATTTTGATTGATCATGAAAACCAGGATTGTTGGCCAAAAATATTACACTTTGACTGTCAATG
Organism: Wollemia nobilis; assembly: GCA_028583015.1. Taxonomy (NCBI): domain Eukaryota; kingdom Viridiplantae; phylum Streptophyta; class Pinopsida; order Araucariales; family Araucariaceae; genus Wollemia; species Wollemia nobilis. Next base: position 7,465,184 of record JAQPPZ010016931.1, read on the forward strand.
TCAATTCTCACAACCTTTTGCTTAAGACCAAATGTTGAACACAACCTCTATAGCCACATTGCTTCTTTACAGGCATGAGTTGCTACAATGTACTCTACCTCTATTGTAGACAAAACAACCACTGATTACTTTTTACTCATCCAACTTACTGCCCCTCTAAATAGTTTGAACATATAAACACTAATGGATCTTCTCTTGTCTAGATCTCCAATCGAGTTAGCATCCACCAAACCTTGTAGATTTACAATATTACTATCTCTAGATTTTACTTGGTAACAAATAACATAGTCTGAAGTTCTACGCAAGTATTTGAATATCCTCTTCACAATAGTCCAATGTTTCTTTCCTGGATTGGACATATATCTGCTAACTATTCCAACTACATGTGCAATATCAGGTCTAGTATAGATCATTACATACATCAAACTACCCATAATGCTAGCATAAGAAACATGATGCATTTCTTCAATTTTCTCATCTATTTTAGGACACTGTTCAACAAATAACTTTTGATCAATAGGATATAGAGTACATATTGGTTTACAATCATGCATCCTAAACCTTTGTAGTATCAAATCAACATATTTCCTTTGATTTAACCATAACTTTTTGTTTGCACGACCCCTTATTATTTTCATACCCAAAATCAATTTTGCAGCACCTAAATCCTTTATGTCAAATGCAGAATATAACTGAGATTTTAATAACTTTATCATCTCCTTATTATTACCAATTAACATGTCATCCACACACAAAACAATAATAATAAAATTTTCACCTTCTTGTTTAAACTACACACGGATCTGCTTTGCTTTTTTCAAGCCCAAGTGTTAAAACAAACTTATCAAATTTTTTGTTCCACATTCTTGGAGATTGCTTCAAGCCGTAAAGATACTTTTTTCACTTGCATGCCAAGTCCTCCTTACCTTTTACCCTAAAGTATTTAGGTTGACATATATATGTCTTCATCAAGTTCACTATGTAGAAATGTTATCTTTACATCCATCTATTCTATTTCAAGATCAAAAACATCGAAAATAACCAACATAAATCTAATTGAAGTTAGTTTAGCCATAGGAGAAAATATCTCACCAAATTCAATTACCTCAACTTGAGAAAATCCTTTTGCTACCAGGCAAGCCTTGTACTTCTCCAACTTTCCTTCTATATTGTACTTCTTCTTGAATACCCACTTACAACCAATTAGTTTTCTTCTAGGGGTAATTTCACCAAGTCCCACGTCTTATTTTTATCCAAGGACTCCATTTCTTCCTCCATAGTCCTTTTCCAAGACTTATTCTCACTTGACTGAAGTTTATAGTCTTAGGTTCTTCATCAGTAATTGATATATTAAATGCATAACAAATATTTGAAGGGCTATACCTTTTTGGGAGTCTTCTCACTTGATTTGATCTCCTCAAACTTGGAGTTTTAGGTTCTGCATCTTCAGCTTCCTCCTCACCTTCTTCCTCTAAATTTTTCTCTTTAGACTCTCTTTATAGTTCGTCTTCTTCTATAGCACCATGTTTTACCATAGGTTCTTCCTTCTGTTCCAATTTTATTTGAACTATTTTAGGTTATTTGCTTGGTTGCATTTCCTATTTCAAAACCCCTTTTGTTTCTCTAAATATCACATTACGAATGTAAACAATCTTCTCCGTTTTTGGGTTTCATAACTTATATCCTTTAACACCAATACTATAACCCACAAATATGCATTTTTCAAATTTATAATCTAGCTTAGTCATTTTCTCTTTTGGGACATACATATAAGCATCGCAACCAAAAACTCTTATATGATTGAGAGAGGATTTCTTACCAGTCCACACTTCCTATGGAGTCTTGTCCACCAAAGCTAAGGTAGGAGATCTATTAATGAGGTAACAAGTAGTTAACATGACTTCTACCCAAAATTTCCTTTCTAACCCTGCACCACTTAGCATGCTTATGGCCTTATCCATCAATGTTTTGTTCATCCATTCTACAACTCCATTCTATTATGGAGTATACAAAGTTGTTTTCTACCTTTCTATTCCACAGTCCTTGCAAAATTGCTCAAATTCATTAGAGCAATACTCACCACCATTGTCACTTCTCAAAAACTTTATCTTTTTCTCTATATGATTTTCTACAAGAACCTTAAACTCTTTAAATTTATTGAAAACATCAGATTTGTTTCGTTTAAAATATACCCAATCCATTATTGAAAATTCATCTATAAATGTAAAAAAATAGATAAATTTACCTAATGATGGTACTTTTGTAGGTCCAAACACATCACTGTGAACTAGATGCAAAATTACTTCAAATATTGTAGCACTACTAGGAAACTTGACTCAGGTTTGCTTTCCAAAAACACAATGCTTACAAAAATCAAAATTTAATGGGAAATCAGAAATTCCTTCAGTCATACCTTTAATTTTTAATGTTTGAAGGCCTTTATCATCAATATGCTCCATGCGTTGATGCCACTACATTGTCTTTGATACAAGAATACTCAGATCTATCATATTATTCTCCTCTACAACTGAAGAGTTATGACAATCAATACTTATAATGCTAGTATCAAGTTTGTATAGAGTTCCTATATGAAATCCCCTTGCCAACACCAAGACTCCATGAACCATCTTGCAACTATCCTTATTGAATACCACTGTCACACCTGCATCATTAATATTACTCATAGCTATCAGATTCCTTGCCAAACCTGGAATATGCAACACACTAGGAAGGGTTTTAATTATTCCATATTTTAACCTCAACTTGACTCTTCTTCGAACTATTATTTTATATGTCGAATTGTCTCCCAAGAAGACTTCACCTCCGTTTATCTTTTTTATATTCACAGAACCCCTCCTTATGAGTCATAAAAGGAAGCACCTGAGTCAATCAACCATGAGTCATGGAATGCACTTGAGCATGTTGTAGTTAAGAATAAGTCCCCTAAATCTTCATTTGTGGTCTTCATTTCTATAGAAGTTCCTTCATCAGATGATCGACTATTATCAACCTTTTTAGATCTGCAGTTTCTTTTATAATTCCCTCTTTTACCATACTTTCAATGTTTTATCTTTTTTGGAGCAACAAATTCACCCCTCGATCTTGATTTCCTTTCTCCTAATTTATTTTTGCTTCTTTATTGAGAATGACCTCTCACAACCAAGGCATCCTTTTGATGATAATCCTCAAATAACAATGTTCCTATTATATCCTCTACTTTCAATGTAGAAGTAGTATTGGTGATAGCCAAAACTAGATTATCCTATGAATCAGGTAACGGATAAAGTGAAGTAATACACTTTTCTTCTTCATCCATTTTTACTTCAATAGAGTTTAATTGATTTACCATAGTGTTAAAAGCATTTAGATGTTCAGTCATAGAGTCGCCATCATTCATCCAAATTGAATACAACTTCTTTTGGAGAAAGAGTTTATATACCAACGACTTTGTCTGATACAAAGTTTCTAGCTTATACCATAACGAATTTGTCATGGTATCTGTTGATCCATTCAACTATACCGAATCAGATAAGCATAATTTGATAGAACTCCTTGTCTTCGTATCGATTTTTAGCCAATCCTCATATATCTTTGATGTTGGTTTTATATTTGAGATTGCAATCCACTAGTCTCTATCAACCAACAGATCTTCCATCTTGAGTTTCCATAACTCAAAATTTTATCCATTAAATTTTTCAATATTTACCCATGTGCTTCTCGTCATTTTCCTTCGCTTAAATTATTTTGCGTACGACTCCCACTCAAGAATTAATTTATCACAAGGTTGAAACCCTTACTTGAACAAAGCTAAAAGGCCTAACTCTGATACCAAATGAAGAGCAAAAGGTCCCGATAAACTAAATCTAGAAAAACAGTAAATACAAAATCAAAGGAAGAAAGAAGAAGATAACAGATACACACATACCACAATATTTCACCTGGAAAACCCTTACGAGAAAAAATCTAGCAGAGTATTATCTCCTTATTGTATAAAATTAACTGTCTCCAATACAATAAAGTTCATCTCTTCTCACTTCAAATCCTAATGCAAGTGCAATTAAATAACAACACAAGAACAAATTTTACAATACCATGGGCAAAAAACCATGGGTTCAAATATTTAACCCTAAACAACCCATATGGGTCTAAAAATAACTTAAGAAACCCTAAAAATTTTGTCGGGGGCTACCACCCCTGAACCCCTGCTTGGGGCCCGGTCCATCCTCGAACCCCTATGATACATGGAGAGTGTCCACTACCTTTTAGAGTTAACCCCACAAAAATAACATGGAAAATATTCAACATATATTCAACATTAATTATATCCAATTTCGATGCTATATTTAATGGCAATATTGAAAGTGACATCATAGATAGGGGTAGATTGCAAAGTACTTTTTTTTATGAATTAAAGCCTTCCAAATATGGTTAAGAACTTACATTTCCAACCTATCAAACAAGATTCTATCTTATCCAAATTTGAATCTCAAATCATGTTCTTTCCCTTATCAGAGAGAAGGGAATACCCATATATATCAATGGCAATTTTCCAACATTAAACCATAGAATGATCATAGTAATATTAGGTTAATATTTGTTAGGATCCCATCCTAATGATATTATGTAATATTTTGTAATAGTTTGTGGCACTAGAGGCACTTAGACAAGTGGGGCCTTCTAATGTAACCGTTATAAATAATGTAACTATTTGTTTGGTAGAAGATTCTATCTCGGGTGGTAACTATTATAATTTACAGCATTAGCATTCCATTGAGCATTGAGCTATGATAAATAACAAATGGAGGTAGTTCATATGGTTAAGAAACTACCCCACAAACTACCTAAATGACTTAGCGCTTCATGATAAAATAAATAAGCGCTTAATCATATGAATATAATGTAATAAAATAGATAGACTATGATATATGCTAACATCATGCATGTTAGCCAATCCTTGAGCATTATATTTAGGGTTATGAAGAGTCTTTAAAAAGGCAAGAAGCATAGATGGATGTATCTTTTTGCATATTGAATTGAAGTTCTATTTAGGAGGTTTCTCCCTCAAAGAGGCCTACGATTTTGTATTGTGATTCAATTGAGATTAATATAGATTGTTGCATTTCTATTTTGTATTGCAATATTTTGTTGTTTCATGATTTACTACTTTTATTACAATATTTATGTGGATGTTCTTATTTTAAATAGAAGGTTTCTAACAAGTGGTATCAGAGCAATTTCTAGGGCTGCGTTTTTCTAACTACAATAGTCCCTACCCTACCATTTTAACTTGTTAGGTATAAATTTTCTTTATTTTCATTTTTCTACTTATTATCCAAAAAAAATCAAGCCATTTTTGTTTTGTTTTAGTTTAATAGGTTAGAAACCCCATGTCAGGGGTCTTCAAATATCATGTAGGAGTTGTCATTATTGGATAAATTAGATTTCCCATAAAGTGTCTATTGAAGTGAGGGATGATCATACTCAAATACCCAAGCCTTAGACAACATCCGTATATAGACTTGAGCTCCCACATATCTTTGGGTATATCAAGAGACCCCCTAGGATTATAAGAAATAGTTAGCCATAGAAGGCTTTTTGACCATGTATCTATCCATAGTGCATTGAACACAAGACTCAAGAAGACTACCCTCTCGTACAATTAGAGGCAAGTAGTGCGCTTAAGGGTATTGGAATCCTTCTTAAGTAGTGGCTTGAAATATTGGTCCAAGCATTATCATTTGTTGCTGTGATATAACAAAGGGCTATGTACAATGCATACACCTTGGCTTAGAGTACAATGTTTTTGCTGAATGTTAAACCTTAACACCAAGAACCCTACCACAAAAAATGAGCATACTAAAGAGACTACAATATCATAGAATTGACTACTAAAATAAACGAAGAAAATTATGGTGAGAGTAACAATTAAGACAAGGTATGCCAAGGTAGTTATAAATAATAGTTAGGTATAATTTTAGTCAAGGCCTTAGTAATAGTCAAGATAGATTCTGACTATGTTGTTGTCAGTTACATCTGGGAATCATATTAGTCAAGGCAATTGTTAGTAATAGTTAAGACAAAATCTGCCAAGACAGTCATTAGAAACAATGGGTTACAAAGTCAAAATGGTTAGTTATTAGTAATGGACACTACAAAGCCTACCAAGGAAGTTGTCAGACAAACAATAGTAGACAAGGCAATTATCAAAAATGAAGAAGAAATTCAACTTTTTGGGTGAAAAATACTAGGAGAAAAACATGACCAAAAATAAGTCTAGGGAGTCTAAAAATATCATTTGGAAAACTAGTTCATTTTGATCATTTTTTTGAGGTGATAATTTTGATATATAGCACCCAAACACTTTTTTGAGACCATTACTAAAAATAGTAACTGCAAAAATAGTATTTATATATTTAGTAAGTATCCTTAGAAAGTAAAAAATCATAACATATGGCTATAGGCACTAGGGAACAATGAAGGGCACAAGAAAGAGATAAAAAATTTGATTCTCAAGTAACTCAATGGGGGGAGCATTTGGAAAATCAGGTAAGGAATGGTTTACAATAGTTAAGGGATGAAATCAAAACTTTAAATGACTCGATGGACTTTGTGATAAGGGAATATGAGATGAAGGAGGATATACATGAAAAAATTGTAGACTTGGAAGGTCATCTAAGTAGTAACCACACATATGGTTGATTTGGTTCTTATGACCATAAGGGTGAAGGGCCTAACAATCAATAATGAGAAGCACATAATAATAATGGATATAAACTACCCAGATTAGACTTTCCAAATTTTTATGAAAAGAATTTGAAGGGAGCCCTTTCTAAAGTCAAACAAAATTTTACTATTTGGGACTATCAAGCTTAATTTGAGAAAATGACCAATCATACCACTAGCTTAAGTCTTGAATTCTTCCAAAGTTATTTTGTGAGTGGTTTGCAGGATGAAATTAAGACTGAAGTTAAAATGTTAAGGCCACAAAAATTACAATAGGCAATAACATTGGCTATATTGACATAAGATAAATTAAAGGCTCAAGGATGCACCTCCAAGTTTTCCCACTCCTGATTGCCTTTTTTTTCCAAGTCAACATCAAACCCTACCAATAAATATTTTGCCATAAAAAAGTTGACACAAGAAGAGATGGACATCAGAAGAGCCCAAGGGTTGTGTTATAACTATGATGAGAAGTATTCCTCAGGACATAAATATGTGCACCAAAAATTGTATTTGTTTGATGTGGATGAGGCAACAAACACATAATATTTGGAGGTGGAAGAGGATCATCATGAAGAGGAACATAGAACAACTAGAAGCCCTAGAATAATCCCAACCAAAAGTTTTGGTGCATGCCCTAGCAGATATATCAATTTCTTAAACCATGAAAGTGATAGGACACTTAAAAGGACAACAAGTAATAATTCTCATTGACTTCAGAAGCATACATAACTTTATTGATCCAAGAGTGACAAAATAAAGGAATTTTTATGTAAATACTTGTAACTCCTTTGAAGTCATGATTGGCAATGGAGGATCTTTTCCTTGTAAATGAAAGTGTTAAAATATCCAGCTACAAATAGGGGAGTATAAACTTAATGAAGATATGTTTTCCTTACCCCTAGGTGGGTGTGATATTTTTTGGGGAGCACAGTGGTTGAGAACGTTGGGCCTAGTATTATGGGATTTTTTTGAGCTATGGATGAAATCAAGTGATCAGGAAACAAAGCACATTGTACGAGGCATGAAGGTTGAGGGTACTCAACTTGTTTCATCTCATAGGATGGAGAAACTTTTGAAAAAGTCATCCCATGGAGTTGTGGCCCAACTATTTTCTATAAAAGCTCTAGATGATAAGGACAAGGACCATGAGGAGGAATTACAACTTTTTTTGTAAAAACATTCCTCAGTATTTTAGGAACCCAAAGGACTACCCTTTTTTCATACTCATGACCATGAAATTTAGCTTATTCTAGGTAGTCTTCTTCCAAACGTTTACCCTTATAGGTATCCATATGTCTAAAAATTAAAAAATTGAGAAAATGGTGCATTAACTGCTTGTTGTAGGGGTTATTCACCCCAAATTTAGTCCTTATTCTTCCATGATGTTTTTGGTATGAAAAAAATGGGTCTTGAAATTTTTGTGTGGATTTCAAAGAACTTAATAAAATAATTATTAAAGACAAATTCTCCATTTCGGTTATTGATGAGTTGGATGGTGCTCAAAATTTCTCCAAATTGGATTTATGGTTGGAATGCCATTAGATTCGACTCAAGGAATATGATATTCCTAAAAACACTTTTAAGACTCATAAAGGGTATTACAAATTTTTGGTTATGCCATTTGGTTTGACAAATGCACCATCCACTTCTCAGAGTTTGATGAATTCCATTTTTGGCCTTTCCTTCGCAGTTTATTCTAGTATTCTTTGATGATATTTGGATTTATAGTCTCACTTGGGAGGATCATCTCCAACATTTGGACCAAGCCTTGCAGCTTTTGTTTGATAATCAACTTTATGCCAAAAGATCAAAGTGTTCTTTTGATTTGCATGAAGTAGAGTATTTGGGTCACATTATCTCCAAAGAAGGAGTTAAAGTAGATTCTAAAAAATTAGGTTGTTCAAGAATGGCCAAAGCCTCAAATCCTCAACGAAATTTGAGGATTTTTGGGATTCACTAGGTATTACTATAAATTTATGTAGAGGAAAAAGGAAAACAATAAATTTAGGTATACTATAAATTGTTTAAGGTTGTCTCCTCTCTGAAGGTCGTTGGAATCAAGGTATAGGTTCAATCCACATTACTAAACTTTGATGAAGAAGGATCTTTATTTTTTCAAGCTTGAATAAATTTTGGATCAAGGATTGTGCAACCTTTACCATCATGCCATCACTAATGTTCTTGTTCAATGGTGAGGATTACAACCTAAAGTTACCACATGAGAGTCCCTCCGACAATAGTTTCCTCATCTCCAACTTTGAGGACAAATTTTTTTGAAGGGAAGGGGCATGTTAGGACACCATCCTAACCTTATTATGTAATGATCCCCTTTCTAATATGAGAACCTTATCCTAATTATATTATGTAATATTTTGTAATTGTTTGTGGCATTAGAGGTGTCTAGAAAAGTGGTTCTTCTAATGAAACTATTATAAAGAATGCAACTATCTGTCTGGTGGAAGATTCTATCTTGGGTGACAACTTATATGTGAGGCACCCCTTGAGTGTTAGGTTTAGGGTTATGAAGAGTCTTGAAAAAGGCAAGGGGTATAGATGGATGTATCTTTTTGCGTATTGAATAAAATTTCTATTTAGGAGGGTGCCCCCTTGAAGAGGCCTACACTTTTGTATTGTGATTATGTTGAGATTAATATAATATTGTTTCAATTCCATTTTGTATCATAATATTTTGTTCTTTCATTATTTACTGCTTTTATTACAATATTTATGTGGATGTGCTTATTTTAAGTAGAAGTTTTCTAAGAGTATTAATGAAAATATTCTTGGATTTTGCAGTATTAACCAATTGTCTATCAACCTTATCATAGCATGATAATACGGATTTAAACTCCATGGCCTCATTGACTAAGGGATGACCCAAAAGAAAATTATCATCAAAAAATTGGAGATAAGATTCAAAGGGACCCTTTGTCATAACTTAAATATCTTTGATTTTTCCTTTTTTTCTTGCCTTTGAAAATATCTCCACAATGCCTTACCAAGAATAATAAATAGATAAGGAGATAATGGTCACTTTGGTGAAGTCCACGAGATGATATTTTTGACCGTTACTTTTGATTACACAGAGGGTGGTCTGTACCTGCATGAAATGGATAAATTCGAAGTAAAGCTAAGGAGGAGAGGTGGTCCTTTTTCCTCGATTCAAGACTCTGGCGAGAAATAACTCTAACACATGTCCAGAAAGAGTTGTTACATTACCTATGTAGTCCTGATAATCCACAGAGGTTAAGTCTAAGGTTGTAATAGGTGCTATCGCATTGCCCTCAATAGTCCTGTTTAAACCAGCGAGGAGGCAGACTGATGCATGCAAAATGAAATAATTCTTGCAGGGATAATAAATAAGAAGAAATAAGGTTAAAAGTAAGTTTTAATTGGAGTGATAAGGTAAGGTTCAATTACTGCAATGACTGGAGTCAGAAAGCATACACATGATGTAGGTGCAGGATGTAGGTGTGTAGTGAGTTACACAATGGAAACCCTTGTGCACGTCGGGAAAAAAAACAACAAACAAAGCTGGAAGCAACGGTGGTGACGAGTAACAGTAGCGAAAAAAAATTCTTCTCGAACCTAGTTGACATGAGTAGCAGGCAGGGTGAATAGCCAGCAAGGGATCGAAACCTGAAAAGGGAAAAAAAGGAAAACCCAAAAAATAGGGTTTTCAATTATTTTCAACCCATAAATGGGTGTTTGAGTTAAAAAATGGAACGGGCGGGAAAAGGAGCGGACGAACCAGGGTTTGGAGCGATCGAAGATAGATGGGGAGCGATTGGCATAGGAATCAGAGTAGGGTAGGGCCAGACTAGGGCCTTGGAAGGTACGTCAATGGATGGGGCCTTGGATGAAGAGCTAGAGAATGGATTTCTGGGAAGAAAAATCCAAGAACCTCCCAACAAAGCGATCCCAAAGAAGGGGCAGGATGAATCAGAGGCAGACAACGGTCAGGAGAATCGGGCCCCAGAAGTGGGACAAAAATGCTCTTGGGCCCAGGTGGTACATGGTTCTAAACCTACTACTACTCTTCCTCCATTGGTAAGCCACTTAAACTTGAGAGTTAAAGATGGCATTCTCAACATTCCCTCGAAGATAATTTTGAACATGAAGGCGAAAGGGGAACACAATTTGGTGGGCAAATTTTTTGGGGCAAGGCCAGATATAGATACTATTTGAAGGTGGGCCTTCGCTAGATGGAAACCAACGGGTTGCATGGAGATTGTGGCACTCCCAAATGGGTTCTTCATGATCAAACTTATTGAGGTAAGTGACATGCAAAAAATTCTAGATGGAGGACCATGGTCGATGGGGAAGCGTAGCCTATTTCTCAAAAAATGGGATGTGGATTTTAATCCTCACACCCAAAGTCTCAACACAACTATTGTTTGGGTAAGATTACCTCACCTTCCCTTTCAATATTGGCACAATGAAGTTTTAATGGCTATTGCAAATGGTATTGGTACCTTTGTTACCATTGATAGGGTAACCAGGCTGAAGTCCCGTATGGTGTTTGCCTGAATTTGTGTTAATGTTGATCTGGATAGCAAGCTTTCGAAAACAATAGACCTAACGTCCCCAGTGGGTACCTAGACTCAGAGGTTGGAGTATGAAAATATTCCACCCCTTTGTGATCTTTGTAAAGGGAGAGGTCATATCTCAAGCTTCTACCCAAAGAAGAAGAAAGCTCCCAATAAGAAAGTCTGGCAGAGGAAGGAGAGTAAAGATGTAGAGTAGGGTAAAGGCATGGATCTCGTGGTGGATAATCATAAGGAAGCAAGCACCTCACACCATCCGGCTGTGGTGGTTGAGGAGGAACACATGGAAGATCCCTCTTATGGAGTTGTGGTAGTCCAACCCCCCTAGAGCTGTGGAACCCCTTGAATTTGTAGACCCTAACTCTTTTGCTTGCTTGAGAGGAGCTGAAGAGGATGAAATGGGAGACCCAGCCGAAGTTGTGGAATTTGTGGAGGAGACACAATGGGTGAATCATGAGGGGGTACAACAGGAGAGTCTAAAACCTCTAGAAGTGGATGTAGAGGTTAACCCTATTGACACGATTCTTACAAATCGGGACAGGCAAGATGAAGCTGGAAAAGCGTTAAAGGAAGATAAGCAGATCCTAAAAAATATAGAGGTGAAGCTTGTAGCTCCAATACGGGAGGATTTCGGTTCAGAGGAGGTTCCGATGATGCCCTCAAGGGTGACTAGGAATCAAGCAAAGAGAACTCCCTTGGATGTTGGCAAGGAACACACTGTAGGTAGACCCCATTTAACGGAGGTAAGGAAGAGGGAAACAACGACAGAGATAGCCAGAGGAACACAAACCATCATCAATCTGGGTGGGGGAGGGAAGAAATCAGCTAAATCTAAAAAATGAAGGTTTTGTCATGGAATGTACGAGGTCTCAATGGGACTAGAAGACATAGATCAGTACAAACATTGAGAAGAGATAATCACCTAGACATTTTGCTATTACAAGAGACAAAGGTGGTAGAAGCAAACTTAGCAATGGTTAAAGACAAGATTTGGAGAGGAGCAGACTTTGTTGCTCAACCCTCAATGAGCTCCTCAGGAGGAATGATGTGTATTTGGGACCCAAATAAATTGGAAGGACAAAAAATTATCTCAAATGACAGATTTTGTGCTATCCACTTCTTTTCGAAGGAGGATAATTCCCACTGGATCATTACAAATGTCTATGCACCCACTATTGTGGTTGGAAGACGAAGGTTATGGAGGGAATTGAGTGAACTCAGGCATGTCTTTGTAGGCATCCCATGGATCATTGCAGGGGACTTCAATACCCCTTTATATCCATATGATAAGAAGGGAGGCATTGAAGGATATTCAGAGAGTATGACTGAGTTTGGTGATTTTATAAATTCAAATGCTTTGATGGACTTGGAGCTTAGACAAGCAAAGTTTACCTAGACTAATAGGCGGCTAGGGAGTCAATTGATTCAGATCAGAATGGATAGGGTGTTGATTTCTCAAGAGAGCTTAGTGTTGTTTGGGGACACTACTCTCATGACCCTCCCAAAAATTGGCTCAAACCATAATCCTTTGATTTGGGAAACAACGGATAGGAGAAGGCTCTTTGCTACCCCTTTTCAATTTGAAAAGATGTGGATCCTTCATTCTGATTTAGAGAGCAGGATTCAATCTTGGTGGCAACAAGATTTTTCTGGGGATAGATTGACTCAAGTAGCAAAGAAACTGAGATTTGTTAAGCGGAACTTAAAACTGTGGAATAAAGAGGTGTTTGGAGACATTATGGTTAAAAAGGCAGCTTTACAACAACTCATGGAGTTAGAAAACTCTTTGCATTTGGGGGAGTATTCGGAGGAAGTTCGGACTAGAGAAAAGGATCTTCTATGTGATTGGCACAATACTCTGGCATGTGAGGAGGCTTTCTGGCGGTAGAAATCAAGAGCTTTGTGGTTAAAGGAAGGGGACATGAATACGAGGTTTTTCCATGTTTCAACTCTCAGGCACATAAGTTTTAATAAAATCCAGGAGATCAAGATTGTTGATGGTTCTTCTACAAGGGATCCTTTCCAAATTAGAGGGGAAGCTGTTCGATTTTTCCAAGACATGTTAGGAGTGGATTCGGAGTTGGATGAAGAGGCGATGAACCTGTTGTTAGGCCATATTCCCTTAAAGATTACAAACCGGATAAATGACTATCTCCTCAACCCCTTTACGGATGAGGAAATTAAAGAGGTGGTCTTCTCCATGAAGGGAGATAAATCTCCTGGTCCAGATGGGTTTTCGATGCTCTTCTATCACAAGTTTTGGCACATCATTGGCAATGAGGTCACCTTGGCAATTAAGGAGTTTCAGACCTCTAAAAGGATCCCTTTTGATGTGAACTATACGTTCTTAGCCCTCATCCCGAAGATTGTAGGTGCTAAATATTTTGCAGATTACCACCCAATTAGCCTGTGTAATACTCTCTACAAAATTGTGTCCAAAGTCCTTGCAAACCGGCTGAAGATGGCTCTCCCTTTTGTCATTGATAAACACCAAAGGGGTTTTGTTCAGGGACAACAAATTCTTGATGGGATCATTTCGATCCATGAGATCCTGCACTCTGTCTCTAAATAAAAAAAAGAAGGTATGTTTCTTAAATTGGATATGAATAAAGCATATGACAGAGTTTCTTGGGATTTCTTGATCAAAGTGCTCCAACATTTTGGTTTTCATGAGGATTGGATCTCTATGATGAAAAACTGCATCTCCACAATGATGATCTCCATCTTAGTTAATGGGTCTATAGTGGGTTATTTTCCTAGCAAGAGGGGGTTAAGACAAGGGGACCCCCTATCCCCTTATCTATTTATAATTTTAGCTGAAGCTATGGGTAGAGCCTTCACAACAACCATAGATAGAGGAGACATAGAAGGTATCAGGCTAGCTTCCACTCTGGAACCGGTCTCTTTTCAATAGTTTGTGGATGATACTCTAATTTTGACAAGATCATCTCTTCCACAAGCAAGACATATTAAGATGATTTTGCATTTCTATGAGCTTGCAGTAGGCCAAAAGGTAAATTTTAATAAAAGTAAGCTTTTTTCCTGAATACCTCTAGAGCTCTCCAACTACAAATAGCAAGAATATTCAACTGTGGCATAGGTGATTTGCCAACAACCTATCTAGGGATGCCTTTATTCCATGGGAGTATGAAGGAAGCCTTGTGGGATCCGATTATTGAACGTGTTACAAAGAAACTGTCTTCTTGGAAAGGCTCTCTTCTTAGTCAGGCAGGAAAGGCCCAACTTGTGAAATCCTGCCTTCAAAGTATACCTATTTACTTCATGTCAATTTTTAAAATGCCAGTATCGATCTGCAAAAATATTGAACAGATCCAAAGGATTTTTCTATGGTCTGGGGCTGAGGAAAAGAAGAGGATATCTTTACTTGCTTGGAACAAAGTCTGTACCTCTAAACAATATGGGGGATTGGGACTGAGAACTCTTCCCAAAATGAACAAAGCTCTAATGGGAAAGTTGGGTTGGAAGTTGGTGAAGGAAGAAGACACTCCCTGGGTCAAAATTGTAAAAGCTAAGTATTTATATAATTCCTCCTTCCTGGAAAACCTCAACCCCCCTAAGGGGTCTAGTTTCTGGAATAACCTTCAATAGGTAAGACCTCTGATCCAGCAAGGCTGTAGATGGCAGATTGGAGATGGTGCTAACGTGAGATTTTGGCAGGATACTTGGATCTTTAACTCTCCCCTTTGTGAGATCCCAAGGTTTGCAAACTTAAGAACAATCCTGACTCCTATTTATGGACTATTGGTTCGGGATTATATTGTGGAAGAAAATGGCATCAAGAAGTGGAAGCGGTTTTATGTTGAGAACATCAATGAGGACTTGCGTCCACACCTGGAAAGTCTTAATAGATGCCTTAATGCCTACATACTTAGCCATTGGTGACCGTATGATATATTTATTTGGATGAAAACGAAGAGTGGATATTATTCTGTGAAGTTTGGTTATAACTTGGTTGAAGGTGTAGGGGTAGTGTGGCCCCATGTAAAGGTTTGGGACAAAGATTTCATCCCTAAGATTACTATTTTTTAGTGGCTGGTTATGCATAATAAAATTATGACCCAAGATAATGTGAAAAAATGTGGTTTCTCCTTACCAAATAGACGTGTTTTGTGTGAAAATAGGAAGAAAGCATTGATCATCTACTTATTAAGTGTTACTTCACAAAAAAATTGTTTGAATAGGTAAGACCTCTGATCTAGTTTCTAGAATAACCTTCAATAGGTAAGACCTCTAATCTAGCAAGGCTGTAGATGGCAAATTGGAGATGGTGCTAATGTGATATTTTTGCAAGATACTTGGATCTTTAACTCTCCCCTTTGTGAGATTACAAGGTTTGCAAACTTAAGAACAATCCTGACTCCTATTTATGGACTGTTGGTTTGGGATTATATTATGGAAGAAAATGGTATCAATAAGTGGAAGCGACTTTATGTTGAGAACATCAATAAGGACTTGCGTCCACAACTGGAAAGTCTTAATAGATGCCTTAATACCTACATCCTCAGCCACTGGTGACCATATGATATATTTATTTGGATGAAAACAAAGAGTGGAGATTATTCTGTGAAGTTTGGTTATAACTTGGTTGAAGGTGTAAAGGTAGTATGGCCCCATGTAAAGGTTTGGGACAAATATTTCATCCCTAAGGTTATTATTTTTTAGTGGCTGGTTATGCATAATAAAATTGTGACGCAAGATAATGTGAAAAATGTGGTTTCTCCTTACCAAATAGACGTGTTTTGTGTGAAAAGAGGAGGAAAGCATTGATCATCTACTTCTTAAGTGTAACTTTACAAAAAACTTGTTTGATTAGCTCTATAGTGGATTCCAAGTTCAGTGGGTTTTCCCTAGAACTATCTCAGATTTTAACTTGCAATGGGAGCCTCCTTTTAAAGACATAAGAATCAAGAAGTTGTGGCTTCTAAGCCTTCCACATATCTTGTGGAGAGTATGGAATGAAATAAACCACAAAATATTTGAGGACTTGAATATGGACTGGGAAATGGGTTGGAACCGAGCAAGAAGTCTCTCGATGGAGAATTTGAACACTATCCACTTCAAGGAGGGATTGGAATCAGAGCAAGAAAGGCGGATATTGAAATGCTGGGAAGTCAGAGAGAAATTACCAATGCCTCGAGTTCATCCTAGAACTCATGCAAAATGGATACCGCCACCGATTGTATGGTTCAAATTAAATTTTTATGGGGCCTCAAAAGGTAATCTTGGGCTAGCAGGAGCTAGAGGGATGATCCAAAATCATATGGGTAAGGTAATCAAAGCCTTTACTAAACCATTGGGTGAATAGACAAGTCATTTTATTGAAGCAAGAGCAGTTTATGTAGGAATTTTTTTGGCTATCAATTGCAATCTAGATAAGCTCATAGTTGAAGGAGACTCACAAAATATTATGATCATTTTAAAGGGAGAACAACCAGTCGCCTAGACTATTGATTTAATGATGGTGGAAGCTCGAGCATTTTTGGATAGACTCGAGAATATGTCTATCAATCATATTTATAGAGAAGCCAATAGGGTAGCAGATGGTCTTGGTAACGAAGGATTTATGGCAGATGCCAGAAAGGAATGGGGGAATGATATCCCAGTGAACATAAATAATTTAGTTGAAAATGATAATGCCACATGAATTGATAATGGGGATTAGTAGGAAGAGGTTGCCAGGAAAGCATAGAGTATATGATATTTATATATGTAAGGTGTATACTGGTTTTCTAGTTTTGGATGTGGTTAGTGAAGTGTGTTTGTTATTACACAGTTGGTATAGGCTTTATGCGAGTGGGAAATACTTCTTGGTGAAATGGTCAGTGATTGGCCATATCTGTTGATGTAAAAGTTTAGCATTCCATTCAAAAATACACTTTTCCAACTTAAAAAAAAATAAGGTCAATGAGATGATTCAAAAACATTAAGTAAAGGATTTGTTGATCAAAGTAAAATATTTTGAAGTACCATAATAACATCTAATCCATTCACACCAAGCTCGATCAAAACTATTTTTTTTATAATATCATATTAGAAAACTCTATCAAACCTTATCACATGCTTTGTTCATATCTAATTTTAAAATCATAATTATTCTTTTTTCTTGGAATGAAGAGTTGTATGGTCTCTTGTGTAGTTAATATATAATCAAGAGCCTTTTCGATCAAAAATTCCACCTTGTTTCTCTAATATGACAATCTAAAATGCATTTTAATTTAGTTGAAAATTTAAAAATAGGGTTCTAAAAGGGTTGCCATTTCTCTTTTACATCGATTTAGTCATGTTGAGCTATTTGGTACCATCAATATTTAAACCTTAGTGTGGGTTACATCAACTATTTATCCCACCCGTTGAACCAAGGACTCGTTGGCTTAGTTGACATAATTTTTAAATTTATCTTATTAATCATATTATATAGGGTTATTAGACAAAAAATGTTAGAATTTATTGTATCACATTTTGTGGGAACCAATACAATAAAGGTTACTTTGGTATCATGCATTGTCACCTTCATATTTCTTGCCTCTACAACTAATATCCAACATGTCATATTTTAAAAAATTCCAAAAAAATATAAAATAAAATGATAGAAAATCCATTAAGGCTAGGGGTGTTATTAGGGTGGAATGAGACAATTGCCTCCTTTAGCTCCTTAATAGATATATTCCTCAACAAGATTTCATTTAGTCCTTTTGTAATAATTGATGGAATATTTTTCAAAAACTTACCTTGAGCCTCCTTGCCTTGCCCAACTTCTGATAAAATATCTTTGAAATAATTAATTGCTTCTTCATGCTATCTTATTAATCCTCAATACTTCTTCCATCTAGATTTGAAATTTTTGGTATTTCTTCCCACTTCCTTAATCCATTTCTTCTTGGACTTTTGGTACCAATATGTATCTTCCTTTTTCAACATATTATAATAATATGAACATAAGTATATTAGTCTATTCCATTGATTTATACAATATCTTTTAGATTCTTGAGATTGAATTTAATTTTCACTTTTTGTTTTAAATATATTACCAAATTTGGCATTACAAATATTCATTTTCCTCTTTAGGTATTTCATATTTTGAACAAACTTGTACACACATTATCTTTAAACCTTGCTTTATCCCATAGTAACATTACCATGTGGAAGAAATTAGTGTCTTGGAGCTACATAGACTAAAATAAAAATGGCTTTGGATGACCATTATTGAGTAGATCACATCTCAAGAGAATGGGTTTATGATCTAATCCTACTTGCAATAAAATGTCCGAAGAGATTATATATTCTATTTGCAACCATATAATAGATAACAAAATTTGTCCATTTTTTAGGCTATATAAATTTCCCAATAATTCTATTATTCCATATATTGAGATATTGAAGGAATAGCATACCAGAGGTCATTTGAATTAATAAATAAAGCAAAATCCTCCATTGTTTTAGACCATATAGGAGTACCACCCTTATATTTTAAGGAGATGGAATTGTGTTGGAGACCCCTAACAATCCATAGATCATAGTTATGAGTCATTAAATTTGACAAAGATTTATTGAGGTCCTTCCAGCATATTTCATGAGGAGTAACTATAATTGGATCATATACATTTATAACCCCAAGTTTGATATTTTCTTCTTTACTATAAAATAGACTAGCAACCCAATTGCCTTTTGCTTCTAGAAAGTGTCCATTCCATTTGTGCTTATGCCATACTATTGCAATACCTCTTAAAGTTGCTATAGAAGAAATTGCTAGACAATCCCCACCCTACATTTTTTTTAATGCATCCTTAGATTCCTCACTACTTAATTTTGTTTCTTTGTTAAAATAAACATAGGGTTATAACAACCTATTATTTTCTTAATAACTCTTTTTTAGGGGTCCTGTTCATACCCCTAATATACCAAGATGCCATTTTTATCATCACTTTTTATTTTTATTTGTGGGATTAGTCCCACTTCTTGTTAATACTTGCAATATTTGTATTTGTTTTTGCATATTGATATTTCTCAAGATTTCTTTTCTCTTCTTTATTTATTTTTTTATTGGTTATTAGGGCTACTCATACTACATCATGATCGTTTAGTGATATTACAACAATATGGAATTATGCATGTATCACTTGTCAAGATTCAAACTTGGACCTCCTCCTTCTTGAAACAATTGAGCTAATGCCATTTTGATTCTTTTATCTTTGTTCTATTTTTTAAGTTCCCACCAACACTTTCATCTTCATCAATCTCTTCTATTTTTTATATTTTTCATAATGAGTCTTATCTTTTAAAGGTTTATGTTGCCCTAGAGAATATGAAGTGCAAGGAATAACATCACAAACACATTCTCCTTTATTTTACCCTAAAAATCCTAGAGTGCAAGTTTGATCCTATATAGTGATTACTTCCTTAGTTGCTCTAAAAACACTAAATGTTTCCCAGGAAACCCTAAAGTAAATGGCTACACTTCAAATAGTAATTACTATCTTATGTTGCCTTAAAAACCTTAAATTTCCATGGATATCATCCATACTCATTTCTTTATTATGTTGTTCTTAAAACCCTAAATTGTCAGGGATAAATTCTATAATTGTCATGTACAAGGAGAGGTTACTACTTGAGAAAAATGATGATGATATACCTAGATTAAGCTTGATCTCTTTTGTCTCCATTTTTTAAAAATATTTGCCTCAACATATTCCTTGGCACATATAATTCCATTTGAATTTGAACTTATGCGTTGCATTTT
Source organism: Wollemia nobilis (assembly GCA_028583015.1). Classification (NCBI taxonomy): domain Eukaryota; kingdom Viridiplantae; phylum Streptophyta; class Pinopsida; order Araucariales; family Araucariaceae; genus Wollemia; species Wollemia nobilis. The sequence continues at coordinate 7,485,215 of JAQPPZ010016931.1, forward strand.
TTTATTTTTTTGTCCCTTTGTTTATTCTAATAATTGACTTGAGTAAACCTTAATGGCCTTTGCCATCTAATGACACATAGGGGATTTTTGTGCCACTATCATGGGAGTGAAAAGTCCTTCATCTAATATAAGCTTCCATTATGGTATGATCTCCTTGTATAATCTTGAAGTTTTTCTCATGCCCATTTTTTTATCTTTCTCCATTGTTTTCACTTTGCAATATCTTTCCACGTGTCTAGTCTCATAATATTTATGGCATTAGAATAATTTTTTTTTGTAATCAACTTGTTGGTACCATTTTTAGGATTCATATTTAATTTTTAATGTATTGTGGGATAATATTTTCAAATATCCATGACAACATATATCTGGGTATATAAAACATGCCTTTGCTTCTTAGTAATTGGTCCCTCTTGGATGAGCTCCCCTAAAGTACTCCCAATAGTATTCAAAACCCCCTTATTTTTAAATTTATATGGAATTCCAAAAATCCTAACCTATACTAAAATCATTTTCATAGCTTCTATCTCCATATAAAAATCATCACTTCATGTATTAGACATAATGTATGTCTCCCTCCTAAACGATGGACCACCACCAATTATTTTATCCCTAATTTTTGAATCGAAGAAGATAATGAGAAAAAATCCTTTCAAAAGAAGTGTCATGGAGTAATTAGAATTCAATTCTCCCTTCCACTTGATCCAATTTTAAATATTTGAAAAACTTGACTAGCATCCATGGAACTTATATAATAACCCTTTGATTTTAAAAATTATTATGTCATGCTCAATCATTTATTCCTTAATAATAACTTATGTTATAAAATTTACTAAATAAAGAGGGTTTTCATTAATTCACTCTTCTTCTTATCCCTAATAAGGACATCTATACATTCGACTACTACATCCTTCCAGTTAAAAATTTCAAAAATGTCTTTCCTATGATGCTACCTAGATTTTCCTAATAAGAATACTTTACTTTTGAATTTCATCAAATATCTAGAATAAGAAAAGGTAAGTCTCACTCCTTGCTTGCACATGTTACCTTCCCACATATTCAACACTCATCCCCACCTCTTTCCAACTATATAAAATAAGAAAAGGTGAGGCTCACTCCCAACTCACACTACTTTTATAAATTATATTAGAAAGGCTTATTAGACAATATTTATCAAAATATTTTCTCCCCTTTATTGGGAACTAATGCAATAAAGATGGCATTGATCTCACTTATTGCAACATTTTTTTTCTTTGTATATTTGATCACAACTATCTCTCTCTCTCTCTCTCTCTATATATATATATATATATATATATATATATATATATATATATATATATATATATATATATATGTAATTTGTTATATGGGATTGAAATAAGTCCCATCCATATTACATCATGCCACATAGTGGTATTATAATAGTGTAATGTGCCTTTCTAGATGATAGGAGGTTATGGAGCCCATTGACCTATTTTATGGAGTAGTTGTGGTGAGTGGATGGATTAGAATTATAAAAAAATTCAATTATCCTACATGTGCTAAAAAATAAAAAAGTAAAAGGGCTATATAAAAAGAGGAGTTTTGGAAGTAAGAGTGAGCTTTTGAACATTAAAAAACATCTATAGTTTTGGGTGGTGATTATGCTTGAGCAACTAATTAGCATATTCGAGGACAAAAATCTTTGAATCTTAGTTGGTAGATTTGAGGATGGAAATATTTAAATCTTAGGATTAGATCTTTGAATTTAATTGGTAGATTAATTACCAAGTGCACATTATGCATTCAAAGGAATTTAATTAGCAATTGGTGGTTGTTTGTATTTTTTATTGTAATATCTCTATATTGTTCAGTTGATGCAATTACCAAGTTCATGATTAGTTTATTTTCTATTTGAAATTATGTGAATATCCATTTATTGTTTCCTATTTAAATAATAATAAAAATGAATACACACACACATTTGTTCAAAAATTCTATGGTTGGAAAGTTTTGGTGTTTTATTTTTGGAAATTGCATGTTAGTTTAAATTTTGGATAGGGATTTTATACTAGTATCAAAGCTAAGTTTATGCTAGCTTGATGGGTTATAAGAGTTTTGATTCTTGAATTTCACTTAGTGAAATGGAAATAACATATTAGCAAAGAGAACAAAGGAAAATTTAGCAGACCCTTATTCCACCATCGAAAGAAGATAGTTATATGACAATGTTGGATGAGAATAAAAAAGGAATTCCTTGAAACTATAAAGTCCTTGAAGTATAGATAACAACAAATTTTTAACCTTTTTACCTAAACATTTCAAAGTCCTGGTTTTATCCCCACCATTTTTCCTCTTGGTAACAATAATACAAGAGAATCCTTCGCTTTGGGAATAAATAAGAAAACTCAATGAACATATAGGATAGTTAGTGGTCCCAAGCTATATAGGATTATATTCTTACAGAGAGGTAGAAAAACCAAAGGAAGAGATGTCAGAGTAGCAGGATGATAATTTGGTAACTCTCCACATAAAGTATAGAGCATAGAGTGAGGAGTTTCAGGCTGATATCATTTTCTTAAATTTATGTACCTTGAAGATAAAAAACAAACCTAAGAAAGAGAGAAAATCAAATTAGAACTATAATCACAGGGATCTACATAATAGATTGGGAAAACTAATTGTTCCTTCATTTGATGTGTCCATAAAATATTTAGCTCATGATTTGATTCAAAAGCTAAACACCTATTTTTCCTTGAGTTTTATTAATTAAGAGGAGGTGATTAAGTTTGTACCCTTCACTTAAATTTTTTTTATGGGTGGTGGTATCATATTTTTATTATCTAGGGGCATAGAATTTTCATCACTTATAAGGATTTGTCGGATATTGATAGATTTGAGAGGTAGGATCCTAAGACCCATTTTTGAAAGTTGGTATAATTGAGGCATAGTGGTATAGTAGATGCTTATGTGGTTGATATTTAGAGGATTACAATATGATCCCCAGTGTGTTAGAAAGAATATTGACTTATCTATTCATGGAAGGCTTGAGAGTGCCACTTAGAGGCCTAGTTAAGGCTTTTGATCTAAAATCCTTATAGGATACCACTATAAGGGCCTTAATATTGGAGATCGCTACATCAAGTAGGTATTTCCAAGGTACATCTACTAGAGGTATTATAATAAGAGCATCATGACAATGTCAGCGGATACCTTATAGACCTTTCCCAAAGATATTTAGAGTTGATCCATCTAGACCTCTGAGTCAACAAGGTATAGGGCAAACATCTACCAAGTAGCAAAATTATGACATGACTTGCAAAGAAATAAAGAGAAATAAATTATACTTTAAGTGTAAAGTTTCTTGGGATCCATCACATAGGTGTTTAGGAAAAGGATAAATGAACTTGATTAAGGTCTATTTAGATGATAAGGGTTATCCAAAGTAGTTTGTAGAGGTACATGATAATGTTGGAAATGAGACATCATATGCAAAGGAGATTATAGAGGGACCTCCTTCATCAAAAGGATAAGATTAGCTACCCACTATAACATCTTTGTTAGAAGAATTGAGATTTCATTCTTTCTAAGTCAAGGGAAGTATTGAAGGATAACATATTGTAGCTCTTATTCATGGGGGAGCCACCCATAATTTTATTGATCAAGGTGTGGTAGCACAATTTAGGTTGAAGATAAAAGAGTTTGTAGGTTTTGACATAGCAATGGTAGATGGATATTCCTTGGCTTGTAAGCAGGTCATTCACCAGTTACAAGTGGTATTGGATGGGCATCCTATTACATAAATTTTATGTTATTCCTTTAGGGGGAGCTCATATGGTATTAGGGATTCAATGGTTGCATTTGCTTGGTGAGTTCACTCAAAACTACCAAACAATGACACTATATTTTGTTGACCAAGGGAAATAGAAAATCATCAAAGATATGATAGGTGGGTCAACATACGAATATCTACATACCATTTGGAGAAGATTTTAATATGAGACCTATTGATATGGGGTGTTGAATGCTATACCTTAGGAAAATACTACTATAAATGAGGTTGAGTATCATCTAGATATTTGAGTCCTTTTGGATAAGTAAGCATAAATGTTCAGAGACATACCTCCAAGTTTTTCCCTAGATAGGGGTTTCCAACATACTATCAAATTGGAGTTGGGGTTTCTAGGTAGAACTTATAGAGAAAAAAGTAGTGAAACACATCCTCAAGATGTAGGAGATTGTTTTGTAATGGCCAAATGCTAGTATGATACTATAAATACATATTCTAGAACTAATTGTATTTTTAAATTCCTAAATGTTTGCTTTAAGGAGAAAATATTTAAGAATAGATTGAAATATATTAATGTTTTTGAAAAGAAAAACTACAACTTTAATTGTGACAGATGCCACAATTTTGAAAGTGGAAATTGAAATTGATTATATTTTTTTGGTCGATTAAATTTATGTGGGATTTTATCAAGGGACCCAAAACCTGATTACAACAAGTCACAAGACTTTAAACAAGGCCACATGAATACCTTAGGAAGGCCCAAGGATGGACCTAAGGACATGATTAAGGAAATACTTCAGGACAAGATTGAGAAAAGCCTTCAGGATAGGCTTAAGGACATCCTTCAGGAAGGATGCGAAAATTCACGCTCGAAGCGGGATAAAAAGAAAGTCCCGCCCAAACACAAACTAGAAAAGCCCACCCAACAGGTAAAAGAAAAAGAGAAAAAAATATTGAAACATTCCCTCTTAGCCACACATTTAAACAACCCATTAGGCGGGAAAAAAAAAACCCTCCAAAATTTGAAATGGATAATCCCATGTAGGGAAAAAACTAGAATCCGGGAAAAGAACGCCAGAAAACTAGAAATACAAAATCAAAACCCTCCTGAACAATAGGAAGGGACTTGGAAACCACCAAAAAAATATAGAGATACAGAGAACAACATCCTGCACAAGCTTATAAATAGGTACAACAAACAGGGGAACTCCTCAGGCCACGAAGTCCCTTTACAGCAAGGATAGCTACTCAGAAACCAAAAGAAGCAGAGGAAACATTAGCGGAGAACCACATGCCATGGGAAAGAGGCAGGAAGGTCCTAGGGAACACCAAAAGAAGAAGCCATGAAGCACGAGCTGCAGACGATAAGCATAGGTCCCCCCAAGACCAAAAAAATGCAACAAGAACCACAAGCCAACCTACAACATCATCGATGAGCAGTTTTAGGGATCCAGAAGAGGAAGACCAGTAGGATATCATCAAAAATCAAAACAAAGGTCCAAATCCAAGCCAAAAAAAAAGTTGAGAGTCCACTACGAAATCCACATCCGAAAACCCAAAGAGCACCACCACAGGAAAAAGCACGAGGTCCTCCAAATAGCCAAAAGATACTGTGAAGAGTTGCTCATGAAGCCAAACTCTCAAGCCGCCATGCACTGCACCAGAAGAACCTTTGAACTTTAGCTCCAAATAGAACCCTACAAAAAACTAAAACAGATATAAAATCTCTAAGAAAAAGATTCTTGATACAACATAGAAATCCTAGGGAAGATCCTAGGGAGAAATCTAAAGAAGTCCTAGAAAATCCCAAGGACATCCCAGATCACAGGCACCGAAAATAACCCCACCAAAAGGTATGAAAAGGGGCAGACAAATGGATCAGTGACCTCCCACCCCAAGGATATTGTCTGCAACACCAGCCAGCCAAGAAGGAAGGGCAAAGAAAGTGCCAGGGAATTGGGAAAAGACCAGGGACCTGAGTTAGGACCAGGGATGGGTTGCAGGGAAATTGAATATCTTAAAGAATGCACAACATACTATCATCCAAAAAAAGACCTCAAGTCTATGATAAAATTTGTAAAAACATTTTTTAAAATGGACTTGATTAGATCTTTTCTCTTGAGAAAAGACTACCTGGATGAACTTATCAAAATTGAAGGGGTATTTAGGAACTTATTACGATACGTAAAGGTGGAAAATATGAAAAGAAATTAGTTACTTGTGTATATCATGCTAGAAAAAGTAGGAGAATATGAAAGAGCAGTCAAATCAGTTCTACTTCTTGTGAGGTTAAATTTGATGTGGGGATAGATAAATAGAGTATGGATGCTATAGAAATTTACTAAGAATAATTGAATTCTAGAGAAAGTAAAATGCAATGTGGAGAAAAACATACCATGCAATTTAGTCTATTAATGCTTTTAAATGTGAAGCATCAATACTTTCATATGAGTTTGGAAATCTATGCAAATTAACAAAATAGATGATCCTTGCACAGAGGAAAATAATACCAATCTTGAAATCCTTTCTCTTAGGAAATTTTTTCATGAGTGCCTTCATTATGATGTAAAAATATTTTAGCATACTCAAGGGTATAATTTAGTCATGAGTGATGGTCATTCCAAAATCCTATAGTAAAATAGAGTCTTGTCTACAGAACTGGTTTTTCTATGAAATGCATGGAAAGAGAAAGTGCTCTTATTGATGGATTATTTTTCCAAAACTAGAAAATATTAGGAAAGAGAATAGGATAAAGCCTATATCAAACTTGTATTTTAATATTTTGGCATCAAAATGAATAAAAATGAAACATTCTATGCTATGTTTAACAGTGAAGCATTCTAGCATAAAGGTGATCATGTTGAATTGTTGTAGAGACAAGGAAGTTCTATATAGATTAACGTCCATAAATTTTCCATACATGCAAAAGACACTTTTTTGATGGATCTATTTTCTATTGGGTAAGAAGTTTCAAAGAAACTAAAGAAATATATTTTACTTATACGACATAATATAGTCACCCAGGTGTTGTAGGTGAGTTGGAGAGGAGAGGGCAATCCTCCAAGGGAGGTCCCAGGTTCGAATCTCCACCCTACCAAAAAGCTGAATTGGGTACCCAAAATCCAATTGATAATGTTGGTGCGGGCAAGGTTGGGTGCGACCCCGGGTGACTTTGACGGTGTAGAACCCCTGTTCGTGGTCTCTTAGACCAAGGCGGCCCACAAGGGGTTTTTCGCTTTAAAAAAAATACGACGTAATATAGTCTACTCACTATTTAAGGTGCCTTATTACTTTAAATGTATGAAGTTTCAAAAGATTTGAAATTCTATTGGGTAGGTGGTAGGTACTGGACATGTCAAGAGCTTGTATGGGATTAGAAACCTTAGGAGTGATTCTTTAATATTTTTCCCACTAAGCCACTTTGGAAATAGGGAGGAATTTATCTCTTTGTGTAAGGATCCAACAAGCAAAAATATCCTTGAAGACACAACTTTAAATTAAATGCATAATGGTATAACTCTTGGCCAAATTGAAAAAATGTAGTTGTTGATTCCCTTATTGCCAAATAATCTAGTGATGATAGATGGTGACAAATTATTTAAAGTCTTGCTGAAATTTGTGGTGGGAATAATGAACAACTTTGTCTACCTATTGACATGTTTACAAAAGTGAGTGTGGAGAATAAAATATGACATCTCTTAGAAAGCTTTATTCAACACTTTTATGAGTTAGAAACTAGGAAAACAATTTAACTATATTTCTCTACATATTTGCCTATCTTATGGAGAAGTTTTTCCTTTCACCCTCTTGTGGACTTCCCTTAGAATGCTTGTTTTTTTAAGTTCTTTCCTTTTAAAGTTAATGACTAGTGAATGAGGGAATTTTTTTGTACTTGGTTGCTACTATCATAGTGTGTGCCAAAATGTGAGAAGAGACTTGAGAACTTCAATTATCCATTGTCTCACATGATTACTTAACTATTAGTATCTTACAAACTAGAAATATTGAGATGGATTGATGCTTCCAAGATGGATAAAATTTACTTCTTAGAGATGAATTTGAGTACTAGTTATCATCCATATATTGATGGCTAGACTAATATAGTAAATAAGTGGGTTGAAGGATACTTACAGAGTTTTGCTATCAATTATCAAACAACTGCTACCATCCCACTTTATCTTGCTTAAGGGTAAGCAATTTTAGGAGGTGAGGAATTGTGATATCTCTTTCTAGGTGATACCAGGTTGTGGGACCTACTCACCTATTTTTGTGGAGTACTTATGATTAGTTGATGCATTATAATTAAAAATAAATTATCCCATGATTTAAAAAAATAAAAAAGTAAAAGGCATGGCTATAGAAAAAGAGGAGTTTTTAAAGTAAGAGAAAGCTTTTGAATATTAAAAAAATATTCTACAATTTTGGGTGGTAGTTGTGCTTGAGCAACTAATTAGTAGATTTAAGGATGAAAACCTTTGAATCTCAATTAGAATATTTGAGGATCTAATATTTGATTTTAGTTAGTAGATTTATTACTAGATTTGCATTACGCATTAAGATAAATTTAATTAACAACTAGTGGCTATTTGGATTTTCTACAATAATATCTCTATGTTATTCAGTGGATGCAATTACTAGGTCCATGCTTTTTAAATTACTGTTATATTTACATTTGTGTGAATCTCTATGTAGTTTTTCCTATTGAAACACTAATAAATAAGAATATATATACATACAATTATTCAAAAATTCTATGGCTAGAAATTTTGGGTGATTTATTTTAGAAATTGCATGTTAGTTTATATTTTGGGTTGGGATTTTTACAAATAGCTTGGCTATTATGCAAGTATTTCTTGGGAAGATCCAAATTTGGATCTTCTCCTTTAAAGTCGAGGAATTTAACTAGTCAAGCTAGTGTTATTTGATGACCACAAACAACAAATTATTCTATAGAAAAGCCATTTGGGCTAGGTGACTTATTAGGATGGAAATAAAAAACCGCTTCCTTTAGATTCTCCATAGAGGTCTTCCTCATTAAGCTTTTATTCTATCTTTGTGTGATAATTGATGTAATATTTTGAAAAATATTATTTTGAGCCTCCTTGTCTTACTCATTTATTGATAGAACATATTTGTAATAATTAATTGGTTCCTTTCTAATATCTTCTTCATAAATACTTTCATCTATAGTTGAAATTTCTTTTATTCGATGAAAAAAAATTTGCTCTAGCTATAGCATGATTTTTTTTTGTATTTATATATGTTTTCTTAATCTATATCTCCCTAGTTTTTTGGGTTCAATAGATTTTTTCTTTATAAAAAATTATGATAATAAAAAGATTATTTTTCTTGTACATAAGTATCTTGGTCCATTCCAAGTATTTCTACTATTTCTTATAAATTGTTGAGCTTGGATTTAATTTCCTCTTTTATTTTAAATATATTAAAAAAGTATTTGATATTTCAAATATTTATTTAGCCCTTTAGATATTTTATCTTTTGAACATACCTATTTGAACCTTGCTTCATCCCACCATAACATAACTATTTGGAAGAAATTAGGGACTTTAAGCCATATATTTAAATCAAAATGGCTTTGTATGACCATTATTGAGTAGATCTCATTTAAAGAGAATGGGTTTGTGATCTGATCTTGTGCAAAATAAAATATCTAAAGATATTGTATATTATTTTTGCAACCATGTATTAAATACCAAAATGTGTCCTATATTTTTCTATATGAGTTTTCCCAATATGTGTATTATCCCATGTATAATTAAAATATGAAGGCATAACATCCTAAAGGCCATATAAATTGACAAAGGAAGTAAAATTATCTAGTGATCTAAAACATCCGTGAGTATCACCCATCTTTTTTATAGGATATAGAATTGTGTTGAAGTACCTTCTCTAAAGAATCCATAGATCATAAGTATGGATTATAATTGAATTTGAAAGAAATAAACATAGGTCCTTCCAACATCTATCACGTGCAATGGTTGTAGTTGGATCATATATATTTATAACTCCAAATTTGTATATTCTTATTTTCTATGAAAATGAGAACTACCCAACTACTTCTTGCTTCTAGAAAGTGTCCATAACATTTGTGTTTGTTCTATATTATTATAATACCTGCTGAAACACTATAGCAAAAACTAATAGACAATTCCCCATATTCCAAATATTTTTAAATGCATCCTTATGTTTTTCACTAATTTTAATTTCTTGTATTGAAATAAACTTAGGATTATAACAACAAATAAATTCCATGATAACATATTTTAAGGGTCTTATTAATACCCCTAATATTCCAAGATATTAATTTTGTATTCTCTTTTTATTCTTATTTGAATGCTTAACCCCTCTTGTTAAAACGAGTGATATTTATTTTTGGTTTCCTAAATTAATATCCCTTTGGTATTCCTTTTCTATTTTTTCTTTCTTAAAGTTCCTTTATCTTATCTTTCATAGCTAGAAACACTTTCATCCTCATTAATCTCTTTCATTTTTCCAAACTGTTCATAATGAGACTTATCACCTAATGACCTACATAACCTAAAATGCAAGGAATAGCCTTGAAAATACTTTATTCTTTATGCCACCCTAGAAATCCTAAAGTGAAAGGACTATCCTCCATAGTACTTAATTTCTTATACCTTCCTAAAAGCCTTAAAGTACTATGAATATCTTTTGCACTATTTTTTATATTATGTTACTTTTAGAACCCTAAAGTTTAAGGGATAAAATCTATACTACTTCCATTTTTATTGCAAAGAGATGATTTTATACTACTTGATAGAAATGAAGATAATTTACCTTAGATTAGACTTGACATATTTTTCCTTCTTCTTTTAAAAATTTACCTCTACATATTCCTTCATGTATTTAATTCCTTTTAAATTTGAACTTACATTGTAATTCCTCCTCCCTCACATCCTTTTTAATTTCTTCAAATGGTTGATTTTAGTGAATAATGATGGCCTTCTAGTGATGCAAAGGGAATGTCTCTAACACTTTATTTTATAGTGGAAAATCCTTGATATAATCCAACTTTTAATACAATATGGTTTCTTGTTTCATCTTCTGGTTTGTCTCATGACCAAAAATCTCCATCTTTTTTTAGGTCATTTTGTTATTGCAATCTCTTGTCATGTGTCTAGTCTCCTAACATTTGCACCATTGGATATAAAACTTTTATAATCCACTTTATCTTGTTCTATTGATTAATATTTAATATTGATGTATTTTGGAAAAGGTTCTACAATATCCCTGGAAACACATATCCTGGTATATACAACATGCTTTCATTTTTTGTAGTTGGTCCCTTATGGATGAATTCCTTTAGATTGTTACCAATATTCTTCAAAACCTCCTTATTGATAAGCTAAGATAAAATATAAAAATCCTAACCCACATTGTAAGTCTTTTATTAACTATTTTTGTCTTCACAAAAATTCTCACTCCATGGTCTTAAATATAGGGCATACCCCCCCCCCTCAAAACTTAGGCCATTGCCCATTATTTTATCCTTGATTTCCAAATTGGAAAAGTGATGAGAAAAATTACTTTGAAATTAAAAGTGATGGAGTGATTTTGATTCAATCATGATGTCAATTTAACCCACTTTTAAATCTCCAAAATAGTATCCATGAAATTCTTATATTAATTCTTTACTTTTAAGAATCATTATAACATGCTTGATCAAATCATCCTTGATAATCACTTGTATGTTATAAAATTTGCTTCCTAGATATGGATTACCTTGGATTTATTTTTCCAAGGTAATCCATCTCCTTCTAGAAGGATATGGTATCCATGATACTTTTAGATAGGGTATCCTTCTAGTTAGGGCTTCCATAAATACCTTTATTTCTATGTTGCCTAGCTTTATCTCATAAGAATAATTTTTTAATATTCTTCAAATATATAGAATAATAAAAATTGAGGATTGCTCCTTATTCACACTCACATATGATAAGGTTCACTCATCATAATGGAACCTTAATTAATGCTATGAAACTTCTCTGTCTTTGCCACGTCTCAAACCCTAAGGTACTATTATTAGTGATTATTTATACATTTCAAATAAAAGAATTAATTCTTTCAATAGAAAACATATTTTACAAATAATGATAAGAATAATATACTAGATTGTGTTTATTATGTATACCAATATTGGGTTGCATTCTTTTTTAAATGATTGTGAAAGCAGTTTTGGACTAAACAAAGCTTGGTTTTTTAAATGTTACATTGTTTAAATATTTTTCAAGTTAAATGGATATTAAGTATGTTTTGATCTTGAAGATTTAATTTACAATATTCCTTTATATTTTAATGATATTGTTTTGTTAAGATTACTATTTTTTATTTCATAATAGCTTTTTAAATCAGATAGAGAAATAAGTAGCTATCCTTTGTATGATAAGCTTATCATCTATGAGATTTTTAATTACTAGTTAAATGTTGTCTACAAGTATTAACAAGTTGAAGTTGTAATCTAATCTTCCATTAGATGGACCAAAAAGTGTATGCATATGATAAATATAGTTGAAGAAAAGCCTAAATGCAAAGCCATAGCTTTAATAAAGTTTAGAATATTAGTTTCACATTCATTCATATATACACACACCAACATAGGTGAATTGCTAACTATTTTTACTATAGTATTGAAGCTAAATATTATAATTTCAATTTGCTTTTATTCTCACATTTTATACATTTCTTTTCATATGAGAAAATATTTACAAAACTAAATATTTTCCAATTTCAATAATAATTGCATGTAAAAATAAAGGAATAATACATTCTAATTATAAAATTCTTATAAGAAGTAATGTTGTTTTTGTTGCTAATCCATTTAATTTTTTGTATTCCCTAAGTACTTTTCAATATTATACTTAAATATCCATAGTACCTATATAATAGGCTATGCTAGTTTTGTACTTTTGAAGACCGTAATTTCATAATATTTTAATGGGGAACAACTATATCAAGATATTATTTTTATGTTGTACCATGGTTATGTTAGATTTCATCCATTGATTTGTTTAAATATATATTCACACATACGCACATTAAAAAGATACCATTTTTAAAAACATTTAACAATTCCAATATTTGGGTGGAAAGTTCCTATAAACAAAAGAGTCCATCTCTATTGCACTACATGTAAATTGATGTTATTTTTTTCTTTAATTGAGATTATATTTGATATAATAATTCTTGTATTCTATATAAAATTTCATGAGACCAATTGGTTAAATATCTAGACTCATAAAACAAACACTTAGGTAAAAGTCTTGTCAGGCGATTTATGCATAATTTGTTTTTGATTAATTGGAAAATGGAGGGTTTTGAAAGGAGTCCCACAACCTTTTATAATAAATCCAGGGGTGAGAAAACAAACCAAAGATCCCACACTAACCACCCCATAATAAAATCACAATAGGAAAAATATAACCATCCTAGATCCGACCATCCCATGATCTAACCTGCTATGAAATCATTTTTTTTTAATTGGTCCAACAACCGAGCATAGATCCTATAGATAAAAACAACCAATATTTTATAGTACATAGGCAGAACAACAAAGAAATTGGAACATAGCACTATAGTTTGAATTAAAATTTAAAAGTTGTCTCTCGTCCAAACAGTAACACTCAAAAAAGAAATCAAATTCAAAATAAAAGTTCTCGTCCAAAGGGTATTTTTTATGCCTAATTACCAATAATATTTTTTATAATACCACTATGTGGTTTGTTAAAATAACATAAAATGCTATCATGATGTAATATGGACAAGGCCTATTTTAAATCCATATAATAAGTTAAAAATAATAATAGTTATTATATTATGATCCTTGCTCAATAGTTATAATAATAGTTATTATATTAAAAATCCATATTACATTAGCTTGGAAAGTATCCATGTATTGCTAACCTAGGTCTCCTCCTTGAATGTTGAGAAATCTAACCGGTTGAGCTAATATCATTTGTTAGGGATAAAATACTATAATCATTTTATTTAAAAAATAAATCAATGATGGGCAACTGCGAGCACAAGTCGAGAGTAAGTGTAGTAGCAAGTATGAGCGTGAGTTGGGATTAAGTGCAACAACAAGTGCAAGTGTGAGCCGAGAGTAAGTGCAGTCAACAGCGAGTGTGAGTGCAAGCTCAAGCCAGGAGTAAGTGCAGTAGCGAGTGTGATCACGAGCTAGGAGTGAGTGTGCAAGCCAAGAGCGAATGAGATCAGATAGGGAGTGTGAACCAAGAGGGAGTGTCAGCCGAGATTCAGTCATGGTAGAAAAATAGTAAGTTTATACTAAGTGCATCAATGCTTCAAACCCTTATCATGAATGTGTGGAACATTATTTCCAAAAAAATATTGAAGCCAAGGAACATCAAGAAAAATAAGAGACAAGGGAAATTGTGAGCCAAGAGAGAGTGCAAGTTGGGAGTGAGTATGAAGCAGGAGAGAGTGCAATCTAGGAGAGAGTGTAAACTAAGAGGGAGTGCAAGCTAGGATTCAATAATGAGAAAAGAGCGACATATTCATCCATAGTGCATCAATGCTTCAAACCCTTACCACGAACGCATGGAACATTGATTTCAAAAAATTGTTGAAGCAAAGGAATGCAAACAAAAAGAAGAGACATGATAAAATTATGATCCAAGAGGGAGTGCAAGCTGAGAGCAAGTGTGAAGCAAGAGAGAGTGAAAGTTGGGAGCAAGAGCGAGTGTGAGCAAAGAGGGATTGTGGACCAAGAGGGAGTGCAAACCAGAAGGGAGTGCAAGCCAATAGTAAGCCCCATTAGCTATTGTGGAAGGAAAGTCATTTTTGAAATCCCTAATGGGAAGTCAAGATGCCCTAGCTAGAAATAAAAATGTCCTAGTCAAAAGTATGAAGGCCCAAGCTAGAGATAAGTGGAAGAACGAATACATAGCAAGTTCGATCTAGGTATAAAATGGTACACCAGAAGTAAGTATTAAGGATGAGATGATTGAGCATGATA